>CAXIVR010000005.1:45342760-47742760 GCA_964035755.1 Teleogryllus oceanicus | reverse complement strand
GCTCTGAAGTGGAATAAGATCGGGGATTATAGAAACTACAACTCAATTTTTGCCCTGATTAGAAAAAACTGTATGTGTATTTTCATACAATCCACAAATCAGCTACAAATCTGATATATGTCTGTAAATATTTGGTGTATGAATTCAATATGCCCATTCTGCAAGGCTTTAAAGTGGGAGGTCTACCTGAGCCTTTGCTGAGCTTGCTATATGGTAAAAGTTCTGATGCACTGCATTTCCATAAATTCATTCGACATTACAATTCATGTTTTCAAATGACATCATTTGGGTATACTAGAATTGTTGCATTGTGTAGTAGAATTATCCTCGCTTTTAAGATCCAGAGACAAGTTTATCATAGGATAGGAAGTTTGCTTCCCGATTTAAATGAAAATCACAAATTTCTGCAATTCACTTTATGAGTTATCCAGTTGAAAGAAGATGTAAAGCAACAAACCAAGTCAGACCCTCAATAGTTAAAGTTATTCAATTAATGCTTCCCGAGAAAATAAATATGTTAAAGATTTCAAACGTTCCTTAGAAACCATTTCTTCTGAACCCAAGATTGTTATATATCAATACTGATAGGAACATTTTGAATAAACATTCGGGAAGGTACAATACACCTGCGGTTTTTGAGGTAGCGATTGCATGGTTGGAGAAAAACATGGGAGCAGAGATATTATTTTAAAACTTAAAGATAATTCTTTGCAGAGAATATCGGAAACTCATAGATCTTATGATCCACTCCAGTACCCTTTAATATTTTGGCAAGGAGATGATGGTAATCATTTTGGTTTAAGTGAAACTGATCCGAATACTCAGCGCCCACTTGCAAAAAAGTGTCTGCAAATAGTTTTTATTGTTATCGGTTCATGCTGAGAAGTGGGAAGATGAACCAACTTTTCCGTTATAAGGACTTTCTACAGCAATACGATGTAGACATGTTTGCAATTGATGCTGAGGACATTGTCAATTAACCAACAGAATTCTTAAATTCTTAAGAAGTATCAGGACTACCTCATCATGTACTCTCTCTCTCAAAACTGGAGTACCAATTATTTGCCTCAGAAATCTCAATCCCCCAATGCTATGCAATGGCACACGCTTAATAGTTAAAAGTCTTCATACATTTTTATTGGAGGCTCAAATTGTTACTAGTCAAGCAACTGATAAAAATGTACTTATACCGTGTAAACCAATAATACCCTCGTATTTTCCTTTTAAATTTAAACTTATACAGTTTCCAGTTAAATTGAGTTTTGCTATGACAATAAACAAGTCTCAGGGGAAAACTCTGAAATTTGTAGGTTTGGATCTTCAGAAATCCTGCTTTTCACGGACAATTGTATGTTGGGGCTTCACGTGAGGGAAGAATTGAAAATTTGTTCGTACTTTGCCAAGAAGGGAAAAGAGTTAATGTAGTTTACAAAGAAGTCATTCAAAATGTGTAAATTTAATCTAGGGCTTAATTCCTTCCTTCATTCTTAAGGTCTTCCATTTTATTAAAAGTTTTAATTTGATTAAAAATGAAAATTGATAGCATGAACATTGTTTTTCCTTTTCCCTTCCATGAAATTTGCATTGATTGACGATACATGTATTTTGAATAAAACTGAAAATGTATTTTTGTACTTTTTCATTTGTCATGTTCTCTTTAGTTTTCAAATATATCAAAAAGTATGGTTATTTAAATATAGATTTTAATCCTTTGTTACCTAAGATAGATATTTTTTACGTTTCACTGACTGGATATGTTTTGGACCCCCTATTTTTTTCAAAATCAATACTTACGACCACTCCAAAAGTTTTGAGAATGAGCAACAATGAGTTAATTTAGCCACAATGAAACTATTTCCTTTGTTAGGTGGAACTTTTAGTAAGAATCTCGCGCAAGTTTGATAACGCTCGGGTAATTTATTAACTTAGTAGGGCTATTTGCGTTCTATTAGTTGTTGTTCCTCTGCCAGTACTGATGGACCTAAAGAGAGAGAATTTCCATTATTTATCAGTAGTAACCATAATTATTAGTAGATTATTGTTTTCACACAATCGCATCTTGAAAAATACCCAAAACATTTCAGTCATCGAATTGGAGTGAACATTGTTTACGGTTTTTTCAGCTTGTTGCAGCATTTCAAAGACGAATATCTAGTCGACAGGAAAACCGCAAAATTCATTTATTCAATATGTTGTTCACAAATAACTTTTGAAGTGTGTTTAAACACATCAAGTAAATTTCTGACATCTTGTTGAGATCGAATCCGCAATTTTCCAAACACCGATTCCCATGAGCTCATAAGCGGTTTCCTTCATTCCCTTTTGTCAGAGAAATTACTTTTCTACAGTAAACAGAGACGACGGTTCAAATTTAAAAAAAAAATTGAATAATAAGGGAGCACCGTCAGATTATAAAATGTGCCATGTACTACATATATTATCGTATCAAAAGATCCTCAACGCGTGGGTGTAGAATCATTGAGATACTTCGTGCACTTTCATTTCCAATTGGCATTTACAAATAATGCGGATAATGATTATTGATTGATTGATGTTACCTTGCACGTCAAGTGCTACTGGTCATTAGTTCCTTTAGTGTAGTGAATATTGTATCGCGGGTCGGGACGGTGGTCCTCCATGCTGGTTGGTGAGTGGAGACCGGAAAAATATGTAGCATGAAACGTCAAAATATGTATATAAATATGTAATGAAAACAGTAAGAATATGTATCAAATATGTAAAATCGGATATAATATGTAATATTAAAATGCTCTAATTATAAAACATTTACATAATACGACACTACACCGAGAAAAACATTATCTAAACAAATTTTAAAAATAATACAAAATATGGTTATATCTACGACCGGCAAACAATGACTGCAACTTGCAGCTCTCTCATCGAATCAGACGTCGGCGATCCCCGACGTTTCTGGGAAATTAAGGTTAAAAGTCACGAAACGCGAGGTCAGTGATACTTTTCACACCTGAAGGTGAAAATGATCTCAGTCGCTGATAGGCGCTTCCCGCCAATGACACAACTGAAGCAGGTGCGCCGGACAGTAAGAACATCACGCGCCTTCGCGTAGAGTATAGAGTGTAAAGTATACCTGGACTATACAGTACGCAGTGGTAATGTAGAGAAAATTCTTTTTTCTAGAAAATATTTTTTTAAATCCATAAAATTGAAGAATATAGATAAAATAAAATAATATTTTGTGAAAACATCAAAATATGTAATTAGGTACTAAATATGTAAAAATATGTAATGAAAAACTTGCATATTGCATTAGGACGGTGAGTATTCGTCAAGATTACAAATTTGAAAATGGTCAATTGAAAAATAAAAAAAAATGTAATTACATAAAAATCCTGTCTCTACTGATGAGGGCCGGCGCTGACTACATGTCGGCATGCAGGGCATTTCGCCCGAGTATCTCCCCTTACGCACACTGCCCCAGACGAGACAATCTCTAACCTAAAGAATAGTCTTCCAATGTGTATGTAGCGTAATGCATGTTAATCGTGTGTAGAATTAGGGGGTGACGATAAGAGAAGCAAGAAGAACGAATGATTGTGCGCGGTCCGTGGCCCTTTTGTTAGGGTACTGCCCCGGCATCTGCTTAGTATTGATCGGAGAAACTCTGCAAAACTACCGATCCGAGCAGCCGACCGCTAGACTTCTCCAGTCAGCAGTTAACTGTACTATGTAGCTAGAGAAAAATTCTAAATCCACTCCCCTTTGCCCTTAATGTGCTTATTAATTTGACAGTTTCATTTTATTTTATTGACTAATTTATGCATTTATTACTTAACAGTTGCAATGATTTATTTAATTAACTGTTTACTAACTTAAATTCCTGATTAACTTAATTATTGTCTGCTTATTGAGGCGATGGTGCGGACCCTCTTCTGTGGCGCTGTTTGATTTCAGGCACTGAGGAGGCCCAACACTGGAAGGAGAATGCGTGACATCCGCGCGAGAAAATAAATATATAGTTGGAAAAAGTCGGATAGATTAGCATGTACACGGCTTCTGACGGCAGATTTTTTCCTCTTCTAGGGTTTTTCCTCAGCCGTACCTTACGGTGTCTTTTCCGCAGCTTTGATGCGATAGAGAGACCATTTGGGGGAATACCAGAATTCGAAAGGTTAGAACGCTGTAGGTATTGCAATGGCTTAAAGGCCTTCGACCTAGCCACAGAGAATCAAGTTATCGAATTTGTCTGTGTAATAATGACCTATTAAATAAATTTAATTTTTAAAAATCCGACACCGCCAAGTCTCGAACCTAGGGCCTACCGGTCGTAGACACTACAGAGACTACGGCAATACTGGCTCGCAGCTCAAATCATCTGGCTCGAATGCGAATATTCCTTGCAGCCATATTTGCACGCCACCCCCACCCCCCAGCGCCTTCCGTGAACGACTGCAACACACTGACGGTAATAGGGCGTAATGCACCGGTCGGGCCATTAGGCTGGGGCAGATTGACCTCAGCGTTTCAGTGTGGTTGAACGAGTTTCGTTCGGGACGCCAGCCCCCCCCCCCGAAACGAAGTTAGCGTCGCTGCGGTTTGCCTGCTGCAGTGGCAGTGGCGGGAGTGGCAGCACTGCTAGTGGTGAATGTCGGCAACTGAGAAATCGGTAGGACCGGTAGGAGGATGGCGGTAATGACTGAGAGTGACGGTGGGTGTTCTAGTGGAGGTAAATATTTTAATGTTTGTGATGTTGGAAATAGTGGTGGCGGTGGCAATGGGTCATTGTGTGATGGTACGTGGCGTAATGGTTCAAGCTTTTTGGTTGTTGAAGTAATGGTGATGGTGGTGGTGGTGGTGGTGGTGGTGGTGGTGGTAGTAGTGTAGAGACATTAGAGGGAGAGGGAGTAGTCATAGTGCGCTGAGTGAATACGGAAAAGTATGTGATAGAACCACTAGGTGTATTGCTAAATACTAAACAAATTACGTTTGTTTTAGGTGTAAAAGATGAAATAAAAAGTTGTATACGTAACGTTCAACACAAACCTCATTTCTGTACTTCCGTCATTATTCCAATAAGTAGAGAACAGCCAAAGAAGAAAAGAGGAAATAAAAAATGCATACAAAATAAAAATGAGATCAATGATACACCCGGTCACAATTTGAAGTACATGTAGCACCTACGTCGCAGTGCTATAATATTCCATGCACTTCATGAATTGAAAATTAAGTAAACAAATATTCAACAGATTTGTAATATCTACATTATTTATTTTAATGCATTCATAAATGAAAAGAAAACTATATCTCTTTGGGCCATGCAATATTTCATTGCGTTATTCTGCCTATTCTCTTAAAACAAGAACCGACTGAATTCCCATACTCAATGCGTCACTACTTACGACATAGCTGATGTTATGCGATAGCAGGTCTCATCAATCGCGATAGCAGGTCAATTCAGTCGCTGTCTGGAAGAGAATTCTTGCGGCCGGCTGCTCTGATCAGTAGTTATCCGTGGTTTCGCCGATCAACACCAGGCAAATGCTGGAGCAGTACCCTAACAAGCTGGCCACGGACCGCGCGCAATCTTTCCTTCCTCTTCCTTGTCCTCTCCTCTCCTTACACACACACGTACACTAACATGCACTACTACCACATATTCCGGGAGGCCAGTCGGAGCTTAGAGCTTGTCCCGGCTGGGGCGGTGTCCGCAAACAAAACGAAAAAGAGTCCTGGTTAGGGGGAACCCCGCTAGCCGACGCCGGTAGGTCGGCACCGGATCTCGCCATCCAGCGGGGGAAGATCACCGCCCTCTCCTGAGAATAAAACATGAACTAGATTTACGGGACTAACGACCAAAGCAGTTGACGAGCCCGGAAACAAAACGAAAAAATCAATCAATTATTACGGATCACGGGGCGTACGGTGCAGACGATGTCTAGCAGTGATCGCGAACCTGCAGCCGAGACGGACGGCTCTGCAGTGGGGTGATTATCCCGTGGTGAGGCACATTACGTAGCCTAGCCGCAGAGCCATTCAACACCCGCAATTGCCCGCCCCACCGCTCGTTACAGTACCACACTGCGAGCACTCACTGTGGTTGTTTTACACCCTGCCAAAATTTTAATACGACGTAAAGGAAGCGTCAGTTCCGAATTTGCATTCTGTCATCTCAAGAATTCATCAGAACAAATACATTCTGCTCCAGAATGTTGCTCTCAATTTTCCATGTAGTGTAAAAGAATCAGATGAAATTCAATTTATAACGAATCCTTACTATTATAATTTAGATATTCATTCAATTTGTATTAGTGGTACAGACCACAAATTCACGGAAAGGTAATGTAGTTTGGATTTATAATTAGCAACGATTTATAGAGTAAATTACAATGGTGCAGTGAAGAACACAATTATATCAAAATATTAGGTAACAGTTCAATGCTACATTAATAGTAATTGATAAGTCGTGAACTGCTGCAGGCTTCAATTAACTGATTATTTTTACCACCAAAAACGTGTGGACGCAACGATATCTCTACAGTCAGAAAAGATATAAATTACGATAGCAGAGTTTTCGAAACTGTATAAACCTGAAACACAATAATATAAAAACTAAATACAAAATAGTATAATTGATGGGAACGTCGTGAGAAAGCAGGAAGAAACACCCAATAATACATTCGCATTCTAATTTAAAGATTAACATCCTACGTAATTCCCACTTTCTGATTTCCAACCGCTCTGAACCGTCTGTATCTGAGGGTTGGGGCAAAAGTCCTGGCAACTATTTTTTTCTAAAAGAATTATTATCAGATCACATAATTTTATTTGTCATGTGAAAGAAATGCAGTACCACTCAATGCAACACAGTGTGTTCATCACAACAGATGGTTCTTTGAGTGTCTATATTAGCACACAGAGCAATGTAAAACTAATTGCTTGAATACCACCGTGCGTGATAAATATAACTTTATCGAGCAACGCTCCTACATCAAGACAGCCGTTCTCCGTAGGAAATTGGTGGAAGCTGTTGGGAATAAAGCCTTTCCACACTGGACAGTCTCAAGATGACCAGGAAAGTTTCAGCGAGGTCGCTTGGTTAGTAACGCACGGGACGACCTTTTAATAATATTTTTTTTGGGGAAAAAAATGACAGAATAATATTATTTTAGAAAAAAATGACAGAATAATATTATTTTAGAAAAAATAGTTGCCATGACTTCTGTACCCAACCCTCGTGTAAATACAGCCGAAGAGTCTTTACAACACAGAACACGCCACAATCGAACTCTTATCCTGCGGCGAGGCATTAAGGGGTATATACGTGTTCGAAATATATGCATCAGTGTTTCATTTAATTTGTCCTAGCAAACATGACGGTATGTGACTTCCACGGGTGAAAAAGTCGTGCAACCCGCCGGCTTTCCATTTTAGGGAGGATTCGAGACCATACGCGAAAGGAGTGTGCGCGTTATCCCGTTTCAAGGGAAGTTCTCCACAGGCAATGTGACGATGTTCACACAAAATCGACACCCTTACCAAGGCGACTATGAATAGACCCAGGAGTGGCAGAGAAACAGTAGAGCCTTTTGCACAACAATAAATCCAAAGTCGTAGTACGTATCATTGTCATTAATAAGAAATAATATAGATTGAGAAATGATATGGATTGAGAATTGGATTTAGATTGCATTCGGGTCTCTGTTATCCAATTGGTTGTTGGATAAAACTGCCCCCTCTCCTTCCAGCTCGTGACCTTCAAGGAACACCATTTAAATCGGAGTATATGTTCGCATTTCAACTTCCCTCTAGCTCGATAACAAATCGCCAACACGATTACTAAGCCCACTTTCAACATTGTTCAACCGGTCATCAGCGAGCAACATCACCAGATAGAGGATGCCACATCTGACTCGTTACCCTGCGGTGAGACACATTACCCGCACACCCCTTCCTCCTCGGCTAATTCCCACAAAGGCACGACCTCCGACAGAGGGCGACGGCGGCGGCGGCGGCGGCCGAGTGACTAGTGGCAGCGGAGTGCGGTGGATCATGAAGCTGCGGCCGAGCTCGTTTTGCTGCTCAACGGGACCGCCAAATTTAATAAACGGGCGCGCGACCGTGCGCCGTAATTCCAAGCGGTTGCCTGCCCCCGCGGAGCGCCGCTCGCCACCGCAATGGAGCGCTGCGCCGCGCGGGCGAGGCCGCGCCGCTTTGTCTTTCGGACCGCCCTGTATTAATTTTCGTTTGTTGACCTGTCCTTCAGTGGCCGCGTGTGAGTGGTGATAATCGTTTGTTAGGTCTCATTAAGTATTTTGATACTCATTGCCGTAGGTATTAAATTTAGCGACTATTTGCTAAATTGTAGTGGTGGCTCTGGAGGTGGCAATGGTAGGGTGGAAGGACAGCGGGGGTGGAATTATAGGCGGAATGGGGGTGGGAGGGTGATGGAGGGCACGGGAGGGGGTTCGGGAGGGGGTTCGGGAGGGGGTTCGGGAGGGGGGAAGGGGAAGCGGGAGCCAAGCGGGAACGGGGCGAGGCGGACGCGGGTCGTAGTGATGGAGCATAGGGGCGGAGCGGAAGGGCGGTTTGAAGTGCAATGCAGCATGGGAGGAACAGGAGTACAGCAAGGGCCGGTGAGCGCTGTAGGTAGGAGGTACCGAGGCGCTACGTGAGACCCAGGGGTTGGCGGCGGAAGGGCTGAGGTTGGGACGATTGAGAGAGTGAAGGTGAAGAGAACGCCTGCGTGTAAATGCACTGGCCGACCGTGGTGGTGGTCGGATGGTTGTGATTGTAGTAGTTGTAATGGTGGTGGTCGTGGTGGTGGTGGTGGTGGTGGTCGGGTGGTTGTTGTGGTCGGGTGGTTGTGGTGGTCGGGTGGTTGTGGTGGTCGGGCGGTTGTGGTGGTGGGGGGTCGGGTGGTTGTGGTGGTCGGATGGTTGTGGTGGTCGGGTGGGGTGAATGGAGTTACAGAGAGGTGCAGACAGAATTAAAGGGAGTGGCAATGTGTTGGCAATAGGAGAGCAGTAGGAGTGGCAGTCGGAGTGGCAGGGGCACGGACAGGGGCGGAATCACTGTCAGAAATAGTAGTTGTAGTGATAGCGTAGTAGTATTTAGGGAATTCACTCTCAAATATTTTCGAAAATTATTGCTGCTGTATTGCAACAAATTTTTAATGTCGAATATTTCTCATATTATTGATATTTTTACTTTATTCATATACGTTTTGTCTTGTACATACGTCACATTCTCTCCTAGCTTATGCCGGACGCCCTCAATTTAGCATTAGATAATGCTGCTGCGTCCTCTATTCTGCCTTTCGAAAAACCTGCATTTAGTTCACCTACTTATTTAGCCTTTAGTTGCAGAATGTGAGCGATTCTAATAGTTCCTTAATTATCAACAGTTATTTAGAATCATTACTGTAGAAAGTAATACTTCAATAAAAAAAGAAATTAATGTTTGTTATTATTGATGTGCGATGGTGGATGTGGCTGTATTGGTTGGAGAGTCCAGGAATTTTATTAAGCATCAAATCCTTACTGTAATGGTCCAACGTTTCGAGATCAAAACCCCAGATGCAACGTTGCCAAAAGGTGACAAAGAATAAACGTAAATGGGGAGTGCAACGGTGCCGATAGAAACATGTTTGTAAATCCAAATTAAAATAAGAAATTATAGCATGTGAGATTTAGGGAAAATTGAATATAATCATCCGATAGAGCAGAAATTATAGAACGAAATAAAACAAACGGCATTAAATTCGGTTAACGCATTCGGAAGTTATAAACTGAAATATATTTGGAATTTTTAATAAAATGAACAGAATGTGGCCATTGTTGTGTTGGAAAGAAACATTACAAACAGGGTTTTGAAGAATAATTATCAAACGCACGGACCGATTTGGTTGAAACGTTGGGAAAGAATAGAATAAAATACGGGGAAGACGACAAAATTAATATCAACTTTGTCGCATTTTCGGAAGCGAAGTAATCGTAAAATGTTTGGAAGTTGGAATGAAGTCAATAGTATAAACAAATGACGCCATGCTGAGAAGTTAAGAAATCTTCCAGAAACAACAGAGCAAGCGTGTATCAATTATTTGTGAAAAATCTGTGGTAACAATGTAAGTTGATAGAAGAATTCAGAAAGAATGCAGATGGGATGGAGATGTGTCGTGGGCATGGTGATGAACGTTTCGTGTACGTGAAATCGGTGTGTCGTTAATTTTTGGAAAGTGTAAAAATAGTTAACGAGAGTAATGTCGAAAGATTTATAAATATTTTGGAATATTAGAAAAGGAGCAAAATTTAAATTCATTGAATTCATGTTATTTTATTAGTAAAACTTCAAGTAATTACGGATAATCAATTACGTTGTATTCTAATGTGAGGAAATTTGGCGGTAAACATTTTTATTATGGGACTTAACTGAATCAATATACATCAGTATAATTTAGGCGATTATTTTCCAAAATAAATGGAAATAACAATAGAATTTTTCAGAAGTAACGTGTTTGACGATACGCGAAAAGTTGTTTCTGTTTTCGTGTTACGTATTTTGCCGAGCAGTACGCCGCAAACATACAGAATTCATTAGTCGGTGACAGGCTAGCGGCTGGACTTTCACATTTAGGTGAAATATAGTGGTTGACGAAAAGTGGTTCTCGAGGCAACCGCGAGTAAGAGCGGCCGTCGACTGACATCGAGGAGCATTGGACAGCGGACACCGGACATCTTCAGTACGAGAGATGAGCTGAAAAAAGGGAAGTGAAACGCATATGCATGTGTGTGTGTGTGTGTCGGAATTCCTTGAAATGCTTCGTATCAAAACGCATTCCATAATTAAAAAACAATTTTGTTGAAGATCAAGTTTTGTTATTAGGAATAAAGTAGAAATAGTTAAAGAAAAGTAGGGAATGCGCATTCGAGGGATGAATGAGATTTTGATACTGTTTGTATGAATGATTTTTGTTATTGTGTATTATCTTTTTTTTTGTTTCTGTGTGTTGATGTTATAGGGTATTATATGTTAACGTAGAAAGAAAGACGGTGAATTATCGCCGTAGAAATGAGAATAGAGGAAAGTTAGTAACACAATAAATGATCGAACCAGAAATGCGGTTCGTTTTGGATCAATTGAGATGTTCGTAGTAATTTAACCTAGCACGCACAATCCAGTTACCTCACTGCGATTCCTGTATAGGACCGCCAGCGTATCCACGGCAGTAGATAGTTAAAAGGGAAAAGAAAAAAGGGGATTTATTATATATATTTGATAAAAGCGCGGCATAGATAACGTAGAGAGGTTAGAGGATAAAATTAATGAATGATAGGAAAATAGCAGGAGAGAGCAGGGAGATCAATTTACTAACAATTAATATAATCCAGTGGTTCACTCAGGGGTCAGTATCGACCCCTTGAGGTTAATGAAATTTTGAAGGGAATCAATGATGATCAAGCGGTCTATTGAGGGTCAATAGCCGAATATGAACTGGTGACTGATCAATATAATCAAGATTCTATTAATTACAAAAAATATAAGGAACTTGTAAAATTGTTTTCCGATATAAGCCTCAAATAATAATAATAATATAAATAATAATAATAATAAAATAAAAATAATAAACATAAATTACAAATTTGCTACTCTCTTTTCATATCCGTCGTTCGTCAATATGAGTTAAGATATTTAGAAACCAGAAAAAAACAATACATTCACGATAGTCTGTCGCGCAAGAAAATACTCTCCCCAATTACTCCTGGATTTATAAATTGACTAGTGGTGCCGGGAACGATTTCCGTAAGTGTAGTGCAAGTTTTTTCGCGATATGTGGCTCTGATCTTCCCTGCTGAAGTGTGAGAACCGGCGCCGACTACACGTCGGCTAGCGAAGTTCTTGCGAACCAGGCATCTCCAAACAGCGGGGAACTCTTCTGCAGGGACACGCTCCAAGCCCTCCACATATGTGGTAATGTAGTGCACGTAAGTGTGCGTAATAAAAGTAGTGAGGATAGGACAAGGAAGCGAAAGAAAAGATAGCGTGCTGTCCGTGGCCCGTTTTTTAGGGTAATGCTCCGGCATTCGCCTGGTGTTGATCGGAGAAACCACGGAAAAATACCGACCGCCATAATACGTAGGTCAGTCAAAAAGTAATGCCTCCCATTTTTTTCTACTTAAAAAAATTAAGGTAAGTGAAAAATTTGAATTTGGCGCCATTCCTCAAACCTTCTTCTGCAATCCACTGCAGTAGTAACTTTCTGCGTCAACAGGTGGCAGCACAGCAGAAGTTTGTAAGATGGCCGACATCGATGTTCGTTTGAGACAGCGTTGTGTGATTGAATTCTTGAATGCAGAAGGTGAAACGCCCATACGCATTCATGAAAGACAGAAGAAGGTGTACGGTGTTGTGACAGTGGATGTCAGCACTGTCGTACTTCTCCAGATACAATCTGAATTTGATCTATCCAGCTCTCGTCTTAAATTCTGCCACCGTCGAGCCTCGAACTCTAGGACCTCCCAGTGAGAGGCAAAGTCATCAATTGATGCCTAAGCCATCTAAGCCGGTGTATTCACTGGAGATATGTAGTGGCTAGTTCCTAAAAATGTTCAACATTTTGTAACCATTGCACTATGGTGAAAATTGGAAACTCAGCTACTCAAAAGCGGCAGCGTTTTCGATTACTGAAAATCGAGATTTTTCGAGACTATTGGTGTTCGAAAATGTTATCTTCAAAGCATTTATATAAAAAAATTTGAGATAATATTATGGATGCTGTATATTATGGAGGAAATGTAAGGGAATGGAAGAAACAAACAATTCTCTTAAAATGGATTGTTGACAGGAAAAATTTTCCTGAGAACATTTCAGAATTTCTGATCTAATCGTTCGGAACTGTTTTACAGTATACATGTTCAATACTAACGTTTTCATTAATCTCTTAGTTGAATTACTCGTACATTGTGCAGAAGAACTATGACTTGTTTTATTAATGTATGTCACCTACTCTCTTAACTTCCGGGCGATCGACCTCATTGGAGCGTTGTGCCAAGCTGGTAGGCCTGTTTGTCTGGCTTCCAGTGTCGTATGTGTGTGTGTAGATAATTATTGCTAGTTCAGAGTAACTATTTTGAAACATCAGAAATATGTAATTGTAGCGATTATGGAATTGTTTAAGGGAGGCAATGGTATGTGGTATGAGGAGAAGTGTTCAACGATGGATTATATTGCAGCCCAGCGCTTCAGAATAACGCATTGAATTATTGCAACTGATATGTACAGGTTCAAAATGCACACATCTTATATTAGTTCTCTCTCTATGTACTTCATTCTCTGAATTATGTTTACTCAACCGTGTGAACGACGAATTTAATGTACTCCTTCAAAAGATTACTTTACGTAAGCAATGTTTTTTTTTCGCTTAGATACAATTTCAATCAAATCAGTTATCACATCAGGCGTAGTGGTATTGGTATGTCGCACAAAAAATGTAGAAATTAATAAACTTATAGAGTTGTTGGGAGTAAGCAGAACGCAAACGCATCTCCGTTACCAATCACATAAACAAAGAATAAATCTCTAATCCCAGGGTGGTGTTTTCCATGTACTATAAACGATTAGATAATCGTATGCGGGTTTTGTCCTTTGAATACGAATTAGATATTAAGCAGAAATAACAAGAATTATTTTCATTACTTTCCGTCATATCATGATGTTTGTTCTGTCTCTTCATCATCTCCTCCTGATCATAATTTCAGAGAGTATTCAACATTTTTTACATATTTAACACGTGCGAAAGAGAAAAAAGGGAACGCTCTAATCAAGCGAAGTGGACTCGCGCCGTTCCAGGCGCTCTCTTCCGCCTGCGCCCCGCGGCCAAGCGAACAGTCGTTGCCGCGGCGTTGACCGTTACGAGTCGATAGCCCCGGGCACCTGGATGCCGCGCGGGAGCACGTCGCTAATAGCCACCCGGGAGCGCGGTGGCCGGCGATGGGGCTGGGGGGAGGGGGAAGATGGAGGGGGCCGTGTATTCGCCGCAAGTGGGCGTTCCCCAGGGCGCGGCCTCGGGCCCGGCCTCGGACGCATGCGCCTTCGCGGCCGCAGTGAAGGGATAAGGAAGGGGAGTAGAAAAACGAGATGAAGCACGCAACAAAAATGGAAGAAGGCCGATCCGGTGGCCGAAATCGCTAAGGCAGTAGTGTCGTAGCGATCTCGGACCGAAGGGTCGCGGGTTTGAGTATCACCTCGGGCATGGTTGCATTTGTGATCGTCCTTTCACCTCTTATCATCATATCGTTTCATCTTCACAGTTACCATACCGTGGTCGCTAATGACCTAAATGTTGATGCGACCATGATGCCATGCGACCTTAAATAAAAAAAAGGAATAAAAAAAAATGAAAAGAAGACAAAGCTGAAATCGAAAGGGAGAAAAAATATATGGACCAGACAGAAGGGGGAGGTAAACGTAGAGGGGGAAGAAAAAGGAGAAGAAGAAGGAAAAGAGATGGTGAAGAGGGAAAATGGGAGAAGGCAAAGGAAACGAAAAATAAGGAAGAGAATTAAATGGTAGAGGAGAAGCTGCAGGAGGATTTGGGAATAAGTAAAATGAGGCAGTGTAGAAAGAGTAGATGAGAGAGAGGTGTAACAGAGGCGGGGAAGGAGAAGAAGAGCAAGAACTGGTGATGGAGGACTGTCAGGAGAAAGAAATAATGATAAGGAAACAAAGAGAAGATGGAGAAAGAGAGTGAATCAGCAATAGTAGAGCTGCTCCAGGAATTTTCGTCGTTTTGAAGGTACAGTTAGGATTTTCACAATTGCAAAATGCGCTGACGTACACAAGTCACAAAAGTAACTCAAACAAAATTACGTAGCAAAAGTTCCGGTTTATTCCCAATATCGCCCAACAAATACCTGCAGTAGCTATACATTTAACAAAATTATTTCAACATTTCTTTTCTGTACTCCCTTCATTCCCTCGTTCACAGACTTTGAGATTAAGAAGAAACGGGAAACAAAAATTTACTTATCTAATTACTACGCCTTTTCTATGACAAATTCAGACCACCTTAAAATAATATAAATTTAACTATCATTCTCCAATGTAATATCACTCTACAGAGTTAAAAATAAAAGAACTCAATACAAAAAACAACAAAAATTGTACAATACATTTTTTTCTGCAGTGCTGTGTATTCTAAACTTTGCTGAAATTATATTTAAAACTCCTGAAAAGTATGTATGCTGAAACCTAAAGGAATAAAAATTGTTTTCTCAATATTTCCTCGGTTCTCCACGCTGCAACACAACACTTGGCTGTCCCCAGCGCGGGGCAGGGTGAGCGAACTGGGAGCTTGGGCGCAAGAGTTCAGAGTTGGCTAACTTTCGTTACAGATACCCCTCACACCTGGCGCGTAGGGGAAAGTTGGCGGGATCACTAACGAAAATTCGATTATGAGTTCGCCTTCGCGATACGCAGACTTAAAATTAATTTACCTTGTTTCGATTACGCGAGTTCTCTGCTTGCTGCCTGTTTGCGAACCCACCATTGTATGTACGCGTTTTGAGGTACTAACGACGATGAAAAGACGATGTGAAAGAAGATGCGACAGGCACTTTTACACATTTATTATTGAATTTTCATTCTGAATTAATAAAATGTCTTCTAATTTAATTCAAAATCATATTGTAGATTTTAATGTTTTAGATTTCTAAACTCAGAATTCAAATGTTCATATTTCATAATTTTCGAGGGATCCATTGTGCAGACTTAAAACTTGAGTCAAAGCACGTCACCGGCAAACGTTTTAAACGATGAAACATGTAATTCGTTGTAACTATTATTTAGAACTAAATGGAGTGCAGTCATCAGCAAATAAACCACTCACGTGTAGTTATGTCTTCAATACGTGATGGACATTATACATTTGAAATACGCGAGGCTTAAACGTACCTCCTATTTCAGAACGATGCGGAAGATACAAAAAACCTTCATAAACTCATATTTATTGCCTTATCCTTTATTTATTTTCATTGTCCCATTTAATGTTAATATATCCCACAATAATATTTTAATCAGAACAAGATAATGAAGGTATAGAGAGCAAGATTTTGTTGTGGCACGAATCAAGGTATTGGAGTGGTGGGCACAAGGAATTTAATTACTGACAGCAAGATATTGGCGATAGGGAGTAAGATTTTGGAGTGGTGGAGAGCTCGACAATGAAGTGGTAGGGAAGAAGGTATTGGAATGGCCGAGAGAACGATAATAAAGAGGCGGAACTCAGGGTATTAAGGACAGAAAAGCTGTGGGGCAAAATATTAGAATGGCAGGCCAGGTTTGGAATGGTGGAGAAATGTATTGGTGGTTGATGAAAAGTATTGGGGTGGCAGAGAGCAAATATTAGAATGGCTGAGAGCAAGGATTGAAGTAGAGCAAGATGAGATATGAAGGAATTTGAGTGGAGAAGCACATTTTGGCAAAGAGTAGGAATGTCGAGGAGCTGGTATTGAAGGCAGAGAGCAAGGTATTCGAGTTGGGAGAGCAAGGTATTGGACTGTCTTTGAGCAATAATTCAGTCGTCGGATCGCTGGTTTCAGCAAAGTAGACGGGAATAGGCGGAAGTGTGGTATTTGAGACAAGTGACTGAGAACAAGCATTCCAGTAGCGGAAAGCAAGGTTTTGGCAAAGAAGTACGGAAATGTCGGGGAGCATGGAATGGAAATGTCTGAGAGCAAGGTATTAGAGTAGCGGAAAGTAAGGTTTGGCAAAATGGTTCGAGAATGCGAGGAACGGGTGATGAATGCTGAGAGCAAGGTATTAGTAGCGAAGAGAGGTTTTGGCAAATGTCGGAATGCGAGGAACGTGGTAGTGGAATGTCTGAGAGCAAGGTATTCGAGTAGCGGAAAGCAAGGTGTTGGCAAAGTAGTTCGGAAACGGGAGGGGCGTGGTATTGGAGTGGCGGGAGGTCCCGATGTCCGAGAATGGGGACAGCCGGCCGCTGAGTAGCGGGGCTGCTGAAGGGATGACTGGCGAACGGCGGGGCGCGGCGGGGGCGGCGGGGCGTCAGCGTGGCGGGGCGCGTGAGTGGGAAGGGCGGGGGCGGAGGTCCTCCGGCAACAAAGGCGAGCGCCGCCGCGAGGAAGCGTGATCCGCGCATTGTGTGCCGCCTGCCAGCCACACGCGCCCTCGCCACACCCCGCCACGCCGCCACTGTCAACGCACTGTGCTTGCTGTTCCGGATTGCGCACACCGCGCTCCCGTTGAAACCTCTACGGATCACTAACCCTCGCACATGCTCTCCGTTGCGAAGGTTTCGGTGCGTCTGAGCGCCAGGGAACTCCCGTATCCGCCAAATTCGAGACGATTCGAAAAATTTCGAGACATTTTCGAAAAAGGTTTTGCAAGCGATAGTAGATACCGTATTTGCCGGTGTATAAGACGCACCCCTATTTTCAAGGAGGATTTCATTCTTTAATGTTAAATTTTGTACTTGATTTTCATTTTAATGAAGGGAATGGAAATTTTAACCTGTGAAAAGCAATGATCTTTTTCTCAAATTCCGCCGGGAGTCTTTATGACAATTTTTTCGGTACGCACAGAAAGACGGTGCCTGTTCACAAAACTTCTATACAATGACATTGATCCAACGAAATTTTTCAGCATTATTTGTTCTTGCACTTTTAGCTTCCGTAATAATTTTGTAGAATTATAAATTCTTGTTTCTCTGCGAACAAAAATTTCATTTTCGTAATGGTATATACTAAACATTCACACAGTTACAAAAATTCCTATCCGTTGCATAAGACGCATCCGGTTTTTGACGAGTTACTGAAGGAAAAAAAGTGCGACTTATACACCGGTAAATACGTTAATTAATTTTGAGACATACTTGTAGAGCGTGTGCTTTGCAACGAAATCAGTTTCTTTTGCCCAGATGAAGATTTTCTTGAAATTCTGATATGGCAATTGAGTATTTCCAAATATAATTTAATTACACCAAAACATTACATGAAGTCGTAAGAAGCAATCTTGTGAGTAGTACTCGCAGAAGAAAATGTATCCTGAAGTATATTGCATTATAAAGTTCAATAAAATTGTTCTAGCGCTTGGTGCGGGACGTGAACTATCATTACCTTCATTAGTAATTTAAAAAAATTGTTATGAATGTGTCTGGCACGATGAAAAATACTGAAACGTTTCATGCGCAAAAACCGTATTAAGAGACATTCAGATGAACGGTGGGGAAAGCAAAATACCGTGGAAACCTGCCCACGAATTTCACAATTCACTGGGTTTTCACATTTGATACTCAAAAGTGCAAAGCTAGCGGATTTGCAGCTACGTCACTGATCGGTGTCTCACAACGTGTCAACTCAACTATCCAGTTTATTAGTTACACAACTCTCATAGAAATGTCTCAAATGACAACTGCAGAAATAATTCTTTGGTTCGCTGAAAACATTATAGTTTATGATCTCCTTCCCTTTTGTGGTAAGAATGTATTACCATGAAAGAGGAAGCTCCACTTGTAAATTGATTCAGTGATGAGTTGTAGTTGACATTTACATAATTGAAATGATTCAAGGCGTTGTCATTGTCATTGTCATACTATTGTTGACAATGACAACGCCTTCAATCAGTCCACTTGGAAGCCATATCTACTAGATATTCATGCCGAAGCAGAAGAAGAATTGCTACCCACGCCTAATAAGAGCCACTCATTCAAGCTAGGAAACTATAAATGCAATAATTGCTTCAAAAGAGAAACACATGTATAAAACAATGTAATTGCATTAAACGAACAAACACGCACCACTCGATCACTAGGAATCGGAGACCCACAAGGACTGCTACATCTACTCTTCGCCCCTCCGCCTGCATTTTCATTACGACGGTAGAGGGGGCTGGCGTAGGGAGTGTCGGGTGGGGTGGCAGCTCTAGCGCGCGCCATTTGTTCTGCGCGCTGCGCCACCTGCCGCTCCCTGAGCGCACTCTCTGGGGGCCTGCAAATAAAACGAACCCCTGGATCAGGGTCTCGAAAATCTCCATGGTTGGTTGTTAGTGATTCCAGGTGCGTCAACTAACAAGGTAATTAGTCCCGTAAGTGTAGTGCATGTTGTTTCATCGTTAGCTGGCGGTGATCTTTCCCCGCTGCATGGCGAGATCCACGCCGGCCTACCGTCGACTAGCGGGGTTTTCCCCAACCAGGTGTATCCCACCCGCGGGGCACCGCCCCAGCCGGGACAAGCTCTAAGCCCCCGACTGGTCCTCTGGCAGTGTGGTAGTGTGCATGTGAGTGAAATCGTATGTAAGTAAGGGGTGAAGATAGGACTAGGAAGAAGAAGGAAAGAAAGATCGCGCGCGGTCCGTGGCCCGTTTGTTAAGGTCCTGCTCCAACATTATCCTGGTGTTGATCGAAAAACAACCGAAAAACTACCGATCAGAGCAGCCAGCCGCTAGAATTCTCCCACAGACAGCTACTCAATTCGACCTAGCTGACAAGCGAGTGTCGAAAATCCTGTCGTCGGCGGGACTCAAACACAGAACCTACCTGTAAGAGGCACTGCAGTGACATCAGTTTATGTACTGAGTCACCTCTCCCAGGCAAAGAACTTCGAGCCACATGGGGATGAGACATGAGATCTCTCCACGAAATCCATGCCAGTACGCTTTTCCACGCTTTCGCACAGTTTATTAAAAATAATGTGTCATTATTGAGAAACGTTTTAAAATGTTTTTCAGGCTTCATGTAAAGTGCACAAAAAATAAAAATTTCTAATTGAAACGCCCAAAGCCTCGAGTTTGTTCAGACCGATCGAGGAAAATCAATTTTGGAGAATATCGGCTGAACAGTTTAGGCGCTAGCGTTGACCACACGCGAAGGGACAGATAGACAGACACATATTTTACGGCGCACGGTTACATACGTTTTTTTATCTTAGGAAGGAAGTGCGAGAGAGTAAAAATAAAATGAAATTACGCAGTTGGTCAGATCCTAATAAATAACTGATATATTACAACTAGAGTACTTGACATTTAACTACTACTTTTATTTCATAATTTTAAACTATTTAATCGATTTTGTATATGCGAAAAAAATGCACCCAGTCTTCAGTGGTTTAATGTTATTACAAACCGACGATCGTGAGACTTTGGCCCGAGTTATAGGTTTGATGTATTCCAAGCTAATTACTTCTCTTTTGTGGTCATCGCACTAAGCTCTTCCATCTTCAGCAACCTTCCTATCCCATACATAAGAAAGACATACATATAGAAGAAAAAACGCTTTCTTACCTCGTCTTGAACCATGAAGTGATTAAATATTAGGAACAAGCTCTAAGCTCCTAGGCGAGATTCTTAACTTGTAAAGCATATTGGAGAGAAGTGAAAGGAACACGACGGAAAGAAACAACCGTGTGCTATCCGTGGCCCGTTTAGTATTGCTTCAGCGATCGCCTGGTATTGGTCTGAGAAACGACGGAAAACTACCTATGAGAGCAGTCAGCCGCTAGAATTCTTCTTCGAACATTGAATTCGACACAAGTGTCTTCATTTTTGTCTCTACATACACTTATTTTCAGCATATTCTGCAATGCCTTTCCGAAGACATCAACTCTCAGAGGGACCTCTCTCACCTGGCTTGTCGCTCACTCGTTCGTGTACTCTGCCCAAGCTGAATCTGTCATCGGAGTTTCCACCGTTTTCACGATATCGATCCGCAATTTGCCGCAAAGGAAGTAAATATTCATTCCCAGCGTCAGGGACAGGGAGAAGGGCGATGAGAAGAGGGGATAAAAGCAGGGATGGCATCGGAGGTGGTGGCATCGGAGGTGGAATTTGGTAGCAGAGACAGCGTAGCAGGCTGTTAAGGAGGAGAAGAGGTGGTGACGGAGTAAGGGGGGTGGTGACAGGCGGACTCGGCGACGAAGACCGAGACGGCGGTGGAGGCGGAGGGGCGGGGGGCGGAGGCGCAGACGGCGGCGGAGAGAGAGACGGCGGTGGAGGCGGAGGGTTCGGAGGCGGTGGGGCAGAGGCGGGGGGGCGGCGGGGGGCGGGGCGGGGCGGGGCGGAGGCGGGGGGGGGGGGGGAGCAGGTGGTAGCGAAGGTGGCGACGCTCATGCCGGCCCTGAAGCGACGGCAGGGGCGAAGAAGACGGTGGGCGAGGCGGAAGTGGAAGTGTGGGGGGGGGGCGGGCCAGCACATTCCCAGAAGGACTGGCAGCGGGGCGCAGACGGGAGAGCTACGACGGGCGTGGACTGGGTCTTCAGAAGGAAGGGAAGGTAGGTGAGGGGAGTCCAAAGCCGGGGCAGCTGGGGAGGGGAAATGGAAAGGGCTGACGAGCGAGGGAGCTGAGAGCGGCTACGGCGACGAGCCCATCTCTACCCCCTTCCCACCTTTCCGTGTGTACACCCAGCTTCTGACGCCACACCATCCGCCCTCTTCCTGATTTTAAAGTCATAAAGATTTAAAGATGCTGATCGTGACGGCAGAGTTCGTAGTTCGCAGATTTTCGTATCTTTGATAATCTTCTACAAACTTTCTCTACAAAAAAAATCTTCTCTTACAGCGTGTTTGATAATTATTCCGGAAGACAAGTTGGTGTTCGTGGTGCGGTTCAGAAGATATTGCTGCGTTTGTGCAGTGTTGCTTGTGACGTATGCTCATTTTAACTTCCTCTGTTAATTTAATTTCGAAAATATTGCTTCAATTACATTGACAATCCTCCCTGTTAAGATTTCTCCTTTTACTGAAAATGATACAAAGTTCCTTTCAATAAGACAAAATGTAATATCAATTATAGAATTGATGCATGGAATAAAATTGTATCATTTTGCATTTTAATTACATCTTTATAATACAAAAATCATGTTACTGGCTTCAGGGGAGCAAATCTAATGTTACTTGAAGAGACGTACTTTATTAACAACTCGCTACTGAATTTTTGAAATAAAAAAAGTTCTTTTGCAAAAAATATGTAGTAGTTAATAAAGTTTGAAAAACGTCCCAATATTTTCATGCCAGACCACTAGAAAAACGTATTCTTTGGTTTCAACTATCGGACAAATTCTCCCTAATTATCCCCATTACTCATTATTTTTTTACTGCCGTGGAAAGAAAATACATTACGAAATATAACGATGTAAAAATAACACATATTGTAGAAATGTGTAAAAATCATTGTTTCTGCAAATATTCATCTCATGTAGTATTTATTCTGTCTGGGAATTTGCTTTGCATCATATCACTTTGCCAGGGCATAATTACAGAGATCTGTAATGTTATGTGCCAAAGGAAATTTTCTATATACTTAAGAGTAAATTTAAAATAAAATATTTTAGCACATTCAATTTTTTCCACAGTCATTTCTTTCATCCGATATCTGATTTCTTAGCGTATTTCGTTCCAAACGAGCTCTCACCAAGTCAATTACGTATGCACGATTTCTCAAGAGAAGACTTGACTCGGAAAATTTGGGATACTCGTCTATACCTTCCGTTTTCTAATTTCGTCTTCCTTTGCGTTTCCCACGTTTAACTTCTTTCCACTCTTGAGATATCTACTTATCACGTAATCTGCGAAGATCCCACCCACGACTCTCGACTCAATACTGTTCGCGAAGCGAAATTACTTCAACACAACCTCTAAATGACACTGTCGACTTAACGCGTATACAATTTTCAAACTTACATCTCACTTCCCGGAAGCCCACTTTGCCTTTCGTGCCCCATCCTACCCCGTTCCCAAGCGGCCCCGAGTCTTCCTGTCACCGCTCCTCTTTCTCCCTTCAGAATTCCTCCCACTCCTCCCACCCTTCCTCTCCTCGTACCCTCCCCTCCTCGTACCCTCCCTCTCCTCCCTTTACCCTCCCTCTCCTCGTACCCTCCCTCTCCTCGTACCCTCCCTTTCCTCGTACCCTCCCTTCCTCGTGACTTAATTCCCCTCCCTCTCCTCGTCCCTCCCCTCTCCTCGTACCCTCCCTTTCCTTGTACCCTCCCTCTCCTCGTACCCTCCTTCGCGTCATACGCTTTATGTTCTCGCGACTTAATAAACCCCACCCCCCTCCCTGTCCACCGAATCCTCCCTACCGCTTCGCCTCCTTATCATCGCAGCCTTTTCCCCTCCTCCACCCCTCCAATCCGCGACGCGCCTCATCATTCACATCTAGCGTCTCCGACTCCCCTCCTTTTCCCCGCGAGCCGGCGGCGTGGGCGTGGGCGAGGTGAGGGAGGTGAGGTGAGATGTCGCCGCCTAATACCCTCCGCGGCATGCAAATGCACGCCCCGGGCGGGGAGGGGCGAGGCGGTGAGGGAGGGGGCGGACGCGAGCCCGGGAAGGCGAGGCGACGGCACGCCCGACCCAAAGAGCCCTGCCAAGTTTTCCGGCAGACTTGCGCGGCGGGATCAGCGCGAGGGAGGTGGAAAAGAGGTGTTTGGTAAAAGGAAAAAAAATTGAAGTGCACGAAACGAAATGCAGGATAAGTATGACGGAAAAAACGCAAGATAAAAGCACGCAAGACCAGTAAACACATGTAGAGAACACGCATATTATTTTAAAAATAAATTCAGAATATTAGACGAAAGCACAATAAACATACTATGGATAGGTAAAAATATGACGAATACTGTGTTTATAAACTCAGTTGTTACTGCAGAAATCTTGAGGAAATCCATATGGGTAGGTAAAGAAAGTAATTTTCAGCAATAAAAATGTAGTTCACTAAATATATATCTTATATTACTGCATTGCCGCCGAGAATGTATTTAGTGTAAACACGTTTTTATTGTAGAATATGACTTCTTATTACCTATCCATAGGAATTTGCATAAGGTATCTACGGTAACCACGGAGTTTAAAAACATACTATTTATAATAATCATAATGTACGTAGTGATGACAACGCAGTTTCGACAAATTAAAACTGAGTTCGAAATGAAACACGAGAAAGGGATAAAGTTGAATTTTTAGAAGTCGTTACTAAATACCTTTCAATCAATAAGCATAATTTTTAGGAATAGAAGACTGAAATAAAAAAGTTAGAATATACACGAGTGTCCCAAGTATCTGTGTGGAATGTTCGATTCACATAGCAAAGATCGGTAAAAATTGTGCGCGAAAAGGTAAGGCACAATAGAAGAAGTCTATGAAAAACAACAATATACCTGTATACGTCCGTTTTAGGAAAATTATGTTTTTGGATTTTCAATAATTTTCTTTATAAATCTGGAAATTTTTATTACATTTTCTTTGAATTTGAATACACAATAATATTATAAAGAACGCTGGGCACGTTTCTCTCGTTCATGGGATTAGGTTGGTTTTTATATCTATGGTAAACCACTATTGATGTATAATTTAATTTTAAGCACTTTCAGTGTAATTTTAAGATTAAAAATGAGTATAAATGACATTTACATTAATGATAAACGTATTGTTATAAAAAAGTGTTGTAAGAACATGGCTTTAAATGAACATAGTGAAAACAAAAGATATTCTGGTGAGGTTTCTCTGTCTCTCTATTTGAGAGAGGTGTCTCTGTAACTATTATTGTTCTTTGCTCACTACCCAGAAGAATTCTTTTGTTGACGAACCAGTTTTGTAATTTGATTATGAAAAACCAGTTGTATGAAAAACTACTCACTTTGTTTCACTATTCCGAAGAGAATAGGTAGGTTAAAAAAATTCGAAGATATAATGTAACACACCAAAAATGAAGGATATTTATTTAGGCAAATAAAGGTCAAAATGTTCTAGATATTGCAAAAGACGTGATTTGATTTGCTTTTTTCGTGTTTCCAGGCACGTTAACTGCTTTGGTCATTAGTCCCGTTAGTGTAGTGCACGTTTTTTCCTCGGGAGATGGCAGTGATCTTTCCCCGCTGGATGGCGAGATCCGGCGCCGACCTACCGTCGGCTAGTGAGGTTTCCCCCTAACCAGGACTCTCCCACCAGAGGGGCACCGCCCCAGCCGGGAGAAGTTCTAAGTTCCCGACCGGTCTCCCGGAATACGTGGTAGTGTCGTGCATGTTAGTGTAAGTGTGTCAGGATAGGTCAAGGAAGAGGAAGGAAAGATCGCGCGCGGTCCGTGGCCCGTTTGGTAGGGTACTGCTTTGCCATTCGCCTGGTGTTGATCGTAGAAACCACAGAAAACTACCGATCAGAGCAGCCGGCCGCTAAAATTCTCCTCCAGACAGCGACTGAATTCGACCTAACTGAAAAGCTAGTGTCGAAAATCCTGCCGCCGTCAGGACTCGAACTTAGGACCTCCCGGTCAGAGGCGCTGCAGTGGCATCAGTTGATGCACTGAGCTACCGCTACCGGTGCAAAATACGTGAGTTTCTATGGTGCAGATACGCAGATGACACCGTAGCAACGCGAAACAACAACGAGTTCGTTTGGAAGCAGGCGCAGGGTACACCGTAGTAACGCGAAAGAAAACAATAGAGAGAAAAACAGCGAGATTTAAAGGGTGTACCAGATTGGGAATTAGGGCATTACGACTCGTGTCGTTGTGGTGAGCGGATTTTTTGCGCGTTTTTTCTTGAGGTTAATTATAAATCGGGACTCGGGAATGTGAACATTCGTGAAAGTGAACATTGAACTTGAATTTAGAATATTTCCGCATTAGGTGTGCAATGGGAACTTGTAATATTTACATTGCAAACTCCGTTGCAAACTCCATTGCAAACTCCATTGCAAACTCCATTGCAAACTCCATTGCAAACTTCATTGCAAAATCCATTGCAAACTCCATTGCAAACTCCATTGCAAACTCCATTGCAAACTCCATTGCAAACTCCATTGCAAACTCCATTGCAAACTCCATTAAACCTTGCAAACTCGGAATTGTAATATTTTCATGAGTGAACTGGAAAGTGAATTTAGGATATTTCCAAGGTGAAGTTACAAGACTTGGCTTAGTAATTTTATCAGTGAATTGTGAATTGCCCGGTTAGGTGATCGAAAATAATATTAGAAAGGTATTATTCCGACATAGAAAAAGTAATCAGTTTGAAATAGGTGCCTACCTGAGGCGCAAGACGAACAGTATAGGCAGTGCTTGTGAAGTGGTTGGAGGAAGTTTCGACTTGGTCGCTGATCATCGTGGACGTCAACAAGAAGGAAGATTCTTCTACCATACGTGGCGAAATCGAGCGACGTGCGCGCGAAGAGGAAAGAAAGGATAAAAGGTACTATAACGCTGTTATTGCAATAACGAGAAAAATGGTCCTGACCTAATGATAAATTGTAATAATCAATGATAGTTGATAACTTTGGCATGCATAATAAATTATAATTCTTAGTATGAAAGAAAGCTGATTCTCATTTGCCATTACGTGCAATCCTAGAGTAGACATTTTAAAATTATTTTCAGATTCCTCGTCACTCCGTATGGATGGCAAATTGAGTAATTGGTTGCGGAGTAATTATCAACAATTATTTCATAAAAACCCGTCGACCGAGCTAGCGAGATTTACATTTTTTTGTAATACATCCGAAGAAGGTAATAGATAATCAGGAATTCAAATGTAATCTTTTCCTGGTGCCCAAATTATTTATAAATTCGGAAATTGGTTACGATTTATACCGTGTGGCCCACCTAAGATGTTCCCTTCAATTTTCTCCTGAACCGTTGCAGATTCTGAGATGCGGTTTTCACTAAAACTACTATATGCAAAGGGGCACATATGGCCATGCATAATATTATTCAATTGCATTTTTATTGCAGAGATATTGACGCAACTTTGATTTTTAAATGGAACCCTATAGATGTTTTTAGCTCATCGTAACAAGCGTGAAGAGACGAGTTTATAAATATGCATATCGCCATATATTACATAACAAAAATTTCGAGAAATTACGAGTTTTAAAGACGCACGCCGACTGCTTGTTTCCCTAATCTGAACGAGAAATTCCGAGTGATATGCGGAAAGGGCCCTTACTTTCCGCTGCATCGACCTGCGGTAAAGGTTTCAGTCTTTCAAAGAGTAAACATTTTGTTTCTGACAGCACACGCATTTATTAATTCAGAACAAATGTTCACTCTCCAATCTTCCCTTGCTTTCTCTACGGTTAATAATTCAAATATTTTCTCAAATCTTGTAGTATTTCATTAATTAAAAAATAGTACCTTCTGGCGTACAGATTTGCTCTGAACATGGCTATGGGTGAATACATTGCCTCCAGGACTGAGAGGGTGAAGTCTTAAAGAGCAAATCGCGGGTTTTCGTGAGTTTCTTTGCACATTGCATCACTACATTTACCGCAGGGTCGACGCAACGGAAGGGAATGGCCTCGCTGCATATCACCCGGAATTTCTCGTTCAGATTACGGAAACCAGCAGTCGGCGTGCGTCTTTAAAACTCTTAATTTCTCGAAAATTTTGTTATGTAATATATGGCGATATGCATATTCATGAACTCGTCTCTTCCCGCTTATGATGAGCTAAAAAACTCTATAAGGTTTCATTTAAAAAATGAAAGTTGCGTCAATATCTCTGCAATAAAAGTGCAATAGAATAATATTATGCATGACCATTTGTACCTCTTGCATATAATAGATTTAGTGAAAACCGCATCTCAGTATCTGCAACGGTTCACGAGAAAATTGAAGGGAACATCTTAAATGGGCCACACGGTATTTATTATTTAGTAATAATTGCGTTTCACTAATATATTTTCAAAATTCTTTAAACTAACAAACAACACAAACTTGAAAATACACTTTTAATGGGAAAAGTAACTGAAGGAAACTTAAGGGCAAACCCGGTAAAAGAAAATTAAAAAAACAGGTGTGATCCGAAAAAAGATGAAGAATGCACGTGATTTCTTGTTATTTAATTCAATTTTTTAATTAGTTTTTTCTTACATGTTGGCTTAAATATTTTTGATCTTTTCACTTTTAGACCTCGAAAGAAATTGCAGCTTCCATTCCGAAAAATTCATTGGATAGATCCTAGCTACGATTGAATATCTTCAAAATTCCGAAAAGGGTTATATTTAAATGTTTTAATAATTAATGAAATAATTAATACGTAATATAAAAGTAATTAATTAAAAAATAAAACATATTGTGACATACCAACATATGGGTCATTTTTATTAAATGTTATTTGTCGTAAATGAGTGGAAATGCTAGGGTAGGAGGGAAAAAAAGGAATATGGCGCCTTATCAACGGCACCTAAGTTGTTGTCAAGATAAATATTCATCTGGCACTGAAAGTGACGGCGTGGCTAGTCAGATTTGAAACCGATTTGGGGATTGGTTGGAGAGAGCAACGAAAGTCTACTACTGCGGAAGTATGTCTGATTTTTCAGACAAAACAGTAGAAAAGGGAAGTCGAGGTCTGGAGGGCTGAGCAGTAATAAAAAAATTCACATTCTGTCATATGTCGTGACGCTGTGCGGGTCGCTCGCGGATAGGTAATTTGTCTAATTGGAACTCGTAATTTTTCATGAGATTGAGGAACGTTGGACTAATTTACAGTGTGTTAGAAGTATAACTTGTTATTTTTGGCGAGGTTGTTATTTTTAAATTTTTAAATTTGTGGAACTTAAAACATTTACGCTGTGTAATCGTAAAGAACTGGGTATTAGTTTTGCAAGTTTAATCGAACTAGAACAACGAATATTTGAAGTAGTGCGGATCAGTGGCTCGGCAACTTTCGCGTGGAAGAACAGGAGAGAAGAACGCGGTACTTCGACTCTGGAATTCGCATCACCGGGAGAAGAGAAGATGGTCCTTCGAGACGACGTCGATCAAGAGCGCGCAAATTATAGTGCAGTATAAAGGTTCGAACAAGGTCATGACCAAAGGACAGTCTTTCTGTTGTAGATTTTCATTTAAGATGTTTACATTGCAATAAGCAATAAATCCTAAGTTTCTTTTTAAAAGGGTAAAAAAACGATTTTCATTGGCCAATTCCAGCATTAGCTAGATAAAATATTTGTTTTCAGATTCCTCGCCACTCTGTATGGATAGCAGATCAGGTAATCGGCTGTCAATAGGTAATAGTGATTATTTCAGACGCAACTCATCGACCCAGCTAGCGGGATAATATTTAGTTTTCTTTGAAGCTAAAAATATTATCGTAACCTTTTTCCTGGCGCCCATATTAACATAAATTCGGAAACGGGTTGCGACGAAACGCCCAATAATTTGTGAGCAGTTTGTGGGCATGTTTCAAAATGTTCAAAACTGTTCAAAATTTGCTTTTCAAATCTGCATAGTCAGAGAGTAAAACCAAAAAATAACTGTACACTTCAAACTAGTGATGGGTCAATACCTGAATTTCTCGATAACCGATACTCGATACCGTTACCTGTCTGAGAGCTTCGATACTCGATACCGTACTACTTTAAAGGCTCAACAGAAAAGTGGTTCAATCAGAATTTGAAGGATATATTTTGTTCTTAACACATGCATACATGTACTATTTTAATACTTAAAAACTATTGAGTTGAACATACATCTTTTAAATTTTTTAAAGATTCTTATTAAGGACAACAAACCTTCTAACTCTTTCTGGGTCCATTCTATTTCTTTTTCTTGTCACATATCAATTCAGCGGTACTGGAAAGTCTCTCCGAAAACTCTGTAGCTGATGGAATGCACAGGTATCGAATTGCACTTTTTCTTAAATTGGGGGGAGTCACTTTGTTTTTCCAGTAAGATAGTACACTTGCATCAGGAGGAAGAAAGTCTGCACATTTAATTCATCTTTTTGTGCTGCGGTTTCGTGAACGCAGGATGCTATTTCGTGGTCACTCTTCAGAAAATTCTTATAAAGAGACCTCATGTCAATGCATTTTCGCGGGTTCTTAGGTGAGTAGGTAGTTGAGGATGTTAGGTGAGTAGGTATTTACATTTTCTACAATTAGCACAATTGTCATCTTTCGAGTTATCTTCCAAATAATTCCACGCTTCACTCTCTTTGTTTATGGAATGCATTAATATAGTCGTCTTTCGGTCACTTTAAAATGCAGAACTGAGCTCCGTCAGATACCTCCGCGGTGGGCTGAGGATGGGAGTATCCCGGAAAGAAATGTTGTCATCTAGCATTGCTTATCGTTGAAATGATTGAAGGCGTTGTCATTGTCAACAATAGTATTTATTTCACAAATAGCAGCTTTCGATGGCTTAGCCATCATCAGTTTTCTGCTGTCTGGGAGCCACAAAACGGAGTGCGGGAGCAGTCGGGAGCAGTCCGTTTTTGTGGCTCCCAGACAGCAGAAAACTGATGATGATGGCTAAGCCATCGAAGCTGCTATTTGTGAAATAAATACTATTGTTGACAATGACAACGCCTTCAATCATTTCAATTATGTAAATGTCAACTACACCTCACCACTGAATCAATTGCTTATCGTGCCTGTTGTCCCTAGATTGCCGCGAACTCACAAGGAAGAGTTTCCCAAAGCTGAATTGGTCGCGAATTGCCAGCTATCTCAAGAGACGGTGACAGGCGCGAGAGGGATAAAGAGCGGGGCAAGGCGCTCGGACGTTGCAGCGTTGGGTAATTTCAACGACTGTAAATGAATCCGATCAGACGGACACTTCCTTCCTGCTAACAGAAGAAAAATTGGAGAAAGAGGAATGTATAGAAGACAATTATCCCGAAAAATCAGAAGAGATGGGGAATGGCATAAATAATTAAAAGTATCGAGTCATTTTCCGAAAGTATCGATCGCAATCTATACCACCTGAGTGTCGAGGGTATCGAGATATTGAAAGTATCAAGGACCCATCCCTACTTCTAACACAAACTCAGGAGAATACTATATATTTCTGTAAAAAGCCTCATAAAAGTTTGATCGGGCATTCGAGATTAACATGAACATATAAAAATTTTTAAAAACCATTGAAGTGGTTTTCAACTAAATATGGTGAAACGATAAAGAGGCAGTTATTTTGAAATCAAAGAAAAACTATTGATGTTTTTTATGTAGATTTTAGTCCACTGTGTAAAGTACTGAACTTCAGTTTGAAACGCGCAACGTAACGTTCCTTGTATTATTGCCAACAAAAGTTGGCGCACTAGAACACACGCAGCAGCAACAGCAGCTAAAGACGAAAAACACGTGCTAAAACTAAACGACGCGAGGACAAATTCACCTTTAGGAGAGAAAGCCACTGAGCTGCAGCATGCACGATATTACGTGACACATAATTCGGCTTTTTCTTGTTTTTATTCAAACATTACTCTCATCTGTTTGTGCTGTTGACTTAGTGAAGACAAAGGGTTTTTTTTTCATTCGAACATAGAGCATTCCGAATGTTGCTAGAGCCCGATACACCCTCCAACTGTTTTAAACCAATACTAAGAATTGAAATGCGCTGCATAGATTTGCAGAATCATAGAGAATCAAAAGGAGATTAAAAATGACTGTGCATCTACAAGCATGAATTTTCTGAAGCGGTCAATAGGAGACTTTCCAAAAGTTGTGATTACATGAGACGAGAAAAAGGGCACGCGAAAGTGCGATTCCTCGTGAGCCAAATCATCTTAGCATAGTCTGGAGTGAGCTCGAAATTACGTATTGTATTCAGTAAATTACGTAGTGTAGTATGAATTCGGCCGGCCTGGATGGCCGAGGTGGCTAAGAGCGAGTACCGACTCCGCGCTTCGCTCCGAAGGGTCGTGGGTTCGAGTCCCGCCTTGGGCATGGTTGTTTGTCCCTTGTCTTTGTATGTGATGTCGCGGAGGGCCTCACGTTCTGCTGACCCCAGATCAGAGGAGCCCGCAAGTGTGTTGGTGTCTAGTGTATGGTCGAACATGCGTCCCATCGGGATGTAAAGGGTAACCGGCTGTCGGCTGGATAAAAACCCTAGAAAGAAGAAGAAGTATGAATTCGTATTTGCTTTTTTAATGGTTGTAACGTTTACTGAAATGTTGCTCTGAATTTTTTCTCTTCTATACTTTCCCACTCTCAGAGGTGACTGATTTTCGTCATTAGCTAGATTAGTACATCCAATTTGGCTGTTGTCTGAAGGAAAATTCTACCGGTCGGCTGCTCTAATCGATAGTTTACCGTGGTTACTAAATCCAATATACAGATTTCACAGGAATAACCCCCCTCCAGGACCACAGACCGTATGCGATTTTTCTTTCACTTCTTTGCCCTATCAACTTCCCTTACATATACACTCACTTACATGCACTACACTACAACACATATCGGCAGACCTGTCGGGAGCTTACAGCTTGTTCGGCTGTGGCGGTGCTCCTGGGGAGAGATATCTGAGGAGGGAAAAGTTTCGCAAGCATGGATCAGTGGAGGTCAGCGACTGATTTCACCATACAACGATGATGGATCACCACTCCCTCCCAGAATAAATCATTCGCTATATTAACGAGACCAACGACCACAGTAGTTGACGCGCCTGGAATCACTAATCAATCAATCAATAGGCACTACACAACCACTCATGTAGAGAGCTCACAGCTTTGGACCGGAGTGGTGCCCAAAGGGTACGATTCCTAGACGGGAAATACCCAGCAAGTCGACGTATAGGTCGGCACCGGTTCTGCCCACCCAACGGGAGAGAAATATCACCACCTTCAGCGATCAAAAATTCACTCCACGAACGGGATTAATAACTATAGAAGTTGCCATGCCCGGCAACATCACTGAATCGATCAATCGACTTTCTAGTTTCAGAAGCTCTGATTTAACAACCATATTTTTATAAATAAATATTTTAAATGTAAAATTATACTGGTGAATTGCACGTAAGCTCTATTAATATGAAAAAATCACTGACGACGATAAAAAACTGACTAAAGAAAACCTCGCACAGAGAAACACTAGTCGCAACTGTGTTTGTGTGGGTGGACTAGTCGCAAGGAAGCACTCAGAAAGCGGCAATGGTGGTTGCGAATCGGGAAAGAGCGCGCACGAAGGGAGAAAAAAAAAAGAGCGCGCGAAAGCGCTGGGGGGAAAAATCACCTTAGAGAGCGTAAGCCGTCGGGCGATGGTACGCACGAAAGCAAGGCTGCAAGGCACCCTGAAAAATTTCCGCGCAGTCCCCTCCGGGCGCTTACCGCGGTCCGAAGGGCTTTGCTCCACGCCCGGCCCTTCAGAAGGGCCGCCCTTTTTACACGCGGAGCTCTCCGCGCGCCTTTGAAGAGCTTCGCGCGCTTGCGGTCACGCCCTTGCCGCGGTTTCCTTTATTTATTTTTTTAAATGGAGGGTTTCTGCTCATCAGACAGAGTAACACACGGAATACGCACGGAGAGAGAAAGAGGACGAAGTGAGAATAGTCCTGTGGAGATTTTTCCAAGCTTGCGGAAAATGAGTGAGATCTAGTGTTTTCGTGCCCGTCATACGTCATTAGTTCCGTTAGCGTAGTGCATGGTATAGTGTGAGGTATTAGATAGGAAGTGGCTTTTTTAATAATTGTTCATTCATGGACTTTTTTTTACAAGGGACGCTGCAAGGAGCAGCGTGGCAAAGATATGAGTCACCCAGGCTTTGCCTATATCCTCCTTCCCCCCATAGTCCCTAAAAAGTTTATTAAATTTGAGCTTATTGTGGTATTTTTTCACCTAAGATTATTCTCCTAGCCATCGGCCAGCAGTAATTCAATATCTTTGTTCATGGTTGAGCTTTCTTTCATTAGTATTAATTTTAAAGAATATAAATTACCGGGAAAACTAATTAACCTACTCGGCTAATTAATTAACAATGATCAGGCAAAATAAAGTAAAATCTATTACCTAAGTGGAAAACGTAATCTAACAACAAATTTACGAAAATAACAAGTAAAATTAAAAATTAAATTTAACTACCTGATGTGAACAGTTACGGTGAATATTTACAACTTTTAGCTAAGTAACAACTTTGTAAGACAATTTTCATTTTATAGGAAAATATTGAGTTGGGACAATTCACTATTAGCTATTCACTTAACAATTACTTGATATTGGCTTCTCAGTTTCTATTAGGTGGTTCCAGTGAAGGTTTAATTTATAAAGGTGGTGTTTCATGAGAATAATATGGAAACTGCTTCTTATCGCCAAAATAATTTTGCCTGAGAGTTTAGTGAATTATTTTACTGCACAAGTACCTCTCTGTGTAGATATTTTTTGGGTTCTATAAGGATACGTCCATAAACTGATTGATCATCTTTTACTTTTGGCCACATTCTGCAGTTAGCGTTTTTAGTTTTTTTGGTGATATACTATCAATGTGCTCTCATTACGATTAACTGGTTATGAGTTGAGTTATGAAGCCTTCCATTACGCTAATAGTTTTCAGTTTGCAGGTACGCCGAAAAAGCTTCTCCTTTTTTTCACTACAATGTTTGTACAACGAACGTAGAGAACTTTGCAACTCCAACTTTCAAGCTGTTCGTTTTTCAGGATTTTGGAGAAAGGATCATTCATGTTGAACAGTTAAAAGGTGTAGCATTTTGATCGTCTTTTATAATTGCAGCCAACCACTCACTGCATTTTCCTTTTTGGAGAAAGTGTTCTCTCGTATTTTTCATGTGCATTTAATGTTTGATAGTGTCACTAGAAATTCTCTGCTTTAAACTAACAAAAGAAATGGGCCTTCTCATTCAAACTCCGTGATATGCTATTTAAAACAAACATTCTCTAGATTTTTTTTAATTTTCAATGAGTGTTGGTCCTTTTATATTCCAACGGAATATTGAAGTATTAAGGACGCGCATATGCCAATAGAATTACTTTAATGGGTTCACTCAACTCTGGCTTCCAAACATCTCACACTTCTCCATATTATTCTTTCATTCCCTTTTCAAACATATCTATTTCTACTATTTCTCTTGATTCCAAGAATACAGATCTTTCAATTCCTCTTTCTCAGCTATCTATTTGATGGTGTCTTGAAATTTACTTTTGTATAATCTACTATCTCACACGTTCTCATAGTCACACTTTCTACCCTTGCATAAGAGATATTTCATGTGACGTCATTTTCGAATTTTTCGGAGAATGTGAAAGTGTTTTTGGTTTTCAGCATACAACTTTACATCATTGAGATCCAACTGAAGTCTTATTTGTGCTACCGTCACATACAAATGGAGGGGTCAGCAATGAATAAGTGTTATTTAATCTTTGCAAGGAGTTACATTCTCAACCTTAGGCCTTTTATTAATACAACTTTTAGTTAACCTTATTTTATTTACCATTATTTAGTTAACCTTAGTAACCCTTAGTATTAACAATTATTTATGCTTATTGGGTGTGCACAAAAAAAAAAAGAAAAGGAAGAAACCGGCGCCATGTGTAATCGTTCATAGGATCTCCGGCATTCTCTTATTAACGCAAGGCAGCCCAAAAAAACGTTGAAATATTATTTTAGTATATTTTGATGTAGATAAAATTTGTAAATTAGAGGGGTGTAAATGTTGAAGTATTTCTTCAAAAAAAGAACATTAGCGGTTTCACTACATCTTCAAAAGGATGTTGGCGTTTTTACTACCAGACTAAACCAAATAGCACTGTCTCTCATTGTCAAATCATTCTATCTAGCACATAATTTGCAGTGGTGTGACCATTCAAATATTCGACATACGAATTCGCCCCGCCGCCGCTGACGACACCAGCTTCTCCAGCAAGCGGGGTATAGAGGAGGTAGGGGGTCTCCCTCCGCCGTTGTGACGGTTTTTTGGTGGAGTGAGGTTATCTTGAGAAAAGAGGTATTTATACTGTACATTTTGATTATACATTATAGATTGTGATCAGTGCTTCTGTTGATAGAATGTACTGTGTTGGAAAGACACAGCTTCTGTTAAATTGAAACTATAAACATTCAATAGAGATGTTTAAAAGAAGAGTGCAAGAAGCTTATGTCAGTGCTGATGTAATAGTCACTACAATAGAGACTATTGTTTATTTTGATAAGCAGATGCTGGCGCTTACAAACCGAGTTGGCTTGTGCAACGTCAGTTTAAGCGAAACTGAATACACGAAATTGAATTGTTAGTGATTCCGGGCACGTCAAGTGATAAGTTAATTATTCCCGTAAATGTAGCTCATATTTTCTCCTCAAAGGTGGTGGTGATCCTCCCCTGATGGATGGCGAGATCCAGCGCCGACCTACCGCCGGCTAGCGGAGAAACTGAATAGGATAAGCGAGGCAGACAGGGCGGAGTCTGGTTCACCGGGACACGGGACGGTCGGCCGATTGGCCCGAGTGGGACGGGCAGGGGGAGGCGACGGCAGACGAGCCAGCGACTGGCAAGCAAGCGGCGGGCGGGCGCGTCACCCCCACATAAATCCTCATCTGCTGCTGCGCGCCGCCGCCGCCTATCTCTCGGACCGCGCAGGGTGATGGACGAGCGGCACCGGGGCTGGATCGCACACATCGCCTCGCCTCCCCCCCTCGCTAGTCCGCCCGCTTGCCCGAAACATATTGCGAGCCTCGCCCGGCAGTACTCGCCCGCCCGGCTGGTCCCACGCCGCCTACCCCGCGCCCCTCGAACGGCACTGTGAGTAACCTTCGCGTATTCGAAGGTTTATCACAACGTGAAACTTGATAAAGTAAAACACTAACAGGTAACAGAGTCATCCTTCAACTCATGGCTAACAGCACTTTGCAGGGAGTGTTCTTCTAACAAATTTAGATAATTATCGATTTTTGGTACGTGAACGATGACAACACAGTGTACTGCTTTCGCTAGAATGAACAGCTAGGTCTTGTTATCGCTTCCCACTCGATGTATGTTATGCGCCTCACCCGGCAGTATCCGCCCACCCGGCTGGTCCCCCGCCGCCTATCCCACGCCCCTCGGAGGTTTTCACGGCCTGAAGCTACCAAGAGTAAAACTATTGGTATCAACGTCATCGTTCAACACCTTGGTAACCGCAATTTGGTTACACATTGGATATCAGGGTTGTTATTAAAGAGTTAAAATAATTAGTGCTGTTTGGAACGATAACGACTCAGTGTATTAGTTTAGTTGGTTAGTTAGTTAGTTAATGCCTTATTTTACGTGGCGAGACTCGGGCCATCAGGCCAGCTCTTTCGTCTAACCACGCAAATTTCGCTACGCTCCTTTCACCACCTAGCGGTGAAAGGAGGCATTATCTTGGGCGACGAAACAGGTGGATTTCAATTTTGCTCACAGGCTTCATTTAGGCTTGAGGATCTTTTACATGCCCTAAATCTACTACATGGGACTTCCCATCCGAAGGAAGGCGTACGAAGAATATTTTCGCCCTTAAAAATCCACGGCTTCGATCGGGTTTGAACCCGCAACTCGGGTACAACAGTGCGATACGCTAACCGTTATACCACCGAACCCAATATCGTAGTATCGTTATCGAACCCGTAGTATCGTTAGAATGCACAGCTATCTCCTGATATTGCTTCTCGCTTGAAAGATAGTGCTGTACCCGCCTGCCTGGCCGGACTCACGCCGCCTACCCCACGCAACTCGAACGCACTGTGAGTAACCTTCGATAGTACTGAAATGTTTTGTGCAGCGTAGAACCAGGTAGAGTAAAACACTAACAGCTATCAGTATCATCATTCAACATATTGATAAGTGCACTTTGCAGTGAGTGTTGTTTCCAAAAAGTTCAGACAATTAGCGGAGCTTGGGAAAGATGGCACAATGCACTACTATCGTTAGAATGTGCAGCTATATCTGGGTCCTGCTATCGCTTCCTGCTCAATACATATTGCGCACCTCGCCAGGCGGTACCCGCTCACCCGACTGGATCCCTCGCCGCCTACCCTAGGCCACTCGAGCGGCACTGTGACAACCTTGGCTAGCATTCGAAGGTTTTTCATAGCGTGAAACTAAACAAAGTAAAACACTAACAGCGGTATAATTCAACAAATTTTTAAGAGCACTGTGCAGGGAGTATTGTTTGATACTGAAGTGGAAGATACCGGTACCGGTATTTGAAAAGATAACGTCACAATGTATTGCTTTCCATAAAATGAACAGCTATATTCTCGTATGCTATCATTACCTCTCGAATCATAATGCGCGCGTCTGTCTGCTTGTCAAGTGTGGCTCAAGTTCGTTTTCTAAGGGAAAATTGATTTCGACCGCGTCAACTAAAAGGACATTATTTCCTTAAGAGCAATGCATGTTATATATCATAAGTTAGATGTTAAAGCTCATTCGCAATGCAATCACAAACATAAGCATAACACAGACATAGACATTAATATAAGCGAAGAGTTGGCGTATTCACAATGTCGAACATAAACATAGGCAAAATAAGAGTTTCTATTGGCTATGAGACATTCTAGTTTACTATTGGTTGGATAGTAGAATTGATGTCGAGATATCAAAACAAATACGACAATCACAACCACGCAGCACACGAATCGTCACGAATAGTTCACCTATCGACTTCGATACTCGATTTTGAGGTATTGAACTCTGATTGGCTCATTCCTTATGTCTGACATAAGCATAAGCACAGAAGCTTGAAGCTTGCAAGCTCTTAAGTTAACGTCTTACGTGTTTGCTTATGCGAACGCATTGTGAATGAGTCCACTTGTAGACGTAGTCCTATCTTTTATGTTAACGCCATGCTTATGCTTATGTTTGCATTGTGAATGGGCCTTAACTCTCCCTCGCGCAACAGGAGACGCCGAACTACAAGTTGCTTATCGGGTTTCCCCGTCTCCGCGTATATCCACTCCAGCTCGGCCCCGCTCCCGAGCCATGATAAGCTTCCACAGCTCCCTTGATATGCGTATTTGATTAATTGAACTGATTGATTTGATTGATTGATTGATGAACAGTGTTTCCGGACACGTCAACTGTTAGTACGGACACGTCAACTGTCGTTAGTCCCGTATATGTATTGCATGTTTTATCGCTGGAGTGGCGATCTTCCTCCACTGGCTTTTTTATTTATTTTTCTGAAGGTAAATACATAGGTAGTTATTACAACTAGGTATGTAATTTTTATTACTTACTAACTTACTCTAAGCTTACATACTATACAAAGGGAGGTTGCCCACTGTGGGTCCTCTAATCTGGTTCTATGTTAGCGAATTTTATTTGAAAGATATGGAAAGGGTATTTATTTTGAATCCTGGTTTTATGGGTTGGATTTTTGCGAGTGTGAATTCGATGAGTGTTGGGATTTGATGTATGTTATGATAGAAGTTTGTAGCCAGGTATGTGATGTGATGATCTAATGGTACAATGTTGAATTTCTTATGGAGTTGATTATTTGTAATGAACCATGGGGCGTTAGTTATGGTTCTCAGGAATTGGTTTTGGATTACTTGGAGTTTGCGAATATTTGTTTTGGCGGCGTTAATCCATACAGGACAGGCGTAAGCGATTAAAGGTCTTAGTTTGGTTTTGTATATTGCTATGGCGGTATTTTGTTGTAGTGAACTGTGTCTGTTTATTATTGATTTTAGCTGATGTAGTTTTGGCTTAGCTTGCATTATCTTTGTTTCAATATGATCGCGCCAATTTAATTTTGAGTCGAGATATAATCCTAGGTATTTAATTGGTTTGTTGGGAGGTACCATTCTATTGGGATGTTGTTAATTGTTAGCGGGGAGGGAGTATATGGTCTAAGTGAGAATATTTTTGCTGCTGTTTTGGTGGGATTTAGCTGAATTTTGTATTTCGCGGCCCAGCTATCAAGTGTGTGTAAGTATAATTGTGTTTTTGCTCTTAAGTCTGCTAGTGAATTGCCAGAGATGTATAATGCCGTGTCGTCCGAATTGTGCCAAATGGATATTTTTGATGATCCAAATGTCTGCTACATACAGATTAAACAACGTTGGTGATAAGGGGATCCTAGAGGTAATCCTGCGTTGATGCATCGGGGTTAGAGAGGTGGCTGTTGACATTGACGGAAAAGGTTCTATTGCGTAAAAACGTGTTAATGATTCTGTGTAGATAATAATGTATGCCTATTTGATTGAGTTTGAAACTGAGAGCTTGGTGCCATGTACAATCAAATGCCTGTGCTACATCCAAAAGAGTGATATGGTATAATGTTTTGATTGAAAGGCTGACTATGTGTTCTGTTAGTCTTAATAGTTGATGTTGCGTAGATACGTCCTCTATGAAACCGACCTGTACCTTGGGGATTGAGTTGGTTGCTTTAAGGTGATTTTAAGTCTATGTAGAATAATGTTTTCAAAAATGTTTGAGAAAGAAGTTCGTAAGCTAATAGGGCAAAGCTATTTATCTTTGTTGCGTTCTTTTTTGGTTTGACTATGGGAATTACTATTGCATGTTTCAATGAATGGGGAAAATAGCCAGTTCTAAATCAAGAGTTAAATATATTATTTAAGTAGGCTATTGCAGATACAGGTAGGTTTTTATTGCCATGTTAGTGATGTTGTCATGTCCTGGTGCTTTTTATTGGGAGGTTTCTAATAATTTTTAATTTCGGTGGGAGAAGAGTAATGAATATTATGGTGTGGGCCGCATGGGTGTTTTGCTACTTACAATGATTTTGTTATGTTCGCGTGGAAGTTGGTGTTATTAACTGCGAATGTTGTTTCGAAATATTTGGCCAGTTCTTCTGCTTTGTGAATTGATGTGAGCGCTTTTCCGATGGGTGTATTTAGTAGGAATTTGGTTTTTCTTCTTTAGAATTTTCCTTGTGAATTACCATATAGAGTTAATACTGCTGCTTAATTGGTCAATAAAATTGTGGAATTGCTGATTATTGTGAGCTTTATAAGTCTTTTAACAATATTGGTTATTACGTTAAGTTCTTTCTTTATTTCAGGTGTTCTGAGTTTATACCACAGTCTTCTCGTTTTATTTTTAATTTTTATTGCATATATTATGTCGGGAGGAAGTTTATTATGATTTCTTTGTGTTATGTTGTCAGTAGTGGAGATTGTGCTTCTAATATAGATCTTTTGACACGGTCCGTTAATGTTGTTACGGACTGATCTATTTCGAGGGACTGTTTAACATTTTTATTCTGGGTATTGATTATTTGATTAACTCTGCGAACTTTTTCCAGTTTATTTTAAGTGTATTTGGTGGTGGTCTTGGGGCGTGTTGTGGTGTTAGTTGTTGTGATGAAACCTCCACTGGTTGACGAAATCCGGCGCTGACCTGTGGAGATTTTTCCTAGCCGGGTATCTCCCATCAGAGGGGCCCCGACTCAGCTGGAAGAATCTCTAAGCTGCCAACCGGTCTCCCGCCATGTGTGGTAGTGTAGTGCATTTAAGTGAAAAATGTGTGTACGTAAGGGGAGAAGATAGGTCAAGGAAGAGGAAGGAAGTATCGCACGCGGTTCGTGGCTCGTTTGTTAGGGTACTGCTCCGTCATTCACCTGGTGTGGATCAGAGAAACCACGGAAAACTACCATTCAGAGCAGCCGATCGCTAGAATTCTGCACCAGGCAGCGCCTGACAGCTGACAACCCAGTGTCGAAAACCCTTCCATAGTCGTGACTCGAACCCCCGTTAAAGGCACCTCCTGAGATTTCCCAGCCAAAGGCAGTCCACTGACATCAGTTGATGTCCTGAACCATTGCCGGTTCGATATGCGTTCTTGTATCGTTTATTATGGAGGGGTTTCCACTGTTCCTTCAGTCCGCAGAGAGAATCCCCCCAGTCCTCTTTTCTCCATACTACTAGCGATCATCTAACATTCACGACTACGTATTCCCATGAGTATATGTGGATGTGCAAACCGAGTGGGTATTCCAGAGATGACATATGACCCGCCTAAGTAAATTGTCTTCACGATATTATTGCAATATTTTCCATTGCGTGAAACTGTTGTTTCTTCCTTTAACTTAAGTCTTACCTACCATGTCTTAGTTTCCATAATCGCGGAACGTCAACACTGTATTCTCTATTTCGTAAGAAATATAATGTAAATATGACGAATATTGCACAAATATGAGCACAATTAGAACAGAAACAAGGTATCTAAACAACTATAAAGGTAACAACGTGTCCATTGAACATCTCGTTTGCAGAGGGTATTTTGGTTTTAAAGCGTTATATTAAACCTATTTGTTTTACTTTCTAATATCAGAGTATATGTAGATTTCCAGCATGACAACGATGATTGAAATTATGGAGTAAGAATTATACAATTTTCCAACTTTTCATACAACTATCATTCTACCAAATTCATATCATCCGATTTCTATAGACTGTTGTAAACCTTTATTTTCCACACATCCAATAATCAGCTTAAGCGTTCTAATGTTTTAAACTTTCCTTATTTCCTTAATTCCTTAGCTTCGTATTTCTACTCTCCTTTTCATATACATATCGTAATAATACTACACTTATTTTGCGCTTACTATATTAATTTCTGGTGTAAACACTACTGTGCGTAGTCGGAAAGATTTTACCTTATTTGTTCATTTGTTCATACCACTAACCTGCACATCAGCACCATTTCATAGTACATGAACCAAGTCAGTCCACAGAACTACCGAGCGAGAATGTAGCTGGAAACTCGATTAGATAGCTTGATGGTCGCAATGTAATGTACTTCGCTCGCCACGTTAACAAACCATCACGCGCCTTGTCAGGCAGCTCATGAACGCGCAGTGTCCATCCCCCGACCTCCCCTTCCATCCCAGTGCCTACTCCTCATCCTCATCTGGTGCTGCAGATCTCCGGACGATGGCGTGTGGAGAAGGGCAAGACGAGGATGGAACCGTTCAACGCGCGGGGAGGCCGGACGAACAGCGACTGAGGCGACGGACACGATAATGGCCACGAGAACTACAACAACGTAACGACAATGATGGTGACGGTAACGATGACGACGATGGCGGCAACAATATGGACCCAGCAAAGTCAACTATGTAGCAATGATAATGGTGACGGTGACGGCAATAATGACAGTCATGACGTTGGCAACGGCGAAACCAGTGACAGTGATTGTGACGATAACGACGACGGTAACGTCGACAGTGACGGCAATGACGACGACAGGGGAAAACCGGAAAAGTCAAAGGCATAGCAACGATGATGGCAACGATAATGGAGACGATAATGACAATGGCGCCAGCGTTGTCGAGAGCCACGACAACAGCAGCAGAGCAATGATGATGATGATAACGGGGATGGCAACGACGACAGCGATGTCAAGGATTATGGCCACGACAAAGGCAACGGCAGTGACGGTGACGGTGACGACAGTAGCATTGGTTAAGACGAAGGCACGACAACGGCAACAGCATGGCAAAAATTATTTCAGAGAAAGAAGGGGGAGGAAAACGGACGCGGAAATGAAGGAAAAAAGAAAAGAGCGGCAACAACTTTGGTGGCGACGACGAGAATGGCTGCGACGTCAACAACATAGTGACGATGACGGAAATGATTTCTGCAGCAGTAGTGATGGTGACTACGGCAACAGCAACGGCGTACCGACCATGACAGCAGCAATAAGAATACAAGAACAATTTCAATAACGAAGATGGTGGCAACGGTGTACGCGTAAGAGCAAGCAATGACAGACGACGCCTGCGGTGATGGTGGAGATAGTGGTGGCTGGGGCGGGGGTGTGGACTGGGGTGGGGCGGCGGCGGCGAAAGCAATTGGAGGGAAGGGTAGGCGGGGAAGCGCGATGTGTGTGACCGGAATTCGGCCACGGCCCTCTAAGAAATTAATGCGAATGGAACTGCAGCACACAGCGGTACGCCACCTCAACACCGCCTCGGTACAAACCGTTACGGAAAAATATGGTCAGTCGGTGGGTTATGAATGTTTGATGTTTTCACTGCTCCTACACTCCGGGGATAAAAGCATTTGTTTTCCGACACGCGTTGCAAACAAACGCGAAAAACATACGAGGTTATTTTCTATTTTTAACAGGATTCTCTTCAAAACAATGCCTTTTTTGAACGGGGATAAGTCGATTATGGTATTTTGTTTCATAAAATTTAATATTCAAATTCGGAAGGAGATTTTAAAACTTTCAGAAAGTTGCAGAGAATGTTATTACTAATTTAGAGAAAATAGTACTTACAATGTTTTGAATGTTTTGAATACTACAACACAATGACAAGTTTCAATTGATTTTTTCATTCGTACTTTTCGATATCACAATAATATTTAAAAAATATTTCCAAATTCCAGGCAGCTTGCATTTATTATTTTCTTGCTACCGTTTACGCAGTAGAGAAAATGTTATTTAATGCTACGCGAAAGAAGGCGAAATTTTAGCTGAAAAACTCTTATTACGGAGTCATGGAAATAAAAAAGAGAATAAATCCAGTTGCTAAATTTAGAAAGGAAAAAAACTCTAACACGTGTGTAGCCAGAATCTATGTTTTGTAGATCCTTGACACCGAAAACCCGAATGGCGGCGAAACGTATGTCCGCTCATCCTTCCGAGTACGAGGATGAGAAGGAGGAGAAAGAAGAAGAAAAGGAGGAGGAACAAGAGGAGGAGGAACAAAAGAAGAAGAGGAGGAAAAAGAGGAGAGGAGAAAAAGAACAAGAGGAGGACGAAAAAGAAGAGGAGGAGGAAAAATAAGAAGAGGAAAAAGAAGAGAAGAAGAGTATGAAAAGAGTAAGAATAGGAAGAGGAAGGAAGGAAGGGAAAGAGAGAAGGAAAGGCAGAAAAGGAGAAAGAGTATGTGAAGTGTAGTGCATATTTTTATCCGGGCAGATGGCGGTGTTTTCTCCCACTGGAACGTGAGATCCAGAGCCGACCTAAACGAGGGTCTGAGAGTATTATCTTCCCAAGTGTCCAGTGAGGGACCGTCCCAGCCCGTACAAGCTCTAAGCCACCGAACTGACATCCGAGTAGTGTATATAAGAGTATGTCAGAGCGGAAGTAATTAAGCGCGGTTCGCGGCATGTTTTTTAGGGTATTGCTCTGGCATCCGCCTAGCACTGATAGGAGAAACGATGGAAAACTACCGATCAGAGCAACTAGCCGCTACCGCCAGGTCGCGGTAAAGGTGAGTGCAAAGTTATTGACTTTGCATGTCTCTACCATGATTGGGGGTCACAAGTTCTATTCCATAAAAGATAAAAATGTACTTTATTTAGCACAGAGAAGTTGGGCCTGCCTGAATTTAATGTTTAGTTCGCCTGCTCTTATCAGTGCTTCCTGTGATTTTCCCGATCAGGTGCAGGCGAATTCTGGAGCATCTCCCTGAGATACAGACCAGCAAATCTCGTTTCTTTCTCCAGGCCTCACTTTCAATTAGACGCCCGAGCAATAGTCTGAAACCATTCCCATTTGAAGTGAGTTCCTCTAGACTAGTATATATAGACGATCTCGAGGGGGTCGCTACATGTGACAAATAAACAACCGGCATTAAGGATCATTTTCGTTAGGTTGAAATGACAGAGCAGAGGCGGAATAATAATTGTTTTGAGACACAAAAGAGAAAGATATAGGATTCAGATTCTTCCGAATTTTTAGAAGAACATTCATTCACTAGAGCAACGCGATGATGAGTGGGTCGGCTCTTGATATATTTTACTAGATCGAGGAATGACTGTAATTGACAGTTGTATGAAGTTAACGTTGATAGAGCGTTCTTGTAAGAAGAAAAACACGTAACTAGGCGTCCACCCGAGACGTTAGCGAGGGAAGTCAGGGATTATAATAGTATCGCCGGGAGAATTTGGAATCAGACACGGACATTAAGCGAGGACTTTATCTAGAAGCAAGATTCTGCTGCGTCGACGAAGAAGGTTCCACGGGGCGCCATCGAACGAAGAAGCGACGAGCACGCGAAGACCCACGAATGAATAAAAAAGGTTTTAGAACTATTGTAATATAGAGAAAACTGGTCATGACCAAAGATGAATTCATTTTGATTATCACTATAATAAATTCCAAGTTGTTAAGTTGAAAGAAAGCTGATTATCATTGTTCGTTACGTGCAATCCAGCATTTTAATACGATTTTCAGATTCCTCGCCACTCCGTATGGATGGCAGATTGAATAATTGGTTGCAGATTAAGTAGCAACAATTATGAGCTTAGAACCCCATTTAACTGAGCCCTTCCAAGTGGGGCTTGTTTTTAAATAGAAAGACGGGGCTTGTTTCAAATTGGCACCAGCCAACGTCGGGTATGTTTCAATGTGTGTGCGTGTGTGTGTATGTGTATGTGTGTGTATACACACACACACACACACATGCACACACACATTGAATGACGTTGACTGGTGCCAATTTGAAACAAGCCCCGTCTTTCTATTTAAAAACAAGCCCCACTTGGAAGGGCTTGGAAGGGCACATGAAGCAGGATATTAACTATTTCTTTTTGCAGTTTTTCTGTTGATGTCCATCTGAAATTTCTCAACTCCAAACGATGCTGCAGTGTTCCATGTCTATCTTAGTCATTAACTTTGATAAATGTATTTTGAAACGATTTCTGTTATTAATAATTGCAAAACATATTTTAATAGGAATGTTATGTGATAAAGCCTACATGACAGAAAAAAATCCATGCGTATCATTCACATGGAGTTTTAAATAATTGTAAATCACCTTTACCTAAGACTTTGTTATTTTAATATCAATTTGCAAATGCTGACCATCAATGAAGTTACATCTAAACGTTTATGATTATATGAATCACAAGATTCTAAAATTACATTTGAATTTTTGGATTTTAGATGAATTACCAAAGCTAAAAAGTATCTTTACACAAAATTTCACCCAAACTTCTCGTTCTCTCAAATGGCAAAACCGAAAATTAAAAATGTTGGAATTTTAAATTAAACATTTATGAATTATTCAATGTTCTGAGTGCAGAAATGAGCTACCAACTCTGAAGAGTTTTTCTGCGCCTCTTAAATTATACAGATGTTTCAAAAGGGCGTTTGTAAACGTCTCTACGAATGTTCCCGACAAACGTGTAGATTAAATTACCAAGATTCAGTCAGAATATTTATTTAATGAGGATGCTGGAAACGTACATTGCGAACCTCAAAATGAGCCCCAAAATGAGCAGTTTTCTTGCAAGGGATCAATGATGAAAGACGATAGGCAATGTAAAAGTGTAGCACAAATGAGCTTCGTTATTAAACGCAGAATGGAAGAAACCTGTGGATTGAATTAAATACCGATGTTTCTTTTTCTTTTCAGTAATGCTTCTTTAAACGCACCCTTCTTACATCGATGTCACGGGAGCTGTTTCGCACATACTCCTATAGGCGCGTGTTACCAACGACAATCAGGAATTAATTAAACTATTTCTGTAAAATCTTATTGTAATAATATGTCACTGTGGCTCATTGTTTGCAAACTTCGTATCCTGGTGAGGTGGATGGGTGCACTTTCGTGGCACTGTATTAGCACTCACAGTAGTTACATTCGCTTCGCACAGATACGGCCCCGTAAGAGAATCGTGCGCTGTTTAGTTCGCCCAGCATTATCCCTCAAAAGACCATTAGGTGGCCACGAAGACCCCGGCCACGTGAGGTCGCTCTGAATTTAATAAAATTTCGAAAGCGTAAAACAACCTCGCAGTAATTACAGCTATAAACTGCGGCGAGGCTGCAGAGGGAATGCGGTATAGGCTGTACGAAAGAGAAGAGTCACAGGTGGTGGAAATACGAATCTTCGCGTACACAAATTTTGTTTTTCATACATTTTTATATTTTTTTTCGCATCAGTGATGAAAAGAGGTATATTTTCGTCTCGTCGTAATCTGGGAATACCTGGAGTGCCGTAAAGCAACGGAGTTGAGACTTTTTTCTTAATAACTTAAGTTTCTATTTGCTGCAAAATGATATAAAACTTAGTTTCCAAATATTGAAAGGTTTGTGATTCCACGGTCCATTTTTCATAAGCCATAGGCAAAGCAAAAATGATTTATGAGTTATTTCGAATACAAACATGAGAAGAAAAAGGAGAAAATGAGTTATTTCGAAAAAAAAACATGAGAAAAATCGACCATAAGTGTATTCTAAGAAATACGCTTTTTATTACTTTCACGTATGCGCACATACACTTAAACGCAGAAAGTTTGCAAATGAAATGTGTAATTTTTCTAGAACGGAAAACACATTTTTTGGGTTTGTGAGGGCGTACATTTTTTCTTGTTTCTTTCATTATTTAATTACTTCCTCTAATGCGTAGTGTAGTCAGAATCCACGTGGTTCCTTGTTAACGAAAAAAATGGTTTTGAAACGGCTACCCGTCTTACTGCCTCTCGTTAGGGTAGTTTACATGAAGCCCCTTGCTCATTTTAAAAATTTTCTCAAAAATTGCTACAAGTTAATTCTTTATTTTTTGTAAAAATAGAGTGAAGTACTTTTATTTAGATGGCATAGGTCCGATATCCATTGTAATCTCTAAATTTTCGAAAAGGGCAGTGTCTGAATTGTTTAATACACATTAGTCGAAATACGTCTGAAATGGTTTGTCAATTATCACTCTTCCAGCTCCACCTAAACCGCCTGGCTAATGTTTCGAATTAATCGATTAATTGGCAAAGTAGCCATATTTGGGACTTGAACCGTAAAATACATAGATTTAAAATGAGGAGGGCTTCGTGTCAGGATAAGTATATTGAAGGTAAAAGTAAAGTTCAAGTAAAGTAAAGTTAAGTTAAGTGCCAATATGGTTTTCAATTAAGGCCGAAATGTTTTAACGCTATGCTAACTTAAGTGAAGTGTATTGTACATAATGAAAAAGTTTTTCAAAGAAAAATACAAAGTAAGGTGAGGTGTGAGGAACTGTGAAGTGTCAGGAACTGTAAGATGTAGGTGCGAGATAGGTGATGGGTCACACAGTGGGCCATGAAAAATATTTCGCAAAAATTAATAGGGGTTTTTGTATATAAACGACCTTTTTCGTTGCACTAAACATTCCATAAATTGTTTTGAATTGCAGCGATTTTGACGTATTAGTCGTTTATAGCACCAATAAACGTTATCACATGCACTGCAAATCGCACCGAACGAATGGACGGCGAGGTGGCGCTGAACCGCACAGACGACCACCGTTTATCGCATTTATGTCAAATACTCTTGACGTCATAATACCGACATCCATGTACAAAACAATCCGACTGCAAAGCTTTACTTTCAATGAATCATAAATAATTTTGGGAACAACTTTCCAAAAGGTATAATGGAGTTCAAAAAAAACATAGCCTTTGCAGTTCGTTGGTAATGTTGCTTTATTGCATCGCTCATAACGTCGCTTAAACATGTACTTATAAATAAAGATTTACATCTAATTAATTTTAAACTAATTACAAAATGTAATTTTCCAATTTTTAACACACAAGAAAAACATTTTTGACATTCTCAAGCGTATTTTTGTTTCTTCCCCAACTAGATTAGATACATTCCGAACGGTGGTGACTGCAACATTCTAAGCTCTTGTGAAATGTGGTAGTGACCATAGATTGCATGGTCGAAGACCAAACTTGATATTGGTCGACAAGGTATCCTGCATTAGTGCTTCATGCGAATCGAGCTGTCCCTTTATTTCGAAATATTGGCGCCCGAATGCCATGAAGCGGTAATATCAGAACTTGACAGCAGAGCTGTGCGACATGTGACGGTTGATGTCATGATGTCCCAGTGATCAATTATATTAACGGACCGAACTCTGCTGAATTCACTTCATCTGCAAGATTTGGTCGTAAAACCCGTGTACTTGGCAATGCAGAAGGCTGCTTATCTGAGCACTTCTCGTAGCATAAGGAAGTTCGTAGTATTAAAGTTTCACAAAGATTCATTGACTCATTACTAGTGATTCCAGGCGCATCAACAGCAAATATCATTAGTTCCGTACGTGTAGTACTTGTTTCCTCGTGAGAGGGCGGTGATTTTGCCCCGTCGACCTACCGTCGGCTAGCAGGGTTTTCCCCAACCAACTTTTTTCCCACGCGTGGGGTACCACCCCAACCGGGACAACTTCAAGCTCTTGACCGGTCTCCCGTCGTATGTGGTAGTATAGTACACGTAAGTGTGTGTGTAATAGTGAGGATAGTACAAGGAATGGGTAAGAAAGATCGCGCGCGGTCCGTGACCCGTTTGGTAGGATAGTGCTCCGGTATTCGCCAGGTATTGATCGGAGAAACCACGGAAAACTACTGATCAGATCACCCGGCCCCTAGAATGCATCTCCAGACAGCAACTGAACTCTACATAGCTGACAAGGTAGAGTCGAAAATTTTGGCACCGTCGGGACTTACTCTAGGACCTTCCTGTCAGAGGCACTGCATTGACATCAGTCAATGACCTCAGCCACCCCTCCCGGTAATACAGTTTCACGTCAAGTGCCATATCCGCCAGAACAACAATTAGTAGTGGTAGTGATGCTACAAAATGGCACAGACGTTCTCGTTTAAGTTAATTTTCTGTCCTTTTGAACCGGGGCTAGCTTTTTGGTTTTGGATCTCCCTCTTCCCAACTGCTATCTAGCAGCGCCTAAAAAACTTACCAGGGCATATGGCGGTTCATACTGCTCCTTAGGAGACATTTTCAGTAAACAGCGCCTTCGCGCTTCCCGGTGTAGGTCTCCGTCATGTACCTTAACAATTTTGCCCATAGTAATCCGTGGTCCCATTAAGGTGCTTGTACCACGCTTCTAGGTATAGGGATCCAGTTCCTTAATCACACAGACAGTTGTGTATCAAGGCAAGTAATTTTCCCGTTCTCTTATACTACGTATGTTACTCTGTATGCACGAACATATACAAGAAAGTAAAATGTGAAACCGTTCTTGGGAAAATCTTGTTTATATGTTAACTTACTCAATTTCATTCTAACGTACGCAAAAACTAATCATATTTTGCAAATCGGTGCACACCATCAATTAAGTATTTAATTTTCCAGAATAGGCTTCATTGAGAGCAACATTTCTATAATCATTAATGTTGTCCCAGGAGAGCTTTAAAAATAGTTTGAGCTTTTGGAATTTTCCGACGTTCTAGGGTGTTAACAAAACTTGTGCCAATTTTCGAGCAAAATTTGCTCTATTCCAGAGAAAATTTCACACAAAAACCATTTCAACCATTTTATTTTAAAAATTAAAATTCTTTGGGGACTCTCCAAATACCTCCGAAATTAAAAATATTAATTTGGAATTTGCAGAGTTTTGTAGCCTTTACTATTTCTCAAGCTCGATAATATTAATATTTCTTATTATTATCTTTATATTAATCATTCTCCTATTAAATCCTTTGCATAGTTTAGGTACTATCTTGTGTTGTTCACCTAAGGGAAAACATTAGTATAAAAACAGTTTTTAGGGGACCTGGAACCCCCAATACGTGCATTGATATTAAAATCTCAATATCGATTATTTACAGCATTATATAACAATTTATTTTCTTCATATCCTTACTTACGATGTATACGTGAAATAAAATGCTGATTAAAAAGTACACATACAAACAAACAATTAATACTAAATGAGACCCAATCATCAAATGAGCAGTACAAGACATGTCTTTCTACACTTCAAAAATTTCTACTGTTTATATAGCAAAGTATGTATGGCTGTATCAATTATAATTAACCCAGTAAGTGCTAAATTTTACAAAATTGTAGTTCCAAATACATAAATTAATTTTAATAGCGTGGTTTGAAAGAAAACTTCTTGAAAACAGCGCAAACCTACCCGTTTGGCAATGCAAATCGGGATCATTTCATTACTTCCAAACCTACAGACACGAAATTTCGGCGAAAATACTCATACTATCTGATCTTTGTCCCCTTCCACTCCTACTCACCACTGCCACGCGGCAGGCACACGGCAGCGATCGCCGCGCATCCTAGCGGAGCAACCACGCACCGCACTCGGCGCCTGCGTCCGGCCACCGGAAAATTACCAAAATAATTAAATTTTAACGCGTCGCCATGTCGCTAATCCCATTATCGACTCCAATTGGCGTTGCAGGTCAACAGCGCCCGTTATTCCATCAAGCAGGCGGTGGGGAGGGAGAGGGAGGGAGGGAGAACCCCACGGTAGCGAGGGCGATTGAGGAGACGGCATGACGGGCAGGTAGGGGATGAGAACGTTTTTGCGACAGTTGTTGCTCTTTCAACTACCCCACAGATTTGGCGAGAAAGCAGGTAACAACTGGAGACACAACGTTTTGGTGGTGGAAAGGCTGATATAAGAGACAAGGAAGTCTGTAGCTGAAACAGATAGAGAGATTCATTTTGAAAGAAATATTTGGTGCAATTTTCGAGAATAGATAAGAAAAACCAAAGTATTTCGACATTAGAATAGGAAAATGGACTTTTGTAGTTTTGTCGGTCAGTCTCAAAATCAGTTATTACTTTGACACTCGCCGTGGGTATTTTCTCAGAAAACAATTGTTTATTTTATACATTAAATTGAATTCTATTAATTATTAATTTCGTTTATATATGTATATGATATGTGCGGCAGTAAATTTTGCAATAAATGATAATTATTATTACTGAATAGTTTTGGAGAAAGTAATGATTTAAAAAAATAAAATATACTGATAAATATTTTTGTGATACGCATCAGCAGTTACAAAAATTCAAGCGCAATTATTTTTAATCAAAAAACGCAAACGTTAGGTTCTTGAGATCTCATGTTCATGTTTTAGGATAAGCGAGGTAAATAGGAACGTCTGTTTACAGGGAAAGAGAAGAGTATGAAATATTTTTCAAGAAATGCGATTTATTGACTTTCGATTATGCCACACATCATATTGTTAGAAATAACATAATGAGGAAAGGTCGTGAGATACGCGTTGGAGACTTGGCAAAAAAAGCAAAACGTCGTGAAGTAAAATTAAGAATACGATAACAGCAAAATATACTTTAGTATTATCGTATGTTCCAATGTAGATCTGAAGCGCAATTTCGAGAAAAGAACAGAGAAGCAAGGAAAAGACGAAAAGCATATAATTACTACGAACAAAACGATAAGTTAAAGATTTTTTTACCATACACCGAACACAGAAAAAAGAAAGTGAACGCTGTAATGGCCACAAGGGAGTGATTGACAGAAATATTAAAGGCAGCATATCATATGTGAATAAACCACTGGGATGGAAGTAAACTGATGAAAGAAGAATATATGTCAGCAGTATTTTCAAATTAAATCTGAAGATCATTTGACCATGCACTCCTGTTATGTATGAATGAGTATTTACGAAATATTAAAATACTCCTTTATTCATAACAGTCGGTATAAAACGATTGTATATGGATTCTGAAACTCAAAGACTTCCACAAGTGTTCTCTTTTCGCGTATACATTTTTTCTCGTTATACACGATTGAAATTGTGTGACTCAATAATAATAATAATAATAATAATAATAATAATAATAATAATATAATATAATATAATATAATATAATATAATATAATATAATAATAATATAATAATGATAATATAATAATGATAATATATTATTATTATTATTATTTTCTCTCATTCACGACTAAAAATGTTACGAGTCGGGTTGGTTATAAAATCTTCTCCGGGTTGCAACCAGCTTCCTAAGATGCAGATCTATGGGCCGACGGTGCCTCCACAAAAATGCGCAAAATGTGGGCTGTTTCAAATAATGCAATATCTTGCACTTCCAAGTCTTTTGAATTATGTTGAAGTTTAGCCACGTTCTTACACAAATTTTGCGGAACAAATACCAGAGATCCAATAACTATCGGGACGGCATATGCTTTTACGCCACACCATATGCTTTTACGCCCCACATTCGGCTGATCTCCATTTACAAACTCTTTTATTTAAATCTACCTCCTATTTTATCTACCTTATTTTATCTACCTCCTTGATTTAGTTTTCATCGCACGGCCCAGAAACATTTGCATCCACGTTTTGTTCTCCAATTCCCCGACAACAATATTCGGTTTGTTTGCTGCTATCGTGCAATCAGTTTGAATGTATTGGACGTATAATGTTATACACAGTAAAAACTAGGACAATTGGGGTACTGACCAGACGTCAACAAGGTGGAATTAGCTCGGTTCTTGAGCAGGTATGGGACATTGCTAGAACAATGCAAGCTATGATTTATTTTTCTTGTTCTTTTCATTTCGCTCATTTATTTAAAGAGAAGTTTCTCAGGAAGCAAATTTGAGTTCAGAGATCACATGGGTTATTTCCTGTCATCCGTTACTGCGACCTTCAGTGAGCAGACCCCGACCATCTCCCGGCATGGCACAGCACGTTTCTTCGCTAGTTGGAATTACTAAACCCTATGGGATTTTCATTCACGGTTGAAGGCAGCCTCCTTCGCTAGTTAATAGTAGGTTCGTGCTTCCACTCCAATCAGTGGTCTGGTGTGCCCAGTTCCTCTCCTGCACCTTCCATGGACCGATAACAGAAATTCCAAAGGTTCATGACCCTTCCCTCTCTTCTTACTTTCCACTGTTATTGATGATTGATTTTTTCGTGTTTCCTGGCACGTCAACTGCTTTGGTCATTATTCCCTTAATTTTATTGCATTTTTTCTCGGGAGATGGCGGTGATCTTCCCCCACTGGATGGCGAGATCCGGCGCCGACCTATCGTCGACTAGTGGGGTTTCCTCCTAACCAGTACTCCCTCACCAGCGGGGCACCGCCCCAACCGGGACAAGCTCTAAGCTTCCGACCGGTCTTCCGAAATATGTGGTAGTGTATTGCATGTTAGTGTAAGTGTGTGTGTGTAAGGGGAGATGATAGGACAATGAAGAGGAAGGACAGATCGCGCGCGGTCCGTGGCCCGTTTTGGTAGGGTATTGCTCCGGCATTCACCTGGTGTTGATCGGAGAAACCACGGAAAACTACCGATCAGAGCAGCCGGCCGCTAGAATTCTCCTCCAAACAGAGAGTGAATTCAACCTAGCAGAAAAGCTAGTGTCGAAAATCTTGTCGCCGTGGGGAGTGGGAACCTAGGACCTCCCTGTCAGAGGCGCTGCAGTGACATCAGTTAATGCACTGAGCTACCGCTCCCAATCATTCCACTGTTCGAGGTGCCTCTTCCGTCATCATCAATCCTACTTTTCCTATGACGTTGAGGCTCTTCTCTGGAGTACTTCTTCGTCTGTACTCTCACCTTCAACCTATTCAGCAAGGGAGGCCGTACCACTTGCTAGGCTACCACCCACATAGTTCTCAGGTTCATGAGGGTATTGAAGCTCCATCACCATCTATACGATCGTATACCCCCTAGGTCAAGTTGTTGTTATTATTATTGTTATAAAAATAATAATAATTATTATTGTTATAATAATGATAATAATAATAATTATTATTATTATTATTATTATTATTTTCTCATCTTATTGGCACATTTGAATGAATTGCACAGATATACAAAATCAAAGCACAATACATCTATTTTTTAAAAAGAATTTATAATACATTGTTTCCCGTGAATTTCCGCACTATCCTTGTTGTTGAAATAACAACTGCCTTCTGCATGGGTTTGTACAGGTCTTCATTCAAACCCAGTTGCTTAAGGCCCCAAATCAGACTTCTAGGGATGACTCCGGTGCTTGAAACAATTATCGGGATAATGTTGACTCTTTTTAAACTCCACTGTTTCTCAACGGGTCCAATAATATTTGCATATTTACTGATTTTTTTCACTGTATTTGTTTTGAATGTTGCCAGTATATGGGACAGAAACATCAATAAGCATGACATGTTTCTCACATTTGTTAATCACAACCAAATCCGGTCTGTTGTGAATTACTGTCTGATCTGTTAAGATAGTTCTATCCCAATACAAGCGCCACTCTTCGTTCTCCAGAACACTCATAGGTTGGTACTTAAAGTGCGGTACCTTATCTTCAGTCAGAAGACGACATTTCTGAGCCAATGTAAGCCTGATGTAAAATTTTGGCCACCGAATCATGTCGCTTTTTATACTCGGTGCCTACCAAATGTGTACAACCCGAGGTAACATGATGAATTGATTCCACTGTTGGACAACCATAACGACATAACTCATTCTGCACATTACTATCTCTAACAATTCGTTTCAAATAGCGATGCGTTGGAATAACTTGATCCTTAATAGCCAATATAAACCCTTCAGTTTCTGGAAAGATCTGTCCTGATATAAGCCAGTAGTTCGATGCTTTCAAATCGACATGTTCTTGGCTCATCTCATGCGGATGTCTTCCATGAAGAGCTTTGGCCATCCATAAATCTCTCTTTTGGCCGTCATTGCATGAGAAGTCCGCAACATCCTGTCTCGACAGCTCTATCGGAGTATAGACATCTGCTTCACAAATTGCTTTATGCAGTTTTGATGTATTTGCCGCAGAGTGGAAATACATTCTCATGCTCTTCACTTGCCGAAAAAGTTGGTTTCCAATGTCTGTGAGTCCTTTTGCGCCCATATTTCTCGGAAGTGTTATACGTTCGACTGCAGATTTTGGATGGTGGATGCGTGCTTTCGTCATTAAAACTCTCATTTTCCGTAAGTTCTCAATGTCAGTTTTGCTCCACTTAATAATACCAAATGAGTAGTTTAAGACTGGGACAGCATAATTGTTAATAGCTTTCATGATATTTCTTCCATTCAACTTTGTTTTCAGGAGCTTTCGGGTTCTTCGGAAGAATTCCTCTGCATGTTCATCTTTCATTTTACCTTGGTCAATGTGCCTTGCCTGTCTCACTCCCATGTATTTGTACGTTTCCTCAGCAGACATCGCTTGTATCGACTGTTTATTTTCAAGTTCAAAGGCTTCCTCTTGGAGCTTTCCTTTTACAATATTCAATGTTCGACATTTTTCCAGGACAAACTCCATTTTAATACTTTATTATTATTATTATTATTATTATTATTATTATTATTATTATATATTATTATTGGCGGAGCGGAGTGGAGGGGGAGTGAGGGGAAAGAATCGGAGCGGAAAAAAACGCATTTAAAAGAAGTGGGGGTTATGACACATCACGTGTTCTTGCAGTATAATATGGAATAGAAATGGGGCACCGAAAGGGACAGTGTCCCGTGTCAAAGGCGATGGAGCCGGGGCCAAGATAGCGAGTGGGAGTGAGAAGCACATGAAAAGGTTGCGTGAGGACAGTATGTAAGGCGAGGTAGGGCGAGAGGCTGTGTGAGAGCGCGTTTGCAGACCTCACAGTGAAGGCGAGGTACGTGGGAGTAGGGGAGGCCCAAGGAAAGGCCGGGAGATGAGAACGGAAGCCCGTTTCGCCACGTGGAGAAGTGGTTAGAAGAGAAACTAGCTGTCAGAGAGTGGGGAGGTGGCGTTACATGTTCGAAGTAAGGAGACACTCGCAGAAAAGGACAGGGCGGGGATAGTAGGGAGCGGCGGCGGGGGAGGGAGGAAGCAGGGGGGGCGGAAGATGTAGATATATGCGGGGCGAGAAGCAACGAGGTCGTGTTGGAGAGGAAAAGCGGAGGGGAGGGGAAGGGAGGGTGGAGGCAGGTGGGGTAAAGTCAGGACGAGGATGTGTTGCGATGGGGCAAGATGGGCGAGACAGAGAAGAAAGTGGGACAGACAAGAGTGAAGGACTTGGATGAGGCAAGGTCACACACGGTGGCTTTAGCAAGGCCACACACAATTTTGTGGTGTTTTTATCTGAGGAAGGAGTGTGCCGGAAACAGGGGAGGGACTTGGCAGTGTCGGGGATTGGTAGGGTAGAGGAGGCGAGGCGAAGCAGGGCAGGAGAGGCAAGGTGGAAGGGGCATAGGGTCCGAGCAGGAAGGATAGGACAGAAAAAAGGGGGGAAGGGGTTTTTTTATATGGTGTGTGAAAGGAGCCAATGGAAACAGGGGAGGGGCTTGCAGGGTCAGGGAGGGGTAGGGTAGAAGAGGCAAGGGTGAATCAGTGCAGGAGGAGAGAGACGAACGGGGCATGACGGACGGAGCAGAAACGGAGGGAGAGGGGATGAACAGGAGATGGTGAGGCGAGGTGGGGTGGGGCGCGGCAGGAGAGGGTGGCGCAAGGTGGCGAAGCAAAGTGAGGGAGAGGGACTAAACAGGAAAGGCCGAAGGGAGGGTGACAGGCAAGAGATAGGGTGGCGGGACTAACGGGAGGGCGGGAGAAAATGTGGCACAGATAAGATGCAGGGCGGGGCGGGGCAGCAGGGACGAAACTGTAAGGGTGGAAGAGGGTGGGAGCGGGGCAGGGAGGGGGGGGAAGGCGGGGCCAGAGGGCGGAGCAGGAAGGGCGGACAGGAGGGGTCGGGGGAGATGGGGTGGGAAGGCGGGGCCAGAGGGGCGGAGCAGGAAGGGCAGGACAGGAGGGGTCGGGGCAGGAGAGGGGGGGAAGGCGGGGCGAGGGCCGGAGCAGGAGGAGGGGTCGGGGCAGGAGATGGGGTGGGCAGAGGGCGGAGCGGGGCAGGAAGGGCAGGACAGGAGGGGTCGGGGCAGGAGATGGGGTGGGAAGGCGGGGCCAGAGGGCGGGGCAGGAAGGGGAAGGGCGGAGGGGGGCGGGCAGGAGATGGGGGGGAAGGGACAGGAGGGGTCGGGGCAGGAGATGGGGTGGGAAGGCGGGGCCAGAGGGGCGGAGCAGGAAGGGCAGGACAGGAGGGGTCAGGAGCAGGAGATGGGGTGGCGAGGCGGGGCCAGAGGGGCGGGGCAGGAAGGGCGGGACAGGAGAGGGGGTGGCGAGGCGGGGCGGGCCTATTCCGTGGCACGACTCATTAACCGGCGCCGCGCCGCGCACCGGGCGGCCATAACGACAAAGTCCACCGCTCCCGCGCCGCCCTCGTTAAAACGTGTTGTTTTTAATGACAAGTTACCAGAGAGCGTTGCGCGGTGGGCCTGTGGGTGGAGGCCCCTCCGGGCTCCGCACCTCCCCTCACCCCCACCCCACCCCACCCTTCCGCCGCTCGACGCGCCACACCGCGCTGCCCGCCGGACGCAATTCCTGAATTCGCTGCGCAGTTCGACAGCGCTGCCAGAACACCATCTGGATTCCTTTCCTTTGGGAGGGAAGGGTTTTGCACCGAATATTACACACCTAACTGCTTTTTAAAAGGCTGTAACCTACAGTCAATGATTACTAGCAATGAATATTCAGAATTGATATAATTATTAACATATATTATACGTAAACACGTGTACTGGTCAGCAAAATAATAAGAAATTCCAGCTGATATTGTAGCAGTATACTGAATAGGGAACACGTGACATAGAACGGTTAATTTCGGATAGACTTGCGGATATTAAAAGGCAAGAGATCCTGGCAGCAACGGCCGAAAAACGTTCGCTAGTTGCGCAAATTCATGCGAGTCCGTTATGGGGTTGCGAACGTTACGTAAACACACTGCAAAAGGACGCAAGAGGGGGATACGCTTGGTTCAGGGTCGGGGGGTGGATGCAACGTAGATTAAAGGACTCGAATGGTAATGGCATCTGTGTGCTTTGCGGTGATAGGGAAGACTGGATCCATATCCTTTTAATTTGCAGTGCGACCGAAACTTGGAGAGGAAAATGGATGGGAATGGGAAATTACTACTTCCAACATAGGAACGTAACGCTCGCCCAAAACATTCTAGGGGATAAAAGAGCTAACTTCATGAAAGAATTAGGAACATTTCTCGGAAAGGTTCGGACCACTAGAGAAACTGAAATTAAGGAGTGGGAAAACAGCAGTGGTTAGTACGAGCAGAGCCTAGACTGGAGAGAAATATGTAATAAATCAATAAACTAACAATAATTAAGTTAGTCAGTAAGTTAGGTTAGGTTAGTAAACAGTACAAAAAAATAAAATAAAAGTTATATAAATTAAAATTAAATTAATAATAAGTTAATAAATTAATAATAAAAAATTAATTAAATAAAAGTTAAATAAATTAAAATTAAATTAAAATAAGTTATATAAATTAAAATTAAATTAATTAAAATAAGTTAAATAAATTCAAATTAAATTAAGCAAAATAAGTTAAATAAATTAAAATTAAATTAATTAAAATAAGTTAAATAAATTAAAAATAAATTAAATTAAAATAAAATAAAAGGAAACGGTTAAAATAAAGCACATTAGGGGGCGAAGGGAAGTGGGAATCGGAAATGTTAGGGCAGAGGCGTTGGTGCGGACGATTTTCTGTGGTGCTGTTTGTTTTCAGGTGCGGTGGAGGCCAAACACTGGAAGGAGAATGCCTGACGCCCGCGCCAAATAAATAAATAGTCTAAAACCGGATAGAGTAGCATGTACTCGGCTTCTGACGGCAGGTTTTTCCCTTCAGGGTTTTCCTCAGCCGTACCTTATGGTCTCGTTTCCGCGGCTTTGAGGCGATGGAGAGACCATTTGGGGTGAATACCAGAAGGCGAAAGGTTAGAACGCGGTAGAATGTAGGTATTGTAATGGCTTAAAGGCCTTCGGCCTAGCCACATTGGATCAAGTTTCTAATTTGGCTGTAATAATTACCTATTAAATAAAATAAAAATATACTGAATTTCTGTAAATATTGTAAAGATCAGTACGAGTGTAACAGATTCAGTTAATTCTTTATCTGTAATATTGTTATATTATATCTATAATAATATTCTTCATATAAAATATACTCAGTATTATCTTCTTACATGAGTAAATTAAAACAAATAGGAAAGCTCATCTTATTTAACTGTCTAACATTTTCCAAGATTGCATACATACATATTTAGTTACATATGTTACGAATAAAAGTAACATAGACGCCGCGTTTCATATTGTTACCTTACAATAATAATGCTGCTAAATATTCAGACTATATTTTAAATATTGTATGATAATAATTTCATATTATTAAACCACATTCCAAGAATTTTCTTTGTACCAGGCGTTCTGTTCCTACGCATCTGGTGAGTATTTCCTTTCCTCAAGAGTACATTATTAACAGAATAACATTAAAAAGAACATAAATGTTTGTGGAAAAAAGGAAAATATTTGTCGAAGTCTTCTTGAAGAATATTACAGTGCCTACGGGATTCATCACTTCCGTACTCGTCCGCTTCACGAAGATCATAGCTACGAGGAACACGGCGCAGCATCTGAAAGATTAAAGTTGTTCCATGACTCAGAAATGCGAAGTCCGGGCGGCTTTAATCCGGGAAGACGGCCGAGTCAACAAGCTGCAAAAGGGCTTAGCCAGGTGGTTGAGAAGAGAGGGAAGTTGGGCGGCCCGGTATCGATCTCGAGACTCGACAGCTCTAGCCGGACCAACTTCCCTCGGCGAACCGCAGACAAACACAAGCCGGAAAGGATAGCGCATCCTAAGCAACAGTTCTGAGTCAAGTGGTCGGTATTTACTCTGAGAGTTTGACGACAATAATATTGGTGGAGTTCGCTATACGAACTGCAAACCCATACGTTTTTGACGAAAACTATCAAGGTATTCATCAATAAAGACTTGAAAATAAACTTACATTAAAGACGTTTTACCACACCCATTTCGAATCACATTTGTGTGCCTCGTTTCAATTCTTAAAAATTATTGGACCAACCGAAGATTCAAAGCATCATCAATTTAAGTATCCCTTCGATCAAAGTTATAAGCAAATTCGTGTGTAAGATATTTTTGAAGGGAAGAGAAAACATAAGGCAAACATATAACACATTCACAGTCACAGTTTCTCGTGATTTCATCAATAATCGCTAGGCACGATCAATCTTCATTCAAGAACATAAACATTAGCGGCACCTTCACGCTATCTGTAGATAAATATGTAAAACTCGGTATCGGATGAGTTATAATTTTCCACAAAGTATCGATTCATTTCCTGTCAGATAGTTTTTTGTGTATTATTCACTGTTTTGGTGTTTTCTTCTCCGATAGTGTCAGATTTGCTGGTTTTTCGTTTAAGAGGTTATTTTCCCTTTGGTTTTTCAAACGATATTGTTTTTATAATGACAATGAAAACTCTCTAATACAATTATTTAACAATGAAATGATTTGCTTAAAATTTGTTTTCTCAGTACTGTATTTAGTTGTTTTGTTTTAGAATAATTCACTTCTGCAGGCATTGCCTTTCCATTTTTAATTGTAAAATTAACACTGTTCTTTTTTTGATGGTTCTAATGTTATAGTTCTGTTCACGTTCTGATATCGTCACTCAAAATAAGTCAATTTCCATTATTGAACACCATGCAAAAACATAAATCAATAAAAGAGAGTACGCAGGGTATGTATTTCTAATGCAAAAGTATATATCAATGACTAAATAGCAAATTTTTCTGAAACCACTTAAAGTTTTATTATGTCATAGAATACTATAATCACTTTTGCAGTATTTAAATGAAAAAACATTATTTTACTCCGTGTTTTTTATAATAATATTTATGTTCCATGTATTTTATTTCTTGTGGAAGAACAACCTCTTAAATATATTGGGTAGAAATTTTTTCTACGGGCTAAGCAAAAATGCTTCGTAATTGACAGATAAAACTCAAATGTGAATTTAAAATAAACAAACTACTACAAACGTTTTACATCAACAAATATAATTCCGAATATGTATTCATTAAATTTAAAACTATTTTTCTCGAAAAACTGACATTTCATTCATACGTAGGACGCATTCTTACTTGCACACATTCCAAATTTACTGCAAATAATGTAAGAGAGTTACAAATATATCAACAATTTGACTGGTAAAACACAACATGAGTAAAATCGCCTTTACTGATAAAAAGCTCAGTTTGTAGAACGTGTAGCGAAACATCTGCATAAAAAAGTAGAACTGGCACGTGGCTGACAGGTTGACAAATGAACGCGGCCACCAGCATATCTTATTCGTTAGTATCATTTCAAGCTTCTCGTGACTAGATGAGAATGTGCAACAGGGGATAAAAACAAGACGAGTTCGTTGCGTTAAAGAACGCGCTCGTGTGATTTATAAATAAGAATAATTAATCAAAAATCTATTACAATTATTTGGCTTGTCAATGAGGTTCAGTTAGAAGTTCCAATAGCAACGCTGTAACATTTTTCGTTGGGTTAGACGTAACAGCTTTCTCTTCCTAGCTGGGTAAAGTAATCAACCCAATTATAATAGAATATAACTGCAAGAAGATGTAGAAAAAGAGAATAAGTGAAAAAATAATAATAAAAAAAATACGTTTAAAAAAAAACATATATTAGTGATTTAGGGCCTAGAGTAAATGATATTACGTGAAAAATATTGTCTGTGCGTGGTGATACCACGATGTATCTTCGAAATGTTTACATAGTAAGTAAATATTACTTACTAACTACCTTTCAATTGCGTTTAGAAATCACCTTACATTGTTTCATTTGTTAAAAACAGTTTCTCCAAAATAACCTAAAAGAGTTAATCGCACTAATAGTTTACGTACTCAAAACAATGAACAAACCGGATAGAAAGTTGTAAGTCGGCTACAGTAGCTCTTGGTTTAGCGGTGACATGCCGTTGGCTTCTGCATAATTGAAATGATACAAGGCGTTCTCATAACCTACAACACTGTTACAGCCAACAATACAGAAATGTTGGCTATGAAAACGTCTTGAATCATTTCAATTACTGCAGCTCTGTAAATCGAGATGTTTTAGGTTCGAGTCCTGGCGGTGGATTTTCCGTAGCAGGTACTGAAATACTGCCTAAACCAGACATACGATTCTTTCTAATATTGCCTTCCAGCTTTTCACTGTTCACTCAACGGCCCCTGTCGCGACCAACATCCCTTTGCGCAGGTTCCCGGAAATTGACGACCTAGGCCATCAACTCAGAGAACTCCACGCCATCCAGAAGAATTTTTCCGGGATAAGAACCCGCCCTCTCCGCCCACGATGAGATCGCGTAGATCCATCGCCGCATTAATTTTCCCTAATAAGGAGACTTGATCGTGATCGTTTTCCTTCAAGGGATTGCTTAACGACCGCCGGTTTTTTCGTGGTTTCTTCCAATGAAATCCAGGCGAATGGACGGAGCAAGACCTTAACGCTGCGCGCACCTTAACAAATAGACACAGTCAACTTAAACTTTTTTCTTATTCGCTCAAATGTGTCATTGTAATCCTCAACAGACATGAACAGGTTGCGTAAGAAAGTTTATACGAAGCTATGATAAAATGGTTTTATTACTTTTTACAGAAAATCACTCAAATAATCAACAATTAGGTACTTTGGAGGCTCCAGCAGCATAATTGAATCGTTTATTTCAGAAACCAGTCAAACGCCAAAATCTAAAAGCACGTTTGCGGCGGAATATTGATCCCTGAGGATAGACACATTGTTTAGTGCATATTGAACTAAAAAATATTAATTTATAAACTGCTTTAGTATTAAAAAATATTTTGAAATCAGAAAAACTGGTACACTTTTCCTCAGTTTTCTTGAAATACGAAATTTGGCTGATGAATAATGAATTAAAAACTAGTTAACATATCTCCAACAATGCCTGTGAGCATATGAGCGCGTCTTGATATGGTTCAACTGGATTTCGTTTCGAAATTTCATAGTTGAGTTAAAAAAACTTGTTACTTCCAATAATGAACAATTCTTATAATCGTTATTTTACAGGTCTACCAGCATAATCAAGAGTTATACAAACATTCCAGTTATATTACAACCTTATCCAGCTCGTGGCAAAAAATCTCTTCCACCCCCGAGAAAAGACCCCGTCGTTTATCCCCGGCCTCAGGGACATAAGCCGCCACTGCGGCCAGTGAAGTGTTACGACCGTCGGCACTCGTTTCCGCAACCAGCCCACCTCCCCTCAACCCTTCGCTCAGGTGGAAACGAGCGGTGTCGGGGCAAATACTGGTAGACGTTATGTTTCCGAAAGCACTGATCAGATGAGGTAGTCAGGGTAGAGGAGAAAATGTGTTGTAGCGGAAGTTCTTACAAGTATGAAAACAATGTGAGCAATTCACGCACAGTCATGAGGAGTAATGCATTTACACGGGTTGGATACAAAGTTATGAGAAATGTCTTTCTTTTCCTCTGAAATGATTTTATTGACAGTAGTATTTACATTTACACACCTTCAATGTAATTGCCTCCGTTATTAATGACTTTTTGCCAAATGTTAGAAAGGCGTCGTACACCATCTGCGTGTGTATTTCTCTTAATGTTCTGTATTCACCCCCTATAGCTTGAATTATTTTCTCTGGTATCATACCATGGTCATTCCAACGGTTCTTTCCTTCTCCTGAAGAGATCAAATCGCAGAGATTCAAATCGGGTGAGTAAGGTGGATGTTCCAGAATCTTCCATTGTCGTTTCCTATGTGGGATCGTCCTGTACTGAGGTTATCCTTCACTTCATATCTGCCTAATCTGAAAGCTTTAACCCATCGTGCGACTGTAGAGTATCGCAACGATGCATCACCATATCTTTCATGCAGTCCCTGAAATCATTTTTGCTTGCTCCAACCTCGTTCTGCTTCAATTCTGAGCCACGAACGTTGCTCAATCCTTGTAAATATGACGTTAAGGCGCTTGCACTATTGCTATGAAGTTAAAATATTTACACACTGCAGTGTACTGATAGAGTACTGTTCCTGCATAAACTCGTCTAAAAGTCATTCTTTTTGTCACGATAGATGGCAGCACGTCGACTCATCGGCTTTAAGTTGCAGCAATATTCTCTTAACTTTTAATCCAACCTATGAATAACTCGCCAATAAAAACACGTACTCTAATAACATGGAGTGAAATGATTGTTACATAAATATATTTGTCTACAGAAACTCTATAAAATAAAATTTTAGAGGAACGATCTAAATCAATCTTAATGATGCCTTAAGGATAATGTAACTCAGATAACGGGAAATATGTATTGGGAAATTCTTTCTTCAGATTAGAGTATTAGCATTAAAAATAAAATAGTTTGCCTGAACTTCTTATGGGAACGTTTTCTCCAAAACAATCGACGTATATATTTATGTCTAGGAAACATGGTAAATATACATAGGGCCACTACACTGAGTCGGCTGCAGGTTGATTTCTTTCTTCCTCGCCGGATCTGGGCCTAACGTCAGTTCTGACCTCATCATACCTTCCTCAGTCTTTCAATCTTATTTTGCCAAGTGGATTATATAGCGCACCAAAAAAATCTCTCGCAAAGAAACTTTGTCGGTGAAAGAATTTGCAACAGAAATTATGTTTGTAGCACGACCTACAGTTTGTGACATTAGGAAACGTAAACTGCTTACTCACCACAATCACAACAGATTCTGGAAGTGTTTACCCTTTTGCTTTTTCTCCCAGTGATCTGGTTTCAATCAACATTATGCAATTTTTAATAGAAGACCCGAATTCGGCTTAGTGTGGAGAGACGTTCCCGGAGTATGGTATTTCCCATCTTATTTAGAAATCTTTCATTTCTATTTAATTATTGCAATAATTATATATGTGCTTTTGTAATTGTTAATGCTCATTTGATACGCTTAACAGCAGATAAAAGTAATTGCAAATTAATAAAGTAGGAATCTCCCTGTCTCTCTTTTAAGCAGCAACAAATCCAGAGGTAGTGACAAATGCGGCATTCAAGGCGAGGGCGGCAAAATAACCCAAGACAAAAGACACAAGACGACACCAATGAAGGTGAGGAAGGAAAAGTAGGGGAAGATAGCAAGGGAGGCGATGCCTGCGCAGGAGTCGGGGTGTTGTATGCCGGGAAGCCAATAGCACCGTCTTTTCTCCCGGACCGGCTCATAAATTAAAACGTCCAGTGGCGCGCGCACCCGGAAATTTCCTCGGGTCGAGTTACGGAGCAGTAATCGTTGTTCCGGAGAGTCACACCGGAGCACGCAACCATTGATGCCGAGGAAAAATAACAAACTATTAGATTGGACAAATAAATGGAAAAGAGCAATAGTAAAACGAATTGAATAAGCGAAAAATTTTGTGTCGATAAAAGAGATGATAAATCCTACGATGAAGTTAACTAGGACAAAATTGAGAAAAGAAACAGAATGAGAAGTGAAAAATAAGTTAATGGTACGCAGAAAAATATATTTCGTTTAATTGGAGGTAGTTTTAATTGTTCATTTTAGGAAAAGTCGCAATCTTAAAAGATATTATTGCAAAACAGACGACGATAAAGTCCTATATTCGCTGCAATCAATGATTACCACGTTTTTGGTGATGCGTGTGAAGAAAAACATTACAAAATACTAATTAAATATCTAAAACAAATTATGATATTTAATGTGTAGGGATATACTAGAGAAAAACTTTGTAGCTCCTTTTAACATCTGAAAGCAACTTTTAAATTCGAATAAAACATAAAAACTTCGTTTCGAAGTATTTTATAACCAGAGATGCGATGTTTTGCTTGTTCATTTGCATGATTCCGCCCACGAAGGGAAGAGAGAGCGTTAAAGAAGTACTGCAAGCAGAACGCGTTCGCAAAGAAGCGCGTGGGAGCTGAGCTGCGAGCGCTGCGCTGCCCCGGTGGGAGAGCAAGTCGCTCTCGGCGCAGCCGGTCTTCGCGCGGGCACCCCAGGCGATAAATCACCCCCGCTGCTTTCACCAGCACACTCACTACGCTACCCGCGTCGCCCGCCGCCCGCGCACATACCGCCCCCCCCCCCACCCCATCTCCCCGCACTACCGTGCTCGCCGTGATGTCCTCCCTTACCCTTCATCCCCCCGTGGGCAACACTACGCCACCCACGACTGTTACGCCGCCCACGCCGGACGTCGCCTCGCACGTCACCCATTCTGTCCCCGCCCACTTCGCCCCTGCCACTCCTACACCCACACGCCCCCTCCCGCGGCGTGCCTTCCGCACACGCGCCCCCCGCCGCCCCCGCCGCCCCGCCGCCCCGCCGCCCCGCCGCCCCCGCCGCCCCGCCGCCCCCGCCGCCCCGCCGCCCCGCCGCCCCCCGCCGCCCCCTCGCCGCCCCCTCGCCGCCCCCGCCGCCCCCACCGCCCCGGCCGCCACCACCACTACCCCCACGAACCCTGGCGCAAACGACAATCTTGCAGTTCCTACCGACTACGCAGTCTCACATGTAAAACTATCTCCACCGCCCACGCCGCTCCCACCATCCTCGTCCCCTCCGGCTCCGCCGCTGGGAACTCCTCTGCCCAGCAGCCGCCCCTGCATGCGTCAGCGCCCACGCCTCAGTCGCCCCTTGTCGCACCCAAACAAATGACCCTCGCCCCGCTGCGACGTTGCTACTTTGCTTTACCTCGTTGCTGCTTTTGATAATGCCCTACTGTTGCTGCAGCGCTACCGTCGCTGTGCCCCGTTCGTAACACTACCTTCACAAGCTTCCTCGCGATTCAAACAACCACTCCAATTACGAATATCAACCAGCCCTGCCTTTAATACCCTTTCTCACATATCACCCTAATTATGCGTCATTCCTCCACCACACCCATGCACTCAAAATCCATCGTCACTTTGCGCCTATTGCGAATCTGTATCTTTGATTTCAGTATGTCAACTGCTTCACAGTTGTCACTATGCCGCCGTTGCTATTTTCCCGATCCTCTCACTAAAACCGCAAGCCTGAAAAACTATCCTCCCACTATCACAACCATTCATCAAACCGCCCAGGCTCCATTACCTTGGAACACCCTGCACATTCCTATTTTTTCAGTTCCGATGACGCCTCTACATCTCCACTACAATCTACAGCTATCACACTACAAGATAATTTGCCGGCGCGCTCACCAGCACACTCAGCAACAGAGACCCGCAGCACGCAAAGCCATAGCCATAGAGTCACTTCGTGATCTTCTGTAACAAACTGATTTCCATTCAGTATGTCTACTGCGTAAATGTTTCTATTCTGGTCCCGTTTCTGAGGCTTGTCCTTAATCCTAGCAGCACAACCGTTGTAGGGCTTGGAATTACACCTTGCAGGTCAAGCAACTCTGCATTCATCACCATCTGACAGCCTCCTGTCATGCATATTTTTGATGCCTGATTTTCAGAATACAATAGCTAACAACCTGATGCACAAGGATACTGAGGATACCTTTACACACGACAGAGCCCTTGTGGCGCGTCCCATGCCCACCGACCACGCGCCCTAAGGAACAACCACGCCATCTCTTGCCTCGAACTCTCCGACCGGCTAAGGTGGCCCAGGACATCAGTTGGTCACTTCAGTGCCTCTGACCGGGAGGTCCTAGGGTTCGAGTCCCACAGTTGCAGGATTTCGACTCTAGCTGCATAGTTTGATCGCGTTCAGCTACTGTCTGGCGGAGTATTCTAGCGAGCGGCTGCACTGATCGGTAGTTTTCCGTGGTTTGTTCGATCAATACCAGGCGAATGCCGGAAATAAACGGGCCAAGGAGCGCACACGGCCTTTTCTTCCTTTTCCTTAGGCCTTGCTTGCACATTCATGGACTGTCACATATGCCGGGAGACCGATTGGGATCTTAGATCGTGCCCAGGTTGAGAGTGGTGCCGCGCTGGTGGGAAATGCCGACCCTGTCCCCCAAATACCCCGTCCCCCAACAAGCTTGTCTCACACCTACCCCGCAACCCACCGACGTTATCCCCCGCCGACCCTTTCCCCCACCGACCCCGTCCCAAACCTATCCTGCAACCCACCGACCCTGTCCCTCACAGATCCTTTCGCCCACCGACCTCGTCCCCACCTAATCCGTCAGCCACCGACGCCGAACCACACCGACCCCGTCCCCATCACGACCTACCGACGTCGTCTACCACCAACATTGTCGCGAACCGACACCCTGGCTGAAGGATGCAGAAACCCCCCGATCCCAGCGCCCAAAGTCATCCGAAACGTCCAACCTAGTTTGCAGTTCCATCCATGTCAGACTGCTTCCGATTATGACGCACTATCGTCATCGTCGTTGCCATTCCCGTTTCCGTTATTTGGTCGTCGTGGGCCCCACTCTGCGGAATGCAAATGTAGCAGGAGCGTCAAGAGAAGGGGGCGGAGTAGGTAAACACGCATGCGCCCGCCAGCTGGCGCACCTCGGGGCTCGCTCCCCGACCCCGCATGCAAAAGACAAAGGAGAAAGAGGAGGAAAGGAGGATGGTTCCGACATGTGTATGCGCGGTTCAGAGCGCGCAAAGATTGTTCCCTGTGCATGTGTGTGTTAGTGTTGATTCTGAGCGCACTGCTAGCTCATTAGTAGAGTAACACTACTGCAAGTTTAATCTTAGAAGGTGGTGGCGTAACTGGCTAGCTCAACAGGGAAACCTGCGCGCACCTACACGACAACGTTACGGCTTTTTACTTTCTCGCTACGGAGTAGATAAAAAGTTATGTAATGCTTCGCAAAAAAGACGAAAAATACTTATTTCTGGGCCCTACGAACGAAAGAGTGGATGAATCCAGTGGCTATATTCATAAAAAAACTCTAACGCATGATGTACCCAGAATCCGTCGTTTGTGAGTAGAGAAAAATCGGGTAACGGCAAACGTCTGTGTCCGTCCATTCTTACGTCTGTCTGTCCGTCTATCAACAACGCTACCGGCTATACCGTCCAGCCGATTGTTTTTCAAAATGGATATTCCCCAATCGATCTAGCTGAATTCTTGAATTGGAAACCGATATTTTAATTCTGGGGGTTACTTTATTTGAAGCTTCTGAGACATTTTCCAAATGTTCATAGAAATGGTTCCGTCGTTTGTGATTAAATTTTTATTGTTGAATAGTGTAAAGGATGTTTAAGAGAATAGTGCAGATCTAATGTTCCTTGTAAACCCTACTTTTTGAAAATTGTAAGAGTTCAATAGTTTTTTGACCTTTTCCTACAACTGCAATTACGAAGAGGTTTTTCCTTAATGAAATCTGTGCCTTAAAAATAGATTATAAGTACATACACAATATTTCGAAAATTTCAGTACTTTCCGCGTAATTTCGCGTGAAAGTACGGGTGAGAAAGTACGTGCTGTTTAAGCACCACTAGTTTTTTTTCAGGTATCTTCTCAGCATGGTACTGCCCAATGCACCCCCTGCTTATTTGTCTCCCAAAAGGGTTGGTTAAAGCATGTGTGTGCATGTGTGTGTGAGAGAGAGACAGAGAGTGAGAGTGAGAGAGTACAGGAATGGAGGAAGACGAGAAATATGTGGAATATAGATTGCGTATGTAGTACGCCTTTGTTAGGATACTGCTCCAACTGTCGCCTGGTCGTTGGTCAGAGAAACCACGTAAAACTACCGAATTGCATAGCCAGCCGATATATTTCTCCTTCAGATAGTGTTTGAATTCGACACAGCTCTGCAGATTGCGTCTGCAATCCGCCACCGACAGCGCTAGTTCCCTATGACTCAGGCGGATTCAGAGGGAAATGAGTTGACGTAGAGTAATCGCACTCGTTTCATTTGAGGACAAATGCTTCTATTAGATATATGGTGCATATAGTTCTATGCGGAGAATAAGGAAAAGGATAAGTTCCCTTAACTAGACACTCGGTAAGTGAATTTTCATTCTACCTGAACGACAAGCAAATATTTGCGAATGACTTTCATAGTCAGAAATGCTTAAGGCTTGCAAGAAGAGATAATCTGAAGAAAAACTTGGAATGGAAATGAAGAGAAGGGGGAGGTAGACTAGAATTAAATTACACGACTCTGTACTGTAAATAAAGATTTGGATATTAAGGTATTGTAACGAATATTGCGTCACCGGCCGGCATCACCACGAACTACCTGTACGCGCGGATTGCGTCAACTGCCGGCGGTCCGTGCACTAGATTATTCCAGAACGTTCGCGGGGTCCGGAAATTCTCGACGGCACTCGCCGTCGATAAATACGCGGCGGCCGGCGACCGCGAGTAGTCTTAAGTCCGCAGTGGAAGCTGAACTGTGAAATGTGTGCATCGCGGTGAATAGCAGTGCAGTAATTGTTGTACTCAGTGACGTGAACCGTGGTCAGTGCATAGAACTGTGGTCAGTGAAGTGGAGGTGGCCAGTGCATCGAACTGTGGTCAGTGCTTAGGACAGTGCGACAGTGTAAAATAATACCAGAGGGTAAATAAATAATCAAGTGTTTTAAGTGATTGTGTTAAGAAACAAAATAAACATTTTTGTTAAAATAATACCAGAGGTTTAACTCACCACCTAGAATAGTAACAGTATTATCTGAGCACGAATACTTTGATGATTAGAACTTACACGTAGCGGATAGTTAGCAGATAATTATAATAGATAATTATTGCGTATGTGTTATTCTTATTGACTGCCATATTTTTGTAAATCTTTCTTTTTTCGTCTCTACTGTCTATTTTTCTCTTAATTTTTCGAACATTAATATACGAGTACATTCTAAACCTTTCTTTCCTGGTCTGTCAGCTTTGAATTCTGGAGCTCCCTCTGCAGCTTTACTTCAGTCTGTCGTGTCATGTCGACACCTACCTTGATTTAGGTGAATAGGCTGAATATTGAAATTACATTCGATATAAATAATAACACACACAGGGTACTCAATATTTGCAATACCAATTAGTTTATTTATAATAAATACTTATGGTACTTTCATAATTAGCTAATAAAGTTCCTAATTACTGCAAGACTTTCAATTTTCCATTATTTATTCATATAATTATTACAAAAGTGAGAAAGTATTACATATTGTTGCATGCAGATACGTTTGTTCACCAAAATTAGATCCGATATATATGTTCCATTTTGACTAACGAATTGGGAGTTGTAGATAACACACGTATAACTAGTGTCGCTTCAGCGGTTTTAAAAGCAACGATTCCACTTATCCAACGTGGACGATGTATTCATAAAAAGTACTACAAAAAAAGAACATCGAAAATCCCATATCTGGGGTCCTACTCATAAGCCTAGCAATGATAATCGCAACGGACACACCAAACAAAGTGAACAAGGTGAAACTGAAACAGCACTAAATGCACAACCCCGCCCGCGCTCACAAATCCGCACATTTTAGCGGCAGATCGCATTCATTACATTCCCAATTCAAATAATGGTGGCGCTAACCGAGACATCACTGCTATGCTAATCATTACCACCCGAATAATCTATTTTACCCCAGGTAGTTTACCTGCGTTGGCTTTGTGTTTCCCCTGTTGCATGTATTCCGATGAATCTATTACGCTTGTGAATTTTATTCTGGTCCAAACGTGTTACAAGGGGGCAAAGGCATTAGGTGAAACAAATGTTGGAAGAGTTCACACGGTCACAATAAAAAGTAGCATGACGCAGGTAAACTTGGGAAAATACGTTGAGTAGAAAAATGTACCTGGAATATTTACGAAACACAGATTCGACCTGTCAGACTAGAGAAAAAGCGAGGTCATGCAAGTTATTGCGGGGGAAAGAGATAATGAAGAGGATTGTAATATCAGAAATACAGCGAGTTTTTATGTGCGATTTACGTTTAATGCGCTAACATGATTAGAAAAGTTAAATCAGCATTAATTAAAAGAAATATTAGACATAAATATTCTACACAGATACAGAAGAGTATAATATCATATCTGTTATTAAATATCTTTGGATTGCTTCTACTTATAGCTTTTCAGAGCTGCGTTAGATATAGTCATGAATCACTTATTATTTCAGTAAAAATAAACTGAGACAATCATGTTCACGTAAATGCTCCATGTTGTACTCACAATATAATTTGTCATAATCTTAAGCATCAGATATCACTCCTATCTCCCGTTCATTTATAAAAATTAGTGGTGGTACAACAGAACATTCTACTATTATTTTAAGTTATAGCTAATATTACAATACTAGATGAATCCGCAAAAATATTTAGCAAGGCTGGGACGCAAATCTAGGTATTTAGATGGCGCATCTTATTCCATTGAGCAAACATTTCTGAGCCTGGTATCAAAAACTAGTACAAGTGGTTTGATTTTCCATTTAAGGAAAACGATTTATAATGAAAAACTGATGTTCGTCATTTTTATAAACATAGTTTGATACATTCAGAAAAAAACAAAGAAACATTTGGACTCATTTTTGAAAAAGAAATTGAAAATATCGTTGAGTCTGTACCTAAAATAATCTAAAAATTATAATTTCCGTTTTTAATGGGCGGTGTTGCGACACCAACCGGATTGATGACAGAATATCAAATTTGATGCAAGTCCTGAGTACGTTTAATAGACGCTAGTGTTGTTCACAAGAACACGAAAGAACTGATGAAACAGATAAAGGTTGGATGAAAATCCCTCTTTGTTCACAAGAACTCACAAAACATGGATTCTATTTTGACAAATTACTAGAGAAAGTAATTTGCTATTAAAGACGTAAAAAGTATGCTTGTGGTTATTAGTGATCTACAAAACGGAAGGTTTCTGTACAATATTTCGGTACCTTTCACTTCTGTACACTAATCTGTATTTTACTGCACTTTCTGTACACTATGTAAAAGAGAAATAAATACATATGGAAGAGACGATTTTGAGAACTTGAAAAGAGAATTAAAACAATAAAAAGGGAAATACCTGGATAATTAATGTATCATGCATCACAAAAATCAATGGAAAATTATTCAACGCAATATCAACGCAAAACACTCGTAAGTAATGTTAGGTTGAATACATGTTTGTTAAAAATAAAAATAAATTCATTAACATTTCTTTCCTTACGTCTCTTCAGTAGGTAGAAAAATTTATGATAAACGCTCATTGAAAAATAGCACAGTCAATGACAATGAAAGCGATCACTACAGTCGTGGTGCCATGCCGTGTCAAGTTCCATTAGTTGAGTGGTTCTTTCATTAAATGCTGTCGGGTTTCCAGGTGAGTCAAATGTTATGGTCATTAGTTCTGCAAGTGAAGTGCGCATTTTTATCACCAAAGGCAGCGGTGTTCTTCCGCAGCTTAATGGCGAGATACGAGCTGACCTACGAGCCGCCTTGCAGGATTTCCCAATCTAGATACCTCCAACCAGCAGAGCTCCGCCCCAGCCGTGATCAGCTCTAAGCCCTCGACTAGTCTCTCAGCATGTGTGGTAGTGTAGTGCACGAAGTGTACGAGTGTAAGTAAAAGGCAAGGAACGACAAGGAAAAGGAAAGAAATATCGCGCCCAGTCGGTGATCTAATTGTAAGGGCCGACATTCGCCAGTTGTTGACCGCAGAATCAATGGAACACTACAAATCAGAGCTGCCGGCCTCAAGAATTCTCCTTCAGACAGCGGCTAAATGCGACCTAGTTTTGTCGCTAGTGTCGAATACTCTTCTACCGTCGGGACTAGAACCCTACCATCTCCCGGTCCGTCTGGTGTGTCAGGCCAGGGCTGGAGAGCAGAGTGCAGAGGAAAGGAAACGGAGGACGACGGCCTGAAGGGGCTGGGAAGCGGAGACGTAAGCGTGACGGGACTGCACGGGACGTAGCTAACGTTGCGAGGCGAGACGGTACGGATCATATCAAGACGGAACGGGGGTAGACGCAAGTGGGCCGGGCACGGCGGAATAGTACGAGACGGGATGCAGCGAGACGCAGTAGGACGAAGCGGGACAGTACAGAACGAAGCGGAAAATCGCGGGTTAGATCGAGCCGAGTGGCGACGATGCAAAACAGGACGGTGCGCGACGGACTCGGATTCAAAGGGGCGAGGCGAGGCCGGACGGGGCCGAGAGGGATGGTGGGGAAAAGGCGGCCAGAAGGGGCAAGGCGGGGTGGTATCAAAGTGAACCGGGTGGCGCGGAGTATCGGGAGGCAGGCGGAAAGGGACTGGGCAGGAAGTGACGGGGGTCACTGAATCCACGGAACGGGACGGAATGCAACGAGGCGAGTCAGTACGGGGCCGTGAGCGGGGAGTGCGAACGAGGAGCGGATGAGCGAGGGCGAGGGCAACGCCGCTGCGGACGTGCGCGCGCGCGCTGGCCTCGACGCTTCATTACGCGCGGCTGTCTGCGCGAGATGGCGCGATACATAATACATGCAGAGGACGCAGCCGCGCCGGCGCGCCCCTCTTCACCGGGCCTCTGTGCGCGCCGCGCGCTGCACCCGCCCTCACGTCGGCTTCCGACCCGGCAACGTCCACGCCCTCACCGTACGTTCCCATTCGTCCCCTCTCACTCTCCCGTCGTCCCTCCCCTTCTCTCTCACTCTCTCGCCGTCTCTCTCTCACTCTCTCGCCGTCTCTCTCACTCTCGACGCCCACTCTCTCACTCTCGACGCCCACTTCTCACTCTCGACGCCCACTCTCACTCTCGACGCCCCTCTCACTCTCGACGCCCTCTCTCACCTCTCGACGCCCACTCTCTCACTCTCGACGCCCACTCTCTCACTCTCGACGCCCACCCTCTCACTCTCAACGCCCACTCTCTCACACTCGACGCCTACTCTCTCACTCTTGACGCTCCTCTCTCACCTCGACGCCCCTCTCTCTCATCCCCCTCCCTCTCACTCTCCTCCCTCATCTGCTTTTCGTCCCGTGCCTTCGTTTTAATCGTTCGCGTTTATATTAGCTTCTTACCCTTCTCTCGTTAATATCACCCTTGTATTCATCTAACACTCCGAGCATCTTGGCGGTCCTCTCTCCTGTAATTGCGACCCATCAACATTCACTTTTCCGTTTCTCGTTTTGCTTCCATAGTAAAACACTGTTGCCACTTGTTTCACATATTTTACTGTCTTTTCCAAGTGGAGGACGTCGGGTGTAGTTGTTGTCAGGCCACTCACATTATACATTTTGTTACTGGTGTTTCAATCCCGATCGATCCTGGGGATCTTTGTGAGGAACTAATCGTGTTCACGGACTGTTCTTCTGGATTCTCCGTTTGTACATCTTCTTAATTTTACCATTGCTCATCTTTAACATTACGTATTGACTATGCCCGCAAAGTATGAATCATTGCTGACGTAATATTCACAGACCTATCATGTAGCTTTGGAGCGTCAAGGAGGCAGTGGTATCTAAAAATATTTTAGTGCTCGCAGTAAAATCAACAATATTTTTTAAAATGTTATGAGAAACGATGCTCAAAAATTGAACCTTTAGTGATCCGCGCATGCCCTGAAAGAACCCTCTTTTACTAGAGGTTGCCTAAAAAATTATTTTACTGTGACATTATCGGATTTGTCTGATGATAAAAAATCATTCATTTGCGAAAACCCTCCTTACGTTTGTGCATTTGTCCAAGGAACACATAATGTCCAAGGCAGCAATTCAAACAATTCTCAGCAACACAGCAATTCCAGAACAAAGAAAAACAACATAAGGAAACAAACGTAAAGAAAATATCTAATTAGAGTTTTGATATTAACATTTTCTAAATATCTATGTTTTTTTAATAGAATAGTATTCTACGTTACATAAAAACACTCATTTTAAGGTATTTTTTCTATAATACTGTATATGGCAAATAGCAATTATTTTGGTTAGTCATCTCTAATCACGTTTAGAATATGGAATTTCGGACTGAATAATAGAGGAATGTTCAATATTTAATATCACATGCATTGCAATGCTTTTTCTATGCGACATTTACTCCGGAAAGTATTTTATTTACTTGTTATAGTTACGAGATGACTGGCACATTTAACATTACCGCCGATTTCTGAAAAGTGGCATCTTATAAAACAGATGCCCCTTATAAAACTTCTTAAGAATAAATTTTCATTTGTAAAATGTACAGCAAAATTAATAAGGCGAGAGGGGCTTTATGACTCCCCTTAACATTTGGCAGAAATTAAAGAATAATTTTCTGCCCAAACCAAAAATTGGTGCTGTCCCGAATGACCCTCTGAAAGTTTGGAACACGAACCACGAAAATCGGCCCAGTATAGAAATAATCGGTTGGAATGATTGATTAACTTGCGTCATCGGGAGGTGACGTATTCCTGCTTTGCTAAATCCTGCGATCCGACGTTGACCTACACATGACCTTCAGGGTGATTACCCCTCCAAGTATCTCGGAGGGGGGCCTGTCAAGTTACTGCTCCGGGATTCGCGAGTTACTGATCGAAAAAAACACTCTCAGAGACATCCACCTATCAGAGCAGCCGGCGGCTAGAACTTTCCTCCAGACAGCGGCTGAATTCGACTTAGTAGGTATCGACCTATTGTCGAAAATCCACAGCCTTGACTCGAATTTAAGACTTCCGGGACGAGACTCCTCAACTGTTGTTGCCCCGGCTCTCTCAGCCGGTGAAAAAATCGGAGCGTCGCTGCGATTGGAGCGCGTCGGTGCGTGATGGAGTCAGAGCGTAACGCAACTTCTCGCCGGTAATGGCAGGTTAACTTTGACCAAAGCACCGCTAGGAGTCCTTTCGCAGTCGACCGGGGATGCGGTGTTCGGCCCAGACTAACGAGGGAGTGGGATGAAAGAGAAGCGAAGGGAAGGGGAGGAGAAGGCACGGCGGCCGTGGGTGCCGTCCAGGGCGCCGTAACTCTGCTAGCGCGCAGACGCGAGCACCGATTTGCGGATTCCTCGCTAAAGGCTTCCACAGACCGGCGCGGTAGATCCGCAGCGGGTGCGGCGCGGAAAGTTCCGAGCTAGACGCGGCCTCCGAATTCGCGGGACCGTTCACACCGGATCGACTATTATGTCAGCGTTTGGTGACGGTTGCCAAGATCGCTCGACCCAGAGGGGAGGGAAGACTCCCGAACACGGGCGGACTTCCACGAAACTCGAGCTGCAGAGCAAAAAACACATCTGGCTTCATTACAAATTTCCCCGCCGATTACATGCTGCCAATCCGTAGCTCGCGTGCCGCGCGGTTCTCAACGTGCTCATAAAGCAACATGTGACGCGAAACTTCCGCTGCGGCCAACCCGCGTAGGCCGCGGATCTTCCGCGTCAGTTTGTGGGAGCCTTAACTCTGCTAGCATGCAGACGCGAGCACCGATTTGCGGATTCCTCTGTAAATCGCGGTGGATTCGGCCGGCACCGCAACAGACCCTACTAGCTGCAAACGGTTACCTGTCCGCCGCCGGCCGGTGTGATTCCTTCGCTGCAAGTGTGCAGAAGATGTACCCTTCTCAACAACAAACACAGATCAAAATTTTCTTATCAACACCAGGCGAATGCCGGAGCAGTACCGTAACAAACGGGTCACGGACTGCGGAATCACGGAACCACTAACAAACCAACCAACCAAACTACAAATCAAAAGATTAAAAGGCACTCTCACAAGATTAAAACTTCAAACAATTCAATTAAAAATTCAATCTGCATATTCTGGTGCGCCAGAAAAATGAACACACTATAATTATCATGCATCATGAAAATGGTTTTATTCGAACAGAAACCATTGATTTTGCGATCGAAGACAAAGTATTTTATTCCTAATATCAAAGACTCGGAATTATTTTTATGAAATTTTTATTATCAAAATTGGACTTTTCCAAACTTTTTTTCATCGAAAATGTAACTTTTAAGTTAAGTAACTTTCTTGAACATCGACAATAGATTAATTCGTTACAAATCAAACAAAAACGGACAAATAAGAAAAATATTTTTTCTGTTTGTTAGATAGAATTTGGAAGAGGAAAATGCAAGTAAAATTGGGAGAGTAATTTTAGCCTTACGTGGAATGTATTTTTGTTTAAATGGAATCAAGTAAAATGAGATACTTTGTGAAGGCACTACTATTAACTGTGACCGTCCGTTTTCTTAGATTCCGAAAACGTGTCACATACCGCCCTAAGGAAGCGAGGAAAGGAATATTTTGAACGGCGCCAACGCGGATGAATATTTGGAATGCTAATTAGAAATTAGAACAAGAGAGACCGCCACCATAGACCGAGGGCGAGACCGGAGGTCGAATGAAAGAAAAAGTTCTTTCTGAAGGTAGCAGCTGAACTGGGCGGACGTATGGAAAACGGTACGCCAGGAATTGACATTGCAGCGGGCTTCAGATTTGCAACTTTGAGGAAAACTCTTCTAGAAGACCCGAAGAGGTAATTATTCTATTATAAATTGATTTAAACATAATCTTAGAAGAAAGATAATAAGAAATGTTATGAATTTATAATGGGAGAATTAGGGAGAGAAATTTTGAATAGATGGCAGTAATTAATAGATTGCATTCATTTCTCTTTCCAGTTTTTTTCTCTCAAATGTTTTTCTTATATTTATATACTCTCTTGAAGTTGGTGCTCGTATAAAAAGGGGTGATCTCTGGATTCATTTTCACTCTGAATATCCAGTTGGTCATTAACCGTAATTGAAAATAAAGTAAAATTCATATGAGAGCACGCAAGAATATAAAACTTGAACGAGAAGAAGAAGGCGTTTTCTGGGGAGCAACTGCGTTCTCAACCCGAGGCCACGACGCTTCAAGGCCGAAGCAGCTCGGTGGAAAGGGGTAGAAGGAAGCACAGTGGACTGCTCTACGCGGCCGAGAACACAGTAAGGTCGTTCCAAATAAACTGTTTTGTAGGGATAGGAGTGATTCAGTTTAATCAGAAAGCTTATTCTGTATCCGTCACGTAGAAAGAAAGGAGGGTAACAGATTTACCATGCTTAAAAGATAAGAAAAGTAAAAGTACATTTGTTTCCGACTTCTAATACGTGAGAACAGAATCAATCTTTTCTTTCAAAAAGGATTTGAAGATCTAATATTGTAATATAGTGATTAAGAGCTTGTGTAAGAGACTAATTATAATAGTAGTCATTCTCTGGATTTTAGAGAGAGAAAGAGTTTCTTTTTTGTTGTAAAAGTAATGTTAAGTCAAAAGTACTAATTTTGATTTTCAATGTGTGTTTCTTTCATTTTTTTATAAAGTAATATTTTACGATTCTTTCGAATTTCTATTAGTGTGTGTTTGTTAAACAATTGGGTTGTAAAGAAGAGTAGGAAATTGTGTATTGAGTTATTAGTGTGTGTGTTTTTTTTTGTCAAGAGCATTCTGTATTTGATTTTTTTTCTGTGTGCCATTGTATGTATTTGTCATAGCAGCAAATATTTTTAGAATATATTCTGAATTTAGTGAAAAGTGATTCTCACCCGAGTTGTTTGTAATTTTTGCATCCAATCCATAAACGATCTTCACGACCCTGCCCCTATTTTTTTATTTATTGTGTCCACACTGGGACGTCTATACTGAGCTAATCGACCATCTGGTGAATTGTGTTCGCCAACATGTATTGACCTTTATTTTCAATCTTCCGGGGTGTAAAAATCAAAAGCGTATTTATTATTTGAATAATTGTATTCCAACAATACTTACCACCAAACTTATTATAATTGTTAATAATGATACATGTATTATTAAATCACTTGCGTTCTAATAATTTTTATTACAAAAATAATCTCAGTATCGTAAAGTTTGATTTTACGCAAATTTTAAATAATGAAAGTTGATTATAGCATTTGAGTGATGTACGTTATGACATTGCAATGACATAAGAGACCTACAATTAGGGGTGTATTTATTCTCAACCGTTATGGTCATTATTCCCGTAAGTGTGAAAGTAGTGAATGTTTATCACGGAGGCGGCGGTGTTCCTCCGCTGGATGGTGTGGTCCGGCGCCACTTACCCGTCAGCTTTGCAAGTTTTCCCATCCAGGTATCTCTCACCAGCATGGTGTCTCACCTGCCGGTATAAGCACTAACTATTTGTTGATAATTATGATTTTGTGTTGGAATTATTTCTTAATTCTTTACAAAATGAGCATATTTTCTACAACCGTACTGGATTAAATATTTCAGTTCCGTAATGTTTTTGAAAGTTTATTGTAATTGTTCATTTAGTTTCCATGATTGAAAAATTCGTATTAAAATAATGGAAAAGAGAAACTCAGAGACCTGTAATTCACTCAAGCTAGAATTTCAATGCATCTCTCTTTCTGTGCTTCCTCGCCCTTTGCTGCAACAGAGCTATCTGTTGCCGGTACGTGTTCTAAATCAAAGCTAAATTTTTATGCAAAAACCTTAATTAGTTGAAGCGCTGCAACTCTTGTAGAACACCAATTACGAGATAATGAAGAGCAAGAACAAAATTATTTCTTAATTTAATTCACGAGTATAAAAAAGAGAAGTAGTGAAAGTTGTCTAAATGCAAATAGCAAAATTTACTTTCATAAAGCTGCGTTACAAAGAGAAACAAAATATGTTCTGAAAATAGAGTAACGATTCTTTTGCAACTGTAAGTCCTAGTTGTTTCAAATAAAGAATGTCTACAAAACTGTACTTAAGAAATGGTATCCAACACAAGCCCTAGTATTTTGTTTCACTTTCGTTATCAAACATTTGAAAGGTCTCTGAGATATGATTAAGATCCGCGCAACTTTTTTAACCGTTGTCTTGAAGAAACGAGCGTAGAGTGGCGGTATTAGTTACAAAATTGGTCACTAGATTTTATGGAGAAACACCAATCACTCCAAAATTGGTATTGCCTTCGGAACTGTATCAATAATTAGCGTACTAACTTTCTCAGGAGTTCGAGGTACCTAATGTGACAGATCAGGACTTGCTTAGACAATTTCTTTATATATTTTGGAGAACAACACAAACAAGTTCTCGTCTTCAACAAATAGTTTTTGTTACGCGCCATTGAATATGTGTTTGGAATGTTGCTGGAATCAGTGCTCGCAGTGGATATTTTATTGATCCAATCATTAATGTCTCTCAGAGACAAATGACAAACTACTTATTAACATAAATTGCATTGTTTGTACCAAAGCCTACGCATTCCTTAGCCCTTCTAACTCAGAGAAACCCAACATAAAAAGCTATATTAGCAAAACGAATCTATACTAACTTAATTTGTTCTTTACGTCTAATTTTTCTGTGAAACCCTTCGGAAGGTGCGTGAAGTTTTGTGCCATTAGTAGTCGCATCGTGAGGTCAGGCACACACAATTTTTACTTTGTCGTAAACATACATATATACGGAGTAATTACGTAGTATAGACAAAGTTATGTAATGCTGCGCGAAAGAACGGTGGATTTTCGGCGGAAAAATTCATTGCTGGGCCTTGGTGACGAAAAAGTGCATAAAACCTGTTGCTAAATTTAGACAAAAGAATCCTCTAACGCGTGGTGCAGCCAGAATCCATGTTTTGTGGGTTCTTGATGCCGAAAACCAATTGAGAGCAAAACGTTCGTCCATCCGTCCGCCAATACCGCTGGCGCCTAAACTACATATTTCTTTAAATTTCTTGTAAGAGGACAGTAAAATACTTATAAAAGTGGCATATATCCGATTTCAACGGTTAACTCTGAATTTTTAAATATTGCAAAAGTTTAGTAGTTTTCGTGCACTAGTGCATACAACTATAAAATTGAAGATAAGAGATTTTTACTACAAATAAAATTTGTCCTCAATAATCTCTCTTTCACTAGGCTCATGTAGATTTTTCATGAAAATTTTAGTAGTTTTCGTGCACTAGTGCATCGAATATTTGCAACTATAAAAAATAACAAAAACAAGGTTTTCTCATAAACGGCTCCAATTTGTTTCTTCAATTTTTGATAGGGATAGTACCAAATTCACCCTATCCGATGATATAAACACCATATTGCTCTATTCTTTTCTTATTACTAAAATATATTTTTTTACTTGTCTCTCACGTTGGAAATATTTACACTAGAGGCTATTTCTTCACTTTAGTCGATTTATGAGTACGTGTGCTTTAAATAATGTAATGTCAAATAAAGTTTTCTAAACCTCCACAGTTTTTGTAAAATGAGTTCAGAATTCCGCATTTTCAGATACACTCAAACGTGATTTTTTTAAAAAGGCTTCAATTTTTTCAATGAAAATTGCTATTTAGGAAGACGTTATAGTCTTCTTTAATATTCTTAAAATGTAACTTTGGTTCTACTATTTGTAAACCGAAAATTTGCGAAAATTTCAAAAAAAAATTTCTTTGGGCCGCAATAGATGGAAGCAGGTAAGGAGGGACAAGACTCTACAGTACCAGTCTACACCATGGAAATTAGAAAACTTTACTACAAGAAAGTCTGTGCCATTCTGTAGCACCTCTAGTTTCTTTCTAATATTACGAAAAATTATTTTTTTTGCAAGTTATTATTCGTTATAAGCAGTTTCCTTGAATAAATGATTTTAATTTTTAAAATTTAAAATTATAAATGAATTTTTAACCGTCCTTGCGATAATTCACTGTAAGTAATTGTTTATTTATGAATGTGAAACATAAAAAGTAATACAATTGTTTGTTAAGTATTATTGCCATAACCTCTTCTAGTTCACTAAGTCACAAATAATTCAATTTTATGTAACTACACGGCCGAATCTGGACGACCATGGGGATTGCTAGAGTTGCTGTCACGAACAATACATTTTATTTTAAGCACATAAACGCGTACAAAAAATATCCTTTTCTTGGAATGGAGGTAAACAAGCTGTTGAAAAGTACTGTGAAATCCATAAGAGTTGGGAAATACTATTTTAATTGGTAGTTATCACAAATGGTCTGGGAACGCTTATTGACCCCAACTACGCAAGGGTTAAGTTAATAGATCTATCGGATGCATGTGTTAATACTTAATAGTTATTAATTATTATGCAATTACAGTAATTATAATACCAAACCAGGGGCCTAAGGTAAGATGTGTTTGTTATTGTGACGAGAAATACTAGATAGTAGCGGCCTGCAGCAGCAAAAATGCTGCAGAAAAAAATCACACAAAACTTCCAAAAACTAGAAAAGCGTTCTGCTCAAGACCAACAAAGAAAATACTTTCTGCAATAACCTAGTGCAGTACATATGAGTCCCAGAACAAGAGGTCTTTACCTACCAGAAATATTAAAAAATACACTGTTCCATAACAAACACGCAAATAGAAAATACCTAATTGGCGACTTCGAGCCTTGAAAGCATAGACGCGCTGAATATGAGAATTCAGTCCGTAGGCGCAGCATGACAATAGGCACAAAAACACGATAAAATATTTTAATTTTTCAACCAAAATCGGAATTGTTTCATTATTTTTTTAAAAATTGTTTGTGAGTTCCTGAGTACCTAGCAAAACCATAGTCTCTCCTCACATGGCTGGATGCTGCATAGATTTCTCTGAATTTCTGCGCGCATATGTAATAAGTTATATAGAAATTTTGCATTTTTCTCGGGTGTCTGGAAATATAACGAAGCAATAGACACCTCACGCTGCCGGAGGCTGCCTAATTTTCTATCATTTTTTTGCACTGATGGGAATGTGGTAATATAGATTACTACATTCTTCGACCTTCCCAATTTAGAAAAAACACTCTTTGGCCAATGCAACGAACTTAATGCCAAAATACGTCTTGCGAACGCACAAGAGTCTCACATTCAGAAAAATTTCTTTACTTAACCCAACGCTCTTGGCTAATTCCATACATTATCTGTAGAAAAATCGAATTGAACCGTTCATTGCTATTCATAGAGATTTATTCACAACGCCTGACTAGTAGCGACTGGTATGTGCGAATTATTTCGTTACATAAAACGTACTTTAGACTTGATCTGTGACATATACAGAATGAGAATAAATGTTGCAAACTTCAAGGATTTGTAAAGAGGCAGCAAACGATTATTTTGTACGAATGAACATGAGGCGGAAAATTTCATATTACAAAGTTAAACATGTTACATTTCCTCTGGTTCTTATGCAACTCCTTAAACATTAGGAGATCATGCAACATTAGAAGTAATCAAGTGTACATTTGAGTCAACAAACGTAATGCCAAATGAAAACAAATTCTCCAAACATGATAAATATTGCATTCAATACCATCAATATTCGAACTTGTGCACTTTCAATAACATGCGAAATTCATAAAATAAATTTACAGCTAAAGTCAGACAAAGACCAAAATTAATATCATAGGAGAACAGTTCAGGAGATCATGTTCACACGCAAATATATTTCTGGCACCTGTAGAGTACCGGATTGTACATTAAAAAGTTGTATTGTACATTTTCGTTTTAATGACATTCAGTATTCAAGATATTGCAGGAATATCTACGTATATGAAATCATTTGGAACCAAAGAACGCCCAAAAAGCACTCTCCCCGGTGTCTGGTACTCTCCCAGGCCTTGTATCATGTCACACGCTCTTGGCTCTATTACTGCATTTTAATCATTGGCTTCATGCTTCAACACAGGGCCCTATAGGGCCTTCGGTTCACAACTATTGGGTGGAGGGTCTTGTCAGCGAGCGTTGCCCGGCGTCCGAAGGGAATACCAATTTTTTGCTTCATCTAACACTAGCTGTAACTTAATTTTATGAATTTCGGAGTTACCGAAAGTACACCAGTTAATGTATTGACGGTATTGAATGCATTATTTATGATGTTTAGATAATATTTTTTCATTTGACATTACGTTTATTGATTCAAAATGTACACTACATGACTTTTTTGTGTAAAGTTGGCAGTTCTGACAGAAAGCCCCGTTCTGTCTCTCATGGTAGGTGCACATTTACTTTTTTTTATTTATTATTTATTTTAATTCAAAAACAGTTAAAACAGCGTTTGACGTGCTATGGGAAGAAGTGAATTCTGTACACATTTTCAAAATTCTGTGATCACTACACTAATTCATACACTACTTGAATTTTGAATTTAAAGAAAGCTCCCATGTAATAATATCTATTTTCAAGGATAAATAAGCAATACATTTTGGGCTCTTATCCATGTTGCCGTTCGGAATAATCCTTCCTGTGGCGACAACATGGAAACGATAATTAGAATAACTGTATTTCCCACTGAATTCTAGAAGACGTGCACAGATAATAAAGTTACATTTATATCCAAAAGCAAAACAAGGGGCCATCTGAGCATTTGCTCAATGGATCAAAGAAACGACGAAAAACCTGATCGAGATGGGTTCATTGATCCAGAAGGTGTAATACAATACTTGTTACATATTGTTTAGAATTATACAGCCCGATGGTAAATAATACCTTAAATATCACTGTTAAAATTAATGTTACTTTTCTTGTGATGCTCAGTACAGTCTCTAATTGTAAAGAAACAGCTATGCAGCAGAAACGATTTCACTTTAGATTTAAACTTTTCTATCGAATTTAGTCGTTTAATGTCAACTGGAAAAGTGTTGTCAAATAATGTAAATGTATTGTATGTGAATTTTCTGTAATGAACTGTTGATACTGTCACCTGAAGAATATGATTTCTACGTCAAGTGTAGAGTCAAGTGTCAAGTGTCAAGTGTCAAGTGTAGTGTAATAGACTTCGGCATTTTCTGAAAATATATTCCGCCATTAAGCAAGTCATTTTTGACAAAAGCCACTGATTCGTAAATCAACAGATAAGGAAATGGTAAAATTTCTAGATTAATAAAGAGATGCTTACAAGAATCACGTGGGTGGAATTTGGTTATTATTCGTTCAATTCGTTTTTGTAATCTAAAAGTCTGGAAGCTATAAGATGTATTTCCCAGAATATTATGTCATATCTCAGGCGGGAATGAACATTCCGAAATATACACAACGAATAGTATTTGCAAGAATTCTGAACGCGTAGCATAATGAACTTAATTTATTGTTCAATTCATTTGAATGGACGTTCCATTTAAGGTTTGACTGAATTGAGAGACCTAAAAATTTTGTTGCCTTAACATCAGTCAATGGTACACCGTTCATTTTCATTGGATCACAGAATTGTTTATTTGAAATGGAAAACTGTATGAAAACAGTTTTCTTTTCGTTGACTATTAATTTGTTTTGGAACCAATTTAAAATATCTTATATTGTACTATTTAAGGTTTCGTTATTGCAAAGGATGTTCGTATCATCCGCAAAGAGAACAGTTCCTCCATTTCAAATCGTCGAGGGTATATGGTTTACGTAAAGCCGGAACAGAATAGGGCCTGAAATCGATCCTTGAGGAACTCCACGTGCAATGGGCACACAGTCGGAAATGTGCGTACGTAATGTTCCATCATTCCAGTAAGATATTTCCATTCTTTGAAATCGTTGTTTAAGGTACGAACATAACCAATCTAGAGCAATACTACGGATTCCATATGAAGAAATTTTGAAAGTAAAATGTCATTATCAATGACGTCAAAAGCTTTTGAGATATCTAAAAATAATACAATAGGTACATCGTTTTGATCCAATGATGAAGCAACATCTTTAGGAAAAGAAAATATAGCTGTTTCCGTTGATTTTGATTTACTAAATCCATGTTTGCAATCTGAAAGCGAATCGTGTTTACTGAGAAAGGTTTGCATTCGTACGTAAAAATTCTTCTAATATTTTCGAAAAAATGCTAGAAGAGAAATGGGCGATAATTATGAATTTCATTTTTCTTGCCTTTTTGAAGAGCGGATTAATTTTAGCTGTTTTGAAAATATCTGGAAACGTTCCAGTGTATAAGTATGCATTAAATATGTGAGTTAACGGTGTATTATGACACACGCACAGGTCTTTAACAAAGAATCCGGAATTCATCTAAACCGGACGAATATTTATTTGCTAGTTTACTGATAATTTTGAGAATTTCATAGGAAGAAGTTTCGAGAATTAAAGAGTTAAAAAAGAATTACATTTGTGGTTTGTATCAACAGTATTATAAACCGCTTTCCATGACTCCTGCATCAAGTAATTAATGAATAATTTTATTTTACTTTTTGTAAACATTCTAGTCATACGTGTATTATTTATTGTGTCAGTGATCGCATTTACAGTTGCAGTTACAAGTAGAGAGCGCTGGAGTGAATACAAGTGGTGTGTGTCATTATTACAATACATACCAACGTGTGCAATTTTCCAAATAAAATATTTTTTTTGTGTAAAATCTGTGCAAACAGTGGTGCTTGTTGAAAAGTGCTGGAGTGCAATCACCGTATTCACCGTGCAATCACCGAAATAAGTTCTTTTTTCTTTTGTGTGAATTCTATTACCATCAATTTTCTCAATGCAGAACTAATACAAAAACGTAAGTCCCCAGTAAAAATCAAAGCCAAAACCTCGTCCGCGGGAGGTGTATGTATCTGAAACGCATATTATATATAAAATTATAAGTAATGTTTCAATATATACTGTTATTAAATGTAGTTTTAATTAATTTATATGAATTGCTTACATTTTATAATATATTAGTGCTTTGAAATTTGGAAATAACATTTCCTACATTCGATGAGCTACAACCATTTTTTGTGACACCAGCAGCCACTGCGCATGAAAGTTGCCCATCATTCAAGACCTAAATGTCATATGAGTAGCTTCGTTTTTAGGAATTTCACATATTTACTGGCATAAGTAAGCTTGATAATATTTGACTACATCCGCATGCCCTACACGTTCGTAACATTTACTGTGACATAATCTGTCCACATTTTTATTCATCGTCCCAAATTCGAATGCCCCAAAAACAAAAACTTCTGTGCTAAATTAAATCATTGTTTTCAGAATAAGTAAACAAATTTACTTTCAAGACCACAACAAATCACCATTGGATTTGAAAGAGAGTCATAAAACCATTTAGGAATACTACTTTAGTTCAACCAGAAATCACATTATCGGGACACAAAAACGAAAGACGCAAAGAGAATCAGAAAAGCGTATTCGGAAACAGTGCACATCGTCTCCTCTTCGCCGTGATAATGCATCGGCAATCCATAACGATCAAAAGCGCTTAGAGCGGGAGACGGGAGGGGGGTCGAGAATCGAAGTAAACTCGCGCGTTCCCAACGATACGATTACCTCCGACGCAAACATCTGCGCTTCCGGCACAAAAGGCGAGACCCGGCGCCGAGCCGCGCCAAATGAAAAGCCATCCAACTGAGCGGCGCCTCCGGAGGAGATATATTCAATTTCCCCGACGGGCAGCGGGAAGGGCTGCGAGCAGGAGTGGCGCATAACGACGAGGACGGCAGGAAGGGAAGTGGAAGAAATAACAGGAAAATGCGCAGGAAGACGAAAGAAAGGGATTAAAAATGGGATAGTGAACATGATGGGACGAGAAAGAAAGAGGCAAGAGCAGAAATAAAAGAGAAGAAAAGCAATAAGGATAAGAGGGGGGACATGGAATAAAGAAGAACAGGAGGGAAAAAAAGAAGAAGGAGAGGGTGAGAATAGAAAAAGAAAGAGAAGGAGAAAAAACGGAAGCAGAAAGAAGGGAAGCGAGATAGATCCTATGAAAACATATGAAATGAGCGAATGGAGATTAATACGAGGGAAATTATGTACAAAGACGACGACTGAAGCTATTCTATCCGCAAAATCAGTTGAAAGAGACAAGGCGTACACCAGAAGCAAAAACTAGAACAAAAGATGACAAAAATAAAGAATAATACTCATTGCAATACCGTTACAAGTTCAATCTCATTATGAGACGCATCTTAAAGAAATTAGACTAAAATATGATTGAATATCAAAAAGTGGTTGAGATCATAAATGCAGAAAAATTCGACTCCCAAGAAAAATAATAATTATAATTGTGTATCATGGGAAGAACTGGCTCATAAACATAAATGTTAGGACACAACGGCAGGATCGCCGCAACCAATAACCAACGTTTATACCCTCTAATAATACCTGAAGACGATCCACTTTCGGGTCGAAAATGTGTCCTTCTCTTTGTTACAATTCTATATCTTTTTATAATTATATAATATGGTATTTTTATAATGTCTTTATAATGTTAAGAATTTAGATCGTAAATAGTTATGTTGTGACCTAACTCATAACATGTAAATCCCCACTATGTAGAATTATAATTATTATTTGTATTGAGGTTGAATTTTAAATAGTTAGTTTTTATGACCTTAAATCTTATATAACAAACTCGTATAATAAGAGAATGAAAGTGTGAGTCAGAATCCATTAGTAGAAAAACCCAAATGGTCCAGAAAGGAAACAACTAAAATTAAGGAACGCCAAAGTGATTCCGAAAACTGCATGTCCTGGAATTGACATGAAGAATATGAGCTTTATCAAATATTTGACATGCAAGAGCAGAGTATGTTTCAAGAAAACATACAAACTTTCTTTACTGCAGGGAATCATGCAACAAAGGTTTTCAAAGAAATCAAAATATCATATTTCCCACGATCTAATATAAATTGAAAACCGTACAAAGGTAACGTCAAAAAGCTAATGGTTATTCAGAACCGACATCCTTATGACTACAGATATATTATATACATCGCTATACAAATTGCTATGAAAAGAAAAATTCCGATGCTTTTGTAGATTCTCCTGTATAAAAGATCTTCTTTATTAATGTCCCTTGAATTCCCTCTATCGGTTTATAAGTAGGAGTGGAAGTCCGTATCCAGTAGAAGTTCAATACTGCATCGACTGGCTGTCGTCGATTCAAAATGGGTATCGATCTGCCTGTCAAATGAGCTTCAGAAAAAGAAGGCGAAAAACAAGCATCGTACGACACAAGGTGGCAAGATGAACTGAATATCCGAGGGGAGGGAACAGGGATCGCATTATGAATGACTAGTCGAGGGCGTTCGACTTGACGAGCAGGGCGAACGACTTGCGAAAGAAAGTGAATGAAATGACACGGGGACTGAACATCGGACGAGGAAGATAAGAAAGAGGGAAATGAAATACGCGGAGACTGACTCGGGACGAGGAGCATGGTGACTGAACTTTGGGTCGAGGAGTGTGAATGAAGTGTTAAGGAAACTCGACGCCGTCAATAAAGAATGCATGAGTGTGAAAAAGAGGGTGGATGGTGGGACAAGTAGAATGAACGGCGAGCCGAGGAAGGTTGCCGAAGGGTTGAGGGAAAGGAAGGCGGGAGAAGGATGGACGACATGGCAGAGAAGCGGGACAGGAAGTAGGGGGAAGAAACGGAGAATGGAAATGACAAGACGAGACAAGGAGGTAAACGACAGGAGAAGAGTATTATCGTCTGGGTGACGGAAGTGGAGAAGGGCGAAATTATTGACGGATGGGTTACATAAATGAGATCCGGATAAAGCCTATTAAACAATGGTGGAAAAAGAAACAAAACTGGCCCTTTTGAAATGCTTGCAGCATTCTAAAGTATCAGAAGAAGGAGGTATCTTAATTTGAAATATGTTTTATGCCATCTTCTCACTGAATTCCCTCAATGCCATTTTACCAGAATAGCGTTGGCTATGGAACAATGGAACAATGTTAATTTGAAAATCAGATAACAAAATATTGAAATATAATTTCTCGAATTATATACGAATTTCAGTGACAATTATTGTTTCCGTATTTCAATAATTTTGCAAACATAATGCAAAACTGGCAATCAGAGTATCTGAGATGCCTAATGGTGCAAGATACGTAACATCGCCAATGAAATGGTTGTATAGGCAGTCTTGACCAGACCATGGCACGCTACGAGCTTCTCAGTGCAACTAGCGTCGGGAAACGAAACTATCAGTAGTAACTCTGCTCTCAGAAGGCATTGTGATAAGAATTTTACAATGCACTGGAGACGTCACAATTTCCAAACTTAATAGATAATGCTATTCGAATAATATCTATGTATGGTACCAAATATGTCTGTGAGCAAGCATTTTCAATAATGAAATTGCTCAAAATCAAGCAGGGGTCGATTTGAGAAAGAGTTTGCGAATGTATCTCTCAGGATTTCTATGACCTGACATTACCAACGTGGAATCGAATGTAAATAAGAAGATATGCACAGAAAAATGAAAATCAAAATATAAATAAAAAGTAGCAACAAACCTTCTTAAATTTACTAATATACATCCCGCCTCATCGTATTTCATGTGTAAAGCGTAAAGTGTTCAGCGTGACTACGTACGGCTCTCTTGCGGCGAGGTGATCAACTAAGTAGAGGAATTCCGACTGATTTCGTCGTGCTACCTGTGCCACGGTCTCCCGTTCGTGTCATCGACCATGACACCACTGAATGCAGAGAGTTAATCATTGCTCGAAATGGACATTTTCTAGGTTTCTACCAGCGTTGCCAGTAAACGTCGACTAAATTCTGATTGGAAATCTAGTGTGCATTCCGGAAATAAACATGTCTATTATCCGGTCGATTCCATGTCTACATTTCTTGTGGTTACAACATTGCCAGAAATAACCGATTCAATTTTATTTACAAAATGCCTTTTTTTTACATCCACAGTGCTCCGTTATTCACACGCAAGCTGTGGTTATCGGAAACTATACAGCTATTACATGTACGACCTTTGCAATTTTCATTGGTTATTCAGAAGTTTGTCATCTGAACTGCATGACATCCCGGGAGACGGTGGGGGGGGTCCTTTCCTTGCTCAAACACGCGATCCGGTGCTCACATGTCAACGTGCGAGGATTTCCTCCAGGTATCTACCCAGGTGGGGCAAGTTCTATGATCCCGACTGGTCTCCCGCCGTGTGTGGTTGTCTAGTACTTCTAAGAGTACGAGATTTTTGGAGTAAGGATTTCTTGGAATGGAGAAAGAGTCGGAGTATTTGACCAATTCTTACAGTTATTGTTAGAGCGGAAATGTACTTCTATACTTAGTATCATTATAGATCAAATAGTCTATTTGTTATAAAACGGATTATAATTTATTTACACTGTACAAATTATGGATGAATGGATAAAGTATGTAGATCTGTATACCCAATATTGTCATTGCACAACGTTTCGATGTAAAATAGTCATCTTCAGATGTAAATTAAAAGTGAAATCTTAGAAGTGTACAAACACACCGTAATAAAATAAATGTATTATTGAAGTGGTGGTCACCCAATACAAGCATTACAAGACTCACCTTGATTTTACTTCTCTTGCATTGTAGATATACTCATTTTTCGACACAAAAGACAAGCCAGAAATTGAAAATTCTGAAAAATCTATTTCTGACTCTAGTGTCGAGGTGAGTCTCGTGATAGTGTGATGAGTCGATTACTAAAGTTCTACTCTAGACAGTGGTTGAATTCGACTCAGCGACCTTCCAATCACTCTACGATCTTCCAGTCACTCTACGACCAACGTTGACAACAGCAATGCTGTCACTGGGCCATTGAAGCTGATAGCATGGAACATGCTATAGAAGGATTTTCCTAAGAATGAGCCGAAGTGGCAGTTCGCTAAACAAGTGTACATCACAAGTCATTCAGAGAAGTATCCCTCCGCCGCGACAGCTGTTCAGCCACGCCTCTTCGTAAAGTGTTTATGACTCCTGTGAAAACATCAGTACACAGAAATCCTAGAGTTTCGCTGAGGTATATAGTACGTGAGTCTCGGAAAATTTTAATTTAATTAAGTATGTGGAAAATCTCTTAACATGCTCTCACAATCAGTAAAACAAAACTGCCACGAATGTAAATAGAAAGCTCTCAATCACAGCTCGCCATACTACAGCACAATAAACGGAAACACGTGCACCAGTACGCATCTCGGTTTTAAAATAAACATAATATTTATAACACAAAAAGTAAATTTAATGTAATGGTAAAACAAAAAAATTTTTACAGAAGAGCACATGACACTGCACTTCCTAATTTCAATTATTTCTGGTGACGCACTATATTTTTGTCGGACGAGATCACAAATGGAAGCGTCGAAGCATTTACAAGGAAGCCTATTGCAAACGAGTGAATGCAGGAAGTCTAATGAGCCCAAGGACACAACGACCACAAAACATTGTTATGTTGCCAGCACTAGCTGTCACTTTGGCTCATTCTTAGCAAAATCCTTCTATACAACAATGGAAATTTTCTTCCTTAGAATTTGCTTAACTGATTTATAACGATAAGGAACCTCGATTCCTCTACTTCACATGGACATATTTCTGTGTTGTAACTTCGGGATATTTGTCTGTAAATGAGTATGCGAGTAGCCTTGACAGACTCTAGCATATGCAAGGAAAATGTAGATTGGTTTTTAAGAAATTGATTTCACAATACCACAATCAATCTTCAATATCACAAATATTAATCATAGATTTCTTTTCTTCCCATATGCAGATTTGCAAAGAAGAATTACGTCGTAATTTTGATCAATCCGCGTAGTAGGACGCACTACGTAAGTGAAATTAGCCAATTTCTCTTTACCGTTCTCCGATTTTGAATTGAGAGGTAATTCGTCTTCATTTTACACCAAATAAGCAGATTGATGTCAGTTGGTAAATTATTTTGAATTGTGGTCGTAAGAGTGAAAGTATTGGCAAAAAATTGCGGTCATACTGCGGTCATATTTTTCCATGTCATTTTCGTATTTTTGTCACATTTTTATGTTTTTGATTCCATTTTTGTATAGTGCTTTTAATGGTATCAAAGAGATTTTTCACATCCACTAATTGTTATATAATTTCTTACAATTGTTTTATCTAACTGCTGTTTCTTTCCTATAGGTATATTTACGTGTATTAAGAAAGTAAGTAACATAGAAGGAGAACAAAACAGAATGGAAAGTCTCTTTATTTATTTATTTATTTATTTATTTATTTATTTTACGTCAAAAAACAGTTAAAACTACGTATGACGTGCTATTGGAAAAGTGAATTGGTGCACATTTTCAAAATTCTGTGATCCCTACACTAAGGCATATACCACTTAAATTTTGAAAGAAAAAAGGTCCCATGTAATAAAATCTATTTTCAAGGATAAAAGCAATAACTTTTGGCTCTCATCCATGTTGTCCTTAGGAATAATACTTCCTGCCAAAACAACATGGAAACGATAATTTGAATAATTGTATTTCCCACTGAATTCTAGAAGACGTGCACAGAAATTGAAGTTACATTTATGTCCAGAAGCAAAACCATCTCAACATTTGCTCAATGGATCAGGAAACTGGACGAAAAACCTGATCGAGATGGGGTCATTGACCCAGAAGGCTGCAATACAATACTTGTTACAGGTTGTTTATACACATTTATACAGTTCAAATGGTAAATAATGCATTATGTATCATTGTTAAAATTAATGTTACTTTTCATGTGATGCTCAGTATAGTCTCTAATTGTAAAAAGCAGAAACGATTTCACTTTGGATATAAAACTTTTCTATCGAATTTAATCGTTTAATGTCAACTGGCAAAGTGTTGTAAAATAATGTACACGTATTGCATGTTAAATTTTTTTCTAATGAGCTGTTGATACTGTCACCTGATGAATATGATTTCTACATCGAGTGTTATAGTAATAGACTTCCGCATTTTCTGAAAATATATTCCCGCCCTTAAGCAAGTCATTTTTGACAAAATCCACTGACTCGTAAATCAACAGACAGGGTAACGGTAAGATTCCTAGTTTAATAAAGAGAGGCTTACAAGAATCACGTGAGTGGGAATTGGTTATAATTCGTACAATTTGTTTTGTAATCTAAACGTCTGGGAGCTATAAGATGTATTTCCCAGAATATTATGCCATATCTCAGGCGGACGTTCGCGAAATATACACAACGAACAGTATGAAAGCTGACTGAATTTGCAAGAATTCTGAACGCCTAGCATAATGAACTTAATTTTGTGTTTAATTCACTTAAATGGACGTTCCATTTAAGGTTTGACTGAATTGAGAGACCTAAAACTTTTGTTGCCTTAACATCAGTCAATGATACAGCGGTCATTTTCAATGGAGCACAGAAATGGTTATTTGAAATGAAAAACTGTATTAAAACCTTTTTCTTTTCGTTTACTATTAATTTTTATTTCGGAACCAATTTGAAACATCTTATATTTCCGGTTTCTTTATTGCAAAGGATGTTCGTATCATCCGCAAAGAGAACCGTTCTTCCGTTACGAATCGTCGAGGGCATATCGTTTACGTAAAGTAGGAACAGAACAGGGCCTAAAATCGATCCTTGAGGAACTTCACGTGCATTGGGCAAAGAGTCGGAAAAGTGCGTACGTAATGTTCCATCATTACAGTAAGGTATTTCCACTCTCTTAATCGTTGTTTAAGGTACGAACATAACCAATCTAGAACAATACCACGGATTCCATATGAAGGTAATTTTGAAAGTAAAATGTCATTATCAATGACGTCAAATGCTTTGAGAGATCTAAAATAATTCAATAGGTGCCTCGTTTTGATCCAATAATGAGGCGACATCTTTAAGAAAAGAAAATGTAGCTGTTTCCGTTGATTTTGATTTTCAAAATCCATGTTGCAATCTGAAAGCGCGTCGCATTTACTGAGAAAGGTTTCCATTCCTACGTAATAAAGTCTCTCTAATATTTTTGAAAAGACTGATAGAAGAGAAATGGGCCGATAATTTTGAATTTCATTTTGTTGCCTTTTTGAAAAGCGGCTTAATTTTAGCTGTTTTGAAAATATCTGTAAACGTTCCAGTTTATAAGGATGCATTAAATATGTGAGTGAACGGGTGTATAATGGCATACGCACAGGTCTTTGACAAAGAATCCGGAATTCATCTAAACCGGACGAATTTTTTTAATTTACCGACTATTTTGTGAATTTCATATGAAGAAGTTTCGAAACGAACATCGTGTCTAACATTTTGGGTGAACTGTCTGTTTTGAATTTTGTGGCTGAAGACCATTAGTGAGATCGGCAGCAATTCTCGAAAAGTATTGGTTAAAGAGACTAGCCCTGTTGCCGGGTTTCTAGTTGATGTGGTCGTATTTTTATTATATTCCACATTGCTTTTGTTATGTTATTTGAGTTCAAAATATCTTGATCGTTTTTCATTCGTCATAATGATTTGTATTTTTTAAAGTAGATAAGGAAATTTTGATCTGATGCGAAGGAAATGTTAATTTAGTTCTTCAGGTTTTGTGCCAAGGTCAACCAATTCTATAAATAAATTTAGCAGGAAGAATTGTCTTAGCGGGACGCCAAAGGAAAATAACTAAATTGTAAATGTGCTAGATTTTAAAAGTATATTTTTAATAAAATGTTAATTAAACAGCGCAAGTTTTGAAGGTTTCGAAATGCAACCAAAAGTTTAAGACATATTTATGGTCATATTTTCATGTTTTTAGATAATGAATGCTTTCACACTTCTAACATTTTTAGATCGAAACATGGGGGCCTTACTCATACTATTTCATATGTTCATATGATTGTTTTGTGAAAGGAAATGTGAAAATGTTTTAATTCACATTACTTCTTTATAAGAACTGGTAACTATCACAAGGAAATAATGTACAAAATTAGTTTTATTCTAATATATAAGACAGGAATTAAACTAAAGAACGTAAATGCGAATTATTTTATGCGAAACATCAGACAAATTACTGGAAAAAAGTTACAAACAACGGGGATGACCTTGGCCATTTTTCTGCAAATACTTGTAAGTGATCACAAACTTGTACGCTTATTTAACACGGGAAAATTTGTTTTGTAAGATAAATGATTCATTTACACTTTGTCTAAAGAAATGGACATGGAAATGTAGCACAGTAATTATGTGAATAATACAAAATAAAATCGTGATAAGATGGAGGTGAAGGAGGCGCAGTCTGTAAAAATATTCTTATTTTCAGTTAGAGATCAGCGTATGTTACTCACTATTATAGAAGCAAAAGCATGATTTTTAAAAAAATTATATTATTATTAATAATAATAATAATAATAATGATAATAATAGCTAATAATAATAATAATAATATAACTATAATTTTTACTATTACTACTACTACTACTCCTACTCCCCTCCTCCTCCTCCTCCTCCTACTACTACTACTACTACTACTACTACTACTACTACTACTACTACTACTACTACTACTACTACTAAAGAGTTTTTACAATTTGTAATTGGTTAAAGACCATAATACATAAATTTAAGCTATGAATTCCTTTGAGTGCCGGCAGACATGTTTACGCCATTTAGTAGAATTCCTTTCAAATGGTTGTCCACGAATGCCTGGAGGTGGCGGGAGCCAAGAGCGCAGCTGCGCGCGCCCCTACCTTCGCGCTGGGGAGGCGTCGTGGCGGCGGTGGCGGCGGCGGCGGCTTCACTCCAGCAGCGTGGGTCGAGGGCGGCGGCGGCGGCGGTGGCGGCGGGGCGCTGCCACGGCGGCGGCGGCGCGGGGCGGCGGCGGCGGGCGCCGCGGCGCGACGGGCCGCCCCCCCCCGCCGAGGCGTGCGCGGCGCGGGGGAGGAGCGAGGGCTACCGCGCCGCGCCGGACGGCGCGCACCACACGGGCCCTCCGCCTCCGCCCACGCCGTTGCCGCCGCCGAGCGCCGCGCCGAGCGCGCCGGGGGGAGATCGATCGCGCGCGCGCCATCTCGCGGCGACACCGGGAACCTCGCGGACGTCGCTGCTGTCGCCCGCGTTCACTCGTCTGCGTCGTGGGACACCCCTTTGGAACGATGTTTTCACTTTGTCGCTACCGCCGACGTAGTGGAAAGAAAGTGATGTAATGCTGTGCGAAAAAACTGCGAATTTTCGGCAAAAAAAACTTTTAATACAAGGCCCTGGTAGCGAAAAAATGGATCAATCCACTTGCTAAATTTAGAAAAAAATCCTATAACACGTGGAGTAGCCAGAATACATGTTTTGTGGGCCCTTGAAACCGAAAAATCGAATGACGGCAAAACGTCTGTCTGTCCGACCGTCACTCCGTTCAGCCAATTTTCTCCAAAATTGTAATTCCTCAATTGGGTCGATATCGCGGCTCCTAGAATTTGAAACCGATATTTTAATTTGGGGACTACTTTACGTGAAGCCCCTGGGAGATTTTCCAAATTCTCAAAAAATTCCTCCATCAGTTTTTGATGAAATTTGGTTGTTGGATTGTGCGAAAGACGTTTAAGACAATGACGCAGGTCACATGTTAGTTGAAAATTTGAAAATTGCAAATATTCCACATTTTTTCGGTGTCTTCCTACAGCTACAATTATGAAGTTAGACATTTTTTCCGTTAACGAAGTCTGTTCCTTAGAAATACATTCTGAAATGAGGTCATGTACAATTTTTCGAAATACTGAGTATGTTTCGCGACGCGTAATTTTGCGTGAAAGTACGGGCGATAAAGTACGAGCTGTTTTAGCTCCACTAGTTTTTTGTTGTTGTTTTTTTTGTATTAAATACGGAAAAAGGGTTTAGTATTGACCTTAGTTAAGAAAGTGTTTTCGTACAGAAAACATGATCCTAAATGCACATTTCCTTGAAAAAAGTGGAGTCATTCTTGAGAAAATTTTGTTCGAGATTTTTGTTTTTGAAGCTCGTTTCACCCAAAACTTTCGAGTTTTCAAAAAGCATCGTAAGAATTATTAAATGCTATTGTACTCAAGTACGACAAATACGATGATGTATAGGAAATGCCCGTAATGTAAATACATATTTTAATAAAGTCTTTGAAAATGGATAAATTTTTTAGTAGTGTCCTAGTTAAGAAAGTTTTTCCGTAGTTTTCTTAAATTTCTTCAGCTACAATAGTAAATTCAATACGTACATTTCAGTGGGCAAGTAACATACATCTTTCAGAAAAGATCACTTGCCCCCAAACGACCAATTTTCAATTTTTTTACTTTTTAGTAATTTGTTCTCAAACCCCGAGTTTATTCTTGTTGTGATAACTTAAAAATTGCAATATTTAGGTAATGGTTGGAAACTGGACTTGGTAATGACCACTCGATATTCTACCCCCTAACGAGTTTGAGACGCAGTAAGTGTGAAAATAACTAAAATTTCATTCTAAATTATTCAATGCCCATATCATTAGAATGTTTTTAATTAGTCCCTAAATATAAAAAAGGAAAAAATATAATTCGTTCTACTGCGCTTCGTAAGTCCAATTTTCTGCGAGTTTTCAGAAAGTAGACAGCCTTAAAATCTTCTTTTAGTTTATGCTTGACGGAATTTATGCATGACTTTATGCAAAAATATTATTCGGTAAGAGTAAGAGAGAAAATACATATCATTTTAATTCATAGTTATCGGTTAATGGGCTTTGATTTAATTTAAGCTGCTCGCTTTTTTATGTTTCCCCTAAACTGGAAATCGGTTTGAGGAGGAATTCTGAACGTGTTTTTCTCTTTTGTAATCACCCAGAGGACATGCTAATACGACCAGAAATGGAAACGCGTTTTTAATGTAGCCTTAGGACCAAAATGTAGGATGTTCCTCTTGTAAACTGCCATCTCTTGATTACGTGAAATATAACAACACTAGGTGCCTGCTAGGCTCCAAAACGCACATGAGTTATAGCCAACCCAAAGACCAGGAGGTAATGGCATAGTAATCTCATTTCCGTGGCAGTAACGTGGGTTGTTGGTACCCGGGTGAAAGTTCATATCAAACTGACACATCTTTCTTTCCAATCCAGATGGATTTCTAGCTAGTCAATCAAGAATAGTATTTCTAGACATGTCTATCAAGTTTAGGTCTTTCACGCAAGTCAATCAAGTGAAAGATCTCAAGCAAATTGATCTTATGAAGGATCTGAAACAAGTCATCATCAAGTGAACGTTATCAAGTAAATCGAACAAGTCGACCTGGTTGAAGATCTTGAAAATTGTACATTCTCAACCAAGTGGAGGATTTTTAAAGGTCGAACAAGGATCTGCACATAGGGTGATCAAGTGATAAAACTACATTAATCGAAGAGGAGTATTTTAAGATGTGATAAGTCACGAAAAATAAATCGGAACAAGTCGTTAAAAGGAATTTTGAGGATCTATAGAGATTCGATGAAGTCGAGATGTGCGCCCCCACAAATAGATCAAGTAGAGGAACTATAGTAGTGCGAAGAAGTGAAGGTTCTACGCATATTGATCAATTGGTGGTTGTCACTCAAGTAGATCCTTTAGCGTGTTTCTTGTCTCTTGTGGATTTTTATATATCCGTATATATTCATCCAATGTGATAATCTAATGTAATTCTTTTGTGTGGCCTACCTTACTTCTGAGTTCCAATATATTGAAACAACTATTATATGATATTTTCTTAGAAATATAAACTTCATCGAATATTTTTGTTAAATAGGCATCACTTTCTGAAAAGACAGTATAATTGATATTTACCCGTCCATAACCAAAATCAGCATTGAATAATGCAGGAATATTTTTAAGGTTCTCGAATGAAGACAGTCCTGGCCCTCCGTCAAAGTTTAATCCGGTCCTGAACTCAATGTGTAGAGTTCTTAATCCGTAAATAAAGAAGTTTGGAAAATGTGTTACAAGTATTTTAATGCAATGAGTTATAGACGTAGTGATACATGTCATAAACTTATCAAATAACGTTTTTTCCGTTCCGAAACGTGAAGATATTCAAAAGAAATGATTAGAAGTTGTGCCATATAAAAAGAATAAATTAAACAGCAAGGTTTACATGAGCAAAAACACTTCAGAAGTGAACAGAGTATTGTTTAGAGAAATGTGGTAAGAACACTTACTAAAATTATTCTTACTCTGTAAAAGTTAACGATAAGGAAGTAATTTGAAAAATCTTATACATTAATATTGTAAAATCTAGCCAACCGAAGTCTTCATTACCTGTTTAATATATATTACAAAAAATAATTAAAAATTTTTGAACACAAAAGTTAAATTGTATACTTAATATACGATAAGGATGTATGTAATAACTGAAACAAATTCTTCCAAATAAATGTCATACAAGTACCATTGTATATAAAATATTTGTACTTCACACTTGTGATATAAGTTTATGGTTTTCAACTTCTTTCAAAACACGTGTAAATTCTCAAATGTTGCAATAAAAATAAAATAATTGATAGTTACCCACATCTATTAAAATGTGCAATAACATGTATTACTTTCCACAGATATTTTAAAAAAAATAGTTTTTCCATAACCTATTCTGTAGAGTGAGATTGAGCATGATACAGCATTTCTTATCGGACAGGAAGTCAACACATTTACATTTGTGTTTCCCTGTGATTTTTAACTTCAATCTGTACGTATATTCATTGAGAGGAAGAATTCATTCTTCGTTAGTATTCTATTTATTTTTTACTGATGCCTCACTAGTTGTCATCTATCTGTCCAAAGATGAAATAGATTCAGGTTTCTTGAACTATCACTACTCGTCAATTTAAGCTTTCTTTTCCACATTCTCTATTATTTATGCTTCTCTAAAGCTTTTCAATTTTTGTCAGTAGTTGTGTGCTTACTCGCCGAACTGTTTGCCACTGATCATTAGTTCACCATAATGTCCCTTCTATAACGTCACTCAACATTATTGTTCAACTTACCCGTTCCTCCGTTTTTTCCATTGTCCATTCTGTTCCTTCATTCCATTTACTCTTCTATTGGTTCATTAGTTGATTAGTCTGGACGTGTATCAATCGTCCCGTCAGTATTATTTAAGTAGATCAGAAAGTATGTCCAGGACCTCGTCTGTCCATCACTAATCAATACACACACTTGCTAATTAGTTCCGTTTTTATTCGCTCGTTGAATAGATCATTAGTAGAGTTGCCCACCCAGTCAATTAACATTTTACTAATGCTGTTTTGCAAGCGAACAATTGTTTCTATCCGTCCGTGATTCGATGTTTTTCTCTTCAGCCATGTCTACCCGTCCATCAATCTAACCAAACGCTGGTCATCCTGTCTGCCCATCCACTGAGCCCTCTTCTAACCATTCATCTAATTCAATCGCCTATTCACCCGCTTGCTTGATTGCTTCATCACGTGACAGGCCAATAACCTGGCTTCTCGCTCGTTTACTCCAACCTTCCACCAATTTTATTTATTCAACGAAAATTTACAATCTATTACGTAGGAGAAATATTACAGCAATATTTGAACATAATTGTTGAGGATTATGAGAACAACAAAGTCTAGAATATACAATGAGATGACGAAAGTCAGGGGATAGCAATATGCAAATATGCAGATGGAAGTAGTATCGAGCACAAAAGGTCCGTGCATTGGCAGAGCTATCATTTGTACTCAAGTGATTCATGTAAAAAGGTTTCTGAAGTGAAAATGGGCACACAACGGAAATTAACAGACTCAACGGGCAATAGTAGATGGAACTAGACGCAAGGGGCATTCCATTTCAAAAATCATTAGGGAATTCCATATTCTGAGATTTACAGCGTCCAGAGTGAGCAAGAGAATACCTACCTTCAGGCATAACTTCTCACCGCGGAGAACGCAGCGGCCGAAGTCCGTCACTTAGTGACCAGGAGTAGTGGCGTTTGCATAGAGTTTTCAGTGTTAACAGACAAGCAACACTGCAAAAATCAATGTGCTTCGTATGACAAACGTATCCGTTAGGACGGTACGGCGTACTTTGGCACCGTTTTACCGTTTGACCGAGTCATCGTTCGGAGAATGGTGCACGTCCATGTTCGTTGAATACCTTGATTTTTCAAAATTGCAAAAGTACAAATTTTTTGGGCCTTTCTACAACTAAAATATTGAAGATTGTTCCTTAAAGATTTTTCAAGTACAATTTTTGTAAAATTTGAGTACTTTTGGCGTAATTTTGGGTGGAAATACGGCCGAGAAAGTTCGTGATGTTTTAGCAGACTAATTTAATTCCGAGAACATCACCTGATGGCTGTCCATCTGAAGCCTCCTTCCGATCATCGTCTAAGTTTCCATCCCCTGCCCAACTGTGCCCGGCCGATGTCCGCGAGCGCCAGGGCGCGTGCTCGTGGGCGGCGCCAGTAATTACGAACTTTTTGCCGCGCAGCGCCCGGAACGAGCGAAAACAAGGGCAGGAGCGCCCCGCCCACCCACCGCGGTTTCAATTTAAATGCTAATAATAGATTTAAAAGTGCACGCGCGCTGCCCGCCAACCGCTTGCACTGAGAGCTATGTAATAGCGCACGGTGGAGGCGGAAATGGCAGCATCCGATGATGGGGAGAAGGAGATAGGAAAAGTAGAAGGGTAACGCTTCGTGGTGAAAGAGAGATGAAAGGGAAAAGAGAAAGGGAAACATTGATAAACAGGAGTTGTCAATTAGGTATAAAAAATGTAATCAGGAAAGAAGGGACAGAGAAAGGGAAACCGAGAGACGAGCAAAAGCTGGGAAAGAATGAAGAAATCAGAAAATGACGGGACTCAGAGATGAACAGTGAAAAAGAGGCAGATGAAAGAAGAGACACAGAAAGTGTTAACAGGAAATATGTAGGCAGACAGTAATAAACAACATGCGAAAGAGGAATATGTTATTGCAATTGTGAGTACATTGCAAACTACCTCGTATATATCGTTAAAGCGCCAATCAGTATATGCAATTACATTTTAAATCGTTAACAATATATTTAAGGTTTAATGTTTAATATTAATCAATAGATATTCTCAAAGACTCTTAATGTAATGTATCAACTACTATTTCAAGAAGGTCAAAGTTGCTGTAATAGCATTTCTTTATAACACATAATTTCGAGAGAGGAATAGGTAATCTAAAGCCTGGACAAAACCCAAACCTATGAAACACAATATTCAGTTGGATATTTGAAATTTTATACTGAGATGATCCATGTCATATCAAAGACATTGAATTTATTTTATTTATAAAATGAATACTAAATACGGTAGTAAGTTCGAGTAGTTATGGGAAAGAGAGAAAATGTGACATTTCAAAGCTACACATTGATTTATTCCAATAATATTTTATAATAAAGTGAAATTTAATTTAAATTATATTTAATAATGGAACATTATTACAATTTAACAAAGGGGATTAGTGTTATACAATAGCAATGATGACAGCGTAATGTTTAATGTATCTAAGTGCTTTAGGAACAATGAGAACAAAGAACCTTCAGAGAAAAAACAATTATTGAGGACAGAACAACTGGCAGATGGTTGTCAGCCCTGAGCGAGTAAACATGTGTGTTGAGGAAAAGAAGTTAGTTGGCGGGACAGGAGATGTGCGTAGAAATCGCGATAGATCGTTAAGTTGCTGAACACGGAAACGAACAATTCACGTAATCTAAATTGAGTTTCATTTAGTAACTGTTTGCCAGAGTGATAAATATTTAACTCGACATTAGTCGGAATTGATCAAAATGGAACATTAATTTGTGGCAATAAAAATAACGGTTGGAATGGCAACCGAAGGCAGTAGTGTGGGAGTATACGGAATAAAAGATGCCAAGCTTGGTGAACGAACTCCAAGACAAATGTAATACGTATTTAAAAAAAATACAGACAAATTTCATATTAAATGTAAAAAAATTGATATAAATTTAAAAAAATTAAAGGGGAAAAATTTAAATTTTAAAAGGCCAAAAATTTAAGGTTGAAAAAATATTTAAAATTAAATAACGGTAATTAATTTTGCACTACTGTAATAATCCAATTTGACGTGTTTTTATTTCAAAATATTTTTCCCATTAGATCTAACGACTAATATTAATTTTCCAGTATCCAAGTAATTTTATCAATCGATTTTTAGAACGACCAGTGGATTTTCATACCCACGATTACAAGAAAGAAGTATAAAGATTCCTTGAGAACGTGTAAGAATAGTGAACCCGATATAGTGAGTATTGTTGGAAATATAATTAAAAACTGAGCTAGGCCAAATTTTAATTATCCGAATTGGTTTAGTTTTGTTTATAATATTGTATATAATGTTGTGTTTCATGTGTGTAAAGTAATATTTCAATACATGCATCACACAAAAATACAATTGAAGATTTTACATTAAATTCGATTGAGAACTGCTACCTTTCAACCTTACATTTCTTATGTTTTGTTTCATTTGTTATCGACCTAGCTTTCCGACAACTCATCATTATCATCGCTCCATAATAATAAGACATATATGCTAGCTGATCTGTATTTTAGGCGGAACTAATGACCGATTGAGGTGTCTGGAAACAAAAATAATCAATCAACCCAGCTTTGTACTAATAAGTAAATTCACTTCGAATCCTAGGCATTTCATCTCCACTTTATCATTAATAATCATATTAGCATTCATAAAAAATATTCTTGAACCCTCAACAACAAACAACACGGAAAACGATACGTTCACGTATTACAATCTTAGTCAAAGTCTTTCTAAAGAATCGGTGTTAAAAAAGTAAGGAAATCGGTCTCAATAATTGGCAATGTAAACAAAGGTAACAGTGCACAGTGATAAGGAGGAGCAACAATGTGGGAAACAACAAAGGCTGCACGTCTCCAGGCGACATCCAGGGCTACTTCTACCGAGAATCCCGACGGTGGAGGCAGGCCTGCTTAGAGGGTAGCCGCTATGGGCCCCCTAAGCAAAAGGAGGCCAGAGACTACACGACATGACAACTAATTAACACATCTCCCACAGCAATGCTCGAATTCAAATTACTTTTAAGTAATTTCTCTTCAATAGGTATGTTTTGAATACTAACACTCGGAGAAATTAATGTTTTCTAAATATATATAATATATATATATATATATTATATATATATATATATATATATATATATATATATCTCATATCTTCTAGAAAATCTCAATTTCTAGATACTTTTTTTGCTCGAACAGATCTCGTATTCACATAAATACCCAGAAAATGCAATTAATACACATAAAATTCACACATATTCCTAAACCACATAAAATAAAATAAAAATCAATAGTGTTTCTGTAAAGAAATATATACTGCAAAATAGATCGATTTGCTTGGAAAATTTAGACATCTGGTAACTTTATTCCCTCTCGATCATAACGAAGACAATTCGTTTTAGACTGAAATCAATTTTCAAGTTATTTCAAAAACCACCATCAATATTCTTTAAACTCACTAAAATTGTTTTAAGAAATTTTGTAGTATTTAAAGCATCATTGAACAAACTCATTAGTGAACACCAGAATACCATCACTTCAACATCTTTTGAGTATTAGTTATAGCCGAAAGTGGCCATAAATGATCATACGTGTATTGTAAAAGATTAAAGCTTTCTCAGAAATTTTAACATTTCATGACATAGTTTCCGAGAATCATATTTCCATAATACGAGAACATTAAACAACTATTGAAACGTGTAAAAAATTAAATAAAAATGTTATATTTTTACAGCAAAATAAAACAATGTTCACTGGAACTAGAAGCAATAGAGTCTAAGATAAAAGAACAATTCGCAGCTCGACCGGCGTTCCTTTTTCCAATCTTTCATCACTCTAAATCCAAACATAAAAGCAGTGTATTCCACCTGAAGTAAAGCAGAAACCGCAACCATGGGGTACAAGCAACCAGAGGGCTGGTGGTCCAGCGTAAAAGAAGTGGAGCTTCGCAACCAACGATTCGTCGAGGACCAGGCTGCGCCATTCAACACGCCTATGATGGCAAAATGGAAGCAAACATATGCGTACGTGACCGTTCTGATGCGTATGGCAGTCATCTTAGACATGACCCTAGATCAGTTCAAGGTGAGTGTTGTTGTTGTTGTTCTGATTAATCTTCTTAAAAAATATAAATTTGTTCCTTTCCACGAATTATAACGAGTCTTCTCGTTGATCTGCCAGCTTCTCTTCTTCCCCTTGGCCTTTCATTTCTAGAAATCCTCACGATTCTTTTCTCCTCCATTCCAGAGAATGGATATATGATATTCCATAACGGACTTAATTATTCACACTTCCCTAAAGTGTCTGTTTCTTTTCTTATCCAGTAGAGTGTGATTTGTAATTTTTCTCATAACTCTCATTTCAGCGACCTCAAGTTGTTGGGTGAGTTTTGTTTCGCTTCTTGTTTCTCCTGCATATGTTAACATTGGTCTAATTATTGATTAATATATTCAAACCTTCCACTTCTATTTTAGATATTTGTATACCATATTGAGTAGATGAGACAGCCAGTGATCCTATTATTTTCTTTATTAATTAATTGATTACTTTGTTTCATACTTCGTCAACTTTTTATGCTCATGAGTCCCGTAAGTGTAGAAAATGTTTTTATCACGAGAGATAGCGATGATCTTTCCCCGCTGAATGGTGAGATCCAGCGCCGACCTACAATTTGGCTTGAGGGGGTTTAAACATCACATGCAGAAAATTGTCTGTCGTTCACTTCAATTCAGTTTCTTTGTATTTGAACACAAGATTTTGACAGCTTAAATACAAAAATCCTACTATTAATTTATATACATATATACAGAGTTTTCTTTGAAATTTCGGATGGGGGAAAAATGAGTTCCCCGAAACGTCACTTTGAAAATTATCAGAAATAGGTACTCCAATTGAAGTTCGCGTTCCTCGACGTAATGTCTACATCTCCAACGGTCTCGAACGGTTTATCAAAAATGTGTCACCAAAAGTACTCTAATGGCTAATTGTAGTTTATTTAAAAGGGTCGAAGCAATCTAAAAAACTGGGAGATCATCATACAAGAAGTAGATCATATTCCATTTGGTCCCGAGCTGCTTCGTAAAATCAATTTAGGAAAGGTACTCAGTGTTGCTGAATTTCCGCAAATTCAGTGTCCATGATTATCTACCCGCAAAATTAATGATTCTTCAAAACCATAGGAAAAATAGGAAAGTGCATTGCGTACCGATATATAAACATGCATACGCATATCTATCTTCCTCAAGTTACTACTAATTTACGATTCTATCGCAGATCAACACAGTGATTCTGAATAAATGGAAATGTTAGACACAAAATAATGACTAATGAACATTATAAAAATGGGCAAAGTGGCAGAGACGCTCAAAACTTGCTCACGTCCCTTGTTAGCGAACATTGATCGTAATATTTAACAAAAGAAAACTTGGGCATTTTAAAAACATTATAAATAGCTTAGATAAATTCATAATGCTAATTCTATTAATAATAAAATCCATTGGTAATGAAGAATGCGATATTTATTTCAGATGGACATGGAATCCGTGCTAGAAGAGGAGATGTTAGCAGCCCAGGAAGAGGCCGACAGAAAGAAATGTTCCGAAAGCAAGGAGCACAGCGGCCAGTCCTCTGCGGATCATAGTGCAGAGCACTCCGCCGACAAACCCACGAGAGGGCGGAACCTCATCTGCGACGCCCTGAGGTTCAAGTGCCCCGGTCCCCTTAAACACGATGACGTTGCTAGTGTGCAGCTGCAGGACATCGACGCACCTCCTGACCTTCCTCCGGTGGAGGAGGTGTGCCCACTCAAGAAGCGCATCCGATGGACCTGCGTGCCTCCCCCCATGAGCATGGATGAAATAGACATGGCGGTCGGTAACAGCTTAGAAATGGAAATACAGAAGAACGTTAACACACTGAAGACCGAGTGGACTCCCAAGTACTGCTATGGAAATAGGAAATTGGAAAAGGAATCGTACGAGTGCTTTTTCGGCCAGCTGAAAATCGCCAAAAGGAAGGAAAGGGAAGCAGCTAAAGAAGACTGTCACGAAACAAAGTGCCCACATCAGGGCGAAGGACCTCACGCCGATGCGAAGTGTACTGATAAAAAGTGTCCGATGCATAAATCAGGTGATGGTCGACAACCCGAAGAGGTAGGTACAATCAATTTTACAAACAGGTCATTCCACGTAAAATGATCTAATTTGGGGAGAAGTACCCCGCGCGACCATCTCGGATTTGTGATAACAGCTTATGTGTCGAATCATACATATCTAAAAAAAACAACAACTTTTGTGAGATGTAGCTTCATAGGTAAAGTAGATTTTGAGATACAGCGCTTGGTTTGACCCCGTGAAGCGTCGTTGTACCTGAAGATTTTCGCAACTTTGGGAAATAATATTTCCTTCTCCACTATTGCTTCTCCGTCATTGGTTTTCCCGATGTCAAAAACGCAAATAACTTCACAATTGGAATGAAATTCCCGAATTATGTTACCCGATGGTTCAATGAATTTATCTTCACAATATTCATAGAACACCTACGTTTCATGACATAAATACGGGAAGAGCACGAACATTTTGTCCCTAACATTTTATTCATTGAAAACAGGATTGTAACACTGATTCTAGCTTGACTTTTTACTTGTTTACTTAACTATTAGAAAAAATGTGATGTCTTTTCACCTTAGACGTCTATGAAGGACGATCAATGGCGGGTCAATGTCCAATGACGTTTTAACAAGAGCTATTCTGGTGTGTTTAGGATGATATACCACCCTGTGATCCCCGACGGAAAGAAAAGCCGAAAGATGTCGAGTGGGTGGTTTTTGGAAAGAAGGTACTATAATTTAGTCAACATTCTGTTAATTTATTTACAAGAATGCCACAAAATAGTCGAAAACATCTAGTTATGGCCATTTCCACATCACCGTGAAATTAAGTTAGTTAAAAATACTTGTCCACTTGCCAAACAGTGCTGGACACACATGTCCACTCACCAAACAGGGCTGGAAAAACAAGCTAGTTAACAGTGTTCGATTTTATGAAATTATTTCCATATAGTATTCAAAATTTAGCGTACTAAAAAATAAATACATCATTCTTGTTAGTTTAAGAACAATTTATTTCTTCGTGTTATATTTTTATAAAAAGATGTTTTAATATTGATTAACTCAGTTGTTTATTTATTGAAGAATTTCTCTTAAAACATGTTTGTCGATAAAAATAAAATTGAGGAAGAGGATATTCAGCAACATAAGAAACCTATTTAAATAGGTCCAACCTTTCTAATCTCGCCAACTAATTATCATTCCATCTCGTTTTACGTTTCGTTGTGATTTAATAAAAGTTATTATACTGTCTTAGCGATTTTTTATTTGTAAAAACTGAAAATTTTGAAACGGAAATATAATTAAATATATCCACTAGCATACTTTAAAAAATCTATGACAATGAAACTTCTTGAAACGTGAAACTTTTGAAACAATTATGATTTTTTCTTTCTTAGCGAAGAATCCGAGGAGAGTTTGGTAGACGTAGATGATCCTCGATTCGATGAATGGTGCCACGTTGAAAAGTCTCTAATGCAGGTATAGTGGATGGTGGAACACTACCATGCACAAACTAAATATCCTATTTTACACATAATTTTATTCATAGCTTCGGTTCGTAAATTGAAACGATATTATCTCAGTATGCCGGGATTTTGAAGTTTTATTTCCCCATCATCAGGGCTAAATACATCAACAACACGATTAGAACAATATATAACGCGTTAAATATTATCCTGTATAATGGAGCACACACAACCAACATAACAACCTTGCATACTACCTGTGTACAAAATCTTTTGATCATCATACTAACAGATCTGCTACATCCATTCTGTCTCTAAAGAACTCCCATCTGTTGAGTTCATAGGATCGGACACCAGAATGAACTGTAATAGTAACTGAAAGTCAATTTTGTATATTTAAGAAAAAATGCCACGTGTACTTAACGATATAATTCAATCATTTTCTGAAAGTTTGTGTTCAAATATTTTTAAATTAGAGGCCATGGCGTTTATATACATATACACATATACTGTAACCGTACACCCATTCCCTCTATATTCCAGAATGTGTACACACTACATCTTAACTTTCTGTTATGCCTAAAATATCTTATGCTCATTCCAAACTTGAGCCAACTTGTCTAATCTCTGGGCTTTTGGATCTTGATTGATAGGTTATCAGTCATTCTCATACACTGGATTATATACAAATTAAGTAAAATTATGCACAACGAGGTTTTGAACTGTTTTATAAAAACCGGATAAGCATTGAAAGACGAAAGTGACATTTATGGTTAAGGGAGGTTATAATATTAAAACACCTGAAGAGTAAAACAGAAACTCTTTTTCTAAAGAAAGAATGAAAGAGATAAAAACTGCTCTAGGTCTTGTGTTGCGACTGTTAAAGGGTTTCTAGATCATATCAAACAGTTTATATTTAGCTGTACAGTACATAAATATTTCCTCCGTATTTACTTTCTGCATTTATTTTATTGTAAAATTTTATTAAGTATATTTTTACCATTTATGCTCAAGTAAATTATCTTTTTATCGTTGTTACTATGAGTTTGTAAGCCCAATAAGCACTTTTTCTGTCTGGCATTGTATTATCTATTTGTATCACATTACCGAATTAATACTTGAAATATCAGGAATAACAATAACATCGCAAACTGCCTCGCAGCTCAAGCAAGAAGTGCAGACGAACGCCTGGTGGCAAAAGTTACACGACGATCTGCCGGATGTGGAGGAGTGGAACAAGTTTCTGAAGGAGCGCTCCCGCCAAGACAACGTTCCCAAACTCCGGTGGATCTCTACCGTCTGGGTCTACGCAGAGAGCTACCTGTTCCGGCGAATCAACCAAATCTTCCGCTTGACTGAATCCCTCAAGTAGGTGTTCAATGTTGGTGTGAGTATAGTTTTACCTATGATGATGATGATGAACCTTCTCAACCCGAAGGTTGGTAGCCCTGCGGACAAGAGAGCAGGTTTTCGTATTTTATGTTCTCACTTTTCCTGAGCAAAGTACCATAAGAGTGGTTTGTTTTTGTTCTACAATATATGGTAATGTTAGGGGTGATGAAAGACGAATAAGAATGCCGAAAGATTAACGTTTATGAATTTTATTTTTTGGCTCAAAAATCGTATTAAAAATCCGCTCTACTTTACCACCTGATTTGAGTGTGTAACAAAATACATGTGCAATATTTTTTCATGCTTTCACAGAAATTAAAAATATTGCTAGGAATAAAAACCTTTTTACAAGAGAAGTAACAAAGTTTTTTATCAAACCAATCATCCAAACAGTACCATCGTACAAATGCCAATATATTTCTTCTCAAAAAAGACATTTTTCCACATATTCAGATAAAATATTAAGTGCGTCTATTCCTTTGCTTGTCAAGTAATTATTCATATCAGAAAAAGTTTTCTTGAACTTCTCTCTCACTAAAACATCTTACAGATACTATAATACAACATTCGTTTGTTAACTCTGTTGACTCGTCTGCCTGAATTCACCTGAATTGAAAAATTGCCATTTTCAGTTTATCACACAAAACCTCATAATCATTATGTGGAATATCATTGACATTATAGTTCGAAAGTGTAATACTTTTAATTTTCCTTACTGCATCTTCTTCTAACGTTTTACCCTTATCACATGAGGAGCGTTGTTTGAAATCATATAATGTTCACTTGTAGACAGAAATGATTTGATATCTTTTCAGTTTTTTATGCGTTCTACATTCTATCTACGCAAAAAATTTGCAAATCAAATTCTATTCTACCGCAAATGAAGATTGAAAACATGTTGTTTCATATCACGTTATGTCCTTACAGTTGGTGCAAATCGTATTTTGTCCTCAGCTCTGTTTTTCATGTTGCCATGATTTCAAACTTTTCCGATATTCTGATAACTGATATTAGTGTTGCGGCGGCAGTAATCGTACACCCTCTTCCCATATACTCAGAATATAAGGCTTTACGCAGGTAGGTGTGGGATCCGAACAAGATTATGCGTCTTGTTCATGTCATGGCATTCTATCTCCTCAAGAATGTTTTTCATCATCTGAAGAATATCACACTTTTCTTCCCAGAAAAGACACACTTTTCTTCCCATTTCTACCGGGTGACAGAATTTTTAACAGAAGAAAAGACAGTAAGGATACTACATGGATTCAGACCCTGATACAAACTACACTTGTAAACGTTTTGAAGAATAGGGTGAGATAAGCATTTGTCTCGCTATTCTCTTTGCTCTGGGGCTCCCTGAGTACACTCATTGATTTTAATATTTTAAGTTTTTCTATTCTATAACAAGTTAGTTAATATTCATCAAATTTATCTGGATTATCCACCTTCAATAATTACTACATTTTACCATTAAAATCTATAGAAGAATTAAAAAACGAGAAACAGAACCGAATAAAATACTGATAAAGTAGTAAAATAAAAACTGCACACTAGCACTCTGTTTAACCAATCTGACAGGGTTTGCGTGTGATAAAAAACATATGGTCGTTAACAGCGCTTCATTTGGTTAAGCATTACACGCTAAGCATGAAAGTGTTTTGCATTCGTTTCGATAGTTAATATTCCGTCCGACTGTAATTTATTCGACTCCGATTACAGTAAACTTCTAGGGCCTATAATTTTCGGCTTACTATATTCGATTATTTTCTTAAAAATATAATGCAATTTCTTCACTACGATCTCACTACTGTGATATTACTTCACCACTTCACAAAGGTTTCAGAAGTACAGTAAAATAAAATACCTCGAATTCAAAGTTTTAATATATTCAAGTACTCTTCACGCTTTGTATTTGTCCAGTCTGGATATCTTAGTTCAATCTTAACAACCTTCAATACCCCTTGTTCTGATGGAGTTCTTTCCTGTCCATCTTCTTCACCATCACACTTATTGTCTTGTCCTGAAAGACGCTTGCAAGGAATAACAATATCTCAGCTAGATCGGTTTTCACTTACGTCTTTGACCTAAGATCCGCGTTCATGAAGCCTTCAGGCTGTACAGAACTGCCATTGATGAGCTGAAGCAACCCCTTCAGTGGTACGGTTCCCTCAGTTCCCTTCATTCACTAAAATGTTTACAAAAATAACTCACGAGCCCCTCTACCTGCATATCCGTAATGTGTTATGAATTCGCGGTACTAAGACAAAATATATTTTTCCTGGAGGTTAAATTTACCATGTTCACTGTAACCGATGTTGTGAGTTTATTATAACCGAAACTTCTGATACTTAAATTCCATACACGTGGATTCAGCGCCTTCTGTTCACTATAACGAAAAGCTTCACTATATCTGAGTTCACGATTACTGGAGTCGACTGTAATTGAGCCAATTGATCCAATTTGAATTGTATTAACTATGGTTAACTTCATTTCAATCCTTATAATTTCAATTATTTATTATGTTATTAACAGATTCCCCACTTTCCAGCTGAATAATGAAAGACTCAAGATGACATAATTGTCAACATTTTTATACAAATAAAGAACTGCTTTTGATGTCATCAGTTTGTCTGCATCAAAGAAAATAATTCAATTTTCAAGAGACGGCTAATCTTTCGAAGCAAAGCCATCGAAAACCGTTCGTTATTCCAATAAAAAGATTGACAATTCATTTTGAGAATTACAAATGCTTATAACACAGCAGACCAATATTCTACTCAACATCATAACTGATGTCTCACAAATTTTGAACCCGAAGTAATTACTTCAAGTTATTATTTTAGCTATTTATTCAGTATAAATAGCAAAACTGCATAAAAGTTTTAAGTTTAAACTGCGATATAATATACAAATTCATTTAGTTGTCAATATCTATTAGTACTAAATTAGCATTTAGCCAAATTGTATGTTCATATTTTTGAAGTGTATATTATTTTTTCTCATGTTTACATTTTGTGTGTTGCATTATACATTGATACGTAATTTATTCGTTCCAGGAATTACGATCCATTCCGCAGGATGAAAATTAAAAGTTTTCTCCAAATGCTAGATGGTATGCATTTGGCCGCATCCGACTTCTATAGAGCAATCGATCCTCAGAATAATCCAACGATTCAAAACAGGGACGCACCAGAGTACCTTAGAATGTTTCTCTCCATGTCCTTGTGGGGTAACAGAACTGATCTTCTGAAAGGCGGACCAACAGTAAGATCATACTTATAACACTTCATTTCATTTACGTCTCACATTTCTTTAATTTACGAATACTACATTTCCTGATAGCTGTTATGCTTTAGTTGCATAAGCATCTGCCCTTTTCTCTTTAAATTTATGTCAATAAAACCTGTTTATAATAGTTGCTATCATATAAAAGTAAGAAACCAATAGACAAACTTGCCACTTCAACAGTGCTGCAACCTAAGATTTATCTCTGATATTAATTTATTCATGCTTCAAAGACCCAACCCTCCCATCACTCTATCAAACCATAGCATGGTACGGATTACCGCGAATGCCATGGGACGGACGGAGGACGGACGGACGGAGGACGGAGGGACGACGGACGGACGGGACGGACGAGGACGGACGGAGACGGACGACGGACGGACGAGACAGGACGGAGACGGACAGACGGACGGAGGACGGACGACGGACGGGACGGACGGAGACGGACGGACGGACGACGGACGGACAGGACGACGGACAGGACGGACAGACAGGAGACGAGACGACGGACGGACAGGACAGAGACGACGAGACGGACGGAGGAGGAGACGAGACGAGGACAGAGAGGACGGAGGACGGAGAGGACAGACGGACAGACGGAGACGACAGGACGGACAGGACGGACGGAGGACGGAGACGAGACGGACGAGACGGAGCAGGACGAGGACGACAGGAGACGAGACAGGACGAGGAGGAGGAAGGACGGAGCGGGAGGACGGAGACAGGACGAGACGAGGACGAGGACGGAGGACGAGACGGAGGAGACAGGACAGACAGGACGACGAGACGACGGACGAGGACGGACGACGAGACGAGGCAGACGGACGGCAGGACAGACAGGAGCGACGCAGGACGACGGACGACGGACGACGGACGACAGGACGGACAGGACGGACAGGACAGACGGACAGACGGAGAGGACGACAGGACGGACAGGACAGACGGACGGACGGACGAGGACGAGGACGACAGGACAGATCGGACAGACGGAGACAGAGATGCAACGAGACGGACACGGACGAGGACGATGTCGAGGTCGAAATATCGAAAATAAAATTCAAACGAATAAAATGCTAAAGAAGAATACAAGAATGGACAAATGTGCAAGGGATCGTACATACTGACTTCCTGACAGAAAATGGAGGCTTAAATGAACAGGTGAACTATGGAAGGTTGAAGTAAGATCACAGGAGAATTTACAATCAGTTATCTGAAAAAAAGACACCCACTGAATAATCATTAAAAAAAATTGTACTTGAAATAAATATATTAAAATTGCTTTCGTGTTGTTTCAGAGCCCCATGACAGACTTCACAGGCGGCAATCCCCTTATTCGCTCACTAACATTCTCCCCTTCCATCCTTGCCAACGAAATGGACATGGTTTGGCACCTACTGACGAAGAGAGATGTCGGGGTTGAGGTTCGAGTAGACATTGTCACGGACAACGCTGGCTTTGAACTCTTTGCTGATTTTCTGCTAGCGGACTTCCTTGTCTCCTTCCGCCTTGCATCAACAGTGCATTTCCACCTAAAGGTTTGTAAAAGAGCAGTGTTCCATTTGCGAACCCTTTACTCGGAACCTAGTACTACTACTACTACTACTAGTAGCAGCAGCAGCTCTAGTAGCAGCAGCTCTAGTAGCAGCAGCTCTAGTAGCAGCAGCTCTAGTAGCAGCAGCTCTAGTAGCAGCAGCTCTAGTAGCAGCAGCTCTAGTAGCAGCAGCTCTAGTAGCAGCAGCTCTAGTAGCAGCAGCTCTAGAAGCAGCTCTGCAGCAGCAGCTCTAGTAGCAGCAGCTCTAGTAGCAGCTCTAGTAGCAGCAGCTCTAGTAGCAGCAGCTCTAGTAGCAGCAGCTCTAGTAGCAGCGCTCTAGTACAGCAGCTTAGTAGCAGAGCTTAGTAGCAGAGCTCTTAGCGAAGTAGAGGCTAGCAGAATGAGTAGCAGCAGTAGCTCTCGTAGCGGTACTAGCAGTAGTAGTTGCAGAAGCAGAACTAGTTAGTAATACTAGTTGGTAGTACGAGTTGGTAGAACGAGTTGGTAGTACGAGTTGGTAGTACGAGTTGGTAGTACGAGTTGGTGGTACGAGTTGGTGGTACGAGTTGGTGGTACGAGTTGGTGGTACGAGTTGGTGGTACGAGTTGGTGGTACGAGTTGGTGGTACGAGTTGGTGGTACGAGTTGGTAGTACGAGTTGGTAGTACGAGTTGGTAGTACAGTTGGTAGTGCGAGTTGGTAGTACGAGTTGGTAGTACGAGTTGGTAGTACGAGTTGGTAGTACGAGTTGGTAGTACGAGTTGGTAGTACGAGTTGGTAGTACGAGTTGGTAGTACGAGTTGGTAGAAGTAATAGTAATAATAGTAGAGTAGTAGTAGTAGTAGTAGTTAGTAGTAATGCATGCGCGTCCGATCCTTAACGATCCCCCTAAGAGGATATTCAAAGTTGGATGCCAGCCTCTTTTTCGATCCAGGCTGCCTCCGATGCAGATTTGGGAACCCTTCGAACAGGTGCGCCTCGCAGGCGGTCCCCTGATACGCCTGGGCTGTGACTCTTTCTCTGCGAGATGTTGGTCTCAGTTCACTACATACGCACTATCTGAATGGGAGAAAGTGAGATCTCGTTAGAGCGGGACATTGTCGGAGAGATTTAATTTTGCCGGTCATCAGCCAGGGTTCTTTTCTACGCCACGAGAGTGACATGGCTACTGTGGATTTACCGCCCTTCGAAAAGCCATGCAGCTCGGCCGAGATCGAACCCGCGCACTGGGAATTCAGGGGCCGGTAACCTAACCTTTCATCCACCGAGTAGCGCCACTCCGAACCTATCCAAAATCAAATCAATAAGTTTCTACGGGTGCTCACGAAAGACACATACTTGATGAGTTGGCTCAGCGGTAACATTGTCATTGCCGCTACAACGACGCAGATAGGAAGGTTCTAGTTTTCGAGTCCCGACAGAGGCATATTTTCGATACTATCTACAATGCTGGGTCGACGTCAATCAATGAGTGAAGGTTCATTCTAGAGACCGGCTACTCTGTTCGGTAGTTCTCCCTGGATTTTTCGGTTAATAAATCAGGCTATGTCAAAGCAGTATCTTAGCAAGTGAGTCACGGACGTCTCTGCCTCATCCTTGTCGTTTCTTTCCTCACACACACACACAAACTAAAACAAACAAACACAATTTACATGCACCACATTTCTAGACATATCGGGAGACCAGTCCAAAGCTGAGAGCTTGTCCCGGCTGGGCTGGTGCCATTCTTGAGGGAAACAACCGGATCTCGAAAACCCTGCAAGTGAAGGTGTAGGTCGTCGCCCAATCTGGTATTCCATTCCAGCAATACAACATGCATAGTAGATGACACGCCTGGACGTACTAAATTATGAATCAATTTAATGTCGCGAGTTGTTAGGAGAGAGAATCCTATACCAACTTGTGGCAGGAGAGCAGGGCTCAATACATAGACAGAAGTTAGATTACACGTAATTTATTATATTCTCTCGTCCGAGACTGCTTGGAGCTGGGCGGGAATATCGGCGTGGCTTGGCGACTGGGCGGCATCGTCGGTTGTTTGATTGTTAGTGAATCCAGACGCGTCAACTACGTGCATCAATTACATTAGTCTCGGAAGTGTAGCATGTTTTTTCATCGGGAGATGGCGGTGATCTTCTCCCGCTCGTTGGCGAGATCCGGCGCCGGCCTATGAGTAACGGTGTTTTCCTCAACTAGGTATCTCCTACCAGCGGTGCACCGCCCCAGCCAGGAAAAGATCTGAGACCCCGACCGGTAACCCAGCATGTGTGGTAGTGTAGTGCATGTTACTGTAAGTGTGTGTATAAAGAGTGAGAATTATACAAGGGAAAAAAGGAAAGATAGCACGCGGTCGGTGGCCTGTTTTTATAGTACTACTCCGGCATTCGCCTGGTGTTGATTGAAGATACCACAGAAAAGTACCGATCAGAGCAACCGGCCGCTAGAATTCCTCTCCACACAGCGACTGAATTCGACCTAGCGGAAAGGCCTGCCGTCGTCGGGACTCGAACCTAGGACCTCCCGGTCACAGGCAATGCAGTGACATCAGATGATGCACTGAGCCACCACTCCCGGTGGCACGGTCGAGCGACAACAGAAGGTGCAAGACTAGAGAGTGCGACACGCAGGTGTCCGTTTATGTAGGCGGGGTGTTGATCACAGGTATCGCCCACCGCAGTGGCACCATGCTAATGAGAGTGATATCAACAAAATTATATTGGTATCACACAAACAGTGCCCTACCGTCTGATCGGTTATGACAGGGCCGGCGAACTGCTCCGGCGAACTGCTCCGAGGAAGAGCCGTTATTTGTTTCTTTCTCTTTCTAGCAGCAGACGGAGCAGATTACGTCATCTTTTATCGATCGACGGCACAGTGAGTAGCGTCTTGTTTTGCGGGTATTTTCCAGTTCTCGGTCTGAAAATGTCTCACTGCTCTGAGAATGGATATTCAGACAGAAAAACTGAAAAATTTTTGTAACATTTAATAGAACATTTACTTGTTATACCCATATCTTTGTGATTTGAAAATGAAAATGTAATTTTCAATGCAGCATGGAAAGAAATGTTTTTGTTGCAGATTGCGCCAGATACGCCAAATTTGTAGTTGCAAAAGAGTGCGCAAGCATATTAAGAAATTTAATTGCTGCGACATTACAAATGATCAAGCTGCTGATTATTAAAAAGTATTATAAAGGTTACAAAAATATGTTAATAAATAAACTAATAACGGAATTACTGAAAGTAAATTAGTTTTAAATTAAAAATCAAGCTAATTGCGAAATCAATTATTTTTCTTCTGGCTTATAGCATTGTGAACTGTAATGCTAATCTCATTCAACATTTACAAATTTTCAAAGAAAAAATCGCTCACATTTGTACGTTGATCCAGACGTACTACGTATCATTCGAGCAACATTCCGATGCAGTTCCGGAAAACATTTTTGAGTGACGTTCTCCTAATATTTTAATAAATGCTTTTGTTTGAAATGTTTCTCTTAATTCAGTATCACTCTGCATATCAGTTATTTCTAATTGAAAATCACGAGGAAAAAAGCCCTGTATCAAGAGAAAAAGCTATAGAAAATACTTTAAATTCTAATTGTAAATAAAAGAAATCCTTAATTCGGATTTCAAATTCCGAACGCAATGTTCTGAATATATCTACACACACTCCAAAATTCGATGTTTTGTGAATGTTTGACATTGAAACTAATTTTGAGAATTACTGGTTTCCCTTTCCCAAAGAGACATTTTTAAAGTAAATAAAATTAATATATTTATATTGTGTTATTTTACTGTTAAAACAATATAGGAACATTAAACTATATCCAAAACGTACTTTTTGAGTCGCATTGTTTCTCACAGCACTGCAAAGTTTCTTACATTCTTCTTTTATATTCATACTTTCTACATTCAATAGCATGATTAACTGTTTTAAGTCGTTGCAAATTAAACTTCATGTGATTAAGCACGTTATTGCAAACTAAACATTAGGCTTATCTGCTGCCATCTGCGAAAAGATACTTTTATTTCCATGCTGCATTGAAAATTGGCGGAGAGGACTCTTTGGTTTGCGAAGTATTCGAGTTGACTTAGAGGTTTCTGCGACTGAGTTATCGGGTCACTGTGACAGAGGTTATCGCAAGCCGCGCAACGCGGCGCCTCCGGTGACTTGCTCTCGGTAACCATCACGGCTTCGCGCTTCCCGATTCCCTCTTCTTTAGCAGCCCTGGCTTACGTAGAAGCAGCCCGGGGAGGGTGGAACGAGGCGAGGGTACTCATGCGACACTAGCGCACCCGCCCGGCTGGGGGTGGAAGCGGCGGCTGTGACAGCCCCTGACTCGGCTCGGAGCGGAAAAACTTTCCTGATGCGCTGTATATCACGGCAGTATTCATGACATTATTTTTGTTTAAAAAATTAATTTATTGCACTATTATATAACAGTATTTTATTTGTTGTTCTTGAGCAATGTGCCAGCTTCTTTTTGGAATACCATTTCGTGTGGTTTTGTTCAGCAGCATTTTTGTTCCTGCAGGCTACTAGTTGTATATTAATCGTTTGATTTATCTTCCTAGGCTATGCCGTGGCATATCTCGGATGCCACAAGGGACGATGTAGAGGAGATGATTTCGTTGATGGCGAAGAGTCGGAAGAAATCGGTTCCTGTGGCGAAGTTAGCGGAGCGGTGGTACGACTATATCTCTTGCGGAATATTTGTGATGAAGGCGGACTATTTTTGGACTCTGCCGTTCGACTACAACGATATGCGTTGTTCAATAGCCGGCGCTCCCCTTTATGCAGATCTCATTTATTCTACTCTTATCATATTTAAGGTATGTTGAATCAATTCGATATAGTTGTAATTAAACGAGATAATTATTTTAATTAAATCAGCTGCAACAGACATTATGTTTATAGAACGAATTCCTGAAACAAGTTCACAGGCTTTATTAATTTTCGAGTAACGTATCAAAAAATTCTATGAATCGACTGATACTGAATGACCTTTCGTTGTTTTCTAAATGTGCCTATATATTTATTGTTTGTTGTATTTATTATTACCCTTTTTAGAGAATTGGGATCATCCATTCTTTGCTCCGAAATGAGGAATTGGAATGAAACAAATTAATTTTAACATACTTACGAATTTATCAATAATTTTTGTTTCTTTCTAGGGAGATTTACACTACCGCAAGTTAGTAGGAGATATTAACTGGGATCCACTAACACCTTTCAAGTTAGCACTGCGGAGCTTTCGACCAACAAATATTATTGCGATGCGTACCTATAAAAGTGACGTGTCCTGTGGAGTCCCAGAGTATGCATATCTGTTCTACCCTGGCATGCCTAAGAGCTGGATGCTGACAGGAAAGGTCGCTCTCGTGCAATTTGCTAAGAAGAGGCACTGTGTACCGGGTTTACCACATCCTCCGTAAGGAATTAGCCAGATCCGTTGCGTTACTGACGATTTTATTTATTAAGCTGTAGGCCAGAAAGTCAATTTGCAGAAGTCGCCAGGTTTTTAGTGTATAAACATCTACTCACTTAAAATAACAAATCAATTAATGCGACTCAAAAGATCAAACAATATAAGTTTTAAAAAAGGCAAAAATCCAAAATACTGAAAGCTTGCTTCCCTAATTCTTGACATCCAAAGAAGCTGCATCTCGAACAATTGGGAAATAGATTCCGTGTAACTGCAAACTTAATTATTTGCAATAAGGTATCACTTAAAAAAGAAATCTGTTGAAAATGAAAACACGGAAAACCAAGAAACTCGTAATTAAACAAGAAATAACACGGAAACATCTTATAAGAAGAGCTACCGCTCATTTTTATGTACTTTACAATACTCTTTTCAAATATAGTCTCTGCCTCCATACAGTATTTTTTCTTTCACGTAAAATAAGAAATACTTTTTAGAGATATATTTGTTTACATTGATTCCATACGTATGACTTAACGGAACAGACATAGTTTACGAAATATATTAAAGCTTTATTTTTATATTTGGACAGTTTAATGGTAATTCAAAACAAAAATTAATGTACGAAACAGAAAAAACAGGGAAACTCTTTTACGGCTAAGAAAAAGTGGTCCCTTCTTAGAATAGCTTCTCTATAATACTACCAGTTAATAATAAACAGTTCAGACGTTCTCCAGACAGGCAGGTTTTGCGGTAAACCAACGGTTTCTCTATGAAGGACCTAAAATTGTGAATTATGACGACGAAACTTGTTAGATGAAGGAATTGACTATAAATAAGAAAACCTTTTTTCCACTTTTTCGAGAATGGAGTCCCAAAATACGAGTTTTCTGACAACAGCCTTTTCTTCGCTAAAGCATTACGAGCATTAGTTTTCTTTACTACGCAAGTTTCTAAACACACAACTCAGTCGAATATTTTCAATTCGGGTCCTGCCTAATCTCTATTATATCAAATAAGAACAGAAAATTGAAATTATACTTTCATTAGTATAATTTGTAGTGGCAAAGGGAAGGTGAATTTATAGCTACAGTGGAAGTGGTGAAAGTGACTCAAACGACAACGGCTACGGCAACGACGATGAGGACGACAACGAATTCCGCGAACCTACGTGTATTATGCAGCAGTGCGGAGTTCAGAAGACATCCACCCGGCGAGCCTCGGGGACCAGGCGCATCACCTCGTACATTATCCGCGCTTTTTCCTTGCCCCGGGGGTCCCCTTTTTTCCCGTCTGGTCTACCGCGTGTCAACTCACCACCGATCTCCTCTCTCCGCCCTCATCCACTCCACCTCTCCCAATTCCGTTCCGTCCCCATCCCCCCTTTGCTTTAAGCAGTCTCACTCCCGACCAATTCCTTTCTGTCCCGCCAGTATCTCCCTACCGCTCCCAACGTCGCTTCAGCCCCCTCTTCCTTTCCGCCTTACGCCTAACCCTGCCCCGCCTGCTCCTCCCCACCTTTCCTGCCCCGTATCGTCGCAGTCCTGACAGGTCTCGCCCCGCCCAGATCCTTCCCATCCCAAATCTTCCGCGTCTCACTCCGCCCATCATTCCAAGCCATTCAACTCTCTTCTGCACCATTTCCGCCACGCAATGCCGCATCGTGGCTCGACCTGTCTGCTCTCGCCCTGTTCCCACCAAATCTGTTGTTTTACCCAGCTCATTCTGACACGCCATACCACACACAACCAGATCGTACTCCTCTCCGCGGATACAACAAATAGGAAGTGGAGGGTAAACGTGATGGTAAAGGGCGTGGAAAAGGGGGCGGGCACATTTGCGAGGGCGGGGCCAATATTACTACAAGTTTCAGAACCCAAATTACAAATACTCATTTAGAGGATCAATAAAGGTTGCGGGTTTATATTTAATTATCTCCAAGCGAGAAACAATTGCGAATACCTACTAAATTAAATTGTACATATACTTTACTAATTTTTACTGTATTGTATTTCTTTTTAATTAATATTTAAAAAATATTATTGTTATTATAAAATGTATTATTGTTATTTGAAATGTATTTATAGTTGTTTCATAAAATTTACATAGCTTCCTTTGTTGTTGCCTAATTTAAATATGTCTTTTAATGGTAAAAACGTTCCCCACCTCTGACACTACGATGCAAACATTTCTCCGTACGAGCAAAAAGTTTGGAGTAAATATTGTTTATGTAACTTTTAAATTTTGTTAGATGTAGAAAGTTCGCGCAAACTACCGACATTTTAAAACATTTTTACTAAATTATATTATTGAAATAATTAATTTTGAAGAATACTTTTCATTCAGAAAAATATATCTACAATAATGTAATATTATTGATGCAGGGGATCCAACAAATTTTTGAGTTTGGCTTTTTTCGAAAATTCCGATGTGTTAATGAAAATTGTACTTGTACCATTTTAAAAAGTATTGTTGTATTTTAGGGAAAAATATGAAGAAAAAATTTTAGCAATTTTTGAGAAACTTTTGAATGTGTCTTTAGGACTTCATATTAAATACCTACAAAAATACAAGATCCGTTCCCAATTCGAGAGGCAATCTGGTAGATTGGAGAACTTAAATTTCCCTGAAAACCTTTATATGGCTCAGACGCTAGTGTTGCTCACAGTCGGACGGACGAACAGACAAACGGATTAACAAAAACCACTTTGTCGGTATCAAGGACCTACAAAACATGGATCTACCTAAACTATGTATTCCAGAAAGAAATTTACTACATGCAGAAGCAAGAAAAATGCACCTTTGACGTCAGGAATCCACAGAACGAGTTTTATTTTTGAAAAATCGACACTTTCCCTTCAGTTTTGCAAGACTTTATACTTCTTTTAATGCAAGTTGTATCGTACACTAGAAAGTGAAAATGTATACATACTTAGTTCATTACTTCTGAGTTTAATAGAAGATCAACAGAGTCAAGAGGGAAGAAAAAAGGTCAGTTTCGCTAAAAGGAATGAAGAATTATGTAAGATTTTGTATATTTCTGAAATGAAAATCATTAAAAGAGGATAAGTATGTTTTTAGATTTTAATGGTGTTGTAAATTTCACGCCCAGAAGCAGCTTGTGTACAAACGAAACTACAATGGAAATTATTACATTTACATTCCACGTTTGATTGCAGCCTCTGGCTGAAAACATCAAATAAGTTTTAAAAATGACTTTTAAAGTAATAATGAAAACAGTCATTTAACGTGCAATAAACATCTTTTAAATTCCAGCAAGACGATAAATGAAAATGAAGTTTAGCATTTTAGAACTGTGAAAAAATATAAATAGCTCTGTCTCAATATTTAAAGATATATTTTTCAAGCACACAAGAAATAAACTTTATCATTTTTAAGTAATCTTTGACTTGTGATTTGGTGCACGGTTAACCGTATTTAAAGCGGTGGGTGAGCGTGTTCGCCCTTAGTGCAGACCATGCAGGGACTGGACGCTGGTTTCATAGTCCAGCGCTCTTATTGAAAACAAAGATTTAATTAATCTGATTTAGATAATTAATCTCTCTTCCGTGGCAATGTTTGTTGTCAATTGTTACCATAATGAAAGCAATTACTTTCATTCATCCGTGCGAGATAACTGTAACCAGTTAAATAGTCGCCATATTGGCACATGTGTGGGACGGTCGATTACCGAAACAACAATAATACCCACACCTACACATTACGAGCAATTCCGAACAGCGAATAATATTCGTTTGAATAAAAACCGTGGCTTTCACGAAAATTAAACTCCAATGGGAAACAAAAATTCATTGAATTACTTATGTTTCACTAGAATTATCAATCAGTAAATTTTATATCACAAACAAAGTTTAATTACATAAATATTGCTCAAACAGGCATAAACATTTAAAAATGCAATATTTTTAATGAAAATATATACCATGAGAGAGATACTAAAAGTTTGAAAGATAATATCACAAGATATGTATAAGACGTAAAGACAAATATAAAGGCGATTCTTCGGAACTAAATATATTACTGAATAATAAGTACAAAGATGTATGATAGGCCTTAATGGACACTTCTCTGTTAAAATTTATCAAATACCAGATTTATCTCTTTTTGTATTTCATGCAATACTTAAAAATCAATTCATTTTAGAACAGGAAAAAAGCCGCATAATATTACAGATACCAGGTATGCAGAGCACCGGAAGAAGCAGATATCCAAAGTATTTGATTGGGGGTTATGAATAGTCAATTATACCTCATTTTAAATTCAGGATAATGTTATCAGAAGATTTCGTCCACTCACATTTAACACAAGGTAAAAATAACAAATGAACCCCTAAAAACAAAAACAAAAAAGATGAGAGAGGCTAAAAAGAGATGAGAATAGAGGCTAATTTTGACAAGGTATTTCTATCACTGTTTCATAAATAACTAACAACACAACTTCAAATCTAGCAATTTTGTGAGCAACTTGTACTCACCGTATGAGTGTTGTAGTCCTGGGAAGTGGCGGTGTTCTTCCCCAATGGAACCTCACTTCCCCATCGGTTTGGCGCCAGACTGCAGTTTGTAGAATTTTCTCCCTCCAGTAATCTCTTCCAGCAGAGCACCGCCCTTGCGGGACAAACTCTAATCTATCGGCTGGGTTTCCTGTCATGATTGGGTGGCAGGGAAGTGAATGCAAGACTACGAAGTATGTGTAAGGGGAGGGTTAAGAATAGAAAAAGAATGATCGCACGAAGTTTGTACTCCGTTTATTAAAGTACTGTTTGGCCACCCGCCTGGTATTCGTCGGATCATGGAATACTACCAATCATGGAATACTACCAATCAAAAAAGTCGGCCCGTATAATTCTTCTCCAGACATTAGTGGAATTCGACCTAGTTCTTTATTCACTGCCACCGTCAGGATTCAAACACTGGAATCTCCCAGTCAAAGACGAAACAACTGGTCAGCTATGATCCTAGCGACTGAATGGAAAGAAGTGAAAACTAATTATTTCATTGAAACGGGGCTCACAAGGACAGAGGAAGGAAACTGGTACAGAGAGAGAGAGAGAGAGAGAGAGAAAGAAAGAGAGAGAGAAAGAAAGAGAAAGAGAGAGAGAAACAGGCACCCGAAGTTATACAATCGTCTACCCTCGCTTGCCTCAGTGGGAAGTGAGGTTATTCGGGCGCTGTCCGGAGCCCCGCTTCGTAAACATCATTTGCGATTAAATCCATACAATTGCTCTTTACCCTCCCATTCACTGCCGCTATAATTTGATTCTGGCGTGTTGATAATCCACCCCAAATCAAAGCTTCAGCGCGCAGGGATCCACAAAGGGAGAGTACATGTCGACGGAGGCGAAGGATAGGAGACACGGAGAGGGGTTAGGAGACAGCAAAGGTGGGGAGACGGAATAACAGAACAGAACGTGCGGTCGTATGGAACGGTACCACAAAGTCTGAGCGAGGAAACGAAGGGCATTCTACCCGTGAAATATGGATGAGTATATTTGGGAAATTGGTACCATTTGAAGCAATCCAAGACGAGATGTTCTCTCATGAGTTAGGTTAGACAGCCAGCCAGAAAGTCAGGTAGACAGAAAGTCAGGCTGACAAACAGAAACTCAATAAGACAAAATCACGCAGATAGAAAGTCAAACAAACAGAAAGTCAGACACACAAGGCAGACAGAAAGGCACAGAAAGAGATACAGACGGACAGACAGGCATTTAGGCAGGCAGGTAGGCAAGAATCAGGACAGACAGTCTGTCATACAGACGACTGACTAAAACAGAGTTCAAATGATAAGTAATAATAACAAAAGTAAGTTATTAAAAACGTAGAAAATTCCAGCCTCCTCCAGCTACGCTTACAATACTCAAGTTGTAATAGTATTAGTCTAGTTAACAGGCAGTAGGAGATGGCGAGTGGTTACTCAGTAGGAGAGGGCGCAAATTGCACATAACGATTCACATTACACCATCTGCAGGAAATATCTTTGAAAACAGAAATTGGAAGGGGTGAAAGTGAAGCAGTCAGAAAATGAACGCATGATACCCTCGAAGGAAGATTCACCATTTGGAGTGAGTGGGTGGGTGGGTAGGTGAATTAGTTTGTGCGGATGCGGTGGTGTAGGCAAAGGTAGAGCTGAAGAGGGTCAAAGGGCGAGAGACGAGTAAAGAATGCACATATTAAAAGGAATAGAGCTAGTGGGAAGAGAGAGAGAGAGAGAGAGAGAGAGGGAGAGAGAATGAGGGTGTCAGAGTAGAAAGTTGAGAAGGGGTCGTTTAAAGAAATAGGGAAGATGATCAAGTAATAATGCAGAAGGAATAGGAATGGGAAACGTAAATAGGAAGGAAGGAGGTGGGAGTGGTTTTAGACGCTTCCTTCCGACGAACGTTTTGGAACTGTACGCGCAGAGGATGCAGAGGGGATCTGGCGCCTCAGAAGCCGCTCTGCGCATGCGCCTGTTCACAAAATATCCGAAATCGTTCTTGAGAAAGAAGCGAGTAAAATCGGCTCTAAGAGTGAAGGGATGAAGAGAAAAGAAGAAAGGAACATATGGAGTAGTGAGAGGCGATAGGAAGGTTCAGGAAAATGAACAAGGTATAGGAAAAAGAGGGGAGGATTGATGAAGGAAAATTCAAATTAAGAGGATTACGGGTAAGAAAAAGAAGAGAAAGGGAGGCAAGGAGAACATCAAAGGCGGGTGGATGAATGCAAGTAAATATGTAAAGAGTGAATGAAGAACGCAAAAGACTAAATAAGCTTGTTCATTATTAGATCGGAATATTATATATAGTGTGATAGAGGTGGATTGTGAGACAGAAAAAGAATAAGTGTAGAAGGGGTGATGCAAGTGAAGTACAGAATGAAGATAGAGCCCAGTCGAAGTAAACAGGGACGGCGCACGTACGTTGCAATAAAGGGGGCGAGAGAAAGAGCATGAGGGGTGAGACGACCAGAGGTGCGAATGAAGATCAGAGAAGGAACAAGCTCGCCGTGGTACCGCACGGGAAATGCCACGGGTGGCGGAATGCCATAGACTTGGACTGGGGACGTGGGTTTGGAGTGGTGATTGGGTTGGCTGATGCAGGGTGGCGCCGGTGGGGAGTCGCGGGTGAATTGGCTTAGTCAATGTTGCGTGGATGGAGAGTCGTCGGTGGTTTGGCTTAGATAGGGTGGCGTGGGTACGAAGACGTAGGTGTATTTTTTAAACGGGGTAGCATGGGTGGGGAGTTCAAGGTGGGTGGCTCAGGCAGGTGGCATTGGTAGGCGTAGATTGGCCTAGGCAGGGTGGCGTGGGTAGGAGTCGTGGATGAATTCGTGGGGTGGCTTCGACGAAGTCCTGGGTGAGTTGGCTTATACAGGAAGGCATGGGTGGGTGTTGTAGCTTAGGGGGGTAGAGAGAAATTGTAGAAGAGTTGACTTAAGCAGGCTGGTGTAGTGGAGGAGTCGTACGTGGGATGACTTAGGAGGGGTGTCGTGGGTGGGGAGATTGATTTATTGATTTTTTCGTGTTTTCGGGTGCATCAACTGCTTTGGTCATTAGTCCCGTTAGTGTAGTGTATGTTTTTTTCTCGGGAGATGACGGTCTTCCCCCGCTGGATAGCGAGATCCGGCGCCGACCTACCGTTGGGTAGTGGAGTTTTCCCCTAACCAGGACTCTCCCACCAGCGGGGCACCGCCCAAGCCAGGACAAGCTCTAAGCCCCGACCGGTCTCCGGAATATGTTGTTGTGTAGGGCATGTTACTGTAAGTGTTGTGTGAAGGGGAGGATAGGACAATGAAGAGGAAGGAATGATCGCGCGCGGTCCGTGGCCGGTTTGGTAAGGTACTGCTCCGGCATTCGTCCGGTGTTGATCGAAAAAAACACGGAAAACTAACGATCAGAGCGGCCGCGAGAATTCTCCTCCAGACAGCGACTGTATTCTACCTAGCTGAAAAGCTAGTGTCGAAAATCCTGCCGCCGTCAGGACTCGAACCTCGGACCTCCCGGTCAGAGGCGCTGCAGTGACATCAGTTGATGCACTGAGCTCTACCGCTCCCGGTCGTGGGTGGGGAGTTGAACGTGGGTTGTTCAGGTGGGGTGGCGTGGTTCGGAATTGGTAAATTTGCTTAGGCGGGTGGCGTGGGTGGGGAGTCGTGGGTGGATTGGAATTGTTGGGGTGGTATGGGTGTGGAGTTGTACCTTACCGGGGTATTGTTGGTGAGTTGGCTTTAGCGGGCTGATGTAGTTGGGGAGTCGTAAGTGGGTTGAGTTAGGAGAGGTGGCGTGGGTGAGGAGTTGAATGTTGGTAGTTAAGGTGGGTTGCGTGATTGGAGAGTCGTGGGTGACTTGGCGAAGGCGGAGTGGCGTTGGTCGGGAGTCCTGGGTGGGTTGGAATAGATGGGGTGGCATGGGTATGGGTGGGTTAATAGGCGGGAAGGCATGGCTGGGAGTTGTAGCTTAGGCGGGGTGTTGTAGGTGAGTTGGCTTTAGCGGGCTGGTGTAGTTGGGGAGTCGTAAGTGGGTTGAGTTAGGAGAGGTGGCGTGGGTGAGGAGTTGAATGTTGGTAGTTAAGGCGGGTGGCGTGATTGGAGAGTCGGGGGTGACTTGGCGAAGGCGGAGTGGCGTTGGTCGGAGTCCTGGGTGGGTTGGAATAGATGGGGTGGCATGGGTATGGGTGGGAATAGGCGGGAAGGCATGGCTGGGAGTTGTAGCTTAGGCGGGGTGTTGTAGGTGAGTTGGCTTTAGCGGGCTGGTGTAGTTGAGGAGTCGTACGTGGGTTGAGTTAGGAGGGGTGGCGTGGGTGAGGAGTTGAATGTTGGTAGTTAAGGTGGGTTGCGTGATTGGAGAGTCGTGGGTGACTTGGCGAAGGCGGAGTGGCTTGGTCGGAGTCCTGGGTGGGTTGGAATAGATGAGGTGGCAGGGGTGTAGAGATGTGGAGGGTTGTCTTAGGCGGGAACGCATGGCTGGGAGTTGTAGCTTAGGCGGGGTGTTGTAGGTGAGTTGGCTTTAGCGGGCTGGTGTAGTTGAGGAGTCGTACGTGAGTTGAGTTAGGAGTGACGTGGTTGGGGAGTTGAAGGTGGGTAGTTCGGGAGTCGTGGGAATGGGCTTAGGCGGGGTGGCGTGGGCGGGGCGCAGGCGGAAGGGTGGACTGAGCCGGAGATTATTCTCGGGGAGCGGCGCCGCTTCGAGCGCGCGGTCGAACCCGCAACCCCCGGCGCGGCGCCAGCGCTATCTGTTTGGACGCGAGGCTTATGAGCGAACGGATTTGGCCGCGCAACACAAACACTCGCACCGCCGCAGCGCCAGAGGGAGGAAGCCGGCAGGGAAGTTGCCAGCGGAAGCCGGCAACGCAGAGAACCAGAAGTGAGACATGTGTGTGGGCAATTACAAAATGAGTTGTTCTTGAATCCCACAGAAAAGGTGTTCATATTTGTAAGTGCTATTTACGGTTTTATTTTTTGATATTTCGCCCTCATAATATTTAAATTTTAATAATTGGTAGAAACAAATTTCACGATTGAAAGACTGGCAAAAGAGGGCTGTACGGACAGCTAACATTCGACAAAGCTGTGCAGTTCTAATATAGTCAGAAAAAGAAATTCAGTGAATTATTGTATTAATGGTCTAAAAAAATTATTTTTGTTATAGTTTATTGAGTTAGTCCATTTTATTCTTATACTTCAAATTTATATTAAATGGGGTGAACCAAAAATCAATTTATCGTTTATCAAATTCAATTAAACTTTGCATATTGTCACACCTAAATATAAATCATAATACACGCAATTTTCACTAACTGTATTTTCGAGATAGATCTCGATGCTTTGGCGTTCCTATGAAATTTGAACGGATCTTTAAACTTTTGGTGACTACTTTATATGAAGCCTCTAAGATACTATCGATTTTTTGTTAAATTAAACATATTTTCTTCGGTTTAAAAATACTCTTATTAAAATGACGCAGGACAGATATTTAGTAAAAACGTTCGATTTTTAAAACTTGCAATTTTAATTATTGTAAATAAAAAATTTTTTAAAGGTTTTAAATTTTAAAAATAACACATAAAATTTTCAAAATATGAATAGTTTTTGCATTATTTTGAGTGAAGTTGAGAGAAATTTAAAATAATATGCAAACACGATTTTCAGAAAATCGGCTCAATTTTTTTCTTAATTTTGTTTGCAAGAATAGAACAAATTCACTTTAATAATGTGGTATTTATCAATTTACCTTGAAATCTCTGAAATTCCTATCATTGTAAAAGTTCAACTCTTTATTGTTTCTGTGTCTCAAAGTTAAAAGAACACTTTTGCAGGTTCAACAAGAATTATAATATAACATAAACTTTACAAATGATGGAAGGAAGTGCATGCTGCTGTATTACCAATAATTACATTTGGTGCGGTCTCTCTAAGGATGCAACTCGCCGGGTCGTAGCCCATTCACACTCCCCGCAAGTCCGACCCAGTTCTGCGTGGGTGAGGTCGGCGAGCAGCGGAAGGAGAACCGGAGTATCGATCATGTTGCCTGATGCACGTGCCCATGCCGGTCAGTGTCCTTGACCTTCATGGCGATGTTGCAACTCCATTGGTGGACTTGTTCAAGGCACTCCACGCGGCCAACCGGCTGAGGTGGCTCAGGGCATCAACTGATGTGACCGCAGGGTCTCTGACCGGGAGGTCCTGGGGTTCAATGCCCGACCTTGGAAGGATTTTCTACACTAGCTAGATAGATCGGATTCAGTCGCTGTCTGGAGGAGAATTCTTGTGACCGGCTGCTCTGACCGGTAGTTTTCCGTGGTTTCTCTGATCAATACCAGGCGAATGCCGGAGAAGTACCCTACATAACGGGCCACGGAGCGTGCGCTATCTTTCCTTCTTATTCCACGTTATATCATCACATCCTGCTTACACACACACTTACATGCACTGCACATGCTACCACATATGTCAGGAGACCAGTCTGGAGCTTAGAGCTTGACGCGGCTGGGGCGGTGCCCCACTGGTGGGAGATACCCTGGGGCGGTTCCCACTGGTGGGTGATGGACGGATACGCCGCCAACACCACCATGACCATCCGGGATAAAATATGTACTATACTTACGCAGCTGACGAGCACAGCAGTCTACGCGCCAGGAAATAAGAAGTAATTAATCAATACATGCGGTGATGCAGGGCATTTTTTCATTTCATTTCATAGCACTCGCATCCTGAACCCTCTAGTCACATAAATTAACCCACAGTAGATACTTATCAATGCTTGTATGCGGATGTTTTATGAGCATGATTTTAAAGCTCTATTGAGTGGCAATTACTTTAATGAACTCATAAAAATGTGAGATTTAATTAATTAAAATTCTTTTCAGACAAAATGAATGGGTTATATTAAGAAATTATAAAATAATTTCATTAATTAACGTGGTCCATCTCATATAGATTCTACCTCAAAGAATAAATAAGAGGAAACTGAAAATAAAAATGATTTATGCCAGTCGGAGATCAAATAATTTTATTTGATAATTGATAATTTGACAAACAAATATTGCATTATGACGCATGATTAATACGTTTAAAATTAACGCATTTTATTCACATAAATGAAGCTTCTATTACCCACGTACTGTTTTTCAACGTGCGGAAGTGCCAGTTAGGTGAAGGAGAAGAAAAATGAAATTGATAGAAAAATGTCTGTCGCTACTGCAAAAATAACAGCAGGGAGAAAACTGATGCGTTACAAAATATCTGAAACATTAGACAAACTTTTTAATGAAATATGCGTAGTATAATTAGACCGAGCACTGCAATAGTTTTGTATGATATTAATTTATAATTACACCAACGTACAAATAGTGTATTCTTTACAAACCCACTGTTGTTTGGCTAATAAAATAGGGTTGCAAAAAAATAAATCTCAGTGATTTTGGTTCTGATGAGTGATTAGAATTCATTTGAGCTAATACTTAATAGATCTGAAATCTATTTTTCTCAACACGTAATAGTGCAGTCGATGGAGAGCTAAAGGGGTTCACCTTGCAAAGGTGAAGTAGAATTTTAAAAAATGTTTATATTGTTATACTCCTGTGAAACCCTAAGTTTTTCACTTTGAAATACTTCGGAAAAGTTTTGGGAGGCAAAAAGGCATTTTTGTTTTTTCTTAACTTTTAATGGATAATCTTAGCACCAAACTAGTTATGCATGATTTTAGTCATCGTAAAATTCTCTACAAATTTTCTTGATGAATTGTTTTTCTCACTAATATAGTAAGAGAACTATGATATTTAAATTTCACAAATTTTCCTTTTATTCTAAAGTTGCCCAAAATTAATAATAGTCTCCCTAATGTGGTATTATTGAATTCCTAAGGTCATTATAAATAAAAAGAGATTAAATAATAATGTTTTTAATACTTACTGAGGTTACATGCGTGTTTGAATGTTCTGGTAAGAGTGATATATATGACCTATATGTTCTGCCCACTAACACGATTAATTATATTGAAATCATTTCAATAGAATAAATGACGTTCATTATTTTTCTAATTATTATTAATATTATTAATACAATAATAATAATAATAATAATAATAATAATAATAATAATAATAATAAAATAATAATAGCAATGGTCCAAGAAGGAAAAACCGCATTTAGTGGTAAAAATACTTCTAGGATGCGTTTCGTAATTATCGAAATATATTATTTTTACGAAAGGACGTTATGAAGATTAGTATATTTAAACACATTACACCACTTTAATATTAACATTTATTATTTATTAAAAGGCATTAATGTCTTTTTAAGCTATTATAACATTAATAATGTCTTTGCAAGCTTCAAATCTAATCGTGAAACCGATACATTTTAAAACTTGAATGGTCTTTATGCAACCTATTTTATTGTTCAAACATTAATCTAGTTCATTAGGAAAATGTATGTGATCTCTAAACTTCTTTAATTTCGAATACCCAGTAATAATATGTTTTACCGTTAGTTATAAAACTTACACACTTTTGTTTTGATGTGATGGAAAAAACATAGACAGGCGCGAATTATATTGGCGTGTCCAATTCTCAAGCTTGTAATATTCACTTGATCTCTTGGGGCTCTACAACACTGAATTGTTTGTCAAATCTGGAAGTTACAGAATTTATTTTTTAACGTTGGATAAAATCAATTAATATTACAGACGATAATAGGAATTTATGGAATAAGAGAGTAAAATAAGAATTCATACTCGAGAAGAAAGTTTCACTGAGGCGACGATAGCAGACGAGGAGAGAAATTTTACCAACCGAATAAAATATTTTGCACTAGACTGCCATAAATTATTTTAGCCATTACTATTTTCTGTTTTGTTGTTCGGAAACAGATAAATCAAGTATCTTCCTTGTTTGTTAACTGGTAATATGAAGTAATAGACTGTACAAACTGTCAGATATTTCAGATGAGTAAATATCTGACAGTTCCTGACAATGTTTTGAGCGACCATAAAAAACAAGAAAATGTTTCATTCCTCAGAAGTCGATGTCACTTTCTGAAAGAGAGTACCACTAATTGCTTTAATGGAGGAAAAACTCCATGTAAAAGGTATCATTTTGGCATATCTCTCTGGAAAATATATAAACCATCCCAGTAGATCAACACTGGTCTGATAAACTTTGACTTTCATTGAATGTAAATGTGATATTGAAAAGCAAGTACGCTTTTTAATCAGAAAATGTTTAAGTTTTGGAAAATTAATTAACATTGTAAATATATCAGTTTTATTCTTTTGTAGCTTCCATTAGATAAATGCAATTTTAAAAATGCTGTCCGATATCAATTATTCAAAACACAAAAGGGAATTTTGAAGGCAAAATTTCTGTTGAGAGAACAAATAGACGAATTTCTTCAAAAACATGATTCCTATATCTGGGAGAAACTTGCTCTAATCAAGGGAATTTTGGAGCTTTCTCATATATGTTTCGTTTTGAATTTGATGTACTACTGTAAAGTATTGCAACAGTACTTATTGTAAAAGTAGTGAATTAATATTCCTATGAGAGAAATTAAAACGTTTACTTCAAAAGTGAGAAAACGTATGATTAGGTTTTTAGAGAGAGGTAAAATGACAGTTTAGAGAGCTGTAATTAATAAAGATCTACTGAACAACGAGGGATCTACTCTAGAAAGGTACGTCACTGACTCATACCGCCTCTCATGAGGTAGTACCTTCGTCTTGTTGATAAAGTAGTTCTTTATCCTTTTGTATGATAAATTACTATTATTATTTTCCAACACATAATACAATTATTAATCCCATCACCCATAATGGAAATAATCCCTTTTATATTTGTTTAAGAAAATACCATTAATCTGTCTGATATTTATAAGAGAAAACTTACAGTTATTCCAGTAGAAATACAAGGCATATCAGCATTTCTTCTGAAGATTAAGGTATTTGAAGCAAAGAACTCATAGCACTTGTAGACTGCGAATATAAAAAGCGATTTCAAATCAAGAGTAGGTAAGCACGAGAACAGTAGAATCAGAGTACTTCTGCATGGTTACAATTTAGAAGTGAATAAAGAGAGCTCATGTATATATCTATCTGCAACGGCTTTTAAAGATTTATCAGAAAAGGCAATATCAGCTATTAAGGAGATTTTTCACGGCAAAGCGACACAGCAATCGGCAACACTATTGATCTACTGCGCATGCGCTGTTCAAGTTTCGCATCACTTTTGTTTATCTGCGAATTCGGAGATCAAGATTGTAGTCGATTGCTGTAAGCAATGCCGTTCCAAAACTCCCTTTTAACAGCGCAGTATGTGCTTCCATCTGTTGAGTTATTGGTGAACTACATACTCACCACGCATCGCGCGCAACAAAGATAGCCGCTTGACTGAAAGTTCAATCAAACTCCTAATGAAAGTAAAGTTCGATCATCAGAAAAAAAAAATTTTTTAATTTCGAAGCACTTCCTCTCACAAATGTTGTAATTATACAAATCGATGGAATGTGCATTTTAACGCGTGAGATATTTAAAAAAATTAATTTGTGTAATTTTAAAAAACAAAAGAATACAGCAAAATGAACTTTACGCATATTAAACAGTGCAGTTAGTACTATCCGTTGGAAAAAATTGAAGAAAGAATTTGGAGCCACTGAGAAAACGGCGTTTGAGCGTTTCTAAAATTTCGGAATTTTGAGTTCATTTTTACAGAAAATTATTGAGTTTTCCAATTTTGTAATTTCCAGTTTTGTAATACAATCGGGAGCTCAAATACCAAAACGAAGCTCCCGATTGTATGGTCTTCTCGTAACCATTATTTGCAGCTATGTTTCAATCGGAGTATAATACATGCACGACATTACCTCGCATAACGGGGTCCAATTGGGAGCTTACAGCTTGACCCGTCTAAAGTAGTCTCTTGGAGATACCTTTTGGAGTATTATTTAATACTTCTAAATTGTTTCTATGTTCTAAACGGATCGATTAAATCCTTAGGGGACGCAGGTCATTAAGAGTAGTTTTTTGTTCCATTTTGATTGCGATAAGCCAATATAACAGAACAATATTACGGAAAGTCATAGGAACACCAATTCGGTATGAATAAGCTATTAATAGTATAATGGCAGCAAATACGGAAACATCTACCAGCGACATCTAGCAGTCAAACTGAGCATCATATTTAGCGAGCGCTGTGTCCCTGTGGAAGGCAACAGCAATCGAAATAAAACCGTCCACAAACTTTATCTCTGCGACGAAAATTGGGCAATATGCAAATCTATCTCCAAAGAAAAGAATTTGCATTCGAATGTTTATAACAGCTGAAACCAATAGGAGAATGTAACTTAAAGACAGTTTATAAAATCCCATTTTACATAATATACACATTATTTGTATAAATAGGAAAGCTATCGATTTTTGACAGTTTATGAGAAACGTCGACATGGGAAATATATGTTGTATGTTACCGGTAGATAGATAATTATCTCCCACTCCTGTATCACAGGTATTTAAGACGAAAAAACACAGATAATAGCAGATAATGAGCGTTTTTCGAAATCAGGCACGCCTGCAACCCGCAGCACATATTAGACTTCCCCCCCCTTCCCATCGGGCGTAACTCGGACACGATGCCTCCTAATGACTTACAATCGTGTTTTCGTGATCCTACAAGGGACACGAGTTGATATTTTGTAATGTAATGTATGTACTGAAGTCTTTTTGAGCGTCGCATTATGTTTTTGTAAGTTTCCCTCATTCCAAATGTAGATACACTGGAAATTCGGTTGCAGCGTAAAACTAAGTTCATTTTTTAAATATTAAAATTTTTATTGTTTGGATGTTTCATTGTTTTGCGAAAAATATGTATGACCCTTCTATTATTTTGAGGGTTTTACGCTCTTTTGGGTACTTTCGGTATTCAGAGCTTCTAGTTTCATCCCCCAGAGAAGCCTACTCCGACTCCGTACCATGCATAAATGGTCAGAATCGAAATCTTTTGTCACGTCAATAGGCTCGTTGTGAGAGACTTATAATGTTTTAATAAAAAGTTCAAAGACTGGTCGTAAGACGCTGTGATCTATTATGAAGTTATTTTTACTTTCAAAACGATGACTTACAAGTGTGGAATTAGATTTTTATAAACGTAATGACCTTGTGTTTATTGTTTGAAATATATTTAAAACATTAAGGATTTTCGTTTAAAAATGAATTTGAGCTTTCCACGCAACAAAATTATGTGATTTTCTTTTTTTAAATTATAGAGTGAGAGTCCTATGTGTTATGACATGCCAATATTAACTGGTTTGAAAGTTAAAACATGTTCTAATTTTTTTTCAAAAATCGCCATTGAAGAGCACGGCGGGATAAAAGTTGCAAATTTAACGAGATGGAGAAGGGAAAAAAGAGGGAGAGGAAGGAAAAGAACCGGATGAGCGTCACTCACTTTGTGTTTCACCCCGTGGAATAATTGAAACCCATAAATGCATTCACCGGATTGTGTGAAGGTCCTCCGGAACAGGTAAATGTTTAACGAAAGATTACCGAGGTAATTGGGTGGAAAATAGAGCCGGACGCAGGGTGGAGAGATGTCAGAGGAAATGAGAGGAAAGAAAATGGTGGAAAATGTCTATGCGGTCGTTTGACGACACATTTTCGGGCGGTAGGTGGATTATAAAACAAATGTTGCCAACCCACAGATTCGTTTTTGAATTCTAAAAATTGATTCATCTGAATATACAGAACAAAAAGTTTGATGGCTTCAGCTTTTTTCTCTTTGTGGTGAGGGTGGTCATGTCGAAATAAGTCGATTTTATATTTGTATTTGTATTTTTTGTTATATTATAAAAATTAATGTGATATCATAATGATATCTGATAAGGAGTTAGAAGATATCATAGTGATATCTACTAACTCCTCGTTAAAAAGTCTATATAATTTATTTCCACGCTTCATCATCCACACGATTTCATCTGCTCCTATCTGCTTTCTAATTTTTCTGCTATCTACTATTACTAAATCCTGCTCCCCGAGCGGTTGAAAAACTGTAGGCAATGATGGGGCATACCAAGGTGTAAAGGTATGGGTGCTCATTGCGCATCGTAACCGACTTCAGCCAATGAGCTTCAGGCACCAGTATGCGTCATAGTAAAAGCACGATTTTTAAATGCAAGTCAGATATCAAAATTATCACATTCTTACAAGTCATTGAAATAGATATGTGAACAATCTCTTTAAAAAATATTTCCTCTTATTCACCTTCATTGTGTTACTTTTGTTTGGTCACCGTTGAAAATTGTTACTTTATGCCACTTTCAAAATGTTTTTCAACACTTCTCGCTTGTCAAGCAACACGGCGGCCAGCGTCTGGCCTGGATTTTCAAACGAAGTGCTCGTGTTGTGGTCACGTGGTTCGTCACGCAAACTGGTGCTGTGCAGAACGAGCAAAAATTGGTGCGTCGGAGTAACCCGCCTATCTCTTTCCACCACGGAGCACACGAAAACCATCTCATGGCACGGAGTGAAAGTGTGGAGATTAGGTGGAAAAGAAGTCGATGGCGTGTGTATGAAACAACGTTTATTCTGCTGTACAGAATATCAGATTGGTCCAGAGATTTTGTCCTCGAGGGTAATGTATTTATTTATTGTATTGTTTCTTTATTTATTTAACATCAAAAATTGTATTTTCCTCACTATGGGGACAAGTGGATTCTGTGTACGTTTTTTAAATTCTGGATCCCTCCCTAGCCCATATTCAAGTTGAATTATGACTACAAGTGGAAACGAGCGCTCTTGACAAGAATATTATATTCGTTCCCATACAACAAAACAATTTTCAGAGGCAAATCAGCTTTAGATTTTTGTTGATTAAAATATGTGCAGGCGGATGTTTTCGAAATAGAGCAACTGGATTTATCCACTTTTCGTTACCAGGGTAAGAAGAGATTTCTGCCAAACAATTGCCGTTTTTTCACGCAGCATTACATAACTTTCTCTCTACTCCGTAGCAAGAAAGTAAAAAGGAAACCGACGCCTGCATAATCGCTTCGTGGAAATGCTGGGGAACGGTTTTTGCAAGACCTGCACATAAAATCGTTGCAATCTTATATTAGTATCTGTAGATGTAGATAACAGTGTTAATATAAATGTATTTTCTTCCCGTTCGACTTTCGTCTTTCGGAGTTATTGAAGAGTACAATGTTATATTCCACGAATTTATTTGGCCATCTTCAGGAAATAGCTGATGTCATTATAACCCTTCACGGTTTATAAAATTACTAACTTCACTTTTGCAAGAATGTATTGTTTAGGGATGCGGGGAGGGCAGGAGAGAAGTGCACACGATTTGTGGTTGGGAAGAATGAAACAGAACTTTTGAATCTGGATCTAATCCGCGAAGGTTTTCAATCCAGATTCCTTATTGGATTGTAACTCGGATTACCAATAATCAGGAGAATAGCATGATCAATTCTCGGCCGACCGTTGCCAGCACGTGGGGTAACACGTGGGGAACGTAGCCAGCAAGGGAGGAGAAAATAGGCAGTAAACCGCAATTAATAACTGATAATTTTTTTACACAACAGTAATAATTTGTTCCGGAACAGGACACCAAAAGTGTTCAGTGAAGCAAATTAAGATCGTATTACTCCAAAAATAAATAATTCCGAAAATCAGTGCTGGAAGTTGCAATAGGAACTGAGATAACGTTAGTTTGAAATATCAATGCACAATATTTGTCAGCAAAAACAGTATCATATCGGGGAAAAGTACTGGGTCTATAAAGTAAATCACATTAATCAATTAAATATTCCAAAATACACTGAAATATAGGATTAGACTTTTGCAATTCAGTCATATTTTGAAAGCAAATATAAAATGTTTAGTTTATATTGGAAATGCATGGTGTAGAGCAAGTCTAATGCAAAATTGGACCCTGAAATCATGCGTTTACAATACATACAAGAAGAGTATGTATTGTAATTTATAAAAATATCTAATTTCTTTCTAGTTTATGAAAGACTATTTTACATAAAAATGAGTCTAATATCAAGATCACATTTAGTTTTGTACGACAGAATTTTTTAGAAATGTGTTAAGTTTTTTTTCATATTAATGTCCACTGGAAATAAATGTGCAGCAAATGGCCTTCGAAGTAAACAGTGACACCCACCAAACCACTTCATACTCACTTACCTTTGCTAGACAGTTGTCTGCTACAAAATTTTTTTTAAGCAGAATTAACACATACATTCTAATACTGACAATATTTCAAGAAATCATGAAGAAAAGTAGAATTGATCTGAATTTAGATTCATTTTTTCGTGGTTTTCCAGGTCGATGCGTCAACTGCTTTTGAGTTTCCAACATTATTCTCCTGCTTTAGAGTGTAGGAAGCAAATTTTGCTTGTTTCCCGGAGATCGGCGAAGGACCTTCACGAATCAGGCTAGTGGGGTCTCAGAACTCTTCCTTACCAGGAGGGCATGCCCCGGGATGGGTGTCCGGGATCAACCTCTACGCCTGACCAGGTCTCCCAGCGGCATAGTGGAAAGCTGTGAGTATGGGATGTGGTAGTGTAGTATGTTGTGTAAGGGGGGAAAAGATAGGGAACAAGGAAGAGGAAGGAAAGATCGCGCGCGGTCCCTGGCCCGTTTGATAGGGTACTTCTGCGGCATTCGCCTGGTGTTGATCAGAGAAACCACGAAAAACTACCGATCAGAGCAGCCGGCCGCTAGAATTCGCCTCCAGACGGCGACTGAATTCGACCTAGCTGAAAAGCTAGTGTTGAAAATCCTGCCGCCGTCAGGACTCGAACCTAGGACCTCCCAGTCAGAGGCTCTGCAGTGACATCAGCTGATGGACTGAGCTACCGCCCCCGGTTTGAGAATGTGCTTGCGTTGAAGGAAGGCGAACGTTCCAATTCAGGAAGTTATTTACTACCTTCACCCTGTCATTACTAATTTGTATTCGAATTCGATCGCCCTTCCCGGATTGCATCAGACCGTGGCGTGCAGCCCAAAACAAATGCCTGCAGCTCGAGGTCGCAGAATATCAACAAGCCACCGTTAAGGCGTGGCCTACGTCGAGGTTGTATTAGAGTCTGAAACGGGTGCTCCAGGTCTGTTCGACGGATCCAGCATTTGCAACCTCTGCAGGCTTTGAGATTTAATTGAAGACCTCGAGGTAATAACATGCTACGCTACTAAACGTACGATTTGAGAAAAAGAAACTAAAGGTTTATACATTGCATTATACACATTGGGATAAAGAACATTTAATGAGTTACACTGCCATCTTGGGGGTAATCTTTGAAATAAAAACCCAACAACTAAATACATCTATGGGCTATCGAAATATACTAATACCTCATTTTCATCAGAAATGTGGCATACTATGTTATTGCCCCAAGGTATTCAATTCTATCCTGAATTTTCATGAAATTTATTGTTTTAGGTACGTATGTGTAAATGTTTATTAAACTTACTTTCTTTTCTCTTCGATGAATGTCTATCAATTAGTATCAATACAAACAGTTCTACTTATTTTTGACATTCAAAAGGGAATTTATTTAGCGAGTATTGTTACATATAGTATTTTTGATGACGTTTCGGCTACACCTCTTAGCCATCTTCAGACCTGTTTTTTAATTGTACATTTTAACAATTTTAGAACATAATTTTAATACATTTTAAAATAACAATCTGTTGACAGAAGCCTACCTTATAAAATAAACTGGTATATTTACATAAATAAATAGAACTGTTTGTATTAATAATAAGTGAATGTTTATTGTTGTATATTGTTTTACAAAATATTTTAACTATATAATCGAACGAAAGGTTCATCAACTTTTATAATACTGCAGGAATTAATTTTAAACGAAGCAATTTTAATCGCACCTGCTCGTTTTGAAAAGTAAGAAAATGTTTTAAATCATTTATTTTGTAAGTCAATTTTCAACTGATACGAAGTAAATTCATGTAGTAATCATTTATGAGAATTTAACTTGAGAACAAATATAGTAATGTAAGAGGAAGTAGTATAGTTTATTGCTTAATCTAACTTCCAATGTAGGAAAGTATGATCGTGTAAATGGCGTGCACATAGGTTAGAGGTCGCCACCAAAGTTCAAGTGGCAAGAGCAATGAATACTCAACGAGTCCTTAATTAAATAGTTAAGGAGGAGAAGAAGAAGAAGAAGAAGAAGAAGAGAAGAAGAAGATAATTTAAGACACATTGAATAAAACTTTTAATAAACGAAGAAAAGGAAGTGGACATGGATTTAGAAACATACAAGAAAAATCCTTAAAACTATTACACTCTAATGAATAAAAACGGAATAGCTCGCTTGCCTAGTCGCTATTGCTAGTGTAATGACCCCGTCATGCAAAAAGAAATATTATAAACATTTTTTTAGTAATGGCGCTATGGGAAGAGAGCGCCGTCAAGTGTTTTTTTAAATCATGACGAGCGGCGAGATATCACATTTAGAAATTGAATGAATATTCGTGTACGAGTCAAAAGAATACAACAATATATGGACATTTCGGAAATGATACGAGTTTCTAAAACATTTAGTTGTGGATAATTAGTGGAGGGGAATTGAAAATGGAAAGGATAAACAGCGTAAGTAGAACCGTCTTCTGTTTTGTTTTTAAGAAGCGCTTTGAAAAAGTCGAGGTGTGGTCGAAGGATGATTAGCCGTCGTAAGGCACGGACGGAGACGCGCGGTAGGCGCCGTGAATTCTAATATGCAGTTTTGTCAGAGTCATAGTGCTAAGTTATTCGTGAAGAAAATGAATGGAATTGGAATGTGTGGTCGCAAGAAGGTTTGTGGAAACTGGTGGGACCGTGAGTGTACAGCAGCAGCTACTGCAAAAAGGGAAGTGATAAAACTTTTTGACGTATTTTTTGTTTTGTGAAGCAAGACAAAATTTAAAATACATTGTAGAACAAAAATTGTGAGATTGTGGTTGGAAGCAACGCTAAATGGATCCAATAATGAGTAATAGTATAGTAAATTTCGGAAGGTGCGCCAATAATTAATTAATGAAAGTAATTCAAAATATTTAGTATTAATTAGCAGTATCATTAACCTAAAAATAGTTGTGATTGTTGCATTTTCTTTGACTAAAGTAATCATTTAAATAATTACAAGGAAATAAACGCAGTTGCCGTTATTCAACTATGGAAACAAATTTCAGATTTTTATTTTTAATTAATGAGAATTAGTCCCTACAATAATAATAGTGTTATTTACGGTTTCCCATATGGGCCGGTTCTGCGTACCCATAGATATAATTTCGTTGACGTGGCTTCCTATTATTACGACGAGCTAGTAAAACAGGATAATGGTATCCAATATCTTGGGAGAGATTGATGGAAATATAATATTGTTATTGTGATAGGAGATAAGAATAATAGAAACCATGACATTAGGTCATTCATTGCTCTCGTTTTACGTTCATGTATCTCTTATATCAACAAAAACACTTTGAAACTCTTCAATTGTCTTCATTTGTGGTCGTTTTTGCCCATAATTTGCTCATTAAAAATATTAATTAACAGAATAATGGATTATTTTACTGAATTTTTAATTCGGTTGTCAAATCGATACATTCGTTTTGTGAAGCAATTTTCAACGAAATATTAAGCAGTTCGCGAGTTGGTTATGACTGCGTAAGATACGGGTATACTACGTCATTCCCCAAAGATCACCTTCTGTCCTCTGTGATCTGGTGTGCACTTGCTTATATGTCTTCCTGGACCACACCCAATACAAAAGTGGATCGGAGCCAAATCTCGGATCAGGTCAAGAACTCATAACCACAACAGCCGCAGGGTGTGACGAAGGTCAACTGCCTCAGCGAAGCACTATTATAAAACGTAATTCGCAGAACCCTAGCGATTACAAAAGAAAGAGCTGGAAGAAAATCACAAATGAAAAATGCTACATTGGCTTTCTACTGAAAATACAACACATCGAAAATGTTATTTCGTGTTGTTTAGTACTTACTCTCCACACCTGATGAAATGAGAGAAGTTAACAAATTCTGGAGTAATACAATTATTAATTGTGAACATAGAATGAAACATGTTTATTCAATTGTACTTGAGTTTTTTTTTTATTTACCAAGATCTGTACATATTTCTTATTCATTTATTTCTGCTTGAACCGAAGGCCCTCAGCAGCCGATTATGGCCCGTACGTGTTTGTTGCAAATGATATATTGAACAAATGACAGACAATAAGAGTTCATTCTATTAATATTACTATATTATGAACATTTTAGTTTTTACTATGAAACCAGTTAATAAAAGGAAGCAAAATCAAATAGTGGACTCAGTACATTTAAAAAAAATATATTTGGGAGCTAAATTTCTTCCGGAGAAAACCCCCAAGTTTTGAAATACTTACTTTTACCTTAGAAACAAATAGACATAAAAAGACCAGGAATACACCTTCTAAAAAATATTTTATTTTAGCATTTTGTAATAGTGTATTTCTGACATTTAAAAATAGTTACAGAGCATAAAATGGTGAAATATGACAAAGTTCAAATATGTACACTTGGCATATAGTTTAGTATTACGGAATTTGTTTCCACTCGGTGTGTCCTTACCAATAAACCGGGTAATAATTGGTTTTCCTTACTCTGAAGGTATGCAACTTACACGTTGCAGCATTTTCTCTATAAATAAATAAACTCTCGTTTCCTTACTTTTTTTATGAATTTGATTGGTCTGTTTAATTTCTTGGAGTCTCAATTATGAATAATTTTACCATCTCTTGAACATATATTTTTTACAAACATCTATTTCTTTCTCTTGAAATAGCGAATATTCACAGAATTTGTAGGAATAATTTATTTCTTTATCACCCTTCGTAATTTTATATTTTTTCCTCCAATGTCATGAACTACGTTTTTGAAACAATCATGAATTTTTCTTACTTTTTCATTTGAATATGAAAGAGAATGCTAATAATTTCTTCGGCACATAAAATTTCATAAGTTACAATCCTTCTGAATTTCCGTCAAATATTTGGATATTTTTATATTTTCTTATATTGCAAAGCGTTATGCAACTAAGCAGAAGGACAATTTTGTTATGGAAAGACACGTTTGTTTGGGGACAAAATGGTGCCTTATTCACAGTTATTTGTTTATGAAATAGTTGATATAATTATCACCTTTGACTTAATTTAATTATTGAAATAATTTGAGAGCATTTTTAAAAATTCGTTAGTGAATCTGTTAGTGAAAATAGTCTTTCGTAAATCTAACATGAAATTTTTGAAATACAAGTATAACACTTTTCTTGTCCACAGATGATATGCGGGATTTTATGTTCGTTTCAAAAACAAATGTGTTAACAACTCAACTGTCCGAGTTAACAGCTCTTTTATGTGATCTGAATATCACTGGAAATAGAATGAGAACCTGACCCCTTCAAGAAGACGACCCTGGGAACTTACACTGCAGAACGCCGATAATCTGGATTGATTGACCCGGACCCTTTGAAATCTATAACTCGGTTAATTCATTAACCGAGCTATTATTGTATTATCTTTGATAAGTTTTATTACATATTTTGTTTTCATCTCATTTAAAACTCAAATTTGCTTATTTATTCTAAAATAGTTTTGCAAGCAATAGGGAGTTTTGTTTTTTTCTCCCTTTCAAAATTCAAAATTTATTGCTTGTTTACCCTTGAAAATAGATTTTATTACATGGGAGTTTTGTTTTTTTTCTCCCTTTCAAAATTCAAAATTTAAGTAGTATTTGACTTAGTGTAGGGATCACAGAATTTTGAAAATGTGCGCACAATTCACTTTTCCCCATTGCACGTCATACGCAGTTTTTAACTGTTTTTTTGACGTAAAATAAATAAATAAATAAATAAATAAATAAATAAATAAATGAATAAATAAATAAATAAATAAATAAATAAATAAATAAATAAATAAATAAATAAATAAATAAATAAATAAATAAATAATAAATAAATAAAAAAAAAAAATAAATAAATAAATAATTAGATTGCTTATGTAAACTGTTCACTCTTTCTCGATCCAACGTTTTTTATTTCATACTACTTACGTAGTAAAGAGAAAATATTGCAATCTAAGAGATTTAAAACCTCATTTTAATAAGTTGCTTTGATTTCAAACAAAAATACGTTTTTGGCAAAGGGCGCAAATCAAGCGGGAAAGTATGTGCTATTACTATTTAAGGTACGAATACTTATTTTTAAAAATAGTTTTGGGGATATTGTTTTTTCTGTATAATGAAAAGTATTTCATTACTTGAACACGCTGGGCAGATGACGGGTCAAATCTAGTTGCCAAAACAACGCGTTAACTCTATTTTAATTTTTATTTTTTCTTCATGGGCGTGTAAAGGACATTAAATTCAGATGTTACTGTTCAAGAGGTTCAGGATATACTTTTGAAGGTGGAAGTAATGTACCAGTATCCGATGCAAGGGACACTTTGTGCATTACATCGTTAAGACGACGGAATTATTGAGCGCAAGTGGGTTGACAACTCCGTTGTTTCCTGTAGCTTCAAGGTGTGCTGATGTTGGGCTAATGTCCTTACTTAAACGATAATCAGCAAATGTAAAAAGGCAATCCAAATTCAACGGTCACGCACAATAGTTGAAAATAATAGAAATATCGGGGGATCTAGGCCCAATGGATGATAGCCGTATGCAGAATAAACATTATAATCAAGAAGTAGTTGTCATGGTTAATCGGCGTACCGATACCCAAAGCTTGGGAACTGAAGAAATAAGACTGTGTACAAATGTCACAGGTTGGCTTTTGAAAAATGGTTTCAGTTTCACAAAGTATACAAATACAGTAAAAGGTGCATCAACCAGTTCTCTCATCACATATAAAGCAAGTGTTACAGAGGACATGAGATATAATAGTTAAAAGCATTATATATAAAAAATTGAAAAGAGGAGGAGATGCAGGGAAAATCGTTCAAACAAATCTTCAGTAGTGCGTAAATTCTTTGTGTATTTATTTTGGAATATTCTGAAGTTACCATTCTCCCAAATGACAGCACTTACTTTATTTTCAATTTTTCAAATAATTATTTTACTATGTTTCTTCTTTTTTTAAATAAGTGTTTTGTCATTCAATTTTTGTAATTGTTTTTTTTTATTACCAATAAACATTTTCGAACGTGTATGGATGTTCCTTGACGATTTGCATCATAAAAAATTAAATTTTTCGAAAACAAAAAATTCGGGCAGTTTAGGGTTAAGAAATAAGACTCGTAGATTGACATGGATTCACATCGAAAGTGAAACTCGTTCCCTCTACCCTTCTAACCGAGGAGGGTAGTAAGTTCACGACTTAGCGATCTAGATAGGCCTTGGGACACTAATAACTATAAAAGGTTTGAAAAATATGAAAAATTCTTTCTCTCAATTGCGTGGGTGATATCTACCTCCTGCTCTCCTGAAACTTAACAACCGAGAGATTCATACACAGGTCCGCATTCTGCATTTAAATGAACTACTATGTCCTCGAGTCGCACGCTCGATAATTGGTTCTTCAACCAGCTAACCGACGAAACAGCCCGAGCGCACGCAGACCAGTTTTAAACCTCGGTCCAGGCGCGGCAGCGCCGGTCGTGACCATGGCCAAGGTCGACAGCACAGCGTCGGCCTCCAGGAGGGAGTAGGCCGCTTTCGACGTCAGGCCCAGAGCTTCCGTGGTTTCGCCCACCCGCATACGACACGCAAGGCACACCTCACAAAAGATTTTGTGCAGCGGATCCTCTGGGGGGTTTGTGACCATCCACCCTACAGTTTGAATCATTTTCGTACATCTGAAGACACCGCTCCTCATCCTGACCGATTCCTGACAGGGCGTCATTACGCTTATCACAAGTCATCATTACGCTGATTTAGACATGGCAGTCAATCACTGGTATATATTCCATAAGATTTAACGATTTATTTCCATTTAGTATTATGTATCCCCTAAAGGGCAATTGATCCCGGCGCCGTTATATCTCAGGGTTCCTAGTCGGTCACCCAATCATGAACTCGCGATGTCTCGAATTCCCTTAACCTCCGTGACTTCACGTAGTTAACGAATTAAGCTAGCAACGCCGGTTTCGCGATCGTGGTCTTTTCAGTAGAACCAGCCTAGCATTCGTATGGATGACCGAAGGAAACCACGAAAACCCCGGTCTGGATGGCCGGCAGAGTTTGAAGCCGAGCTTCCTGAATGCGAAGTCAGCACGCTACGCACTGAAGCACTTCGCTCGGTACTCGGTAAACAAAGCAGGATTGCAAATGTTGTTCCTACGGTATGTAACATGTCTCAATTTTGGTAGTTATTTTGTGAGAAAATAGTGAAATAGTGTTCTATCTGTCAATAAAGTTTCTTCCACGAATTGTGCTCACATGTGCGAAACAGAAAGACAATCCATTTGAGTGAATAAACGTAGCTGTTAACATTTTACGATTCTGTGTTTCTTTTCATATTTTATTAGCCGTTTTTAATAACAGTTGAAAGCGTAATATTACACTTCCTTAAAATATCATTTAAGTAAACCTGAATCTTAATAATGAGTAATGAGGATATTGTATAATAAACTGTTTTACATTATTATCAAATAGACACGTGAGTTTGCAAACACATTTAAGAGAAAGATATGCTAAATATGTTTAGATTCGTGACCAGTCAAATAATAGAGCTAATATAGGAACCATAAGGAAAAGGAGCAGCCGCCAATGGGAGATACAAAGAATAATGAGCGTAGCGCGATTTTTGCCGGGACAGAGGAAGGTCAAAAAACGTCAGAGAAATCGCGTGTTCACAAACACAGAAACTTTTTTTTTCATGGCCGTGAAAAGATGACTCAGTGCCAGAGCGTGCGGACGCATGTAGATCAGGGTGTCTCCACGTGATCGGACCGATCCCTAGTTTTAATGAACTTACGTAATTCAGTAATTTGAATGGCTAAAATTAACTTTTTACACAATTCCAAGACTCGAAGCCCAGTTGTATTCTTGGAAAGGCATTAGTATCACTTGTGAACTGCAAGTGCATTGGAATTCTCTTGGCCAGATGATGGTTTGACGGCCTAAACTCATACCCGATTGCAGGGCATCGCGCGATGTAGGGCTATCGTATTGTCGTTATGTAATCGTGCACCAGGATCAGCGAATTTTCGTCAGAAAAACTTTTATTGATGGGCCCTGGTAACTAAAAGGTGGAAAACCTTGTTTAGCCAGATCCGTTTTTTGTGGGTCCTTGTTATCTAAAAATCGATTAACTGCAATACGGCTGTCTGTCCGGTTGTTGTCAAAGCAAGCCCCTAAACCGTTCAGCGGTTGTTGTTTTTTTCAAAATTGACTTTCCCCGATCCATCTAAATGAACTCAACACTTTGGGAGTTTCAAACGTATAATTTTATTTCTTTACGTGAAGCCTCAAAAACAATTTTCAAATTTTCTCAAAAATTGCCCCAAATTGTTTGATCAAGCGTCACTATTATAAGAGAACCGAGACTTGCAAATGCTCGTGTAAGTCTCATGTTCGTTGAAAACCAACTTTCTTGAAAATTGCAAAAGTCTTGCATTTCTTGAAAATTGCATCTTCCTACAACTATAATATTAAAGACAGAGATTTTTTTACTTTCTAGAGTAAATTCATTCTAGCTTATGAATGAATTTCTTAAGAAGAGAAAGTTATGTAATATGCGAAAAAACAGCAAATTTTCGGCAGAATTCTTTATTACGGGCCCTTGTAACGAAAAGGGGATAAATCTGTTGCTAAATTTTAAAAAAATCTCTAACAGGTGGTGTAGCCAAAATCCATGTTTATGGGTCCTTGATAGCGAAAAATCGATTGATTGCAAAATGTCCTTCCGTCAACGCTAGCGGCTAAACGTTCAGCCGCTTTTCGCCAAAACTGATATTCTTCAATTTATCTGGCAGATGGCGCGGCCCCTTGAATTTGAAACCGTTCTTTTAAATTTTGGAGTACTTTACATGAAGCCTGTGAGACATTTAAAATATTTCCAAAAAAAAGGCTCCAACTTTTTTTATTAAATTTCGTTTTTGTATAGGGCGTTTATGAGAATGGTGCAGGTTTCATGTTTGTTATACCGTAATTTTTCAAAAATTTAATAAATTCAATTTTTGGTCTGTTTCTACAAGTAAATAAAAAGATCTTCAAATAAAGTCATATTGAATTTTATAAAAATAAGAGTATTTTTTTAGTAATTTGGTGACAAAATTGGCGATCGCTACCAATTTACTGTGCTTCCTGAACGTAAAAAGAATAATGAAGTATTTAAATTGCGTCCTTTAATTGAGTTAAATGTGAAAATAAATAGATGGTTTTTCTGTGCTGTGTATGTGGGAATAAAAAGTGATGCGTGTAAAAAACGAATAATTTTGATGCATATAAAATATTAAATTTATTATTATATTTTTCCTATTTTCATTTTCTTGCTAGCGGTATCCACAATGCTATTTGGAAAAATGTGCATCCCGTGCGAATTAGCCGTCATTGTTGTTTGTAAACCATTGCTGTAACACTGACCGCACTGATAACAGAAAACGTTAATGACTGTTGCCTTTTATTTCACATTAATATAAACTAATAGGTTTATTTACGGCTAAAATACGCATCATGCAGCTTTGATATCTGCCTAATTTTGGGTGATTAGAGTAAATGTGCGTTTTTTTCGCGCAATTTTGCTTGAAAATACGGGCAAGAAGACACGTGCTGTTTTTAGCACCACAGGTTTTCTTAATGAAGTGTGTTCCTTAAAGATGGATCTATAAATAACTTCATGTTCAATTATTTGAAAATATGAATAGTTTTCATGTAATTATATACAATTTCGCGAAATATATGCATTTAAAAAAAATTAACATTGTTTCTCAAAAACTGCTTTTTACTTTTACGAGGTTTTTACTTTCTCACTACACAGTAAAGAGAATTTTACGTAATTCTGCGATAAAAAACGGCGATTGTTTTTAACAAAAAAACTTCATTACAGGGCCCCGGTAGCGAAAAAGTGGATAAATCCAGCTGCTAAATTCAGAAAAAAACTATCACGTGGTGTAGCTAGAATCCATGTTTTGTGGGCCCTTGATACCGAAAAATCGGCAAAACGTCGGCCCATCCGTCCGTTCGTCGGTCTTTGAACAACGCTTGCGGCTAAACCATTCAGGTGATTTTCACCAAAATTGATATTTCCCAAATCAGACTGATGACACACAAAATTTTGAAAAATATGGCTCCATTGTTTTTTATTAAATTTTGTTGTTGGAATGTGCCAGGGACGTTCAGAGAATGGTGTAGGTTTCATGTTCGTTGAAAACCCCATTTTTCATAAACTGGTTTATGGTAGTTGTTCAGTAGTAACAATAAGAGGACGACGTCTCGGTACCCCGAAAATTCCCAATAGTTTTAAATCTTAACAATCTGGAGAAGATGTTCGATTCGCGGATTCCCACTCTAGATGTTTGTTCAATATCCAAAACTATTAGAACCAATAATAAAACCAAATGATGCACAAAATAAATTTACAATGAAAATACGTACCAAAATTCAAATGAGTTACATACTAATGTCTCTCCCCCCTAACAGAACCCAGAAATACATGACTGAAACAGAAAGAGCTCCATAACCAAATGAGTAGGTCAGGTGCCTGTTATGACGTATTCTGTGCCATGGTCATCGTGCCTTCCACAGTACTACACTTCCGCGACAGAGAGTATAAAGAGACTCGTCGATCACTCCACTGGCACAGTCAGCAACCGCAGACCTCCAATCAACTTCAAACATGTTCTCCAACGTGGTGAGTATTCTAAATTCTCCAAAATCTAGTGCGTATGTCTACCTCTACTGAGTTCTTTGAATTACTTCCTCAAACCGCTACTTATTCTATTGCGTTATCTTAGTATTTAAAAGTTATTATAGTAAGTTATATATAAAAACGTACTCTATAGATGAATAGCAATGTCATAATTGATGCCATTAAAGAGTTCAACAAGACACCCAATCACATAAAATTACAAGATTGGGAACGAATTACATTAATATATATATATATATATACACACATAATACAACTTTGTTGTATTATATATATATATATATATGTATATATATATATATATATATGTATATATATATATGTATATATATATATAAACTATCTAAATAATGTGATAGTTTTACATAGAAGGAAATGGACCAAATCAATAGAAATAAAATACAATAGAATTTTCAACACAAAAGCCACACATTCTTTTCAATGAATTACAAAACAATTGTCGAGTTTTTATAGTGACATGCTCATTAGAACCCTTTTGTTTCCCCAGCCTTCACGTGTTCTGATTGTTGTGTTGTTGTGTTGTTAGGTTCTGGTGGCGCTGGTGGTGGTGGCTGCTCTGTTGGCGGTGGCGGCGGCGCAGATCTCGCTGGGCGCCCCCGGCGCGCACCCCGGCCTGGCCTACAGCAGCAGCGCCCGCGCGCAGATCTCGCGCCAGGCCTCGTCTACGGCCCCGGCCTCATCTACTAAGCTACTAACCACGCACTCGCTCAATAAAAACACTCTCGCTATTTAACAGCGTCTTTTGATTTTCTCCTTATTCTCCATTCACTTCTCCTTCCTGATAATATACTATTAGAAGTAGCTGCCTTGAAGGTTCCCTTACCGCAGAAGAGAAAAATATTCTTACAGAAAAGAGTTACAGGAACATTTCATTATATTTTTTTTCTATAAATAACAGTTGAACATTTCAAATAAAACTGGAACGGCAACATACGTTGAAAAAATATACAACAAATATGAAAAAAGACTTAATGAGATCATGTTCATGATTATATTACGAACTACGAGAGGCTAGAGATAATTAAATAGACCAGATTATAAATACCAAATGGTTTCAAACAATCAAATTGATGAAGAAAATAGGAACTTATATATTCATCCTGACACATAGTAAAGTAAGCAGTCGTATTACTTTTGTCGAAAATAAAATCTTTTTCTTATTTTCTATAATCACTTCATGCTTAGGTTTTTTACAGTTCTAAATGTTAAAATGAACTAATTTATATTTATAGTATACACAAACTACGAATAAAAACTAAAGGTATTTAACACCTCTTTAAGATGAAAACGTTTTAAATTCTATAATCGTCTTAGTACACATTACTGTACATGAGAAATGTAAAGCTCTTTTCACAGAAATCTATTGAGTTCTCGAAAACCTCATTGGACGTCATTGAAAGCACTTCCACTCACAAATGGAATAATTATACAAATCGATGTAAATGTGCAAATTAATAGCGTGAGAGATATTTGAAAAAAAATACATTAGTGGAATTTTTGAAAAAATAAAAGATTACACAAAAAACGTAACGTGATATTAAACAGTACAATAAGCACTATCGATTGAAAAAATTGGGCGTTTCTAAAATGTGAAATTTGAGCTCATTTTCACAGAAAAGGTCGAGTTTTAAGAAACTTTATTTCCCATTATTTAAATCACATGTACTCATAAATATAAAACTGTTAAGGAATTTCCTCTGAAGTAAACATTTCCAACCTGAGAGTCAAGTAAAAAAATTGACTTTTGTACTTTTTGAAACAACGAAAGAATAGAGCAGTATGGCGTTTATGTCATAGTTTGGAAACCGTACCAAACATTAAACAAAAATATAAGCCTTTTAAAAAAATTGCACGAAAACTACTATTTTTAAAAAAAATACATGATCTTATTGAAAGAACTATTAATGGACAACGAATTTCATTTGAAGCAAAAATCTCTATCTTCAATCTGTAGTTATAAGAAGTTGCGGAAAAAATCATACTTTTACAATTTCCGAAAATTCAGAGTTAATTCTGAAAATCGGACCTCTTTATAAGTGTATTTAACTATATTCTAACAAGAAATTTAAAGAAAAAATATGGAGCCGTTTTTTGAGAAAATTTTGAAAATGTCCCTAGGGCCTCATATAATGAAAAAATTAATGAATTTTTTAAAATTACAGAGCATGGCTCACGCAAAAACGACAGGGGTTTCTTCAATTTGGAAAAATTATTTGCATAGTTTAGGTGCTAGGTTTGTTCACATACACCTGATGGACGGACAGACGAAGGACGGACGTTTTGCTTTCAATTATTTTTTCGACATTAAGGACCCATGAAACAAGGATTCTGGCTACACCACGTGTTAGAGGATTTTTTCTTAATTTAACAACTGAATTTATCCACATTTTCGTTTCAGGGTCCGGCAATAATTTTTTCTGCCGAAAATCCGCCGTTTTTTCGCGCAGCATTACGTAACTTTTTCTATAGTACGTACATTATTACTCCGTACATACTTACGTATACGACAAAGTAAAAATTATTTCCTATTTCACAAACTTTATAGCCAAAGGTAAACTTAATGTAACAAAATATACTATTTCTCATGTCAGTAATGGCGACAAGTTATCTGATAAAAGCTTTCCTGCTTGATCGTGATACTTCTAATCAGAGCATTTCCGTGTAATTTACAAAGTTATAGATTTGTATTTGCGAAACATTCAAAATCATGCCAATTGTTTAAATAACCATTATATTGAAAATATAGTACTTTTAAAATCTAGCATATTCACAATCTATCCCTTCTCCTTTTAAAACAATTCTACTTACTAAAGTTATTTATAGATTTGCGGTTGACCTTGACACAAAACCTGATAAAACTAAACTAATACTTCCTTCGCATCGGGTGCTTTCTCTGTTTTCTTTTTCTCGTTATTTTAGCGATGTGAAAATTTCCTTTGAAACGAGTGCAAGCAAGTATGCAAAATGGAATTAAAAGAAAGAAAATATGACAAAAGTATGGAAAGTATGAAAAAAATATACCATAATATTGACGGAAAGTGACAAAAGGGTTATAAAATAAGTCAAAATATGACTGTACATGATACGCGAAAATTGCATAATTTTAGTCATTTTAGATAAAATTGTGCTTCAGTTTTCAATAGAAATGACACGAAAATAAATGACATTTTATATACATCCGGGCTCTGCATATCACAATGTTGCACCCTTTTTCCTAAAGATGAATTTTCTAATTCAGATCATGTATAAGAATTCCTTGTACAAATTTTGATATTTCCTGAAGTCATCTGTAGAATTATTAAACGACTACACCAAATTTTCCAATATGCAGTGTTTTCAAGCATTTCCGAAAATATAGAGTAGCATGTAACAAGATAACTGAACGCTATAGGCAGAAACTGTTTTCATATTCGAATTTCGAATCCAAGACTTAGTAAGAACACCATTCACATTCTTTTACAAAAGTTGTTGACCAAGTTATTATAAATTTTAGGAAAGAGTAGTCTGAATGAAATCACCTCTCCCTAATATGCTTTAAGATTAACTCTGTTTTTACAACTGTTTTCTTAAAAGTAACAATTTTTCAATGGAAAATAATTTCTTATCAAATGTCAATAGAGAGATTTTGCACAACGTAAAGCACTACATCGTATACGATATGATCACTTGTCCGATGTTCAGCTGGTACGCAAACTTCAACTTTTGGTCGAAATTAGTATATCGGAAAACGTTACTTCATCAGGATTATCTGTGTACTCACATATTTACGTGGTGTTTTATATAAGTCATGAGATCAGGATAAATGCAATTTGTTCTCAACTGTGGCTGTAGTGTGTGCAGCTATTTCTCCAACATGCAACATGATGTTCTAGTCAAATGTAAATGTATCATTACAAGCATGCTTTACCGACAGAGTTCTGAACTACTTCAATTTGCCGTGGTTTTTAGAAAGAAACTTTCCAAAAAATATCTTTACAGTTCACACGATCCAGATTACTCAATACGCCGTGAAAACTCTAATACATCGGGCGAGTTTATACAAATTGAAGGCATCTCACTGCGAGACGTGGAACTCTACTCGCTCTTTCTCTGCAAATGTAAAGAAGAATGCCACTCTGAACAAACACTTCGTAAAACTGAAAGAGAAGATGTCATTCACGCACGTTTAAGAATATCTCATAATTCGTTGGCAATAATATTTATGTTCATTATAAATCTGAGCTAAATGATAAAAATCAAAATTAACCTTTCAAATTTAACAACAAAGGTACATTAAAATACCCAATCCATCCATCCTAACCCTAAAAGATTTTCAAATCCACGGACTCATTGCATCAGTGAAATATTTAGACACTCTTCTAACACTGATACATCACATTATAGCCCTACTCAACAAAGCAATTGAATGATGTTGTGATTATAGGATTATAATTTTATGATTATACGCAAACAATCGTTCAAAACACTTTTTTTCACTTTACTAACAATAAACCTACATTATCACAAACTTGTCTGAATTTCCGAAGCAGATTCATGGCTCAATATAAGTAGCAAACGCTTCATCTTTCATGTTATAGAGCGCTTGAATTATTTCAAGAAAAACTGCAAATATGAAGAAGTTAGCGAAAGCAAAAATAGTGAGAACCAATTATTCTTTGTTTTCTTTCCCTGCATTTTTTCATAGTACACTTCACCATCGATGCTCAAAATTGCCTAGAACATTCAGGCTAGAAATTTGAGAATGTTTCTGAAGTATAAAATACTAAATTCTTAGCTTTAAAAGAGAATCAAAACAATATAAACACCAGCTCACCAATACTCCAGCCCTGAAATAGCAAAGGAATATTAAAGAAATCGAATGCTCATCCACAAGCATCATGTATACCCACAAAAAATCGGTTTCGATTTCATAATCTCGTAACTGTTTTTTCAGGTAATCAACATATTCCAAATGATCTCTACAAATATAATTAATATTCGTATGTATTCTTCCATGATATTCTTTGAACTTTATTTTTTTCTTTGAGTGTTATTCTTCGCACATTGAAAACTGAATTTCATGTGTTTATTTTTATATTTCTGTGTATTGCTATGAATTGTTTATATTTTTTGTTTGTATTTGGTGCTTTCCCCGAATGTTCGCTCATTTGCAGCAATAAAGCATTATTATTATTATTATTATTATTATTATTATTATTATTATTATTATTATTATTATTATATTACTATTATTAATATTAGTAACATTATTATTTTTTATCCGAATTTCAAACTATCTGTACGCAGTGTGCAGGAACCTGACCATTTCTGGTCAAGGCTGGGCCGATCTCGCGGAGACAAGAGACAAGCGAATGCTGCTCTCAAGACACTTCGGTCAATCGTCACCCAATCACCATTACATTCCAGGCTTTCCCTCACTATTGTGCAGCTGTCCAGTATAACTGCACTTCTACACTCTTCGTAGTAATTCCCTTAAGATTTTTCTACGTGTCCTCCTAGAATTGTATACCAAATTGTATACCTCTGACATGTTTTTTGTGGTTAGTAAACTATTCGTTCTCCGCCGAAATATCACATACGGTTGTTACATCCTTTACATCTATAAATAATAATTTAGTCTTTTGATTAATTGGATAAATATAATTCTAATAAAAATAGATTTTTACAAATCGTATAATAGTACATCGTGGATACAAATTGTAAAGAAAACATTTCATTTCAAGTACAGACATTCATATTTAATTCTTAACTGGTCTGGAAGATATTTTTCAATTTCCTGATTGGAAGGGTCCATGGAGTGGCCCCCGTTTAAAAATATAAAAGTTTAATAAAAACTTACAATTTTATTTATAAAAATTCATGCAGTGCATTTTCTATGAAATAAATATTATTTATAAGACATTCGGCGCATATAGTTTCTGATTCATTGAAGATTCATTAGTGTCACTGCTATGACCAGAGGTAATACACACATCGCTCGGAACACAAAAGACTAAATTTTTATTTCATTGTTTTCAACCCGTTTAACCAGTCCGTAGCATTACTTTATAGATAAACGAACATAGAAAATAAATACAAGATATACGAGTATAAGTGAAAAAACTACAATATAATTTTGAAATTTTCTGAGACACCTCGTCTGGTAGGAACCATACATACTTAAAGAACTGACAAAATCCTCGTATGTCAGACAAAATACACACACGATTATCATCAGTGGATATTGAACGACGAATTCAAGAAAAAAATATTTCCATGATTTTAGTTACTAATTCGAATTTCAAGTAGCTTGGGGTTCACACAGACACCACCAAACCGAATGTGTCACACATTTTCAAATGTGACTTACGTGAAAGACTTCGTGCTCAAATGCAAACGCATGGTTTGAAACCGGCTTTGTCACTTGGTGCCAGGGTCGTTCCCCCACTTTCAGTATCGTCCACCGCACGAGGCACCAGGACACCGCCCTTCCGCGGTGCAGACTATAAAAAGACTGGACGTTCTGCACAGACACAGTCAGCTACCGCAGACCTCCTCTCAACTTCAAACATGTACTCCAACCTGGTGAGTATCAATATATTCCACTTATTCATTAGCACGTCCTTTATGATTAATTTCTTAAGAAATGACATGGTTTCGACTATTCATTTCAACAATTCATCACGACTGTTACATAAAAACAAGATACTTTCATCATTAATACGAATTTTTCTGATAATAAATCACTTTAATGTAAAATCTAGACAGTATGAAGCCATGCAAAAGGAAGGAGATTAAAATATGACGTAATTTTCAAGAAGTGAAATTTTGCCTTGTTTTGTTTCCCCAGCCTTCACGTGTTCTGATTGTTGTGTTGTTGTGTTGTTAGGTTCTGGTGGCGCTGGTGGTGGTGGCTGCTCTGTTGGCGGTGGCGGCGGCGCAGATCTCGCTGGGCGCCCCCGGCGCGCACCCCGGCCTGGCCTACAGCAGCAGCGCCCGCGCGCAGATCTCGCGCGCAGGCCTCGTCTACGGCCCCGGCCTCATCTACTAAGCTACTAACCACGCACTCGCTCAATAAAAACACTCTCGCTATTTAACAGCGTCTTTTGATTTTCTCCTTATTCTCCATTCACTTCTCCTTCCTGATAATATATTATTAAAAATAGATGCCTGGAAGGTTTTTTTACCTCATAAAAATAAAATTATCTTGTATTGAAAAATTGCAGGAACATTTCAAAATACGTTTATCTATAAATAACAGTTAAGCACTAAAAATAAAACTGGATTGAAAACCGAAACTGCATTGAAAACGTTTACAACGGTAAATATGAAACAAAGCTGTTCATGATGACATCGCGAACTACAGATCCTAGAAGTACCTGAATAGAACCATTCCAATTAAAAACCAAGTTGGTACAAAAAATAGTAGCTTGCATATATATCCTGACACATAGTTAAGCGACTGATGTTTCTGCTGAAAACAAAAATCTTTCTTTTAGTTTCTATAATCACTTCTGGCTTATGTTTTTGACAGATGTAAACGTCAAAATGAACTAATTTACTTTTGTAGCATAAACAAACTACGAATAAAAATGTAAAGGTATTTCACACCTCTGTAAGCTGAAAGTGTTTTAAGATTCCATAACGGATTTGTGAAATATTCTGGTTAACGTCGTTGGAATGTTGACAGGATCCAACGGAGATTCTGGATCTAGAGGAGATAAATATATCTTCTAAAAATAATGACTATAAAAATGGTTTAATATTTCACAAAGTTGCTACTCAAAGGTAATCTTAATTAAATAAAAAACCATAATGCTTCTTATGTGAGTAACGGGGGCAAGTCATCTGGTAAAATATTTACTACTTGATGCAGACAATTCTATTCAGAGCCTTTACGTTTATTTTACAAACATATACTTAATTCGATATATAGAGTCCTTCAAACCTTAACATCATTTACTTTGTATAAAATTCTGAACCGTGTCATAATACGTATCGTATAATAAAAATCTGTTCTTTAGAGATAGATGTAGAAATAAAATCATATATAATTCTTTGAAATTTTCAGTATTTTTCGGGTAATTTTGCGTGAAATATATGCAATTTTAAATTTTTGTTTCAATTTTTTTTCTTAAAGACAGCTGCATTGTTTTTTTATTAAATTTTCTTGTGGGATAGTATACTCGTATACAACGTTTCAGAGAATGGTGTACGCCTTGGTTGAAAATTAATTTTCGAAAATTGGAAAAAATTACAACTTTTTTCGGTATCTTCCTACAACTACAATTATGAAGATACAATTTCTAAATAAAATGTGAACATCGAAAACAAATCTTCAAATAACGTCATGTTAAATTTTACGAAAATATGACTATTTTTTTAGTAATATGAAAAACAAAAAAGATCAACAGCCCCAAATTTACTGCGCTTCGTGAACGTAAAATAAATAGTGATTCTAAGCAGTTGTATGCTACGTAAATTAGAATTTGTATATAATTTCATATTTCTTTGTTGGTTGCTTCTTCGAACTTTTGTTATACGTTTTAAGATTAATCTTTCATAAATTGTTTAAAACCTATTTTAAATTGTGTCCTTCATTTAAAGGTGAAAAGGAATAGATGATTTCTCTTTGCTTAATAAGATCTGGGAATAATATGTCATTCATGTAAAAATCGAGCAATTTTGATGTATATAAAATGTATATAATTATATATTTAATTATTATATTTTTTCTATCAATTTTTAATTTTTTTGTTAGCGGTATTAACAATACTAATTGGCAACAAGTGGCAAAATATGTATCCCCCACGAATTAGGAGTCATTGTTTCTTGTAACCCATTGTTGTAACGTCGCACTGATAACAAACGCGATAATGACTGTTGCCTTTCCTTTATGAACTAATAGTTTTATTTACGGCTAACGTACGCATCGTGTAGCGTTGGTACATTTACTATGTCGAGCGTCAATACACTGAATTCAACAACACGTACTTTAACTCCTAGGCCGAGAGCCAGTACTTCCGCTTGCGATGAATTTCGCAGCGGTTTTTTACAAACTACTCAGAAAACCAGGTGAGATATTTTATATATCATTTAATATCATCCGATCTCTAAAAACATTTACTGCATATTCAATAAAAGTCAAAAGGACATTAATCATTTAACTTCTTCAAAAACTCAAAGAAAACTATGCCCGCGAATGATTTTCCATAAGAAACTGTACTAATTTAAACTTCTTTCATTTAAAATTTAGCCCCTTTAGGGCGAAATTGTTTCTTACCGTCTTGAAGAACGGAGATTTGACTTTCAAATATTTTTTGGGGGTACTTCACGCGGCCGATCTAACGAAAATACTACCTTTAAAGTTTTTTTTCCTGCCATTCCTTTGAGAGAGGGTCAAAAAGGCGGTAATAAATTAACTTAACACTAGAACAACCAACGCTGTCATTTTGACGGCTACAACATATTGAAATAATGTTATTTTATTAAAATGAACAGTAGGTCATTGTGAGTACTTGACTTTAAGTATATTTAAAATGTATAGTATATGTGAAAATTTCAAAAATATTCATCCACTCAAAATTGTTATATTGATCCATTTATCTTAAACGCCCGGTAGTTGTCAAATTGACTGCTTTGTAATAGCTGCTAAACTGTGCGCTTGCTGTGTCGACTTATTTTGTTTATATCATCTTATCTCTTTTCCGAGAAACCACGGACGCTCTCATTGTTAAAAAGCATTAGTGTTCATCGTATCTGAAGTGTGGAAGTTAAAAGTCGGATATGAAATGAATCGCTATCGAAACTGTTATCTTACAAAAAAGGGAACTCACGAGTGAGCAGCCAGAATTTTCGTAATTATTTTGATGTCAATTGCATATATTCTAATTACTGTTTGATATATTAGCCAAGGTGCACATAGTATTGACAATGCTGCGCTGACAACAGTGCGTTGCTCGCTCCTTAGTTGAATTGGACGTTTTCAAATAATAGCTGAGGTGTTAATAGCGCAGAAAATGCAATATTTCAATATTACGTAGCTATTTCCAAAAACGCGAAAAAGTATGTGTTCATGTGGCACCACTACTTTTAGGTAATGAACGTATTCCCCTCTACAAATATACAATAACAATTTTTCAATGAAAATAGTGTTTCATCAAGTGTCAATAGAGAGATTTTGCACAGCGTAAAGCACTAGTTCGATTCTCTGCAGATGCACAATCTTCTTCGTTTCGTTAAAGGTAGTATAAAGAAAAATTTTACTTCATCAGAATTATCGTGTGTGATCATATGAATTGCGTGGTGTGGTATACAATGCATGTGTTATTTATCAACTGCGTATGATGTATTATGAATATATGGATAATAAAATGCGAGAAAGTATGTGCTGTTGTAGCATCAATATTTTTAGGTAATGAACGCCAGTCCTCCACAAATATAATTAATACTTCCACTGGTGTATAAATATGCTTGTCAGTATGGAAGTATAAATATTTGTCAAAATTAGCATTTTTCTTTATAAATATCAGCTTTTCAAAAACAAATTATCATTAAATTTATGAATAATTCTCCAAACACTTACAAACTGAAAGGAAATCTTGTTTGTCTCTTCCAAATAATTGGGTTTTGCACGTTTCTTCAACTTCGTTTCTCACAGGTAGATACGCTGTAGTTGTAAGGACAGACGGATTACGCGCAAACCCTTGTTTGTTTGTTTGTTTATTATAGTCGCATCAACCAAAGGTTCTTAGCGACTTTTCAGTATTTTACATATTGCACTTACATTACATTATATTTCGTTACATTTCATTACATTACATTGCTTACATTACATTACACTTATATTTTATTGAATATATTAATCTTCTGGCAGAATCTATTATTTCCTGTTGATATGACTTAGAATATATAATTGCTTCTAATTGTTGCTCCGGTGATAGGCCATCTCGTTCTTCCTGGAACTTAGGGCAAACGTTCAAAATATGAGATACCGTTAGTTCAACTTTACAAGAGTCACAGAGGGGCGAGGGTAGTTTGTGAAACAGGTGTGCGTGTGTTAAATTAGTATGTCCGGGCAAGTCTGATAGCACTACTTGTTCTCGCCTAGTCATCTGTTTATTTATATACACTGAGAAGAAATCTGATTGCGTTTTATGGAGGTGGCTGGTTTGTATTTGGTCCATTCTTGATTCCAGTTAGTCAACATTCTTTGTTCATAAATTTAAGGATGTCCGTTGTGGTGTTAACTAGGTTGTGAACTGTATTGTCTTGTTTCAGGTTTACCAAGAAAGAAGCTGCAGTGCTAAACTCTTGAGTAACGTTGTTTTCCAAGGATGGGGATCCAGGCAAATGAGATATCTTTTCCGTTGATGATATCTGATAGTAGAGTTCAGTAATTGTTTGTAAGATTTCGCATTTGCGTTTACTATGATTTAACTGGGTAGAGTGCTTGATGAGTTAGTTACAATTGAGAAAGAGGGGTGCGTGAGGTCTTTGACCAGTTTAAAGCCTGCATGATTCCATATAAACCTAGTTGTTAGGCTTACGTGGGGTTTGAATGTATACAATGTGCTGCGGTCAGCGGTATACATTGATTTCCCGGACCATCTGTCTTGAGAATGGGCTTGATACCGATAACAGTGTGTGACTTGTATTTCTACAAAATCATTGAGAACAGATTTCCTGTATTCTTCTGAGGATGAATTTTTCTCAAGTTTCAGTAAAGACAGGTCAATTTTGAATTCTTGTAACAGCCAAGTTGAATTTTGTATGGGCGGTGTTTTCAATCTGAGAGAGTTGAATATTAAGTATTTCAAGAGGTTCCTTGATTTTAGATAAAAGGAATGATTGATTTATGTTTTGAAGAGATCCGAAGGTATGGTGAAACATTGTTGGTTATAATTGGATTGATAGACGAGCCAGCTTTAATTGCATACTTCATGCCGAGCAATTGACGTCGAAGTGTAGAGATGGCCCCTTGGCTTGTAAGTAGGCTACCAATAGGCGTGGTGCGGAGGCATCCTGTACATAAGCGGAGGGCTTGATTGTGTAGAGTGTCTAGCTTGCTAAGAACACTTAGGCTAGCGGAGTTGTAAATGATAGATCCATAGTCAATCTTACTTCTGATAATTGTTTTATAAGTAAGAAGCAAGATGTCTATATTCGCTCCCCAGTTGTTGTGGTTAAGATATTTGAGAATATTAAGCCGTTTTTTACAGTTGTCGATCAGCTTCTGAATATGTTGTTTCCAGCTCAATTTGTTATCAAAGTATAGGCCTAGGATTTTAGTACAGCGGACCGCAGGTAGGACATTGGACAATTAGTAAGAGATGCGGCAAAGTATGGTGCCTATTCGAGAAAATAGGATACATTCAGATTTTTAGTGGAGAATTTAAATCCTGACTTCAGGGAAAATTCGGAGAGTTTGTCGAGAGCTTCTTGCATGTACTTTTGAGTGTTCAGCAGATTATTGCCTTTACATAGAACAATGATGTCATCCGCGTATTTCCCTATTGAACAGGTAAGGCAATATCCTTGTCCACGTCGTTGATTGCGATAAGGAAAAGTGTTACCTCAAAACTGACCCTTTGGAAGACCATTTTCAAGCATCCTAGGTTGAGATATTTGGTTATTAATTCTGACTTGAAGCTGTCTATTTAGTGTAAAATTGCGGATGAACTCGAACATATTTCCATGAACACCGATGTTGTGAAGAATTCTAAGTACTCTATAGGTCCAGACCATTATAAGCCTTTTCTATGTCTAAGTTGACTGCAAGTACGTGTTGTTGATTGATGAATGCTTCTTGGATGAATGTGGCAGTATTCAGTAGGTGAGATTGTGTGGAATGTCCTGACGGAAACCAAACTGGTTGTTAGTCAAAATTTGTTGGGAATCAGAAACCAACGTAGTCTATTGTTGATAATCCGCTCAAGAATTTTGCACATATTAGATGTTAGAGATATTGGACGGTAGTTATCAGTTATAACTGGTCTTTACCGGCTTAGGGACAGGAATAACAGTGGCCAGTCTCCAGGTGCTTGGGAAGGTCTTTTCTCTCCATATAGAATTGTAGATGCGTAATAGAATAGATTTTCCTTAGGGGTAGTTTTTTAAGGAGAATATTTGGAATATTGTCAGGGCCAGGAGAAGAATTGTTGACGCTTCAATAACTTCAGCAAGTTCATATGGTGAGATATTCACGTTAAGTTGACATTTATTTGCTGATATTTCATTCCCTTTAGGAATTAGTTAGATTTCTTCTTCGTTTTTATATGAAAGAAATTCTTGCATGTAGTTGTTGGAACTGGAGTTATTGGAGAATGTCTTGGCAAATTGGTTAGCAATATCAGATGGGGCAGTAAGTATTTTATCGTTGCTTTTAATAAAGTGGATACGTTGATTTTTATTTCCTGAATAGCTTTGATTGTTCTCCATGTATCATTGATGTTACAGTTACCGTTTAATGATGATAAGTATTTAGACCAAGAATTGGTTTTGCTTTCTTTGATGACTCTTCTGGTGATAGCTCTGGTCCTTTTGTATTCAAGTCTGTTCTCAGTTGATTTATGTTTCTTATAACGGTTAAATGCATGTTTTGAATTCCTTATTGCTTCTTTACAGTCGCTATTCCACCATGGTGTGTTTGCTCTTTTAATTTTGAAAAATAACTTAGGGAAAAGCCAAGTTTGCTGCAGTAATAATCAAATTACAGAAGGCTTGATGGTAGCATCAATATTGTTAAATTTAAAGGGTATATTATCGCCTATTGGGATGCAGAAATGAAGTTCTGATATTCTTCCCAATTGGCTTTATTGAAGTTCCATCTGTTTACTTGAACTGAAGGAGCAGGTGAATATTTATGTTGTTAATACCAATAAAAATGGGAAATGATCGCTATCATATGGGTAGTTTGAAACGTTCCAAGAGCATTTGTGGCGAGGATGCTGATGATATAGATAAATCTATGGGCTAAAATTATTGTTGTTGATGTTGACATGTGTAGATTCTCCAGTGTTTAATACAATGCAATCGTGGTATTCCAAGATGTCTTCAAGTACAAGACCTCTGTTATCTGTTTTATGAAACAGATATACAGTGTTATGACTGTTGAAATCCCGTAAAATGAGGAAAGGCTTTTCCAGTTTATTAATTATGCCGATTAATTCTTGTCCGTCAAATTGTAGCTGTTTAGTAAGTATAAATTACATATAATAATTGAAGTTGGTGAGAGTATCTTGATGGCATATGTTTCAATATTAGATGGCAAGTTCAGTTCTTCATATGGGATGTGGTCTTTAATATATATTGCAACTCCACCACTGGCATGGTTAGTAGTAGTTCTGTTTCTAAGAAGCATTTATAACCTTTTATATGGCCATGATGAGAATCTTTAAAATTAGTTTCTTGAATGCAGATAACATCTGGCTGGGTAAGGTCGCACAAATGCTGTAAACTTTCTAGTCTAGGATAGAAACCGTTGACATTCCATTGGAGAATATTCATTAGTTGGAGCTGATATCTGCACTGGAGTCTGATTCAGTCATGATTCTTCAGAGGGTGGTAGAACAGACTTCATTTTTACAAAGTCTGGTAAATCTTCTTTTATTGTTGCATTTGGAAGATGTTGGTACAGATTAGACATCATTTCAAGGAGAGCTGATATATCAGGTGAGTAATCTTTGGCAATGAGGATGGGGTCAACAGCATTAAAGAATTTTCCAGAAAGGATTTAAATTGATGGTAGGTAAGAGGATATTTGCCTTCATTGTCTTCAATAATTGATTTTAGAGGACATATTTGTTCCTCTAGAGTTCTACTTTTAGTTAATTCAGATTTCTTTGGCTCATTTGTTTGTTCTACTTTGTTAATTCTACTTTTTTAGTTTCAGGTCTACTTTTAGTAATTACAGATTTCCTAATTCATTTAATTGTTCTTTTTCTTCTTTTCCTTTTAGGTTGTTTCAGGATTTCATCTGTATTTGCTTTTCTGGTGGTACTTGAAGATTCAGGAACATGAGGAGTCAGATTGTGGGCCTCTTTTGTTTAGTTTATATACACAATTATTGTCATTATCAGATTCCTGTTGATTAATGGAATGTTCAGATTGATTATCAGTTGTAGGTGATTTTGTTTGGGGATTTCTTCCATGGAGATTAGGTAGTTATGTCATTATTTGGGAGGACAGGAGAGGAAGACTTCTGTTGATTGATATGGGGACAGATTGGTTTTCAATTGTAGGGGAATCAGTTTGGAGGGTTTTTGGTGAAGGTTAGAAAATTCTCATTGTCATTAACTGGAGGCCCAGTGATTAAAGACTTCTGTGCATTACTAGTAGGTGCAGATTGATTTCCATATGCAGAGAAATCACTGTTATTGGTTTGATTTTGTTAGAGGGACAGTGGTTAGCAATGTGGCCTTCCTGCTTGCATAGAAAACATACCACATTGTCAGTGGAAAAGTAAATACGGTATGTTGTGTCTTGATGGCATACCAGTGCAGAATCTGGTAACTTGTTAATATCATCCGGATCTATATAAATCGCCTTCTAAAGCTCATAATATGAGAGAATCCAGGTTCGAAATCCAGCCTGATAAATGACATCTTAGTGGAGGGGTTTGATGTTGTTTCTATCGAAAATGTTCAGGATTACCTCATGAGGTATAACAGGAACACATTAGAGATAATAACCTGTACTTGCTTATTGATGAGTGGTCGTATATTCAGTTTTGATTATTAATAGTGATAAATCTGTGAGTATTCACAATATGTTCAGCAATCTTTTGAGTTGAGAGGAAGAAACAGATTCTATTATTAGAAATTCTTGAAACAAAACGAATATCTGAAGGGTTAATGATCGAGGCTATTTTCGATACATAATCCTTGAGTGCTAATACCTTCTTGGGCATCAATCACAATCGCTTGACTTTTGTTAGGTAATTTCGATTGCACCGCCAGAGAAAAGGTTTGCTTACTTGTTTATCTGTCGGTTCTGAGGTTATGTTGCCGTTGGTAAGTTTCCATCGTGGTAGGATGCCAGCCGCTGGGGCAGCTGACTTTTGAGTAAAAGCTGACTCTTCTGTTGAATGGATGGAGAACACAGCACTTAGAATTACAGGAACTTACTCTGTAACAATTTCTCACAACCTCGCAGTGTGCACCACAAACACGTCTACCGTTCACGGACAAAATAGAATTACGATATAACATATGCGTAATAAATGACACTAGAACCCAAAGATCCTTTCACTACATATTATACTATGAATTGCTACATCGAATGCGTTCTTGATAAATATGCGAGTATAAAATAGAATTACGATTAACTATGCGTAATAAATGAACTAGAACCCAAAGATCCATTGCGTTCCTTATAACAGTTGCCATGATTAAAGATGAGACCAATTTTATTTTTTCTGTAATCCAAATAATGTAATTCTTCAGGTATTTCTAAAAATACAAAGAACATAGTTTCCGTATTATCCTGTATTTGTATAACAAATGCTGAGATGTTTTTTGTAGATAATAAAGCACTACAGAGTATATTTCGTGGGTGACATAGAGTACACACTGGTGAGTATATTTCGTCCTCCTAAATATTGCATACAGTTGTTACTTTCTTTACCCCAATAAATAAATATTTAAGCTTGTGATTAATTTGATAAAATATTATATTTTAATTAAAATAAATTTAGTAATAAAATAGATTTGGAAATCTGAAATTTAAAACATTTAATTTCCAATAATAAATAATCAGACTCAATCCATTTCTGGTTTGGAAGAAAATTATTCCCCTTGTTTATTCCTATTGGTGACCCCGTTTTACGAAAAAAAATTGGTAAAACTAAAATTATATTAATAATATTTCATGCACTGCATTTGGTGTAAAATAAACATTCTTTACCAGACATTCGCAACTTACCGAATCTGATTCAATCGCGAGATTTCAGATTCAGTGCTATGATCAAAGAGTATACACACATCACTCTCAAAGCCACTTTCGTCTGTAAAAGACTTTTCTAACAAATGTTTTAATCCATCATCTTTCATCATCTTTTACAGCGCTTAACACTGTTTAGAAAAACAAACCGAGAAATCACAAAAACAAGATATGCGAGTATAAATGGAAAAAGTGAAACATAATTTTGCAATTTTCTGAAACTCCTTGTCTGGTGGGAGCCATACTACTTATTCACCCAAATATATTATTAAATTATGTTATACAAAACGCATACACAACTATCATCAGCGGAAATTGAACCACAAATTCAAGAAAAAAATATTTCCATGATTTTAGTTACTAATTCGAATTTCAAGTAGCTTGGGGTTCACACAGACACCACCAAACCGAATGTGTCACACATTTTCAAATGTGACTTACGTGAAAGACTTCGTGCTCAAATGCAAACGCATGGTTTGAAACCGGCTTTGTCACTTGGTGCCAGGGTCGTTCCCCCACTTTCAGTATCGTCCACCGCACGAGGCACCAGGACACCGCCCTTCCGCGGTGCAGACTATAAAAAGACTGGACGGTCTCTGCACAGACACAGTCAGCTACCGCAGACCTCCTCTCAACTTCAAACATGTACTCCAACCTGGTGAGTAATCAATATATTCCCACTTATTCATTAGCACGTCCTTTATGATTAATTTCTTAAGAAATGACACGGTTTCGTCTGTTCATTTCAACAATTTATCACGACTGTTACATAACAACAAGATACTTTCATCATTAATACAAATTTTTCTGATAATAAATTACTTTAATGTAAAATCGGGAAAGTATGAAGCCATGCAAAAGGGAAGGAGATTAAAATATGACGTAATTTTCAAGAAGTGAAATTTTGCCTTGTTTTGTTTTCCCAGCCTTCACGTGTTCTGATTGTTGTATTGTTGTGTTGTTAGGTTCTGGTGGCGCTGGTGGTGGTGGCTGCTCTGTTGGCGGTGGCGGCGGCGCAGATCTCGCTGGGCGCCCCCGGCGCGCACCCCGGCCTGGCCTACAGCAGCAGCGCCGCGCGCAGATCTCGCGCGCAGGCCTCGTCCCAGGCCCCGGCCTCATCTACTAACCACGCACTCGCTCAATAAAAACACTCTCGCTATTTAACAGCGACTTTTGATTTTCTCCTTATTCTCCATTCACTTCTCCTTCCTGATAATTTACTAGTAGAAGTAACTCCTTTGAAAGTTCCCTATCTCAGAAGCGAAAATGTTCAACTCTGGAGCAAACTTCTAGAAATTAAAATTTAAAAAATTCTTATCCATTTTCTGATTAAATAACGCTGATACGTTTTAAACTAATTTGGATTCACGAGAAGTTTTACCTTGGAGATCCTGATCTGGTATTATTATTATTATTATTATTATTATTATTATTATTGTTTATTAATTAATTGTCACATCGTTAATAGAAAAGTAGTAAGCAATCATCACGAAATATTAAGAAGCAATAAAATAAGTTAATTCTTCCGGGGCCCCTTTTCATCCTTGTACAGTGATACACAAGGAAAGATGCATCAATAAAGCAGGACGTATGTTCAGAAGTATTACATTTGGTTTCTCAAAAATCAGTAAAATCTGTATGCGACATAAAAGGGAGTTGTATAATCTGTTCACGTTTTCTTGAAATCCAGAATCTCTGCTCCCATTCTTTTACTAAATACAGTTGAATGATGAATAAAAGTACCAACAAAGGAGGTTAGAAACTTTTGAAAACTAACATTTTCGCTACCAAGGTACAGAAAACATACGTGAATTGGTAAACGAACTACAGGTTTGTTTCTTTAGTTACAAAATAGCAACGAAGAAATAGAAATTCAACAATACGTGCGAATAGTAAAAGTATATTGACGTCCAGAAGAAAAACAAACATTTGTCCAAACAAACAGGGAAACTTGACGAAAAACTTGATCGATATGGGGATACATCAATTACTACGCGCGTAGCTCGCAGCGTGAAGTTAAAGTACAACGTTTTACTATGGCGGGGAACAGAGCTGCCCCCAGATTTTCGATCTTCCACATAAAATATGCCATAAATATACTTCATACAGTTTTTAAATTAACTCTTCCAAAATTAATTCCAAGGAGGCATTTGTCTTGTCTTACAAGCACCTCTTGTAGTGTTGAGCAGTTATTCCCCGCCTTGCGTAGGATATAAAAAAAACTTATGTAATTGATAAGAGAACGACTCAATTAAATTATGCTTATTGAATTATACTAGTTTCAAAACAGAGAAAGAATATAAAAATAAAACCTTTAAGATACTATTTTAAAAAAATTAAAAAATTAAAATTGTTTCAAAATTTAAAAACTCTTTTGTAAAAATATAATATTACAAGAAAAGAAAATAGTAAGTTTTCGATTCTTCAAAAATTAATAATTAGTTCACTTCAGGTTATAATTGGTTACTACAATTCTCCACATGAGCGTCTGAATGTTAGTTACATCTTTCAAGGTGCAACAATGGTGTTCTATTCGCAAGTGGCCGAGTAATTGTCTTCAGTCTTGTACACACTGATATCACATTACGGACCACAGGTAGTACAAGTACTACAGGTAGTAAACTATTCAGTGATGTTAGCATTAAAAGACGTTTTATCCAGAAAATGTACCACATGCCCTGCGCTGCACTACATTGCCGTCAATGCCAGGAGACCGGTCGGCAGTTCAGAGCTTCTCCCGGCTGGGTCGGTGCCCTGGTGGAGGGATATACCTGGTTGAGGAAATCTCCCCTAGTCGACAGTTAAGTCTGGGGCGAATCTTACCATCCAGCGGGAGAAGATCACCGCCACCTCGCGAGGAAAAGATGCTCTACACTTACGGCACTAATGATCTTAGTAAATCAATATTTCCACTAATTGTTTTGCACTAATGATCTTATTAGTTGACGTCCGCATAACCGCTAATCAAACAATTGTTGATGTTAGAGGGAAGGCACGAGGAGACATCCCTTTTACTTCCATTTCCCGCTCCTCTTCCATCCACTCTTCCCTTCCCCTTCCCCTCCTCTCTTTCTCACAACCATTCCCATCTCCTTCCTCCGTTCAGTTCTTGAGGAGGCTCCGTATTATCTTCTTTCACATGTTTTTAACCAATCTTCTTTGGAAGATTTTACGTCAATTTCATAACCAATGTTTTTCAGGAACGTCAGGAAATCCTGGAGAAGTCAGACGAGATTGCAATTAAAAAGTGATGATCTCATGAATGAAAGCGTTCTTTTCGGATCCGGACACTCACTGACCCAGACAACACTCAATAGATAATGCTAATCTCCTGTAACAAAAGTATGCATAGGTTCCTTCCACATGGCTACAGTAACGTGTGTAGTTGCGAATGTGCAAATAAAACAACAAATGTGATGAATCTGGACGAGAACACAGTTGGCCGAAAGAACTAGAAGTTTCACACTTCAACAACCCTAAAGTAAACTTCATCACTTCTTGGTACTTCAATTAACTATATATTTTCTAGGATTAATCACCTCCCTCCACTTCCTTAATCTTTTTTCAGCTTTGTATTTTATATTTTTGCATTAATCATCCCATCAGTCACTCTCTTATTATTATATTCTTTCTTAACCACAATAATCTTTACAAGTTCTTTTTAAATGTATCATATTATCTCTTCATTTTCGTCCAACTTCCTTCCTTTTAACATAATTATACATGGTCTATATCTAATGAAATCCTTTCTCGCTTTCATTATAAACGGGTGGTAGTCAGACTCTATTTTATCTATCACCTTAAATTTTACTATCTTCCCCCAACTCTTATCTTGCCTACCTATAGTAAATCCTTTTATCTTTTTCTCCTGTATATCTAACTCTTCCTCCATATTCCAATCCCAATTTTGTTCCTTCCCTCTGACAACTATTCCTCATCCTTTCTCAGATGAAACCATCAGGAACATACTATTTTTATCCATTACTTTGTCTTTGGAATATCTTTCTTCATTTTCATTCAACTCAAACTTCCCATTTCTTTCCTTCCCTGTTCTTTCATTCAAGTTCCTCATATCTGTGGTTTCTTGCTTTGCATTTATGAACCTCTCTTCTTTGTAAGATTATCTATCATGATATCCCCCCAGGTAATCTGATTGTTACACTTCTTGTGGTCATCTCTTATCTTCATGTTTCCACCAATTCAGTCTACCATTTCACCTTCCTACATTCCCTACAATTCGCATCTCATTGAATCATTCGTTCCCACAAATCTACCATTGTTCCTCAAACCAAATCTATTCCAAAATTATATTGTAACATTATACTTTTTTCTTCATTCTCCATCATTTCTTTTACATTTCTTACATAAAGACCTAACCCTACTTAAATACTTGCCACAGTATAAGAACCTATTAAGTTTTCTGAATCTTTTTCTACATTAGTTTCTCCTATATTATTATATTTTTACTTTTCATTCTTATGTCTCAGAAGATTATTTTTCCTCAATTAATGATTTTCATCCATTTATTTTTCACTTGCTTTAAATTTTATTTGTTTTCATTCCTCAATATTTCTGAATTATTCGTTGCCTTTTTTTTCTCTTTATTATTCCTTTTTGCTCTCATAGATATTGCTTATATTCTTAGTCACTCTTTCTCCAAGCTCCTTTCACCTTTTTTCATCTCTATTCAGTTACTAATTTACTCTCTTAAATTCCATTACCAATAATTCTTTCAGTTCATCCATCTTCTTCCCTTGCCACTTTCAACCCTCTCTCTCTTCTCTGTCTAACACTGCTAACCCTACGTCAACTTCCCGATTTTTGTAATACCACTTTCTAATATAATCCTTCTTTTGCATTCTTTATCTTTACATTATTCTACATTACTTTCTCTCTCCTTTTCATCTTCCTCTTATTGCATTATTTCTTTATATTAATTCATTCATCCTGATATTTCTGTCTCCTTCCTTATTTTCTACTCTTGCATTTGTGCTTAAAATGTTTATTTTGGCCCAATTGATTGCTCTCCTCACAAAGACTCTACTTCATTTTTTCTGTTTCACTTTCCCTACAATTGACAGACCACATATTATTTCTAATAATACTGACTTGATTTTAATTTACCGTATATCTTATTTCTAATTTGTAAGTAAATTATACATATCTTTTCTCCTATTTTCCTTCTTCCTTCTACCACAACCCCTACCAAGATTCCAATAATCAGAAAAATACAACCTACAGTAACGTCAATTCATTTGACTCACTGAATCAAAGGAAATATGCCATCATAAACTTCCGATTTCTGCTAATAATAATGAATAATTGAGAATAACGAAAAATTTGTTTTCATGGTCCCTTTTTATTAGTTTCCGAAACAACTGTACGTAAAGAAGTATTTTGGCATAAAAAGCGTTAGAAATTATGTTTGATAGGCTCAAGGATGTTCTACGTTGAACGCTTAGGCCTAGGGCCGCTGGCTGGTGAGATCCGGCACCGACCAACACTTCGGCTAGCGGGTTTTCCCTCAACCAGGTATCTACCATCAGCGGGGCACCGCCCCAGTCGGGACAAGCTTTAAATTTCCGATTGGTCTCCCGGCATGTATGGTAGTGTAGTGCATGTAAGTGTGTGGTGTGTGTGTGTGTAAGTAAGAGGAAGGATAGGGCAAGGAAGAGGAATAAAAGATTGCACGCGGACCGTGACCCATTTATTATGTGTTGCTCTGGCATTTTACTGGTGTTGATTGAAGAACCGACGTAAAAGAACTGCTCAGAGCACTCTGTTACTAGAATCTCCTCCAGACAGCAGTTGAATTCGACCTAGCTATCTAGCAAGTGTAGAAAATTCGGCTCGCACTGCAGTGACATCAGTTGATGCCTTCAGCCACCAAAGTCGGTTAAAAGACAACAAAATCTCAACACTCCCTTAAAATGTTAGGTTATATACAAACCTATTCCATTCGCGAGGTCATATTGTCGTTTACCATGTTTTCGCGGAAGTGGGTCGATTCCAGCAAGTGGGGTACGATAAGAGTTAAGAGTCGAGAGTTCTGTTACGTTAGGTGTTTAAAGTTTTACAATTATTTTTTCTACTTCCATTGTATCATGCTGCAATTTTATGACTGCAACCAATTGCATAATGATACTCATTTTGATACACATTTTATTATTATAAAGGTTCTTGAGCAATCACAGAGAAGTTTACAAACCAAGTATTGGCACTTAATCATTGAGAATCGTTGTAATAAATGTTTCGTTCGATTGCGTACATTAAAATTACATTTGATAAAGTTGAGCTAGTTTTTGAGAAATGAGACCGTAAAGTTTGTCGTTTTAACATGGGTTCTTATGGCGACCCGACTTAGCCGACCAGAAATTTGAAAATTGTGGGAAAACTGTTGAAAATGTTTTAAAAAACTCTTCCTTAGGTAGCTAGCATCTCGAAGAATCAACATGCGCAATTTGAAGGACATCTACCATCTCAAATAGGAGAAATACGCAATATTTTAAGCCTAAATCACTCCAAAGAGAGATATTCGCGCGCTTTCTACAGGGACGGGCCTGGTAACGCCCAACTCGGAACACTGTGCGCGTAGCGCCTTCATTTAAATCGAGCGACAAGTCTCCGGCAAGAGTTCTTACATTCCTCTGGGTCTTCTGGGCCCAATTAAAGATCCTCACCCTGGAAAACATTGCCTTTGTATCAGATATTTAAATTTGATGGATTAAAGCATTCGTGCGTTCTGAATGAAAACCTCAATTCAGTTAATATTCCAAATGATCACGTTTTTTCTTTTATATTATATGAGCTATATAAACAATTTTGTATGCTATGAAAAGTATGAATGATAAGCCCTGCACAGGATTAGTCGTCAGCGGAATAATGTATATTTTATACTTATATTATTTGTATTTATACAGTCTGCAATAAATAAATAAATCACTTTGATTCTAGAGTGTAAGCTTCCGGTTCTACTGCGAAACAGGAAAGGGCCTGCAGTTTATGATGATGATTCATTGTGATTCAACTTTATGAGCAAATGGGTAATTTTGAGAGTTTATAGAAATATTTATACATTTATTATAGCATTATTTCAGTTTGAGCTCTATAACAGCTCTTTTTTTTCATTTTAGCTCCTGAACAATGATTAATTATTTGAAAATAATTCACATTCTCTTTTTCATTATATGAGATACACAGTGGATACTGGACTCGAAGCAACAAAATTTTGCATATGTCAGCACCTCAATCAGTAGAACTACTGGGGTGAGAATTCAATTCACAATAGTATTAGAAATTGCTGGTTTTAATTTCAACCATTCAAGGTATAAATGTAGAGCTGGATTTCCCTACTAGCAAAATATGAAAGCTTGGGACTCATTTCCCTGTGCCTGGATTTTTGAAAATAAATATCCTTAAAACTCCAAGGAATGTTTTAATCTGAATAATAATCAATCAAATATTTTATTGAACCATAATATTTGAATTTAAAAATAAATTGAATGAAACAATAAGAAACGAAACATGCATTTATAAATGAGAAATTGACAATGGAACTTTCAATTTTTAAGCTATTTGTTAATTTACATTTGTGTTTGTACATGGATTTATCTTATCATAATTAGTGATTTTTAGTTAAAGTTTTTTTTCTGGAGTGCCCAACACAGTATTATGCTTCAAGGCCCACTGTATATAAAACCAGCCAAGGGTAAACTGATTGAAATAGTAAGAGGAATTATAAATTCAATCATATGTATCATATCATATATATCAATCATATATATCATTAGTATTTTAACAGAAATCCCTTTTCTCTGTAGCACTATTCTGGCAAACCAATTGCACTCCCAATGCGCTCAGACATTGTTTACCGCGTGTCAGCTAGGCACCAAACAGTACAGAAACAGTATTCAAAGTGAATGAAAACAAGGACAATTTGAAGCAGCATGAGCTCTGCAGGTATACCAATGTCACAGAATCAGGCGTTGCCTAATTTACCAAAGACATTTCACGATACTCAAGATGAGGAGATTTCGGCCATTATTAGTGATCACTGTAAAAATATGGAGATATATGTCTATAATGTTACTTTTATAATTTTGATCTTGCTAATGGTTAAATAGTCCTTTTTTATATTCAATCTTATGTCTCAATTTTTCATTCTTGCTACGGATCTGTTGGTACTAGTTAAGAAACTAGTCAACGATAAGTCTTTATATAATATTGAAATATTTTTATTTTCTATCTATATAACACAATTAATTCGTATAATCAAATAAAACTCTTAATAGGAATCCCTGGTTTGTTTATACATGTTTCACAATACCCATATGTCTGACAAATAATTATTATTGAATGTAAAATGGACTCTCTATCTACTAGGGAATATCTCGCTCTATCCACCTTAAAATAAATTGTACCCTAATTTCACTTTGATTTTATCTGACTAGCGCAGTACTCTCTCATTGGTGGACTGGTAACCACAGCCACCTGCGGCAGCATGCCAGGATAGGGTTAAGGAGCTGTCTGCTAGGTGGCCGTGGCTGAATCCTGCATGTCAACTGCCACAAAACTATTCAAAGTAAAAGTTTAACTTATCAAAGTCGTATAAAAGTACTGTAAGAAAGTCGTTGTAATGGGTATTAATACACTCGTGTAAAGTTTACGATAGTCGCTCATTCCTCGCACATATCGTAATGACACACTCAGTATTAATACCCATCATTACATCATCGTATCATAATGTACTATTAATACAATTACTATAGTATCTTTTAAAGTTTTCAGAAATGCTGTGAGAACAAAAAAAATACTTACAAGCTTTTGACTTCCTAGTGAAAGATAGTCTAATATTTTGTTTGAATTTGAAGGATCAAAAACCTCCAAGATTGAAGAATCGAGATTCTAAATCTCTATTTCTTTTAATGATTTGTATCACGTGTCTATACGCAAAATGCTTCGGTTAAAGTGTTACCTTGGTGATGTAGACGGCGCCAGGGCCATTCCCCCACTTCCAGCATCGTCCGCCAGCCAAGACACCGAGGCACCGCCCTTCCGTGATATAGAGTATAAAATGCCTTCACACCTGCAGCGCAAGTACAGTCAGCTACCGCAGACCTTCACTCAACTTTAAACATGTTTTCCAACCTGGTACGTAGATTTACGTCTACTTTTTCAGTATTTATTTTCAATAATTATCAGTACTTCGACTTCTTAGAAAAATCGCTGTGAAAATCTTTCAGGTTATTATTAATTAGTTCTGCGCACTATATTGCAATGGAACTCACAATCATCAATTTGATGTTTTTCGATTAATTTTGAGGATTGTTTTAACAAAATGTATTAATTTTCCGATTTATTTCCTCCTTTTCAACTTTGCTTTTCAGGACGATGAATATATTACACATCTAAAACAAGGATTTTCAACATAACTAACGATCCCGCTGATATAGTTTTAATTTAGTTATATATAATAATGTTCAGTACAAATAAGTTTTAAAATAAAAATTTGAAAAACATTTTGGGTAGTGTTTTAATGAAGTAAATTAATTTTTGGATTAGAAATTTATAGAAGTCTTAAAGATGATCATAAAAATGCTTTTATAAATTAAGGAGATTTGAATACTAATCCTCATAAGTTCGTGAATTTATACAATCACATTTGTTTTGTTTTCTTAGCCTTCACGTGTTCTGATTGTTGTGTTGTTGTGTTGTTAGGTTCTGGTGGCGCTGGTGGTGGTGGCTGCTCTGTTGGCGGTGGCGGCGGCGCAGATCTCGCTGGGCGCCCCCGGCGCGCACCCCGGCCTGGCCTACAGCAGCAGCGCCCGCGCGCAGATCTCGCGCGCAGGCCTCGTCTACGGCCCCGGCCTCATCTACTAAGCTACTAACCACGCACTCGCTCAATAAAAACACTCTTTCTATTTAACAGCGACTTTTGATTTTCTCCTTGTTTCCCATTCCCTTCTCCTTCCTGACAACACAGTATTAGAAACAGTGCGCCAGGGAAGTCTGTCGGCACTAAGCCGAATCAGCGCTTCCTATAAAAAATTGCATTTATGTTGGTAGCAGATCACTGGGATACAAGTGAGGCGCACAACACTTCCAACATCTATTATGATAGTAGTGAGTAGGCAATTTACGTTTTCTGTTCTTACAAGCTGCGTCTACCCGTCCCAATATAATTTCCGTTCTACATTAGCAAGGTACTACTGCGGAGACTTACCTGAGGTGCTATAGCTGCTTTGAAAGGTCCCTTGCCTCAGAAAAGAAAAAAAAATGGAGGGAGGATATAAAAAGGAGCAATAATATCCTATTCTTTCTTGTTATTATTAAATATGCAGAAAAGACTATATTACAGGATTTTTGTTCTTTTTAACAGTTCTATAGCCTTCAATCATTCTGGTTCAAATCTCTTCTAATGGCTAACTTTGATCACAACAAACAAGAAGCAACACATTCTGAAACTGCACATTGTAGAGTTAAATAAAGTGCGAACATATTTTCATAACCCAAAGAGTTCCAGCACACTGAAAATATACAATAAAATCCATACGTAACGACAAAATACGAGGACAGATAGGAAAGTAACGCGCAATTTTTTTTCTCTGCTGGTATTGAAACTGTAATGGTGAAATTGTACAAGATACTTTGACGATCGCCCTACAGAGGGTATTTTGTTTTCATGTGCAGCTCTACTGAGTGTCGTAGTCTGAATTACGAAACAAAAATTTCGCCCATGTTACTGTCACCTTGTGAAGAACAGAGAAGTGTAGTGCGAAATTTGTGAGCCAAAGGGCATAATGCTAGAGAAATTCACAGGGACATGTGGGGCGTGTGTGGGGACGACCGAGTGGACGCATAGCAATATCTCCAGGTGACGTCATTCGTCCAATGTGTTCTAACAAAACGAACTTTGATGATCAGGGCATATTGAAATTGGTAGCAGGCTGGCACAAATGTGTTGACAAACTTGGCGACTATGTAGAAACGTTGGTCAAAAGTGTACGGTCTTTGGTGAGTTTTTGTGTTTTGTTACCAATTAACTTTTGAGGTAAAAAAATATTGTGCGTTACTTTTCGATTTGGTACTATTTGGAGCTCATTCTTTACAAAAGTTTGTAAAGAATTAATATAAAAAGTCCCACTCAAATGTGAACAAAAACTAGTAATTGTTTTTATGTCAATCTTCAATAAAATGCAAAATTGATCGAAAAATGCAAAATCACTTCGAAACTGCGAAATGGTCGCAAATCTGCAGTATAATTACTAAATTTCAATTTATCGTTTATTTCGTTTTCGCTCTCCAACTACGGATTCAGCATCGAATAGGGACAACCTGGGATACAACAAGTCGATGTTTTTAAATCATTTAATTTAATAGCGACCGTGTTAAAAATAGCGATGTATTAAATTGGTTACTCTTATTTCCTCATTTTAGGGAGAGAATCTAAAAAGCATCAAAATATTTTCTTCATCTCAATTAATCATCTCTTATTAAAAATTTTCTCAACAAATGCTACAAAATTCTAAAACTAATTTTATAATACTATAAAATGCTATAGCATGTTTTAAAATTCTTTTTAAAACTCAAAATGCTAAATTCTCCCATCATAATCATTTGTCTCCCAGTATCCTGAACATGACAGTCGGAACTTACAACTCGACACAACATAAATTAGGTTTTAGAATCAAACAACCAACATTTGTGAAACGGTTATTTACATGTGCATGAAGGCGCTGTATTGCTGCATTTTGACTATATTATTCGTGTGAATCAATGCAGTTTGCGTGTTGCGCTAAGTAATCAGATAAATTATTATTAATCTTTACCTATTAAAATGGCGTAATCTTTTTAAAAACTTATTGTTAATTTACTCTCGTCAATATTCATTAGAAAAAAAAAAATAAATTACATGCTTTTCTACATCCTTTTAAATAACATATTTTCTGACAAAATAATTAAAATGCAAGTTGAATGAACGTAATATATTCATTAATTTCGATATTACTTACATCAAGTAGATCAAGGTGAATAAATAGTATATATGAGCATACTAGACATTTTGATAATACTCATAAAGTTTCATTTAATTTTGTTGTTAAATAAGGAAAGCAAAATAATGCTTTCATATCTAAGAGTCTCATTAATGAAATCAGTTCAGAAATTATACACATGCAAAAGAAAAATCTATACTAGTCATTTCAGTTCATTAACTGTATGATTAATTTACATAATTGTGAAAATAAATGATAACATTAATTACTCTGAAACTATGAAACAGTAAAAACGGTATCAATCTGAAATTAAAAATATAAAAGCTGGTAAAAATCGTATTCACTAGTGGCCTGCAGTATCAAAACGTTTGCTGAAGAAAACCACACAAAATGGTTTTCCAAAAAGTAACACTCACACTGATCAAGAATCAATTTGCCTATTTATTCCACTCTCAATGGAGGGGATAACTGAATTATATGCAGAAAACAGAAAGGAATGCTCTTCTACGACGAATACTGAACAAAAATTTGATCGCACATGGCTAGATTCAAGCCTATTGTAGAACATTAAACAGTAATCCTACAAACTTTTCAGTGAAGTTCACACCTTAATTATCAATTATTATTCATGTGATTTATGCATTCCCGTTGTCAACGGAAACATTGAACACTTTATCTCGTATCTCCAATTTTACTCTCTCGCCTTCTACGTAGTACGTAGTGAAGAGAAAGAACTGCAAAGCTGAAGCAAACAAATGGCGAGGTTTTCTAAGAAAGCTCAAATTGCAAGTTACTGCTCCCAAAAAAGTGCATGTATCATGAATCCATTTGTAGTAAATTACATTCTCTAATACTTTCTCAATAATAATTGATTTACGGCAAAACATTTCCGTCTGGCTGCCCTCAATACCAGCGCCTAAACAGTTCAGACGATTTTCTCCAAAATTGGTAATCCTCCGGTCGTCCTGGCTGAACTCGAGGACCTTCTAAATTGAAAAGAATATTTTGATTTTTGGGGGTACTTCACATAAAGTCTCAACGACATTTTCAAAAAGTCTCATAAATGACTTCAAACATTTCAGGGCAGATAGATTAAAGAAGCTTACAAAAATAGCGCAAGTATTTCGTTGATATCTTAAAGTTTCGAAATCTACAAAAGAAAAAAAATTCGTCGTCTACTACCATATTTTTTTCCTCAATGAAATGTGTTCATTAAATTGGATGTTTAAATAATGTCAACTATAAATTTGTTTAATGTATAATTTGGTTTTGCCTTTTTTGTTAAATAAAAACCATTTTAAATAAGTATGTAAAGCAAATTTTCTTGAAAACGGCTTGAAATTTTTCCTTTCCAATTTTTCTGGAATATAACAAAGTAGGTTTATAAAAATAGTGCAAATCCCTATCGTTGATCACTTTGTATTTTCTAAATAATTATTTGCAAAAGTTAAAAGATTTTCGGAGGTTTCTATATTTGTGATATTGAAACCTTTGCTTGGCAATAATAATAATAATAATAATAATAATAATAATAATAATAATAATAATAATAATAATAAAAATAAATAAAATATTTTCGTCAAAACCAATTCTTTAAATAATACATGTAAAGTTATTTGCAATATAAGTGTATTTCACGTAATTTTGCGTTACCACCACAAATAATGCAATAAAGTATGTGCTGTTGTAACACCACTAGTTTATCATGAAAAGTAATTAAAATTCTGCATTAAATTATTTTCACTTGTAAGAGAGCTTCTTTGCTTTAGTAAACGAAATAATTTCGCTTTGGGGGGGGGGGTAACTGTCAACTGTCTTCTCTAAAGACTCCTCCAAAGGCTTCGCCGAAAGACTTGTTGTGGGCCAGGTATCCAGTGATACAACGCCCGCGAAGCATTTTGTACAGCCCTTACTTCTAAACCACGCACGAGTTGCTCTGACACATTGCCCGCGAACTCCAGAAAGCTAGTTACCTTGACCGCAAACTTGACCCTGCGCTACATTTAAAACATTAACTACTAGCTGAACTCAAGCGAACATTTCGCGTTCAGTAAACTATTGTTTTAAAAGTGAAAATATTATCTTTGTGCTGTATCCTACATTCCAACGCCAAAAAGGTGAGTTACAGCATTACGGAGTCCCCGAATGGTGAGTAGTGAACAGTTTAATGTTGCTAGTCGATGAGTTTAAATTTCACAAAATTTAAAATAGCCACTTTTATTCACTGAGTAATAATTCCCTATCCAATATTAGCACACTTACAGAGTTTTGTGTGGATGGTTTCTTCTAAATTGTAAAAAACGTCATCCGTACTTAGCGCATTGTAGACAGAGAGGGTATTAGATTTCTTTATTATAATTGGTCTCTTTACTCCACTTCCGTTTTGGAACAACTTTCCGTAGGTAGAGCTTCTGGAGAGTAAATTAAGCGAATTAAATGAGAATACGGCAGTAATGAATCTAATTGAAGGGACTTGAAGTTGTTAGTACATCTTTCTCTTCTACACTATTTAACATTTGTTCAAACCTACTACAGTTATACTACAAAGTACTGAACCTGTTGATAATGTTAATTGAAAACTAACCAACAAGTTTAACAAGTTTTAAGGAGGAAATGTTTATTTCCGTAATAATAGCCATTTTATTCGTAGAAAATGTTGATATTTAATATGTTGCTGTCAATAAAATGAAAAGAACACCATTTCATACATCAGTTACTTTATTTCACCGCTAAATATATCACGTTAACGAACATGCAAAGAGTGGCCGAGGTGACCAACCTTGCTAACTTGTTCGGTACCAGGGTCATCGTGCTTGGGTACCCACCCACCTGCCGTCTACATTGCACCAACTTTGGGGCCCCGCCCTTCCGTGGTGTGGAGTATAAAAGGATCGGACGGTCTCTGCACTAGCACAGTCAGCTACCGCAGACCTCCACTCAACTTCAAACATGTACTCCAACCTGGTGCGTAGTCAAAATTCTTGTACAAATCACATTTACTTAGCATCTAATCCTGTGTTAGCTAATTGAATTATTTTTTAAAAATAATAATGCTATTTATTACACAGTTTTGCATAGTAATTTAATGCACTTCGTGTTCTTAGCTTACTAAGATATATAATAATAACTTTTAGTACAGTAAAAGACTTCAAAAATATTTGGGAAACTTTGGTATTAATAATTTGATTTAATAGTGTAATATATTTTATTTAACGTAGGATCAATATTGTCCGTATCAACGACATCATAAATATTAAGGAACACATTTATAATTTTACTATATTGTTTCCACTTTTATATTCAATGAACTGAAATGTCGCTTCATAAATATGTTTTTAGAAAGAAATGTGTGAAATTCATGAATTTTGAACATGAGTTTATCGTACTATTATGAACTATCGTTCATACAGTGAAATAAAATATAAAAATAAATAATTACGACTATGTAAACGGGGTGCATTCCAGTAGATACTATTTATTGGTGTAATTTGAATTAAATCAGCATTTATTTATTCAGTTTTTTTAATAAAAATTTAATCTTCCGACGCTTTTTGCCTTGTTTTGTTTTCCCAGCCTTCACGTGTTCTGATTGTTGTGTTGTTGTGTTGTTAGGTTCTGGTGGCGCTGGTGGTGGTGGCTGCTCTGTTGGCGGTGGCGGCGGCGCAGATCTCGCTGGGCGCCCCCGGCGCGCACCCCGGCCTGGCCTACAGCAGCAGCGCCCGCGCGCAGATCTCGCGCGCAGGCCTCGTCTACGGCCCCGGCCTCATCTACTAAGCTACTAACCACGCACTCGCTCAATAAAAACACTCTCGCTATTTAACAGCGACTTTTGATTTTCTCCTTATTCTCCATTCACTTCTCCTTCCTGATAATATACTATTAGAAGTAGCTGCCTTGAAGGTTCCCTTACCTCAGAAAAAAAAAATTCTGGAGGGGAGAGGTCGATAACAAAGGGAAATTATTTTAAATCATTTTAGAGGTAAATATCAAATGAACGAGTAAGCATTCGAAACCAGCTGGAATCTGAACCCCAATCTCTATTCACACAATATCTCAAATTTCTATTCCAATGGTCACAACGCTGCAGGCGAGCACTGTTCAGAAGGGTTGGTAGTACCAAGCATCCTCGCTGAACAAACATCAAGCACACAGGGGTATTCAATTACTACTGCTACTAGAGCTATCCTTACGGAAGGACCACATATTTATTTTATTGTTGATTTGATATGCACTTTATTTATTCAATTTTCTGCGGAGGAAAATACTAGGAGTATTTAAAAAGCTCGATAAACTTTTACATTATTTATTATAGCCTATATTGATCACATTATCGCCCAAGACCTCCCGCTTTACACAAGGTGAAAAAGTTGGTAGGTTTCCCTAGTTTAAACCAACAAATTGTTTTCCACATCCTGACGCGATTCAACATACAGTAGTTCAATAACTACTACAAACACTTCACAGATATTATATTCGTAAGATTATATACAAGAAAATGTACAAAAGAATTTTATATACAAAAATGGTTATATGTCGATTTACTTATTATTATTCAATCAATTTTATTATTTATCTTGATTAAATTATTATTTAATCAAGATTAAATTCAATTTTTTTTGAATGGTACATTTCAGAAGATTTCCTTTAAATTTATTCCAGAAGTAGCTGAGTAGAAATGCAAACGAGTTGTTTGCAAAAGATTTTGCCAGCTGATATATATCGATTAGAACTCTCCAAGATTTTCTTTATATTTCATGTCCAATATTCTTCATGCGCAGTACGATCAAATTATGAACACCATCTTTTCTGAGTAAACATTTCCACGCAGATCAAATCAAATGCTAAATGAAGTTATTATTTTCTCTCAAAAAACTTTCCTCAAAACAAATATATCATTTATGGGCTGCAATATTCCACAACTGGAAAAGTGAAGTTTTGAGATAAACGTGTTTAAATTTTAATGGATTACAATTCGTTGCCGTGTGTTTACGGTCCTGAAACAAAACACGTAACAGTATTGTTAATACCCTTGAGGGCCTTTCTCATTCTTTATGCCCTCGCTCCTTTTGAATACTTTATGGCTCGCTCTCATACCAACGTAACACATACAAATTTTTATGGATTCGATTTATTAAAGTTAAGATACAAGCAAATACAATAAATAAATGACATAATGTTCAACTAAGTAAAATAACTTGTTATAAACTTTATTTTTCTTAATTGATATGAAAATTGCAATTTTGGAATGTTCCCGTGAATTTATAATTGACATCAGTCACTCACATTTCAGGTTTACTATCACCTTTTTTGGAGACATATATTCTTCTTGAGTAGCAGTTCTAGTAATAGTAATAAAATGTTTAAGGCACTTTGGCTAACATCCTCGAAAAGTTATTTTTGGGTGTAATGACATATTCTAAATAACTTTTGGCAAATGACGCAAATAATCTAAAATACCGTTTCTTCAACGTAATTTACACTGTTATTCACACTGTTATATAACTCTCAAATTCACCATAAACATGTTCATATATTTCTAGAGGTTTTACAGGAAACCACTGTCCGTAGTTTTCTTAGCTTTTGCGAGAATTTACGTAGGAACTTCACAATATTTTTTTCATTTAGTACGAACAAATCAGAGCAATAACGATTATGCAATAGTAATTAGATAGCCACACTTGTGTTTGACGTCCTATTGACAAATGACTTCTACAATCAATTCTAATTAACTACTACAATTAATTCTAATCTCGGGCCAGAGGCTCTCGGGTTTGGAAGTCGCTCTCGGTGCAAAAACGTCTACTTAACACGATAGCCACATAAATAACTATTAAATGGTGGTTGAATTACAGGCATCACACGCTTAGTAACGGGTGCATTAAGCGGTAAGTATTACTAAAAGAGGACTTTTTCATAGGAGTTCTGTCAATAATAACAATTATAAAACGTTTTATAATGAGTATAATAACTAATAGTTAGTATTTTTCGAATTGCCCCAGTGCTGCAGCCCACTAACGATATGGTCGTGGAGCAGTATCAATGGCAAGCTATTAATTACTATGAAACCTTTTAAAAAACATACACATTTGAATTATGATGTGTGGATAAATTTTATTTGTTGCTAATCAATATTAGTGTCCTTTAGCAGTAACAACTGCTCAAGGTGAGTGCCCATTAAAACAGATAGAAACATTCTTTTCATTCTTGTCGCTACAGCCCAGTTCGGACCTTAGCCTGACATTTGGAGCACTTGTCGTGAATTTGGTAGATCGGTATAGAAACAACTTACCAGCAAATTGAAGGCACTCCGATTGCAGGTACGTCTATTCTTCAGTGGTTATGAGAAAACTAGAAAAATTAGTTGTAGCTTGTATTGTTTAATTGTGAATATCATGCTGGTACATTTCTGATTGCTAAGAGAGAATACATTGAATGAAACCCTTTTAATATTAATTATAAAAAACTAAACTGTAGATTGATCAGATAGAAGTATTTTCACTTTCCTAATCTAAATGAAAACATTCAAATGATCAACTTTGCATTTCTATACCACAAGCTCCATAATTAACTAACCAACGCATCCAAATCCTATTTGAACTACAAATGTACATGTTTGTAGCCGAAAACAAGAAACAAATTGTCAAAAACCTGAAATACAAACAGCAAAAATTACAAAAGGGTTGTACATTGTATTTAAAATTAACTGTAAGAATTGCCCACTTCAGTGCTATATACAAAAACGGAAATTAGAGACCACCATCAGATATCATCCTAATAGACAAAATTCACTCTGTCAACTCATATTGGAACTTGATCATAAAATGGATTTCAGTAACGTTAGCATTATTGATCGTGAAGAAAGACATTATCCAAGAATAGTGTCCGAAAAAATTCACATCAAACTTCATAAAATCATGACAAAAGTCGATGAAACCATGTTGATAGTTTTGTCACTACACATATATCTATTATAATCTGTTGCAAGAATTTAAACAAATAAATAATCATTTTCAGAATTTATCTATTTTAGATTCATTTCTTGCTTGTCTTATCATCACATACCTGGCTCCTTCCTTTTTCTCCTTTCCCTCCCTCCCCATTTCCTGCTTCCGTGTTCTTTCCCTCTTTGTGAAGTCACACTTTCCTTTTCTCTATAAAAAAAGGGCATGTAACTTCAACCTGGGACTGAATCCCCCGACATTTACCTAACCGACTTAAACGTCACACCGCAGTGAATGAACAATCTTCCCGTACTTGTAACAGTTAGTATGTACTACGCAATCGAAGACTTGGCACTCTTACACTGACTTTATATTCTTATCCATTGTAATTTAAATATCTGGATAAGAATTGCATACGCTTGGCACGGCATTTTTTATTTAATTTGAAATCTTTACCTCTTCATTTATTGTTTAAAAGGTATGGGATCCAATCATACGGATTTTAAACAATTTTTACATTTTCATTTAAATTTAATTTTAATCTGAGTTTGTGTAGCATTTTATCCTCGATGTATTTACAGCCTTGAAAAGGAGATTAACCCAGAATATAGAAAACTGGAAAAAATCTCAGAATACCTCATTTCGTTTCTTCAACAACAATTTACCATAATTATATCATAAATAAACATCGGACAAAAATTGTAATTAAATATATTTTGGCTGTCAAAATTATAACAACTAACACATTTCATAAATGATTTCAATAAATTAGATTAGCAGTAACAAACATCAAAGACCTATTCTACACGACATTTAATGAATTGCTCTTTCACCATGTCCTAGAAGTAATTCACTCAGATTAACAACCAACTTCTCCAAGGAACGCTTTGAAAACAAGCTGTGAAACATTTAAAAGACTAATGAAAAATTAATACCAAAATTGTATAGATTTTACTATTCTGTTGAGATTAGTGAAGCTATCACAGAAATAAATAACAAATAACAAAATAATCAATTATTTTGAAAATTTCAAAAATATTTTGAAATTAATAAAAGTAAAAACCAGAAGGTGTTGGAACGTACTAAAAATTGCAGAACTGTAAAAAGGAATAAACCATCTAATATCATCGATCATAAAATGATCGCCAGGAAATGTAATCAAGTGCAATATGATTTTATTTCGTGAGGACATAAATCTAAAAGCAGTTCTCATTAGCAAAACACAAATAAAAGCTTGAGGAAAAACTTATATTCTTCCAATACCAATAGATAATGAAAAAATTTTTGTATTGCAGAAAACTGAAATACTAGCAACCCGTTTTACAAGCACATTCACACAATCGACGCCAGAATAACGCAAAATTACGATTAAATGTTCAAATTTTCGGATACTCCATTTCACAATGTTCCACACCTATTAATTTCTCTCTACGAAATCAACTAAAAACTTTTAAATGAAAAATCACTAGGCCACCGAATCAATTCAACTATTAACAAAAGATTACTCAACATTGCAACTGCATTTTTCAACAATACATACATCTCCATTCCATGAAGCTGATACTATCCACACTCATAAAAATATCTATTTATATATTATTATTATTATTATTATTATTATTATTATTTATATTTATTATACAGCCAGTACCATAACTAAGAAAACATCAATCACACGTTGAAAATTACAGACCTATCGTGTAAAAATGTCTTAGAAAATTGGTTGCTCGGCAGTCTAAAATAAACACAATTCTATAAAACAAACTTAACTCCACGACGTCAATTTGCTTTTGTATCTCAAACCTCAACAATACACTAATTATCGTGACTGAAAAGATATTCATTCTGCTTCCGAAAAGGGAGATCTCACTACCTCTGTTTATAGATGTGTCACGAGAATTCAATAGAATAAGACACTCACCCATTTCAATGGCAAAATTGATTTTCAAAGGATAGAAAAATAACTTTTAAATTGTATGAGGTTTTGAGGCAATAGATGGTATTTTAGGGACGTACAATAATTTTGCGTGTACCAATATGCTTGTGCAAGCAAGAAGACGTAATAAACCTTGTTCCTTTACTTTCATATTTGAAAATATCACAAACAGATAAAAGGAATGTTTTTTTAACCTTTTCTCGAATATCTAACCAGCCAAATGCGTATGAAATGTATTGTTTTTTTTATATTTAAGTTTGATTTTTGTACTACTTCTCAATGCCTTGTTCTAGTAATAGAAACCACGGAAAAGTCCAAAAAATATTTTTCTGCCGGATCAGGAAGAATTACGCAATGATATTAGCTCTTTCACTTCTTTACAAAATAATTCAAAACTCCTCTTTAACCATGAGGTAGCCAACAATACATACGTGTAAGTTTTTGAAAACTTTCTTTTCTCGACAGCAATAACATAGACAACAGAACTTTTGCACAGAACCTTTAATCAGCATCCCGTAAAATGTGTAAGCAGTACTTTTAATGAATCAATGTGATCAGAAAATAATTCAAATATTAGAATATAAACGTGAAATGTATGAGTCAAGCCAAAGTTGTTGAGTAGGTTTTATATGACCTATTTATGACCACTGACGTCTTTTCATTTCAGACACAGTTTTATGAAGTGGATTACACTCTGACCACTTCCTTGTAATAAATTTAAGTTTCTGTGTGATAACTAAAGGTGATCAGATATTTTATCAGAGAGGTAGAGGTACAATCTGCATTACCATTGTAACATACTTAATTCCAAACAACTTTTAAAACGCAACCAAAGGGAACCTTCCGTAAAAGTTTATTTGCCTCTATTGCACCACTTGCACAGGTCACGCCTACACAAAGAGTAAGCAAGGCGACCAGCCTTAGTGACGTAGTTGGTGCCAGGGTTATCACGACTGTGTCCCCACTTTAACTGTCCTCCACTGGGCCTCGACTTTTTACACCGTTCTTCCGGGGTGCAGAGTATAAAAAGGATTTACAGTCTCTCTACAGGCACAGTCAGCTATCGCAGACCTCAACACAACTTCAAACATGTTCTCCAACGTTGTGAGTATTCATAATTCTTCTTAAAACTTTTCATATTTACCGTAAATGCATAAACTAATAGCAATTATTTGTGCAGAAATTAAATTTTATTATGATTGGTATTTTTTTCATTCGAGAACACTCCCTCTAGAGTACGTAAAATTAAAAATGTACGTCGAATTGTACTTTTTATTGTTGTTTACCAATATATATTTCTTCAAAATCGTTTTTACACATTAAGGGATGTAGATAAAAACAAATAAAAATATGTAATTTGATGTAATGTACACCACATGGCCCTCAAATTTGTTATTTATTAAAGAGATACATCTTAATATCTAGCCACTAGGTATGTTGAGACTCAGCTCCGGTGGGGGTGTATGAAAAGCGCGGCAGCTAATCGACTAAGCTAATGTCTTAGCTTCAACGACATCACGCGGTCAAAGAGAAGAAACGTTTAAGCTTTTCGGTTAATAGCCACCAAGATCATGTTCCAAATCAACGCCATCTATATTTACTTACACACGCTAAAGCATAATGACATGGTCAATAACGTATGCACTCGTTTTATTGGCCGAAAATAACAAGATTATATTCTTCATTCAACGCATGATGTTCTTGGCCATCATTTTGCTAGATGTAACAGGAGTTGGTTATTTAAACAACAGAACTATTATATCAAATTTGTGGCTCTATTATATTTGCCAAATAGTTTCTATTATACGGGAGCAATCTTTCCTGGTAATTATAATTTGTCAACTACGCTCGTCGCTAACATTTATTTTTAACTCAACAATATTTAGTAAAGGAGTGTGGGTAGGTATTCCGGGCCTCATGAAAACGTACGCATTTAATATATTTTATTGGTTCATGAATTAATTCAGCATATATTTATTCAGTTTTTTAAATAAAAAATTCATCTTCCGACGCTTTTTGCCTTGTTTTGTTTTCCCAGCCTTCACGTGTTCTGATTGTTGTGTTGTTGTGTTGTTAGGTTCTGGTGGCGCTGGTGGTGGTGGCTGCTCTGTTGGCGGTGGCGGCGGCGCAGATCTCGCTGGGCGCCCCCGGCGCGCACCCCGGCCTGGCCTACAGCAGCAGCGCCCGCGCGCAGATCTCGCGCGCAGGCCTCGTCTACGGCCCCGGCCTCATCTACTAAGCTAACCACGCACTCGCTCAATAAAAACACTCTCGCTATTTAATAGCGTCTTTTGATTTTTTCACCTAACCTTCACCTAAAACATGCAATCCTTTTGATTTAAAGCAGTGATATATGAAGTTCACGAGAAAAAAAAGTCCATGAAATAGCATACTACTAGCCTAACCCATTCACTGAATCTTCTTCAAATACGAAATACAAAATATTTGCGCAGGAAAAAAAAGCAAAAGATGAAGAATGACATTTTATTGTACTGTACGTTGTTTTGATAAACGACCTTCGCCTCACTCAAAAATTATAGAATGAATAATCGTTCCTGGCATTTTGTGGTACAGATCGTTAAGTCACTCATCGTTAGGCCTTTTATGTACAAACTAAAATATCTTATGTGTTTTTCTTATGTGTTTCTATTTACAAATAAATGGATTATAGAAATTCTCAATTCTAGCAGAAGTGACGAAAATCGCAAATATATCAAGATTTGATATTTTATGTTGTCTAGCATTGATAACCTTAATTACGTGTATTAAATCTACCATTCCATTCTGATAGATGAGTAGAAAACCCTCACATGTAATATTCCCACTTTTCATGTACTATAAAATCTGTGTTATGGTGAGTAAATATTCGGAATTTTCTTTCAATCCATATTACTTTTTATGGTTTACTAGTTCATTGCTTGTGTTTACGGACCTCAAACAAAACACGTAACGGATTGTTAATACCCTTGCGGGCCTTTCTGATTCTTTATGCCCTCGGGCCTTTTGAATACTTTATGGCCCGCTCTAATACCAACAGAACACATATAACATTTCTATTTAATAAATAATGATATTTATTAAAGTTACTATGCAATCAAAAACAATAAATAAGTGGCATAATGCTCAAATAAGTAAAATAACTCTGTATAAACCTTGTATTGCTTAATTAAAATGAAATTTTGGATCGTTTCCTTGAATATACAATTGCCACCAGTCACTCATATTTCACTGTTACGTAGCACTTTTTTTTAAAGACATGGTACGTGCTTCTTGAGTAGCAGTACTACTCGTAGTAATAAGATGTATAAGGCACATCGGCTAACATTCTCGAAATTTTTTTTTTGTGTTAGACATATTCTAAATTCCTTTTGGCAATAGAAGGAAATATCCTAAAAGTAGCGTTCCATCAATGCAATTTACACTTATATTTACACTTTTTTAACTCTCAAATACACCATAAACATTTTCATATATTTTTCGAAATTTTAAAAATCATAAAAAAAATCACTGTCCGTAGGTTTATTAGCTTTTGCGAGAATGTCAGACGCAAGAAAAATTATAGAATGTTTTGAATACTCGTTTAATTCAGCAACGAACTAGTAAACCATAAAGTTTTGTAAGCACCACGGGCGTTAGTAGATGTTTTTGCCCCTCAGGCGATTTCGGGCCAGAGGCCCTCGGGTTTGGAAGTCGCCTTCGGGGCAAAAACGTCCACTTAACGCTCTTGATACATAAATAACTATTCTGAACAAGCTTTTGATAGACACTGCTTTAAGACCAAAAGAAAAATATTTTCCCTTATAAACTCAATTAATCAAGCACGTATAAACACGTATCATGTCATAATACGTAAACTAGTGGGAATGCGCGGCATAACTTTGCCTCCTCTTATCCCCAGAGTACGAACTCTCAATACAGCTCATAGAAATTTAATTCCCCGAGTGGAGGATAGAAAACCCGGTTGAAGGGTGGAATATCCATATACTCGAAGTACACTATTTCAGGATTTTGGGGCAGAAATTCGTGAAGTAACTAGGGATGACGTGAAAGAAGAATTAGAAGCAAACGTGAGACGTGTGTTGCAATGGAGTTTTCTAATTGCGACGATCAAGTGTAACTACGAAACGGCACAACTAGATATTGACATGACTTGTTTTCTGGACTTATTTACCAAGTTTCACTAAAAAACTCTTATCTATCACAGTCGTGCTGTACATACTATATACTGACATGCCGATTTTGGGGGTACAGAATAGGGTGTATCGCACAGCACCCCTGCACCCATCTTATACGCCTTTGGAACAGACTTTAACCTTGTAACACTAACAGACTTTAACCTTGTCGAGTGAGCGAAGTTACAGATGAAAAGAGCCATAAATATGTTTTTTGGCCAACAATTAGAGTAAAAATTCTTGAGGTGTGTCCATTAGTGTTCCTCCTTATACTATAGTATAGCCTGTTATACAATAGTATAAATAGTGAGCGAAGTCACAATTTTGAATAAAGTCATGATGGAAATATACCAAAAGTTGCATACACTCCTCCTTTATGTTACTTTATAGAAATGTAATCGTAACTTAGAATTAGTTGTGCATTTTGCTAACATCATTTAATGCAATACAACGTAATATTATTAACGTATTAATCGAAATTATATCTTGAGTAAAAACATCTAGTTTTGAAAATACTATACCTATTTCTATCAGTATAGTTTTTATCGGTATAGTAGGTATACTATACCTACTATACCAGCTGTTCTTTCAGACTCTCATCAGACAACAATACATTTATCACAGTATGTCAAAATGCGGCTTAATTTTTTTTTAAATTAAAATTATTTTATGTTAAAAGAAAATATAATTACTAGTGGTGGGCTTATTAGGCAAATCTACAGGGTGTTAGATGAAAGTACTTTAAATATGGATTTCTAGAGCGCTGTAATTAGTTAACAGCATAACACAGCAAACAATACAACAGTAATCTGAGTCTAAACATCTTCCCTCATATAAGTATACGATACACGAGTATTAGTCGTGTGAGTGTTACTCGTGTGAGTATTAGTCGTGACGAGATTCAGTCATTACAAAGCTGTAGACTCAAACGATTTTATATGAAAACTACAACTCTATTTTTGCCCCAATCTGGAATGGAACCCGGGAAGACACCACAAGAAGCTAGTACGCTGCCTATGGATTATCTTAAGGCCTTTATACCAGAAAAATGGTTTTATTTCAGAATAATTTTCATTTCTATGTAAAGTAATACACAAAAAGTTTTCCATTTCTTTAAAAATTGTTACAATAGTATGAACGTTTTTTGCTGTGACTGTATCCCATTACGAGTGATCGATTTCACTACTATAAAAGTAAATTAAAATAATATGGCATTTAATACATTTAAATGGTGATTTTAAAGTTAAAAATTTTAAAGTTAGAAAATATTTCTTGAAGCAAAAAAATACCAATTTCATTGTAACAACAAAAGAGAAGAATGAACATAAAACTCCATTACTTTGTTGCAAGATCTACCCATCACAAAATTTATTTTAGGTGGCGATATATAGCATAGGGTGTGGTAAACCGAAAACCTAACCCACGCCAAAGAAATTAGAAAACTAACTAGTACAAGAAAGTCTGTGCTATTCTGTACCTCCACTAGTTTCTTTTAGTACAGAGAATGAGAATTAATTTTGCTTTTCCGGTAATAACTACCACTGTTCTAAAAGACTGTCATAGACAAGATATCCCCAAAGACGTATCCATTACCATCCCGTAGCAATTTGCAAAACAACTTAAGGCCCCTGCACACGAGCGTCGCGTTGACGCACGGTAAGTAACGCGCGTCGTAGAATAACACTACCTTACGCAAACGGCACACGAGCACTTTTGTCCGTTCCGCAGTGTTAATCTACAAAGCGCGTTACTTATCGCACGTCAACGTAACGCACGTGTGACAGAGGCTTTAAACTACACATCAGTTCCTCTAAACGCGATGCTTGCGAACTCTGCAACGCTAGTTTCCTTCCCCGTAACTTTGATGTCCCTGATGTAGAAGATCAATTGAATGTCATTGATTTCAAAGAATTGATTTTGGTACTTCACGAATAAATAGACTCCATCAAAACAAATTATGACATTTCCTGATTCACTCACAACTATGAAATCCGGAGAAAACATTTTTAATTTCTCTAAAGATGTTAAAACATTCAGCATGATTCTTCCAAAAAAAAAATTGAATAATTTATATGTTCACCGTTGTCCTATGTGCGTATTAATGCATCTACGTCGTAATGCTAGAAAACTGACGAACAATTTACGATAAATGAGAAAGGTTGAATAGTTATCCAGCCTCCACTTACGAAAAAATATAATGAAGTAATTGATATTATTATTCTTACCTAGCAAGGATTTTATTGGGTTTCTTTACGAAACTAATCCAATCAAGCAGAAGTAAATATCCATTAAATTAGTGATCATAAGAACACTTATTACTTTTTTGAAATCTCACAAGCGACGAAGCACGCGAGAATGCGAGAATGAGTGAAAGAGAAATTAGGAGAAGAGCAAAAGACGCCATTAAATAGAGAATTTGGCTTTATTAAGCGGGAGAGCTATCACCTGTAATAATTACGTACTTCTGTCTGCTTGATATTTGTTCAGCATGTATGCTCGGTGTTTCCATTAATACCTTTTGAACAGTACTGAAAAGCACCTACAACGTAGTGAACACCAGAATAGAAATTTTGATAAGAGATTGTGAGAATAGAGATAGTGGTTGAGATTCCAGCTTGGTTCAAATGCTTGGTCGTTTATCAGACGAAAAGGATTTTAAAATTTCCCGAATTAGTTCTCGTCCTTCCCCCTCTAGCAGTATACTTTTTTTTCTCTTCTGCGATAAGGAAACCTTCAAGGCAGCTATTTCTAATAGTATATTATCAGGAAGGAGAAGTGAATGGAGAATAAGGAGAAAATCAAAAGTCGCTGTTAAATAGCGAGAGTGTTTTTATTGAGCGAGTGCGTGCTTAGTAGATGAGGCCGGGGCCGTAGACGAGGCCTGCGCGCGAGATCTGCGCGCGGGCGCTGCTGCTGTAGGCCAGGCCGGGGTGCGCGCCGGGGGCGCCCAGCGAGATCTGCGCCGCCGCCACCGCCAACAGAGCAGCCACCACCACCAGCGCCACCAGAACCTAACAACACAACAACACAACAATCAGAACACGTGAAGGCTAAGAAAACAAAGCAAAATTACTTGGCTATGAAAGCTTTTAATGAAGACGTTTTCTAAAGTGTGATAGAAATATCGTTCTATTGATTATGTATATTTTAGATAAAATCCACAATTATTTACGTAATTATTTCTCTTTACTCCTAATGGATGACCTCGTAAGTAAATAATGATCACCCAAACTCCTGTAATTTTGAGCTTTCATCTTGAAATGAAATGTCATTATTTACTACCGGGACATGTGATTTGTTACAGAAATAATATATTGTACTTCTATTAGAATATTGTTTAATCAATTATTTTTACATTTATATACACATAGTTCATTATTAATCAGTCATGAGAATATTCATGAAGGAGCCCAGAAAACAGTTCTACTTGAATATACTTACTTACACGTAAAAAGTGAAAAACCTCATTACGTGGTTTATCATTATTTACGTCCGAGGTCTCCATTCAATTTCAGACTAATCTTCGGAGTTTATAAATGAATAGTATCTACAGAATAGATAGTTCTGTTTTTGGTCTACTCACCACGTTGGAGAACATGTTTAAAGTTGAGTGGAGGTCTGCGGTAGCTGACTATGCCTGTTCTCAAGCCGACAAGTCTTTTTATACTCCATACCACCACGGAAGGGCGTTGGCCTGAATTCGTACGCCAGCGACGACAACCGAGGTGGGGAGCCGTGACACCGTCTACCTCACCAAGGCCAGTCACTTGAGACACTTTGCATATGCACGAAACATTTCAAAGAAGTATATGACAGAAATTAATGCGGAAATGTGCTTGAAGGTTTATGCTTGTCATGAATGAATGCGCCTTAAATAACAAATTCTGTAATCTGCCTTTTCCATAGTTTGTGTTTTGGATGTGGGAACTCTAACCTGCGAGACGCTAGGTATTGAAATCTCGCTATGTTTTGAAAAAATATATAAATATTAATTCTGTATGCCAAGGGTACACCCGATAATATTGTAAACTGTTCCTCTGAATCAAATGACATATGAGTAGTTATCCTTTCTATAATTCTAACATAAAGCAATATATTTGAAAGGTTTCTTAGCCCACGTTCCACCACTCGCATTCCTCTGCAGTCAAAAACCTTCTTTTAATTGTTTTCATCAATGTAACACTATTTTATGAGATTCAAAAATATTACAAATGAGAAAATAATCTATACTATCAGAAAAAAATCTTCTCACAAATTCAAATTTTAAAAAATTTTAATATTTTAAAAAATAACAAAAACTGTGTCTTATAACCCTGGAACAGACTTAAAAACACAAGTTCATCTCAAAACAAATTGAAGATTTTTCAACTTCTGAGCCGTAATTAAAAAATTTAAAAAATTTACCATTTCCCAGCCTTTTAATCACCTTGACTTTCAACACACTTTAAAAATGACTGCCATAGTCCTGTGCATTTATTTTAGTGTTTATTATACATTTGTCTACATTGTTGTAGCACTCAGTGATGTTTTTACTTTGGAATGTAGTTACAATTATCATGTAAATTATGTTTTAAAAGCTTTCTATTCCTTTGTACAAGTCTATTATTCGCTAACGAAAGACAATGGTTTTTGCCAGTTTATGAGAAAACAATTCAGTCAAAGAAGGATAAACGGGGCCCATGTGAGGTTCCAATAAAGTTTCTCAAAAATTCAAAAGTTTCTGTGAAAAAGCTTGAAATGTCGAATTTACACACTCGCTGAAACAGCATTTTCTGAAACGCAGCATTAAAATGTTTAAACGAAATTTTCCATATAAGGCGAGGTTTTACTCTACTGGAATATTCTTAGTATCATATTTCAGTTCTATCATTGGGGGACCGAAAACTGGAGAAAATGTTAAAAAAATGAACTTAGGGTGGCGGTAGATAGAAGCTGACAAGAGTATGGAGCAAAATCTAGCCCAAACCAAAGAAATTAGAAAACTATTTCGAAAAGCTGTAACATTCTGGAGCACTACTAGAATCTTTCGCGTATACGTACGTATACGGAGTAATACAATAGTATGGAGAAAGGAATGTAATGCTGCGAAAAATCTATTTCGAGTGATTGATTTATTGGTGAATCCTAAATCATTTGTGCATTTTTTCATCGCGGAAGGTGGCAATAATCTTCGTCCACTGGATAGCGAGATCCGGACTCGAAACTCAGAACATTCCGGTCAGAGGCATTGCTATGAAATCAGTTGATGCGCAATCCCACCTTTTGCTTTGATATTTAAGGAATATAACTTACCTAAGAAGACTTACAATGAAGTAATTGAGAATGCTTCAATTTTCTGATATCCTCAAGAAGAAAGACAATTCAGTAATAATGATTATGATGAATACAAGAGGTAGAAGATGTTTACTTTGCATCTTTACGTATTAATGACAAATTGTACCTATAATATTTTTAAAAAGCAAGCAAGCAGGCAAGCGACTTCCATATTAACACAAATTCTGTGAACTATTCCATAATACAGGCCAATAAAGTGTTATTGTAATTGAACTGAAAGTTTTATTTCCAAATATAGTATGGGTGACTTGCACAGCTCTTGCGTACAAGGATTCGCATTTTCCCATGAATATATAATTTTCCTTCTTTTACATTAAAACTCAATTACGCCAAACGACGTATCGTGAAATTCTCCCCGCGCGACGAGGTTTCGGCAGCGAGTGACAGGCTCCTGCGAGGTGGCGCAGCACTCGGGGGAAACGGGAGGCGGAGAGCTCTTCGCCACTGAGGAGGAGGAAGGGCCACGCTCCGAAGTGACAGGCAAATGGCAGGTGCCAACGCCCCTCCCTCCCCTTCGCCTGACATCTCCGTGCTCCTCCCCCGCGCCCCCGCCCGCTCCTGCTAGCCGTAACGCCACCTCGCTCACTGCTCCTCCTCCGATGACCTCATCGCCCCCGAAGCCTACGCTCTCTTCTCAAGACCCCCCTACCCCCCATGCGGATCCACAGGGAGAGGGGCAAAAAGGACCACGCTCCTCCTCAAATAGAACAGTTTTGTATTTTTATGAAATTTATAACAAATACAAAAATATTGCCGGTCTGAAAATCTGAGTTTGCAAAGGCTGATGGGCGGTGGCTGCCTCGGCTCGAAGAATAGCGTGTTCCAATCCGGCCTCGGGCATGAGTGTTTGAGTGTGTGTTCGTGTTGCTCTTAAAGTGTTCTTCCTATAGTTCCCCCTGCAGTTAAAACAATCACAGTGGTATCTATATAACCAAGTTTTTGAAAAGCGACCTTAAAAATATATATATTAAGCCCCTCGCGTGGCTTTTGGACAGCGTGTTAGATTTCTGAAAGGCGGTCCCGTTTTCGATTCCCGGCCGGGGTAAATATTAAGCTGTAACTTTCTAATACAAATCGTCTCAGTTGTAGCTGAATGCCGAAAGAACATGCTCAGACAGGACAAGAATGCTCGAACGATGATAGGAATACGTCATGCTCGCCACATGTTTGTTTCCCCCAGGTATGGATGATAAATTCCAAAAATAATTTTAGAGTGATTTGCTGTGGGAAGGAAGAAAAGAGAAAGACCTAAATATAACTGGTTTAGGGGAATTGAGGAACTTTTGAAAGAGAAGAATTTAACAGACGAGGATAATGAAGATCGGGACAAGTAGAAAAATTAAATTAAAATTATATTAAGTATTATAATTTTTGAGTAACAGAAAGTTGTTGTTTCTAAAAATGTAAAACTGGGGAGTAAATAAATGCTCGATAAATAAAAACAGGACAGAGACCTGGGAACACCGCTAGCTGGCAAAATTTCCGATTAATCCGACTTAATATTTTATACATACTATGTGTATGTATTTGGAATTTTAATCTCATTACATTCACAAAAGACATTTCCATCAAATTCCAGTAAATAATATTTCAAAATGAAATTCACATTTAAAAAGAAAGTTTCATTTTCCATTATCGAATCTCTAGGTGGGACTGAGATACTAAAATTGACCCTCCCTTCACACAATACTTCTTAGATCGGTCCCTGTCATTACACCTCTCGATTTCGTTGTCTACGACTGACTTTATTAATCTCTTAAGTTCAATACATAAATGTTACATCCCACCTGGAACGTAAGATCCGAATACGACCTACACGTTAGCATGCAGGTTTCTCTCCTCTACTATCTTCTCCACCAGGGCACGCTCCAGCCGCGACAAGCTCCAAGACTCCTACTACTCTCTCAATGTTGTTCTGGCTGTAAATGTAAGTGTATGTGTGGGGGGCTAAGGGTTGGAAGTGTACTACAATGAAGGAAATATCCCACGCGACTGTGTGTTGCCCAACTTTAAAGAGTACTGCTTCGGAACTCGCCTAGTATTGACAGGAGAAATGTAGTAAATCAACTAATCCGAGCAACTGCCGTTATAATTCTCCTCCACAGAGCGACTGAATTCAACTTAGCTGTATAGCTGGTGGCAATGCTTACTCTAAGCTAAGTCAGTCGGTGAATCCTAATTCATTCAGAAAATGCGTAAGAAGCTTTGGAAAAGAATTTCATTTTCTACTTAGATATATTTAAATTATCTCTACTTTATCGCCTTCCCCTTCGTCATCATCCTTTGTTACATTTACTAGTGGACCCGGCAAAGCTTCAATATTGCAGTGTATTGCAGACTACTGGTCACGTGATTTTTAATCAAGTTTTACAGTAAGCTGTGAAAATATTCTAATAGATGAAAGACTTTCTCTCAAATATGGGTTTGTTATATATTCTGGTTTTGACACGACTGTCAAGAATCCTATTGATAAAACGTTCTCCTCAAATTGTGCACGAGTCGCTATTACACTATCTTGAATTTACTTGACCAAGATTCAAGTAATAATTCCGACTGATATTTCACAATCGCAGGAGCAGAACACTTTAATGCAGCGAAGACGCCCTCAATCCTTGCATGTGCGGGGGGTTCGAAGGCGCTTGAGTCGTCGAACAAATAAACCATCCTCAACAACGCCTCATCATGAGCGATTTAATTCAAACCACTCTTTAAATACCCAAGTACCCATAATAATAGCAAAGAGTGAAAATTTCAGCGAAATTGGTCGAGTAGTTTTTGCGTCTATGTACGACACACACGCCCACATTCTCTTTTATATTCATAGAAATTACGGAAGTCGAGCCGTAGGCCCTCCTGGTCACAGATATTGCACAGACAATTATGTTGCCGATGAACAATCGCAGCCTGGAAGCCATCTTCTGCTGCTCATCTGGCGCAGCTTCTCTCACGTGATGGCTGCCTGCGATACAGCGTCCACGTCTTAATCTGCGAGGGCTCCTTCGATAATCGATATTTAATGGCGTGAGACTGCGGGGTGTCCGGCGCCTCGTGATTGATGAGGCGGTCCCACCGCGGTCATCCTCACGTCTCCCTCAACCGCCGCCTCCCTCGCGGCTCGACACCATCTTCAGGGCATACCAGCAGACGCTTGGATAAATGCTGGTGAATACACGTATGTTGTAAGCGTTAGATCAAGGTACAATTGTTACATTTTTTAAAATATCAGCACTGCCAATTTTACAGCTTTGAATGAAAAAAAATTACGTAATTCCGATTAACATTCATCTGTGAAGGCTTCGAACAGCTTGTTATGAATTAACGAGAACATTTGAGGAGATTATAATGATAGGAAGGTTGACTTTTGTTTATTCCCAGAAACTTAACCTTTGATGTAGAGTAGTACGCAGAATTGGGCCCTCAATAAATACGTATTGTCAACACAGAGGTGATAAAATATTGACACATACACTAAAAACGTTAAAAATAAGCTTAGACCTGACGCTTGAACTTTTACTATTTGATTTCATAATTTCATGCGGGCAGCTATACTCTTGATCGGCTCATGCACCGTTCTCTTTGTATCAACACCGTTCAACAAACGGCTTGAAAGAGGCCCTGTAAATACGCAATCCTACACTCCATAAAAGTTCGAGTGTTTTCACATGTTGTGCTTCGTGCTGACTTCTGGTAACCACGTAACAAAACGTATTTGGTTAGTGCTTTATTGGTTCAAAATTTGACGAGTTAATCCACGTGGTTTCGGGAGAAATAAAACCGTATCTCGAATGTGCCCGAATCAAAAATGCACGAACTTAGATTAGATTAGTCTCAAAGAATCGAATGAACAGTCTTTGCGCTTTATTTAAAAATGCGAATGCATATGTAACAATAATATTGTTCACAAAATACACAATGTGCTCAAGAAAATAGACTTGAGTATTTGCAGAACATCAAACAGTAATTTGCGATATCAGATGAAAATTCGACGTTTTTAGCTTAGACAATAATTTTTTAACGTTAACGCGCGGCGCTGCACCAGATGCAATGATGCCCTCACGGATTCTGCCTTACGAAATCCTCCTACCAACTTACAGAACTCCCATACTTCCACATGCATCCATTGACAGACTGCAACGGCCGGGGACGGAAGCTAGGGTACTGTAAGTGACCCATTTCAAAAACATAGATCATTAAGGCTGTTGAGGCTGCAAAATAGCTTTAGCAAATTTTTTGGGAGAGCTACAAGGTGCTGGATTGGATTGCTCACAAAGCGTGGTCACAACTTCCTAGCTTAGCACGAGGAGAAATTCTGAAAGACAATTATTTAAGAGTTGTTAGTTTATCTCAGCGTATGAATTATTAAAAATTGAAGACGTTATCCACGTTACCTTGTCAATATTACCTTAGGCGAACAGAATATTGTTTTCTGTTATGATTCGTGCGACATACAATTTCAGCGTGGTTTCAGCGTACACTTTCCGCGGCAAAACCTCTTTCGGCAGAATCTGCATCAGCCCTCACTATAGAAGGATTTTCCTAAGGATAAGCCAAAGTGACAGATCGCGTAACAAGTGAACATCACACGTAATTCAGAGAAGTAGCCCTCCGCCACGACAAATGTTCATCCACGCCTCTTCGTAAAGTGTTTATGACTCCTGTGAAAACATCCCTATGCAAAGTCTGAGTTTCACTGAGGTATATGCAAGTACGCGAGGTCGGGAAATATTTACATTTAATTACGTATGTGGAAAATCGCTTAACATGCTCTCACTATCACTAAAAGAAAACTGCCACGAATGTAAATAAAAAGAAAAATAATTTTAAGTCGAAAACACGTGCACCGGTACGCATCACGCATTCAAGCCTCAGTTTTAAAATAAACATAATATTTATCGCACAAAAAGTGCATTTAATGTAATGTTTATAGAAAAAAGAATTTTTACAGAAGGGCACATAAAACTGCACTTCCTATTTACGTCGGACAAGGACATCACAAAAGGATGCGTCGAAGCCATTTACAAGTTAGCCAACTGCAAAAGAACGAATGCAGGAAGTCTAATGGACTCGAGGGCACAACCACCACAGAACCTTCAGTTATGTTGTCTCCACTAGCTGTCACTTTGGCTCATGCTTACGGAAATCGTTCTATACCAACAGTCAAGATATAATTTTTAATGCAGCCAAGATGCGAATCGTCACCGCGCCCTCCAACTGACGAGGCAATCCTTTGCGAAAATGCCTGGCTGAAAATTCTCCAACAATTAACCCCGGTGTCGCTACACTAAGAAATGGATTCATTTCCGAGAATATACGACAATGCGGGCGTGTTTGCGCGACAATCACTCTAAGCTGAGGTCGCAATACCAACCATACGTAAGTAAATTGATAGTAGCATATATACGTGCATGTCCAGTACCTGGCGCGATCTGGCGAACGTCAATGCAACCAGTTCAACATTCAAACACGTTGTTCTTCCAAAGAGTTTCATACGAAAGACGTCGTTGCCTTTTTCCTTGTAGGAAGCTAGCCTGCTGTTTTGGAGAAAGATATTATAAGTCCAACGCGGGACGTTTCAAATGCATGCTCATTGCTGTTAATTAGCGCCAAGGAATTGTTATAATGATAGATTTCAAAGTACGGCGCCAAATTTGAATTAATTGTGGTCGCCCATGTGCCAACAAAGGAAAAATAACGTGGTGATATAATTAAAAAATTGGAAAAAAGGCCATACAAAATGTTTTTCCAAAAAATAGCACGCACGCTGCTCAAAAACACAAGTAAAATATTTGTCAATATTGCAATAAATTAAATATTTTAACAAAAACTGTCTTCGTGAATACTGCAATAAAATAATATTGTGTGTACGAAAACATAGTACAGAAGTTTTTTACATACCAAGGATATCGAAAAAGTTGCTGTTCCATAATGCAACTCGTGAATAGCTAATATTTAAAGGTGCGCTACCTCTTTCTTGGGGCCTTCAGTCATTTCACGTCAGCTGTGCCGTAAATACTCAGTCGCATGACACACTAAGTATCAGAATTCAGTCGGTACGCGAAGCATGAGAATATGCTGAATCACAAAATCAAATATTTGTTTATTCATTCAAAATAAAAACTCTTTCAGAATTTTTGATTTATCGAGTTCCTAGTTGTCTAAAGAAAACATAGACCTGACATGAACGGAGGGTGCTTAGTTTTCTTCCAATGTTTGCGCACATTGGAAATTAGTAACATAGATTAATATGTTCTCTAACTTTCCCCGATTAATTTTGGGAGCAGAGCGCTGACCTGGAGACCTCAAGGAGCAACCGAGGAACTGACGAAAACACGTCCTCCCTTAGACAACTCGAACCCACACACATCGGCTTCACATGAACGGACACTGCCCCCACAAACTAACGTTGTAAGAGTTCTTGTAAGCCCCTGAACCCCCACGAACGAACTCCCTATAATCTTTTCATCACGCGAGGCACCGCTGTGCAGACGGCCAGGTAAGCAAAACGCCGCTCGTCGCCACGCCGGCCGCCGCCCGAGAGGCGGGCAACAAGGCTAATCAAGATGGCGGGCGCGGCCGAGAGCGGTGGCGCCGCCGCGCGGAGGATGGGCGAACGTGCAGAAGCGCGCGGCGTCTGGCCGGCGCGGCGGCGACGGAGGCGGAAGCGGGGGCGCGGGAGCGGGCGTGGGGTGGCAGCGCGAGGTTCGTTATTTCGCGAGAAGGGCCCACGCGCCTAATGAGGCTGCTTAATTGCCGCGAGGCCTTAACCGCGGGGAAGGGGGGGGGGGCCACGGCGCAGGTCACAGGGGGGTTGGATCATCGGTGCTGGTGACCCGGTGCATGAAGTTGAAGGCGAGGCTGTGGGGGGGCCGGTGGCGTGAGGGCACGATGGCACAGTGACGTGAGAGCACGATTGTACGAAATCACAATGGCGAGAGGACACGGTGAAAGCAGAGGACTGCGGAGGGGGGGGGGGGCCGGGGGGGGGGTGGCTGAGGGGTGGGTGGCGTGAGGGGGTGGGTGAGGGGGGTGGCGTGAGGGGATTGCGTGAGGGGGTGGCGCAGGGTGCGCGATTGCAGGGGGGCCTCTGTGGCACGAGAACGCAATGACACAAGGTATCGTGATGAAACTGTAGTTCGGAGTAGGGATGTGCCCTTAGCAGCTAAACTGTTATTTCTGAGCCGTTAACGTTTCGTAACTGTTACGCGAAATATCAGTTATTTCGTTCATCCTGTTATTGGCTGTTATCGGTTGAAATGCATAGAACTGCAACTTACTGGGCCTAATTCGAACTACTACAAATTTTTGTGGCAACCATTTTGTACGATAACAGCTTCACTGCAGCTAATCAATCATGATTTGCCAGTGTTCAAATTATAGATTCTTTAATACATAATTCTCTCATTATTGCACACCATGTGCAACAATATTTTATATTTTATTGTATACACTACAACAAGATGTTTGTCCGTCCGATATGTTAACTTACTTCTGTTCCATTCCTGTTTATGTGAGATCAACTAATATTTCCCTAGGTCCAATAAAATAAAATGAGTTACGGTCAAATAACTCACATTATAATACTTGATATTCGATGTCATTATCGCTTTAGCTAAAGGTAAGCAAAAACACTGTTTCTCTTCATTATTTTTGGCACTTGTCACTTCACTATGCACGAGTTGCATATTTGAAAGAATATTTGCAATCTGAACCGAATCACTTTCATTTTAGTAATATTCTATATTCTATACACATTCGCTACATTATATGAATTACTATTCATCGTTGGTAGTTCATCCAGTTTCGTTCATATCAACTGCTTCTCTGTCCAAACATGTTAGGAAAGGAAGTGCAAGGAAGCGCCGTAAGGTAGCTGCACAGGCTTTACGGTGCTACCAACGTTATTCGTTTTGCGTTGTTTAACTCTTAGCAGTCGCTACAACTACTTTAACTCTTAGCAGTCGGCCAGGTTAGGTTGCTGGTCATGGACCTATTATTTTTCAATTGTTATTAACAACAGCTATTACGAGTCAGCTGTTTTTGTGATAACAGCTATTGAAGAAAAGCTGTTAAGCCCATCTCTAGTTCGGAGACCCAGTTCGACCGTTTGGGTTTGCAAGTCACTGCCAAGTAAGCAACTTCCTTTCCCAAAGGGTACCCCATTATAGTGCATTATGCAACTGCTTTTAATTGCATAAATGCAAGCTGCATTGCATAAATGTAAGTTTACATACATACATTCATACATACATAAACGAGCGACTTAAGTAGTTTTCACATTGGCATGAATGGAATAATGCAACGTTATAGACGAGTCACATACGTTAATTTTTTGTATAATAGCCATTTTTATTTATAATAGAATCAAATTAATTTCTGAAACCACTCATGGGTATTTGACATATGGGACATAGTGCGAAAAATCGGTAGTCGTTTTCCGCCTGGTGTTCGGTTCACCGCCACCTCCCAGGATTTGCTCGCTGCCATTGACAGACTGTGTGACGACGCAATTTATTCATACCTTAAACGGCCAATACGTCGCAATCTGTACCATAAAATGCCATTTTATGAACTATTTCTTGCAATGAAAATGGCTATTTATACAAAAAAAATATTGCTTACTGTGTTGCCGTAACGTTAAACACCCACAAGGGAGGATCCACCCGACAGGTGTGACCGCCGATCGAGAAGAGAGGCAACACTGACCATATGGTACTGCACCGGATGCCTAATGATTGCTGCTGACGATCCGAAGCGAGATTTCACCGCAACTGCGACTTTTGTGCAATTAGATTACTGGTACGGATTAAATCTGCATGTCTACAAATTTTGAAGTGCACACAATCGGCTCTGATAAATAGTGTCATGTTGGAATAAATTCAAATACTTTCATGTGAAAATCGTTGCAGAAATGTCGGAAATAACTAGACTGTGTGCTTTCTTCATAGCTTACAAACGCGAACCAGCTTGAAAGAATATTCAGAAGAGACTCTTAAAATCATCATTAACTAGCCGCCAGGACCACAATTGCAAAAGTATGGGGAGAAGGCAAAAACGGATATTGTCAAATTTTCTTTCGTTAACCGCACAATAAAAACTGGAACGAATTACCAGCAGTACTGCTAGAGACTTTACCTTAGAGTGTCGGAAAATTTAAAAATAATTTAAATACCAAAAGTTACTAATTGCATTAGTTGTACATCTGTTAGACTAGAACTATTTTTATATTCATTGTAGCTAAGACTAATTTTGTATTCATTTAGTATTAGTCATAATTCGAATAAATATATTTTAAATGTAAACTTGATGTAAATAAAAACTTACCAAAACTTAAATGTAACCTTAAATGTACTTACGGAGATCTGCCACCGGATCTTTCCCAAGTAGTAAATATATTATTATTATTATTATTATTATTATTATTATTATTATGATAAGGTGTTAAGAAACCTCAAACCCCAACGAAGTTTCGGCCGCAACGTGTGTCGGTGGGATAGTCCGTGTTCTGTTTGTTGTACGATTTAAATGTGGTACTTTTAGCATATATTATCAGCTGTGTCGCGGTTATCCAATCGAGAGCTTCGTTACGACTTAAATTTATGGTATCGAAGCTCATGATTGAATGACATGTCCCCAGGGCGGATTCAGCCGATCATGGCGGGAGACATCGTAGATTTTTGTGAAATACTAACGAACATTTGTTTTATATTGTATATTTTTTTACGTACTGAAGACATGATACTATACAGTATTTTTCTTTAAATAATTCCATAAATCGAACATAAATATTTAAATCAAATTTGCCAAATAAAGGAAGGTAAATGTAAACTCTAAGCCTTTTGGGGCGAGGCCATGCCCCAATCCCTCTCCCCCAGGATACGCCAGTGGTGTATTCCTCTCCATCCAGCTCTGATCTTCCGGGAACTCTACATTTAAATCGAACACAATCATAGTGCTCCAGTAGGCCCTTGGAGCGCCTGACCCAGAGCTTATCTGCCGGCAACCGGTGTGGTGTGGCCTCCCGCCTGTCGAGTCAGCCTGCCGCGCCGGGAAGGGAGAGGCGGGCTCGACTCTAGTGAAGGTCAAGTGGCACACGAGCAAGAGCAGCAGGCCACTGCTGGCAGTCTCACTCTGATCTTTGTATTTGATTAGCCCCGTTTCAAGTAAAGAAGTGATGGAAACATCCCCTCCCACGCCTCCTTCGCAAGGGAATTGCGGGGAACGACAGTTGCGTCCCCTTGCACAGTGAATATTTTGAGCTGCGCATTTCTCAGTTACTGAGGTAATACATACTCAGTATCTATTTTGAAAAAAGTAAATCGGAGGAATTAAAGTACCAAGAAATTTCTTATGATCCATGGCCAACAGGGCTTCCGATTGAAATCTCAGCATATGAAATCAAGGACGAGAGAGTCTGAAGAAAGAAGAAACAACTTCGGGAGGAAATAGTCACTTCTCTCATAATGCTACAGTAGAGGGATCGATTGGGAAGGAATGTTCGAGACAGTTTCTGGCCTTCCGTGTAACAAACATGACCATCTTGACTGAAAAGACGATTGATTACTCAGCCAGTCGCTGCTCCAGCGAGGTGGCAATTCCACGAGTGTGCGCCTGCGGCATAAGTCTATTCCGGAGGGCGACTTGCCAGAAGAGAACGAGGAGAAGGGCAACGGATGGAGGCGGAATGGGCGGTCGGGATGATGCGGAGCACAGCGTCGTTGGCGCCGGGGACGTCCGAGGGCGCTGGTGGGCACGTGCCATATGTTCGGTTCCCCGTGCGTTGCTCAACTGTTTCGGCCTCGGCCGCTGAAAGAATCACTAAGAGTTCACACAGCATACAAAATCTTTGGCCAAATTAATGGCCATCGTGCAGTAGAAAGCCTTACAAATGAAAGACTCAAGATGATATCAAATTGGGAAAGTAAATATTTGCGTTTGTTTTAAATGTATAAAAAAGTTTAAAATACGTTTGCATAATTATCATTGCGCTGGATTCAGGAAGATTACATTTTCAACGTTTTAACTCAAGATTAATGTTTAAGATTAACGTTCAGTTTATACTAATAACTGTGTATTTTACTTTGTAGTGAACTGAACCAAGAAGCTATGTAAAAATCCGAAAATAATTATCAAAAATGCACCAATTGCTTTTTTAAATTTTCGTTGCTATGTGTGTGTGTGTGTGTATTCTGCCAATTTGGAAAAAGTTATTTTCAGAATTCAGAACTGTAAACACAAAATATTTAAAAGTGCATGACATCGTTTAAAGATCTACAACTAAATGAAAATAAAACATCCATAACACAATAATCAACAAAGCGGCTAGGAATGTTGGAACGTATCTGAAAATTTCAAGCAGCAAGGATACACGATAAAAATTATATGTATCTGAGATGTGGCGTTCTACATATTCACAACACAGAAAATAGAAAACAAAATAATCATATAAGTGAGAATTAAGTTGCGACGAATAATGAAACAAGGAGGTTTACACATTCAGGAACAATATAATCATTAATTCCTCTAAATTCTGAGTCCAACAACTTTCTGAAAGTGTAATGGAAATAATTTGTGCTTAAAAAGGTCTGTTCATATATGATGTAGGAAATATAGCAACGAAATTGTATCGTTCATCTTAAAAACGTAATGCAGCAAATAATTATAACATCTTACTTCTTTTTGTGAAAGCACACACATGTGGCAGACGATTGCTAGACATCGCATTTGCATACATTCACAAATCGATGTATTTAAAAACACTGTAAATATACACTTCGTACACACACACATAACACACGATAGTGCGAGATTTGCAGTTTGATGCCAGTTTAATGAGTTTGGTGTGATGCTTTCACCACTGCCGCGGAGCGCACTGTTCATTCCGTACTCCATCAGTCGTTTTGAATTTGCGTTTCTCTCAGTTGAATTTGAACGTCGTTTTCAACTGAGACAAAGCTACTGTTAATAAAATTTGTTGATGAAAAACTGAGAAAAGCATTCTCAGGCACTACCACTGAACTGTAAAACAAAATCATGTCAATTTAAAAACTTTCACTTTAAATTATGTGTCACACTTCAATTACCAAACATATAATTACTTTCGTAAAGTACGAATCTATTGTCATTTAATAAATAAAATATTTTATTTCATTAAAAGAGATTTACTTGAATTAAATTCCAACTAACCACTTCCTAATGCTAAAAATTAAAATCGTTAACAAATGGGCAAAAACAATATATTAAATCAACTTTTAAAGCACTATTAAGTTTTAATTCTACCAACCAACAAACTCATGATTCGTTTTGTAATTCTAGTGCATATACTGTTGGATATACTTTTTATTTATTTATTATGTACCAGTGAGGTATTTTAAATTAGAATATTGATTTATATAAGAAATGAAAATAATAAAATATCCATTGCCTAGTATTTAAATTAATAGTTATGTTAGTGACTAATGGGTCAATAATATCTTGAATTATGTTTATAGCTTCTACATTTTATAAATTATTTTTATAAAGTTGTTCGTTTTATACAATTTATTTGTTAGAGATTGGGTAGTTGAAAATGATTTAAATTATATTAATAACACATAATAGATTTAAGTTGATTTAATACATTGTTATTTTCAATTCCAATGCTACATTAGCTGTTAATGTATTTACTGTTTACTTGTAATTTTTGTTAATTTTTGTAATTTTAAATTTTGTAATTTTTGTAATTAATGTTACTTGTAATTTTACTCTGTATCTTTAAATTCAGTAAAAATTAATTTTCACTTAACCTTGACTATATAATTATAAAATGTCATCTTCCAAAAAATATAAGAGTATTCTTGATTCATCAAAACTTCTGATTCTTATCTTTATGAACCTGGTTATGAATGGGAATAAAAATGTATTTACCGAATAATGATCACTTCCAACCGTATCATCCATCAAAAGGCTAAGACTGTTATTTTATTTAAATTTGTTCTTTGACAGCTGAATTATCAATTATTGACTTAAGTGTCAATGTATCATGACGTATACATATGTGTATTTTACATATTTTTATTCATATTTTATTTACAAGAACCATTTAATTATTTTTTTAAATTTTCACAACAAATGACTATTTATGTCTAACATTCAAATTTCATAACAGAACAATTACAGAAGAGTTGTTTACGTGTGAAAGTGATAGTTTGTGTTTTGAAGTAAATTGAAAAGTGGAAAACTTTCAGTTGTAGAAGTGAACTGCTAAGGAGAAGAAGGATATCAAAGTTTTCTATTGAACAGAAAATGGAAATTTTGAAAAAGTGGACGTTTTTGCAGGACCACGTGTTGTTTTGGCGAAGCAATATGACATTTCCATTTAAACTCTCAATACAATAGTGAAATCTCAGAAAATAATCGAATAAAGTGCAAAGGAGTGCGGACAATATTCTGAAAGCGAAAATATGTGAAGTACTCAAAATATGACAAAATGGAAAACATCTTAAAAACTGATTCGAGACAACAAGGGCATCAAATATACCTATTATTAGTACAGTTTTGGGACAAAAGGCGAAAAATGAGGCAGATATGACGGGCATAGAAAATTTTGTTGCATCCAATGGTTGGATAGATCGTTTCAAGAAACGGGACAATGTTGTTTACGGCAGCAACGGTACAACGGTACAAGCCTTGAAGAATTAACAATAGAATATGAGGCTAAATATATTTTACATATTGATGAAACCATGTTATTTTTCAATCTTATACCCAATAAAACATTTTCGATGAAGAATCAACTATGCCATGGGGACAAACATAGTAAAGTTTGCCTTACGGTAATGTTAGGAATAAACGCAGATGGAACTCGGCGTCTGTTTGTTATTGGCAAAGCAAAACCCGTTGCTTTAAGGACATTTAAGACATTGATATACGCCTGAAACAAAAGGCATGGATGACGTCCGAGTTATTTACTCAGCAACTTCATATTCTTGATGCAAAAATGAGGGACATAACAGGAAATCCTACTCTTTGTATATCAATGTTCAGCACATCCTACAACTTTGAACTTAAAGAACGTAAGGAAGGAGTTTTTCCGACTTAATGCACAAGTATTTTGCAATGTTTTCTCCCCATACGTCACGTAGAGTTTTTTGACTGTTTTTACTAAATAAATTCTGTTCTCCATTGAAATGAACGGTGTACCATTGAAAATTGGTTCCGAAATAACAAATAATAGTAAACGAAAGAAAACGGTTTTAATGCAGTTTTCCATTTCAAATAAACAATTCTGTTCTCCATTGAAAATGAACGGTGTACCATTGACTGATGTTAAGGCAACAAAATTTTTAGGTCTCTCAATTCAGTCAAACCTTAAATGGAACGTCCATTTAAATGAATTGAACACAAAATTAATTATTTCTTTCAAATTCAGTCAGCCTTCATACTGTCATCATTGTGTATATTTCGCGAATGTTCATTCCCGCCTGATATATGGCACAATATTCTGGGAAATACATCTTATAGCTCCCAGACTTTTAGATTACAAAACGAATTGTACGAATAATAACCAAATCCCACCCACGTGATTCATGTAAGCCAATCTTCATTAATCTAGGAATTTTATTTACGAATCAGTGGCTTTTGTCAAAATTACTTGCATAAGGGCGGGAATATATTTTCAGAAAATGCCGAAGTCTATTACTATAACACTCGACATAGAAATCATATCCATCAGGTGACAGTATCAACAGCTCATTACAAAAAATTCACATACAATACATGTACATTATTTTACAACACTTTGCCAGATGACATTAAACGATTAAATTCAATAGAAAAGTTTAAATCCCAAGTGAAATCGTTTCTGCTGCATAACTGTTTCTATACAATTACAGACTATACTGAGCATCATAAGAAAAGTAACATTAATTTTAACACTGATACATAATCCATTATTTACTATTTGGACTGTATAAATGAGTATAAACAACCTGTAACAACTATTGTACTACAGCTTCCGGGTCAATGACCCCATCTCGATCAAGTTTTTCGCCCAGTTTCCCTGATCCATTGAGCAAATGCTGAGATGGCCCTTTGTGTTGCTTCTGGACATAAATGTAACTTCATTTTCTGTGCACGTCTTCTAGAATTCAGTGGGAAATACTGTTATTCAAATTATCGTTTCCATGTTGTCGCGGCAGGAAGTAATAAGAGCCAAAATTTATTGCTTATATCTTTGAAAATAGATTTTATTACATGGGAGTTTTTTGTTTTTTCTCCTTTCAAAATTCAAAATTTATTGCTTGTTTATCCTTGAAAATAGATTTTATTACATTGGGAGATTTTGTTGTTTTTTCTCCTTTCAAAATTCAAAATTCAAGTAGTATATGACTTAGTGTAAGGATCACAGAATTTTGAAAATGTGCACACAATTCACTTTTCTCCATAGCACGTCATACGCAGTTTTTAACTGTTTTTGACGTAAAATAAATAAATAAATAAATATCTTAGTATCGGGCAAGTCATCTGGTAAAATGTTTACTACTTGATGCTGACAATTCTATTTAGAGCCTTTACGTTTATTTTACAAACATATACTTAATTCGATTTATAGAGTCCTTCAAACCATTAGATCATTTACTTTGTATAAAATTCTGAACCGTGTCATAATACGTATCGTATAATAAAAATCTGTTCTTTAGAGATAGATGTTAGAAATAAAATCATATATAATTCTTTGAAATTTTCAGTATTTTTCGGGTAATTTTGCGTGAAATATATGCAATTTTAAATTTTTGTTTCAATTTTTCTCTTAAAGACGGCTGCATTGTTTTTATTTAATTTTCTTCCATTATTTACTATTTGGACTGTATAAATGAGTATAAACAACCTGTAACAACTATTGTACTACAGCTTCCGGGTCAATGACCCCCATCTCGATCAGGTTTTTCGTCCAGTTTCCCTGATCCATCGAGCAAATGCTGAGATGGCCCCTTGTTTTGCTTCTGGACATAAATGTAACTTCATTTTCTGTGCACGTCTTCTAGAATTCAGTGGGAAATACAGTTATTCAAATTATCGTTTCCATGTTGTCGCGGCAGGAAGTAATAAGAGCCAAAATTTATTGCTTATTTATCCTTGAAAATAGATTTTATTACATGGAGTTTTTTGTTTTTTCTCCTTTCAAAATTCAAAATTTTATTGCTTATTTATCCTTGAAAATAGATTTTATTACATGAGAGCTTTTTAATTTAAGTAGTATATGACTTAGTGTAGGGATCACAGCATTTTGAAAATGTACACACAATTCACTCTTCCCCATAGCAAGTCATACGCAGTTTTAACTGGTTTTGACGTAAAATAAATAAGTGCAACACCGTAGAAATTTAGTTAAAAATATTTAACAAATATTGAATGTAGTATAGATGTAGCAGAGATGAAGATTTCGATATTAGATGTCTTGCATTTTATTGCAAAATCTTGGAGGAAGCAAAACAGTCCACTATTGCCAACTGTTTTAAGAAGCTGGCTTTCTGGCAGATACATAGGAAGACGTGGAAGATTATTCTTCTGATCTTGAGTGTGAGAGCTGAAGAAATATTCAGTCTCAAACTTTATTTGCAGAATTTGTATCTGTGGACAATGCTGCAGATGAACATCATCATTGGAAGATATAATAGATTATCTTTAAAATGTTGGAAAAGATGCTGATGGAAGTGAAAATGACAGTGATGATGACGTTCAATCTCCTCCCACGAGTGCAAAAGCATTTGCAGCATTGAAACATTGAAGAAATACCTTTCTGCTGCTGGTGGTGATACTACATTTGAAAAACTTTATGAACTAGAATCACAAATACAATTAGTGCAAGCCAAAAGAAGAAAACAAACCAAAATATCAGGTATCTTTTTGATCTTATAATATTATGTAAAAGAGGAGTTTTACTGTAGTTTCATTTAGGTTTTCATAAAACTAATGTTTTCATTTATGGTATCCTGATATATATATTTCTTTCTTTCTCTCTGTTTTAATAATATTAATTCAGCCTATCACGTCATTTGTTTTTTGACTAACAACATGCGTATTAAACAATAATTTATATTTTTGTTTCAGTTATTGTAATTATAGTTATGTACTCTTTAATAAATACACTGAGTCTTAAGATGTGAATTGTTCGTGTTTTATTCAGCTCATTTACACAAGTCGCTACATGTGGTTCATATGGGAACAACTACTGACTGTTAACGATATCGTCTAGCAATCTGATCATAGGCACAAGTTTTTAGTTAACACTTATTTTCATGAACATTTTTAATTAATTATTTGAAAACTGGTTTAATACATAAAAATCAAATTTTCATTTAAATTCTTTAATTCATCTAAAAAATCTGTTACTTATTTCCTAAACCTTATTCCTGTCACTTACCAAATTAATTTTTCTCTGTTATCTTTTCCCTGGGAATATTTATAAATAATTAAAAATGAAAAAGATATTTCTTTCAGGTTGAAACTGACTGTACGGAGTGCATCTTAATTGAAATTAATTGAATAATTCAATACTATTTTTACAAAATGAGACATGTATATTATCTGGTTTTGCTTTTATATCAGGTTTATCATAATCAGACATATATTATATGCTTTGCTGCAATCAAATTATTGGAATAAATAATAATATAAATAATATATATATATATATTATTCATTACTTCTGAATTCTTTTTTTTTTAAATTAAAATTTGGATTTATGGAATGGATTCATGTAATAAATAATGGCAATTATAAACAGTTTCCGTGCATTATTATTGTTAAAACTTAAATATTTCATTACTTCTGAATTACTAAATACTATTTTTCACATGTGTGGAGTTGATTTTAAGCAGGTTCACATTGAGAAATACTAATTCATAAAGATATTTGTAAACAAAAATGTTACCAACTGATTTTTATTTAATTTTCTGACTTTGTGGGGAGAGAAAAGAGAGTGGAAACATACATGTTTTTGTACAAAAAACATGCATATTTTTGGCATAAAAATACGTTGGCAATTTTTCCTACCCTCACTCAAGGACAACCTTTTTAAATTGTAGACATCAGGGGCCAGAGCCTTATATTGATGTGGAACTACGGATACATGTCTGATGAAAGTATTACGGGGACAAAAATGCATTGGAATTTTCCACTTGTAGAATCAAGCTTCTGAAGATAAAGTATGCACACTTATTTGTCAAAATAACATAGAGTACAATAAAAAAAGCAGAGTGGCTAAGAAAAAGTGAAGATTAATCAATCAAATACATGTGATAAATGGACGATTTAACTCAAATATTTGCATCTTTCAGCCCGATCAAGAATGTTTCATTGTTTTTTTTCTCAAGATCCTGACTGCCTAATGAAACATTTCTTTCATGACTTTTCAATTTCTGTACACACATAAAATCAATACTATAGATTAGCTCATAAAGGGTGAGCAAGTGTTTCAAATGAAAGTACATAGAAAAAATAGGAAGATCATACTAATAAGATCACAAGATCCTGAGAGCAAAGGAAAATAGAATTTCAAAAACAATGTTGGCTAGGGTCGCATCTCACCCGGGGCCTTACTTTTAGAGGTTTAAAAATAATGCCAAAAATAAATAAATGCTATATGTGTAGTTTATTCAAATTAAATCAGTACATACAATAAAGTCTACCTACAAAGTATTTTACACATTGAGGAATTTTAAATTTAATAAATGTTTTTCAGCTCGGAAGGTTTTTTAACAGACGAGATAATGAATTACACTTTAGTTTGTTACATATTTTAATTTACAGTACTGTAGTTTAGTTACATCTTGGTTGGTTAATTGTGGGTTGTGGGAATTCTGGTTGGTTAAGACAGTCAAATGAACACAAATTCCAAAGTACAATAATTAAAAATCGTACAGTGAATTTATTGGATAGTGATATCAACTAATTATTTCACCTTACGCTTACACAAGCATCTAAACTAGTAGATATTATTCTTACAATCAGTCAGGTGAATTTAAATTCTTAAAAGTATTTTTTTTCTTCTTCATTGATTATTAAAATTAACTGATAATGTTCGTTATTTCAAGAATAAAGCTTTCAGTCGGAATGTTAATTACTTGTTCATTACTTAAATTACACATTATTTACAATGTGCGTCTGTGGTGCTTCATAAAAATCGTTTAATACTTCGTCATTTTAATGATAAAAGATCTGATTTGTTTCTAAAGTAAGCTTTTCTGGGTAAGAACGATCCAAACATATGAATCGTTTCGTGTTTCAAGCACACTCAATTCAAATTCATCAAAATGCTTCTAATTTGATTCTACGCTAATAATCTCGAGCCAATACCCGCGAAGTTGAATATTCAGAGTCGTTCTGACAGTTCTTTGTCTGTGTTTAATTCGAGAGGTTCTGGGATGGATACATGAAGAACTTATGCATCCCAAACCGAGCGTCACTGACTCGAGCAGATTTGAACAGACTCTATCAGATTCTATAGTTTAACACAAAGGTACATATTTTCATCTAATGTTAGTTACGTTTTCTGACATTGCTTACCACTCCATTAGTAGTCACCTTTTCTTACGCCCATCCAAAGTATTGACCAAGGGAAACTGAGAAAGGGGTCTTGAGTTTACTGCTAGTTTAGACCATCCAAGCCAACGAATTTGTTTCAGCCAGATTAAGACATCTCAAGCCCATTCCAATCGTTCGAATCTGTTCAACTGTTGTTGATTCGGTCCTTCATTAGAATTCTAATTATTCGAATTAAATGGAGACCAAGACGGTCCAGATATGTCGCTAATTGAATGAAGTAAAAAGATGTCAGAAAAAATTTTTCAAACTCAAATTAATGAAATGTAATTGAACAAACATAACATAAGTATTAGGGTTCTCATAATTATTAGAATTCGATTAAATATTAGGATTCGGATAATTGAGATTCATATAACTTAAATTGGGATAATTGGGATTCGAATAAATGTGGTTCTACAGTTTTACATGTCCATCTGTTCAACTCTGAACAGATCTGTGACGACTCGTTCAAGCACTCAGGCAGCTTGCAAAGCGCTTAGAGGTAACAGGCGTGGCCTCCGCGGCGCCGTCCAGCCGGCGCAGGAGCACGCGGTTGGTGAACTGCACCGTGACGTCGATGGCGCGCATGTTGTCCAGGGCGGCCATGAACTGGCGCAGGTAGTGGTCGGCGTTGCGCGGCTGCCGGTCGAAGGGGAAGCCCATGGGGCGGCGGTCCGGGAAGCGCTTGTCACGGAGCCCGCAGAAGCTCACGGCCGCCTTGCACCGCCCGCCATCTTGCGACTCCGAACCTTCCACCTGCGAGGAGAACACAGTGACGAAACTTTAACACTTTGCGCGCTCGTGTTGTGGTTGAATTTGTTAGTAATTCCGGGCGCGTCAACTGCTAGGGTCATTTGTCCTATAAGTGTGGTGCATGCTTTTTGCTCGCGATGTGTCGGTGATCTTGCCTCGCTGTATAGCGAGATCCGGCGCCAACCTACCGTCGGCTAACGGGGTTTCTCCTCAACAAGGTAACCCCTACCGAAGGGACACCACTCCAGTCGGGACAAGCTCTAAGCTCCCGACCAGTCTCCCGGCATGTGCAGTAGTGTAGTGTATGTAAGTGGTGTAAGGAGTAGGATAGGACTGAGAATGGGAAGGAAATATCGCGCGCGGTTTGCGGCCCGTTTGTTAGGGTATTACTCCGGCATTCGCCTGGTGTTCATCGGAGAAACCATAAAAAGCTACCGAACAGAGCGGCCGACCGCTAGAATTCTCCTCCAGACAGGGACTGCATTCGACCTAGCTCAGAAGCTAGTGTCAAAAATCCTGCCACCGTCGGGACTCGAACCTAGGTCCTCCAGGTCAGAGGAATTGCAGTGACATCAGTTGATGCCCTTAGCCACCTCTCCCGGTCCGGTGTTTTGGATGGTGCCCACCTTTCCAGGACCACCGCTACGCTAAGTAAATATAGTACAATGAGAAAATGTAGTACTGAGTAAATGTAGTACATGTTTAGTAGGCGATCATATAGTAAATCCAATTATTTGTGTGATAAGATTCACTAAACATGATTTAGTTTTGTTTAGTTAATCAGACAATTGAAAATCGTAAGTGAATGAACAAAGAGAATTGTCAGTGGTACTATACTTGTTTCGTAGATAAAATCAGTAGGTGAGATCTACTTTTCATGTCGTCACACTTACTAAACACTGCTTAGTAAGCGCGCATTCTCAGAATTTAGACGAATTAGTTATAGAGGCTGCTTGAAGTGTGAGAAATTAACAGTGTATATAGTGTTGTACAAACGACGAGTTTATTATTTTATTGATTTTAAATTATTATATATTGTATTCTAAGTTAATGGTAGAAATAACGTCGGTAGTGGAACGTCGGCGGCCAGCGTCCGTAACCGTTCTGCTTGGCTAAGGTCAGTCAAGGTTAAGGAAGTACTGGACCACGGACCCATTGGATGGGTGATCACTGGGGAACCCAGCTGCTAAACACCAGGATGAAGGGATAGAAAGGAAATATTCCTTATCTATTTAATAGGGTTTACTCAACTTTACTATATGTGTATTAGCATGTTTAACTAAATACCAGTTTCATAAACGTGACTAACCACTTTGTTTTTCGAAAATATACTCTCCCTTATAATTAAATCTACTTCGTGATTAATTGAATGAAATATATATTTCTCTCCATGTTTATTGCGCCGTGCTTAACAGTTGCTTACCAATGCCAACCTGTAGACCAGAGAACACAATGGGGGGAGGGAGTGTCAACGCTGGACACGAGAGCAAAATGAAATATAACCGAAGGAATTTTTTCATAATTAATAACTAGTAATTCATGTATATAGCCCTATACTACAAGCTGTTTCTGCCTGCTTATTTTAAATATTTTCAGTTTTTGAGGCATGCATTTTGAACATTTTTTGTACTTGAGGCCCTTTCTTCAGGGGCACAGATGACGATATACTTGGGACAGGCATATCTGGAAAAGGTCGCCAAAGTGTAGAATGATGTGCCAAAATCCCTGATACACTGCAAGTAGCACGGGCATTATTATTTTCTTTGTTCTGTTTTGTTTTGTTCTTTTGTTCGGCACAAGAGCAACCTAACTCCTACTCGTGTTTCCGCCGAATCAGCGAAACCTGAATGTGTCGAGTCATCGTAACACATATTTGGATGGTTTGCGAGCTCTTGTTTGGTGAAATTGATAAAATAATGTAGGAGGTATCGGATATCCCGTATATGATGTTCCATGTAGATTGTGATGAAATTATATTTTTTTCAGAGATTTTAAAATGAAGAAAAATTTACAATGTGAAAATTACTTCTTAAGAAAACGAGATATATTTGTTGAAAAAATGCCAACTAATTTTATAAAGTTTCAATTTCAAGAGGCATGCTATAAAATTTTGGAAGTGGAAATCATTGCATTGAAGTGCATTTTTAATATGATAAGACAACTTTCAATTGCACTTTTACAGTGTAATAAAAGAAATAAATGCACAGAAATTTAGAAACATAGGGGCAAAATAAATGCGACATCAGAAATTAAGCTTTAAAACCAAAAACATTTATTCACCTGCTGATATACTAAGTAACTCACCTCAGAAGTAGATCTGAACCTAACCCGGCCCTTAGTTTTTCGACCACTTTTTGTCGGTTCCTTACTCTTCATGGCAGAACTTTCATCATCTACCTATAAAAAAAGACCACGAGTTGTTTTCACTTGCGCGTGGCTCCGTATTTTTTTAAGCACTTCGTGGTCGCGCTCAAAGATAAATAAATGGACTATACAAACGTGCTAAGACAGTTTGTGGCAGATCTAAATAAATGACAAATCGCAATTTATGCGCTGCCACGCCGTTCATAGCATCTAAAGTTCCATGTGGCCGTGCTGCTGGGGATCGTCGCTTATTTTCACTTTCGCGCCATCGAGACCTAGAGCGATGTTCCGGTCGGTACAAAATCTAATATATAAAAAATCAATGTTGGTTTACTCGCAATTTATGCGCTGCCACGCCGTTCATCCGATTGCAATAAAACTTTATCAACTTATTGCTTTCACTTCGTCAAAGTTTATAGGTATAGTACATTGTGAATGTGTGAATGCCTGTCGCACATAGACGCAAAATGAGAGCGTTGTTGATGATGATGTATGCGTTTATAACTCAAGCGTCCCTGAACAGAAACTACGCAACACGCCACACTCTCAAGTATTAGCGCGTTTTCGCTGCATATTCTGTCCCTGCGGTTGTGAAATATCGGCCGTAATTATTACTTGAACTTTACCTCAGACAAGTAAGTCAAATTTCTCCAAGACAGTGCCATACCCAAACTTTCACGTTTGGGTATCCAACAATAGGATAGTTGACAACCATATCTAAACCAGAACGTTCAACACACCCATACTCGCGGGAAAGTCTTTCATCTATTAAACATTTTGTAGTACGTTTGAACGTAGAGTAAAACTGATTTACAATCATGTGGTCAGTAGCGTGTTAAGTGCAATACATTGGAATAGCGAATCATTGCTGTGTCCACTAGTATTGTATATTTCCATCGTTCCAGCGAGGAAGGCATCGCGATATTTCACATCTCATTGGTCGACTCAAAGACATTGATTAATGAAGACCACATGCTCTTGCCCGCAGCTTACAAGTATGCGAGACCTGCAGAACGTTTTGAATTCCTTGCGCTATGTTGTTCTTCCCGCATTATCGACTCACTCCTGCCAGCGAGCGTATTCTGCGCCACCTTCTGAAACCTTCTGAAAGTGAACAGGACAGGACAACAACCAACCCACTCAGAACGACATTATAATTCTGAATACCTCCGTTACCCAAGCTCTCTGAGGTTCTCTGCAAAAGGTGTCACGTTTAATTTTAAAATAAAGACGTCGTGCCGTGCGTTCGCACTTTGAGGTAAGTAGAGACTGTAGCGATGATTGCCTTAGGATGCCAGTGATTCAGATGTATGATTGAAGAGCCCTGTTCGGCAATGTTGAATCCTGTTCAATTCAACATCTCTGTGACCAACCATATTACAAACAACGAAAAATCGTCCCGCCTCGACCTTCCATGCGAGGGCTCTTTCCGGCTGCTGTCTGACCATCCCCTGTGCGCACGGCTGCAACGACGCTACTGCGCCTGCGCAGTGCGGGTGCATTATACGTTTTTGTAAATAAAAATAAACATTTGGCGTTACTTTTTAATCAACCAACCCACTCAGAACCTCGCTATTAGGATTTTTGATTGCCCAAAAATAACCTTCCAAATTTCGGGGGATCACACCAGTTCGTTGCAGAGGTTTAAATTTTTTTGAGAAACATACACAAATTCAGGCGTCTCAGAATAAATGTTGCAAACTTCTAGGACAAGGAAAAAAGTTACTTTTTTCCAAAGATCATGTAATAGGAAATTGCATAAAACTGTGCTATTTGCATTTACACTTCAGCCATTTATCTCGAATTATTAGACCTTCATACGTAAACGTTTGGCTGATATCTTCTTGATTGCGTTAAACGATGAACATCTCTGCTCTCTGCATGAAAATTGTCTAAAAAGGGGAAATATGACATGTGTAAGTCATTACATGAAATTTTCCACTACATGTTCATTGTCAAAAGTTATTACTTTTGACTCCTCTAAATGCCCTAGATGTTTGTAACATTTATTCAGAGAAATCATAAATCGACAGCAACATAGAAATTCTGGCAAAATTCATGCGCAGTTTGAGATCATCATTTTGAGCACCTGCGCATGCGCAGAAAGTCTGAATTGCGATCGACTGATGTAGACTAAGTTGTGATGAAGATCCGTCTTTGATTCTGCTTAGTCCCCCTTTCGATGGCCCTGCGCATCAAGCGACCAGCGAGCACGTACCTTGTCCAGCTCGTAGTCGGAGAGCATGGCGAAGAGCACGCAGGGCAGGCCTTCGGCGTTGCCGCGCGGCAGCAGCATGTGCTGCGGCCAGCCGCAGCTGCAGAAGCTGAAGGCCTGCTGCTCGGGGGTGTTGTCGGGCGGGCGGTTGGTGTCCACGTCACGGAACGTCTGCTCCCAGGGGATGGTGATGGACGACTGCGCGGACGACCGCTTCAGCTCCGACGCGCCGGGCGCCACTGCCAAGCACGGGCGCCGCGTTAGCTCTACACTCTCATTCAAACGTGGGGCGAATCGACAGCGCTTATCCAATCAGCGCGGTCGAGATTATCCAATCGGGAGCTTCGTTACATTACTTCGTTAATTTTTTATTCTGAACTTTACATGCGAAGTGCCGGGCGCCACGAGCGAGCGTCACCTCTAAACTCCGAATAAAGCGTGGGGAACCGGTAACGATTGAGCATGCCAATTCCGATTAAAGCACAGGGATACGATGATACTGAGCACGCCTACTCTGGTTTTTAACTGGATTGCGGTTATCCAATGAGTATCTTCGATACAACTTAATTTTTGATATTGAGGATCCCAATTGGATAACCGCGACCCAGCTGATAAAAAGTCAATTCCCCCTACGTTTTTAATCGGAATATACATGCGCAGTTGACATCTGAGTCAGCTGTTGCCACCCCGTTGGGAAGAAATAATATAAAATTAACGTTTGTTAATTTGGAAAAAAGTTTTGTTTGAATTTGGATCCGAGAAAATATCTACATATGTATATTTGATAGTATAAGATGTTTTCTGATTTTTCATTTGTTTTCAATTAGAAAAGTTAGGTAAGTCGTCGAAAACAATTAAAATACTCGTTTTGGCTGTAGAGGCTGGTGGCTGGTGTGACAGAATGGCGAAGAAATCTTACAAAATATATTTTTATGTTAGTCATAGTTTAACCACTAATATGTCATTTGATTTTAGAGAAGCTTTTACCATCTTATCCGGGGATACCCTTCATTCATGAAATAGGTAAGTATTTTGATGGCAAATATCACATGCCGAGTGACATTTTATATAAGCGTGCCTCGAGAATACTTTAGTTCATTTTGTCAGGATAGATGAAGATCGTTTGCGAACCAATTGTTTACCAGACGCATTTGATAAAATGCACAAAAGAACATTCAAAAAAACGTTTACTTCTATGGGGACGAAATACCATTCCTGAAGACTTAGAGAGAGGGGCTGATGAAAACGAATGTTGTAACCACATTTTGTAAAATAGTTTTATATCAATTCAAAGAATTAATGGTAAAAATATCCTCAAAAGATATTTCGTATTATTTCTTTTAAACGTGCGAAAAATGTGAAGCACCAGTTTTTAAATCGTTCTTGTATTTAACTTATAAGTGAGAGTAAGGATAAATGGAACGATCACCTAAGCATTGGGTCTGTAAATATTATGAGTTCAAGGGAAAGGCTGATAGCTAAAACAAATTTTTGCCGACTTTTTTAGGGTAGGCACTCACATCCTGTAAAAATTTCTGACTTTTCCGTAGTTTGCAGTGCACTTTTTTCTTTTTTACTGAAAATATTTTTAGTTTATTTCACACTTCTTTTAAATGTACTAAAGCAAGCCTAATACTAATTTTTCGTACTCTCTGATTTCACCGTAAAAAATACAAATTTTTAAAACACTCCCAAAAAATAAATTAGTCACTATTTTTCGCTGGACTATGTTTTAAGGAACAAAATCAAGTTTTGTAAGCTTCTCAGAATGTTCCCTGACTTCTAAAGATTCTTGTACAAATTCCCCGATTTTTCGTAACTTGCCCAGGACTATGAAATTCCCTGATTACTGAGAGCGTAGGCTTCCGCGGCCGGAGTCATGATTAACTTGGCTATCCGGGAGACGCCGCGTCCAGGGCACAGGTGCCAACGTTTCGGTCGCCATTCTGCGACCTTCCTCAGGGCGTAGTACTGCGGTACTACGGTCGCAGAATGGCGACCGAAACGTTGGCACCTGTGCCCTGGACGCGGCGTCTCCCGGATAGCCAAGTTAATCCCTGAATCCTCCCCCCTTTTTTCAGAAAGTGGCCTTGGATGTTCCCTGGCGAGCCTCACCTGTGGCCACGAACTTGTCCACCTCGACGAAGTAGTTCCTGTGGTCGGCGAAGCGCAGGGGGATGCCGCGCTCGTCCATCTGCGGCGCCAGGAACACGCGCACCGTCACGCGCTTCGCCGCGCCCGTCGAGTTTTGCACCTGCGGGCACGCGCGCCGAGCGTTATGGCACTCAACGATGCGGTTCATGCGTCCCGCAAGGGTGGGAGGTGGCGTCGTAGCTCTAGTGACTGATTATATATCCTAAGACATGTGCAGCTCATTTAATGTAGACAAGTCATTGCAATTTCCTATGAAATGCGAAATGTCAGTTATCATTAAATACGTGCGAATGCCACAACTGAAATTGTAAGAATGTAAATATGTATTTATTACGGTTGTTAGGCGGAAGTGTAGCTCTAGTGATTGATTATTCGGTGTTCCAAGGTGTGTCAACTGTAAAGGGAGTAACAGTAGTGTTTGTTTTTTCTCTCGGGAAGTAGCAGTGATCTCCCGCTGGGTAGTAGTATCCGGCGTCGTCCTATACGTCGGTTACTGGGGTTTTCCCAGCACAGTATCTTCCACCAACAGGGCACCGACTTAGTCGGGAGTAGCTCTAAGCTCCCGTCATGTATGCTAATATAGTGCGTGTGTCTGTAAAGGGTAAGGACATGTCAAAAAGAAGGAAGGAAAGATTTCGCGCGGTTCATGGCCCGTTGTTAGGATACTGTTCCAACATTCGCCCGGTGTTCATCGCAAATATCACGGGAAACGATCGATTAGAGCAGCAGGCTGCAACAATTCCCTCCAGACAGCTGCTAAATTTGTTCCAGATATCTAGCTAGTGAAAATTCTACTACCATCGTGTCTCTAACGCAGGCACTTCCCGGTCACAGACAAGTAAGTGCCTTGAGTTAATGCCCTTGACCATATTCGCCTGTCATATTCCTTTCGTGACCACGATCTTCTCCATCCAGGGAAAAATTATGCAGTACTAGCAAAATACCCGGCGTTTCCCGAACTTTCCTCATATTCAATCCTTGCGAATGAGGGAAAAGATCAATTTATATAAATTACGGTATTTAAGATTATTATTTTTAACGTAATTGATTCAAGTTTTAACAAAATACTATAACTTTCTTTAATTATATTTTACAACACATTGCTATTAGATGAAATGTGTGTTATCTTACCACACTGGCCTCTAGCGAATAAATTAGGTACCAGTTTTGCTGCTGGGCTCTGGCGGAACATTAGAAACTACGTGCTCTAAGCGCGAGTCAAAAAACGGTCGAGGTGCATCTACAAACATATTATTTAAATTATTTATTTTCCGCAATTGCATTGTGTTTATCATGACCAAACTTTGCTAGGACACTGCGACAATCATGAAGAAAAGCTTGTAAAAATTTCATATCTATTCATACGCTATTTTTTGTGGTATCGATGTCGGTTACACGTCGTTGAATTCACTTTTATTAGTATACTAATTCTCCTATCAAAGGCAATGGCAATGGCAAGCATCAGTTCAAAATCAACCAACACACTGCGGGAGGCGCACTCACGCTGAAGGTGTAGTCGAAGGGCGCGTTCTGCAGGTGCTGCACGCGCACCAGGGTGGGGCCGCGGGGCGCGAAGTCCAGGCCGCGCGACAGCTCGATGTCGCTCTCCTGCAGGAAGGTGCGCAGCACGCCCGGCGCCGGGGGCGCCTGCTCGCCGGGCACCGTCGACGTCTGCACCGACAGCGCGGTCAGCGCCAGCCCTGCAACAAGGAAACGATTTATGTACTACATGTATATAGTATATATATATACAATATATATGTATATGTTTATGTATACTGTATATATGTATATGTATATTTGTGTATATATATATATATATATATATATATATATATATATATATACAGTAGTGACGTACGTGGTTATCTCACGGATACATTCTAGACTGATTTAATAAGCACAGAGTTATGGGTGTTCAGAGAAGGATGGATATAACAGCAGTGAAACCTCCATTATCGGAAATTCGATTATTTGGGAATTGAATAATACTGGTCAGTTTCATAATGAAAATTATTAAACGTATTACAAAGAAATTCATAGATATAACTTTAATCTGCTATATCGAGATGATTTAATTAAATTAATAGTTGACTTGGGATTGAAATTTAAAATGACCAATAAAATTACGTAAAAAATTGAAAAAAGTACACTGGAAATTGTAAAAGGAAAACAAAAAACTGCTGTTTCTTAAAAAGCTGTTATATATAATATCTGCATTGTAAATTGTAATATATTACTTGCTTCATATTTCATCTTATTTTAGTTTTTATTATAGAAAAACATTTCGATAATGAAGGATTTGGATTTTCAACGGAACCCATTAACTGGGTAACCGAGGATCTAGTTTACTTGCATTTGATACACACTGTGTGGCTGTTTTTCAGAGTATACAGAAACACAAGCTACTCATAGGACTCGAACCCATACCGGTCTATGAACCGCGGCGCATTATGCTACATAACACAGATACCTCATCACAATCAAACAAAATGTTTGCATTATAAATTAGAATAAATTGAAGCTGCAAGAATAGGAAGCCAAAATCATGCAAATACTTTTCATTGGTAACCTAGGTTTAGGGCTAAGACTGGATATAAGCAGTTAAACGTGATTTTGGGTGGCAAATGCTTACATAGACATTTCATTCATTCATACCTGGCAGACCCAACTGCGCCTCTGAGTAGGGTTGCAAAGTATTCTTATACTCCCGGAAGATGTCATCAACATAGGCATGCATCAAATAGAACACAGGGTCCCGCATGGCCGTCGCCGGTTCAGTCACAGCCTGGATTTGCTCCTGTGAAGGAAATGGACACATCCGTTCAGGACGAAACGTTTTTCATTCGTGATTTCATGCGTACTCTGAATAACAAAGCAGCGAAGGTAGCTGAGACGTACTTAATGCATTGTATAGCCGAGGATTGCTGCCTCGAAGCCAAATAAATATTTTACATATTATGCTGTTTTTATTCAATTTACATTCTACATTAATGGTTTATTCTGGTCATGGTTTACTGGTTATGGCTTACACTCGTGTTTTTTTTTCTCTTTAATTAGAGAGGTTCATTGAGATCTCTGGCGGCCCAGCCGAAGCTTTTAAAACAAGACCCTACTTCAATTGTTTGATAGTTCTCTAAGGATGAAAAACAAATTTCACAGGGATAAAGAGTGAAATTATGCGTCTGATAATAAAAGGAATATCACCAAAAGAATAAATAATTAAGAGTAGTTTTTTGAAAAATGGCTGGCCAACTCTACTAATACGCGCATCGGTTGAGACACATAAAACACAGTAAGAAGCTTTGTTAAAATCTGTATTGGGTAGGTCTAAGAGTAATCAGTCTCTTTGAATTTCATCGAGCTCTCTAGCTAGAGTCAAAAACCGTCGGGACTCGAATCCGGTCTCGGGCAGAGTCATTGCAGTAATTACTCCCGATTAGTGACACTGTTGATGTCATGAGCCACGTGCCAGTATCTGTATTCGTCTGCCTTTCATATTATTTCAAAATTCCAATTATTTTTTTTTATATTTAATGTCTTTAAGCTTTGTACCAGATCTTTTAATTTAATTTGCCAGATCTAACTTCTATGGCTAAGCCGTCGAAAACTGCTCATGATATAAATAAAAATTCTGATAAAGACAATAAGAATTCTTCAAATAATTGGAATGTGAACACCTTATTAATAAACCCATAATTGAATTCACCTGATGTTTCCCAGTGGGGTCGTGGCATGTGCCAATGAAGAAATGCATCATATTGTGGAGGTCTCCATAGATATTTGGGTTGGGAGTCAGAACACTTGCTTCCACGATGTCACCCAACACGTCAATGCCAGTTTCTTCAGTCAACGGTACTCGCTCCCCTCTAGCCTACAATACACAAGAAATTCATTCAATTATTGAACAACGAAAGCGGTAATTAAACCTAATATAACATTGAAGAATGCAAAGCGTATGAAGACATGCAGAAGAGGCCTAAGAAGATTGGAATGATAGAGGCGCGATTGGGATGAGAGCAGGGTTTAGCAACTCGCAAAAAGATAACATTGAAACTTTATTTATACTAATATAAAATTACTGTTAAATATCTAGTATTAATATGATTAAAAAATTCAAAAATTTTTTATATACAAGTTTATTTGTTTTATATTATTCATTGGATATATATGTAGGGGTTGTTAAAATTACTGTTAAATATCTAGTATTAATATGATTAAAAAATTAAATATTTCTTTGTACTAATATTATATTGAATGCTTTTTTATCAGGTTTAAACATTTACAATTTTCTGTACTGCTAAATCAAGAACTTTTTAAAATATTCCTAAGTTCACATTTTAAATTCGAATCTATCTTTCCTTGGTTTTAACCATATATGAGCTTTCCTCAGTCTCTATCAAAAGCTTCAACAAAGATATAATGTCGACTGACAAGGAAAAAATCCCTTATGAATAAAAAAGAGCCACCGGGATATGAATGACTATATTTTTACATAAGATCTGCTACACATTAACAAAATGTTTACTTACATTTATATATACTCCAGAGTGAATCGCATCAAAAATGCGAGTTTCCCATCGCTCCAGATCACTGATGTCCAAAAATACTCTTTCTAGTTCCCTACTGACGTTCTGAAATATAAAGAACATTTTTAACTCTCTCATTTCTTAACTCTTGCTCGAATTTCGCGAAATATGTGACCATCTTATAAGAATATAATAATAATTAGAACCTCACTACGAAATACATACTGAATTTTTCTTTAGATGTATTTAATCAGGCTACATTTTTCTCGCTCACAATTCAGTTTCACACAAGTGTTTTTTTTTATGTATACAAGAATAATACATTAAGAGACAAGAATAATACATTAAGAGAATATAAGAACATTGCCCAGACACATTGAGCAAAAGAATACGACGTGTGATCAAGGGGAAAATAATGTGTAGATATTTCGACGTTGTTGAGAATGTTCTGAAGTTACTGAAAGAAGTTACTATATTATTAGAATGAGGTCGCCAAGAATAGAGTTCACGGAATAGTCAGTATAAGAGAGCCCTGGCATGTATAACAGAGGAGGGGGAGACGAATATGTTCATGAACAATTATAATTGGAGGAAAGTAAGACACAAAATATCTTCCCTTACAACAACTAAACGGTTCTCTCGAGATCAGGTACTAAGATACAAATATCGAATGGATTCCGTCAAATGTCAAAGCTAAATAGGAGTATTCTTCAGTTACAACCGTCCAAATAGTTTGCACGAGCTAGATCTTGCCTCTTATCATAAATCAAACATTTAAATGTTTGTTCTCAAAATCACCCTCACCCAACTGAATGTAGTCATTTCTTTTCTATTCATAATATGTTCAATACTTACTTATACCACTAAATAAGCATCTCCAGTCTGGTTTGCTGAGTCACAATACAATTCTTCAAAATAACCTTCAAATACAAATTCTCAATAACTCTTTAATGTTAATCCTTCTTCTGACTAACATTAAAGGCGGGTCATAACAAAAATGTGGACAGATACGAATATAAATGTAGCTTCTGTGAACGTTTTCTTGAGCTCTATGGGATGTTGAGACATAGTGTGTTATTTCGTGAACAGTACCGTGAAAATATGCCTTTCCATGTTCTCGCGGTAGGGAGTTGATTCCTTCATGTGGAGCACAATAAGGAATGAGAGCCAAAAGCTTTAGTTCATTTGCCAATGCAAATAGTTTTTTATATTACACTGGAACGAATATTTCCTGACAAACAACATATTTCCAAAAACGCTCGTTGCTACCTTTATTCATTATCAATCAACTTACTAAGTAAACGAGCGTTAGTAGAGATTTCGGCTCACTAGAAAACGTGGACAGATTGTACTTCTTTCCGATACGCCACACTTAGTTTTCAGCTGTTTCTTTTATATTAAATACATAAATAGTGAAAATGCTTGACATGACCTTTTCTTCAAAGGAACTTACGCTGATAGTGGCGTTGTCAGGGCGCCCAGCGTATCCCAAGTCCCGCGCGATGTTGGGGGTGAGCTTGGCGTAGTAGCCCTCCCTGAGGGGCTCTCGGAAGCTGCCCAGGCGCCTCACGCGGCCCAGGCCCACGGAGAAACGCTCGAAGTTGTACCTGCAAGTCCACACACAGCCATCGCTCATCATTCCATTTCCCATTTTTAGGCAAAGGCCTAATTTTACTATCTTGATTAACTGATCGATTATTTTGTGTACCGGTTGATTGATTGATTAGTGTTTCTGGGCCCCCCACTAATGTCGAGTCCCGCAAGTGAAGTGCGTGTGTTTATCGCTGGAGGTGGCGATGATCTTCCCCTGCTAGACGGTGAGTTCCGGCACTGACCTGCACGTAGGCTTGTGCAGTTTTCCCGAATCATGTACCTCCCATTAGTGGGGCACCGCCCCTGCCGGGAAAAGCTCTTCCCTCCCGACTTGTCTCCCGGCATCTGTGGTAGTGTAGTGAATGTAAGTAAGTATAAGTAAGGGGTAAGGGTAGGACAAGGAAGAGGAAGGAAATATTGCGCGCGATCCGTGGCCCGCTTGTTAGGTACTATCGGCATTCGCCTGAAGTTGATGGAAAAATCACGGAAATCTACTGATTAGAGCATACTGCCGCTAGAATTCTCCTCCATTCAGCAGCTGAATTCGACCTACTTTATGGCGAAAATTCTGGCTCCATCGATACTCCAACCCTGAGACCACCCGGTCAGAGGAACTACATTAACATGAATGGATGCCCTGAGCCACCTAAGCCGGTTTGTGATTCCGGTCGCAACTGCTGTTGGCATCTGCTCCGAAAGTGGAGTGCATGTTATATCCCGCGAAGAGGCGGTGTTCTCGCGATGGGACGTAAGATCCGGTGCCGACCTACAAGATGGGTTGCGGGTTTCCTCCCCTCCGCCAGAGAGGCACAGCCCCAGTCCTGACAAGTTCTAAGCTCTCGACTGGTCCCCCGACATGTAATGTAGTGCGCGTTAAGTCTGTGTAGGTAAGGGGAGAGGGAAAAGGATGCTGTCTGTGACCTGTTTGTTCAGGTACCACTCTGGTACTCGCTACTGTTTAGACGTGGACATTCAAAATCAATTTTAACACCTTCCATATTTTAACGATATTACACGAACTACACTTACAGTGCCTCAAATTATTATTTTATCATTAGAGCCAATATATATATATATATATATATATATATATATATATATATATATATATATTTGTACGTTAATAACCCCAATTCTGATTTTTTAATTATTGGGGCTATTTACAAGATTGTTTTGATGAATCGTCTCTAGGAACACAATTCTGTTATTGATGGGCTCGGAACATGAACGAAAGCAGCGCTTCTTATTACAATTACGAAGCTTACTACAGCTCGACAACTTCAAAAAAGCCTGGACTGCGCATGCCGCGCCTGGACCACAACTCCCTCTCCTGGCAGTAACCAGCTCCTGCATGTAGCAGAACAATTCGACCCCCAATATCTGCCTGACCTGGCGATGATCTGCTGGTGCATGTAGTAGAACATCTCGCCGCGTCGGTCCTTCTCCACGATGGCGCGCGGGGCCTGCGAGGGGTAGACGAGGTGCCAGTGCCAGTGGTGGGCGTTGATGCCCACGTCCTCCCTCCAGTACGCCAGGCGATGCTCGGGCTCCTCGTCGTTCGCCGTCCAGTTGCGCGGGATGAGCACCACTTCCTGCCAACAATTTTTTATATAACACACATTTATTCATTTTGGAAGATTTACATCGTTCAGTACATTACTTTACAGATGTATTTTTTTCAGACTTAATCTAGTTAAACTAGCTAAGCTAACTTAGTCTATACATTGGAGAGGATACTCTAGGGGAGAACCTCGGTGTTAAGAATCGTGGTTGGCTAAAATTTTGAGGAATGATTCAAATGGGAATCTATTTTTTATTCGAGTGTGGGTTGGATTTTTCGGTAGTTTGTTATGGGATCCTGCCACCAATGACCGATACACGATCGTGTAAGGTTATTTTTTGTTGTGGTTTTTTTTATTTCGTAGAAGGGTCTCACTTAACGGACGTGTAGCAGGAAGTAAAATCACTCACAGTTCAGACTGCACATTTTCTATATGAACATGTTCATACTTTTTCAAGCAGAAAGCCTACAGTTTGACGCAAGCGCCTCTAGCGGCAGAATGATTCACTAACGATGATCGGCCATTGCTATTTTGTGGTTAGGTGTGTCAAAGTGCGATTCTGTGAAGTGATATATTGTGATAAACTTCCTTTTTCTCAATTCTTGACTTCCTCTTTTTATTCTATATGCTCGTCATGGTTAATTAATACCAAATAAAGATCACAGCCAGAACGCACGCACGGAAATACCACCACTGACAGTACTCGAACGGCGCAATTCAGTTGTTTCCCGGTACACCCGAATGCGATTCGTGCAGAAAACGTATAGACCGTGTATTTGGGACCTTTGGCTTTTGTACTTCTAGTTTGGGATCATGAAGTTTCTGTATAGAAGCTGTATGAGAATCTGCACAAAAACTGTACCGTGTATACCGGGCTTTAGAATCATCAACCAGATATTAAACCCCAAGTAGATCGAATGTACTTATCTTCCACACGAGGGGTAAAAGTGGCATTTTATTCTGCGAGTAGGAAAGGTTGCGACATGACGATAGGCCGAGTGGTGCAACCTTACGAGCAAAATAAAATCGCTTTTGCCACGTGTGGTATTTACTATTTTTTTGTCAGCCTTACTGACTTTCATTTTATTTTAGTTCAAGTATACAAATTACCGTTACTGTAAGGTCAGTAGTAGCTGATGCGATCACACGAATGTTTGTGTTCTTAGTTGTATTCGCAGTTAATTATGAACATTTCAGCATCATTTCACTTTTAGCACTAGTTGCTAAAAAATTGTACTTTTAGCTCGTTTTGCATGCCCTACAAGTAACCGGTTTTATTAGAGTCTGACTAAAAATAAATACAAATGGGATAATATAAACGTATGGCTCACAAGCTTAAAAAGGCGGTGCCCCTCTATCAGAAATGAATTAATACACAAGTGCACTAAAACATGTCTGAATGTATGCAAGGTTTTTATTATTCTGTAAGACTGATTTAATCAAAGATATATAATATTATTTTTAAAATCATTTTGATTACTTACATTAAATGTTTTAAATTTTTAGGGAAGACCATTATTTTGTCAAGCTTAGGAGGATACTACTCCATCTTACATCACGATCTAAATAAAAATGAAATAGTATATGAAATAGAATTCTTATCAAACAACTTTTACACAAACTTACTCTTTATAAAGGCATCAACTCACCACAGATTCGGAAAATCCCAGCTACAAAACAAGAATTAAGAACAGATTCCCACTCCATTCCTTTCTCCAAATATCAAACATCGAATAATTCTTCTGAGGTACTTTTTGTTTCCTAATCTAATCTTAAAATTAATTACTTACAATTTTAAATCAGATTAAGTTATTTAGATTAAGTTACAAAATATTTGGAAAGTTTTCTTGTAAACTGAACAATATAATCTCAAAAAAAGAATTAAAAAATGTTGAGAACGTAGGCTTCCACGGCCGCAATCATTAACTACTTAAATGTCCGGGAGACACCGCGTCCTAGACACAGGTGCCACCGTTTCGGCCGCCATTCTGCGACCTTCTTCAAGGTGAAATGCACCTGTGCCTGACACATTGCCTTTGCCATGAAACGTTGGCACCTGTGCCCAGGAATTGGCATCTCTGGGACAGCCTCGTAGCTACTAAAAATATGTTACTCCATCCCCGCTCTCCGTTGGGTTTTTCTAACCTGGTCGATGGCAGTTCGTCAGCTGTTACGGTGTCATCCAATCGAGAGCTAAAACATCATGACGGTTACATCACTGTGGTGACGTTTAAGCTCCCGATTGTACGAAACCGTAATAGCTGGTCGGCTGTCATCAGCCAGGTTACAGAAACCCAAGTATAGGCGAGCCACTCACCCGCTGGCTGTCGGTGAGGTTGGCCTCCACGTACGCCCTCCTGATGACGTCGCTGCCGAGGAAGCGGCCGGGCATGGTGGAGACGAACGAAGGCAGCGCCAAGTCGCGCATGTCAGGCCGGTGCAGCAGCGCCACCGACAGCGCGTACACGAACAGCTGCGGGTTGCACAGCGCGTGCACCGCCACCGCCAGCGAGCGCAGCTCCTCCCGTCCGCGGCCGCTGCGGCACAACAGCGCTCGTCAGGCATCCGCCCTCGCAAGCACGGAGCGACCTCATGCAATCACGCGTTCTTCTAGACCTCGACGTCATCAACTGGAATCCCCCCATAAGTGGAATCGCAATCAAAATCCCAATAACTCGAATCTATGACCGGGAGTAGTGGCTCAGTGCATCAACTGATGTCAGATGTCTGCACTGCCTCTGACCGGGAGGTCCTAGGTTCGAGTCCCGACGGCGGCAGGATTTTCGACACTACCTTTTCAGCTAAGTTGCTACTGCCGATGCTAAGCTAAGTTGCGATCGCTTAGCTAAGTTGATAAGTTGCTAGTGTCGATCGAATTTACTCTCTGTTTGGAGGAGAATTCTAGAGCAGGCTGTTCTGATCGATAGTTTTCTGGGGTTTCTCCGATCAACGCCAGGCGTATGCCGGAGCAGTACCCTAATAAATGGGCCACGTACCGCGCGCGATCTTTCCTTCCTCTTCCTTGTCATATCCTCACTCTCCACATACACACACACTTACACTAAATGCACTACCACACATGCCGGGAGACCGGTCAGGAACTTAGAAGTTGTCCCGGCTAGGGCGGTGCCCCGCTGGTGGCAGATATCTGGTTGGAGAAAACCCCGCTAGTCGATGGTAGGTCGGCGCCGGATCTCGCCATTCAGTGAGGGAAGATCATCGCCATCTCTCATGAAAAACATGCACTACACTAACGGTACTAATGATCTCGGTAGTTGACGCGCCCGGAATCTCATGAATCTATTGATATCTAGAACCAACATAACTCGAATTCATTGTCTCGATCATTGAAAACTCAATCATCATTCAAACTCAATCATTGAAATAACTTAGTAATATAAAAAATAAATTAGAATTTATAGTTAGCCCATTTAAGCTTTAACTACTCGAATTTATCGAAATTTCAAAACTCACCAACTCGTATCCATCGATATTTGGTACGAGATGGTACCAAATATCGATGGATTCATTGATGGTACCTAGCAACTCGAACTTTTCGGTACCTCAAATCATAACTGAATTACTCGGTATAATGTTATGCACGGTAACTACAACTTATAAATGAATTTCTCGGTAATTCGAACCTCACAAATTAGAATTTCTAAGTAACTTAGACTTCAACTATTCAAATTTATCGTTATTTAGAAGAACATCAGTAACTCGTGCTGATTGATATTTTGATCCCTAGTAATATCCCTCACGTTCAGTCATCCACCAACGCAAGTACAAAGTAAAGTGGATTTCATCACTTATTAACATCTTGTCTCGATCTTTATTAGCTCGAATTTCACGATATGTCAAACTTAATATCTGGAATAACTTATTTTCATAAATTCGAAAACCTTGGCATCTCGAAGCTCAATAATTCGAATAACTCAATATCTCGACCTCTTAAATTAGAATTTGTTGGTAACGTAAATATCAATTATTCGAATCTATCGGTATTTACAATTTCAGTAATCTCCTCGTAAGTATATTGATTCCTAACTTACTAGTAACTCGAGTTCCTCAGTGCCTGGAATTCTACAAACGCGAGTAACACCATAGCTTTTTTCATTTATTTTCCTCTTCCCTAAACATATGTGGGACACAGCGGTTGCGGGTTGCACAGTCCATGCACCGCCAGCGTTTGCAATCTCGCCTCGCATGGTCCCCACCGCTACGACACACCAGCACACATTCGGCGTCACTTGTCTGCACTTGCAAGTACAGAGGAATCTTGGCAACTTGAATGTAATAACTCGTATTCTTCTGGTTATGAAATCTCGTTGCCACGAATTCTTGCCTATATTCCAAATAGCAATGCTTACTGAACCTCGATATGTATTAACACGAATTCCTGGACGCGTCAGCACTCAATAAACTCTAATTCTCGGGTACCCAAACCTTAATAACCCGAATTATTCGGTATCTAAAATCTCATGAATCTAAATGCCTCAAACTGCAACTAAAACTTCAAGTATTCAAATTTTTCAATATTTCGAACTTAGTAACTCGAATTGATATTTTGATCCCTAGTAACTCCACTGCCTCAGTATTTCGGAACACCACAACAAATTACGTCATAAATCGAATCTTTTCATTCACTTTCTCCCATCCTAAACTAAGACTGACCTGAATGCTAGTATCAAATTATACAAACATGACAGCCATCAAAGCCTAACATTCAAGGATACATTGTTGTGAATAGTTCAGACGAAAAATATGGAAAAAAATAATATGAATTTTTAGTTCATAACAGTATAGTATGTTTGTTATCGATACTAGTGACTGGATGTCAAGTGAAATTGTAGGAATCATTTTATAACTGTAAAATGGGTCATTTGTACTTTGTTCTTGGATGCAATGTATTTAATAGTTTAGTGTTTAAATTTCCTGAAGAGAAAACGCTGTGTGATAGTGTTTTTGATAAATCGTGAGAAGAAGTTGAGAAAAAATTAATATTTATTTTATTCCCCCATAATGTGTTTGAAAAAAATCAAAACATAACAATTTACGTTATTTGTAAAATTGTAAATATTGGAAAAATGCATACATGCGGTTTTACGCCATAATAAATAGAAGGCGTCGTGGCACAGCTACTGGGTTCCGGCCGCAGTGGGGAATTTCCAAGTGGTTTACCGACAGGCGTCTCAACGGTCAGTCACACCCATTTCTTATCCAGCTTGAGTCAAGTCACTGCCAAAGAGCGGTTCCCGTTTCCGGCAACAATTTATCTGCTCACTCTGATAACTTAACCCACCTAGCGACACGCTGTAAGAGAGAACGTTATGTGAGGTTTATGTAATTTATTCATTTATCTCCAAACCAGTATTCTACATTTATGTGAGAGAAATTATAATTATACTTAATTGTCCAGAAGTAAAGAACAATCTCAGCATTTGGCCTAGGAATAAAGAGAAACTGGACGCGATCAAGATGGGGTAATTAATCCAGAAATTGTAAACAGTTTTTGTTAAAGATAGAAAGATGTGTTTTTTCTAATGTTTCGATGATGATGATGATAATGATGGTGATGAGGATGATGAGAATGATGATGATAATAATAATAATAATAATAATAATAATAATAAAAATAATGTAATAATAATTTTTATTTTCATGAGTCAATGGAATGTTTAATGAAATAAAAACTTTTTTCTGCAGAAAATAGTTAATTTTCTTTTTTGAAACAAAATATATTCGCATTTTAATTTAACTTAAAGTGTAAGTTAACGTTTAATATTGCGTTTAAATTATTAAAACTAACATTATTTCTAAAAACTACCAGTACTAAATGCTGCCAGTTCAAGTAACCCGATTTTTAAGTGGGATTATGTCAAAACAAAAATTAAGTATTTTTGGTTTGTATCAACAAAAAAATAAAAGAAAGAAATATAAAGCAAAGAATTCACAATGTCTCAGAATCAATGCCTAGTGATTACATCTTGCCGACATATTCTCATCTCTACGTGTCGGAAGACACATTTTTTACAATAATTAGACACACTGTTCACCAATTCTAATTATTCTATATACTTGAAATTTTGTGAATACATTGCAGTCTGAAGAAAACCTCAGTAAGAATAGTCGCAGTCATGATGGGAAAAAATTACCCATCTTGTTATAGAATTGTCTTCAGAAACCAGTTTGACTGCATGTAGTGACGTGAACGTCTGCAAGGCCACATTGAGTGTAGCGGGAAAAAGGAGGAGGCGGAAGAGATCCAATTGCTCTGACGCATGCCTCCTACTGCGTCTCGGAAATGCAACTCCGCTTTCAGCGCTCGGAAGCAGGTGCGCCTTGAGTCTCTGGCTATCACCGTAAGTCCGCTTCCTTAGCTGTTATAGTTCCCAATGGCTGTTGGCTGGATCCGTACGAACATTTTGTAGTTGATAAATCATTGGTTTAAATTAGGAAATATATTCAAATTTGTTTACTTAATTAAATACGAATATATTTCCAAATTTAAAACAATGATTTATAAAATACAAATGGTTCTAAAAGTGGAAATATATTCAAATATTGAATTCCAAATCTTTACGAAAATTTTATTGTAAAAAATATGGAAATGTTTCAATCTTGAATTGTACGAAAGAAAATTAATTTGAATTTGTGATTGAACAAAAGCCTACATTAATATTTACAGGTATTCGTAAGAGGAATTTTCGATAGTTGAATTCGGAATATAGTACATCTCAATTCATTCATTTAATAGATTTACTCGGTAAATCATTGTGCATCGACTCTTTATGTTCATCTTAATCTGATATTACATTCACATGACGGATGACATATTCGATACGCGAGGATGAGGAATATATTCTCCTGCCGTATAGGAACATTCACTCTCAATTCAATGGGAACAATAAATAATACGGACGCCAGTTGGATGAAAAATCGTTTATGATGGTAGCATTGCACGGAGGAACAACAGATTTAAATGGATTTACGATAAAAATTAAATTGTTCGAATACGTGTTTAGAATTACTAAAAAAATTATTTTGGCGTCTACATTCATAGTTACCAAATGTAATAATGCATTTTCTCCAGATTCATATTCAGCGACCGAAAAAATCTTCAGTTGAATACGAAGATTTAGACTAAAATTTTGAAAGCTAATAAAGTTGTGTCTTGAAATTTTTGATGGTGAACAACAAACTCCAATTTTGCTCGTTTTGTGGCCAGAATATTAACAACATTTAAAAATTAAACTCATTACGATATCCAGTTGAATAGCTATCTCCTTATAAAATACTATTACTACAAAACCCTTTGTACATTACATTCATTCAATGAGGCTTGTAATTTTGGTACCATGACTAGCTCATCCTCACTAATCGTTTACATAAAACGATGTATTATACTGCTAAAAAGGTATAATTCAAAGAACGATAATTAATAAATTTAATTAAATAATTGTTGATTTATAGCTATTTATAGCTCAATTGAGATACTGAATAACTTTTGTTACTGTAGGAAATAAGTGAAAACGTGTTTAGGCCGCGTAACATCGGCTTCTGAAGGGGAGGGGAATGAATGGGACTCTCCCCCTTGAATTGGGTACGCCACTGCTTTATGGACAAAAATTTAAAATTCTATTCATATTTACGTCACTTGACCTTTCGATTATAGTCGGGCCCCTACAATTCCGTGCACGGGCAGTTGAGGACACAGGATAAATTGAAAGAGGCCGGGACCGCCATTGTAGTGGATGATTTGCGTACAGCTTTCAAATCTGAGTGTGCAATTGCGCTCGTTATCTTTGTATTTGGGTGGGTGTTACAAAAATAATTATACAAAATGGAAAAATAGAAGCATTAGCTATTTGAAGATAAAGCTTAGATACTTGTTTTCTATTCCAGCTGCCATTTTTCTTTAACAATACAGATATGCAAATTTTCACACTAAAGGTCTTCATCTTTTACAGTTAATTAGTGATTAAGGAAAATCACAGATCCTCGTAATATTTCGTTCTGAAAAGTTAAAATGTGCGAACTTGTACACTGAATTTGAATTTGGAACAATGAATTTGTTCGTTGATATAATAATGCACTTCAATTAAGCCGGTCAACTCTTAACCATATTATATCACGTATATTTGCATTCAGGTAAGTAATACACGCACCGAAAGGAACATATCGTTATTCTAAACAACTAACTTGTTCATATCACAGACGCAACAATGTCTATGAGGTACGCACGTTTCCACTACAATGGCGGCCTTGAAATAACTCCGCGACAGCAGCGCTCTAAGTGAGTCTCATGTAATTCTAATTCCAACGTCTTTGGTTATAGCTGACGCTCCCTGCCTTCAGTTAATTCCACTGGCTGCTTACACACTAACCTTGACCCCAGCCTCTACTCCATATTCTCGCGGGCTCGTAAACCAAAGAAGACCGAGTACTAGTCAGTAAAACAATTGATGTTGAGAACGGTCTCTATTGGTCTAACGGTCTCTAAATCAATTTCGGCCGAGAACTATCTCTGTTGCTAGTAGCTCCGAAGCCCTTGGCTGCACTCTAATCCTTTTACTGATAGAGAGTTTTGGAAGCGGCCAGGCAGCGTTCACTTTGTCATGGCCAGCAGCCCATTGGTCCATTAGGAAGCGTCCTCCTACACGCAGGTAGTCACCATACAACATTCGGCCAGGGGTAGGCCTGCGAAGAATTTGGATATCGAAGGCGCTACATGGTGGTTGCGATAAATTCCACCATGCCACATCACAAAAGCAATCATCCATGCCCAAGTCGGGATTCGAATTCACAGGCCACGCAGCTCTCGGTGGCTACTGTAACTACTAGACTGCGGAACCCAATTCTATTCAACGAGTATTTTCATTTTCGTAATGCTACACTGTTGTGTCGTCTTAAAGCAACACAAAGGAACTAAAAGCCACTCTTAACAGTCAGCATCCGTTTAGAACAACAGATACTAATCAGTTGCGGCAAAAGAAGGTAAAGGAATACATTTATTTCCAGATATGACATTTCTTGTTTATATTTTTGTTCTTATAATCATACGATATTACTAAAAGTAGGTGTTTAATGACACGACTCAAAAGGCAAATAACAGACTTGGTTGATTATTCGTATTGTCGGCCTAATGAAATTAATAACTTCAATGTCAGTACACAATTTAGTGTTGGGTGTGTGCAAAATAGGGTCCTGGAGCATCAAAACTTGATTATTCTGAAACGGCACACGTAAATATTGAAGCTTCTTTCTGAACCCCATGACATCAGCTGTGTCGTACACTGAATATGTGACTCACTTTATATTCTCATATTCAGGTATTGCATCTTATTCTCATATTCAGTTATTGTACTAAGATTAGGTATGAAAAGGTGCGAATTAACGTAAATAAACATTTGCATTTTCAACCAAAAACATTTTCAGCTTCTTGGTTTGTAAATTCTTCAAGCTTTTCTGGGTATCTATGAAAACATTAACACCCATCACATAGCAAGAGGATGCTTAGATTTCTGGCAATTTTTTGCGTATACTCGAAATTAGTATTTATTTTTATTTAATAGGTAATTATTACAGCCAAATTAGAAACTTGATCCAATGTGGCTAGGCCGAAGGCCTTGCCATTACAATACCTACATTCTACCGAGTTCTAACCTTCGCCTTCTGGTATTCACCCCAAATGGCTCTCCATCGCCTCAAAGCCGCGGAAACGAGACCATAAGGTACGGCTGAGGGAAAAAACCCTGAAGGGGGAAAACCGTCAGAAGCCGAGTACATGCTACTCTATCCGGTTTTAGACTATTTATTTGGCGCGGCGTCAGGCATTCTCCTTCCAGTGTTTGGCCTCCACTGCACCTGAAAACAAACAGCACCACAGAAAATCGTCCGCACCAACGCCTCTGCCCTAACCTTCCTGATTCCCACTTCCTTCGCCCCTAATGTGCTTTATTTTAAATAAATAATTTTATTTATTTAACTTATTTTTTATTTTAAGTTAATATATATATATATATATATATATATATATATATATATATATATATATTTTATTGACTTATTTATCTACTTATACTTAACAATTGACTACAATTTATAACTTTTTTTTTTTTTTTTTTTTTTGTACTATTTATAACCTAACATAACTTACTGACTAACTTAATTATTGTTAGTTTATTGATTTATTACATATTTCTCTCCAGTCTAGGCTCTGCTCGTACTAACCACTGCTTTTTTCCCACTCCTTAATTTCCGTTTCTCTAGTGGTCCGAACCTTCCGAGAAATGTTCCTAATTCTTTCATGAAGTTAGCTCTTTTATCCCCTAGAATGTTTTGGGCGAGCGTTACGTTCCTATGTTGGAAGTAGTAATTTCCATTCCCATCCATTTTCCTCTCCAAGTTTCGGTCGCACTGCAAATTAAAAGGATATGGATCCAGTCTTCCCTATCACCGCAAAGCACACAGATGCCATTACCATTCGAGTCCTTTAATCTACGTTGCATCCACCCCCCGACCCTGAACCAAGCGTATCCCTCTTGCGTCCTTCTGCAGTGTGTTTACGTAACGTTCGCAACCCCATAACGGACTCCGTGAATTTGCGCAACTAGCGAACGTTTTTCGGCCGTTGCTGCCAGGATCTCTTGCCTTTAATATCCGCAAGTCTATCCGAAATTAACGTTCTATGTCACGTGTTCCCCTATCTCCCACCATTTCCGGAGAAACGTCTCCCAGACCTGAACGTTCCAGTAGCAGTTTAATTTTATACGACCAGTAGCGTTGGTTGCTTCCCTGTAACTGCACCCGAAAACATCTATTTATAAGTGAGTCAGCCTGTTCACCTGCTAATTTAATCCAAAGTTTAATGGGTTTCATTTAAAATCTTTCCAAATTCCTACACTACCGACCTCTCTTAGGACTCCGGCATTTGCTGCGAATCTAGAGACTCGAGAATTAATTTGAAATAATCTGTTTCGACGCTTTCTAGTCGATCTATCCTATCCACTCCCCAAATTTCTGCCCCATAATTCATTGCTGGGAGAACTAGCGATTTAAACATCGTCTCGCACACCTTTAAAGGCAATTCCGGAACCCTGCGCACTGCGCAAACGATTTCTTTGAGCGCAATTCTTCCTTTACTGTGCGCCGCCACTATGTGATTACTCCATCCCCCATTCATGGAAAATTTTGCCCCAAGATATGTAAATGTTTTTACCCGGTCAATCTCCTCCTGAGCGTAAACCATCTCTCCTTGTTACCCCAGATAAATCCATTCTTGAAGACAACTACTTTGGTTTTTGAATATTTACTTTTAATCCCCATGTTTCACTATACGTTTCTAGGATATTTAAACTTTTTGTAAGCGTCAATAGTCTCCGAACATAAAACTAAATCATCAGCATATAGTAGTCCGGGAATGTTCAGGCCCTCAATTTCCGGCGCAGATGTATCCGCATCCTGTAACCACGTCAATAAATCGTTTATAAACAAGATAAACAATAGCGGTGAGAGAGGACAGCCCTGTCTTACTCCTACTGTCGATTTTATTTTTCGCGTTGTACTTCCATCACCGCACCTGACACAGAAATTTACGTCTTCTATATGCTCTGCAACACTTTTAAAACTTTACGTGAGACGCCTAGCTCATTAAGTTTTTGCCATAAAGCTTTCCTATTGATAGAGTCAAAGCCATTTCGAAATCTACAAAACTGCAATATAAGTGGCCCCGTTTACGCGCAAGCGCCTGCTTTACTAGGGTATCTAACACAAAGATATTGTCGGTAGTCGCGAAGCCTCTCCTAAAGCCTGCTTGCAATTCTGATATTTTACTGTGCTTTTCCGCCCATTCACTCAGTCGCCCGTTGAGTATTTTACAAAATAGCTTGCTCAGAGCTGGTAAAAGACTAATTCCGCGATAATTTTGTGGGCAATTCGTATTACCTTTATTCTTAAAGACTGGTTGGAGGATCGCTGTACTCCACGTTTCTGGATACGATCCAGAATCAACTATTGCATTAAATAAATTTAGAATACTCTCTGGTCTGTGCCACAATTCCGAAATAAATTGTGTCGGAATGCCGTCCGCGCCGCCTGCCTTCTTATTATTCATGGCTAGCATAGCCCTATTCACTTCATTCCAGGTTATCGGTTCGTCTAATTCAGGGACATCCCGGTCCGTGATAATATATATCCCTGTTTCAATATTCGCTATTTCGAGCGCCCGTGAAAAGTACTGCTCCCACGCGTCTGGTGAAATCGCATTACTTACATTTCTTTTATTACGCAGTGATCTTATAACGTCCCAAATTGATTTATTATGATTGTTTCTTAAAATTGCCTCTATTCTTGCTGTCTCACTCTCCTGCCAAGATTTCTTCGATTTCTTAATTGTGGCCTCGTATTGCCTACGTAGTAACAAGTAACTATTTCTCGCTTCCGCAGTTCCACTGTTTCTGAACATTCTTAAGGCTACTATTGCTTCACGCCTGCTCACCTGACACTCCTCGCTAAACCATCCTTGGGTCAGTACCTTCCTCCTCTCCCCACATTCGCATGCCCTCCCTGCGCGAAAGAGTCTCCTTTCTAAATTCTTTGCTTGCCTTCCGGTGACCGCTCTCTGCGCCCACCCTACCGAGTTAAGAATAGCCTCTGCAAATTCCTGTCGCTTTTCCTCTTCCATATAAACCCGTCGTCTTGCTATTGTGAAGCTTGTTGCTCCCGCCTCACGCCACTGCCTGTGGCAGTTCAGCAGCATTTACTGCTAAATGAACGCACACAGGCAAATGGTCGGATTCTGCCCGTAATTCGATTCCAAAATCTAATAAATTGTTTATTCTTTCATGAGACAACAGAGCATAATCTATTACACTACCTCCATTACCAAACGCTGATAAATATAGTAATTGTATGTTTGACAATCGTTGCAGTATATTTCTGAAGTTTTTCAACCTGCGATAAAATTCAAAATCACGTACAAGAGGGAGAAATGGTGAATATGCAATATAATTGCTAAATTGCATTTCTATGGTTTCATTCGCGTTCGCTCTCTAACTAGGACTGCAACATCGACAACAACACATCGATGTTTGAAAACATACGAGTATAATTTGAGCTGGCCGTGTTTATTAATTTATAATTAAAATTTAACTGAAGAAACAAAATAAAAAAGAATAAGAATTTTAAAAAAGCGATCTTGAAAACCTGAGTGTTCAGGGTTATTTCAAGGGGTCTCAGCTTCGTCAGTCCTCAGTACGGTCCCGGGGAGAAGAGGTAGGCCATATGCCTACGCTTTACTTCGTACGCTTCTTACGTTTATACTTGTTGAAGTTCACAAATGGCGAAATATTTAATTATTTACCCTATTTCCTGATTTTAATCGGTAAATCTAAAAAGCATCAAACTAATTTTATCTCAATGAGTCCACCCTTAGTAATATTTTTGTACAGCAAATGATACAAAAGGCTAAATATTAATTTTATGATGCTATAAAATGCTACAGCCTTGTTTTCAGAATGCGATTTTTTAAAATTTAAAGAACTGAATTCTACCGTCCCTAGATATTGACTGTATTAATGATATTTTTTATTATTTTTTTTATTATTTTTTATATATTTTTTTATTATATTTTTTAATATATTAAATATATTTTTGCATATTCTTGGCTTTCTGGGAGACACCGTGTTCAAGGCACACGTTTCGGCCGCCATTCTGCGACCTTCCTCAAGGCGTAATGCCCGGAGATAGGCTACGCAGGAGTTAATATAGTACTATACTTGGGTTTTCCTTCCGCCTTATAAAATGAATCTTTATAACAGTGATAAGCACATGTTTGAGGCCATGAGCCCCGTTGAGAAGGACGTTCGCGAATGAATTAAGAAGATTCATTTTATAAGGCGGGAGGTGTAAAAATGACCTCATGTCATCCGCCACGTTACGAAAACCCAAGTATATGTTCCCCTCCGCCTCACGAATTTTTGTATCACCCTTTTCGCATCGTGCTTTTTTTCTTTTTTTCTTTTCGACTTTGTTTTGTTCTTGTATTTTCCCTCCATCCCCCCGTGCCGTTACTCACCCATGAAGAGCTCGATGAGGCCGCCCGCGAGGCGGCGGTGCCACGGGACGAAGACGGAGAAGTTGGCGAGGCGCGGCAGCTCGCGCGCGTTCAAGAGGCGTCGGGCAGGGGGGCGGCACGAGCGACACGGGCGTGGACGGCTGCGCCGGCAGCCCCGCCACGGCCACCGTGGTGGTCGGCGGACCGAAGCGGCTCGGGAGGCTGTCCACGGCCTCGCGCTCGCGGTTGCTCTGAGCACACACACATTGATTGTTTTATGGTTTTTTACTAGTTCGTTGCTGTGTGTTTACGGACCTCAAACAAAACACGTAACGGGATTGTTAATACCCTTGCGGGCCTTTCTGATTTTTTATGCCCGAGGGCCTTTTGCATACTTTATGGCCCGCTCAAACACAACACATACATTTTTATGAATTCAACTTATTAAAATTACGTTGCAATCAAATACAATAAATAAATGGAATACTGCTCAGATAAGTAAAATAACTCGTTACAAACCTTATTTTGCTCAATTGATATGAAATTTGCAATTTTGGAATGTTCCTGTGAATATACAATTACCACCAGTCACTCGTATTTCACTGGTTCGTATCACCTTTTGTCTAAGAGATAGTATGTGCCTCTTGAGAAGCAGTACTACTCTTAGTAATAAGATGTATAAGCACATCGGGTAACATCCTCGAAATGTAATTTTTTGGTTTATAACGTATTCTAAATTCCTACAGGCCTTAGAAGCAAATAACCTAAAAGTACCGTTTCATCAACGCAATTTACACTGTTATATAACTCTCAAATACACCATAAATATTTTCATACATTTTTCGAAAAAAAGCTTTTGCGAGAATTTACACAAAAATTTAACAATATTCTTTCATTTTGTACACACAAATGAGTCCAATAACAAGTATGCAACAGTAAATAAATACATACTCTGTTTGGTTTATCTGACGTCATATTGACAAAAGACTATTACAATGCATATTTTCACTTTACACACAAGAAAAATTATAAAACGTTTGGAATTCTCGTTTAATTCGGCAACGAACTAGTTAACCATAAAGGTTTTGTACGCACCACGGGCGTTACTAGATGTTTTTTCCCCTCAGGCGACTTCCAACCCCTCGAGCCAGAGGCCCTCGGGTTTGGAAGTAGCCTGAGGGGCAAATAACTATTGTGTTTCCGGGAGGGTCGACTGCTAAAGTCACTAGCCACATAAGTGTGGTGCATGTTTTTATCACGGGAGGTAGCTGATCCTTGAGTAAAATTTGGTTTTCTAGGGAGTTTAGGTAAGGTGACCAGATCTTAAAATCAAAAGCGGGGCATTGTGACATTTCCTTGACTAAAAAAAGGGGCAAAACAGAATACAAGTTACATGTGAAATATTGAAATACAGTGTAATTTTAAAAGACACTGTATATCAATATTTCGCAAGTTCCGACCATAGCTGTCTTCTACATGTGACACAACTCAAATGAATTTCATTCAACCGTGTTATCAGTTTTTATTATCGTTGGTTGTCTGTATTTATATGAAACAGGCTGATTATCGGCGTCCGTATTTGATTAGGAAAATGTTTGTCTACACCAGAAAATAGAGAAAAGCAATGTCGAAAAAGAACATTAGAATAAAACTTTTAAAAAAATAATTTGTTTCATTTGCATTTTTATTCATTATAAAGTTGGCCCGTATTCCACAATTAAGATTGTTTGCTAAATTGCACAGAAACTCACTGATGCAGATAGTTTGTAGTATTGAATTTCTCGGTAACGAAATCGATAGCAATAAATCATGTACAAGTTCAAATGACACGATAGCTCATTTTCCACTCCTACAACTACCACTGAACCTCTCCCTTCTTGATTTCAATAACCTGCAAAACACTCTTGTTACGAAGTACTGGAATATGATCTACTCGCGCTTACTTTTTTATAAACTAATGCAAACTCAACGGAATACATTATAAAAAATTAAAATTATTGACACTATATGCCGATTTGTCGTTTAACGAAAACCGGACATTTTGGCGTCACGTTTTCCTCTCAAAAAATTCGGGAGAAGGACTCAAAAAAAGGGACTGTCCTGGCTAATACAGGACGTCTGGTCACCTTATCTCAAATCTTTTAACGTCTCGGGCAGGCATTCTACTTCGCAATTAATTGAAATTACCCTATCGCAGAAATGGTTCTTGGTAGAATACACGTGGTTTCAAGTACGATCCATTAAACTGACGATCAGAAACAGATATATGCTAAATTATATTAAACCTCAACATCTTTATAAATAAAATTGAAGTGCCTATTTGTGATTTCAAAATAACTGCCTTTTGGAAATTTCATAAGGGTATTAACATGATATAAGAAACGTATCAATTTTATGTTTATACTTTTTGTCTGTCTACTTGTCCTATCCCATCTTGGTAGTGGGTAAGCTGATATTGATACAGCTTTTACTGGAAGGTAGAGTATTTTATAGAACATACGTATTTATCGAACCTATTTATCGAATATATTATAAATACTATGGAATATATTATATTATATTTTAGATTATCATTTTCTATTAAATAATTTTTTTTATACTCATCTACTATTTTATTCTAATGTACTATTTCTTTTCTACATGTAACCTTCCAAACAAGTGAAACATTACTGCATCGATTTGTTAAAACTTCCTCCATTTCCCTTTATTATATAATTTAAACCGATAAAGTCTCGGATGGCTTCTAAATTTACTCAATTCTTCTAAATGCATGTACTATACATTAAATATCATATAAAAATTTTCAAAAAAATATTAAAATTCTAGTACATCCTACAATTTAAAGATAATGGAAATAAAATTCTATGAGTAATTCTGCCTCATTTATAGGAATCATGAGTATTGATATATTTTGATATAGTACCAGAATCATTTACATATTTCCTCGAATATCACTCAATTTTAATCTGAATTAATAATGCTTAATTTAAAAGGAAATATATAATATATTTTAATTACATTTAAACAAAATTAAATTTAAATTAATGAAAGTGAAACGAATCCTATTATTTCTACAAAATTGGAGAATGTTTGCATGTAATACACCGAGTTTTAAGAAAGGAATGCGAATTACGTATTTTCTCAATCTAGTTCAAGATTTTCAAACAGGAGGAAGGTAGTTCAGGACTTGTGGATGTATGTTCTTACTACTGGGTTAATTATAATTGAAACTGTAGGCGTCATTTCGTGCAAACTATTTTGCACGAAAACTGATTCTAATTTGCGTGTTTCTATATTTCTTCTAACAAAATGGAACAAAAGGTCTTCTAACCCACGCTAAATCGGGTCAAATTTCTAAACTCATGATATGTCGAGGAAAAGACACTTATGCTAATACATAATATTTATGTATTTAATAATAATAATAAAAATAATAATAATCTTCAATCACTTCAATCCTGGGACAACATCCACAGACATAATTGTATAATAATAATACGGTATATTTTATCAAGAAATATTAAGAAGTATTGGATTGAATTTTAGCAGTTGACGAATTAAAAATTAAATTTTTTACAAAAGTATTACGTACCAAAAGTTCAGGCGGAGGTCGCAGAACAATACCATCTCGCCCCTTTGGGAAATATATTGGCTCGTAGGGTCTCTCAAAGAGTAACAGAATACTCTCTTTGGTTGAGATCGACATGATGGTTGATGGTTTGCAGCGAATTTTCTACGTAAAGATAAAAACGGTTTAGAATCAGGCAACATTCAAATATAAAGCAATCCATATTTCATTATGTAATAATCCTCAACAAACAAGTTTCTATACGAAAGTAAAACTATTATTTGGCCATATTTTCTTGATTCTTCAAAGGACTTGATCATTAACCTTTCAGAAGTCAGATTTTTTATTTTGTGATCACCCACACCGAAATTCACTGTTATCTTCAAACTTTCTGATAGGGTGTACATATAAAGATCTGCTTATTTTTAGATTCAGACGTTCAAATATAATCAAAACATTAATACCTTTGCAATACATAATGCAATTGCACAGTTCTATCCAATGCACTCACCTGCAGAAGAAAACGCGCTGCAACCAGTCAGACCACACACAGAACTCGTTCTCTGTCCGGCAAGCCTTTATAAGATCCTCTTCCCCTTCCTTCCAGCGTCGCCGTCGCCACCGCCTTCTTCGTCATAACCGCCACCGCAACTGTCTTCTTTCCCTGAGCCGCCTGAAAAAAAAAAAAAACTCCGGGACATTCCCGACTCCATAACAGGAAGATCGGTCAGTGTGCAGTGCACCTGTGGTCACCGTTGGAATAACCGAAGAAACTGCTGAGTTGTCACGCTTGCCAAGAGTTACCGTATTCGCAATAAAATTTAAAATTGCGTCTTTGTTATTGCTTGGCCTTCTTTGAAATTACATGAGGGATTTTGCATTTACATCTTGGATCAGTACTCTTTAGACTACTAGGTTTCATAGTGATCTGCCCTTCTCCATATCTTCCTCCCTCCCCCTAATTCGCAGATCCCCTCTGATCGGGAGGTCCTGGAATTAGGATCCAGACAATGATAGGATTTTCGACACTAGCTAGCGAGTTCAGCCGCTGTCTGGAAGAGGATTCCAGCGGTAGGCTGTTCGGTTGTTTTCCGTGTTTTTTTCGATCAACACTAGGCGAATGCAGGAGCAGTACCTTAAAAAACGGGCCACAGACCGCGCGATCTTATCTTCCCCTTTTTTGTCCTACTCACTTCTTACTTCCATTTACACTTACATGCATTACACTACCTCCATGTCGGGAGACCAGACAGGAGCTTAGAGTATGTCGCGGCTGTGGCGGTGCCCCGCTGGTTGGAGATATCTGCTGGGGGAACACGCTGCAAGTCGACGTGTAGGTCGGCGCCGGATCTCGCTATCCAGCTGGGGAAGAAGACAGCCATCTCGAGTCATACAACATGCACTACACTTACGAGACTTGATCCCCGGGAACACTAATCAATCAGTTGCAGATACCTGACCTCGGTTAATGGCCTGTCCCCCTTCCACAACATTAAAACGTTCATTGTTCCATATGACTTTTATAGGGATCCTCAGAAGTCCAGACAACAAATCACGAAATAAAACCACAAATAATGACGGAATAAAACTAAAATAATGATTAAAAAGTATTTTAAAACATATCGAATGTTTTGTGTCCTTTTATATAAGTTTACCAAAAATTGAAATCGGAGGACGCAAGCACGATTTGTGAAAATATAATTAAGAGGAATCCTGCATTGGAACAATAAACGATACCGGGTTTTCATGCAAATAATACATGAACGTAACTTATGATTCCTTGGTCAGTGAACGAATTAACCATTCTATTCGGGTCGGTCTAGAATCTCATCGTCTATTGGGGACTCGTGCACCTTTCTTCCCCTTCCTTTTCAAGAGGGAGAAGAGCTACCAAGGTATTACGAGAAGTCATCTCGACTAAGCTAGCTGATGTCAGATTGTAGGTATTTGTCAGGAGTAAAAGGATTTAGGCTTCTAGGCTGATCCCTTCTAGGTTGGTCCTATCGCAACTGTGAGAGCAAAGGACAGCACAAAGTGAATCAAAAACGACATCTTCCAAGTGCAACGCAAACTTGCTTCACACTCGTGCTCCTGTACCACATGTACGAAACAAGAATGAAAGAATGTTATTAGAAAGAGGATACGCGATAGGAGAATGTCAACCATGTCACAACACAGAAGTAAATACCCATAGGTGACCCTACAGACCCTCGCTTCTGCGAACCCAAGCCTTAGTGGCCACAGTCGTTTATGTCGATTTGTTATGGTTATTTCTAAGTTCTGGTATAATCTGCACGATTTCTTGTTGCCTCACTTGCAAAAGTGTTGGTTCGGTTATTTCGACAATATTACTATAAAATCAAATCTGTTACTAATTTTTCAAAACAAATGGTTTATATTACACGAGATTGAAAATTAATTTTTAACAGATGCTGTCAACAATGATCGTTACTATCTTAATGCATGCAAAGAAGAGGGATTAGAGATTTTGTAGCATGAGAAAACATGGGCGAATATCATATACTGTGAGTCTCATACTCTATGCAACAATTTCATCAGGTCACAAACTAAGAAAATGATATTACATTGAGTAAAATAATGCTATTCTAATATTGTTCAAAGGCTTTTTTTAATCCAAGTTTTTTACTAACAATGAAAGAACTTAAGAAATAATGAAATATATAACTTTAATACATTATATTTCTGGTTACATTTTGTAAATGATTAGATTAATTCGGTTATTATTATTATCACTAGATTGCCGACAAAAAACATGTCTCTTCTATTTTTGTTTTCAAAACTTGTAACATAACATTCAACCTAGTCGCTCTAGTTCTGTTCATTTACCTTCTTATTTGAGAAAGTACAGCGATATCGAGTATATAAAAATACATATTCCTAGGAAGGTGGAAAATGAAATAAGCACATTCGCCATTTTATCGATTTGTACCTCGGTCATTTTTTTACCGTGAATTTTATTCCTTTTGCTTTTTCGCCAACTACATTATGTAATATGAAAAATTGTAATGCCTCAGTAAAAAGTGGCGATTTTTCGCCCGAAAAACTCATTACGGAGCTGTGATATCGAAAAATTGGATAAATCTTGTTTATTACGTGTTCTAAAATACGTCCTCTAACATGAGGAATTCTGTAGCAAGAATTCTTGTTCAGTGGGTCCTTGATACCGAAATAGTGGAGTTACAACAGCTTATACAAATACTTCCTTGCATATTTGTAACAACTTGAATTTTCGAAAATTCAGGGAGTTCAATGAAAATAAGATCTGCGTCATTTTTAGGTGTCATTTACTCTATTTAATTAAAATAAATTAAAGAAAAAATGTTGCACTGTTTTTAAGAAATTTTTTTTATAACTTATCTTTATTTTAAGCAAAAATTACAAAATCAAACTTCCTTGTACATGATCTTATTTAAATATCTAATTTGTTAGAACAGATCCCTATCTTCCATATTGTAGTTGAAGGAAGACACAGGAGAACACTTGAACGTTTACAACATTCGAAAATTTAGAGAGTTCAACAAAGATGGAACCTGTGACATAAGCGTGTGACATTTATAAGCGTTCTTTGCTTTGTGAAAAAAATAAAAAATTGAAGCCGTTTTTGAAACAAAAAGTTTGTTTTTGCCTTGACAGCCTTTTTAGTCTTACCTTTTTTGCCTTAAAGTTATTAATAATGCGAGGAAGTATGTGCTGTTGTAGGACCTTTACCCATCTTTCCGTTTTAAAATTTGATATCTACTTACTGAAAACTAAATTGTACAAAACAGAGCCAGATTCCCGAACAGGCTGAGTATGCTGCAGCCTAGGGCGCGCAATTCCTGGAGGCGAACGAATTTCAGTGGATTCAAAATTTTATAAGGCGAACTATTGAATGTTTTTATAGAAATATTTCTTTCCAAATTTGTAACAAAGGAAGGCTTAATTAATTAAATATATATCCATGGACATACTCAGATAAAATGAATAAAAAAGATCGTATATTTATTAAATCAATATCGTGGTAAGAATTATTTATAAGCACAATCAATTATTCATTCGTAAACAATATTTGTGTCGGTTACAAATATCGTACAAAATTTTTTTATTCAAAATAAAAATTGCTTTAATGTTTAAAAAAACAAATTAAAAGGGCGCTAAAATATTTGACAGCCTAGGGCGCACCTAAGTCGAAGTCAGGCACTGGAACAAAATATCATTCTTTACATCATTTGCGTGATATCAATGGAGAAGCGTTTTCAATCGCCTAGAAATATGTTGTCTTTGAAATTTCTGTTCACTGAGTGCTGGAATATTTCCGTAAGCTCAAGGTGTGATAAGATAACGACCACACCACTTCCTACAAAATTCGCGGTTTAGCGACAACGACCGAACATTTCCGTTAGGAGTATAATGGTCGTCCTTGACTGTTCTCACTGAAAAACTTACAGACTTTGAAGTTATGCGGTGGTGTTGCACTTCGATTTTCAGAGGAAATAAGAAACCAGCGCTGCTACAAAACGGTTTGGTCTTCGTTCTATGAATTAGTCATCTTTTCTTTAGAGTCTGGATGACCATTTTTGTTTTCGCAATCCCCTTCTGCATTTCCATCTATCGGTGCCTAAGGAACCTATGAGGACTTTTTGCTCTCCTGCAGACGATTTTTACTGAAGGGTACCATCACATTCCCCAAACAAAACCCGAAGTTCGTCCTTAAGCCCTTCTCTACCCTGTACCATTTCATATACGCACACCGGGAGCGGTAGTTCAGTGCATCAACTGATGCCACTGCAGCCTCTGACCGGGAGGTCCTAGGTTCGAGTCCTGACGGTGGCAGGATTTTCGACACTAGCTTTTCAGCTAGGTCGAATTCAGTCGCTACCTGGAGGAGAATTCTAGCGGCCGACTGCTCTGATCGGTAGTTTTCCGTGGTTTCTCCTCGATCAACACCAGCGAATGCCGGAGCAGTACCCTACCAAACGGGCCACGGACCGCGCGCGATCTTTCCTTCCTCTTCCTTGTCCTATCCTCTCCCCTTGCACACACACACACACTTACACTATATGCACTACCTACCACATATTCCGGAAGACCGGTTGGGAGCTAAGAGTTTGTCCCGGCTGGGGTGGTGCCCCGCTGGTGGGAGAGTCCTGGTTAGAAACCCCACTAGCCGACGGTAGGTCGTCGTCGCCGGATCTCGCCATCCAGCGGGGGAAGATCACCCCATCTCCCGTGAAAAGCATACACTACACTAACGGGACTAATGACCAAAGCAGTTGACGCGCCCGGAAACACGAAAAAACCAAACCAATCATATACGCGCGTGGTAGGCCGTGGGTCCATCTCGATCCGCGTTCCATTTTTCTGTGTGTAGGAAGCCCGATCCTCAATTACCCACACAGATCATAGAAATTTCTCACGCTCAGCAACCAGGCAGGGGAAGCGATTATCGACGAACCAGGTATACAAGTGTAAAACGAGCGGTTGGGAATGTACCTACCCATACACGAGGTGCTGAAAACACCCGTGCTTTCCATGGAATTCGAACCCAAGTTGACGTACGCCACGTAGTCCAACGTACTCGAATCCAAACCCTGTGCTGCTGTACACTGCTATTTGTTCTGGTAACGTTCGTAAAGTATGGTAATAATAATAATAATAATAATAATAATAATAATAATAATAATAATAGACAAATTCCATTTTCATGAGTGACATTTACGGTAAACAGTAAGACACATTATCAAGTTTTTTTAATTATCAATTTGCAAACATGTTTAAATTTTAAAAAAATATATATGATTTAAATCAGATCATTTAAATCATATCAGTCCAGTTCCAAAACTACTAATGTTCTGATAGAAACATTCATGGCTTCATTAAAAGTTTTAATTTTGAACACTAGATGTCATCCAGAAAAAAATCATTTTTAATTGCAGTTAAACATTCAGAGGTTTGAATGAAAATCTGAAAACTATAGTGGAATAATTTTGTCGTAATAAACATTCAGAGGTTTGAATGAAAATCTGAAAACTATAGTGGAATAATTTTGTCGTAATATCAGTAATTTAGTTAAGACTCTTCCATGCATGACAGTCTGAATTAGTTCAGAACATGTTTTCCCATTGGAGCGACTCTGACCGGGAGCTCCAATAGTTCGAGTCCCGACGGTGGGGGATTTTTCGACAATATGCTTGGGTTTTCTTAACGTGGCCGATGACATTAGGTCATTTTTACACCTCCCGCCGTATAAAATGAATCTTTTCAAATAATTCGCGAACGACCTTCTCAACGGAGCTCTTAGCCTCAAACATGTGCTTATCACTGTTATAAAGATTCATTTTATAAGGCAGGAGGTGTGAAAATGACCTAATGTCATCGGCCACGTTACAAAAACCGAAGTATAGCTAAATACGTAGCTAGATCGAATTCAGCCGCCACTGGTGGAGAATTCAAGCGGCCAGCTGCTCTACTCGATAGTTTTCCGTGGCTTCTCCGAACAATACCAGGTGGATGCCGAAACAGGGCTCTAACATAAAGTCCACGAACCGCGCATGATCTTTCCTCACTCATCCTTGACCTCTCACTTTACACACTGAAACAAACTGTCTAATTTTAATTTTTAAATTAAATATCTTCTCTGCCCTTCTAATATAATTAAATATTAATTCAACGTAACCCGTTCCAAATTTATAAAAGAATATAGGCGCCAGGAAAAGATTATGTTAATTCAATTTTTAAAATTAATCTTCAACTGCTATTTACAATAAATTAATATCCGGCTATAACTGGGTAGTTGGGTCTTATAAGAAATAATCGCTATTGCCTACTAATAGCCGATTATTCGATCTGCCATCTGTACAGAGTGGCCGAGGAATCTGAAAAGCAAATATACGTTCCTAGCTACTCATTTGCTGGAATTGGCTAAATGAAAATCATCTTTTCTGTTCACAGAAACTTGTAAGTTTATTCAATGTCCATTGGTAACAATACGAAACGTACTTTCGGTCACGACCAGTCTCAAACAGTACTCGTTGCAGTACCCGTCTTCGCGCGCACTTGACCGATGTCGCCGCGTAGAACCATTTTCAATTTTTCCCGGTGTCGATGGCTCCAGATCCAAATACCATCTTCTTTTCTTCTGTTCTGGCACAAGTGTACTCAAGTCACTGATCCTCACCGCCTCATAAGTTGATAAGACTTAATTAATTTTCCTTTTAAAAGTTCCCAGTTCTTTCTACGCGTATACTTAAACTATTAATGTTCAGCAAACTATATCTGCATCAAATACTCCCAGTCCTGTTTGTCGACGTTCACCTAAGTTCACAATTCTAGCTTCTGCACTCGAAATATTTCCATGTTCCAATTTCCGCACCTTCCGTCAATATTCTAAGTCCGACAGTCATACGCTCCAAAGTAAATGTTCACAATTCCCAAACTCCCAACATCAATTGTCTACACACGATCCGCACAGCACCACGGCATAAGTCGGAATGCATCTATATTCCGCTCTCAGCCCATCAAAAACTCGGTCCGTCTGTCTACTGTTTCTTGTCAGAAAAAAATTCCATGCCCAGCCAATCCCTCAATTACTTACAAATTCAACTAGCCGCGCCCCAGACTGTCATTGCTCTCGGCCAATCCCCAAACAGTTTACTTTGTCAACTAGCCGCGCCCCGTGGTTCAAAGCCATGAAGTTTGTTGACCTTAACGACAACTCGTGTACCGTTGCTATGCCGCCATATTTACAAATGTCTATCCTTACAATTCACCCTGTTTACAATATATGTGACGCAATACAATGTAACACATATTGGTATGTCACAACACATATACACCCTTGCAACTTTTATTGAACGGGTACCTTGCTTCCTCCTCCCTAGAGCAATAAACAGATGAAGACCGAAGCTCGAAACGAAAACTGATGACATCTTCATTGGCGCGTAAGAAAATGTATTTACTGTTGAATCCAGAACTCCTGGTCGTATTTTTCTAAACAAATATCTAAAGAAAGACCAAAGCAGATCCAGATCCATCGCAGGAGATACCTCGAACTCCTCGAAAAATTAGAACTCAATTTATTGAGAAAGTTATGAAGGCATGACTGATATTGGCATTGTTTCGTAAAATCTAGTGGCCGATGTCGTAACTAATACCCCCACCCTACCCGCATTTCTCCAAACCATCGTTCAAGAAAAGTTGCGCGATTAATACATACTTACATGCACTACACTACCACACACGTCGGGAGAGCGGTCGGGCTCTTCGAGCTGTCTTCCCTAAGGGGCGGGGGAAGCCTGGAGAAGGGAAACCTAACAAGCCGTGTAGGCCTGTGCCGGATCTCACATTTCAGTGAAGGAGAAACACCGCCACCTCCTGGGATATAACATTCACAACACGCCAATTGCCAAAGCAGTTGACGCAGCCGGAAAACACCAATCAATTAGTTAATCAATCCCATATATGATTAGTATTTCGTTACATTGATTCACAAATCCTACTCTAATTGGACTTACAAATATATATTAATTTCAGAAATACAATAAAACATAGCAATTTCGATAAATCTCTATGTTTTTAAAAGTTCTTAAGAAAAATAAAAATTAAACAATTAAACTTTTGAAAAAAAGAACACAAAATTCCATACGTAAATGTTCACACGTTTATGAATTTTATTAGGCTTGTTAAATAAGAAAAATATTGAAGATTAAAACTTATACAGGGTTATTCAGGTGGAGTTCAGGTTTGGGTTTTCGAGAAACTTTATAAACCAAAAAAATTGAAACTTTTGCCATTTTAAATCAATATTTCTTCTAGATTGTCAATATATGTTTACAAATAAAAGTATCCAAAGTTTTTTATGACACTCATTTATTTCAGGAATTGCACAACGTTTCGTAACTCGTTTTGTTACATCATCAGGTGCTAAACTAATGGGACACAGAAACTGTTATTCACTGTGTTTTGCCATTTTAGAAAATTCAGAGTTAACAGTGAAAATAGGATCTATGCCTCCTGTGTATTTTACTACATTCTTACAAGAAATATAAAGAAAAAATTTTGAACCGTTTTGAGAAAATTTTTAAAATGTTCCTGAGGTTTATGTAAAATACTCCCAAATTTTGAAGAATGTTTTTCAAAATCGCAATTTGAGTGGAGCCAGATCGAGGGGAAAAAAAAAATTTTTTTGGGGACAGATGGACGATCGTTTTGAAAAACCATTTTTTCGGAATCAGGGAACCATAAAACGTGTATTTCCATTGCAATATCGAAATCGATTTTCCGCAGCATTACATAACTTTCTCTATACTACGTATATTACTCCGTGTATATATAGGTATACGAGAAAGTAAAAAGCTAATTAGCAAATTTAACAGCCAAAAATCGACAAAATCGTCTTTAAATAGCTATGTTAATCTTGACCATAAACAAATAGATAATATCTTCGATAATATTTAAAAAATAATAATGACCACTGCAAATGGGGTTATTCCGAAAATTGTAGGCAAAGTAGGTAAGGAAAACCTTTCATGGTGGTCATAAGAATGTAAGGATGCATTTAAAGAACGCAAGCATTTGTATAACGTATATAAAAGGCACAATACAGATGAAAATAAAATTTGGTTTAAATCTGCTGGAGCAAAAGTAAGAAGAATAATCAAAGAATCCAAAAGAAAATGTTAAGGAAAATTTCTTTTATCCATAAACTCAAAGATGAAGAGCAAAGCATGGGATAAAATAAACGCCATGAATGGAAAACAAAGAATGACTACCACTAAAACAACACACTCCTCTAATGACACTAATATGCAAGAGCCACGGGATATAGTGAACAACTACGGAAAGTTACATGAATCAAATTGCAGCGATGAAAACTATGAAAAAGACTAAAATTTAAAAAAGGAAATGAAAAAATTGAACTCGATCTTGAAGAAGGAAGCACAGCTGACAGTGATATTAAGCGCTTAAATGTACTAACTATTACATTCAGATAATTAAATGAAACCGTAGGCGCAATGAAAGATAGCAGAGCCAGCCGTGACGTATGATTATTGAATCCATAAGCCAGAACAGGATAAACTTCTGATTAGCAACTTCAGACTTCCTCCATTAACAAGCTATGTAAACTTCTGAAAAAAAAATTGTGAATCAAATATAAAAGTGGTATATGAAGAAACATCAATTAATTACTCCTTACCAAAGCGGCTTCAGGAATCTTCGCTCAACATTGGACTGTCTCGTGTCCCTATAAAATAGCATTTATAATGGTTTTGCTAAAATGTACACCATATGCATTAGCTTAAACATAGAGAAAGCGAATGAGATGGTATGGAGAAGACTAGTTAACTAAAATAATAACCAAGGCCAGAATTAAGGGAAATATTTGCAAGTTCATTTAAAAGTTTTTTTAAAGAACTTTCAATCAGGGTGAAAATAAATGGAATTTTGTCAGTAACCACAATATGAACGGCGTGCCTCAGGGCGCTTAGTGCTACCCTCTTTCATCATCAATGACCTTCGGAACAAAATTAAACCATTACCTGGCATCAATATGTACTCGTATGCGGATCACTGTAACATCAGCATAACTAGAAAAATTTAACATCTGTAGAAGAAAAAGCACAAAGAATCTTAGAAACGGTCATAGAATTTCCAAAGAACACCGGTCTTAAGATTTCTAAGACAAAATCCACATTCATAATTTTTTTCTAGAGACAATCAGATAATAAGGAACTTGGACTGAAATTAGCTGACTATAAGAGAGAAAAGATCAAGGAAAATAAATTCTTAAGAATACTTCAGATGAGAAGATAATGTGGATTCCACACATAGATGTACCAAAACTGAAAGTACCAAAAAAATGAACATTGTCAGAATTATTAGCCACACATTCTTGAGAGCGGACTTTTTGGTCATTACAAGAACTTATCAGGCAATAGTTAGATCCAAATTGGACTGTGGGTGCCTATTATATAATGCTGCCCATAAGAGCATCAAAAGAATATTGGATCCTATCAATAATATGGGAGCCAGCAGTGGCGGCTTGTAGGGTAGTGTCAGTGTGCCATGGCACCACCAACAAAAAAGAAAGAAAACAAATTTTTCACCACAAATGTGTGTATAAAATGTTGTTTCTCCAAAATATGTCTTTATAGTAATTCATTTGAACGAGCGCGTTGTCGTGCGACGCTCTATCAATATTCTCTTCAAACGCACAGGGCGTAATGCTATCTGTCGGCTTCCACCTGAACCTCTGAGCCACCTACGGATTGGCGTCATGTCTGCCCATTTAACTCTGTATAAAGAACGCTGAATTGGTTTCTATGCGTCTCTTATGTGTCAAACAGCGCCAAAGTTGAAGTGGCACAGTAGTTCATGTTCTGCTCCACAGAGTTCGCCAATACCACTATCTTCATCGAGCAAACTCTCTCGCCCGATGACCCCGATGCCCTGATGTTTCGCATATGGAGAGCGGGGCGGGCGAACTCAGCAAGCTGTGACCTCTAGAGATTATTGTGTGCGCTCAGGCTTTCAGGCTGAGAATTTTTATTTGCTCTTATTACTTTTAGTTTGTTTTCAATTTAATCTTCATTATAAATTAATAAACATGGACACACAAAAATGTTGTGGCCCATGAATTTTCTTTTAGAAATTACTAAACCACTTTTAAAACATCGCATCAATGTTTAAAAAAAATAGATGGTTTTTGGTCGATGCTTTATTAATATCGATGTTTTTATTTTGAACATCATCGATGTTTTGTTATCGATGTCGCATCACTAACTGGCACCACCAATAGAATTCCGAACCGGCCGCCACTGGGAGCCAGGCTGATATGTGGGGCCTTCAAGACCAGTCTAACAGTTAGTACACTACGTGGAACTGAGTTAACATCATTAGAAAAACAGAAAAAAGAATCGAATAATATAATTAAAGTAGCATCAAATAAACTGAATCCTGTTACCAAACATCTGGAGATCTTATATGTATGGATAACACATATACGTTTTACAGAACTTTTAATTATAAGAAGAAACTTCCCAGACCCTTGACGGTGAGAGCAATCCAGATTCTGCAGAGTGTTTGATAAGTCACTCCCTATTTTTAGATAGTTGTTATTTCTTATTTATGAGCCAATTTCTTTACAACTAGTTTTGTTAGAAACATATTTTTGACTCTTATTTTAAAACCTTTTTAAATCTCCACATAAACTCTAGTAATTCTCAATGCATTTTTTAAATTAACTGGTATGTTCGATTCTCTCGTCCGCAGCATGATTTGTGGAACATCGGTTAACACAAGATATTGTTGCTTCAAATTTATCCAAGTTCTTTGGGTTTCTCTTGTAAACTTTCTCCTTAGCCCACCCCCAGAGAAAAAATCGCAAGAAGTTAAATCAAGGCTGCGGGCATGCCATTTATGTGTACCACGTCTGTCAATTCAATGACATGGGAAATGATCATACAACCAATCGCGGACATCATTTGCAAACTAGGTAGGTATTCCGACCTGATTGAAGTGAAGCTGCGGGTTGTTTCACTGTGAATTACAGGTCATAGAGTGTTTTCTTTGGTCTCCTCAAGAACATTTCACGAACTTTACTAACATTCTCTTCTTTCCTCGAAGTTGATGGTCTTCCTGATCGCCTTGCATCGGCGATAGTTCCTGTTGTTATGAATTTGGAATGACAATTTTTAACTGTTATTGCATCCAGTGTTCCATGAATCCCTTATTCACCTTTCCCCTACCTTTGTACTTGGAACACAGATCCCCAGACCTCATAACGAGCTGCTATTCTGGCCCGCTCTTCGGCACTCTAAACAGGAGGCATTTTTCAACTGAAAAAATGGAATAAACGTGTTATACAAAACCTCAAGAACTTCTCTTTCTAACAGATTTGGTTGTGAAAACATTGGCTCATAAACGAAGAAATTGTAGCTATCCAAAAATAGGGAGTGACTTATCAGACATCCTGTAGAGAAGATACAAGAGAAAACCCACCTCTTACGAATACAGTTCTACCCGAATATGCAGCTTGGACAATGCAAGATATTAAAACGGTTTAAATTCTAAACATTCCCAGCAAACAGAATGCAAATCGTCAAGAAATTCGTACCCCCATAAGAAATGTACTAGAAAAATACCATGATTAGTAAAATATATACCGACGGCTCAAAGAACCTAAGTAAGGTGGTCTGCGCAGTGATTACTCCATCCGAGAATCACCAAGAAACTACCGGATGATTTTCCAGTGATGTCCAGTGAATTGTACGCTATTGTTAAAGCCTTTGGATACATTAAAAGATAGTAATGACATGATAGTATGATAACAGAATCCAAAAGTGCCCTTCTAGCTTTAAGGAACGTAGCCAGTTACAATAAAATCATACAGGATATATTACTGTTATAAAAATTCACAAATTGAAAACTGATAGATAGATAGAAATTTATTCAACAATTGGGCAGATGATGCCCGGTGGCAGAATGAAAAATTACAATTACAAATAAAATAATAATATATAAAAAATAAATATAAACAAACAAATTGACTTTGTCATTTCCTATATATGCAGATGGCATTTACATTCCTATACTAAACATTAAAATGCATATACACTAACATATTGAAACGCACCGCGTTTCTGCCTAAAGAAACGGTGATACAAGTAAGCACGCGGCAAAACGGTTGCCAGAGGGCGCCCGCTAGCCACAAGAAACAGTTACGGGCGGCGAAGTGTTGTCGGTTGGCCGAAGGCGTGAGAAAAGACGCCGCGAGGCTTCAGTGTACGGCCGGTCGCCTGTAAGGAAGGAAGTACCTGGGGCTGCTCCGCGTTCGAACAAGGTAGAATGGTGTCGCGAACGAATGAACGCTGCCAAAAGTGATTGACGGACGAGTTGTGCTAGATATAGCCATCATTAGTAGCTCGCACGTAGTGCCAGAGTAACAGCTATTATCCGGGGTAGTACTGATCGAGAGAACTTGTGTGCAGAGGAGTACGCCACGAGACTAGTAGCCTGGTGAAATGGTGAGACACGTGCTAGCAAACTGTACCTTGAATAATTAGTGGCGTTTGTCAGCTCGCGGAAGGTGACATCGAGTAGATCTGGGTGAACTGGAAAGGAGTTCAGCGGGGAGGCGCAGAAGCACCGTGGGAAGATTACGCTGGAGAAAGTGCTTCGGAAACGCCACGCATCGCATCGGCTGGCCCCCTGTGGAGCGGGCATAGGCAGCACAGCGAAGGAGTACGAGACTACCCGAGAGTCCCCGAAGCCGCCGACGCTCGAGGGGGGAGTATTAAACGGTAAATATTTCCTCGATCGATGTAAGATCGAAAGAACTAACAGTGATTCGGGGTGAGGTAAAGAAAAGGATAAAGACCGCCTCACAGATATTTGTAATCAATAGTAATTTGTGTAGAATAATAAATAATCCATGTTTATTTTGTTCACGGAACAGTGGTGTCTGATTAATAACCCCGAGCCCATTCACGAAAAAGAACACCTGTCCCTTGCAAATAAATTTACTGCGAACAAGCCGGGCTTACCGGTTCGTCTCAATATAAATGAATAAACTTACATATTACACAAATATACATACATACAAACATATACGCGTGTATACATAGAGAGACGAAGGAACCCTCACATCACTTCACTTCACTGCACTGCATATAACTTTATCTAAATATTAATTGTTCAATACTTTTTACTGTAGACTACGGCAATGATGGCAAAGAAATATCTTTCTACTGGATACCATCACATGTCAGCGTAGCAGAAAATTAAATGGCTGACAGAAAAGCAAAGGAAACTGCTCAAAATGAGAAAGAAAGTAATATTATGTTAAGTTACCACGAATATCATAACAAAATTAAAATCAAACTGGAAAATATAGACAGCAATGAATGAAATGGTTCAAGCTGCAAATTGAGAAGCAATAGAGATTTTCACTATGTCAATCCAGCTGCCACCTTTTGCAGAGCTGACAGAGTAATATTAATGGGATGCATAATATGTCACGCCAAATTCACCCATCAACATAACATCTCGAACAATGCTGCAGCCATGTGCGACCAGTGCAACATGATCTATGTGGAGCACATTTTCATATGCCGTGCATATGAGACCAAAAGACTAAAATACAATCTGAGCTCACCAGCAGTAGTGCTAAAAGATAAGGAATTGAGTAACAAATTTATTAACTTCCTGAAAGAAATCAACCTGTACAGCCACATATATTTTTTTCTGAAATAGTGATTAGAGTAAAATTCTGCTGTAATTGTAATCAAGAACTGAGCTCGACCTGTGAGTAATGTATTGCACTAATTAAAACCAACGATGTAATGTAAGGATAACGTATTTGTAAGGTGATTGTAAAGGAATGGTATTGTAATGTAAATTGTTGTATTAAGAAATAGGTCGCTAATAACACAAATTTTTGATGTGACCTAAAATAAGCATACGTATTTGACAATAGAATCTTAAATTTTAAAATCAATAAACTGTGATGATTTCATCGGCCTATTCGATTTCCTATCAGCGAGAAGCGAGAGATTTTAGTTTATTTTGTGTAATGTAATTCATTTCATTACAAAAAAGTGTTGTTAATTTAATAAATACTTTAAGAATTATTGAAACATTATTATCTTTATTTAAAAAATTAAAAAATAGAAAAATGCCGGCATGGAGTGCTCCGGAGCGCCCCATTTGTAAATCCGCCAATGGGTAACATATGTTCTACACAAATACAACTTTGGCATTTTGAACATCTCTCTTGGGCATATGTAGCATCTTTTCCTTTTCCTTGAAATAGAACTTGATTCTGTGGGCGTTGGCTAGAGGATTTCTGTTTTGTAATGCTTCATAACCTGTTTCACCATCAAACCCAAATCTTGTAGAAAAAAACTGCTTTTGAATTCTTCTTTTCATTTCTTCTTCCAGATAATATGCTAGGAATTTCAAAAATTTGTTGCGATCTTCAGTACCTCCATTGCTTCGGTAAAGTACAGAGGATTTTATGCCTGTTGCATCGAGAATACTGGTAAAGTATCACAATTGCCACCGTCTTGTTCTTTTTGCTGTGGTTTTTAGGTAGTAAATCAAACACATCCACTCCACTTTTCGTCCCATTGTAAAATAGTACATGATTTGTACTAGTGGTTTCCTCGATTTCACCTCGATCATGAAATGAAGAGAGCAGAACAACGTTTTTATGTTGTCTTGGTACATATGAAACGAGCATTTTCTCTTTCCTATTGTAGTAAGCCAAGAACCCCGAGTTTAGTTTGAATGATAAAATCGGCATCTAGCGTTAGTAATAATGGCATTATTCGCAAAATAGGAAATAAAAGAATACGCGTTGTTAGGACAACCGATCAACAAAGTGTAATATTCTATGCTTGGTGTCGTAGCGCTGTGCAGATGGACACGGCCCCGAACACATTACATGCAAATGGGGTGGAGAGGGCGTTGAGAGCCGTGACCTTAAAGAAGGACGCAAGGAATCACTCTCTAAAAGGATTTTGAAGCGTACACACGTAAGCGGTTGGTGAGGTGCGAACGGATTTTCAGCATAGGCTGGTGCATTATTGAAATGATAGTGAGGCGGGAATTTCGTTGGTATTGTTAAAATAGTGGGGAATTGGAATTTTAATTTGAATTAAAATAATTCCGTGTTTCAAGGGTATACATTTAAGGGTAGCTCCGTAGATTTTTCAATAAGTAGCTTTCAAGTTCAAGAAGGATTTTTCAATAAGTAGCTGAAGATAGTCACGAGTAGGTGTTTCATACGAAAAACAGATAGGGAAAGTCGCGACCGCATATTGATTTTAGGGGAAATATTAAATTCTATTCGACCCAATCTATTCGACCATTCTATAAGACCAAATCGTTGAGGACATTCTGGTACATTTTAAATTTATTTTAATGATAGGCAAGAATGCAAGAATAGGGATTCAAAGAATTCCATGAACAGCATTCTGCTGGTCGTCCGAGAAGTCATTTAGCAAGTTATTGTAGTAAGCTTACGAACTTAATTCAAACCCGTGCGGTATTTTAATATTCTATATAAAATAAGTAATTTTCATGAGATCAATAGAATTGTAATATATATAGTGACGGACCGGCGATTCGGTCCGATTCTACAGCAAATTTGTAAAAGGGGTCAGGTATTCTTTCTTGCGAATGGACTCTGAGTGCAGGCACTAACAATGAAACAATTACTTTTAATGTAAAAACACAGAATGCTTTATTCCCAGGAAAGATAATAGATATTACAAAAATATCGTTCCATAGGGTGTGTAGAAGGTAAAAAAAATAATATTATTCAATAAGTATTATACAGACAATGTGTACCCTTCCAAAACACCCTTTCTATTTCCACATCAAATTAGATTATTTATCATTACATGGCAAATTCCCTCATCTAATACCCCCTCTCACAATCGTCTACCCCCTTTTCCAAATCACTGGATTCTTTTACCGCCTAATAATAAGTTCCTTCTAGTAACAGTCTTACTGGTTTTGCTGCGTCTGGAATTCCTTCGAGCTCACCAACTCCGGATGCGCCGGCGCGATGTGACGAGCCGGGGCCGTCTCGCCCGCCACGTGGCCATGGCGCTTGCCCCCGCCGCTTCTACCCGGCCGCCGATGCAAATCCCACGCCGCAGTCGTGCTTCGCTGGGCACGGCGATGTCCATTCGCCGCCAGATCAGCAGCCGTCCTCGTTTCCAGTTCTTCCAAATTCGTTTGTTAAGCCCGCCGATGCTGTATCGCTATGTTCGTTTCACTCACGCTGCCTTTGTCGCACACGTGTCTATACACTCATCACTTTCCTCGCCTCACGCCGTTTAATCTTTACTGTATATCACTTAACTCGAGATCAATTAATAGTTCTCACTGTTTCTCATTGTCCTACGTTTCGATTTCTGCTCGATGTCATCGGATTCCTCTCAACTATATTACATCACCGCCATCATTAGCTTTTCCGCACTACCGTCCGTTACCTCTTCCACACCGACTCCACCTTCCGACTGCCGCCGTTCCCACGATCCCCTCCTCAACTGTCGAAGTCTCGTACTTCGCGTTCGTTTCGTCTCGCTTACCGCGGGACACTCTCTCACTCTCTTGCTCGGCCGAGTCCGCCCGGACGGCCGTCTCTACCGCGCTGTTTAAACCATGTTGGCACACGCGTCTATGTTCAGAAACGCGGTGCGTTTCAATATATATATATATATATATATATATATATATATATATATATATATTATAACACGCCCACCTACTACCTTCAGCCGTGGCGATGAAGCGTGAAACTATGAATGCTCGTGAAGCGAGCTTTGAATTCTCAGGAAGCAGGATCTTTCGGGTATGAGAAAGGTCTGAACCCTTGACACAATGAATTATATAAAATTCTGGTAAAATGAGCATATATTCAGTAAACAAATTACACAGTGGCACAAATATACAATAAGTATGTATTTTACGTAGATGGTCACTGCAAAGAAAACAGAAACAAAAGAACAGAAATAACACAACCATAAGAGAATGTGTAGGCGTCACCTTGACTGCCTGATTACTTCAATACGCACTATTTACAATACTTTGCTTTGACCTCCTTCTCAATTACTTCGTGTACCTCATTTAACTGTGGTTAATCTAAAGTTTCTCCGTGCACGGCCCTTTAAGTGATTCTCTACAATTATTCTATTATAGACTTCACAGAGGTCAGCCTTGAGCTACGTATTTATTACAATGCTGTTAACTCTAACACAAGAATAAACGTGACACACACGTTACTAAATCGTACCCTTTACAAAATTACAGCAACTGATTATCCCTGATATCATACAATGGACACAATACTTTTTTCAATAAGATTACTTTTACATTACATGAACAATTATAATTTACTTTAGAAAAGTTGTACAAGGTATGGCATTCAACGAATTTACTGGAGCGTACAGCGAATGAAATCAAAACTGCCGCTCATACGTTCGAAATATTTTCCCCAGTAACTATTTGTAACTTTCACCTATTTTAGGACGCTACGCCTGGTGTTTAACGCTACACAGTTTCCCAACAAATTGTCGCATAGAAGTTGCCAGTTCTTTACCTCGACATTTCCTTCCCGCTCGCCGTCAGTTAACCTTGGGATTCGGCCGCTCGCAGTCCTCGCCACGTCACTCGACTGGTTTGATGTCCCGCGGTCGCACCTCCTCTTTCGCTCGATCTCAGGATGACGCCACACGTCCAAATTCCAAACCTTTCTCTCGTCCTCGGACTCGTACACACCATGAATTGGTCCAAGTCCTTCTCGCCTACGCTTGAGTGTTGAGTCGTCCTTCTGCCGGCTGCCGCGTACCCGTTGCTCGCGCTTCCAGTTTTAAATAACTAACGTGCTTGAATTGACTACTTCTAGCACTCGGCCGACATACCACACTTTGAGCGTGCGTGGTCGTGGCGTACAAAATTAAATACTGGATTTCGTTCAGAGTCCTTCTGCGCGAATTTACTTCGATGATGAAACTATTTCAAGTTCGAGCAGTCACAACGCTTGCTTACTCGCGTAATGTTAGTGCAAATGCTGTACATGCACTTTGCTTCTGAATTCTATCACTTATCACCGCGTTTCTTAAATCAGCTTTACTAAAGCAAGTAAAATTATACTCCTGCACTAACCGATTACTACCGCTGAAGAATTTAGTTGAGTCGCCGTCGCTGTCGAAGTCGTAAGAGAGCTCTACTGAAGTGCGTCACGGTATTTATGCAACTCCGCCTAGGGAAAATTTCTGGAGGGTGAATTTTCTCCTCCTTCGCGCCCTCTCGAGAAAATATTGTCCGCTAACTTTGGACATAGGAGTGCGAAAACCTGCGGGTAGATGTCGCCTTCTCGGACCATCGCTCCGCCGCGTACCCTATTTCTCAGTTCTTTGGTCTTCTCTAGTGGCTTATGGTGGCGTTACGGGTTCGTATAACCCGTGACGTCACATATATATATATATATATATATATATATATATATATATATATATATATATATATATATATATATATATATAATGTTACATTTGTATTGTTGAGAAAGGCTGATATTTTATATTAGTTTGCCATCACTCAAACAATTGGTTTCAATCAATAGAACTCCCAAAAATCGTGATTCTGACCGGTAGCTCAGTGCATCAATTGATGTCACTGCAGCGCCTCTGACCGGGAGGTCCTGGGTTCGAGTCCTGGCGGCGGCAGGATTTTCGACACTAGCTTTCCAGCTAGGTCGAATTCAGCCGCTGTCTGGAGGAGAATTCTAGCGGCCGGCTGCTCTGATCGGTAGTTTCTCCGATCAAATGGCGGATCATCAGGCGAATGCCGGAGCAGTACCCTTCCAAACGGGCCACGGACCGCGCACGATCTGACCTTCCTCTTCCTTGTCCTATCCCCGATTCTCACACACACACTTACACTAACATGCACTACACTTCCACATATTCCGGGAGACCGGTCGGGGGCTTAGAGCTTGTTCTGACTGGGGCGGTACCCCGCTGGTGGGAGAGTCCTGGTTAGGGGGAAACCCTACTAGTCGACGGTAGGTCGGCGCCGGATCTCGCCATCCAACGGGGTAAGATCACCGCCATCTCCCGAGAAAAAAACATGCACTACACTAACGGGACTAATGACCGAAGCAGTTGACGCGTCCGGAAACATGAAAAAATCAATCAATCAATCGTGATTCTGTATAGAATTACACGTCTGCATGCAACAGTGAAATTACTCCTTACGGAGTAATATGTTGTATGTCGAACGATCTTCGATCCGTACTTTTATGGTTTATTCAGTAAATACATTTTGAAAGTACATTTGCGTCTGAAACTCAAAAGAGTCTCATCAACAGTCAGGCATTCTAATGGGATGTAGAGATCTGCTACGATCTGTACACATATTCCAGATGTCTCGGTAAGGAGAAAATTTGTCAGTCTGCCGCCTTTCGAGACGAGTAATTTTATAAATTAATCTCAGATTATTTATTGTAAAATTGAAGAGATTTCTATTTATTACTGACCGAAAAAATGGAGTTCCAAATACAACAGACCACATATTAACTGTACGTACTTTGGCGTTTTTGAGAGCTCCAGCCATCAGTAAGACGCCAAGTAAAGGTTTTATTTCGTTAAAAACAGTTGGTTGAAGATATCATTGCCCTGACTTATATCTAGCTTCGTTGATCTCAATTTGCTGATTAGTATATCCAACAATGACGTGAAGCATATTCTCCGTTATGAGCGTATTGAATAACTGAATGTGAGATATTTTATTTCGGGTCTCCAGTGTTGATTCTGGCAATTTCAGAACAATGTTGTTGACATAAGTTAGTGAGGTTGGTTTCTTCAATGACTTAGCATACTATTTGTAACCTTTCTTTCCATAAAAAAATTTCCACCTCATATTCCCCATTTTTCACTACGTCTTCATCTTCATTATTTTCTTCGGTAATAAATTCACCTTCCTCTCGATTATCAGAGCCAATATCATCATCTTTTTCACTCACCATTTCATTTTCATCATATTTTGAGTCTGCATCTTCCGTCAATTGAAGCTCCAACTCCCGAGATATTTCATCCATATTTCGAAAAATTGGATTCGTTGTCTTTCTAACAGAAAATAAATGAAAACCATTAGCAAAAGTATACACACAAATTAGGAAAATCTGTGATGTTCATTACCAGATGGAGTCAGATATAACCCTAATTACGTTTTATTGTGTATTACCTGTTATACAATGACGTGAGGAGACTGCCCTAGGGGAAGCAGAAAGTCTGGAATACGCACTATTCAAGGCTGCCAATATTTTAACGTGATAATTTCACTCTGGGTCACAGATGACCCTAGCCTTGTGATTCCAGGAATAAATATATGTTTCCTCTGCCTGACAAAGGGAATACAAGGGACCATCTCAGCATTTATTCTTGTATAAAGAAGCTGAACGTGAATCCGATCGAGATGGGGTCATTGACACGGAAACTGTTAACAATAATATTGTAACAGATATACGTTGAAAAACACTAAAAAGCATTTTATAAAACAGTGGAATTAATATTGTTGAGATGCTTTGTTCTAATGTTCCATTTTGAAAATAAAATTCCGTCCTAGCGTTTAAATTAAATTTACTATTGTCGCCTCCCTAAGTCAATATTAGTGTCTCTGGTATAAAAATTGTTGCAGCAAAAAATATTTGTACTTTTTTTATGAAATAATATAACGAAATTTCATTAATTTTAATGTCGAGTTGTAAAGCATTGTTAACACTAATACAAGAGTTGAATGTGAAATGATATTACTTCATATTCAATCATATTACTACCCGTTGCTAACATCACCAAAGAATTGACACGCTATTATTACAATTTTAAATTTTGTTAATATCATTTTGTCAAAATGTCGGTTACTGAATCAACATCATCCAATCGCATGAAATTCAAATGAAACGGCACAAGTTTTACAAGCGACTGTTGCTTACCCTGGAATGTGAACACGTGAATAACGCGATAGGAAACGTCACTGCAACTGCATGCTGCGTTGTTTGATGGCCTTGGTGTGAGGACTGGCTGTATGGATGCGTGTTGACTGGTTGTTCAAAATGGGGTCATACTCCTAATTTATAGTTGTCTTTCGTGTGTTTTGATAAAACCTACTTGGATGGCACTTCTTGCTTTAGCGTGTGTTATCTCCTTATATTTCGGATATGTAGATTGTTTTGAGGTTATATTTTGAAACTTATTTTTATAGCGCATATCATCTATCATTTAACGAATTACAAAAATAATGGCTGATAGTTGGTATAGATACGGATACGAGGCGCGAGAATCGTTTGCGCAAAATGAGATTGATGTTTCCTGGTTTAATCAATTGAAACATGTCTGGGGTCTTTGGAAAAAGAGTGATCGCGTGTCGAGAACGCTTCACGAGTACTTTCACACCACTTCGAATCCTTATGTATCTGCTTTGTACATAACTCAAATGTGTGACGATTTCAAACAGGCAAAACCTAACTCTCTGTGCTATACAGTAATGGAAGAATTTGCAAAGTGGGTACGTGATAAAGAAGATACATTTGCCCATTTGTTAGTCAGTGATGTCAAACTTCATGCTTTCTATGTGATTACAAGGCAGCATAATATGTCACTTGTTAAAATGGTTTGTTCAGTGTACAAAATGATCGAAGAAAATTACATATTTATTGCTCCTATTAATCAGTTCCTTAGAAACAAGCAGTATAAAGAAGCATGTCAAGTTGCAGCTTTTTTGAAATTACATGATCATTTCAGTATTGAGGATTTTCTAATTCCACTTGTGATTCAGGATAAAATGAATGTAGCTGAAGAATTTTTACATGGAAGTTTTGTTCATCAGAAGCAATTAGTATTGTTTCTTGATAACTTACTAGCACAGCGAAATATTGGAAATGAAGTGGAGATACTCATAAGTAAATATGATATTCCTGATGCAAAAAAGAGCAAAATGTTGTATAAGCCCCTTGGAAAGCTTGTTGCTCGACTCATGAAAATTTACAATCTGCCTCGTGATTTGGCACCAAATCTAAATCGCAAACGAAATGAAGGTGCTTTGCAGTTTCTCGTATACAAGAGATATGTTCAGCATACTCTGGGAAGAGATAGTTTTCGTGAAATGGTGTATGAAGCTACTACAGCCAATCCTAATTTACAGCGTGAAGTTGTTATCCAAGTTAATTTAGCTGGCGATGTTCAAGAGGCTGTGTTTTGGGCAAGAGAATTTGGAATTCACAGAAGTGAATGTCCAACCAGGATACAAGAACTGTTAGATTCTGGACCTGCATTTCCTACAGAAGAGGAAGAAAAGTGGGACGACAATCCAGGCATTGAATTTCACACTCTATCACTGTCGGATAGTCAGATTATTCTTGTTGACACTCCTATCAAATTTAGAGAATTTCTTTTTGAAGTGTCAAGTGCTGAAATTGTGGGTATTGATTCAGAGTGGAAACCACAATTTGGTACAATGAAAAATGGTTTGGCCTTGGTTCAAGTTGCAACTCACAACAGAGTTTATATTCTCGACATAATTCTGACAGGTTCTCATCAAGATTGTTCTTGGGAAGAAGCTGGAGCTAAACTCTTTGGTAATGAAAAAATTATCAAGTTGGGATTTGGTGTTTCATCTGATTTGAATATGATGCTTCAGTGTTTACCAAATTTAGAAAGAACTGTACAAAATAAAAATGGATACTTGGATCTTACATCGCTCTGGAAGAGATTGACCAAAGAATTTAATTTTAAGTTTCCATATACAGCTCAAGAAGGAGGTGAAAGCTTGACGTACTTGGTTGAGCTGTGCCTTGGAAAATGTTTGGATAAGTCTGATCAGTTTTCAAACTGGGAACGACGACCTCTTAGAGAAAGTCAAATTCGTTATGCAGCTTTAGATGCTTTTTGCCTTATTGAAGTATTTGATGTTCTTAAAGAAAATGCAGAAAGGCAAGAAATTCCATTTAGAGACATTTGTTTAGAGCTTATGACAAAAACAAAGAATGAAGTAAAAAAAACTCACAAGTCTCGTAGAAATCGCAGGGTAGATGGACCTCCTTTGGAAGTTGTATGCCCATTTGAAGGTCCTGTTTCTGTATCTGAACTTAAGATGCTTTGTGACAAAGGTTTGGAAGGTCTTGGCCAGCAATTACGTAAAGTGGGCATTGACACTGTTACTTTGAGTGCAGGTGACAGTCCAGAGCGGTGCATACAGATTGCGAAGCAAGAGTCACGTATTGTTGTTGTACGTGGGCGTTCAGCATATGCAAAAATTAGTCAGTAAGTGTAACTTCAGTAATATTTCTAATTGTAGTAGTAATTACAGTTGGAAAATTTAATTAATTAACCCTATAGAAGAATTGTACATAAAAGAAGGCTGTGCAATACTATATAATTATATAATTGTATACTCTAGTGATAATTTCAGCTTTAATTCAGGTTTAATCTAAACCAGTTGGTTGCTCGCTTGTGTCTTAGTCTTATTTAAGCAAAAAATAAGTTTTTAGTTTCATCCAAAGACTGCAGACAATATTTGATTTTACTAACAACTTTGTGAGCTATAAAAAGATAAGAAGTATATTGAAGTAAGCAAACACCTAATTCAAGATCTTTTTATGTTTGCAGGTATGTTCCCCGTGGTTTTTGTTATCCAGTAGCCACTGAAACTGTCCATGAACAACTTCGAGAAATATTGCAACATTTCAATGTACGTGTAAGGCAGGAAGATATTTTCAGCCGTTGCAAATTGTGCAATGGTGCGTCTTTTGTTAAAGTTTCCCAGTCCACTATGAAGATTCTAAAGTCTTGTGTCCAAGTTACGATTACTTCTCCACTAGACTATGATGACCACAATGACTACACAGGATTTTCTAGGAAAGTGAGGTTAATAAATTAATTTACTGGGATGGATCTCATTTTGAACGGTTCATAAATGGAAAAATGAAAGATATCATTTGTGAATAGTTTGCAGAAGTCTGTATTATGTTATTGTATGTGCAGTTAGAAGTGAACCTTTTGTGTACACATGTCAGAGGATAAAGTGCTTCCGTAAGATATTAATTTACATACGTATAAATATATATATACACACATGAGACATTGAATTATGTAATATATTTTGTTCAACTTACTGACCAATCGTCACTCAGAATGATTTCTTTGTAATGCTTTTAATAGCTTGATGCTTGTCTCAAGAAAATAAAAAATTATAATCTGTGTTTTTATTTTATTTTTGTTTTCATTTTTGCCTCCCCCTACTGAAATGTTATCAAAACATACTTCAATTGAACAATGTACAAATGTAATATTGAATTATTCTTGATACCTGAACCTTGCTAATTTGCAAATAAAGGGAAGAGATTTTTTGTTTTTATTACATAATTTTGAATTACGTCATATTCCCTACTTAATGGATAAGAAAGAAATACAATTACCAACTGTTAAGCTATTTTGTAAATGAATTTTGGGCTTGTTATACTCTGATATCTGACATTAGGAATGGATTGATAATTTGAGATGTGGAAGTAATAGTTAAAGTACATCCCACCAGAACATTTTTGGTCTCCAAATTGAATATTTAATCAACACATTTTGTTACCGTCATTTTAAAATTTTTCAATTAAAAAAGGTTTCATGAATATATTTTCAAATAGCAGATGAGATAAGCCTGAAACATTTGTGTAAAGTATTTTCATCATGAAATCTCTTTCCTGAAATCATTTTGGATTTTGAAGTAAAGAGTTTAGAATGTAATGAACAGTAATGTATACAATATTGTCACTTTGCTATTTATTAGTTCTAAAGTATTTTTGAGAATTTAAAATGCTTTTTTGGACTTCACCTCTAGGTTAAGTACTAATACTCAATAGAATTACAATCTATACCTTGCAAAATATATAATAATTTTAAATCTTTATCTTAAAACTTTTCAGGCTGATATTTAGAGCAGGGATTCCCAACCTCTTACCTTTCATCAATCCCTTTTAAAAGAATAATTTGCTTCATCGATCCCCATACGTTTTTCTCTATAAATGTCGTAGTTTATTATTATTCAAAGATAATTACACAATGAACATGCCAAAACATTTTATGAGAAAAGTCAGATTTGTTTTCTTATTTTTATAGTAATTTCATTTTTAATTATACAAATACAAGTTTTTAAAACATTTCATGTGAATAAAGTTCAATTCCAAGAGAGAAGCAAATTTATACTTTATTATTAGATGAAAACTTACAATAAACATCAAAAAACAAATGATTTTCAATAATCATAAATATATTTTGCACTTAATGATGGCATTAGCACTATTACTTAAGTAATTAGCAATAACTTGTAAAAAATTTTAAATTATTGTAGTATGTCTGTGGTGCCCTGCCAGAATAATATATATTCATTTAATGGAAGACACAACATATACAGTACTTCTTCTTCTTTCTTGCTCTTTAAAATTAATTTTTGTAGTTCACTTGGTTCTTCAGAAACTGTTTCATTGGCCCTGGTGATTTGTTCATGCAAATTGTGAATTTTGGCATTTTGTGAATAATTTTTATTTATATTATTGATTTCGTGCAAAAATGATAAAACTACAAAAATATAAATATCGTAAAATATTTTGATCAATTAATAGGATCAATTATCTTTTCATGAAGAAAATTGTTTATTCATCTATTATTCCCATTTTAAATTCTAGATCCAATTAAAATACAAAAATTACTCATTTTAAATGGATTATAAGATCCTACAAGGAATTAAAATGTAATACCAATGTACAAAATTTGTATGAATCATTAAATTATTAAATGAAAAAATTAAAATTTTTAACATGAAGCATATTAACTCAAAAGTCGTGTCACTTACAGTTGACAGAAATTAAGGGCCCTATTACAAACAACTGCAAAATTGTTGATAGTCGTATTATCCATTATGTTCTATTCATAAATTGAGATCCTGCTCATTGTAAGAAGTGTTCATACAGATCTTTGAAAATGACTAAGAGGGCTCAAGACAGTTCATGCCTTTCTCCATGTTCTAGACCCAATTTAAAAACCCAAAAAAATTCTTGACCCAATTTAAAAAATACTAAATTCAAGATATTGTATTTTTGTATTATTTAAACCTCGAACTAAGATAATAAAACTATAAATTGTGAACTATTATATTCTGAAGTAGAAGTTTTTACATTCAATCAGATCAATCGCAACAAATAAAAAAAAAAAAAAAAAAAAAAAAAAAATTCAAATTTGAGTTGTCATCTACACATGTACCACATCAGAGACTGGACTGTCGTGCTAAGCAATTTAGACTGACCCAACAAAATCCAAAATTTTGATATTCTACATAAATTCAAAATAAATACAGAATATTGTTAAGGCTTTAGCAAACAGATGGTTTATGTAAAGGAGGTTTTGAAGCAAAAAGTTTGCCATCCTATAATGTAGTTGTTCATTGTACTTAAGATAATCATAAAATCTGCCTACAGTTAAAAGACCTGTCTAGTGAAGTGAATAGTTTTCAATTTCAGGGGACAAATATAATAATGTTTCAGATTCAAGTCAATTGCTGAAATTAATTTTAGGAAACTTCAAATGGTTTCAAAACCGGTTCAGTTGTGAAGTTGAATATTTGTTATTTGATTTTTCCCTTGCTAATTTTCTTTTTAGTGATGAAATACTTTTCAAATGAAATGTATTCAGTGAAAGATAGAATGTTATCGTTGACTGAATATATATGGAAGGACAGCAGTACTTAATGAAAGGAAGGACTGTAGTTCTGATCTGTATTAACAAAGCAAGTTATTGGGAAATATTGTTATTTGTAATTATTATGAGTCCCATTATAGCTTTATAACTATCTCTTAATCTTAAGTTAGATCTAGGAAATCTATTTGCCCTTTATGCCTTTTTGTCATTATGACTTAAGAGTTTTTATATAAAGCTTGCCTTTAAAAGAAGCAGGACATGTATGTATTTTGAAACCATTGCAATCAAAATTACATGAATACGGTCAGCATAATGAACCCATAAGGTGGTGAAATTAATTATATAACTTTCATACCGGTTCTGTTGACATGTCTTGAATTACCCATATCCCAGTTATTTGGGCACTTTGTTATGCAAGATTTTCATCACATACAAATATGTGCATCTAGGTTTCATGTTCATATTTCTTGCAACTCCTAGCTACATGAACCACCTGTAGTATAGGTGACACCTTCAAAAAACAAAATAAATAAATATAATGTTGATGACTGCATAATGATCACATAATGGCTGTGAAATTAATTAGATAATTCTACATATATACATAAGATACTTTTAATATATATAGATATTCAGGTTACACATTAATCAAGTTAACAGTGAGATAAAATTCCTCCTAGGGAATTAAGTTATTGTATTGTCAATAGCAATAAAACAAATGGTAGAATAAAGAGATACAAACTAATGAATAAATGTGTCAATGTTCTGTCAAAAAAAAGGTCTCTGATTCATGTGTATGTGAACTTCACCTGAGCTATAACAAATGGGTGATTCCAGACTTAGTAGTATACAAGATAAAATTGAAACCTATGTGGTAAAGAAAAGAAGCATAGAAAAGGTGAGACCATTGTGACAGGAAATACAAGACCAAAGATATCTTGGAAATGTAGAGGAATGGACTTGGGTATGCCGTCAGATCTAAGAAGTGGCATCAGCGTAGTAGCCCAACAGAATAAGTTCTAATCATAGCATAAGAAAGATGTTAATTAGTTTAACAATTTGAGGTTTATGATAATTGATGATTCAATTATTATAATCATCAATATTTATATATTGATGATTCAATATATAAAAAAATATAAGTTGTGGAAGAATTGAGTAATATTGAGTTTTGTCAGTGAAAGTTTATAGAAACCTGAAGTTGAAGCATAATGGGGAGTGATTATCTAACGATATTATTTATGAAGTTAATTTTGTAATAAGGAATTCTTCAGATATGCAAAATGAAGGAAATCTTTTAATAAGATTCTAAAATATACTACAGATCAATTTTGAATATTTTCTTCATAATCTAACAGATTTTTAGTTTGTGACAATACAAGAAATTCTTTCAGCAAATGTTGAAAAGAAAAAAAAAATCAACGTTATGTAACACTAAGCTAACACTTCCCTATCAATGTAAAGCAACATAACATTAACTCACACTACTTCCCCCTTTCTTTAGCATTATGTTATTTACGGATGGCCCCTAAGGGATGTCTCTGACAGCTGAGGAACTTTGACTGTTTGGTCAAAAGCATCAGGAGCACATAGGCTAATTGAAAAGTGTGAGAGACCTAAAGATGAGTTAGGTGAGTTGCAGAGAAGCCTACAAAAGCCAAAATTAGAAATCTTTAGAGGCCCAACTCCTCATCCTTCTGTACACCTCATTCAATCAAAATGACCTTGATGAAAATTTAGTCGGTGTTGAACTGTACACTCCATTTTGACTTTTCTCTTTAGCAAGTATTTTAGTTGTTTTCTTTCTCTGCCCTCCTTTCTCTGCTGCCTGAACTACTCTAGATGCTTCCCCTAAATAGAAGCCTATTTTAATTCTTAAAAAAGACAGATATTTGTGTGTGAGAGTGGATGTGAAAGTGTGGGTGCATGTGTGTATGTATGTATAGATTTTGTCATTACATAAAAATGGCACAACCTTAGAAAACATTAAATGTTATCCACTTCAGTAACCTGCCAATATTCTCACTAAAATGACATTGATGCTTTCAAGTAGTTTATCTAAACAATGCCATGAAATAAATTCAATAGGTAATGAAATAATATGTGAAAGTATACTGTTATTGTAAAAGAGAAACGTAAACAATCTGAACCTTTTAATTCGATACTTTTTTAATAGGTTGAAGTTTTATTATAATTTGTACAAAAAATACAAAAAACCAATAACAATGCAAATTCTATATTTTATTTTTAATGAATTATTCATTGTGATCAGAACAGCAAAAAAAATTTTTTTTTTTTAGATTCATTTCAATAATAACAGTGAAAGAAGAAGGATTAAGTTGAAATGGTGATTTTTTTACGTAAGTGAAATAATAGACTACCTGGGTAACAGCACTACTTTGTGCCTAAATCTGATTTTGCAACCAAAAACTAATTTTTTATTTAAAAAATTACTTCATCTATTATTTTATACTATTTCTGATTCAATGATGAGTTTGAATGAAGCCTTCGTAATTTAGTATTGAAAACAAATACGAAATGATGTGTTATGGTGTAAATAGTGACATCGGACATTTTATAGGAAAGTGCAAAGTATGTGTTAGTACAACAAAAGTTGCATCTATAATAATATGCAATGATTATATTCGCCATCTGTCTTTTCTTGAATCCACTTGGAGTATGGAGAAAGCTACTTCTTTACCTTCTTCAAACCCAATAATTACAGTAATCTTCATTTCATTCAAAACATCAGATGATTACCATTATTTATACCTGAATGCTTCAAATATTTAAAGTTACCACTATATCAAGAAACAATCTTTTGTAAGAAGTATGATGAATGTAAGTTATAGTAAGTTATAAGTGATGGACAGCTGTCACTTTTTCCATGTCTGTTGTGTGTCATCAATCCCTAGTTGGTTTATTTGGAACATGTGGTGAACAAAGTAAAGTCACTGAAGGTTTTCTCAGGGTCTTCGTCTTTTCCCTGTAATCTCATTCCCCATCCTCATTCTAAGGTGAGCCAACTACTCAAGTTTAACTAAATCCAAGTCAGTCAGGACTCGCTCTTATCCCGTTCGAGTTGATCCTGCAGTTGCATACCAAAAAAGATGAGTTAAAACAAAAATAAAATTAAAAACATATTCATTCATCATTAAATATGATATATTAATTTTTTGTATTAGAAATTATCATAAAATAATTAAAAAATGGAAGACAAAAACAGAAATTTGTAACAAGAATTCTGCAGCATTTAAAGAATAAAAGTTCTGTGGAAGTTAATGAATTAACCTTGTAAAAGAGTTATTTTTTAATAATTAAATTTGTTCAAAGAATTCTTATCCCAACTGGGATTGGAACCTCGGTCTCCTGGTTTACACCCAGTTGCTCTAACCATTAAGACCACGAATTCTTTGAAGAGGTTCTTAGGCCTGATGTATTGTCCATTGATTTACATAATTGTCACCACTGTTTCATGATGCCTTGTCACCACATGCCCAAAAAGCTGACAAGGTGGTAACAATTATAGTTATTTTTTAAGAAAATAAATGCTTAATATCAAGGTTGGATCCAAGGAGCACATCTAGGAGCATGTGATCCGAAGTCAATGCCTCCATACATATTTCAATACACATTCCCCTTCAAATTTTTTACATAATATTATTTAATTAAAAAAATTTACTGCGTATGAGGTATTTTTTGGAATGTTTATAGGATACAAGTGATAGATTATAATAATTGTTAAAGAAGCTTTTCCATAAAAAATCCTTGTAGCACAATGAGTGCTCTCTCCCTTGACAGATTCAGGATCTGTTTTCTTGGATTCACTAGTTGGTTGAAGCCTTTATTTGCTTGTTCTCTCATATTGCACTGAACAAAAAATAACCTAAATGTTTAAAGTTTAGAAGAGCATCCTGCAATGAGAAGTTTGTTTTTGAGTGATTTTATGTTAAAATCTAATTAATGCCGTTCCTTGAATTGTGATTTGATTAGATGGGTAAGGGAAAAATAACATTTTCTGAATTCTAATCTTTTCATTGTTCCATCTCAACACACTTTATTCCATTGTGAGGTTACAACATGCAAACGTAGGAACCTGCCCAAATACTGTTTCTTTATGACATCAACAAAAGAGCCAAATGACAGTGTAAATTCAAGCAAAGGAATATATGTATATATTTACCAAATATGATCAGGTTCAATATTAATATTTGTAGAACACAGGATCCCTCCTGTACATAAAGCATGTTAGGTTTCTATAGTTGTGTTGAGTATTTGTCACAAGTATATTAAATATTAAAGCTGCAGATCAACCCTTCAAGATTTGTAGGATTTTAGAAAATTTAAATGCCTGTTGCAAGTATTAAATTCAGACACATGCTCTGATTATAAAAAAAAGATTTATAAATTTTTCTTATTCTTAAACTCTGTTGGTGTATGTTGTTCCAAGGCACAAATTCAATAATCTGTTTGCCATCTGACCCTGCTTCATTTCAAATAAACATCACAATTACGTTTAAAATTTAAATTATATAATTTGTTTACACCCTATTCTAAAATCCACAATGTTGAAGGACACTGCACAACTTATTTTTCTTTCTTTTATAGTATATATATATATATGCATATTTTTTATATGCGTATGTATTTACAAGTACTTTGTGCTGTTCGTTCTTTGTTTATATATTTATACATTATCTTTGTTAGAATTCTACAGGTACATGGTACAAATAAAACCCACATGTGTGTGTTACATTGTGAAGTATTTATACAGTTTGAATGGGTAAACGAATCCATCTTTGTAAGGAAATGTCTGATGGCCATAGAAATGGAGTATGGACGTATGCACTCAGTAGTGCTGCTACAATGCACATCCTCCACTGAGTGATGTTGCAGCTTCGCACTACAAATGAAAAAAGCTTCACAAGGCTGCTACAAGCTCAGGGTTAGCCACAGCAGACATTTCTCTCATTACAAACCACCACACACATTCTGGTTCAGGTGATAACAACAATAAACTAGTGAAATGAGGAGTAAAAAGAGGTTGTAGGTTTTGAAGATAGAAACTATGTAACAGGAATTCCATGCAATATTTTTTAATATTGTACAAAATGTTAAGAGTCATGGAGAAGGAAAACAAAAGACTGTAATACAAACTGGAGGCAAGGGGCTGTACTAGCCACTACAGATTGTGTATAAAGCTATAACTCCCGATGTGAGCAGGCAGTGCCCAGAGGTTCAGGCATGGTCCCTTGGTGAAACTTGATGCAACTACTGACCAGGACCAGATTTAGGTACTGTGGTGCTCCTAAGCACAAAGTTGTTCCAACTAATTTTGTGCTTGAGGGCAACCCTCCAGAAATAATTCCTTCGGATTTACTAAAACAAAAAACAGTAAATTTGGCTATGGAATATTCAGAGGATAGCATTAACAATTTATTCATTTAGTTTCCAAAATTATTGTGTAGTAAATATTAGGCTCATTTAACATTTATCAAATATATTAAAAAAATTTTTAAAATTTCAATACAAACTTTTTAGTATTGTATTTGATTAATGATTATTTTGCAGATTTAAACCTATTATGACATTTAAACAAATATTTTATGGAATTTTTTCTGGGGTATGGTCCTCCATGGAGGGGGCTCCTAAGCAAATGCTTATTCTGTTTGTAGATAAATCCGGTCCTGCTACTGACACAAACACAGACACTGGCATGTTAAGGGTGAAACGCTCACACTCTTATTTGGGTGCTTGTCCAAGGGCATGGTGTATCTGTAAGCATATTTATTTGAACAGATACAAAAACAATTCTTTAGTAGTAGTAGTAGTAGTAGTAGTTATATGCTATTAATTGCTTTTATTTTGCAGAAATGAGGCTGTTATTTGTAATTCTGTGATACACTACTGCCTGCTAGTGTACACAAATTTCACACTGCACGGCCTTTCAAAAGCAAAATAAATGGTCTATCAGATAGAAATGAAAGGAAATAATTTAAAAATGAATCTTGAGAATCACTGATCAACATGAAAGAAGGATCAGCATATTAATCTTTGTTAATTAGGTTAGAAAGAGAGTTAGTTGTGATAATTGACTATTGTAAAATTCATAAGTTTTCATTTTGATTTTTGCAAGTTGTGTTATCATGGAATAAATACATTTTTAACTGATCTATATTTTAGAAGTATTTTCTGTAGTTCATCTTCTATACCAATGTGTCACAACTGGCCCTAATCTTTTCAAAAATTTATTATCAGTACAGTTGCTTCCAACTTTTCCTTTTAAGAACTTCTAAGTACTTTGCATGCTATACACAATGCAAACACTGTGCATTTTTCTGAAATAACTTTTCAAACCTGTAGCTACAACAGAGATCAACGCAGAACATTCAGCATGTCCAAAATTATGTACTATTGAGTTACATGATTATTTTAAATATGAAACCATTTTTTTCTCATTTATTGACAAATCTTAAATTAAAAGAACAAATATAAAATACTTATGAAATTAAATTAATTAAGTCTGAAGAGGATAATATTTTAATTTTATCTTCTCTTGATCCACCATGACCAAAGAGCACCCAATATCCTCCCAATTCTCTTGGTAGAGTGCAACATGCAACACTGGGGGCACACAGGATCTTGCAACCTCTAACACTACAGCACATCACATATACTGAAAAGCATCCTTCCTTTGACTTAAATGCCTATCATAGCAAATATAATGTATGTTCCTTCACATGGTGAAATAAAGATATTTTGTGTTCAGCTGAATTAGCATGTTACACCATGTATCAAAAATAAATTTAGATATGCTTTCTTTACAGATGCTACCCTTTTGACAGAGCTCAGCCTGATCAAAAAGCTACCGAAGCTTCTGTGGGTTGTCCATGGCTCTGTCCTCTAGCAAATAGTGAAACAGTGCCCCAGCATAACCAAAAGTAGCTTCAAAACTAAAGTCATGGAACTCTATGAATAGGAGGTTTACATTAGAATATACTGTAGTTCAAAGTAGCACTTACAAAGTGGAAGCAGGTAGTTTTCATTACAAACATTTCAGAAAACTCGTAGACTAATTCACATGTTTCTCTTAAATGTGTCAGAGTGTTAATTTTATGTAAACAGTAGGGACTCTGCAAGGTGTTATAAAATGGATTTAGGAAGCTTGAGGTAGAATGTGAAGCTACTACATATTACAAGGAGAAGTTATGGCTATAATCATATTGCAGGATAAGATGATGTTTGCTTTGGGCAAAGGTGTTGGGTGTGCCAAGTTATGAATACATACTCATTGCAATAAATTCTAAAAATCCAGTAAATTGTGATAAATGTGAATCTTCTCCAAAACAACTAAACTCGATGGCTAGAAGACATTTTAGAAATATACAGGTTGGATTCTTGTGACAGAATCCATATTTTGACACATTTAAATTAAACTAGCCAATACATAAAATGAGATTGATTGATACACATGGATGAACCTGTTCAATTTGCACATGTCAAGCAAAATCCAATGACCTTAATAGGAAAGCATTAACAAATATTTCTTAAAAATTCAAATCTGTACATACTGTTTGTCACATGTCAATCGTGGATTTAAACAAACTTGTCTCTGTCACATCTAGTAAACTTGACACAGAATATTTCTATCACATGTCCATGACTGAACATAGGAGTTCAGATTAAATTTTACATTCACAAGAAATAAGAGAGGAAGTCTCCATACAGAACTAAGAAACACTGACATCACTTTCTGGAGGTACATTACAGATCAAGATAAGATCCATTGAGACGTCAATCTCTATGCTACGTAGTTTTTCAGAAGTGTTTGCTGTGCTCCACAAGAGGAAGATTACAAAGGGTGAACACAGGTATTGAGTTTGGATGAAAATAACTGTGTTTCCAGAGCAGGCAATGAGCCATAGGGCCTGAGGAGAATGAGAAGAAGTCTCAGCTACATGAAGCTCGATTTATCAGTTTCTGCAAAGGTCTTGTAGGGCAGCATTTCTTAACTACAATTTTATAATTTTAGTTGTGAAAATTATTTATTTTTTTATGATTGGAGTAGTGATTTTATTGAAGATTCATACCAGTAAGTATATGTTTAATTGTAGTAAGATATATATAAACATGATAGTTTAAATGTTCATTTTTATTCCTGTTAGTGGTTGTATGGATAGGAATATCACTACTTCTTAGCTCAGAGGTCTCTTAATCCTGTTAACACTATATGCACCAACCATTCATAATCTGTTAAGTTACTGCTATCATGTAAATATCAAATTTAAAACTTTTTTAAAATTTATTATTAATGTAGATTATATTATAAAATAACCAAAAGACTTGAACATTTATGTTTATTCAATTTTGAAAACAAAAGCTAATTAGCAATGTTATAATTACAAGTGTTTTGTTGTTTTTAATAGTTTTAAATTGATAACTCAATATAACAAGTTTTTTTGAAGTTGAAGAACCATTAGAAAAAGGTTGCTTTTCTCCCTCCCAAATATCATCTACATTTTTTACTGTTCTTGACATTAAACAAACAAAAAAAAAAAAAGGAAATAAAAAAAGTAGGTATGTTAACTAAGAATTGCTAAAAAGCATAACTTACAATTGCTTCCATTATTAAACTGTTTTATGTTCGAGATTCCTATCCAAATTCAGAAAACATATAGACTAGTTAAGGCACTAAAAGTTAAACGGTAGAAAAATGTTACTCTTTGGTTTCATCTTTTCTTTTAAGTACAGGTACTACTTAATTATTCTGGAAGTGATAAAATGATAACTTATTTTAAAAAGGACAAATGTAACACAAGAGATAAAAGATTTTAATGTGAAATGTATAAGTAAGAATTGCTTTCACTTTAAACATTTACAAAAAAATTGTGCAGTGTTATACAGGTCTTCCAAGTGCTTATTATCCTTGCTATGCCCCTATACTACATGTTACCAGGCCATGAAGAATTCTTTGGCCTGACTACAAAATATACATGCAGTTACAAGTGTTAGAGTTCCAGTAGTCCTTGTTCTCTTGTAGTAAACTTTGTTACAAAAAGTATGTTAAGAAATGTTCAATGTATTGTGCCACAATCAAAGAATCCTTAGAGGTCATGCAGACAACAACTTATTGCAAAATTTTCTTTCATTTGTGATTCCTTCCAATTTGTAGCACACCAATGAAAATTGCAATTTTTTCTTGGCATTATTTCTAGTGAAATACAATTTCTATAGATCTTGAAATAGTAACTTTTGTTTTAATTATCGCAACTTGAGGTTCTTACAGAAGATTGTGAGAGCTAATTTCATAAAATCTCTCAAAGTGCTCCACTTAATATTTTTCCACAGTAATATTTTTCATTGTCTCTGACCTTTATTCACTTAATATATTGCTTAATTCAAATTCTTTGGAGCTAGATATTGTCAAAGTTGACATATTCTGATGAAGTGTCAAAATATTTTGGGATTAATTCTCTTAAATTTTTGAATTTCATTTACCAGACTAATGTTTTGAACAAGAAAATACTGCAGGAGGCTACAAAAGCCTATTTCAGAAGAGTTAATTTAGGTTATATTCCCATTTTGGAATAAATTCAAGCTACTAAGAAAATTCATTGATTATTTACAGTCATAAATTAATAAACATATTTTCATTCAATAAACTTACATAGGGCCTAAATTCATTAAACACTAAACATTTAAGCAGCACATTTTCATAGTTTGTTTATTCACCCAACTCAGCTTTAAGCCCAAGTCTATCTATATTCCCTTTCAGTTGTCATCCATTATTCCATAATTCTTTAGTGTTTAATTTTAATACTGAAACCAGACATTTATTCTCAAAAAACAAAACAAATTATTATTTTGAACTTTGTGGTGAACATTTTAGCAGCACTTACATTTCCATCTGTCTACATTCTGAACATACTAATACGTACTAATTCGTAAAGTAAGGCATGAACTAATTACGTAAAATATGACATCAAATTATTTAATGCTTTACCCTCTTACTTTAATACAAAATTTCTGAACTCGGTTACTACCAATGATATTAACGGAGAATTTCATCTTCATAAAACAACGGTTAAGTAGTAATTACATGAAATTTATAATGTAAATATAAACCAACAGATTTATTTTGAGAAAATTTCTAAAATACTAACTGCACTATTTGTTATCTGATTAATCTTAATAGTCACATGGTGTATTTTTGAAGAAATAATTTGAAGATATTTGCTCTTTATTCAGTGCCTTCATTATTTTATTAATGGTTTCATTTAAATCAGATCTATTGCAAGTGATGTAAGACCCCATTTACTTAATTCACACAATATTTTTTATTGAACTTTTCTCCAACATCGCAGTATAAATCACTGTAATTTATAAGATATTTTAGTGCAAAAAAGGCCCTAATATTGATTTAATTATCACCATGAATAGTGAACTCTGTGGTTATTTTACAAGCATTGTTCAAATCATTATGAAATTATTAAAAATCACCAGTAACTTGACTATCAGAGTGAGATGTAGTGTACATATGATGAGAGTAGTGATGTAATAGGATATCATGCTTAAAAAAATGTTATTTTCAAATCATTGTAATATCATAAAACATAAAAAAAACTCTTTTTTCTTCTTGAAAAACCAAATTTTACTCGAACAATTTCCTGAGAAATTGTAACCCAATAAAAACTTCATTTGTTGATAAATACATGTGATAACAGACACTTTCATTATTAGCAATTTCCATAATTTCGATTATAACCTAGTATTTCATGTTAAAAACATGATTTTCAATCAGATTGTGTAAGGACATAGTGTCTGCATATCAATTGGATTCATGATACAATCCTATCATTTAGATAGAAATATTCATCTGTAATCATAAGTAAAAATACAAAATCTTTACATTTAGCTGTAGATAATATCTTTTCCTATTTCTTCTCACTCCACAGGAATCCACAACAGAACTACAATACCCTGTTCACACCCTAAATGTTCAGTTGTTTCTTTATCGATGAATTCTTTCTGTGTTAGATCAGTGATTTAAGAATGTTCTGTTGAATTCTGACATCAGTGTGACTCGTGTCACTATAAATGGCACGACTTAACAGCCTCTTCTGCATGAATGTATTTTTCATGGGTAGAAATTTGACAAGCAAAGTATGAGCTGAAATTTCTACGGCGTTCATATCACGAATGTAAAGCGATATTACATTACGATACGTTAGAAAAATATTAATCGCATGTTCGGCGTGCAAGCGGGCGTTCTTGCACCCAGGATCTGCACTATTCATACATTCCGCGTACATAGAAGGGCACATTTTTCACAGTCCTTAGTCGACTCGCTTCGAGCCGGGGATTCCACCTCTGACAATGAAATAATAAACGGCAGCCATCTTACGAAACGCACCTTGGCGTGACGTTACGAACAATGCACTACCTATCGCGCAAATGCCTCACATACGTTTGAATTCGCTATGGAAAGGACCAAAGAGGAAGCGTTTAGAGGTACTACAGACCCTCGCTGGTCTTCCTGGGAGAAGATTTCAATGAGTGACTGGAATGATGAATAATCTGAAGGATCAGCGAGCAGTTCTAGGAAATGGCTACTTTTGACACCGCACAAGACAACCCCTCTGTCATCATTGTCTGAGTCTGTCATTGCGATATTTGGGTGCAAGCTGCGATGTCGGAAAGCTGAAGACAGGGTTTTTGCGCGCCCGGTTCTTTAGGGCTTGGGGAATCGCGGCCATAACTCATTCTTGGGTGACATCCGATACCATTTTTTTTAAACAGCATGGCGCCAATAGTGTCTCTCCTAAAGTTTTCTTCGGTTTCAGAATGTACTAGTTTCTTGTAATTCAATAAAAATATTTGTACATATTAAATATGTGCAATTAAAATGTTCAAACCAATACAAATATACAATTTGAAATAGCTTATGATACATATTTTATATATAATTTTGTTAATCATTGGAAAAATGTATGTACAATGTATTTAAAAAATATAAACATTCCATATCTCCTCCTTCTGGCTCGGCGCGATCACTGAGCGTTTTCAAAGAAACCGAGAAAAACGGGCGAGGGAGACACCACAGGCAGGTTACGATGTCAGCGCTCGGAATGGCGGGAGAATGCAAGCACCAGGGCCGAAAACGAGGCGGTGATGAGGCGATGTCCGTGGTGAGTGCGGCGGCGACGACGACGACGACGATGATGATGATGGCGACTGCGGGTGGGAGATGGCGGTGGATGCCAATGAGCACGACCCCGCTCGAACTCTGCCGGGAGCGGTGGCGTCGGCTCCGGCGCCGACAGCAATCCTGGCGGCGACTGAGCCAGCTACTCTTCGGCCGTTGTGGCGGTCGCTTCCTCCGCTTGTTGCTGCTGCTGCGCCCGCGCCTCGGCGTCTGTGGATCACACAACAGCGGATTTACTTTCTCGCTACCGCTTACGCAGTAGAGAAAAAGTTATGTAAAGCTGCGAGAAAAACGGCGAATTTTCGGCAGAAAAACTTATTACAGGGCCCTCGTAACGAAAAAGTGGATAAATCCAGATGTTAAATTTAGAAGAAAAAGAATTCTCCAACACGTAGTGTATTCATTTCTGTGGGTCCTTGATACCGAAAAATCGAATGACAGCAAACCATCTGTCCGTCCGTCATCAACGGAAGTGGCTAAACCGTTCAGCCGATTTTCTCCAAAACTGATATTCCCCAATCGATCTGTTTTTGTCGCGGACCCTTGAATTTGAAACCGATAGTTTAATTGGGGTGGGGTGGGGGTGGGGGTCGGCTTTACATGAAGCCCCTGGGACATTAAAAAAAAAAATTGTTGTTGGAAGCGCGGAGAACGTTTAAGCGAATGTTAGTTAAAAACCCTGATTTTTCGAAAATTTCAGTGTTTTCCTACCACTGCAATTATGAAGATAGATATTGTTTCCTTAATGAAATCTGTTCCTTAAAGATAGATTTTGAAATAAAGGCATGTACAATTTTTCGGCATCAAACGTGTAGTATCGAATTGGCATCGAACGTGTAATAATAACTGTCATCATCAGTCGTAGTCAATCATTGCCTTTTATCATTTCGGTCAGGGTTTTCAGCTCGGCTCCGTTAAATCCCCGCGGTTTTATGATGGTCACCCATCCAGGAACCGGAGGTGTTTTGAATTGCTTAACTTCGCGGACGTCATCGGACGTGGTTAAGCAATTCGGCTAGCGACGCCGGCTAGAATGGATGCGCATCGAGGAAATAATTGTGGCTGCTTTCGCGATTTTTAGGAAGCGAGATCGAAACCCTGGCCTGTACAAATAGGTATTTTATATGTAAACAATTCTTCCACTTTCTTCTCGTTTTACTTGCTTTCCTCTTTTACTCCCCCTTCGTCTTTCCATTTCTCTCTCCTAGCAGTGTCTCTTTCTTCTCCACCCCTCTTCTTACCCTTCCATCCCTCTGTCCTCGTCCCTTTCTCTTTACTCTCTCTTTATCCTAGTGCTAAATTATCTGAAAAGATCATAGCCATCAATATCTTTATGGACTTGGCTATTAAGCGTTCCGCAATTGATCGAATAATTCGATGTAATGTGCTTTGTAAATCATTCATGCCATACCCTGCTACAAGCACGAGTAAATCACTCATTCTTTTCGCGAAGTCTTAAGATGTAACGGCATTGCTAAGCGCGGTTGCATTTCTGTCTCAGCGGAGCAGATACAATTATTCAAACATCGTTCAAAATATAACACAATTTTTCGCATAAGATTTATTTTAATCCATTGCATTCTCTGGGGCATTCATTGAACTGGCTCTGTTTGCAATAAGCTTCTACAAAATTCAAAATCAAAATTCCGTTTCTACTTGCAAGCCATTATTGTACGAACTGAATCGCAGTCTGAAACGGATCGAAGACCAAAGTTACTTTGAAATAGTCGAAGAGCTTTGTCAGAATTACGAATCTTACTACACCAAACATTTAAAAAACACTTAACAAAAATATTTTTTCGTTCACAATTTAAGTGGAAATTTTTAGAACTGTAATACTTTCTCGTTGGCGGAATCGAAAAACACACAAAGTTTCAAAATTGTATAAACATTTCTACTGCGTACTACGTTCCCTATGTTTTTAATACGATATTCTGTGTTTCCGAATTCAAGATGGTGACAAATTGAGAGCCGCCTCTTCTCTTTCGTCTTGCGAGTTGCGTATATGCCAACTGTAGGAGTCATTCGTCCAGTTACCTTGTCCAACTTTGTTACAAACAAATCTTAGGCAGAGGAAACACGTAAGTTGCCTCACTACTAATCTTCTATCCGAATATGTTTAGGGTGTAGAGAAGTATGTAAGTGAACATTCACTATTTCATCCCTTTTATGTAAATATTCTAAAAGCAAATCCTAAAATATTGTTATTGCTCACTATTTGCTACAAAACACGTATGTGAATATTTTATAAACATCTCAATGAGATAAAAAGTTTCGATTTTTAATGCGAGGGTAAGAATATTACTCCTGAAACGATCGAGTGGATTTGCTAAGAGTTATTACTTAAAGAGTATGCGAGTAAAAGAGAAGAGTGGAGAATATATGACCTCTCCATACACACTACGTATGGAATTGTATGGTGTCTTCTGAGAGAGCGTCAGAGGAATGTTATGGTACCTTTAGCCGCTTGTTCCTTCCAGATTCGCTTGTTCTCCGCCAGGCAGGCTGACCAGGGCTTCTTGATCGTATACCTCCTAGTCTGGTGCTCGACCGGGGGTCCACCTGCCAAAGAAAACCGCGAAAGTTAATAGAAAAATAAAGAAGCGAAGAAGGGCAGTCGGGAACAAGGGCGCGCGAACTGACAGAAGGTCGGGCGGACGGGCAGATAAAAGGGGGATAGAAGGTCTGGCGGACGGACGTGCGGGCGGACAGAGGGCGGCGGGGAAGGGGGAAGGGAGAGGGGGGGGGGGGGCAGGAGGGCGGGCGGACAGAGGGGGGCGGACCGAAGAGCGGAAGGACAAGGACAGTCGGACGGACGGGCGGATGGACTGTTAGGCAGGCAGACGGCGAACGGGTGGCGTCGGTGTCGGTGGCGAACGGGAAGATAGAAAAGGTACATTACTCTTCAAGTATTTTCAGAAACAGCGTGAAATGCATTCTTGTGGGAACCAGGAACGGACAGATAAATCAGACATTTACATATATTTCATTCATGAAAATAAATAGTTCAACAGGAAATTCAAGCCTCCCTTTTCGAACAGCGACGAAAAGACTCGGATTGCTCCCTCCGTACCTTCCTCGGCGATGGAGTCGGCGGCGCTCTCCGTCTTGCAACCGGCCATGATGGGGCCAAGCACCGTCTCCATCATGTCGCTGCACACGGCGAGCGAGGGCTCCACGATGAACTCGATGAAGCCGATCTGCGACTCGGCGACGAGCGTGTTGTTGCGGTCGCACAGCGGCGAGAAGGGCAGCCCGAGGTCGCGCTCGCGGTCGCCCTGCCGGAAGAACTCCTCCAGCAGCAGCGCCGTCCAGCGCTGGTGCAGCTCCCAGCGCTTGGCCGGGTGCGCGATGTCGCAGCAGTGCAGCACCAGCGACAGCGCCTTCGACTTGTCCACCCTGCTCGTAGTGAGGGCAAATGTTACCAAAACATCGATATTTCGATATATAATCAAAAGATTTTCGATGTCGATGTGAACATCGACAAAAACGTGAATGTTTAAATTATCGATGTTTTGAATATGAAATAACCGATGGTATTTTCACATCCTCTTTCCATTTATAATTAAGTACAGAGATGGCTCAGCGCATCAACTGATGTCACTGCAGTGCATCTGACCGGGAGGTACTAGATTCGAGTCCCGACAGTAGCAGGACTTTCGACACTAAAGCTACGTCAAATTCAGTCGTTGTCTGGAGGAGGCTTTCTAGCGACCGATTGCTTTGATCGGTAGTTTTCCGTGGTTTCTCATATTAATACCAGGCGTATCCCGGAGCAGTACCCTACCAAACGGGCCAGGTGCGCGCGATCTTTCCTTCCTCTTCCTTGTCCTATTCTCACCCCTTACACACATTTACACATACATTCACTACACTACCACACATGCTGGGCGACAGGTCCGGAGTTCAGAGCTTGTCCCGACTGAGGCTTGCCCCACTGGTGGGAGATATCTGGTTGGGAAAACCCACTAGCCGACGGTAGGCTGACCCGGATCTCAGCATCCAGCGGGGTAAAGATCACCATCCTTTACCGAGAAAAAATACACTACACTTACGGGACTAATGACCTTAGCTTTTGCCGCGCCCGGAAGTTGTAGCTGTTTTCAGGCACAACGTATTCGGACATTAATCACAAAGGAATTTATTTACTCCCGGAATAGATTTGCATATTCTTGAATAGTACTGATTTTCCAATCGCCAAATTGATCTTTTCTGGGTTGAACCACGAGCAATGAATTGAGACCGTTATTTTCGGAGTAGCAATTGGAGACGAAATTTTACAGAGAAAGTCAGAAAAACAATAGTTTTTGAAGTCATTAGTAAAAGTGTTTTCTTTTAGGGCATGCGCAGTGTGCTAAAAGTTAAATTTTTATCACTAGTGCTAAAAGTGAAAGAATACTGAAATGTTCAGATAAAATTGTGAATGCAGTAAAGGAAACAAAGTACTTCCGTCTGAGCATATCAGATACTGATGACGGCCTTAATGTAACATAGTGATTTGTACGAACATAGTGATTGAATTAAAATTTTGTGAATGTCAATAAGGATGTCTTAAAATAGTGTTTGGAACATGTGGCAAAGGTGATTTTATTTTGCTCGTATTTGCTCGTACGGTCCTGACGCAAGGCCTATTGGCTTTGTGTGGCAACCTTCTCTACTCGCAAAATAACATGGAACTTTTACCATTATTATCATAAATAACTATTATGTTAAACCCCTGCATTTCTATTGTAGAAACACGGATAAATATATTTTTGAAATAAGTTATTCATTCAAAAGATAGGGGATGAAACTGAACCTCGCCACCTTAACAAATTTATTGCTTACAGCTAAATCATGACAAAAATTATATTTTTAATCACTCTAATGTATCCTCCAACATTCATCCATTCGTTCATCATTCATGCATTCATCTCTTCGAACATGCATTCATCCTTTCGTACTGTTATCTCAATCATTCATTCATTCATTCATTCAGTCATTCAATCATCATTCGTTTTCTATTTATTTATCATTCATTTTCTCATGTATAATTAATTCCTCATTCGTTTCCTATCACTCTCAGGTAATATTAATTAATTCATCATCCGTTTTCTCATGCATTCATCATCATCCGTTTTCTCATGCATTCATCATCATTCGTTTTCTCACGCATTCATTCATCATTCGTTTTCTCTTATTAATTAATTCCTCTTCTTCCTATCATTCTCTGTAGTATTAATTAATTACTCATTTGTTTCCTATTAATTCATCATTCGTTTTCTCATATTTTAGTTTCTCATTCGTCATTCGCTTCTTCCTTTTGCCCTTCGCCCCTTGGTCGGCAGGCGCCGGGGGAACTCACGTGGGCTCCGCGAGGCTGAGGAGGCCGCGCATCGTCTTGAGCTGCTGGAAGTGGAAGCTCATGTCGGTGGCGAGCACCGTGTCGATGACCAGCGCCCGGAACTCCCGGAACTCGTCGCGCGTCAGGCTCTGCAGGATGTTGCAGTCGTCGTCCCGCATCAGCCTGCGCACCAAAGCCCGACATCTTGTTTTCCTCGTCCTTGCCCTTCCTCCCCCCTTACATACTACCACACAAAGGGTACCCTACATTTCAGAGTCAAAATATTACTGGGCACTACAACAATGCATACAAATGTATAATAAGTACTAAAATAAATGCACAAAACTGCTGCAGTCATTAAAAATTTTAAGTTATTCACACAAAATTTGTTTAAAATTTTTTAAAATTGTGTTTGAATGTGGCACTAAAAAATAACAATTTTTTTTCTGGTATATAAATTATTCTATTTTTCATATTTTTCAATCCCATAAAATGGTGTTAAGCTGATAAAGAAATAAAATAAAAAAATAGTTTTTTTCTGTAGATGGGTGTGAATGGTGGGACGGGAGCTAAGAAACTTTCACAAACATTTTGTTTTTATGCTAGAGTTATAGTGGCTCTATTCATATGTCATTTGGTTGAGGGAAACGTTTTACCATTTATCCGGGGGTACCGTTTGGGGACTAGTCGGGAACTTACGGTATGTCCGGGATGGGGCATACGTGTGGAAATAATTGGAGAGGAAAAACTCTGCAAATCGAAATTTTGCTCGGCGCTGGATCTCACGTACTATCGGGGAGGAAGACCACCACCTCTCGGGTTACAACATGCGCTACACTTTCGGGATTAATGACCTAAGTAGTTGACGCGTACAATATTAATACTCACTGACTCAATAGCCTTTCTTAAATGAAATGTGTATTAAGCGACCACAGTTGTTTCCTTTAAAATGTGGTCTTTTAGAGGGGCATTCGCTCAATAAAAAGAATCTTAATTTTTGGAAAAAATAGTTTATTACTACTAGGCGGATGTTTAGGGAAGCCCCTATTATATCAAATATTTATGAACGGTTTTTAATATATGAGCATAAATTATGAAAAACAAACATTTTAAGTAAGATATATTTTATCTCTTTTACTTTTTGGCCTAATGGCTTTTTAGAATTATTTAGTATCTTTTTAAAAGCATTTAAAATATTTATGTGTTCTTCTCTTCGTTAAAATAAGATTTTTATCATTTTCAGATTTAGTACTTCCAATAGTTGTCTACCAATAATGAACCTCCATTTCCTTGTGAGACTTAACAAGTCATTTGGATATACATGACTTTTTATTGTCTTAGTAGCTCAATCCCTCGCTTTTCTCGCGCTTATTTGCACAATAAAAAAATCAACAAAAAACTTCAAGCGAAGGGTCTTTGGAGAGGGGGGCGGCTCAAATTCTCGACGCAACCCAAACACTCACGTGTCACAGGGCAAGACCATAACATTGACTTCCGACGTTGATATTCTTCTGCACCAGATGTTCTTTCAGGAAGGCTGTCTTAATTCAAACAATTAAGTCACTTCATACCCGCAATCTCATTAGAAGAAATTAAAATGAAATGGAGCGAGCAGCTGTGATACCATTTCATTGGCCATGGTTTATCGTTATTTGACTCCCGAAATCCCTCCGTCCTCTTATTTCTTCGAGAATGAAGCTGGGACACAGAGCATGTGGGGCGAATGCTTTTCATAACGTCGCCAATTTTCATTTTAAACTACTGAATATCTGGTGTTCTTTATACTTACAATTTTCCTGAAAGTGGACTCTTAAAAGAGATAAATTAAGAAAATTTGCTATTAAGGGTCTGATCAGTGATCAGACAAAAGGGTTGTCTGTTAACAGGGTATAATGTGAATTCAAAATACAGGACTCAGTGTCCATTCCAAAACGTATCGGTCGTTGAACTGAGCGTGGTCTAGCACACAACACAATGACTTATTTTACAAAGGGGAATTCACTCCGGGATGAACACATAGCTTTTTACTTTGTCCATACGCACAAGTATCCCGATAGGGTAGTATCTGTATCACGCTAGAACACAGTTTACCCAGAGCCTACCGCCGGGACTTAGGCAACCTGACAGAGGGATTCATGGTCTCCGTCTGGACTTGTGGGATCCGGATCGTTACGAAGAGGCCCTTCGCCCAATCCCGCCCAAAGGCCGGCGCGCCATAGGCCCAACTGGTGGGTTACCGGGTGAAACCGGCTACTCGCTGCCTCCACCCTGAAGCTAACAAAATCAGTGCCTTCGAGAAACTCAGGGTCCGGGTGGTCGTTTACAAGTCTTCACCAGAAACCATGCCCTCTTCCGCGGTCTTGATTCCGGTCTGCGGGGAACGGTCGTTGTGAGGAATGGTCGTTTAATAGAAGTGGTCTTTCAGAGAGTCAGGGGGTCTTTCGTCACCATGCGCACTGTACTTCTCAACGGGAGGGTGGCGGCGGGGGCGTACCTGAAGGCGGCGCTGACGTGGTGGTTCTCGAGCACGGCGCGGTCGTTGTAGAGCAGGGCGGTGTCGGTGCCCGACATCACGTGGAAGTTGTTAGTGGTGCCCGTGTGCTCGAAGTCGTGGATCAGCGCCGCCACCAACGTCGCGAAGATCTCCAAGTCTGTCAGCCAGTTCTGTCAAGCAATTCACGCAAATTGTTAGAAGTTGGACCGTATTCATTACAACACAACAGCAATTAATTTTAAGGAGGGTACGACAATGTGCCTGCTCTTTCGTTCTAATCGTGTGTAAGTTGATTGTACAGCTCAGCCCTAGTCAGAAGACATCGTTCACTTTGCTTATGATAAGTTTTATCGTTTTATCACCTAATGTTTCCTTGAGTTGTTGTGACTGGCTAATCCTCTCTTCGTTTACACATACACATACACAAAGGTTTTGGAATATTTTTTTTTGTGATTTGAATGTGTACTAAAATCTGAACACTTCAGGAAGCGTTTAGCACAATGTGGGTGCACTGTTTTTCTTTGGTGAAGACTTTACCAGAAGCTTGAACCATTCAAAAGCAGTCAAACAACCATGCAGGATGAGAAAAGAGCTAGCAGTCCAGTCTCATCCACTATTAATCCCACTACCAAGTAAGTCTCTCATTCTGAAAAATACGATGAGTGACTATTGATGAAATGGCAAACCATATGCACGTTAGTGTTGTTCTGCATACAAGAACGCGGAGATTGATTGTGGGAAGACGTTCTTTTGTTGTAAGCCGAGCATCCATATACCGACGCCCAAGCACTTCAAAATTTGTATTTTGATGTGTCAGAGCACCAAAGAAATAATTCCTACCTTAAGTTTAGTTACTATCTGTTTGTTACACTTAAAGATGCTTTAAGAGGCGAAGATTTATCTCCGACCTACAGGTGAGGAAGCAGTACATACATGGCTCGCTGCCCAATTGAAAATTATTTTACAGAAGGCATCGGGAAGCTGGTGCTATAAGGACCAAGTACATTGAAAAGCGTGTTGCCTGGGTGGAAAAATTATCTCAATATAATTTTTTCTTGTAATAAATTATAAACATTGAGTGCAGTTACGTATTGACTTACCCACGAAGCTAAAGAGAGATGAAGTGGGGGGTGTCTTCCAACTTCTTAGTTTGATGTTTACCATTCTTAAATATTTTGGGTTAAAATCTTATTAAGATCAAGAATGATAGAAGAATGATCAATGGATGCTTATTGAGTTTGTATTCGAGTATACAGGATACATTTTTCAGGAAAAAAATTAATAATTTTAAAATCAATCTTTAAGAGACTATTTTCAAAAAATCTGCGGAACTCGTTATTGTAATCTTGTAATATATAAACAAATAAAATAGTATTTCTCTTACTAGAACATGTGTAAATATAATGTTTTTGGTCCAATAATATATTACAAAACGTCAATAAGTCTGTAAGAAACAGGCCATTCATTCAAATATCTATTTCATTAGGTGCAATATTTTTCGAATGCCAACTGATTCACGGTAGAAATTACGAGTACGTACGTCAAATTTATATCGCAAATGAAAATGGAAAGTACGAGCGTATTGTGAAGAAACCAGGCAAAAAAGATAAAATGTAGATAATTAATTAAGAATCAGACCCTCATAAAGGAAAATTCACTACAAGTTCAGGTAATGAGAAGAGAAAGATATAAAATACTTCAAACGAGAGGGAAAAGAAGAAAGACAAAAAATTCAACAAAAAAGGAGGGCAGAAAAAGGAAGTTGATACTAGAAAAGTAGACGAGGAGAATGAAAATGAAAACGAGAAGAAGAATGAGAACGAGATAAGTATAAGTATAAGTATAAGAGTATAAGTAGGGTCACGAAGAAGAGAGACGACAAAAGGAGAAAAGAGGAAAAAGGGGAGGAGGAGGAAGAGAAGGAAGGAGGATGGAGAAGGAAGAGGAGGAGAACGAGGAAGAGGAAAAGAAAGAAGGGGAGAGGAAGATGACATAAGCCCGGCGCGTGCGCGCAAGGGACGTACCATGAGCCCCGTCTGGCAGAGCATGTAGTGCACGGCGTGCGAACGTCGGCCGCGTGCAGGTTGTTGTGGTAGGGGTTGCGGTAGCGGCAGTAGCCCTCCTCGACGCGCGACAGGAACGCCTCCAGCGTGGCCGGCGGCACTTTGAACTTGTGGATGATGCCGTACCGGTTGATGAGGTCGTAGCCCAGGAACTTGACCGGCTGCTGTTGAGCCGCCTCCGACAGCCCGAAGATGTCGAACGACCAGTCGTCAAGAGTCTGCCAACCATTGCATTTACATCAATGATACCGTATTCATTCATATTTTTACTTTCTATTTACTACGTACCAACTTACATAGTAAAGAGGAAGTATTGTAATGCTGTGGCGGTTTATCGAAAGAAAATCTCGAATTGTCGAAATCTGATATTGAAAAAGTAGGTAAATCTAGTACCTTATTTAGTAAAGGACTACATTTCATGTTGTAAAGTCAGAATTCTCGTTTTGTGCGTTCTTGATATCTAATAATCACTTGACGGCAAAATGTTACTCTCGCTGTGTACAACAGTAGCGCCTAAACTGTTCAGGCGATTTTCTCAAAAACTGGTATTCCCTGATCGATCCGAACGAACTCAGAGACCGACGAGTTTGAAAAAGATATTTTGATTTTGTTGGTACTTTACACGAAGCCTCAGAAATATTTTCATTTTTTTCACAAAAATGTACAATTTTTTTAAAAACTTTTCTTGGATAGCGTAAAGAACACTCAAACGCATCAACTACTATGGTAATTATTTTCGTAAGTGTAGTGCGTGCTTTTGCTCGGGAGATGACGATGGGCTTTCCCCGCTGGATGGCCAGACCCGAAGCCAACCTACCGTGGGCCAATGGAGTTTTCTCCAACCAGGTATGTCCCTCCAGCGAGACACCGCCCCAGCCGGGACAAGTTCTAAGTCGCCGACCGGTCTCCCGGCAAGTGTGGTAGTGTAATGCATGTTAGTATAGGTGTGTGTGTGTGTGTGTAAGGGGTGAGGATAGGACAAGGAAGAGAAAGGGAAGATCGCGCGCGGTCGTTGACCCGTTTGTTATGGTACTGCTCCGACATTCACCTACTGTTTATCGGAGAAACCATAGAAAACTACCAATCAGAGCAGCTGGCCATTAGAATTCACCTCCAGACAGCGAATGATTTCGACATAGCTGAAAAGCTAGTCGAAAACCCTGTCGCCGTCGTGATTCGTACCTAGGACCTCCCGGTCAGAAGCTCTGTAGTAACATCAGTTGATGCACTGAGCCACCGCACCCGGTGGAAGGAGATGGGAAAGGAGGCGGGCGTTGACGTACCTTCAGCACCTTGACGACCTCCGGGGGAAAGCTCATGAGCGCGGAGGAGTTGACGCGCCGGTAGATGCGGTCGACGAAGATGCCCGCGCGGATGGCGTGCGCCACCGTGCGGAACTTGGGCTTCTCGTCGGTGGAGCGCCGCGTGGTGGCCAGCTGGCGCGTGAACGTGGACGCCAACCACTCGCGCACCTCGTGCGGCACCGCGTCGGGCTGCACCTCGCTCAGCTCGTCGTCGTCGTCCGCCAGCCGCCTGCGGGCCGCGCGCGCACGCACGCGTGTTAACGCGCGCCGCTCCGCACGCGCAAGGCGCGCCGCACGCGCGCCCCGCACGCCTCGCCCCCCGCTCCGCACGCACGTGCGCGCGCCGGCGCGCGGCGCGCACTCGGGAGAGCTGGGCGGGCTCGGCTCGGCTCGGCTCGGCGCCGCCTTCGGTTTCGGGGGGCCGCGCTACTTCGGGGGTTCGCGCCGGTTCGCCGAGTCGTTCCGTCTCGGCGGGGCTCGGGTAAACTCGGCGGTCACTCGGGGCGGAAGGCTCCGAATGAGGAGCACGTACCTTGTTTCTTTCCCACGGCACGAATCGTGTGTGTCAAGCTGGTGGAGGTGAACGGGGGATTTTTACGTACCTCGCGACGGCGGCCTCGCGTAATTCGAGGAGCGTGCAGGCTTGGTAGGTGAGGGCAGGGGTAGGGGAGGAGAAAAACACTCGTGGTCGTGCGACGTGCTGTGACTAATCTACGCGGGGGAAACTTTGAAGCTCACTTTTCACAGCCGGAATCTTTGAAGGGGCATGCTGAGAAATCGACGAACGAGAGGACACACAACCAACCTGTCAGCGACGGCGGCCGATCTGAAACCATCATGGCTGTTTCTGGAGACTTGACTTCCAACGATATCAGCAGGCACGGACGATCACAATAGCGGGGTGGAATGCAAAAAATAAAACAGTTCACACAGAGAAAACAGACACAGAGAGAAAGAGACAGAGAGACAGAGATGCGGGTCGAAGAGACAGCATTGGGGGTTCGAGGGTCGGGGGTCGAGCAGTTTCGAGCTAGGTCGAACTAGGTCGAGCAGGTTCGAACTAGACCGATCAGGGTCGAGCTGGGTCGAACAGGGTCGAGCAGGTTCGAGCTGGGTCGAGCAGGTTCGAGCAAGGGGGGGGCGGGCGGGCATGCGGGGCGCACACGCGCGCGGGGCGGGCGGGCGGCGTTGGCGGCGGGCAGTTGGCGACAACGCGGCGGCTGCGGAGCTGCGCGCGTGGAGCGCTGGAGAAGCGTTGGAGAGCGAGAGAGACCTGGCCCAGACCGGCGTGCGCAGGCGGCGGCGCTGCACGGGAGCGGCGGCGGAGGAGGAGGAGGCGGCGGCGGAGGCGCCGGCGGTAGCCGCGCGCCGGCTGTGCGGCGACGCGCTCGGCGAGTCGGCCTCCGTGCTGCAGCCCCCGCGTCTCTGCGCCACCAACACACACCACACGCCCGAGCTGCGGACGGGGCTGCCCCGAGCGCGCGGCGTCGCCCGCGGGGGCGTGGGCGTGGGCGGCCGCCAGGGGCCGCCGCCAGGGAGCGCCCCGCCCCGCACCGCCGCACGCCGCCGGGCGGCGGGCGGCGGCGGCGAGCGGGCGGGCGGATGGAGAGACAGACAGGGCGAGGGCCCGCTGCGCGGGCCCCACGCCCGGGCGGGCGTGGCGGAGCGGAGGGGGCGGGGTGAAAGGAGCGGGTCGTCTTACTGCAATCTCTTCGGCATTTGTCGAAGCCGATGAGCAAGGTTCATCGTTTTTACAACTGGGTTCCGATACTTTGCGAAATCATTGGGGCTCAGGTGAGGCGGGGCGGGTCGGTGGGCGGTTGTCTGACTGCCATCCCTTGGGAATTTCTTGCAGCTGCTGAGAAAGGAATATCTTTTATAAAATAAAAATAAGATTATTTATTTTGGAATTGCTTGGGTGGACGCAAGGAACAAAGTGCGACGTCTTCTTGAGTTTCTCAAGGAGGGAAGAAGGATGGTCTTTAACAAGGTGGTCCGTTAAAGTGAAAGGTATTGTTTACTCTGAAATGTTTGCCTCTTTCAAAACAACCTGGGCAAAAGTGAAACACAAAGGAAATGTAGGAGAAAGACGGGTGATGATTCCTAAGAAACTGAGATTGGTGTACTTCTGTATATGTTCAACCGGCTGAACAACACTTATTTACCAAAACTATGTGATTAAGGTGTTTCGATCCATTTTGGAAACACACGCTACCAGGCGAGGTGAAGCGGGTAATGAGTAAGAGATTGATCTTATTTATCCAAGATTTAATACTTTTCAAAGTGATTGAATGGTATGAAGTTGTTTAAGAGTTGCGTAGAAGTCACGAAAATTGTTGCCTTTATTATTATTGGACTATAAAAACGTGAGTGAAGGGAAGTAAAACTTGTGAGTGCAAGTAACGAGTCCTTTTACATCTAGACACTACCGTCCATTTAGATTTAAGCGCGTGGATAAGAATGATGCTTTGTCCAAGTGGTGGGATAAGAAACTAAACTCGTGTTGCGAAATCCGTTTTCAAGAATTCCTCGTAGGTGAGTGAATCAAGAGAGGGTGGGATGGTAAAGATAGAGAATGGGAATTTTTTCATGTTCTGCAGTTATATTTGTAAAGTAACCGGAGAATGATGAACTTTTGCCGAAGTGGTGCGGTGAGATATGGAAGTAGTACCATGGTATCAGGTGCTCCTGCTCCTTTGACAATTGTGCGTCTGCGGGCTAGACGGGTGGCAATTTTAATGGCTGTATTTGTTGATAGAGATGAAAAAGTAGTATTAGTGGTAATATTAGTATTAGTAGTAATAGTAGTATTAGTAGTAATGGTAGTATTAGTAGTAAAAGTAGTAGAAAAAGTAATATTTTACCAAGGCGATGTAATGAGATACGGTGGCAGATAATGATTTTTTTCTCCCAGAAATTAACACTTGTAAGGAAATATGCGTGTCTCATTCAAACTGTCCAAAAACGTTTACGTAGTCGCCTAGTTTACGGGGTCGATAGTACCACGTGTTAAACTGAAAACGTTAGTTCAGGAAACAGTAATCGTTGCACGTTACGCGCGTAGACGTTTAGAATACACTTCACGAGTTTGTATTCTGAAGAAAATCCGCTTGGGTGTTGCGTTCGTGACCGCTTCACTTGCGAGAACTTGGTACAGACTTTGTGTTAACATAGACGGATAAAAGTCTACGATTAAATCTATCTATAAATGAAAAGGAATGTGCATATGTCTGCCGCACATGAACGCAAGAACTACTCGACCAGTTCCCATGAAATTTTCACACTTTGTTATAATTAGTAATGGAGGTGTTTAAAGAGTGGTTTGAATTAAGCGGACGTGTGGGAATTGTTGAAGATGATTTATTCGTTTTTGATGACTCAAGTGCCCTGAACTCTACGTAAGCCACAATCAAGGATTAAGCGCATCTTCACTGCATACAAGTATTCTGCCCTGCTATTGTGAAATATCGTCCGAGTTATTACTTGAATCTCGCTCAAATAAATCAAATTTCTCCAAGATAGATTCATTGCGAACGCATGCTCAGATTTGAGGGAGAACGTTTAAAGCAAATGAATACGTGGCAAACACGTCCAAACGAGGACAGAACAAACCCATACATGCGAGAGAGTCTTTCAACTATTAGAATTTTTGCACAGTGTAGCGTAAAATTATGATTAACAACACGTAGTGTAGTAGTGTGTGATGTGTAAGTACACTGCAATAGCTAAGCATTGACGGGTCCTCTAATCGATACGGACAAAATTGAACGTGGTCTCAACGAATATGAGCCCTTTTCCGATCCATTTTTAGAATTGCTTGGATGCATGGAAACCAGTCGCTTTTGAGCCTACGGTAATGTGAGTACAGGAACAGAACATTTATGCTTCATAATACGTGACACGTTTACAAATTATTGGAATTGTTGACAAAGAGTGTAAATTTGCCAATATGAGTGAGTGAAAGGAACGTAACTTCGGCGACATGGGAATGGTGACGCCACCATTAACACAGATAACGCCGGGGAGATTTTAGAAGAGAAGGGTTGGTGTGTTAATCCATATTGCGTTCTTTTTTGTTTTAGATAAGCACGTAATACACTGTATACAGAAAGGTGCGAATGCTAAAGGATGAAATAAAATGCTGGGTAAATCGTCCTCTAGAACTGGGAAGTTATGAGGTAGGTAGGTGGTGTATTTTCATTAATATTTCATTATTTAACTACATGGATAACTATTATAATTTTTGTATAAATGATAATTGCGGCGATTTGTTCTCAAACGCATGTCCTTTATACTCTATGAACGAGCACGTCGGAAAAAAGAGGCAGTGCATCGACTCTCACGAATGGAGTGTCGCAGATGTAAGAAAAGTTGTACTCGTATTTCCTTGAGATGTTGAGAATTTATGAAGTGATGGTAAAGTAGTGAAGTCTGGGAAGGGTGGAATGTGTACGTCATGGTGGGAAATCGTGTATATAGAGACAAAACATGAATGAAAACAATCAGGGAATGTGCGTTTCTGGTTCGAAGACTTCTTTCAAAACTGATGTCATGGTGGTAGGAGAATGAATCAATTGCCAATTAAGTAGCACGTAAGTGAGTTAAAGTAAGCACGATTTACGACGTATCTCAAAGAGGGTTGTCTGGAGTCATTGGGAATACACTAAGCCTCAGAAGGAAATTGGAGAGCGTATCTTTGGGGCACCTTGTCAGTTCTGATGATTCAAACCTCGTCTGAAGCGAATTGACGGAAGAAAGGTCTCGCCATCTTCCAGCCGATCCCATCTTGGGGGCGAACTGCACCTAATGACTGAATGCGGAGATTTGCGCATTCCTTGACACGAATTAATGAAATTTGTATTTACTAAGCGAAAGAAAGGGCAATTGCGTATGCCTGTTTTAGAAAGCTTATTGCGGAATATGCAGTACGAACTACTCTACTTTGTGTTTCAATAACATCAGCTTCTAAAATAAGAATTTTTTTTACACCAATACGCAAGGAATATTGACGTTTGACTTTGAGGTGACCGTTTCCAATGACGTATCTAAATTTTCGGAGAGGCCTTCTAGGTAACAATGCACTTTAAATGCATTTACATGCATTTAAATGCATTAAAAGTATTCCAATTTATGGCAGATGTGAAGTCCTGGAACGAGTTCATTCACTACTTGAGAGAAATGTATCTTTCGTTATATTTTTCGTTGTGGAAGAAAAATTGTGGAAATTAGAGAGACCTTTAAGGTGATTCCTTTAGGGAATGAAGTGATGAAAAAATTGTGTAAAAGGTTGCAATATGTATTCATGGTACCATCCACCCGGAAAAATTACATACAGAGACTTGCAATCTCCATGGCATTTCCGTGAAACGAACGAAACTCCAAACTTAAATGAACGTTAAGTTTACGTTCAGAACTAGGATAGATTAAATTCAAGAAGTGTCAATTACAAACATGTTTTAATCAAACCATTTTGAGTTTCTTGTTCATAATTGATCAACAATGTCAATAAGATTTTTATTTTTATTTTCTACCTCTGCCGAATATTTTTTCTTCCGCTGGATAATCGCAATTGGCGACGACCATACGGCACGATTCCCGACAAAGAAATCCTTTACAGCAACTCTCCGCGCTACAATCCGCCCATTTAAATGCATGAACCAGCGACCATGCTCCACCGAGAGAATCACATCTAAACGAGATCGTTGTTGAAAACCGACCGGAAACGGCGTTATTGGAGATACTATACCTCTTTCCAAACCCAAACGTCAATACCTTCTCCGCATCAACAGCGATAGAGAATTTGAAGATATGCACTGTAGTGGGTGCTAGCTAGCTGTTCCCAGCGTAGATATATGGAGCTGGGAGATAGAGGAGCGTCTGTGGATTCTAAGGCAAAAACAGAGTAATGGCTAAAGAGTGCGCTGAATAAAACGGCGGGGTCGGCCAGAGTTCAAGAGGAGGGAGGAGATTGCGCCACTGTTACAGCAGACGTCTGCAATTGCTCGTGGAGCAGGGGAAATAGGAGTACGGGTGCAAGCGCCACGCGACAAATTGCAGAGTCGCCAAGGGATGAGGACAGCGGAGGCGCGGAGTCGAAGGGGTGGCTGGGAGCTCCGTCGGAGAGGTACTCACTTCGTCTCGTCGATGAAGACGGCTTCCAGGACGCGCGTGGCGTACATGAGGTTCTGCTGCAGCACCTCCGCGGGCACTTGGCCTTTTTCCAGTTGGCGCAGCAGGCAACGGAGCCTGCGGAGATAAACAAAAATGTGATTTACGTCTCGCTGCATCGGAAATGCTCTTGCTCACTGCTACTTTAGTGTAGCTCGTTTTCTTATTGCTGTTGGATTATGTATTTACAATGTAAACTATTAATGAAATTAAGTTGTGTGAAACTAACGATGGGAGAGGTTAAGAAGTAGATACGTATATCTTTTATATTATTCGTAGTTATTGAAAAGATATATTTGATTGGTTTTAGTGTATTAATATCTATGTTTTATATGTTATACTGTGAAGCTTGTATTGTTAACAAGAACAAATTATGTAAATTATCATTACATTTAAAGTCGTTATTTGTAAGTTGAATATTAACTGCAAGAGAATTTTGCCCTACAGCTGTATTAATATCAAAATCTAACACGTTTTCATTTTTGTTAATTACTTCTAGTCTGGTAAAGAATTTTTCGGTCACAATTTTCGGCTCCCATTTCTTTGGTTTTAAACAAAAGAGAGAGATACCAATATTGGAAGTAAAATGGGGTATAACTTATCAAAAAGATGGCCGAAATCAGTAGTATACGCAATGTACGATCAAGGAACTGTTATTTGATGACAAGCATTTTTTATTTTGAATCTTTAAACTACCTTGTTTTTATTTGCTTATCTCTTACTTTAAGGAAAGAAAACAATGCTCGGGTATCAGAACTGTTTTTCGCAAAGTGCAGGCACTCACAAATTATTAAAAAATAGATAACTTCTTTGAATATCCTTCCACTTAGTGATTACTCGACCGAAGAACTGGAGGGAAAGTTGGAAAGATAAATAGTATAGTAAACTGAACATGCTTGTAATATCTCCTACAGCCTTTTGAGTTTAATGATTGAAAGCTATTAACCTCCTGGTCGACTTTTAGGTTATCAGCCAAATGTGAACGTATGCAAAAGCACAATAATTCTACGCTTCTCCGAGAGTTATCAAACTCAAGAAAAGTGTTTTCAGAGTTCTAAAAGTTATACTCAACTGAGATTTATACCTTAGGAGACAAATTATTCTAAGAAATATAATGCTGCTTAAAACGATGTAGTTCGTATACTATAAATAATATACGAGACATTCAACATAGTCATATATATAATGGTAAATTAAATTATAATGTAGTTATTTTTTTAAAATTAAATTCATAAATGTAACTTCTAATTGTACACTGTCTGACTGAGCTACTTTTGGTATTTTACGCTGGCATAATAGAGAGATTAATAGAACTGAACCAACTTGTAGTATTCTGACTGGATTGTAACTGACAATCAACAGCTGAATAAGTTGTATTCTAATGTTCAAGTCTGTGTGACGTCATGCGATTTTAGGGTGGGGGCCTCAGAGAGAAGGAGAAGGGGTAGTGTGGACATAGAAACGAGATTTGTTCCTTTCAGATGGTGAACCTTTTATGACTTACACTTTCCATTCCAGTTCCCCCCCCCTCCAACATTATTGGGTGGGCTTCCACTTCCCACCGTTCTACAAGATGACGGCCACCCTAGTGGTTCATCACTGGATCTTGTCCGATTTTATTTTAAATGTTTAGGTGTTATCCACGTTGCTTGGGCAGTACGTTATTCCGATGTTTATTATTTTTTCAAAATTTTATCATTGTATTATTCATTTCACTTCTTTTGTCTATTTTATTCTTTATACCACTGTTCCTGTTAATATTACTCACTCAATTTTTCCTTTTTGTTAGAGACCCACTGAGGATGGGAAAGTGTTGTTCCCGAAAGGTACTTTTGGGCACAGAATAAATATATATTATTTATTTTTACTATTGTGGTTTGATTATCCCCATACCTATAATGGATTACCACAAGATATCGGCTACCACCACGGAATTTATTGCTTTCCCATTGTCAATTCTTCATCATTTTCAAAAAAACTCTGTGTAAAGAATTACTAAAAAAATTAAGCTCGTATCGTTGAGATGCAATTTTTATATTTAATAAAATTTCAGTGTTAAGCTTCGTATGCTAGTATATCGACCGGTTTTATAAGAAACATGGAAATATATACGGACTTTTATTCAAATTTGTACCAAATCCCAAAATATGGAAAATAAAAGTAGCATTTTTCTCTGCACATTGTGAAACATAGAGGTAATGCAAATTAGTATCGATATTAGCTTATTTAGAAAATATGTATTTACATAGAAATTCGTTCCCTGGTCATCATAACTCTATGTCTGTAAATCTATATCGACTTGATGCTACCAACGAAGGAAAGAAAAGTCAATCATAACGGCCAGCACCCCTTAAAGATTGGTCTGCAGATAGATAAGTACTACATTCGAAACAAATGAGTGGTAGTTAAAGGTGGCATATCCCAAGAAATGGTATTTCTGATTTATTTGATTTTTTCTTACATGAAGATGGTATTACAAAAAGTATTGAACGACATTAGAACAAGAACACAAATAACAGACTCGAATGCGTATTTGCAGTTTATTGAACTAACGTCAATGAATCTTAAAACATTTCACTAGCATTTATATAGTCCCAAACTTTTATATAAGGAAACAGCCAGGAATGGCGTATGTGAAGATGACTGATCGTTAATAATAACAAATTGTAAGACGTTAAAAACGGTTTGCTCCGTGAATTCTTTTCACATTAATCCATTCTTCACATGACTGCAGGCGATTAATACTTTATGTAACTGAAAAATCTCTTCCATTTTAAGCGATTTATGACTTGATTATAATAGAAGTTTAATTAAAAAGTGAATCAAACATTAACAACAATTGCATTAATGGTGGAATTTGTGTTAATTAAAAGAGTATTATATTGCGAAATGATGATAGTAGAATTGAACGTATTGATCAGTACTTCGAAAGCATTCCTTGCGCTTTCGGGCGCAAGAGATTCTTCTCATTATAGAGTAATATGTGTTCAATCATGTGTGTACTAAGAAGGTGAAAGCGTTCGGTTAATGTGCGTAGAGGGCAATTTGCACCCTAGCTAACTGGTAACCTCATCATTGCTCCTCATAGAACATATTACTTAATCGTTGGTACGTCATCATTCCTTTACAATTCGAACATGAACCGAATTCCTACATAGGGCGATAGACCAAACCTCTGTAGTCAGTGTTCGAGATCTAAGCTGTACTAGATATCATGTTTCAAACTTAGTTGCGGCCTTCACGGAGCCGTGATTATTTCACAGTTCAGCGTTTGCAATTCGGCCTGATGAAGACATGTCTATCACATTTACATTTCTATCGACGCGATATCTCTCATACATTGCAAGGGTTTTAGCAAACAACTTAAGCATTTTAATAAATATATCCAGGCTGGTGCCAGAATTTCCTGTCTTCACCCTTCGCAGTTCCGGTCTTCAGTATGTTCAATGCAACCTGAGACTGTGCATTGAGTCTCACACGTATTGTTGTAGTACTAAATAACACATACGCCCTCAACGTTTTTACTCCCTTCTGAATCACCGTCATCTGAACATAGAACCTTACAACCAACCCATATTTAGCTTGAGAAGATATATTTTGGGATGTTTGTAAACAAAAATTACTCACTCCCAGGTAGAGAACTGACTCTTTCAGTGAGCGTTTTAAAATCTTGTTTACTTTTTATTTTACCGTGTTTTTTCGACGTCACTTGTGGGCAGCATTCCTGAACGTCGCCTTGTTGTACAAGACACAAGGCTTTCTCTCATCTCTGAGATTAATGAATAACATTCTTGATATTGTAAAGTAGAGCCTTACGTTCCTTACCGTAAATACATGTGTAAACCTACCAAACTCTCAAAATTTGACGGGTCCACTTCTGCTGTTGTAACGGCAAGTTTTGTCGAGTTTTATTCTGCAGCCTTCGTGAATAATAGAAAACATTACTAAGTCTGTGCAAAATAGTACTTAACCTATTCATAAACCAACCAATACCTAATTGTAACCACCAGAAAATATGATTCAATTGATTAATGGTTGGACCAAAGACTTGCTTGCCGACGATTCGAAAATTTTATTTTCCATCTTTAGAGGCAGCTAGTTAACATACTATTTACCAAGGAATATGCCTCTCAGATCGACGAGCATCATGCTGTTTGACGCAAACTATTGAAGTTCCATAAATCGCCGCATCTTCACGATTATCATTCTTATTTGACGTCACGACTGACATTTCCCACCCATTTCACTTTAATGAAAAGTTTTCTTTAAAAAAGTATAGTTAGACGCTTGGCGAAGGCACCGGTATGCCGCCTTGTCACGTGTGTCATGCGTCAAGTTAACATTACTATCAACATGTCTTCTTGAGGACGTAAATAGAACGTGCTCAATGTACACTACGTGGATAAAACGCTGTCATTATTTTTGAATGTTACCGGCGTCTTCTGGTCCGATGTCTAATTTCACAAGAGTTTTTACGTCAGAGATTCCTGACTATGGAACATACTTATCTGTTTAGGGGTCGGACTAGTTATTTCTCTTTGTGTGTGTAATTATTGTATCTATTTCCAAAAAAAAAAAAAAAAAACTTCTAGAATCCAGGGGTAGTTATATCTACTACACAATAAAACGATATTATTGTCTAATTATCGTACGAGTGACACTTTTTGTGGTGGAAACGACTACTGTAGAACATTATTGTACGTTTTGGATAGGGTAATACTGAAGCTGCACTGTTTAAACAATAGTAAACGCTTGCCTGACAAAACTAATGATGTAAAGAATTAATGAACCTACATGTTTTGTAATGAAAAGATCTATGCACATTATAACAGAACAGCGGTGAAGTAGCTCTGAATCTCACTCGCAAGAATCAATTTAACTGAGGCGAGAAAATCAATTAAAGTAAGTTTGTTGTTCTATTTACTAACATGGATTTTCCCTTCCCATGAAGATTTGACCCTTTAAAAACCTGAAAGTGCATTCTGATCTTCCTTCACTAATTGCGCTAATAATCTCGCGGCATGCACTTGGCATGGAAGAACTCTTGACATCACTGTTTGAGTCCAACTAATTTGTGTTTACCTTTCACGACACTAATTGCGCTAATAATCTCGCGGCATGCACTTGGCATGGAAGACACTCTTGACATCACTGTTTGAGTCCAACTAATTTGTGTTTACCTTTCACGACACTAATTGCGCTAATAATCTCGCGGCATGCACTTGGCATGGAAGAACTCTTGACATCACTGTTTCATGCACTTGGCATGGAAGAACTCTTGACATCACTGTTTGAGTCCAACTATTTTGTGTTTCTAATTTGTTCAATAATATTTTTCGATTTTCATTTTCTAAAGTCAAACTTTAAGAAAACTGTTTCGTATTAAGAATCATTGGTATTTAATAATCTATTGCCCACTATTAACGACTATTATAAGTTTTGTTATAAAAGTTCTGGGAAACAATAATTGATTCTATAATCTCGTATTGTAATGTATTAAGATTCTTCTTTTATAAATAATTATATTGTCATGTAGGCGAGGTCATGGATGTGGCATGGGCGCGGTCATAGTGGAGAATGTTGACTCGAACGAGAACGTGGGTGTTGGTGTGAGCATGAGTATTGCGTTGACGTGTGTGTGTATACGTGAGCGTATGCATGGCGTGGCGTGTTCGTGTGGAGGTGAGCATATGCATTGCATGAGCGAGTGTGTAGACGAGCGCTTGAATGTGGACGAGGGCGGGGGACGAGGGCGTGTATGCGGACGAGGGCGTGTATGTGGACGAGGGCGTGTATGCGGACGAGGGCGTGTATGCGGACGAGGGCGTGTATGCGGACGAGGGCGTGGTATGGTTGACGAGGGCGTGTACGCGGACGAGGGTGCGGATATGGTTGAGGGCTTGTAGGGACGAAGGCGTGATGCTGACGAGGCGTAAATGTGACGAGTGCGTGTATGGACGAGGGCGTGTATGTGGACGAGGACGTGTATGTGGACGAGGACGTGTATGTGGACGAGGGCGTGTATGTCGGCGAGGGTGAGAATGTGGACGAGGGCGTGTGATGTGATGACAGCGTGTATGTGGACTGGGGTGGAAATATAGATGAGATCGTGGATGTGAGCGAGGGCGTGGACTTGGGCGAGGGCATATATGAAGAGCAAACATTCAAAAGATGACATGTCCATTTGCAAAAATTGAATTCTTCTGCCGTTTTCACCTAGAATTTTATTTTCCTAAAAAACATAAGATATCTTACAATACATTAAGTAGTACTTTATTTATCGAGTTAAAGACGGTGTTCAAGTGTAAAATTTGTTGGTAAAGAGCGAAGTAGCCGTGTGATGCTTTGAACGTTTGCTCCTCGCATGTGGAGGTGGGTGTGGCCGCACCTGAGCGCCGCCTTGTCACAGGCGTCGGGCGTGTCGACGGGCGGCAGGCTGTCGGTGGCCAGTCCACCTCGTCCACCGCGGCGGGCGGCCGCGCGCGCCCGCGCTGCGGCGCACGATCGTCAGCGACCCTTGCTCTGCAACACACGGGCGGCGCGCGCCTTGTCAGTGGACGCAGCACGTCATCCAGCCAGAGCTGGATTAATATGCAAGCAGATTAACCATGCAACCCCTCTGGATACGGGAGATCCAATATTTTTTTTTCAATAAAAATGTATTCAAGTACATAAATCGAAAAAAAATTTAACTATTTTATTAACCAAAAAAATAATGAATGCCATTTAGATTAAAGAATACATAATGAAATTCTGAAAAAGAAGCGGTGTACAAAAGTTGTGACAAAAGTTACTATAAATCGTTATGTCAATTGTAAAGTAAAGAATGTTAGAGAGCCGATTTCTGGCTGTCAGTTGGCGGTTACTTCAAAGGTGATACTCACAATGAATTAACAAATAAGTTTTATAAGACGCTTAATTACAGCTGTAAACTATCAAATATGATGGAGAAATCTTGATCTTAGTGATACGCTTGAATCAATTATTGAGATTCCTGAAAAGTAGTGATATTTGACATTCCATACTTTACAATTGACATACATACTCGTATGTATATGCACGTATTGTATTTATTATTCAAGTAATAAAAAAATAAAACGCTTGAGTTTTATCTCCATTTTAATCACATGTGTTTAATATTTCACTGTAAATCGGGGCTAATAATCTAGTCATGCTTAGGATTCTTTACTCGGCCCTGCATTTAGTTATCGATGGAATAGAAGGAATGGGAGAAAATAATAAATAGAATTTTGTTCAGAAATATAATAACGCATACGCAAAAATGTAGCCACGTACTTTAAATTTGGAAAATAAATTATTAAATTTTACCTCAATTTGTTTAACTCATGTGCTGTAGCAAAGCAATCGCCTAATCTAAATTTTCCAGCCCATTTGGTGAAATACGTGACAAATAATACGATAAAATTTAGTTGTTTTTTTTAATCAGTCCTTGTCTCAGACCATGGTCGAGCAATCACAGACCAGTGGTTGGGTTATAAATTGTCTGACTTTACCATCGTGGAAGAGAAGAAGAATTCCATTTTAACGTGCTTCATCCTAACACATTCCATCTATCCATCCACTCATCCTTCCTAACATAATCCTGAGCAGAATCCATGATATAGACAGCACATCATATAGATACAGTGTAAAATACGTAATAGTATTAAATAAGTAATATAGTGTAAAGTAAATAATGTGCTCTCCTAAATTATTAGAAAGACTCTGAAAACGGACGGACATTGCAAAAACGGACGGACATTGCAATTGGAGCTTTAGGGGACATATCCAGGGACCTGACAAAACTCTTGAACATCCTAGGCCGTATGCGAGTCTAGTATACCAAACCCAAGGACGGTTCTATTAGGTATCTGCGATTCTTCTTAAGGAGAACTAGAATTCAGAAGAGCGACCACCATTGAAGCTGAAGGTGTTCGTCACTAACAAACTCACCAACACCGGTACAAAAGTCATCAAGTTCAGAACTGTTGAAAACAAATACCGATTTACTGGATCACAAAAATATGAAATAATATCCCGACACCTGAAACCCTATCATACATTTTTTGTTGATGAATAAATTCTTACTCACGTTAAGCACGCTTTATTTTAAAATGCTACTATAAATAGTTCCTTTTCGGTAATGACAATGGGGTTGATGAAATTCACAAATAAAAACCTTCTGTTGTGCAAAGAAACAAAATATTGATAATTAACGAATCAGAGAAAGAAGTCTATCATACAAAAGTGAGAAAAGGCATGTTTGCACGTAACAAAGAAACTTCAGAACCACTGAAGTGATTACTTCGAGATTTGGCACAAATACGTCAAGATTTGAACGACCGAAAAAATAGAGTGCTTTCTGTCCAAAATGTCATTCTTAAATGATAATATTGAATTGAAAATATTTAAAAAGAATCCGTAATGCATCTGGCGGCATTATTGCCGGGCGTTGCCGAGCGGGACCGGATGGAGAGGTCGGATTGGAGAGGAGCGAACGGTTCAAGAGGAGAGGAAGTAACAGTATGAAAGCAAGGAGAGAAAGAAAGAAAGAAAAAGAGAGAGAGACCAAGAGAAGGGAAAGATAAAGACAAAGAGAGAGAAAGAGAGAGAAAAGGAGAAAGAGAGGGGGGGGGGGGAAACGAAGAGGAGCGAAAGAGAGCGCGCCGAGCGGAAGAAATTGGCTTGGCGGAAGGAGAAAAAGAGTAGAGGAACAGATAGAGCGGAAGGGATAGATGGGCTGGGAGGCGTGAACAAGATGGTCGTTGCGGGTTGGATAGAGCGTGCGAGGTGAGCGAAACTGCTTAATAGATGATTGTGATAAATAAATACCAGGGCATCCCCGAGTTATCAGATAGTTTTTTATACTTATTATAATTATTATTATCATTTTAATATTAATTTTTATACCTCACCATAATTTTCAGAATGTTTGCTTTCAAAATACAAACATGGTTCATGACCTTTCCCTGCAACGCAAATGAATACAAAAATGCATTGGAAAATAACGAGAAAAATAGTAGTTTGTATACTCGGGTGAAACACTTTGAGATAATATACTGGAGGAATTGTAAGGACAATTCGGATGGATCGTTCTCTAAAGAACTCGCCCAATTTTCGAACACAAAGCGTTCCATCTATTTGTCTTTATCATCGTAGATACGTTACGCGACTAGGATGTAGCATGAAGATTTTATCGAACTGAGAGAGTTACAACCATCTAGATGATAAAGCAGTTTATAGAGTACTGTATAAAATTAAAGAATATTTCTGCAGAAAGGTTTATGGAACGATAAAATGTCATTTAGGAAATGACGAGTATCGTTTTTATTTCAAACAATATTCTTTTTTCTTGTAAAATGTGAACCGTAAAGGGACATGAAATGTACAACTACAAAAGTTATTTCTGGATGAGAACGAACGAAAAATACAATAATGAACATAACTGACAATATTAAAACCACTATTGTTCAAAACTACTATATTAACTGTTTCACAAATTTTAATTTTGCATTCGCTTTTGTAAACACGGAAATAAAGGTGGCATTGTACAAGCAGGTTTTTCTATTTAGAATTATTTCCATATAAAATAATACAAAGAATTGTTGGATGACTTATTTGGGTAATTCACATTATAGTGAAATCAGTTTTTTTTATTTTACGTTTATTAGTACAAAGTTTCGTAAAAAAGCGTTTTACAGCTTCTTGTACTATCAATGAGTAAAACAGTTTTTTTAATACCAGCATTATAAACGACCATTTTTGTAGCAATAAACCGTTCATAAAAGGGTATTTTACGGCACAAATGTTGATGTATTAGATTTACGGCACGAATGATTGCGTCATCACACATTCAGCCAATCGCAACGAGAGAATTTTGAGGAGGTAGCGGTAAACGGAATAGACGACCACAGTTTTCTCGCAGATGTCAAATACCCGAGACGTCATAAGGAAGTTTTTCTGAAAATTAAGTCTGTTTCTCTTAAAAATTTATAATGCTGTTAAACAAAAAATAGCGTATGAAACTCGTTTACAATGTTGTTTTATTGCATTTGTACAAAATTGAAAATTCGGTTCTAATGTCGCTCGTTTTCAAAACTTATACTCATGCAATAAAGCTTAACATTATAAACTAATTGCATCAATTGCTATATAAGTGTCCATAAAAGCACAAAATATTGAAAATGTATCAAAATTTCAATTTAAAATTTAACAGTTTAATGTTGGTCAAAATCAGTTCAAGCTGAAGAATCGAACTACAACAAACTGAGCAGATTGTTCGATTGGCCTGGTTTCGATTATCGGGAAACTGCAACTTTTAGATTGAAACTTTGATTTTTACTAATTTTTCAAATATTTTGTTCATTTTATGGATATTTAAAAATGTTTTCTTGTAACCGTTGACGGAGGCTGAAGAGACAAAATGCTCATTTTTGTTAATGAATGGGGAAAAAACCCTTCAAACCTAGATTCATTATAATGAGAATTACCCAAACAGGACACTGGCCCGTTTGTTAGAATACTGTTAGGCATTCGTCTGTTATTGATCCGCGAAACCACGGAAAACTACCAATCAGAGCAACCAACCTAGAATTCTCCTCGAGACTATGGTTGAAGTCGACTCAGGTATAGAGCTAGAGTCGGAAATCCACCACTATCGGGACTCAAATCTTAGAACCTGAAGGTGAACGATGCTCGACAAGCAACTGTTACCGCTTATCTTTGGCACCCGCTTCTTTTTACACAAGCCAATCAAACCCATTTACAAAAATTTTGATTCCCCAAAATACTGAAAGCCCATACATACTCCCACACCAACCACAAGTTCCCCTGGCGTTGCGTCTTAACTGTTATTGCTAAGCAACTATCGTGAAACTCTCACATCACGATACACTGAAACTTGGCCGGGGCACCGTCACGAACTGTGCTTCTTGCGGGGCGATTTCCCTCCACCACAGTCGCAAACGTAATTCGATAACATTAAAGGGCAGGTCGAAAGGGCGGCACTTAGGGAGAGCGTCTCCTCCCATGAGGCCACTTGCGGTGGGCCCTGCCCCCGCGCCCCGAAGTCCTGTCTGCGCGAGCGCAACTGCGGGGCCGTGCGCCGGGCGAGCGCCCGGGGAGATCGAAGAAGACCTCAGCCAGGGAAAACTACTTCGGGTAGAGGGTTGGTGGCGGGTTGAGGGAGGTAAGAATACACAACTCTAGGAAACACATTCTGTTTAAATTTGGAGGCAGGCTGGTTTAATTTCTTTTTTTGATTGAATGATTAGTGATTACTGACGCTTTAGCTACTAAAGTCATTAGTCCCGTAAGTGTTGTGTATTCCTTTCTCAAGAGTAGGAAGTGAACTTTCCCCGCTGTATGACGAGACTTACCGTCGTATAGCAGGTTTTTCCCAGGTATTTCCCTCCAGTGGGGCATCGTCCCATCCAGGACAAGCTTTAAGCTCCCGACCGGTCTCCCGGCGTGTGTGGTAGTGTAGAGAAGGCTAGTGTAAGTGTAAGGAAGGGGTGAGGATATGTCAAGGATAAGGAAGGAAAGATCCCGCGCAGTCCGTGGCCCGTTTGTTAGGTTACTGTTGTAATTCGCCTTGTGTTTTTCGGAGAAACAACGGAAAACTGCCGATCAGAGCAGCCGGCCAGGAGAATTCTCCTCCAGACAGCGGTCGAATTCGTCCTAGCTGACAAACTAGTGTTTAGGAGTATATTAGGGGCGACGAAGCAGAAGTACTGTATTGAACTAGAGCTCTGTGTTATAAGTGTCTACTGTGATTACGCTTACGCTAACCGTGCCTCTTAATATAGTTGGTTGTATGGTATCGTAGGCTTCCGCGGCCAGACTCATGATCTGGGCTGTCCGGGTGACGCCGCGTCGAAGGTGGGGTGCCGAGTTTCGACCGACATATCGCGGTCCTCCTCAGGTAGTACAGCCCTGAAGAGGACCGCGATATGTCGGTCGAAACGTCGGCACCCCAGCATTCGACGCGGCGTCACCCGGACAGCCCAGATCATAGTTGGTTGTAGTTGGATATTGGTTACTTTAGATGGTACTGGTAAATCTCCTGGCGACGACGACCGTATTGTTTTGTTGGACATATGGCATGCATATGGTTGCAACATTGTATTGGTACTGTTTGGAATTTGCTTGTAGAAGTGAATAATAAACTTTGTTGTTGATTTACTTGTTGGTATATTTTTCTGGCATAACGTTAACAATGTGGAATCAAAAAAAAAAAAAGAGTATGGTCTTATGATTTTGCCTCTTGAGACAGACATGAATGTTTTAAGTTGTGTTAATATGCATGGGGCATTCTGAGGCTCTGCCTGAATCAAATCTATACCACAATTCTTCCGTAATATCTGATAACTGTATGAGTAATATGTGCGTTAGCTGACCTGGATTCCTTTACCGAGAACAATGGCACAAGCAAAACTGATCTAGTGCCAAAGGATACCTTGGGCAATTTTGTAAAGGTATGAGAGCAAGATAATAACCCATGTATATGTTCGGGGAGTATATGTTTGCTTTCTACAGGAATTTCCCCAGAGGCAAGAGGAACTGGTAGATTTTTAGGCGTCGATAGATATCCAATGAGATGTGGGAAAAAACGAAAAGCTAGTTCAGACTCAAGAGAAAGATACTAAGTAAAGGGAGAAAGACTATGCCATTCTGTTATATTACTAGTGACTAATTTTATATAATTAGTCTAAAAGTCATATTAATTTTAGTTGAAATTGATGAAGTATGTTATGACTAAATTACTGTATCATATAAATTACGCACTTCTGCATCATATAAATTAATTTCTTTAATTTCTACAATAGGTTTATACCCAACGCATTTGCAAACTCTCATTGCATCTCCAGATGAGGAGAGCACGTCACGTCGGTAGCCTGCTGTGGCCAACGCGAGCTGTTTTTTTTGTTTGGAAATTTCCTCATTTAGGATTTCGAAACGAAGTGCACATCCCACACATGTTTACTGCCACTCTAAAGTGCCAAGCAAAATGCTTCACGACTTGGCCGTAAAGGCAAAATGGTGACGCATCAGCAAATAAGATTATTTTTGCTGTGGTCGTAACTCACATCTTGTTCTGACACTGGTACTTAGGTAAAAAGCACTACGTTTATGCAGAACCACGACAACAACAGCACAATAGTACATTGGTATTGTAGAAATTTTTAGTTTGGCGATTAGCTCGTATAGCCTCGCAGTTGGCTCGCTATTTTCCGGAAAGTTTCTTACGTAACGATTAGTGATTTGGCGATTCCATCTATAATTTAAGTGATAAATATATGAAAGTGAATTAAAGTGATCTACATTTGAATTACGAAATGTGTTTACATTCAATATTTAAAGGCAATTAAGTTTCCAATAAATATTTTTCTCAAACCTTTTCATAGAGCTACTGAAAAATCGAATGCGTACTTACAACTTCTAACAATGGCACAAATGTTGGAGACTCTTGAAAAAAAATGTGATCCTCTTCATGCAAATGTCATTTAGCCTCTGCATATCCGATTTTGGGGAATTGTTCTAATTCTTTTATAGATAATACGTTAAACTGAGACACAACAGTTGGGTCGATTTTAACACAAAACTTACTTTATCTAATTTCGTTCACTTAAATATTCCAATGAGAGAGAGGGTTCGAAGATCAGGCTTTACCAAAGCAATTTAAATGATGTCAAAGAAGACAACATTTTTATACGTTTTGAAACAATAGGACGTACACGACTGCAATCATCCTTTCTTTCATAAAAATTCAGTAGAAATGAAATATATTTTTATAAATTGATTAGAAGAAAGTGGGATTTGGACTAAACGATAACATGCAAATAGAATGAGCACTTTTGTCATATAGAACATGGTCACTAACTCATATTTTATACAAGAAAATTAATTTTCACTATTTCTAATTATTGCTCTGTTCATTCTCTTTCCGCTGATCTCCAAACATTTTGGTCATGGTCGCCCAACTACTCTTAAATGATTTTAAAATTCTAAATAGGACATAATATTGCACATTAATTAAACCAATAACGTCACTCATTATTATCTTATTAACAATGTGTGTCACCGAAAATAGATAGGATCGGTGAATCATATTGCGCTGAGATTTCCAAAAGCCCCAGACGATCGTCTTCCTTCAACAACGAGCCTCCAGGCACGTATTTCACGTCAAACACTTATTGGCCCCTTTGTTAACGTGATGGCCAAAGATACGCATATCGCAGCTGCTAGTCCAACAATACTTGCCACAGACACGAAGCGTTACCCATTGAAGTATGGTCAGTACTCGGGTGTTATCTACCATTGACGGACACCGTGGAATGGACCCGAAAAGTACGACACCCATGGGAACAACTGTGCAGAGCGGCTCATTGCATATATAGGTGCTGGCGTCCTCTCGGAACCCTCTTGTCCACAGGCGTGCGCAGAGGGGTTCGTGCCCCCCTGAAAATCTTCAAAAGGCCCCATTGCCATATGCGATAAAACATTTCATTTCCGTAAATATTTTCAGTCCCTTACTTTTCCCGTTTTAAATTGACAATTAGAGTTTTTTAGCATTGTATTTAATTTACGTCGCAATAGTAACAGTTGAGATCATTTATTTTATGTATAAGTAACATTTTAAACATTATAATAATATAATAATTAATTAGAATGAGTTTTTCACAATAACCTAAATTAATTTGTCAGAATCTGTAAATTAAGGAACTTTTTTACGATCTTTGTGGAAGAGGCTCTCAGGTGAGGCAATCTTGTAATTAGTTCCCATAAATCATTTGTATTTAAGAATAGTTATCATTTAAGGTATAATTTAATTATCTTTGAGGTATATTTCATCTAGCTATCTTTATTTCATATTTATTTAAAATAGGTTTTAAATAATTTCTAAAAGATTAATTTGTAAACGTATAACAAAAGCTCCAACGTAAAAAAACCAACAAGTAAATATGAAATAATTTATACATTCTAATTTACGTAGCACCAACTACCTCAAAAGACTTCTACAATTACATCACAAAGCGCAGGACTTTCAGAGCGGGCGATTACGTTTGACGCTCATTACTCAAAAAATCTCATATTTTCAAATATTCAGAACGACCTATTTTCGATGAAAATTTCATTAAAAACGCCGAATTTTTTTTGAATTTCTTCAATTTTCTAGAAACTCAGGGTTTTTTTTAATCAACATGCGATCTGCACCATTTTCTTAAACGTTCTTCAGACTACCCATCAAAAAAATTAATCAAAATGATAGCGCATTTTTTGAAAATTTGAAAATGACTCAGGGGCTTCATGTAAAGTACCTCTAAAATTAAAATATCGGTTTCAAATTCAAAGGGCCACAACATCACCCAAGTCGATTGAGAAATATGAATATTGGAGAAAATCAGCAGAATGGTTTAGCTGCTAGCGTTGTTCAAAAACGGACAGACAGACAAACGTTTTGCGATGAATCGATTTTTCAGTATGAAGGATCACAAAACGACTTTGTAACCACTGTTACAGGATTTTTTTCTAATTTAGCAACGGGATTTAACCACTTTTTCTTGCCAACCATTAAAAGAGTTTTCGGCCGAAAATTTGCAATTTTTCCGTGCAGCATTTCATAACTTTCTCTTCTTAAAAAGTTTCTTCTTAAGAAGAGAAAGTTAAAAATATCTATGAAAAAGTGGACCTAGAAACGTAGTTACCCCTTTTGTTGCTTTAGTCTGTGAATGTCTATGTTGTTGTCCTCTCTTGCCCCCTCTTGTCACTCCCTTACTCCGCTCTTGCCCACTCTTGTCACCTCTTATCACCACCTATCCCATCTTGCCTCCTATCTCACCATGACCCCTCTCCTGTCCACCTACCTTGTCCTCTTCGCCGATGTTCTTGGTTCCTATCCATGTTCTTTAGGCTTTGCACGCCTATGTTCTTGTCTTCTCTCTCCTTGCTCCTCTTGCGCTCCTTGCCCCTCTTGCTCTCTTTTGTCCTCTTCTCCCTCTTGCCCCCTCTTCTCCCTTGCCCGCTCTTGCCCTCTCATGTTCTTTAGGCTGTGCACGTCTATGTTCTTGTCCTTCTTCCTCCCCCTTGCCCTCTTGTCACCCTCTTGTCCCCTATCTATCTGGCCGCTATCCTGTCCCCATGTCCCCTCTTGCATCCTTTGTTTCACCCTGTCCCCGCTTACCCCTCTCTCGCCGCCTCTTGTCGTGGCGCCGTAGCGCGCAGCGCGGCGTCGTAAAACGGTCGTAACCACGCGGCCGCCGGGGCGTCTTAATTAAGGTTCACTTCCGAGCGAGGCTAGGCGTCGCGGCGCGGCCGGACGTGACGGCCGCGTCGCCCAGCCGGAAAAAGTGGTGAATGGTTCGCTGGTGTGTGGCGGTGCTCTTAGCCATTACTCTCCAAAGAAGTTACGACTTGGAAGGGGGAAACCGCCGACTTCTAAACGGATTATTCTGGTATTCATTTCAGTTCGGTTTTCCAAACAAAGGGAGACGAAAAGGTGGAATATTAGCTTTAGCTTGTTTATTTCGACTTACACGAATGTTTAATGATGCCAGTGCCCACGATCGTAAATTTATGAGTGATTATGCCATTATTATTACATTTTTATCCTCACCCTCACTCTACGTTTTTACTCTATAGCTGATTTTGGTTTCAATCAATAATAAAATATTAAATATGAATATGCATGCATGAAGGCATTCGAACATGTCATGTCTCCAGGCGAGTTCCAATATATGACCTATTTTTCGCAGAACGGTCCGCGTATTCTCTGGTGAAAAATATGCGATATCTGATAAAGTTCAGCACTGTTTTCAAGAATGTATGGCGGATAAATTTATTTTTTATTCTGATAGTGAGGGTAGGATTTTTGCTGACTTTGAATTCTTCCTGTGTGGGACTAGTATGGATTGCTGATTCTGGGCATGCCAACTGTTATGAACATTAGTCCCGTTTGAGTAATGAATGATTTTATCCCGGGTGTGACGCTGTCTCTTCCTGCTGAATGGTGCGATCTGACGACGATCTAGACGACGGCTTGCGAGTTTTTCTTTCTCCAGGTATCTCTCCTACTGGGATACCGCCTCAGTTGGTGCAAACTCTACGCTCCATCGTAAGTCTCCTGACGTGTGTGGTAAATAAGTGTAACTGTGTGTGTATGTGTGTGTGCGTGCGCGCGAGCGTGTGTTTAAAGAAAAGATAGAACAACGAAGAGAGAGGATTTATCGTCTGCGATCCATGTCCCGTTTGTTATGGTACTGCTCCGGCTTATTCTGGTGTTGATTAGAGAAACCAAGGAAAACCACTGATCAGAGCAGCCGGTCGCCAGAATTCTCTTGCAGACATCAAATGATTCCGATCTACAGCTCGCGTCAAAAATTCGCCGCCCTTGACGGCGGTCGAACGGGAATAGAACCTTAGGCCCTCTCGATCGGAGTCGCTGCAGAGACAGCGGCAATGTTGGCTCTGGGCTGTCGGTGGTAAGAAACTTAGAGCATGGTGAAAATACATGAGCAGGTTCCTCCGGTGCACCGATTTTACCTAGGTCTTCGCCTCACAAGTTTGCGTCACGAACCACGTGACCACAGCACGGGCACTTCCCTTGAAAAGCCAGTCCAAACGCTGACCGTCATATTGCATTGAAAGTGAGAAGTTTCGAGAAACATTTTCAAAGTGGAACGAAATGACAATTTTCAACGGTAACCAACCAAAATTAACGCGATAAAGGTGTACAAGATGCAATATTTAAAAGAAATGCTTCATAAATCTGTTTCAATGTCTTATAACGATGAGACAATTTTGGTATCTGGCTGCATTTAAAATTTCGGCTAATATTGTGACGCAAACTGGTGTCTGAAGCTCATTGGCTGAAATCGGATACCATGCACAAGAGCCCTGACCTAGAATGCACTAGAATGCACTAGAATGCCTAGAATGCATAGAGCCCTGACCCTGCTAGAATTTGATGCATAAGTAGGTGATGGGAAATAGGTTCGATGTTGAGTTTGAGGTGAAATGGCATTTTACCGGGAGCTTATCAAATACGGAAACGAAACGATTTTTCATATCCTACAGGAAAAAAATTATAAAACGGAATCCCTGTGCATTTAATGCCATTGGCAGAGACACGCGAGATATTCTTAATGAAATGAAAGTATTTGCAAGCATGTTTTAAATTTTCTATCGCAGTGACACGAGATTTCGCCCTGGCAGTCGCACAGTGAAGGAAAGGGTCTTCAGTTATCTGCGTAGAATTTGACGTTGTCACGTGTCTCTCAAAGTGTAAGTCTCCCGTGAGGAAATTCCCTCCCTCCCGACTCTGGGCGCGGAAAGGTGTACGGGCATGGCTTCTAATCACGCGCCTCCCTGTCCCGCGTTGAAAATAATTACTCCTCAGACAGATACACATTGCTCAAGACCATGCGACAGTATTAGAAAGTCATTGTACTCTGGGCTGTGACGCACTGTACTATGAAAGAGTCAAAAAGCAGTCCGAATACAGCTACTAGGTAGTGAGAGGGTTGTGTATGAGTTTCACAGCCAGATTAAAAATTGGTTGAAAAAGCCATAAAACCCTGACCTTAAATGCAAAGGTCAAACATATTGGCGATTTCTTTCACAAATACGTTATGTTAATGTATTTTAATAATTATAATAAAATTATGGAATTTAATTCTTTCAGGACGGGAATATCAATATTGCAAAAGTCAAAAAAATGAACAAACTTTTATAAAACGGAACCTCTCGAAACCGGAAATTTTTGTCCCAATCGATTCTGGTTTACCCAAATTTTACTGTATTATACTATCAAATCAAGGCAAATCCCAGAAAGAACGTGTAAATAAAAGCAACCAGACTGAACATTGAACGTGAGTTTGATCTGGAGAACCACAGAATAAGATTGATTTTTAACCAGAATTGAATGCTGCCAAAAATAATATAAATATCGTTAAGTCATCTAAAACGCAACAAAGTAATGATGATTTTAGAAATTTTTAAGAAATGTCTCCAAATTTTGACTCAGTACAATAATCCAAAATTAAGATAATAATGTACTAAATTATAGAAGAAAATACAATTATTTATTCACTTCATGTTTCTTCTAAGGTATTTTTAGGTGATGGAGAATTTTTTTATCTCTGAAAATGGGGAGTTGTAGTGAAAATCGTTGTTAAACGAGTACTATGTATGCAAAACTGCGGTGTCAGAATTAATGAGATAACGCTGTTATTGGGGTTGAGAATGAATATTTATGAAATGCCACCTGGCCCATGAAACTGCGATAATTAACGAAGCATTGAAACATCCCGTAAAGCAAATAACCAAAAAGTATTAATATTTCTGTACACGAATGTTATCACCAATTTTTCATTAAATGTTAATGACATAATCTGTAAGGATATTATTTTCGAGTTGTTTCTATGTTTTCCATTTCCTGATCACAATAATTGTGAGAAACTAATTCTATAAAAGATACTTCGACATTCTAGTTCAACGTAACTTGAAAATGTACCATTTTGATAACGTAGATAATCTAATATGAAATACACAAATTATTGATATATTTCGTTTTCCTTGAAAGTAATTGATATATTTTTTTGACATCACTCGATGATAAACTTGGACGCGGTATCCTCCGTTTTCATGATTAATCAAGCAATTCTTCTGATGTAAATCACCGAATTATTCTTTACAATCTATAGATCCTTTTCACCTCTATATTCAATGAAAAGGAGTAAATAATGAAATAAAACCTACGAATGATTTTGTTTTCCTATAAATATTGCGATTAATTGAAAAATATTTTATTTTTTGGGCTTGAAAATAACACCAAGAAATAATTAAAGTAAAATACTGTAACTGAATTTATAAATCGTTTACGAGAGCTTTTGAGAAGCAAATATTTTCGTTCAATCCGAGGTGTGCATTCGTAGAGAGACGCACCAAAAAGCGCTCCGTGTCTCACGTATGTCACATGTCTAGCTATACTCATCGTGCTTCCGCGTCTGCCGTGTGCTACCACCACACGTTTATTCTCGCTTTTACGCGCTTCATGTCCTTCTACCGTCGGCCCGGTGGCCGAGATCGCTAAGGCAGTAGTGTCGTAGTGATCTCGGACCGAAAGGTCGCGGGTTCGAGTCCCGCCTCGGGCATGGTTGTATTTGTGTTCGTCCTTTCACCCCTTATCATCACCATATCGTTTCATCCTCGTAGTTACAATACCGTTAACCGTTACCGCAATAGTGGTCGCTAATTACCTAAGATGTTGATGCGACCTTAAAAAAAAAGTCCTTCTACCATCACGGACCTGCTCTCCATTATGATAAAGCCTGGAACAATAAACCAGGAGTATCATTCTCCGTATCATGATGCTTATTCCCGCTTCGCCAACTTGTCAGACAACCATACCAGACTACATGAATATCTCAAAAAAGTCTGAGACAGAAAATAAGTACGCTTTGCAGGCGGCGGTTCTTCTCCTCCTCTACCTGCAACGACACCTGCAGCAACCGCCCAGCAGCAAAGTACAAGCTTGCAACCCAACCAGTTCGACAAAGGAGAGGCGAGAGAGCGAGAGAGCGAGAGAGCGAGAGAGCGAGAGAGAGAGAGAGAGAGAGAGAGAGAGAGAGAGAGAGCGAGCACTCTACAATTTAAGACCTTGCCCAACAAGAGAAGGCAATGGACAAGAATAGACCATGAAGTCATTGAATTTTCCGGAGAAAAATCCAAGGGGGGAGGGGGTAATGAAACGCACGGCGTTTCTGCCTAAAGAAACGGTGATACAACAAGTAAGCACGCGGAAAAACGGTTGCCAGAGGGCGCCCCCTAGCCACAGGAAACAGTTACGGGCGGCGAAGTGTTGTCGGTTGGCCGAAGGCGTGAGAAAAGACGCCGCGAGGCTTCAGTGTACGGCCGGTCGCCTGTAAGGAAGGAAGTGTCGCGAACGAATGAGTGCTGCAAAAAGTGATTGACGGACGAGTTGTGCTAGATATAACCATCATTAGTGACTCGGACGTAGTGCCAAAGTAACAGCTATCATCCGGGGTAGTACTGATCGAGAGAACTTGTGTGCAGAGGTACGCCACGAGACTAGTAGCCTGGTGAAATGGTGAGACACGTGCTAGCAAACTGTACCTTGAATAATTAGTGGCGTTTGTCAGCTCGCGGAAGGTGACATCGAGTAGATCTGGGTGAACTGGACAGGAGTTCAGCGGGGAGGCGCAGAGGCACCGTGGGAAGATTACGCTGGAGAAAGTGCTTCGGAAACGCGGCGCATCGCATCGGCTGGCCCCCAGTGGAGCGGGCACAGGCAGCACAGCGAAGGAGTACGAGACAACCCGAGAGTCCCCGAAGCCGCCGACGCTCGAGGGGGGAGCATTAAACGGTAAATATTTCCTCGATCGATGTAAGATCGAAAGAACTAACAGTGATTCTGGGTGAGGTAAAGAAAATGATAAAGACCACCACAGATATTTGTAATCAATAGTGATTTGTGTAGAATAATAAATAATTCATGTTTATTTTGTTCACGGAACAGTGGTGTCTGATTAATAACCCCGAGCCCATTCACGAAAAAGAGCACCTGTCCCTTGCAAATAAATTTACTGCGAACAAGCCGGGCTTACCGGTACGTCTATATATATATATATATATATATATATATATATATATATATATATATATATACTCAAACAAATGTCACCCATCTGTTGGGAACCCAATATTTATGTATACAGATCTAATTTTTTCGGCAGTTATTGAATGAACAATATTTTATTTAATATTTAAATATGAATAATTGAATCAAAAATTAATCAACAATACTTTGAGGTGACCACATTGAATTCACTCTTACACCTTAGTTACCCATAGTTTTGTTTGTTGCGTCAAGAAAAGAAGAATCCTAAAAATCTGAAAGTGCTCGGTGGTTTGGGTTTATTGTTTAATCCCTCCAAAAATTTATATGATTAATTTTACTACTAAAAGAAATTATCTGAAGGAGAAGTAAAAAAAATATTCCAAGAAATCAATTCCTTGTGGCATCGAAGAAACCATCGGGGGCGATCTAGTGTTATATCTTACTCCGTACCATTGTAGTATAGTCCCTTTTAAACAAAAAGATGCAGATATGTGCAGCTAAATTTGTGTTATTCTGATTAAGGGCATTCTAGTTGATAAATAAAAATAATAATTGAGGCAGGACTACGCAGGACAAAAAATATAATATACAATATAAACGACTAACTTTGTTACGCTACATGGTTTAGAATTCAAGCGCATCACACATAAAAATATTATACACTTTTTCTTAAAAATATACTTAACTTATAGCCATAAGTTTCTTATATTTGGAAATACAAAAAAAAATCCTAAAAAATAATTTTAAACCCTTTTTTTTTATTTCAGGAATATCGTTGGCAAGAATCAACGAATTCGAGCCATTCGGATTTTTCGGATTTTTGCATAATTTTATGATTTATAAATTTTCCAAAATATTTAATTTGTTACCTTTATTTTCGAAATATAGAATTTTGAAATTAGTTTCAGGGTCGAAAGAGTGGTTATTTTGAATAAGGTGGTTGGCAAATATGGAATGATCTTGTTTCAGTCTCCAAGATCTGAGGTGTTCCTCTAGCCTACAGGAAAACTTCCTACCTGTTTGTCCCACAAATGCAGAATTGCCACTATTACATTTTAATATGTAGACTCCACATTTTTTTCTTCATGGGTACAGGGGGTTTGAGGCTGGGAAATAAAGTTTGTAGTGTGTTGTGAGTTTTGTAAGCTACCTTAAAGTTATATTTATTAAATATATTTCCTATCTTTTTAGATATGGGACCTATATATGGTATGCTTACAAACTGTTTAATTTCAGTGGATAGATTTTGTGGGAAGCCTTCTTAATTAATAATTTAATTTCTTTTTGCTTGATAAATTTTTTAATTATGAGGGGTTATAACATTATTTTGTCCTATTTGTAAAATTGTGCTTACTTCTTCATCAAATTCTAATTTTGACATGGGGACATTGAATAATCTGTGAATCCATGAATGGAAGACTGCAATTTTATGTTGATAACAATGGTTTGAGTTGTAGGGTATGATTAAATCTGTTTGGGTGGGTTTTCTAAAAATATTAAAATTATGCCTATTGTTTTTTATATAAATGGTTAAGTGTAGAAAGTTTAGTTTAATCATACCCTACAACTCAAACCATTGTTATCAACATAAAATTGCAGTCTTGAAACTGGCTGAACTCGAGCGAATACATCACAGAAAAGAAAGAGTAGAAAAGTTAGAACAGACAAGAACTACATGTGAACACGAAAAATTAAGAGATATGCATTTATTCCCAAGAATGATGAAATAAGAGAGGTTTACAAATCTGAAACAATACTATCACTACTCATTGAGAAAACAGTATTAACAGTATTAATTATAAAATTTATTGAGTAGAAAGCTAAAATTCCTTTCTAAACGAAAACTTACGTGTTTTAAATTTATAGACAGAAGAAAAAATGAAAACTTTGAGTACATTTTTAGTATATTTTTGTTTTTACGCCGCTCCTAACAAATGCTGTTAGAGCGACTGTCCCCTACGTTTCAATTTCACACGCACTCCACAGCCAATCAGTCATCGGCAGAGAGACTGGCGGGATGATCAGCGAGCAACGCCGAAATCGAAAGAAAACACAGTGAGCGTGTCCGCAGCGCGCCTTGCGGAAGAAGGAGGAAACGAGCGACTGGTGGAGGGCAGGGGCATTGGTGGCAGCAGTGTGAAGGGCGGGGTCTATCTGAAGAATGATTTCTCTCCCCGCAAAAGATTATTGATTGATTATTTTGTGCTTCGGGACGCGTCAACTGCTGTTAGTCCCGTGGCTGAATTGCATGGTTTTATCATAGGAGGTGGCGGTGGTGTTCCTCCGCTAGGTGGGCGTAATTCAGTGCGGACCGACAAGTCGCCTTGCGGGGATTTCCGAACGGGTTAGAAAATACTACACGGAGTGACAGAAACGCCTCCATCTTTGCAGAAAATTCAAGCCATGTTTTTGTGCAGTGAAAGCAGCGCCCCGTGGAGACACAAAATATACTAACATTCCGTTTAGTGCTGGTTCCAGCTGCATGGACTCAGGCCGCGCCTCATATGAACTCTCCTTCTCTGCGTTTCCCGACCGAAAAGCAATCATTAAAAAAATAAATCACAATATGTATGGAGAACAAATTTAGAAATTTTGAAAACGTGCTACTTCCTGTTTCGTTTATTGCCATAAGAATGGAAGCTATTAAAATGTTATTGTAGTTCGCTTGACGCCTGAAAATGAATGTTATGGCAATAAGAAGCAAAGAAACAGACCATAAATAAGACGGCAAATACAATGGCCCTTGCATCACGATTGTCATTAATAATTGTTGATAACACAAGTAAGCGGTGAGAAACAATTCTGCTCATTGTTATAGATTGTAATGATATTACAATTGCGAAACAGGAAACATTTATATGTAACGTTGAAAACGCGTGACGGGTGGTGAAATGTAAATGATCATCAAATATCAGATGACTAGTGAGAAAACGATGAAAATTTAAAACATTACTTTTCAAATTGTTTTGAGAGCAAGAAATCTATAAATATACAGTCAATTCTTTCTCTATTTGCGATATTTGCATTGTTAATTTTGGCGAGTGTAGAAGTGAGGCGCTTGGTACTCGCCAGAGTGCTCGATTGAGAAACTAGAATCAAATAGTCCTCCATATTCGAATGCTGCACTTTGATCAGCGCGTCTCTGGTGTTTATTTTGAAAAACTTGTAACAGAGTCATCAATGTGCTTACTTTAGAATCCAAGCCGTTTATGTGTTTACTAATTTATCAGAATAATTTTGACCACTGTGACGTGCATTTTGCATTAAAATGCCGCAAATTTACAGCAACAAGGAATACGCAGACCATTTATGTTTACGGTTTTTGTGACGGCAGTGCGGAAAGAGCGATGCAATACGATTTCCTAATCGTATTGTATCGCATAAGAGTACATTATGAAACGATGATGTAATGATGAGTATTAATACACGAGTGTGAAATTACGATACGAGAGAGGAACGAGCGAGAATTACGAGTGTATTAATACCCATTACATCGAGTTTAATACAGTACTTTTTCTACGATTTATGGTAACTTTTATAAGTTAAACTTTTACATTGAATCTCTTCGTGGCAGTTGACATGCAGGAGCCAAAGCCACCTATCGGACAGCTACCCTACCTGAGGTGGTTTCGATTTACCAGCCCGCCTGCGAGAGAGTACAATAGTTGCGGCAATAATTCCGAAGTCACCATTTTCGCTTTTTATCTTATTTCTGGAGGCGCCAACTTGTACTCTAATTAACTGACATTTTAAAACTAAAGAATTGTCCGTTTTGTAAGGACAAACACACGGCAGCAGCATATAACACACAACTTGCGTTTTATTTTAGTAATATTCCTAACTGAAAGGGAAATTTCCAATTTATTTAATATTCCACGTAAAAATTATTGGTAATAAAAAAATTAAAAGGAAAAAAATTTTCTAGAACCATTCTCAATGATTAATGAAGTGTAAATATTTGGTTTGTAAAATTCTCTGTGATTGGTCAAGAACATATATCATAATGATTTCTGTATCGTAATGAGTATCATTATGCAACGGGTTGCAGCCATAAAATGACAGAATTTTACTATAGAAGTAGAAAAAGCGTGTATATTAGCCCCTTCAGAAGTTTGCAAGAAACTGGTTCATTATCTCTGACATCCGAACGAGACCTTTCTCCAGCTTCGGAACAAGCAAGTGATTTTTTTGTGAAGAAGCCGAAGAAAATCCATCAACCAGAGTATGAAGAGTATTTTCTCGGTTGAATGTTTAGAGTGCACTATGGAAATTCCTTCATCGTGAAGTTTTGTATCTTCATAAATTTTGTAATATGCAAATCTTACAACCACTAGACAAGACCGCGAATGAAATTTCCTCTGGCATTTCAAAGACCAGTATTTGCAGGCAGATATTATTCACAGAAGACGCACAGTTCACGAGAAGTGAAAGAATTAATTCTAGTTACAGTCGTTTTTGGGCTTCTTCTAACCCAAAAGCAATACGTGGAAGGAGATTACAAGAAGAAATTTCCTCAAATGTGTGGTGCGGAATTGTTGGAAATCAAATTATAGCACCTCACTTTTGATGGAATGTTAACTGGTGATACTTATTTGATGTTCTTACAATCCGAATGCCCTTTTCTTCTAAAAGATGTGCCTCTCTTGTTGACTTTATCTCGAAGTATTTTCAGCGCGATGGAGCGCCGCCACATTTGAACACTAGAAAAACGGAGGTGGGTCAATTGACCCATTTCTGAATTTTCAAAGCTCCCCTTCAGGAATCGTTTAATTTCTAGGCCGAAATTTCTTGACATTTAAAGATTATCTATCTCAATTGTCTGGTAAGGTTTTAAAATACGTACTTTTAATATTTCTCTTCAATTTTTGAAATTTACCTGTAAGGACGGAAGTGGGTCAAGTGACCCACTGTAGATGGAGCCATCTGTTTTTCACGAACAATGCCACGGGACAGTTTCGTAGACAGAATGAAAAATCTGCGCTTTGATATAAGAGAAAGAAGAGTCCAAAGAAAACTGATAAGTTCTTTCTCGCCTCTGAAATATGGAATAAATTTACAGAAATTTGTTTATCTTGCTACCGGCCCACAGCATATTTGACGGTGGACGAACAGCTTTTCCCTTCCAAGAGTAGGAACCCTTTTACACAGTATATGAATAATGAGCCAGATAAATATGGAATTCAATAGTGGCTTCTCACAGATGTATGTTGGGAATCGGAGTTCATACTTGGGGGAAAGATGAAGCTAAGCCAGTCAATCAATCATTAGGTGAGCATGTTGTATTGCGTCTTGCAGATCAACTTCTGGATAAAGGATGAAATATTACAACGGACAGTTTCTTTACATCACTGAGGCTCTCCAAAGAATTTCAAAGAAGAAATACAAGTTTATTTGGTACGCTGAATAGAGGAAGGAGAGATGTGCCGACTTCTGTAAAGAACCCTAGAAATCTATTACACACCTGTTTTCTATAAAGAAGAAAATGCTCTGCTAGCACATTATCAAGGCACAATGAAAAAAATATTCTTGTTCTGAGTACATTTCACGAAACAGTTACTGTTGATGCCAAGAAAATAAGACTCCAGAAACATAAATTCTACAATGATACCAAATTTGGTATTGATGTTATAGACCAAATGGCCCGAAAATATACTGTACATGTAGGAACACGACAAGGACCAGTGCATGTCTTTTACAACATTCTCAAAGTGGCTATGATAAATGCCACTTTATTCCAAATCGTTACAGGAATAATAAAAACGCGCAAATAATCCATTCGTGAAGTCTCAGAGAAATTGGCAACTCCATATCGAAAGAGCAGAGAAAGTGCCGTCGGAATGCAACCTGCCGCGCAGATGGTTCCAGCATTAATTTGAAACGTGTTCGTCGGCAGATTAGACTTTGCAATGGCAACAAAACCCAAGATATCTGCAAAAATGTAGTAAATACGTCTGTGGAACATGTAAAAATGAATCAACTATATGTGCAAGCTATGAATCAGCTTAGTTTATTTTTAATACTTTCATGTTTACATAATATGTATTATTTGCAAGCCATAAAGTAAAACAATATTTTTTCAATTATGACAATATAGTTGTAAAATACCATGTAATAAACTATCATAATGTAAAACTAAATAAAACAAATTAAATAAATATATGAGAAGAAATAGGTGGGTCAATTGACCCAGATCCGTCCTTCCAGGTATGCGTCTTTTCCCGTCTTTCTAGTGTTTAACGAAATTTACAAAACTATCTTCGTACGAAGTGTCCAGGAAGATGAATATATTGTAGTGGACCTCAAATCCGTCCAGCAAGATCTCTGGACCTTTGTCCATTCGATTTCACTTTCTTGTATACATCTGAATATACGGAGTAATATACGCGGTAAGAGGAAGTCGGCGAAAAATCTATTTTGGGACTTCAACGGAAATACACGTTTTGGGGTCCTCGGATACCGAAAAAGTGTTTTTTTTTTTTTCAAAACATCCGTCCGTCCGTCTGTGGAGAAGCTAGCGCCTATACTACTCGAATGCTTTTTCCAAAATGAATATTCCCCAATCGATCTAACTCACCTCAATTTAAAAAAATCTTTAATTTTGGAGGTATTTTACATGGAACCTTGGGAAAATTTCAAAATTTTCTCAAAAACGTCTCCAATTTTTCTTTAAACATTTGGGAAATATAGTACTAAAGGTAGTCTATAAGATGACATAAACGCGGTATTGCTGTATTGTTTTTTGTAATTACAAAATGTAATATTTTGGCTTGTCTCTCACGTCGTTAATATTTACATTAGAAGCAATTTGATTACATTATTGTATTTACGAGTACATGTACAATAATGTCTTATAAAGTAACGCGAAAACTCGTTACTTTATGTGTATTAAAACTTTTCTCTAAAAACGAGCTCAAAATTCCCATTTTCAGAAACGCTCAAACGCCATTTTCTCAAAAATGACTCAAACGGTTTTCTTCAAACATTTTTAACGATGATTCTAAATGCGCTGTATAAGATGACACAATTTTGCTGTATTATTTTATTGTTTCAAAAATTACGCCAATGTATTTTTAAAAATATTTCTCACGTAAATATGCTCAGCTTTTGCATTTTGTATACGTTTTACATTTGTGAGTGGAAGTGCTTCAAATGAAATTGAATGAAGTTTTTCAAAAGTGTTCTGTAAAAAACTTCAATATTTGCATTTACAATAATGCTTAAACGACGTTTTCTTAAAAACGACTCCACGTGTTTCAACGAAAATCTTCATAAGGACGAGGGTTTACTCGTCTATGAAATTCTTAAAATAGTATATGGGTTATACATCGGAAACCTAAAAATTGAGATAACTAAATAAAAGTACTTGGGATGGCAATAAAGGGCAGCTGGCTAGAGGATGGGACAATGGAGAAAAGCTAGCCCATACCAAAGAAATTTGAAAACTACCTAGTGCGAGATAGTCTGTGTCATTCAGTAGCGCCGCTAGTTTATGTTGGGATCATTTTAAACAGATTAGTGTATAGACAAGTACACACAATATTTTGACAACAGAGCTGCACTTGAAATGCGAATTACTGATGTTCTTGAGTAAATCTGAAACAACCAGGAAATATTCCTATCAGTAACGGCTTCCATACCACAACGGTTGAGTTGTGCATGAGAGAAGGAGGAGGACATTTTGAACATCTTCTGTGAGTTTACAGTTTCAAGTCGCGCTAAAGAAAACAAAGTGAGTTCAGTGCTGCCAAATGTTTCGGGAAAGATCCAATTTACACAATTCAATTGCGTTTTTAATTCTTTGTTAATTTCTCTTTGTAAACAAATGTATTAATTGTTTTGAAAGTAATATATATTATACATGTTTCTAGAGTGCTTATATGTTTTTGAAATGCAAAATTGTGTATAGAAAATATTTTTCTAGGAACTCTCGAATGATTATTATGGTTTAGCGATTCGAAATCTTGAGGGAGTTTATTGGAAAAATATACTTAAAATTGACTAAAAGTTAATTTTGAAGTTTTCTCTTTCGACACCTGTATATTATTTCTAAAATGTATTACGTAAATTGGATCTAACTACTCGATCTAACACATCAAAATGGTTGCTTGAAAGCTGGAAGTCCTCGATGACTGCACTCGTAATCTACCTCTCAGTATATGCGATGTAAATAATAATATAAAAATATTTTATGAAATATGGAAATCAGGAACTATCTGGCGGAGATGTTATTAATCAGTTCTGGCGTCAAGAGTGGAAGTGAGCTTGCAGCCCTTCTTTAGTGCGCAGTGTTAGATTGTGTAGATCAGTGCAGTTCGTCGAATTTGCGTTACTCCATGTGCGCGTCCACTACACTTCTAGATTGGTATGTACGTTGAGGATGATAGCAACGAGGATGGCAGTGAACATGGTAGGGTAAGGAGGGCAGGAAGGGGCCAGGCGAGGCAGCATAGGGCGAAGAGAGCAATGGAGCAGGGTGGATTTGGACAGTTGGGTGTAAGGCAGTGCACGCCAGAGCGGGGATACATTACAGGCAGAATTATTTCCTTTCCTATCTGAATAGACGAAAGAACTCAAACTCCCAGTGCAATTTAATTGACAGGTTTCCACTGTGATTGATTGGTGATTACGGGCGCGTCAACTGATAAGGTCATTAGTCCCATAAGTGTAGTCGTTACATTCTATTGCAGGAGGCAGCGGTGATCTTCCCCTCGCTGGATGGCGAGATCCATAAACAACTTACAAGTTGACTAGCGGATATTTTCCCCGGAAACCTCCACCGGGGCACCGTCTAGCCGGCACAAGCTGTAAGCTATTGACTGATCTTCCGACATGTGTGGTAGTGTAGTGCATGTGAGTGTAAGTGTAAGTAAGGAGTGAGGATCGGACAAGGAACAGGAAAGCAATATCACGGTAAATGACCTGTTTGTTAGGGTACCGCTCCGGTATTCGCCTAGTATTGATCGGAGAAACCACGAAAAACTAAACATCAGAGCAGTCGACCGTTTCGGAATCTCCAAGATATTCCATTAATTATCATTACTTTAAAATAATAGTAATAAAATGTACATAAATAAAATTAAAAATTATTAAGTCGTATCAACAGCTAGCTCATTAGCGACTAAATAAATACAATACAGTGTATTTTACATTAACTATCTTAAGTTTTTACAATATTGAGGTTACATTACAATGATGATCGTGGAACAAAAACAAGATGAAAATTACATTAACGATAAATATTACAGAAAGGAATGAGACATTACATTATTCTAATTCAGTTAAATATTTCCCAAAACATTTCTATACAAAATTTTATTACATTACATTGGTAAGTATTATCACTTAGAATAGAACTCAAACTTTCTGTATCAAAGAAGTGAAGTCTGACAGAATTGTACTGCGGACATTCCTGCAAGACTTAATTAATGTTCAGCAGGCAATTGCAAGAGGTACGTACTGGGTTAGGTCTTTTCTGAAGTAAATGGCTATGGGAAAATTTGGTATGGCCTGATCTAATGCATGAAGGGGTTATTTCTTCACGACGTGAGAAGTTTTCATACGTTTTGAGGGCAAAAAATTCACCAATTTTCTTATGAGTGTTGCTTACTTCGAGATTATTCCATTGGTTTGACCACATCTTCTTCATGACTTTGCCAGTAAACTTGCGCAGTCCTCAATTGCGTAAGACATTTTGTCGTTTACTTTCTCTTCAAAGTCAATAAGCAACATAGGTGCAGGTGATCGGGGTTATTGCTTCCACATTCATTGTAATATGGATCACCACAGGTTGAATAAACATATCAGTTCCTTTGCAATTCAAGTAAGTTGGTGAAGATTAATGGTAGGTGATTACTGGAATAAATATTATTGCCGTTCGGCAAATATGTAGAAACAATAATAAATTTTTTAGTTGAAATGGATTTGGCAAGGTTCATTGCCATTAGGAAAGCATATATTACTATTAAAATTTACTGTTTTAAACGATTTCCTTGCCGTCTTTGTTCGTTCTCCATTCTAGGAGTGAACTCACAGGAGTAAACACTCAGTGCAGTAGAAGCGGACGAGCTGCTGCGGTCCCGCAGAGAACATGTGTTCGCAAGCACGCAAGCGTTGGAACGTTCTGCATACCTGGTTAACCTGTGGCCCGCGTCCGAGACACATCTGCGTGCTGGGGATCATTAAGCGCATTCCGATACTTAATTAGAACTCCGAGACTTCGCTCGTCAATAAGTTCCCAAGGGCGATATGCGAAGGGGTGTTCGGGGAAATTGTGAGGAATTCAAGTAGGCGTCGGCATTAGGCATGCTGGAACTGGAGATTAACTAAGATGCTTCGGATTGTAAGCTTCCAACGTTAAGTGACTTTCACCAGCTCTAAATTGTTTTCAACTATGTAGATAAGATCACATCATTGTTTTTTAGTATTCTGAGTCTGTGACGGTTTCATTTCCCTCAGCAATTCAATGTTTTTACATATTATTTGAAGTACTAAAAAATTTGAATCAAATCTAAAGGTTAGTAGACCGCTGAATATTTTTAGTTCGAAACATTCCGAAATAACGTTATTATTCACTTTAAAAGCCTAGTAAATCGGTGTAGAGAAGTTTTGTTTCAATGTAGTTTGTGTATTATTGCAATTTGAGTTTGTTTCACAAATACATAATTAAAATTTCAGAATCACAATTTGATTTTGTTATTTTTTCTTTGTTTGAAATTGAAACAAAACATAGTTATTTATATGGTAACTTAATGTCTTTAGAATATCTACTATAGTTCTTTTTATTCAGCATTCTTTTATTTAGAATTATTATTGCTCAACGACGCACGTCCTGACGCATCCATTGTCATTAGTCTAATTTTCTATCAGATAACTATAATTTATGTTCAACACCAACTTTAAATCATATGGTAAATTATTACACCCAAAAACCTACGACGATGTTACCAAAATCAGGTCAAAATATTGGAAAGAGTTTATTATTTATAGATATTAAAAACATTTTTTTAAAATTTGATGGTCAAAAAGGCAATGCCTATTATTTCTCTAACATTCCAATATCTGAAATTACGAGAAAAATGTCTGTTTAAAATATCTCCCTCAACCTATTCACAGAATCTGAACTCCCTTATTTATCAATTAGAGAAAAACGTCCCATAAACTTTTATGTTGTATAGACACATTATCGAGAAACTTGGAACTTCCTCGCTAAATTTTAAATCGTTCTATTTTCAGCTCTCTCTGATTACAGTTCCCTCGCCTCTAACACACCGACGCAAGAGCAAAGGTGAAGCTGTCTCCCTCGAGGTCTCGCAGGGAAAGAAATTTCTTTGAAGTTTGTTGGGAGGAAGGCGAAAAGAAAATGAAGAAAAACGAGACGTTCCGACAGTGAAAGACGGAGCAGAGCTAAAAGACTAAGTCAAAACCTCGAGAGGAACAGGAAAGTACAAAGCTTGCAGACATGTTCAAAAAAGAATCAAAAGAAGGGAACAGGTATGGCAAGTTTATATTTTGATGTATGGTTGGAGTGAGAGTGCTGAATTTGTGCAGCAATTTATATATGTTCTAACATCAAGACGTGAAATGATATTGTTCGGAGAATTTGTTATAGCTTACATGATGGAGTTCTATATCACATTCTAATTGCTCTTTACCACTTTAACATTTACAATTAGTTTACTTTTATCTAAATTTACTGTTTACAGTTCAATGCTTCATATCACAAATCACAACACAATATTTGATTTTAAAATTAAAATCAATATAATGGTTTGAAATATTTTATTTTGTGACATTTATGCATAATAGAATAATTAACATAATATATTAATTTAAGAAATATAAATAAGTTCGTTAAATGTAACAAGAAGTGAGAGATATATTATGACTATTAAATTAAAAATCTGATCAAACTCTAAAATACTTTCTGGAAGCTCCTCTCTAAAACAGTATTTGTTACAGAAATTACATTAACATCGTGAAAATTAATGAAATCTTTAGCAGTTTTTTGGAAACTGATACACATTTTTCCCATTCCAAAATACGAATTTCGGGAAATTCTCTTAAGAGAACTCAAACTAAAAATTAACATGGAGTAAATGGGCATGGGCTGTGGTTGGTTGGTTAATGATTCCGGGCGCGTCAACAGCGTAGGTCATTATTACCGTAAGTTTAGTGCATGTTTTTCTCTCTCTCTCTCTCTCGGGAGATGGAGGTGATCTTCCCTCGCCAGATGGCGAGATGCGGCGCCGAACTATCGTCGACTACCGGGGTTTCCCCCTAACCAGGACTCTCCCACCAGCGGGGCACGCCCTAACCGGTACAAGCTCTAAGCTCCCAACCGGTCTCCTGGAATATGTGATAGTGTGGTGCATATTAGTTTAAGTGAGTGTGTAAGGGGAGAGGACACGACAAGGAAGAGGAAGGAAAGATCGCGCGCGGTCCATGGCTCGTTTAGGGTACTGCTCCGGCATTCGCTTGGTGTTGATCGCAGAAACCACGGAAAACTACCGATCAGAGCAGCCCATCACTAGAATTCTCCTCCAAACAGCGACTGAATTCGACCTAGCTTAAAAGCTGCTGTCGAAAATTCAGCTGTCGTTCTAGGACATCACGGTCAGATGCGTTGCAGTGAGATCAGTTTATGCACTGAACTACCGCTCCCGGCGCATTAACTGTAAAAAAATAACATAATCAACCAAGAAACCGCACAACTCGGAAGCAAGATTGCGTAGTAGAAACGGACAACACGAAGATGATAAAATATTGAAATCGTTCGCGGATTTTGCGTATCTTTGGCTTTGCGTCACACACATTTCTCCATCCACACCTTTCCCGATAAACGAATTCCCGGAGATCCCGCGTTCTCAACTGGCGCTGCTCCCCGCTGCGGGCGCTAAGCAAATTGAATACTCGCCCCGTTATCGATTGGGCCACGTGTTTCTCAGATACTGCGGAGTCACGAAAATAGCGGAGGGTCGACGTATACCTGCGGGAATGCTGTTTGATGAGGCACACTGCAGTGGCAAAACATGTTGTACCATGTATTAAAAAAAACAACAATATTTACCAACAAGACCTATTGCCAACTTTGTCCTACAATGAAAACTTGCAATGATTTTCGTGTTTGAAACATGTATGTAAATGTGTAGTATAAACCAATTAGGTTGACAATAAAAACCTATAAATTTGTTTTCTTTTTGATAAATAACCAGAGCATTTTAGATGATCAAAATATTAGTGAAAAATCTACCAAATCATATTCATCACACGTTCTTCGTGGCTCCTAAAAAATCAAACAGTGTTTGTGATTTCACACAAACGAACATTGATGTGCTTTAAAAATAAAAATTGGAAGTTTTTGTAAAACCCAATATACTTAAAAAATTGTGGCCAAAACTGATATGTATTAGATTTAGTAACCCACACCAAGTTTAGAAAATGTGTAATCTTTTACAATCTATGATTTTAGAGATTCAATAAATTGTAACTGTGTTCATTTTTATCTGCATTGGAAAAGGCAGATTACAATTAATAATTCAGTTTATTGAAAAACTATGTGTCGAAAATATAAAGCAGTAAAGATACGGTACAAAACTGATGGCGTACTAGAGATTCATGGCAGTAAGAAATTTTAATTTTAACAGTCCTACAAAATTTAAGTGAAAATAAAACAGGGCCCTAAGCTGTGTCAAATTCAATGGCCAGATGTAAGCGCGAAGGGTTTGTATTTAAAATGCATCAAAGCCATTTGAATATAATACCAAGATTTAGAATGCAATTTAATGAATTATAACACTTTTTTCTTTAAATATTCTGCGTATTCCATTAGACAAAATGACATACTTTTGAACAATCATCGCAATATATACAATGTTTCCTGCTTCCTCTGATTCTAAAGTATCTCGTTAATACTGTGAGGATTCAAAATTTCCTATTTTGCAAAGGTAGGAAATTCTCAGTGTGCTCAGCCTTGCTTGTGGTAAGAAAAAGGATCCCAGCAAAATTAAATCCCTCGACGATATTCCCCCGACCTAATCTTCAGATACCACATTGGCTCAGCTAGGGAACAACACGAGTGAAGGATAAATACTAGCTGGACCTGTGCGAACGACCCAGCCTCTGTAAATCATTGATTTAAAAGTGAAAGTAGCTTTGTACTGGATCCATAATTCAAACGCCCTGCCCGTGAACTGTACGTCACGACGGGTCTGGTGACGCGTCGATTTAATTTTGCATATCTTCCAAATTTTTGCTTGTTTTTGACCACCCATGTATGCTATCGAGTGAGGTACCTAAAATAGCTACTAAATCCCCAAAAATGTAAATGAAGGTGAACAAGGGCCTCATTTGTAGAGTACCACTTAAATAAACATAATTTGGGCTCCGCGTGACCTCTATACGTTTCCCTGCATGTTCTGTCACGTATTTCCTACATGTTCTCAGCATATTCCAGGCACGTTCTCAACATGTTGCCCTGCATGTTCCCGCTAATTTCTCACATGCCCCCTCGCTCTCTCAGAAGGGTTCCCTTATTGCCCATGTATCCCGCCTTACTCATTATGTTTCCCTATTCTACTCCAAATATTTCACGGCTTGTTCTCCATAAGATTAGCCCGACCAGGATAAGTGGTTCAGGGCATCAACTGATGTCCCTGCAGTGCTTTTGGCTGGGAGGTCCTAGGTTCGAGTCCTGACGATGGCAGGATTTTCGACGTTAGCTAGATAGCTATGTCGAATTCAGTCGCTCTCTGGAGGAGAATTCTAGCGGCCGGCTGCTCTGGTTGGTAGTTTTCCGGGGTTTCTCTTATCAAAACCTGGCGAATGCCGGAACAGTATCCTACCAAACGGGTCACGGACCGCGCGCGACCATTCCTTCCTCTCCTTGTCCTGTCCTCACCACTTTCTTACACACACACACACACACACACGCTAACATGTACTCTACTAACACACATATCGTGTGACCGGTGGGGAACTTAAAGCTTCTCCTGGCTGGGATGGTGCTCCGCCGGTGGGAGATACCTGGTTGAGAAAAATCCCGCTAGTAGCCGGTAAGTCTTCTATCCCACAAGTAAGTCGGCGCCGGAACTCACATCCAGTGGCAGTGACACGAACACTCTCGCCCAATATTGATTCTATCATTTCTTTTTGAAAATGTGAAACTTAATGTGATTTTGTTTGATAAAAACGATATGATTGTGTTTCTCGAAATACTTTGTTCTCTTTATTATTATTATTATTATTATTATTATTATTATTATTATTATTATTATTATTATTATTATCTAAAACTATATTTCTATTTTCTTTTAATAAAAAAAACATAAAAGTTATTTAAATTAAAAAAGTTTCAAATCAGTTGCAACACTGAAGATTGAACATGAAATTTGTGGGAGTTGTTGAGCAATTTAACCTGAATTAATAGTATACAAAACGAAATCTTCCCTCTCCAGAACCAACAGCTGTTATATAAAGTATTTAAATGTCAAATTCAACATAGTTTAACAAGTTTCCGACTTAAGAACCACAGGACTTTCCTCCCACCGGGCAGCAGTCACTTGCCCCAAAAGTGAAAGTCAGTAGAAGACGTTGGGGAGCGGAAGGGCTGCCATCGCCATTGTGGGGCGCGTCGCTGGGGCCCTTGTGCAAGCCTGCCTACGACGTATAGTTTCAGATTATGCAATGTTGTAAAGTGTATTGCAGATAAATGTCAGCTGCGGTGTACATGTGCCTCTGATTGCCCGAATATGCCATAATCTGCGAACTTCTATGTCTTTTGTCTACATTAAAAAATAACTTTATTGAGGTTCTTTCGTCAAAGAGAATACCTATATAATTACTACATTTTTGTTTTGAATGTTGCTTTATTACGTCATCTGCGATCGGGTATAATACATCATAAGCTTGTGTTGTTTGCCTCAATTCCCTAAAGTACCAACAAAATTTGAAACCCTACGAAAACAGGGGCAACTGGCACTTCTCCGCATGAGCATTTTTATAAATTTATAATATGCTTCTCACGTATACAAATGCAAATATTGCCGTGAAGTATTTTTCTTAAAAAATAAGCTTGGAATAAAACGTTTACAAATTCTAATTTTGTACATCAGGACATAGAAAGGGACAGGAAAATCCTGTTTGAAGGCTCTAAAACGCATCGTTTTCGAGTTATGTAGAATGTACGATAATAGTGGATTGCAGCGGGTTTGCGGTTTGCATCTGTACGCTACATTATTTACTTTTATGTATTTGCAACACAAATTTATGCAAATTTCAGCTTTCTGCACTCCTTTCCCATATAAACTTTAACTATGCCAAATATCAAAATACCCCGTCCGAGCAATATGCTTAGAAAGGGTACCTATTTTCATCACGTATTAATATATAGTTGAGAAATGTGAACAATTGATATATTGAATGACTTCCGCTAGAGTAGGAAATTAGTAAAAGATATATTTTTGAATATGTAGCATTGGCTTTTGGAGAGGGAGGATAGAGCTGAAGCTCTATGAGCCCTCCCCGACTCCCAGCATCAGCTCCTTCACCCCATCATGAGTGCGCCACTGGTTGTGATTCAATAATAATGAATTATCTAACAAAAATAGACGCGTGTGTTGATTAAAATAGCTTTCTAGTTGAGAATTATGAAATAATTATTAAATTTCAATTTTTATTGGGTCGTATTCTCTATTTTATTTTATTTAAATGAGTCAAACAGTTTCTTGTGAAGTTTCTTAGTTTTCAGAAAATAATATGTTTCGAACCCACTGTGAAATGTCGAGCCCTTACTAAGTGAACTTCAGACGCATTTTCCCGAATTGGGAATTTTCAGCACATTCATGCATATCAAACATCATAAATCATAAACTATTAAAGACAATAATTTAATTCTTTTTTCAGCGTGTAACCCATGATTTTCTCTGAAATAATAAAATATTAACTCCAGTTTTCGAAATAACTTCACTATTATAGTTCATTCACTTGAATATTCAATTGTGATTAATTTGAAACAAGTATTAGAAAATATATGAATTTGTTGTAGAGTTATGATGTTTGAAGTAAAAAAACTACAATTTTGCCAATTATTTATAAGAAAATAGAAAATAAATTTAAAAAAAATCTCTAAAAGAATAAAGAAATCAAATGAACAAGGGAAAACAAAATATATCCCAAATTCTAGAATTTTTTCTCAGAAAGCTCCCTTAATATGTAGATAAATGATCTAGAACACAAGTTGCGTACTCACTTGCCAGCTGACCGTTGCGTCCCGCGGGGGCGGGGGTGGGCCCGGGGGCGGGGGCGGCGGCCAGCGCGCTGTCATCCTTGGCCGTGCGCCGGTCGGGAGGACTCGCCACTGCAACACACGCACAGGGCGACCGCCGTGAGAAACAGCAACGCGCATCGGCACTCAGCGGAGACAGTGTAGACGCTGCCTACACACTGGAGGCGTTAATCATAAAATGCAGCACATCCTCACGTTTCTTTGAAAACACGACCAGAGTCGATCAAAATCTAATAGCGTACGCCTTCCTTCGGAGGGGAAGTAAAGCCGGCTGTCCCATGTTAGTAGATTTACTGCATGTAAAAGATCCTCAAGCCTAAAAGAAGCCTCTGAGCAAAATTGAGATCCGCCTGTTTCGTCGCCCAAGATAATGCCTCCTTTCTCCGCTAGGTGGTGAAAGGAGCGTACCGAAATTTGCGTGGTTAGACGGAAGAGCGGGCCTGATGGCCCGAGTCTCGCCAGTAAAGTGAAATAAAATGAAAATAAAATTATAGTGATTAACGAAGCTAGTATATAAAGAGTGGGATAATTGCATGAATGGTATGTTCATGAAAACGAGTGACGATAGGAGCGAGTGCAATTATATCCCTTTATACTCATGCTACGTTCAATATTTTTTCGTTTCGATTTCGTAGAAATTGAAATTTTAAAAAAATTCAACAAGTCTTTTCCATCGGAGCGCATTTCATGAAGCAGTATTGATTCCGAGGAAGATCTATTTTAGTGGGCCTTGCATGGTTTTTGTTTCCACGAAATAATTGCAAATACTGGAAGGTACTACACATATACGGATAAAATGTTAGAAGCTGACTAAGTCATGAAGACATTACTTCCTATCAAAAATGAAAGGAAAGTATGAGAAAGAATTCAACTTGCATAGCTATTGGAGAAAAACTAGTCACTTCTGACACAGTTTTGGTATAGCATACTTTTTAGAACTGTTAAACAGAACTCACGTTTACATTTCTTACATTCGTAATCCTAAGATCAAATGTTTTACATGCAAAATGTATTCACATTAAATATTTTATGTTGTTCCATAAGTCAGCTAGCTTAACGTTCACTTCACCAATTTGTTTTATTCATTCGTTGTTAACATGTAGTTGCAACGTTACCGCAGTAGTAGTGAGTACGTAATACGTGATGTACATTTTTGTTCATGTTCCATGGCCGACTGCAAATTCCTCTGCTAAGTGTGTGCTACAGTTTCTTAATTACACGATTTCGCTCCTTTTCTGAATTCTAATTGGTAGGTGTGAGTTTTTAATTGCATGGTGGAATTTTAATTGCACGCATGTTATGAACATAGAGATAATCAACTATTTTTCATGGAATTAATGAGCATATTTAGTTAACTAAACGAAAAAAGTATTTTATTAACTATTGCATCAATTAGATTAAAACTAGTTTTAAACATGTGGTTTATATGAAATCGATCTTTTTCTTCTTTTAAATGATTGGATATGAAGAAAGCCCGGACAACACCGTTTCTTTCTAATATTTTATAGGGAAGAAGATAAGATGCAGCAGAATGAAATAGACATTCATTCGGTTTTAATACGCACCAAGCTTACAGATTTGGTTCACCGTCGGCACAAGCATTCGAAATTTATGGGAAAAAGCAAACGTTGAAAATTTGTTATGTAGTAACTAAACGTGTTTTGAAAAAATTCGCATAAGAAATGTGTATACATCTTTGAGCTTTGAGCTATCGCTAATTAAAATATTTATATTTACTTATATTTCAGATCTAATAAATTAGACACGTTCATTTCAACAACCAGAAAACTCTAACGTTGTTTTTATTACCCAAAAATAATCAAAATTCTTCAGAATCACAATTCTTTTTTTAAAATTTATTTTCACAGACCAGCAGACCTGCTTTACAGGGATTGTTTACATTTAAATCTCAAATCAAAACACTTACAAAAATAAATAACTAACAAAGAAATTAATTTCATTCAGCACTGATACAAAAGGTAGCATTCATAAAATACATTCATTCTTTTATAAATAGAAATAAGGGAAGCCCAACAGGTTCCTCATTATTGTATATTGTTTCTAAGTAAAGTTGAATTTTATTTCTTGTATTGTTTACTCCAATTTATAGGATTTATGGGGGGTCAGCAAATCGAATTAGACATTTGTCATATGGAAATCTGTTTCTGATTCGAGATGTTGTTGCTGATGACCCAAGGTTATAATGGTCACTTGTAGGCATATTATGTAGATTTGTGAAGAAGGAATGTGAACGTTTAAGCATTACTTGATGGATAGTTTCTATTTTTAATTCTGAATGTAGTTGAGTGTTTCTTATAAACCGGGGAGCGTTTACAGCCATCTGTAGAATTTTATTTTGGAAGGTTTGTATTTTCTTTATGTTAGTAGCAGAGGTGTACCATATTGGGCATGCGTACATTCTAATGGGAAGAACTATTACTTTGTAAAAGACTAGAGTACATTCTGTATTGAGGGCGGATTTTCTGTTAAATAATGGATACAGCTTATGTAGTCTTCTGTTTCTTGTATATTTTGTCGTTTATATCTTAGTCCATGTTAGTCTTGTAACCCAATTTAATTGGTTTTTTTTTGGAATTTTTTTGGGGTAGGTTTTTGTGCTAAACATTTGGTGGGGTTTAATTTTATCTTCCATTTGTCTGCCCATACTGATACTTTATTTAGTTCTTGTAGATTTTCTGTGGCTGTATTTAAACATTTGTTAGCAGTTAGTATTGCACTATCATCAGCAAATAACGCTATTGTACTGTTTTGGGTTGTTGGGAAATCTGCTGTGAATATTGTTGCTGATAACGGGCTGCCTTGTGGTACACCTGCTGTGATTCCTTTTTGTGTGGAGTAGGTTGAGTTTATTCTTACTAAAAAAACTCTTTCTTTTAAGAAGCTTTGTATTATTTTCACTAGGTAAAGAGGTAGGCCTGATTCTTGTAATTTAAATATCAATCCCTCGTGCCAAACTCTGTCAAATGCTTGGCTGACGTCCAAGAATACTGCTAGAGAGTGCTGTTTTTCAAAATTTTTATATATTGTTCTGTAATTCTTAAAAGTTGGTTTGGAGTAGTTTTCGTTGAACCCAAATTGGAAAAGTGGTTTTATTAGTCGTTTTAGTATTAGTTTCTCCATTACTCCTTATTGTTTGTTGTGAGTTTATTTCTGTGTAAGATACATTTTCATATATGTTTTGTGTTTGTGAGGTTGGGTAAAAGTTATTGTGTTGGTTTGATTCTTGAATTCTCTTTCTTTTTGGAAAGTACTTACATTGTTTAGAAGTCGCCATATGATTTTCTTTACATAGAGTACAAATTGGGGGTGGAGGGTTTGTTGTCTGCAATAATTCACAGTCTTTAGTCCAATGTTGCTCCGCACAGTATCCATATTTTGGAGTCATTGTGCAATAATTTTTTGTGTGGCTATAAATAAAGCATTTTTTACATTGAGGTGGGCCTTGTGGTTTTCTTCTTAATTCTACTTTTACAATACAGTGCAGTAGTTTGACTAATTTAAATATTTATTTTCCTTCAATTGAGTTCGTTAATTCTAGTGCAACTACTTTAAAGGGAAATTTTTCTCTGTTAGTCAATCTAGTTACTTTTTTTATAGGATAATTTAGACTTTCTAATTCATTATAAATCTCTTCCTCTGAGAATATTAGGGGTACGTTTTTTATTACAACTGATAAGTTTTTTTTCAGATTGCACACACTATGTGTAATAAGAGACTTTTTTTCTCTTCACAATATTTTCTGACTTTTCGGTAGTCGGTAACATTTTTCAGTAATATTTTTACCAAATCCCCTGTGGTTTTGAAGAAAAAACCATTTCCTATTAATTGCGTTAAGTCTTTAGTTAGGAGTGTTACGTTTCCTGCGTTTCTAATGCATATGGGAGGTATTTTTAATTTTCTGATTGTAGTTCTATATTGTTACATTTTCATCTGATTCTTCTACTGTTTCTAAAATTGAATATCTATTTAATAAATTATAGTATTTTATTACACTATCGTTTAGCATTCTGCGCTTTGCGTCACTATAACCACTTACTTTTGTAAGTCCTCTTTTTTTGTCATTTGTTGATGTGAACTTGTTTGATGATGTTCACTGGTGCTTTCTGCTGATCTATCTTCTGCGGGCTGAGGTTTCGGGGGCAAGATCCGGATGTGTTTGAGGAGCTTGTTGTGATGCTGCCTCCGTGCTGCTTGTTGGGTCGAACCGTGATTGTTGAAGCTATTGGTTTTGTTGCTCTAATTTTTGAAGATATTCTTGTAGTATGTGATTTTGATGTAAGAGATGTTGGTATTGCTGCTGTAGATTTTCCATTTGGTTTCGTGTGTGAATTGTGAATTAATTAGTGTCGGGTACGTGTCACTAGATCCTTCATTGTTCAGTAGTTCTATGGATCTGCTGACATGTCCCCCTAGGGGGACATCTTCTGATAACATTTTGGATACTTTGTAGTACTATTGGTTATCATTCACTCTTGCACTTACTGGTTTCAACACTGTATTACCACAATTGTAGTTAAATGTACTTGTCCATGTGACGTAACACCAATTTTGATACACAATTGTTCGTATTGTCGTTTTGCCGCAATGCGGCAAAGTGAGCTACGCCGTCGCTACGCTAAGTCGTGAGCTACGCCTATGCAAAATAATTTATCGATCGCGCCGGCACTGACAAAATTTGGACTTTGGCACTGATACCGGCGCAAGCGATTCGGAGCCAAGGTACGTCCGTCCCGCTCGGCGGTTGACAGCAAACTAGAATCACAATTCTGAATGAATTATTCTGAATCTTTTTTTTTTTAGGTAAATGGAAGAAGCCCTCATACGCATTTTTAAGTTAATTCTGCATTTCCCGAACTTGTAGGCTCCTCTTAATATATTAGTTGATATATTTAAACAAAACTCTGACAGCTGATATTTTTCCTTTTGCGCCAAAACTAGACATCGTAAATTTAGTCCCGATTCTCAATGAAGGTAAGGTAATTTCTGAATTTGTAATTCAAATAAATCAAACTTTTAATGAATTTAACGTGAGTTTATTTGCACAATGTTCGATACAGTTTTAACCACATAGAAGCAAAACCAAACCTATTCTGATTATTTTGCGCGAACGCATCTCACTGTTTAATAAGGACGAGAGAATAATGTGAAAAAATAAGTAATACAATTCCTGACCAAAAACTCTTCGGCTTGTAAGTTTAATTTTACACCCAGCTACTTCAAACTGGAACGGACCCTAAAAAGTAATGGTATAACTTGCCAAGCAATAAACGAGAGAATGCGACGTCGTACTGCGAAAGGCAATGCAGCGTACAGCGATTCAGATGCTTCTCTGTTCGTGATGGTTCAGATGCCAGCACTGTAGCACGGTGAACGTCTGGGTGACCTTTTTCTGCCAGACCTCAATGGCATGCATGATTGTTGAATTTTAAATGAGACCGCCGTAGTTCTGTGTAAAACTCTTGTTGTATGCAGTTTGTAATTTTAGAATATTGACATTCTGATCTATTATTGCTTAGACGACCTACGCAATTCTAATATTTTCTCGTGCTTTCAGATTAAATGCTTAACGCCATTACAATTCCAGCTATCCTCTATGAAGCAGAAGCCTGGAGAATACACAATGCACTACTAAATACTAAATGAAGTCTGGGGAATACACAATGCACTACTAGAACGCTAAATAAATCATACTACATAAAATAATGATGTTCCATTACAAGGCCAATTCTAGGGATGTCACAAGCAACTGGAAACTCGGGGTTTCTGGGGTAGTTCAGCTTGGTTAAGTGAAAAAGTACAATTTCAACACAAATGTCGAAATATTAGAGATAAATTATTAAAGAGAAGTGACTGAAATTGTACAGCAATGTTACGATAAACTGACAACATCCTCCCTTGGATGGGCTTCAAAATTAGCAGCATTATTGATAGAAATAGGGTTAGCAGATAAATGGTCGAACAGAGAGATCCACATTCCACTCACTTGAAATCACATAAAGAAAACACTAAAGTTGGATAGCTTTCGAGAAATTGTTTCGGAGAGGGACTCGAAGATATCGAATAGAATCGAATAGTACAAAAATCGTAGGAGAGAGAGAGGGATGGGGAGCCAAAAACTTCTATTCCCTAAATAATAAGAAAAGAGCAGATTCAGCACGGTTTAGATACAAAAATTGGAAACAAAATAAAACTATTAAAAATATAGATACACATGTCCTCTGAAGTGAGCAAGAAAACAATAGGCATTTACATTTAAACTGCCAAAGTTCCAATCAACAACGCATCTACATTTCACAAGCAGAGGAAAATTAAACGACAGAAAGCGATGAAAGTCGGGGTCTTTTAATTCTGCAAAATAACCAACCCTAATTTGCATATCTTCTTGAACAAAATTTCTCTGCGGTTCGACACAAAAGACAAAACGCAGTAACTGCAAGTCATCAGGGAGAAACCGGGTCTCAGCAAATAAACTATACATATAATCAACAGTACTAGGAATTAAAGGGGATTTTTTAAGCTTTTCATGCAGAGGGAAGATGACGTAGGGAAGGAAAGTGAGCCTAGGGAGGTGGTGTGGTGGCTGGTTGTCAGGTAGAAGGTGGCAAGGGGGGAAAAGGGGGAGTGGGCGTGGTGGGTGGTTGGGCATTGGAAGGTAACGAATGGAAGGAGGGAAAGGGGAGGTGAGCGTAGTGGGTAGATGGGAAAATGAAAGCCGGCGAAGGGGTAGGAGGGAAAGGGAGCGTAGGAGGCAGTGGCCATGGTAGATATGAAAGGGAACGAAGAGTGGGAGTGAAAGAGGGTATATGAGGGCAGTGGGCGGGGCGAGGAGATTAGCAGATGAAAGAGGTGCAGGGAAGGAGAGAAAAGGGGCCTAGAGAGCAGTGGGCGTAATAGGAGGTTGGGCAGGTGTAAGGTGGCAAAGGAAGCAGGTGATACGGGGCACAGGAGGCAGAGGGCGTGGTAGATAGATGGCCAGATGGAAGGGGGCGGGAGGGAAAGAGGGTATGGGGTCAGTGGTCGCGGAGGGAAGATTGGCAAATGGTGAAAGAAGGAGGGAAAAGGGTACAGGGATAGTGGACGTGGCAAGTGGTTGAGCAGATGAAAGATGAGAAAGGGAAGGAGGGAAAAGGGCCTTCGGGAGTAGTGAGCGTGGTAGGTGGTTGTGCAGATGAAAATGACGAAGGGAAGGGGGAAAAGGGTTGGGGGGGAAGGTTGAAACTGAAGGGAGGGAGGAGGGAAAAGTGGCCTACGGGGGTAATGGGCGTGGTGTGTGGTTCGGCAGACAGAGATGGCGAAGAGTGAGAGGGAAAGGGGGCAGTTGGGTGATGGTAAGTGGAGGAGGGTGGGAGGGAGGAAGGGGGCGTGGTGGCGCCACGGGGGCCGTTCGCCGCCGAAAGGTCCGACGGCAGTAAATTGGGAAATAAAGTGCGAGCGGGGCCGCGGGTGTTGTTTTACGGGCGACAGTGGCCGCGGAGGCGAGGGGCGGCTGCACAGACGCAGAGGAAGGTGGGGCGGCGGAGAGGCTGCAGAGGCCGTTGCGACGATTCGGACGGCGGGGAAGAGGCGTCGGCGGAGACCGGGCCGTCGCCTTATAACAAGGTTCCCCATTATCTTGAGAAAGGGTTCAGCGACCTCACAATAGATCTTTTAAATGGCGTTAGGTTTGTTGAGGCGACCTGAGTGTCGCAGAAACTTGTTGCACGGACATTCTAAGGACGTTCAAATACGCGACGCTGGTGGTTGTGGGTTCAAAGTTTGAGATTTTCGTCTTTTTTAGATTCATTCCTTGAATTGAAAACAAGCTGTAAAATTGAGAATACAGAGTATTTGATGAGAGTGCAAATTATTTCTGACTTTATGTATATAAGTGATGAATGGAGTAGTTTTAATAATGGAGTAGTAATTAGTAGTAGTAGTAGGTTGAATGGAGTAGTAATTAGGGTTCGAGCTAAAAACGATCAGTCAGTAACTGGCCGGTTCAATGTGAGCTGCTAATGGACACACTGACATAAATAGCTCTTGGATGGGTCAGGAATAATGGAACAAATGCGAAATCAATATGCACTATCGTTTACAACTCGTTTATTCACAAGAATGTTTTCACACATTTGAATCGATATGAAACCACAATATGTAGGGAAAGATATGACTGATTAACAATAACAAAGGAAAGGAGTACATTGTAGTTCAGAATAGAACAGAAAAAGGAATTTGTGAAAATTCTACAAGTTAGTAGAAGTCGGTGAAATACAAGAAAAGTATCAGGCGGCACATAATTTATTTTCTGAAGAGCTATCACTTTTTATTGCATTGCCTTTATATAATTTAGGAAAATACGCGATTTTGTTTACACGGAGTTGAAATTTAGAATATTTCTGTACTCATTAAAAAAATATATATCATAATGTTTTATCTCATCATAATTCTTTTCTTTTAAAATTGATGTCTACATTATAACATGCATCCATCTATTTGGTAAAACGTGCATTAAAGACAAAATATCTGTAAATCACCAGACCTGATTGTCTCGACATCGTTCTTCCAGAGACGCATTTTTGGCAATAAAGTAAAGCGACGATTATGTATATCATTAAGGAAAAGGTCAAACTTGTGAGATATTTATCTACAGTTTTGATGAAAACAAAACTGTGGAATACTGTACCAAAGTCATATTACTTGTTGCAGGTTAGCTGAAAATATAGTTTCAACTGATTTTTTTGCTAAAACCAAGACAAACAAACAGATTACGAATTTTAAACGGACATTCAAACTTCAACGAACTTCAGATTTACGAGGTAGTGATAAGTGTCAAAATCTATTCACAGTTCTAATTATTTCCAATATTAAATCACTGTGCTAATTAATTTTCTGAAAGATTTATTGTATTTCTGTGACAAGTGACTATTTCGTTGTTTTGAACGTTACGAGGACGGTGTATCAAAGTTTGAATTTGTTTCAAATCTTATTCTATATATCGAAGACAAACTTTCAGATATTATCTTTTATCTAATTACGGTAAAGTATAATCTACTGATTGTATTAAAGAGTTGCAGCTTAAGTGGACGAAATTCTATGTAGCCACATTGCCAAATTTCGTAAGTACTAGCTTCAATAGATTTTGTATGTAGCATACATTCTAGTTTTTAATTGAATCTTTCTTTTTAATTTCTTTAATACACATCAATTTAACATTTTTTAAAATATAAAGCTAGGTTTTAGTTGCTCTTATCTAGGTTCTCTTGTATTTATTCCAATTTTTATCACGTAAATTAAAACGCATTCGTGACATGGCTACTATTCGCTATACACTTTCTACTCTGTACACTCTCAAAGCCGACCTTCTGAAAGCCTTGACACACGTAAAAAATAATTTAGATCAACATATCCGAAGATTGGAAAAGGTCGTTCTCTACACAGACAGTTGGGTACAAGTCGACAACACAGCGAATAATACCAACCGTACACCCGTGACTGTACAAAAGACACAGGCACCGCATCCAGTCACAACTCAAAAAAAAATTTAGTGTTTTCGATTATGAAACAGATTTTCCTCGCCTTCCTGATCCTCACCACCCTTCTCTACCATCGACAAATTCATGCACAAACCAACGCAAACAGGCTAGGAAGCACGTCAAAACCAAAACACGTAAAGCTGCGCATCCTAGTTCACTTGAAAACAAAGATATTCCTACTGAGTCTAAAAAACAGGTACTTATTTTAGCTGACAGTCATGGCCGCCATCTTTCCTCCATTCTCAGTAGGAAGTTACCCTCCAACTTCTCAGTCTCATCTATTTTTAAACCTAACGGGAGGTTTGCAGATGTGACTGCAGAGTTAGACACCCACACGAAGACACTGACCAATCAGGAGACAGTCATTATCATAGGAGGGCAGAATGACATTAACTTGGGCGGTAACTTTACACCTGAACAACATGTAAACAAATAACAATCTGCTGCTCAAAATACTAACATTGTAGTCTCGACTCTGCCCTTCTGGTACAACAGACCAACATTATGCAGCGAGATTAAGCACGCAAACCAACAATTAAAACTGCAACTGAGAGAAACAAATGTCACACTTTTTGAAATTAATTTCCTCTCAGCAAAACACTTCACCCGGCATGGTCTTCACATAAACCTTGCTGGAAAACATGTAGTCGGTAACAAGCTTGCACAATACATCATCAACTCCAGTCCTACGCAGTATCCTACCAAAAATCCATCCCATTCACTTCCTTACGTTCTCCACCCCCACCTTTATTTCGAACCCTGTTGCTTCTTCCTCTGAACCTACTCCCCTTTCTCCCATTCCCACTACCAATTCATCTACACATCATGCCCCATTTTCCTCAAAACCTGTCACTGCCGGGACACACTACAACCTTCGATCATTCGAGGTAAAAATGGAGTAAATATATAGCAACTACAGTGAGATGCAGCAGAAAAGCATTCGTGTAGGTACTTGCAAAAAATAAACATTCTTCACCATAATGTTCAGTCCCTTTCAAATAAAACTGAGTTAATCAAGGCAGCTCTACAGAGCTATCTAAATCAAACGGACGTTATTTGCTTTACAGAACATTGGTTATCTCTAATGAACTTAGCGTTTTCCAAATTCAAACTTTTACCTGCAGGTTTTCATTGCAGAGAGAGAGAGAGAAAAGAGAAGAGAGAGAGAGAGAGAGAGAGAAGAAAGGAGAGAGAAGAGAGGAGAAAGAAGAGAGAGAAGAAAGAGAGAAGAGAAGAAAGAGAAGAAAGAAGAAGAGAGAAGAAGAGAGAAGAAAGAGAAGAGAAAGAGAGAGAGAAAGAGAGAAGAAGAAGAGAGAAAGAGAGAGAAATAGAGAGAGAGAGAAATAGAGAGAAATAGAGAGAGAGAAATAGAGAGAAGAAGAGATAGAGAGAAAGAGATAGAGAGAAAGAGAGAGAAGAGAGAGAAAGAGAGAGAAAGAGAGAAGAGAGAGAAGAGAGAGAAGAGAGAAAGAGAGAAAGAAAGATGTAACATTAATTTTAACAATGATACATAATGAAATATTTACCATTTGGACTGCATAAATGTGTATAAACAACCTGTAACATGTATTATACTGCAGCCTCCGGGTCAATGACCCCCATCTCGATGAGGTTTTTGTTCAGTTTCCTGATCCATTGAGTATATGCTGAGAAGGCCCCTTGTTTTGCTTCTGGACATAAATGTAACTTCATTATCTGTGCACGTCTTTTAGAATTCATTGGGAAATATAGTTATTCAAATTATCGTTTCCATGTTTTGCGGCAGGAAGTATTATTCCTTGACGAGGGACATCATGGACAAGAGCCCAAAATTTATTGCTTATTTATCCTTGTAAATAGATATTATTACACGAGAGCTTTTTTATTTTCAAAATTTATGTAGTATATGACTCAGTGTAGGGATCACAGAATTTTGAAAATGCGCATAGAATTAACTTCTCCCCATAGCACGTCATATGCAGTTTCAACTGGTTTTTGACGTAAAATAAATAAAATAAAATAAATAAATAAAATGAATTTACATTATTAAATGTGGTATATATTTTGAAAGTATATTGAGAGGAAAATTGTAATATTTCAAAAGAAATATATTTGTTAATTCAATGTATAATATGAACTGTAACGTATTGAACAATTTTATTCTGTGTTACATTTTTATCGAAGAAGCTATGGCTTGTGCTCGGGTGTAATGACAACAACCATCATTGAAATAGTATTTTGTTAATTATAAATAAACAAAAAATATAATAAATTAAGCATTAAAAACTTAGTAGACAATTTTAAAAATAAACGTAAGAGATTATATTAATTATTATTCGTGGTAGTAATTAATATACTTCATTTTTACAACTGAACCTTCTCATTTTAACTAGATGTGAGTAATATGTAATAAATGAACTCTTCAATCTGCTCTTACTTTTTAAAGTATTTGAGGCAAGGAATATATATTCGTATATTTAACGCCTCAAGTCCGAAATACAGCTAATTCGTGAATTGGTTAGTTCGTACATTAGAAAAATGGTTTGAGTAAAGCTGAATGGATGCACTGAACATATTATTTTGAACATCATCCGACTAATGTTGGCATTAGCCGCAGGACGCTGGCTAAGGTAGGGTGATTGTTTGAGTGTGAGGCGTCATGTGTGTTTGCGAGAAATAATTTATCCAAAAAATGTGATGGAAATTACACGTTGCATAGACTAAATATATGTAAATTGCAAAAGCAAAAGGTCGGAACGTCGTTGCCCCATCTCGGAAATACATAGTGAAATGACATCTGAGGTATACATAAGGTGAGGTTGTATCGCGTAAAAAGAAATTTACAACTGGCACAGTGGAATTCAAAAATACCTCTAGCCTTGTACTCTTCCCACCAGCAACCTCATTCCTGATTATCATAGGTAATACCACGAGTAGTTTGGAAATTGTCGATAAATCCTCAGCAAGCGAGGAGAATCTGAGAATTTTCAAAGCTCGAGAGGTATTTAAAAGGACCGTTCGTCGAATAAAAAATTACGTTCAACAGAGTTCCAAAATCCGCCAAATATTGAAAATAACTGAAAGCACGTTAAAATCGAAGAGATTATATTATAGCACATACGAGGATTATTGCACATCAGCCGAGCGGTCGATACGTACCGCCTCCATAAGATAGAGGAGTCGCAGCTTATTATTGCCAGTAGGGAAGAGCAGAAAGAAAAATCGGATAGAAAAAGGGATACACTATTTGAGATACAGCATCCTAATTGGAGAATTTTATATGTATAGTTAAACACTGATGGCTTTAATTTCACGAGTGGAATAGTCACAAAATCACTGTTATTGTTCGTCACTTTAACGTATTTTATCTTCTCTAACAACTTGATGTTGGATAATATGCACTCCATTCCGGTAAGTCCAAAGTTTACTTCAAACTTATTACATTATCCACCCCACTTAGGATAACGTTATCATTAATCACTCTACACTGACCACACATTCAATAGCTGGCGTATATGGCCCGTAGCCTCCACGTTGATGACTTTAGTAAGAACTATTCTGTAGGATTTTCTATAATTTTCAGCGATTACTAAGAGTAAAATGTACTATATTATACATTAGGATTTATCTTCATTACTTACGTTCTAAAGGCAATGGCCATAATGTATGCAATACAAAAATATGTTTTGTATCGTTATCAAGTTAACACTGCTAACGAGCTAACATTTAAGGGCATTTTTGGTTGTTATTTATATTCCTATCTGAGCATTCGTTCGGGTGTTACATATGGAAAACCCGTTATTTCTTGCGTATAATATCATTTGAGAGATGCTACAGACTTGCAATCTATCCAAATCGTAAGATGCATTATGTACCGAAAACAGATGAATCCTGAGTAATCTCTCTTCTGAATAGAATGTTCATAACTATATTTCTTGAGATACTGGTTTTCAAGTGAACCTCATTTCACTTTCTGAACATTATTTTATTGCTAATATACACAAATCTGAGAAAATAGTGTATGGTAGGAGCACGACCTCCACTTAATTTCTTCACATTGACGGCTGAAGGGCTGCAGCATCGCCTGCAGAGAACAGGAAAATAATTAATTTCATTATGAAGTTACGATCATCATCCTACTTCGTTAGTCGTCCTTCAATGCGATATAAAGATCAAGTCCCACAAATGTATCAGGAATGTCTCGAAAAGTCATCAAATTATTGCAATCTTTTGAGCCTCCTAGCGCTGATTTTCAATCAATGGCCACTATTATTGTTTTGTATTTTAAGATCTGATTAATCACTTTATACGTTATATATGAAAGTAACGCGCAGAAATATAATGAAACTGACATTAACAAAACGTTGCGCAAGAAAGTAAAATGTATTATTACGAAATAAAGAGTAGTCTATCTAAAAAAAAACTCTATATCTTGATGACACTCTATAAAAGAAAAAGTTACCTTATTAACATATATGTTTTAAGAATTTATTCGTTAAAAATTTTCTTCCCAAACTATCTAATTATTAAAAAGGAAGAGAACACGAAACTCTTCAACATGCAAATAAAATGTAACTCGAACACATTGAAACACAGTTGATTGCAAGCTATCAAGACTGTGACGAATCCTCGAAGTCTATGTTCAGAACTCATTCCGACAGTTTGCCTCTCGAATACACAAATTGCTTTCAGTCACAATTCAATTAAAAGTTTTCCGTAAACTGATATTTGACATAGACATAGGATGGATTGTTGATATGCCAGCGTTAAAGGAATATTGTTCCCACTCCAATTCTGTTTGAATGAATTCCCACATTATCAGTGATACGATGTACATAGTAAAAACGGCACAAAATTCCTTACGTTGGGAAAGGAGGATTTTTTATCGCGTATTTTTCTCGTATATGCAATTCTAATTTTTAACTGAATGAATCTTTATAGACAATACCTTTGATTAATTATTGAAAGACAATATCAGCAATAAAAACCGTAATTAGAATATCTAAAAGAAGTGAAGTTTTAGAAAGAAAAATGTCTAGAGATTATATATTCCGACGAAAAATAATGTATAGAGGATGGTCGTAAATCTTAGGTGATAAAACGATACCATATCACCGAAGTGTAATATATAACAAACGTGGTTACTTTAAACCTAATAATTGCAAAAAGCCCTGGATGGAAAAAGGCTACAGTCCTTCACAAATTATTTTCGTACTATATGTTATTTATACGAATTTTAAAGTAATGAAAGTTTTAGTCATGTAAAATCTGATACCAGATCATGAGTCCCATAGGCGTCGTGCATGTTATATTCCGGCAGGTGACGGTGATTTTCCATCGGTTGAAAGTGAGATCTGGCGTCGACTTACACGTCGGATTGCGGGGTTTCTCTCCTGCAGGACTCTCCTCCCGGCAGAGCATTGCTCTAGCAGGGGCAAGTGCTAAATGCTTATAACTTGTCCGACTTTTTCCATGTAGCTTCCCGACATCGACTACAGTGAATTTCATAATATATAATGATATTCAGTTGTAGAATAAAATTCAATAACGTTCCAAAGTTACGATCCATTCTTATTCATGACGTCATCATTCTGAAATAGGCGAAATAATGTGTGTCCCCTCATTGATTTAAGGTGGGTCGTCAGCATACTTACGAGTTCATTACTCAGCCTCGTAAGCAATTTAGGAAACATAGAGGGCTCCAAAGCGTGAGACAAACGACAATAATTTAGAATATTTTTATTTCTTAATACAACATAAACGATTTATGTTATTCAATTCAACTGTCGCTTAGGAACAAGTTCGTAACTCGGAAGATTTTGACTGTGCGGAACATATTTCCAACGTAACAATCTATCCAACAAGGTGATAGGGTGGTGACAAATAAATATATGGACATATGTGGATCATATAATGGACAATTTAACATGCCTAACTGTTCTACACCTCGCACCTAAATGTGCATAGCGTTGGTTGCCTCATTAGCTCAGTGGTCAAAGCAACTGGACATGAACCAGGAAACCTGGATTTGCTTCCCGGTCAAAGTACTATTCTCTTGAAGAATTTAAGTTATTACTTCAATTGTTTCACATAAACAAGGTCAAAACATGAAATATATTTACTGTGAAGAACTTCGTAATTGGGATAATGTGGAAGGTTGGTGACTAGGAGTATTGGTGACAGGACGGTGACCATCGAATCTGAACAACGTAGGAGAAATTTTATAGCGGTTGATCAGTTGGAAGTCAACAATTATCAAGAATATAAGAGGAATTGTATAAACAGGTGAATTGTAACACAGAATGACTTAATCTGTTTAATATTTTATATTATTAACTAATAATTACTTTAATTAACTAGTTAACTAATAACGAACGTTGTGAATAATTACGTTTTCTAATTAAAATTACACAATATGAGATCGGGAATAAAACACGCAAGAAATAGAGAGCCGGTTTCTGACTGGATGGGAAGTCTAGGCTGCTTTGATTGGTCTTTCCAGGGGTTCCTCCAAATAATTCCACGCGGAAGCCGAAAGGACAACGAAGGACGACGAAGCATGTCCAATCCTTCCACTGTTATCTTTAAGACCGAGCGATGGGTTGATCCCAGTCCCATCCCAAATGGCTCATCCCCTTGATCTCAAAAGGCTCCGACAGAATTACGAGTACAAAGAAGTCAGGCTAAAGCCAGACCTCGGGTTCAGCAACATCGGAGACAGACAGATGATAGGAAGTCCTTCGTCCACATCACACCCAGATCTCGCAGAGCCTTCTCCCACACTGATCCAAGCACCACCGCTTCTCCCGACGCAATCAGTTCTCTTCCGCTTAGTATCGGGGCGGCGAGCAGTGTGCTCCGGTACGTGAAGTCGAGTGGGATTTGGACCTGGCTTTCCATAACGTCTAGCGAGCGGCGTGTGAGTGGCTTTAGACAAGCGGCGCGGGAGACGGAAGAGCCCGAGGGGGCGGCGGGGGGCCAGACAGCGTTGAGCTGGGCGTCGGGGGCGGCAACGGCGTTGGGGCGGTATCGGGAGTGGGAGTGGCTTTGAGGGCCGCGAGGCAGCGGGGGCGGCGGCCGTCTCGCAGATGAAGGGAACAGCTGTTGCGATAAGGGCGGCGGGGTTCGCGTGGGAACCAGGAGCAGTAGGGGCGGCGTGGGTTGCTAGGGCACTGGTGGTGGCGGGGGGGGAGGTGGGCGCTATATGCGATGAGGGTGCAGATGCTGATGCGACGAGGTAGTGGGCGTTATGTAAATTGAGGACATTCACATACAAGCAGTTCTTAACAATCATCTATTTATTAGAATACGTCAACAGCTTAAACTGAATTAGTGATTCAAAACGTTCTTGTGCGGTTTGTTGACAATTGATAGCTGGCACACAATTGTTTAATTTTTCGTGTTTGCAGGCGTATTAAATGCTGTGGGTATTAATCTCCTAAGAGTAGTGCATGACATATCTCGGAACGTGTGGACGTTGCCCCCTTGCTGGATGGTGAAATTCGGCGCTGTCATAAAGGTCGACATGCGGTCCCCATCCTGGTACCTCCCACCAGTGGGGACAAGCTTTAAGCTCCTTCTGGTTCCCTAACATGTGTGGCAGCGTAGTTCGTATAAGTGTGTGTTCGAAAAGTAGTGAAAATAGGACAAGGAAGAGAAAGGGAAGATCGCGCAAGGTCCGTGGCATGTTTGTTAGGGCTCCGACATTCGCCTGGTATTGATCGGTGAAACCACGAAAAACTACGGACGAATTTGACCTACCTACCTAGGGTCGAAAATCACACCACCGTCGGGTCTCGAGCTCTAGGACCTCCCAGTTCGCGACAGTGACATCAGTTGATGCCCCAACCGGCACTGTTGACACCCGTACTAAGCAAAATTCGTAACAACGCGAAACCGATGAAGAATAAAATTCAATCCTACAAATTTGATCGGTAATTTATTTACATTGATTATATATTGTAATTCCATGTACAAGTTTATATAATGATTTATCTCTAATTAGTGTGTGTTTTCAATGCATTTTTGTAACCATTGTGTATTTGTAACTACTGTAGTTTTGTAGAAGCCAAGGGGAGCTCATCATAAGTTTTTGGAACTACTCGAGGTTTTCACTGGCAATAGAGGCAGAGATGGCAGGTTGACGTTTGCTTCGGGGGCAAGGAAGGTGGCCCTGATGATGGGCGGGGACAGGGTGAGTGGCAGGATGGGGCATGGTGGGGGCGGTGGACGCGCCGTTGGCAAGGATGTCGCGGGCGGTGGGGGCGGCGGGGGTGGCGGGGGGCGGGGGGGGGGGGGGGGGGGGGGCGTCGAGGTCGGTCAGGGCATCGGGACGTCGGAGGGATGGGGGCGGCGCGACGCCTGCAGTGTCTGTCTATTGCATTCCAACAGCGCACGAGGCGCCGCGACGGCGCAGGTCTTTATGACGAACGACACGTGCAAATATGAAATTCCTGTCGCAGAACGAATCAAGGGACGCCTGCGTTTGAGTACAGCGCAGAGGTCCTTGAGGGTGACAGGCTGGGAATGAATTCTGAAGTGGCTGCGGGAAAGTAAAATGTAGATGATGATAAAAAAATGTCAAACTCAGAAGTGATGTCGAGATGATGTGCTAGTCGAGATGATCGATAGTAATACAGGAAAATCGAAACAATATAATAGAAAAATCGGTAGCTGAAAATCACTGATTGCTCAGTCTCAATGGGAAAGCGAGCTGGAATACATTAAGGGAGCTACCCATAAAACAATCCTGTAATTTAAATTTCATAGTTGAAAATTCTTTCTATGCAATCAGAAGTAGAAGAGGTTACATTTAGAGCATGCCTAGTGTGATAAAAACATTTTTTGTGCTAGTGTAAAAGTGAAGGGATGTTCATATCTTCAGATAAAACTATGAATGCAACAAACAAAACAAAATCCTTGCGACTGATCAGTCACAGCTGATTCGAATGTAACATGGCACCCAACTAAACAATTTTTTAATTTAATCAAAATAAAAGCAAGTCGGCAAAGACTGTCTATCATATAGTGTATGTCACACATGCTCAAATTAATTTTATTTTGCTCGTAGGATCTTGACCTATCAGCCTCGTCTCGCAACCATTCCCATTCGGAAAATAAAACGTCTCTTTTACCACTCGTGTCATAAACATACTTTTCAATGTAATACTAATAAAACTAGGTGGTACAACATCACATACTTTCTCGCATTATTTCTACATTGTTAACTTTTAAAAATTCAGTGAGAGTAACAAAAAATAAGGCCCGTTCAATTCTTTTAAATCTCCCTTTAGCTATCCATGGAAAAAATTGAACTTTGCTGTATTAAAAAATCTGTGATTTCAAAGAACATGAGACCTGCATCACTATCTTAAGAGTCCCCTACGCTATTCGAAAACAAAATTTATCAAATAGTTTGGTTCCCTTTTCGAGAAAAGTTTGAAAGTGTTTTTGCGATTTCATGTAAAGTCCTCTTAAAAATCAAAATATCCGTGTCGAACACCCAAAGCCTCGAGTTTATTTAGATCGATTGGGGAATATTAAGTTGGAAGAAAATCGGCTGAACGGTTTAGGCGCTAGTATTGTCCACCGAAGGACAGACGGACAGACAGAGAGACAGACGTTTTGCCATCAATCGATTTATCGGTATCAAAGACCCATAAAACATGGTATCTGGCTACACCACGTGTTAGAGGATATTTTTTATAAATTTCGCAACTGCATTTATCCACATTTTCACTATCATAGCCCGGCAATAAGAGTTTTTCTGCCGAAAATTTCTGTGCTCGAATACGTAACTTTCTCTTCCTACTAAATACCTTCGTAAGGGCAAGATAGAAAAATTCCTGATACGCAGTGAATTGTGAAGCAGTACTAGATGAATCACGACAAACGTTATGGAGATCCCTATTGACAAAATGGAATAGAAGGATGATTTTAGGGGAAAGTAAGAGAAATGGGAATAAGAATAGGAGCTCTCGTGTACCACTCCCGAGGGAATGCTAAGCCACCATGAGTTAGTGCTTCGTTTGCTTGTCAATCCTAGGCGTAATAAATAGTTTTATTTCAAATACTTTATGATATCACTAACTGAAAATTGTGATAAAATATTCACGTATGTAGGGTAACTTTGTAGAATATGAAACAACAGTGAAAAGCGAGTATAATCTCAAGAGTTTCTATAATAATTAATAGACTCGACTTTTAATTGTAATTTAGCGATAATTAACGTCCATTTACTTCAATATTCTTAAATTACAACATTATGCATCTGAAACGTAGTATGAATCAGAAAGAAAAATGAAACAAAGGGTGTTGATCAATGACTGCCTAATTAGAAAAAAAATTGAAAACGAAAGTAGAGGTTCACAAAAAGCGATATATACATATGGCTTCTTTTAATAATCGTGTAGTACTGCAAAGGCTCTGAAAAGATAAAATCAAAGAATTACAAACATAAAAACGAGTTAAGAAAACTCGTCAAAAGAGCGAAATAACAATTAAAACTGGTGAGTCACCAAGGGAGCTTCGAACGTGTGTTAGTGAACCGCAGAGAATATGTTAGAAGATTGAACAACAAGGAAGTTAACTGCGGAAGAAAGAAGTAAAATAAACGAGCTCTTCTAGTCGGAAAAAAATGGTCGTTCGTGAGACCTCAACGAAAATATTCTTACACGAAAAAAATACATGAATCATAAAAACAAAAGACAAACTAATTCGTGAAAGCTCGTCGTAGTCATCAACACTTGAAAATAAGACAGACAGAACCACGTATCTTCCGTTTATGAACTGTTAGAATATGTAGGAAGACCAACAAATTTTGAATGCAGGTGAATCGAAAGAGTGAATGAGTATGAGTGAATGAGTGAATAAATGAATGAATGAATGAGTGAGTTAACGACAAAACGAAAAATCAAGAGAACAAGATAGAGAGAGAGAGAGAGAGAGAGAGAAAGAGAGAGAGAAAGAAGAAAGAGAGAGAGAGACATATATAGAGAGAGTGAGACAGAGAGTGCAAAAGATGGACTTGTCTAGTATTGCACATGTTCGGAAGCAAACGAAATAAATTAATTATAAGCACCAATAGAAACTAATGAAGAAATAACGGAATGGAGCAGATACCCATGTCGAGACATACATAGCCACGACACGTGCGTTAGCAAACTGATTGAATAGGCCCAATTACAGCCGCGTCTACCTGCGCGCCAGTAAGACCTACAGCGAACGAGCGCTGCCGCGCGTGCGACCGCAGAGGGGGGCGTGGCGCCGGCCAGGAGGAGCACTAACGTGATAGCAGCGGGCGCACTGGGGCGAGAGGGCAATCGCGCGGTGGAGCTGGCAGGCCAGCGGCCACACAAGCGTGTCGTTAGGGCACCGTGCAATCAGGCGACCCTGCAACGCCGCCGCCCGCTGTTCGAGCGGTCGACGCGACACGGAGCGACAGCGCAGGCAGCCTTCGCCCAGTCAATGGGCTCGTGTGTGTGTGTTTGTGTTTGTGGATGTGTGGTGGTGTGCGTGGGGAAGGGGGCATGCGCGAACGAGCGAGCACGCAATCGCTCGCATTCACGCATGTGCGAGAAATGAGGAATAGACGCGGCGCAGGCCGACGCGAAATTGAAATACGCTCGTTCCGCACGTTCTTTGTCCGCGCGCAGAAAATTTCTCTTGGAATTCTGGTGCAGTTGTTGCGCAAAGAACGTGACGAAAATGCTAACTATTTTAATGAAATTTTCTGCGTTATATATCCTTTGTTGTAAGAAAAATTCTAAGATCTTTTTATTACACATTTCTTTTCGATGTTTTTAATCGGAGGCAGTTTCTTTTGTGGTAACAGAGAGCCTTAGCACATTAAAAATTGCAATTAAGAACACAGATACACAAAATACAACCAAGTATTTATATCCCAAATTGATTTAAATAAGACGATAGTCTAATGCGTTACTGTAGTGTACAATAACAAACAATAAATACGATTTATTTGTTCTTCCATGTACAATTTTACTCATGCAGAGTTTCAAGGGGTAATGAAAGGTATTTTAATATTAAGTGTAATAATAATTTTCAGCCATTTAAAATAATTAATGACAAGATGTTTCAAATTCTGAGCGGCCAGATATTTATTTTTGAAATACGATTCGATGAACATTTTTTAAACAATGGAAATACATTATCTTAGATTTCCTGTTCGCAGAAAATTACATGCAAAGCGATATCTTGTTTACATATTTTATTAAACAGACAGGATTTATCTGGTATTAAAAATGTATATGATATTATTAAGATATAATTTAGAAGAACATATTGCAGGAACAATTGTCTCTCTCTTCAATAAATTAGTTGGAGGGTGTCGAAAAATACTGAAACTTTTAGACATTTTCAAAACATGCTCCATTTTCATAAACATACTTGTTCCTACTCGGGCGAAAGGTACAAAAAAATTATGACCATATTTAAATGATCTGTTTCCAATTCGAGGGACAGCGACCTCAGTCAGATCAATCAGAGAATATTCGGAATATTCGTTTTGACGAAAATTTTGTGTGCAGTTTAGGCGCTAATGATTCGAGAAAAGAAGCTTTTTTGGTATTATGGATCCTAAGCACGTGGATTCTTACTACACTATGTACACCAAAAAGTAAAATCCTACGTGTACGATTCAGATACATCTTCTTTTTTGGTATAGGGAACGCAGACATCAAATTTCTCTGTCGAAAAGCGGCACATTTCCCGCAGCATTATAGAACTCTTGACATAATTCCTAGTAATAGCAGTAAACGAGAAATTAAAAATGCGACAACCCAAGGACTTGAAAATGCTAATCCGTTTTCGAAACATAAAGTGACGACATTACAAATACAAACACGAACGTAACACAATTTTCAACGCGAAGCAAATCTTCTCCTTGAACATACACCCGCACACGCTCACGCACATAAACACTCAAGTACAAAGCTCCGTATCCTCTAGCAGCAAACTCTGGGGAGACCTCCGCCCTCGGTACACGGCGCACAAGTGCGGAGAAGGTATAGGGCGCGCGGGAGCTGAGCTCGGAAGCGGGAGCTGAGCCTTGTAGACGAGGGCGAACCGCAGCTGCAGCTGACGCAGCGTCCTGGGCCGCCGCCGACAAATCCCCGCCACCAGCACCGTGGCCGTCGGGCCCGCAGGCCCCGCCTCCACCGTCAGGGCTACCGCTGCCGCCGCCCCCGATCCAGATCCGTCGCCATCCCCCGCCGTCGCCGGACGCGCGTGCCCCCCCCCCCGCTCCCGTGTTGCAGTCACCCCATCCCCATCCCCGACATCCCCAACCCCGACATTCCCATCCCCGACATCACCATCCCCGACATCCCCATCCCCGACATTCCCAACCCCGACATTCCCAACCCCGACATTCCCATACCTCCGACATCCCCAACCCCAAAATCGCATTCCCGACATCACCATCGCCGACATCCCCATCCCCAACATTCCCAACCCCGACATTCCCATACCCGACATCCCCGCTGGGAAGGTCGTTCACATCGCTCCTCTGTTTGCTCCTCGGTAACCGTGCTCACCCCCGTCGCAAGTGGCAACAGAGCCCTAGCTGTTACCGCCGCCCTTTCCGCCATCTCCGCCACCACCATCAAATCCCCGCTCCAACTTCCGTCGCGAATACTGCCAGTGCCCTAGTTAACACCGTCGCCTCTGTTCTTAAAGGTCACCTTGTTTTCCGCTACCCCGCCAAATTCCCGCTGACACGTCGCTCTGACGCCCCCGTCACTCCCTGTGGCCATACCCACAGTACCCACAGTGCCGACACCCCCTAGTCACTCCCGCCGCCTTCACTGTACCGGTCCCACCATCCCCGCTCCGGCACTACCTCTGTCGCTTCCAGTGCGTTCGCCGCCGCTGCCGCCACCCTCACTCTACCAGCGCCATCACCACCAAATCCCCGCTGTGCCCTGTGCCCACCGACCCCATCATTACCTCTTCCCCGTGTCGGGTCCTCCCCCCCCCCAGCGTACGTCATACGGTTCCGCCATCCCCGCTCCGCCACAATTCCCTCGTTGCTCCACCTCTGTCGCCATCAATGCCCTCGCTGCGAACCCCCTCACTTCAGCATCGCCACCGCCCAATGCCCTCGCTGCTGCCGCCACCCTCACTCCAGCACCGCCACCCCGCCCCCCCCCCCGCCCCCCCCCCCCCCCCCGGCCCGCCCCCCCGGCCGCCGCCAGGGCCCTCGAGCATTGCGGCAGGCGCTGGCGCCGGGGCGGGGCACCTCGCCGCGCTCCCCGGGCCGGCGGAGGCGCCCGCGCTGAAGAAGCGGCTGCGGCGGCCTCCGGCGGGGATCGGGGCCCACGCAGCGCGCGGCCGAGAGGGAGATCAGCGCAGCGGCACGCAGCCCCAGGGGCGCAACGACGAGCCATCAGACGCACTCACGCTGCCAACAACATGCCCTCGGAAACGAGACCCTCCGGAATATCCAACCTCTTGTGGATCAAATGCCAATAATGAAAATGTTTGGTCGATGTTATTGGTACATTCAGATTCGTACGAATTACTTTTCCACATAGTCACCACGTACATTTACGTGTAAAAGATTGTCATATCATGGAACCGAGCGAAGTGGCTCAGGGCGTCGCTGACTTCGCATTTAGGAGGCCCGGCTTCAGCCCCCGGGCCGGCGATCCTGACAGGGGTTTTCGTGGTTTCCTCGGTTTTCCAGGCGAATGCTGAAATGGTTTTACTCAAAAGTTGCAATCGCGAAACCTGTGTCGCTAGCCGAATTCGTTGACTACGTGAAGTCGGAAAGGTCAAGCGATTTCGAGACATCGCGAATTCCTGGTTGGGTGACCGAGTAGGAACCCCGGACGGAACGTCACCGAGGCCAATTGCCTTTTACGAATCATATAATGCCTAAATACAAATACATAAGGTGGAATGTGTTTTTACAATTCTGGTTCATATACCTCTACGTGGAAGAAAGTAATAACATTTTTTTGAGGTCTTCTTAACAGAAATCTTTTGCCTCTCAAAAGGTTTTTTATTGGACTAAAAATGTGATAACTAGGAGGACCTAAATCTGGGTTAAAGAGTGCGTATTCAGAATTTTTTATTACTGATTGACTCGCTTAGGGTGGCGGATTTTTTTATGTTATTTTTAAGTTTTATTTATGCTTTGCAAGCCTATAATAAATATAAATTTTAATAATGTTACAGTTTTCTGACTCACTCATCTTCAAAGAGAGAAAGTTACTTGAAAAATAGTTGATGAGAATATTTAATTTTTTTGTTCCATTACAAAATTGGATGTAGTTATTTGCTGACAATACTTGGTTTTGGTATCGAAGAATGAGGACTGACTTCATTATCACTATAAGATCTTATTAATTGTACGATACAATTTTGCTCGTCTTCTTTTTAATGTACATCATTTTCTTCATGCATCAAACTTTCTTTCCATTTTCCAGTTTTTCTCACTTGATAATATATTTTACACGATTCTAATACTCCATTCGAATCACACAGTTTTCCATACTACAAAACCATCACAAACATGTATTTTCTAGAAGTTTTCTAGAATATCCTAGAGATCACCAGCTAAGAATTGTGCCAATCGATTTGCATTGTCGAGAGACTTCAAATTGATCATCTCTGCAGGTGACGTAAGTCACATAAAGCCCGTTTTACTAGCCTACTACATGTTGACACTCATAGAAAAATTTCTTGTAGTGTTACAGATGGATCCACAAAAAACATTATCAGTTCCCCATCAGGAGATCAAGATATATCAAATGACACTTCATTTGCCTTAGAGTGGACCGGAAGGAACCTAACCGAGAGTGATAGACAGACGGATGGATGGGAGCAGATTACTCGCTTACTATATAAAGATTTCCTGTCTCCAGGAGTCACTGTTAATGCCGAAGCATATTGTGGGGCAGTGCATAAGTTGCGACGGGCAATTCAGAATCATCAGCGAGGACTGTCGCGTCCATATCTTCCTCCTCCATGCCAATGCCTGATATGTTGCAGCAAACGCAAGATGCCTGGCTGGAAACACTTCGTTAGAACATTTTCGATCGGACATTCCGAACGACCCTCATATTTAACTATTTATGTTTAAAAATTTACTTGTATTGTAGATGAAAGCGAACGTCAATGTTACAGTTATGTTTTTAGAAATTATAGGGTAAAAGCAGTGGAAGTGACAATTTCCGTAGTATTCTTAAAATTCTTGTGCTGCAGAACTAAATTCGCTAAATGGAACTCAATGGGAGATTAGAATACCTCTTTATGAATAGGTAACTTTTCAATGCCCAATTTTCAACTTCTTCAATTTTTAATTATTTTTTTACAAATTCCCATTTGAATCTAGTAATACAAAATTGCAAAATGTTGGTAATGGTTAGACACTTGACTCAGTAATGGAACCCGATATTTAACCTCCATAACGTAATTGATTGATTGATTGGGTGCGTCAACTGCTAAGATCATTGTAGCATAAGCATAGCATAGCATAGCATAAGATCTGTAAGTGTACTGTATCTTCATCATTGTGACGATCTTTGCCCCGCAGGTTGGCGAGATCCGGCACCGATCTACCCGTCAGATATCGGGGATTATTCCCGTTCCTGGTAATGTAGAGCATGTAAGTGTAAGTATGTTTAGTGACGGCCAGGATAGAAGAAGGAAGAGGAAGGAAAGATCGCGCGCGGTCCATGGTCCGTTTTTTAGGATACTCCGCAGGTATTCGCCTGGTGTTGATCGCAGTAACTATGGAAAATGTCGGATAAGAGCAGCCGGCCGCTGGAATTCTCCTCAAGGCAACTACTGAATTGGACCTGGCTCTACAACTATTGTCGAAAATTCTGCCACCATCGAGACTGAAACCTAGGACCTCCCAGTCAGGACACTGCAGTGACATCAGTTGATGTCCCGAGCCACCCTTCCCGGTATTTACAATTCAGATTCTGCATCTTTCCCCAATCGCCAACGTTGTACGTCCCTAATGCTCATCGTAGCTGGGATATTTAATCTTTCAACCTCCGTAGATGACGGGTTTTGAAGCGTACAATATCCCGGGAGTGGGAGATGCACTGACTTCCTACACAAACGTGCAGGAGTGATTGCCGACCCTTCTAATTCCTCTCATTCAAACTACGAAACCAAATTGCGCATCGGGAGAATTATAGTTGTACCACCAGAGCACATTTTAAAGTGGCTCGGTCGGTTTTTATTTTTTTTATTGGTTATATTATTAGCAGCATATTCTTCAACCACAATACATTAAACCCTCGTTAACACGAACTTCAAGGGACTGAAATAATTGGTGTTATTTTTATAACAATTCGTGTTACCCGATTTATATATTTATATGTATATATAAAAATTCGGAATTTTACGAATTATGAATTAAATTAGATTCATGACTCGTTTCGTTTGTATGTCACTCGTAATTATTTTTCGAATAATTTTGTTATTAATTTGAGCGCCGGAAATAATTACGACTGTAATCCGGATGTTTCCTACGTAATTTGAATATTTCTTATCCAAAATTATGTCGTGCTAGCTCAGTTAATTGGGTTCGAAGTTCATAACTGTTGCTACTTACTCTGCAACCAATTACTCAATATGCCATCCATACGGAGTGGCGAGAAATATGAAAATCTTATCAAAATATCTACTATTGGATTGCACGTAACCAATAATGATAATCAGCTTTCTATTAAAGTAACAAATTGGAATTTATTATAATGTGAAATGTGATTCTAATGAAAGTTAAACATGAATCGTTAATCCAAAATGAAATTATTTTTGGTCATGATCAGCTCTCTTTCTATCTTGTAATAATTATAAATCAACCTTGTTATATTCGCGAATCTCTGCGCGCTCTTCACTTCTCCATTCGATGGCGCCCCGTAGAATCTTCTCCGGCGTCGCAGCATAATCTTCCTTCTTGATAAAGTTCTCCGCCTAATGTTCGCGATCAAGTTCAAATTCTATCAGTTTTTATTACCCCTTACTTCACTTACTCGTGTCACGGGTAGACGCCTATATACGTACTGACTATTACTTCGTAAAATTCGTTCGTCTTTTCCCACAAGAACGTTTTATCCTAGTACAAGAAACGATAGACTTAATTAAAATACAATTTATTGCAACAGATTTGGTTGTTAATCAACAGTCTTTACTCGACCTGGTTAAATGTCAGGAGCCGACCCACTCATTACCGCGATGCTAGAGAGAGTGTTCTGTTCTTCCTAAAACCCAAAGCATCAGAACTCCATATCATACTCTTTTGTCTAACAAAAACAATGCCATTCCACATCCTTTTCATCTAGCGAAAATGACCTTTAACGCCGGTTGGCACATAGCGATCCCTCCCGCGATCGTCTATTGCCATTCCTATATTGCACTTCATATTAATGACATTCATAAACAAAAATGGTTTCCCATTTTCGATATATATATATATATATATATATATATATATATATATATATATATATATATATATATATATATATATATATGTTGAAGATTTTTCCACATTTTTAGTTATTTTCGAGACAATTTTTTAGTTGTGTGGTTTTTGAATATTTACAAGGAAAACGCCACTACAATTATGGGAAATGGAATTACAGTCTTCACAGATGTTGTTTTCTAACTTCATGCTTGTTGGAATGCAGGTCGGAAGGGGTGATCCATGATCCCAAGTTAGGACGGCAGAAGAACTCAAAGTGGTAGGTGTTACGCTTTTTTTCTACGTGAGCACCAGATTCCTTTAAATACAACTGGCAATAAATGCAAATAAAAAAGTTAAGGGTATCACTGGTTAGAACCTCCTATACATCTACCCTCCATCACTCTTGTCAACTGCGAATACTACTCGTATTCCTCTAGGCAGCCAGTAGACTGTTGCAGGGTCTAGGTTCCACGGGTAGAATCGGACAAACATCAGAGAATTTAGATATTTTTTAACATTTCCAAACATCAAAGATATCATTTTTCAACCAGATTTATCACACTTACCAGCAAAAAGTAAGAAGTCAGAAAATACTTTAGTTAACCATCTCCTTTGCATTTCCGAAGGGCTTTTGTGCCAATACTTCTGAATTATTTATTTTTGCTTTACCTGAAGGTTTTTGGATTATTTCACTTTTCGCCTACAAAATATCTCGTTTGCCTTGACAAATAAACATAAAAACAATCGGTATATAACACCGTATAAACAAACAAAGACATATAACATAAAAACAATCGGTTTTAGTTACAGAATAATCAAATGATTGTCATGGCCTTCATTACTCCAAAAACGAGATCTTATCGACTTAATTGTTCTGAAAACGTTCGTAATCACAGAACGTGGCCCAGATCCATTTGCCGCACGTGTTAATTCATCCCTGGCTCCGCTGTCAAACGCAAGGGGCAGTCGCGGACGCTGGCTCGCCGTGGGTCACGAGCTGAGCCTCTGGTTGTGGGCAGACAGCGCTCTCGCCCACCCCCGCCGCAGCCGCAGCTGTGAATCCTGCATGCGGCAGCCGGCTGCACGCTTGCATGTGTGACGAAAGCGGTTGCTCGCCACTTAGCGCTGACGTCGTTATCCTTAGGCCACGGCTCCACCGCGGATGGCAGTGCTGAAATTTGCGAGCGGGACATTGCGCGAGCGAGAGAGCGACATGTATTATTGCATTCCGCAGTGCTTTGTATTTGAGCGGCATGCTGTTGATGCTCTCACGAGGTAGGTGAGATTTATTTTTGAAAAGCTCTCAGAGCCAGTTATAAAAATACGTTTACTGAAAGCTTTATTTCGTAAACGTTCCTTTTGAGCGTTTACGAAATAAAGTTTTAAAAACTACTAAAAATAAATTACTGAAACCTTTATTTCGTAATCGTTAAGATCTCTTTTATCATATAAATTAATTTTAAAAAAATATATCCGTACTACTATTTCTATTCAAGAACCCAAAATTTGTTCGTATTACAGCGCACTTCCTGTTACGAGACTTCATGCAAACGAAGGTTTACTGTACATATTATTCCGTAAGCAATCCACCCCATGAAAACATTAGTTTAAGTTGTGCCTATCAAGCCAATATTAGTGCTCCCTATTATTTTAAGATGTTATAACATTTAGCATCTTTGCTACTAATAGACAACGGTTAAATGAAGAAATGAAAGCTGAGCTACAATTCCTTTCCAAATAGAGACGTACAGTTTTTGACGGGCAGCGTTTGTGCTTTATTTTCTTGCGATTATTACGTAAAATTCTGATGAAATATTAAAATGTTGTATGCTTATTGCTTTCCATTTAGTAATTCGTTTTCAAATCTCCACAATTCTTTCTTCTAAAAACATTTATTCGTTATAGTTCATGAATTCAAGGTGTACGTCATAACATTTTCGTCACTTTCATTAATTCCTTTACGAGAAAAGCAGCAAATATATAATTTTATGTTCGTAATATTACTGCAACATAAGTGAACCACTTATTGTTTGAGTACAAATGAGAAAAAAATAATCGATACAGAATCTCGTTACAAATATTTCTTATTAAATATTTGTTGTGTGATCTGTCTTATTAAAATCCAGCAAATAATTTCGGAAAACAATGCGACACAGGTTTTACTGCATGTATCATTTCAAGATATGAATTTAGAAATTTTTTGAGGCATCAATTTAACAACACTTTTAGGCTCGAGCTGTTTGAAAGTAATTAATTTCAGTTGTATAAACACTTTTATACATCATTACTTTTATTCACAGCCTTCAGATACGAAACATTTTTTATTAAATTAATGAAAATTTACAGTTTTTATTTTGTAGGTTTCATAATCATTAAAAAAGGAGCTCAGTGAGGAGCAAATAGTTTACTGTGCACAAAATGCTTGTCACTCAAAATCCTATTCGATCTAGGTCCTAAAAATATGCTGTGTGCTTTTCTGGTCGTACTGACGCGAATCCGCTGTTGCAGCTCCCGTTCCGACTGTGTTGGATGGAAACTAGCACGCGCGACAAAGGCGATTACTCGCTGCTTTGCGTTGCCATCGTTATCTACGCAAAACACAATTGTTTTGGTGAGTGGCGTTGTTCGAAATGTTTCTACAAATGTTTCGGAAAGAGATTTGGTCGGTAAGCGTTTAAACACGGAGTGAAAATCTTTTCTGTAAAGGAAATACGATGGATAAAGTTTTCTTGCATGGGTGCTAAGGTACAGTTTACTAAGAGGTCTAAAAGTTGAAATCAATTGTGTTGGTGTTCGTGTAATGATATGGTTTGTTTCACATTGTTGAATGCGAGATCTTTGTTTAAATAACATGTTCTTTTTTCAAATCATGAACATTATGAATTTCACTAGGCGCGACTAGTACGTATAATGAAGGATTCAGTTCATGGAATCGATTCCTCTCTATTGAACTGAATCAGTTATTCAAAGGACCAGTGCCACCCTAAATTGAGCATTTACCACATTTTGTACAGTAAACAGAGAGATTTTATATTTTTCAAAGCTATGCTGAAGGAATGATTTAAATAATTACCATTTGAGAAAGAATGTTTAGAAGCTCTTCTAATAACTCGCTATTACTAAAGTATGTACTACATAAGCTTCAATTCCTTTATAAGTTATGTTAAATTAACGTAATTTTAATTATACAGTTATCTAAAAGGTTGTAGCAAACTCTGGAAGAATTAATTTTATTATTTATATATTCTGACAAATAATTTTATATATTAGCAACCCGTAAAGAGTTTTTGGAATTCTTCTCACAATAAATTTCTGCTATAAACTCTGTACTTAGGTCATCAATCTTTAGGTTCTCTCTAGAACGACTTTGCGTCACTTTCAGAGCTTATTTTGGAATTAACCTTTCTTTGCTTGTAACCTGTAAAGCACTCGCAGTAATGTAAAGTAGGCAGTAAAACGGTTGCTCTCCTTTAGCTGCATGCCATTATACTATTTCTGGGCGTCATGCAAGTCTTTAAAATTATGAAAATTGGCTTGGGCTAATGCTTTGCGAAAGAGACCTGCGCCAAGCCACCGTGCACAGGGGCGGCCCGAGCCCTTCCCAAGGAAGACAATGCGGCTCCCAAGACGAAGGCAGAAGAGAAACGGCTGTTTTATGACCTGTAAAAGATTGCCGCTCGCCCCGTCTATCTTCACACCGGAGATGAAGGGGAGAGAGTGAGGCGTAATGACTGAGAAGGCTTCATTCGATTCCATCCAAGCAGGTTGTAACAGCCCGATTTCCGATTGCCATTGGCACTGCTGGTACGCGAGCATCTCTAACGGGGGTAAATAAACCGCTAACGGGGGAAGAGGAAGTTAAAATGACGACGAAAGGAATGATTAGACTTTATATTTTTAATTTCAATAAGAAAAGCAATAGTCTGAATATCGAATGAAAGCTACATTTGAATGCCTAAACGCAAAGCAAAGGATCAATCCTGACAGAAGTGGGAAGCGATATTATGTTTACAATATTTATCACAGATAGAAACGTAGTTAAAATGTTTTAAGTTGTATATTTAATTTTTCGTATTTAAACGGAATAATTTAATCCAACGATTACTACTGTCGTTTTCCAGAGTATGTAATAGTATATACACATTAAAAAGTGTTTCAGTAAGTCTTTACCTGTTTTCGAAAGAATGTGATGTTTTTATAAGTCCGATTCAAACAACCAATAACCGAACTCAAAAGCTTGTGTGAATGGAAATTCTAATCATTGTATTGTCAACATAATGATTATACCCAACATAATGACCTCCATGCCCCTAATAGTTACTCATGTTTCAATTCATGCCATTACACTAGTACGTTGTTTACATTCCTGATACACTGAACACTATCAACGTAAAACACTTTCAATTATTTAATGGGGTTAATTTATTAATATTATAAAGGTGATGAACTTTACCAGTGAGGTGAGATAGTGCATCACTTAATACTTTATGTCTAGACCTTAAAATCTATTAAATTAAGCAAAATATCCAATTTTTGTAATCACAGTGAATTCCGAAAGTCTATAAAGAGCCGGCACCATAAGTATTACACATTTCAGTGTAAATAAAGGAGATTGTCTATGAAATTATGTCAGAAAATGTTCTTTAAACTACAAAGATGCAACGTCGTGCTTTTCTAGGGCACGTGTTAAACGATGTTCTTGCGTCGGCATCTCGACAGTAATACTATAATTAGACGAGGATTAGTCTGGGTCATGAATTTCTTTACCTCCGGAGCCATATTAAGCCGAGAGTGAATGGTAACTGCTTGCGTGAGATAAAGTCTTGCATTTTTGCACGACAACGGACCATTCATTTGGAGAGCACTACTCCCAAGAAGAATGCCTTACTATGCTATTTTTTCCGTGCACGAACCGCGCAGTTGTAGCCAAAAATGTATTCGCGGATAATTTGTGAAGCTTTCTATGTTAATAGAGTGGAAAAAATTAAGAGTTAATTCTTATACAAATTTGTTAGTCATTCTTATAAAAATTTTGGTAAAGCATATTACTTTCAGACAATTGAATGTGTCGTCGTTTTTAGTTCGTTGTAACCACGGAATGAGCAGTGTTGCTTATAAAACAAATTACAAAGTGTTTTGTCTCTGAGAAAGGGTTTAGAAAAGATCTACTAAAAGTAACCATACTGGGTATTGTCGTTAATGATAATCCCCATTTTAAGACACTCTGGAGTAAAAAAAGGCCTCACTAAAGAATACATTCTTGTTTATGTAATAAATACATATATATTTTAAAGAATTTGGAAATAAGAGCGAATAATTTACTAATTTCTACGAATTTTCTTTCACAGAACTGTTCCAATTACTGCGAGAAATTATGTGCCGTTGAAGCACATTAGTTACTTTTTCTGATTTGACTTTTAGTATACTATTTCCCGATTTTTTAAATTTTAGTCCATCCTCATTATAACTGTCTTTGTAATTGTACAAAAAGTTAATTCAAGGGGAAAAGCAGAATATTCATAGTACAATATGTGTGAAAAATATGAAAAAAATGGTATTTGAAGACAAATTGAAATAAATTGGACTCATTCATGAGTGAAATTTAATATGAACGTTCAAGTTTACTGATAATAAAACCTAATGAATAAAGTAACATGGAAGAGAAATAGTATTTTTTTCTCCACCATGCCCTCTCAGAGTCTAATGAATAGAACTGGCACTCCGGTGGACGTACAATGAAATGCCAGACGTCAAGAGCAGAAATTACGGATAAAAACACATACACGCGCACGTGTTTCATAAATCACAATTTCCTGCGAGGCTTCCAACGTTGCTTTCAACAAAAACATGCAACTTCCTCGCAACATGTCACATTTCATTACCGAATTTTGTTGAAGACAGTTAACGCACCACATATGCCAGAAGTCCTTACGTAGCGTTAAAAAGTAGGAGCATTCTTGCATGTTCTGCATTCTTGTTTGTTTTCTAAAGCTAAGTCTGAATGATTTTCTTTTACTAATTATATGCTAATAATAAAAATTAAACCAGCTTTCATTACAAAATCTTATAAGTGGCAATATAGTTTTTCAATTTTTCCATTTTTTACTGAAAAAAAAAACTAACATAATTATACTTTTGCAAAGTTGTGACTTCATTTTAACCACTGGGTTAAAAGTCTGTGTTTACTTTGAATTTTGATTCTATGAATCGTTCTGTGAGTAATATAGGGTAAAAACAATGGACGTAATGAATTTTAAATTATTCTTCCCTCTTCATGCATACAAATTCATGTGTATGAATTGATATTAAAATTAACAACGCACACCAACGAATTGTCTTCGTGGAACAAAATATTATTTTTCATTGAAACTGCTTTTTTATTATTTACAATGAGATCAGAGATCTCTGTAATATTGCACTGCAGTTTATTGATCTTTCCACTAGTCAATGTTTTTAATTTTGATAAACTCTAATTTACCCTCAAAAATTAAACCTAAAGAAAAAAAAATAAATTTGCGTCTGTCAAAGTATGAAGAATAGCAATATGTATCTATGTACTGTACATCACATTCTTTAACTTTCGCAGGCCTAAATTATATACGCCTACATTAATATTTACGTTTTAAAAATGTAAGTAAAGTGAAGAAGAAATGGTTGACCTATTTTTTAAATGTTTATTTATTTATTTAAAATAAATGTAGAACTTAATGTTAATGGTACATTACAGAAAATGTTTACGTGAAGAGGTACAAAATACCCAAGGCATGAGTGTAATCAAAACAGATTATAACTAGTGGTGTTACAAAGGCACGTAGTACATTCTCGCAGAACTAAAAAGGTTCGTAATATTATAACACACCAATGTCTGTCGATATTAACGCAACTCTGCCATCGGTTCTATAACTCATCACCAACCACAACACTTAAGGCGCGAAAACTAATTCTTTAAAATATTGTGATATCATATTGTGATATACCAAAATGACGAACCATTTTTATTATGGAAATGTCATTTCATATGACATAGAACGTGGGAATGTCAATAGACGATCGTGAGAAGGTCGCTATGTGACAAATAAACAACCGGCGTTAAGGATCATTTTTTGGTAGGTAGAAATGACAGAGCAGAGGCGGGATAAGCATGGTTTTGAGAGACAAAAGAAAAAGATATAAAATTCGGACGCTTCCGAGTTTTTAGAAGAACATTCATTTCGCTAGAGCAACGCGGTGATAAGTGGTCGGCAATTTGGAACCAGACAAAGGCGGCTCTTGATATATTTTAATAGATCGAGGAAAGACTGTAATTGATAGTTGTATAAAATTAACTATCGTTTTTTATATTAGGATAAAGCATTCTTGTGGGAAGTAAATACGTGTCTAGGCGTCACCCGAGACGCAAGTGAGGGAAGTCACGGATTATAATAGTATCGCCGGGAGAATTTGGAACCAGACCACGGACATTAGGCGAGGACTTTATCCAGAAGTAAGATTCTGCTGCGTCAACGGAGAAGGTTCTACGGAGCGCCATCGAACGAAGACGTGAAGAGCGCGCGAAAACCCACGAATGAATAACAAGGTTTTATAACTATTGTAATAAAGAGAAAACTGGTCATGACCAAAAAGATCAATTCATTTTTGATTATCAAATATTATAATAAATTCTAATTTGTTAAGTTGAAAAAAAGCTAATTATCATTGTTCGTTACGTGCATTTTAATAAGATTTTCAGATTCCTCGCCACCCTGTATGGATGGCAGATTGAATAATTGGTTGCAGAGTAAGTAGCAACAATTATGAACTTCGAACCCCAATTAACTGAGTTAGCACAACATAATTTTGGAACGTGAGATATTTAAATTACGTAGGAATCATTAGGTTTCAAGTGAAACCTTTTTCTGGGACCCAAATCACATTTATCAGTAATAATTATGTCTCAATATGTCGCTCCAAGTGGGACATGATTTTAAATAGAAAAACGGGTCTTGTTTCAAATTGACACCGGTCAACGTCGGGCATGTTTATATATAACACAAATTAGACGGTTCAAAACTAGGTTCCATACAGCAATAAATATCGCCCAATAATGATAAGTAATTCTATAATTTGAAACTTCTGTGATTAGCCAAGAACCTCGGGTTTAATTTGAATGCTAAAATCGGCATCCAGCGTTAGTGAAAATGGAATTTTAGGCAACCTCGGAAATCAAAGAATATACGTTATTAGGGTAACCAATAAACAAAGTGTAGTATTCCATGTTTAATGTCATAGCGCTGTTCAGATGGGGAAATACGGCCATTACATGCAAAAGGTTTGGAGAGGGCATTGAAAGCCGTCATCTTGTAGGGAGTGCAAGGATTCACTCTCTAAAACGATATTGGAGCGTACGCACGTAAGCAATTGGTGAGGTGCGAATAGTTTTTCAAAATTCGCAGGGATTTAAATGATAGTGAAGTGAGAACTTATGATTAGTCTGATAGCTTGGTATTGTGAAAATATTAGTATTGAATTGTAATTGTAATTTTTATTACTGTAGTTGGAAATGTAGTTTTGAATTCAAATTGACTCCGTTTTTAGAGGGGATGTATATTAGGATAGCTCCGTAGATGGGAGGAATATTCGATAAGTACCTAGCTGAAGATAGTCACGCGTAGTTGTTTCACACGAAGCACTGCTAGGGAAAGTCGCAACCGCGTATTGATTTTATGGAAACTATCAAATCAAGTCCAATTCCAAATAGTTGAAGACATTTCGGAATATTTTTAATTTATTGTAATGATAGGCAAGAACGCGATGATAGGGACATCAAGGACATTCCACGGACAACAGTCTGGTGATTCAACCGTGAAATTATCTAAGAAGACATTGCAGTAAGCTTACAAACTCTATTCAAAACCGTACGGTATTTTACGTTACGTATGTAGTACACAGAAAAAGTAATTATTCATGAGTTCAATAGAAGTTGTAAATATATAAGAATAAATGTTACATTTTTATTGTTGAGAAAGGCTGATAATTTATATTAGTTGCCATAAATTCAATAATTAGTTGGAATCAATAGAAATCCCAGGAATCGTGATTCTGTAAAGAATTACATGTACACATGCAACAGGTAAGGAGTAAAAGGTTGTATATCGAAAACCATGATTAAATTGAAAATAAAATTAATAAATTAGTGTTAACATTGAGAGAATTTATGAGCATAGCAGGGCAACGACAGGAATAAGAATATAAATAATAGCTGTGGAAGTAATCCTTTTCATAAGATTGGTGTAATGATTTGTAGATAACAGCAAGAACTAGTAAGATTAAAATATTGTAGAAGGAAGAGTATTTCTCAAATGGCTAGCCGAACGCGGAGTATAAGCCAAGGTATTTCTTACTACCGTGTCGCTATGTTGCCATTGTCGTATTGCGACTTGATAGGTCGAGAAAGACTTTCTTCGGCAAAAGAAACGTGGGAATTTCGAATTTTAAAATAAATTTCATTACGTCAAGGGAGGAAACGTCGAAAGAAAAGAAAAATTAGCACAAATAAAAATACACCCAATTTACACGATTAGACTGTTTTTTTTCTGGGTTACTTTTTCTTTCTATTGAGATAATTACAGTATAATTGAAACGGCAAAGCGCACAGTGGTGTACAGATCTAATAAGTCTGCATTTTGTGGCAACAGTTATCAAAAGAAAACTAATTATTCTAGCGGTACGCCTGGACGCCCTTCATCAACAAAATTAATTCAGATTTCAGTTCCGGCACTGATGATGTTATTTAATGAACAGATTATATTTAATGTATTTAAAGATTTAGAAAAGTGTGTTTTCGTTGGGTGTGTGGATCAACTGTAAATATCTCTCAATAAATTGGTAGGTTTGGGCTGTAATGTGCTAGTGTTCAACTTTGACACATATTCAAATTTACATTTCATATCCCGTGTGTTTAATTTTTTGAAATAATTTGCCTGATAAGTCAAGAAATAATTAAGAGAAAACTGCTCGCTGAGAAGAATGACTGATTATACAATGACTATCGGGATTGCCAGGGTGAAAACCGCAATGCTATTACCCATGTTAGACACGAGTTTACGGCCCACAACGTCCTTTAAAGCACCCCGCACTTCGTGCATCTTTTTGCTGCTCCGTGGTCGCTCTATGTGAGCATGTTTCCACTACAGAGTGCGGATACCAGTGCAAATCACTGTAAAGGAACGGAGAATAGGTCTAATAAATTAAATACTGTGGTCCTTATGCTGGAAGAAATGGGATTTATTCGTTTGAGATTTAATTGTTTCGGGGCACATCAACTATGTAAATCATCAGTTCCGTAAGTTTAGTGCGTAATATACTTGGGATATGGCTCTGTTCATGTCCTGCTAAAATGTAACAGACCCACATGTTGGCTTGGAGGGTTCTCTTCTCTAGAAATTTTCTAGCACGGCACTTCTCCCGCCGGTATAGATTGAAATCTCTCGACAGGTATTCTAAAACCGGCAAACGGCAGTACAGAAACAAATGTTGTTTCTAGGCTCTCGCAGCTTGTATCTTTTCACTGTCTTCCTTTCGTACTTGAAATGTAAAAAAATGAGTGGTTTAAATGTTGAGAGATGTCACACTACCAACGAAATATCATAATTCGGTTTTAGGTCAGCCATGAAGAGCGCTCCTACTACTGTTCGTCGACTTAAAGGACTAACTGCAAATCCTTGTTAGGTGAGGTGGCGACCGCGGAACGGACGTTTGCAGCACGTGTGATATCCCCATCGCGCGAACTCACAGCTCAGCCACGTGGTGCCCCCTTCCATGCTCCACTCCGCGCCGACCCCAAACCACACCGTCTCCCCCGCTCCTCCTTGCCCCTCCGGCCGGGAGAGGCGGCTCAGGGCATCAACTGATGTCACTACAGTGCCTCTGATCGGGAGGTCCTATATACGAATCCCGACGTTGGCAGGATTCTCGACAATTGCTTGGCAGGTAGGTCGAATTCAGTCGTTTTCTGGAGGAGAATTCTAGCGGCAGGCTGTCCTGAACCGTACTTCCGTGATTTCTCCGGTCAACACCAGGCCAATGCCGGGGAAGTGCCTTATCAAATGGGCCATGGGCGACGCACGATGTTTCCTTCCTCTTGCTTGTCCTATCGTCACCCCTTACTTACACACACTTACAACAACATGCATTACACCTCCACACATGCTGGGAGACCGGTCAAGAGCTTGGAACGTGTCCCGGCGGGGTGGTACTCCGCTGGTGGAAGATACCTGGTTGAGGAAAACCCCGCAAGCCAATGATAGTTCGGCGTCGGATCTTACCGCCCAGCGGGTAGAATCACCGCCATCCCGAGAGAAAAACATGTACTACTCTTACCGGATTACTGACATTAGCCGTTGACGCGCCCGGAATCACTAACAATCAATCAATCATCAAACGTACCGCCATCCCTCCCATTCGACCCGTCCCATTCGACCCGTCCCACTTCGACCCGTCCCAGCCGCTCGGCCTCCCAGCTCGCCCTCAGTTCCCGTCCCAGCTTCCCCCTCCACTTCCCCCGTCCACTTCCCCGTCCAGTTCGCCCGTCCCAGCTTCGAGCCCTCCCAGCTTCGAGCCCTCCCAGCTGCGCTCCGTCCCAGCTTCTCGCCGTCCCAGCTTCACCCCATCCAACTTGCACCCCGTCCAAGCTTCACTCCGTCTCAGTTTCGCCCCGTCCCAGCTTCGCCTCGTCCCAGCTTCGCCCCGTCCCAGCTTCGTCCCGTCTCAGTTGTGCGCCGTCCGACTTCTTTTCGTCATTAGAAATTTTGCATAAATTACGCTAACAAAAAAATTAATACTTTTTATGAACAAACAGCTTATTCTTAATATATGACATTGCACAGATGCCGTTGCTCGTTGTTTATTTTTAACCGATACATTCCAAAATTGTCGAAACTTTGCAAGAAAGCATCTACAAGCGGACTTTCTTTTGTAAGTGAAATATCCTTTCAAAATATTATTTTCGTACATAACTGATCAATGTGTGGTCGCATTGTGGCGGGAAACTGACTTGGCGAGCGGCTGCAAGCTGGCCAATTGGGTAACCGACCACAGTTCGGTAGTACGTGCATAAGCTGGGTCCATGTTGCCGCGAGATCTGCAAAGTTCTCGTGCAACAGAAACCGGTTAAATGGAGTGGACGGTCTGTGACGTCCTTCTTTGTTCAATTAAAATTAAAAAGGAGTTTGAGGAGACGACATCAAATGCAGAGAAATAAATATTGTTATGGATTTTGATGAAGCGTGAAGTGATAGAATGGTAAGTTTTTTAAAGTGTGCCGCTAGTGCTACTTTTTAGAACTAAAAATGTAATCTTCGGCAATGAAAACATTTTCCTAGAAAAAATTGATTAATGTAACTGAAGAACTTTAAAAACAAATTGTTATTGTCCACTGCTACACTAAGAGAAAAAAGAAGCAAAAATAAGTAAAGAAATAATATTGCTCATTTCTTTCATTTTTATCCTTGCTGACTGTTGAAAAGCGCATGATTGCTAACATATCTTAGAATATTATAGAGCCTGAAATTCTATTCTATCTTCAGCCATCACCTCTTAGCAGGTCACTGCACTTCTCTTCACACTGCTCCCTCTCCTGAACCTCCGCTAGCTCCCCGTGCTTTGCCCCTCCCTGGCCGCGCCGCGCCGCCCGGGGTGGCTTGTCGCAGCTCCCGCCGCGAGGATTAGCTGGTGTCGGCGGGAGGCGGAGCGAACTGCGACGCGTGCAGTGCTCCCTGGCGGAGGCTGAGTGCGAAACCCTGTTGTTCGGGTCCAGTACCTCTACGTACGTAGAGCAAACCATACTCGAACCCAATAAAGCTCCTAGATGATTACGATTTCAATTTCGAGTGAGTGAGTATTGATTCCTAAGGCGTAAACTACTTAGATCATTAGTCCCGTAAGTATAGTCAACTTAATTCAATGATGTCTTATTCTGAGTTTCGTGTATCAGACCATAAGCTCTGCTCTTTGGTCTGACCATGCAAAGTTCGCGATGCTCTTTTTGCAGCAAACAAAGCAAAGCAAACAAAAGTATCACTTGGAAAACGGGACATGTGATTTGAATATAGATGCTCCTTTTAGGCTTTGGGATCTTTTACATTCAGCAAATCTATAGCATTACACTGCAAGCTTTACTTACCCTCCGAAGGACGCATACAAAGGAATTTTTCGCCGTTAAAATTGCACGTCTTCAAATCCCAGCCGCTGAAGCCACTGGATATATTATATCCCGGAAGATGGTGGCATTCATTACCCGCTCGACCGTGATATTCGGGACCAAAGGCACGTCCGTCTACGGAATTATTCCCTCGTCCATGTACCTCTCCCCAGCAAGGCACCACTGCAGCTGAGACAAGCTCTAAGAGCATGACCAATCTCTCAGTATGTGGTGGTAGTGTAATGCACATAGCTGTAAGTGATACGTAAAGGGAGAGGAGAGACAAGAATGAAAAAAATAGCGTTTGATCGGAGTCTCGTTTGTAAAAGCTCTACTCCGTCATTCACCTGGTATTGACCGAACCAATCAGAGCATCCGGTTACTAGAAGAATCCTCCAGGCACTGGTTAAATTCCTACCAGCGATCTACATCGACGCCAAAAATTCTTCACCGTCTGAACTGGAACCCCAAGATCTCAAGGTTAACGATGATGCAGAGCCAACGGTGCTGTTATGAGACATCGCAGCTGGTTCTCCTTTCATGACACCCATTGATGGTCAACGTACATTTATTTACTTTGCATACACTTGTAAATTGTACTTGTGTATCCTCAATAGAATACCCTATGCAAAATACAAATAGGTTTTAAATTCTTTTAAACCTAGATGATGATTTATTCGAAACAGCACATTCATGCAATTAGACAGTTCTAATTTTCTTCTAAAACTTCTACCGAAAGGAAAGGCCGTTGTAAACAAGACGATAGTTGGCGCGAACAAAAATTGCAAGATGTATGTGCAGCAAAGCCAGCAGGGCATCTGCAGCTAAGACAGTTAACCTAAATGTGATAGAAAAATTCGTTCATATACTAATAGTTTGGCACGTAGGAGCGCTATAGCAGTACTATTTAGAAAATATAGTTTGGCAAGAAAAGTTACAGGGGCTGACCTGGCTGATCAAGGAGGCTAAGAGCATGTACCGACTTAGCGCTTTGGTACGAAGGGTCGCAGGTCGAGTTCCGCCTTGGGCATGGTTGTTTGTCCCTTGTGTGTCTCATGTATGTGTGGTTGAGGAGGGCCTCGCGTTCTGCTGACCCCGATCAGCTGGCGAGCTCAAGGGACCCCGCAAGTGCGTTCGCGTCTAGTGTATGGTCGAATACGCATCCCGTCGGGACGTGAAGAGTAACCGGGTGTCGGTTGTAGAAAAGTCCTAGAGAAAAAAAGAACATACGCTACCCGATATATCCAACAATGCCCTTTAGCGTACGAATGCTACTCACAGAACGCTTGTACACCTGCGACAGTAATTTGGCCTTGCGAACTCATTATTTCAAAAAAATTCTATTCGGTCAGTTTTAATCTAAATTTTAAATCTTGTAACTTTAGAAGTAGAAATGTTTCTGTAATTTAATGTAATTTTGGGCGTCCAGAAGATGAGGTGAAACCTTCCCCTAAACGTTGTCTACCAGAATATTCTTAATCAGTAAACGTTCTGAAGTTTTGAACCAGGTGTTTCGTCAACTAAACGTCTCAGCCAACCAATATTCTCTTTAGGGAGGTCACCATTCATCTGATAGTGTGATTGCATGAAAACTACAATTAATTGTAAGCGAATGACTATCAACAAATAACAAGAAACATAAATAAATATATTTGTAAGTATGCAAATGGATATATTTTAAAATATATCCATACGACAATAAAAACTTAAGTAAATATGTAGAACAAAAGTTCCTAAAATACTGGAATTCATTTTACAAGATAATCTGTAAATAAGATACTGTAGTTGGGGGAGTTATTTTGGAATGAAAAATCAATAGCTGTGCCTTCTGGACTGAAAGATGTATATTATAATAAAATCCGCCCCGCCACTTGGTACGTGGCCACACCGTTTTGAAAGTAAGAAATCAAAAAGTTGAGCAATGATTTGAAATCACTGAGTGAAATCACTAGAGAATTTGTAAAATATATTTGTAAATTTCGTAATCAATGAAGCTACTTTAGGAGATGAGTAAACTATTTTCATGACAGAAGAAAATATTCTGAACGAAATGGGTCGAGTTTTTAAAACACTGTTTTGGTGGAATCATCAAAAAGTTTTCAAATTAATGATTGTTTAACTATTTTTTTTATAAATAAATAAATGAAAATAAAGAATGATATTCATCCATTGGATTAGATCTAGCGTGCTTTGGGGTAATCTGAAAATGAACGCAGTAGTTTTCACCAACATTTACTAACAATAAAACCTTAGGATGAAAGCTTGTACACTTGCTATCGTGGTAGAATTGTGTTCGGGCCCACACGCAAAAGCAGAAAGGGACGTATAAATATAAAACGCTTCCTACGCCTAAACGGCAACACCGGAAGCGCGGCATGGAAAGTTCCATAAGCCAAGCGGCACCACTGCGCCGCGTGATATTCGCTTTCGCGACCCGAATCTTCTAAACCGCTCTAGAACATTTTCAAATTCTAGCAGTTGCCTATTGGACTGTTCAAATTCACCCCACCTCGCCATACTGCAACCGCTGGAAAAGCAGTCGCTAATTGGCCAGTTCAAATCAGTTCAAATCCCCTCTTCGCGTGCTCGCAAACCGAAAAAATCAGTCGCTGAGTAGCACCCTTGCTAGAAGCATGTCTCGGGCTCCGTGTTAAAAGATCACGTAAATTCTTATCAGAAAGTAATATTCTGTGCTTATGTTGTGGCCAAGTGAAAGCCACATTGTTTCAATTTGTTGTAGTTCAGCATTGTGTATATGCCGGCGAGAAGTATATCTCGGGCTCCGTGTTTAAAACATCACGTAAATTCTTATGCAGAAAGTAATATTCTGTGCTTAAGTTGTGGTCAAGTGAAAGCCACATTGTTTCAATTTGTTATAGTTCAGATTGGTGAACTAATTAATTTTTCACAGAAGTTGCAAGTAAGTTGCAGGCGAGCACATGTTCTCGCGCTTCGTGATTCAAGATGGAAAATTCCTGTATTCTCACATTGAGAACAATAACTTACGTGTATTTTTATTGTAAAGAACAATTGTGACAACTCCAAGGTAATTAAACATCATTCTGCAAGGTGAGAAGTGTGTTTCCATGATAATCCACATTACAAAATTCCTAACGAGCGTCGAAAGGGACTGAGTGGATTGCCTACCTACTTTCAACAACCAATAATACAGTCCACTACAAGCAAAGGTAACCCGCCACGTCCATGGTCCTTCGAGCTTGGATATCGAACCAGTGACCTGTGGAAAGCAACCCGCTCCGTCCATGGTCCTTCGAGCTTCGGATATCGAACCAGTGACCTGTGGAAAGCAACCCGCTCCGTCGAAATTGAATTCAAAAGTATTTCCTCTTGCTCAAAAGCAGCAGTAAAAAATGGTCAGAAATTTATTTCCTTAGCCACCAGTAATCTAGTACTAAGAAACAAGAGAGCTTTTTTCCGTGTCAGTCATTTTCGGTCTATGTAGAACGACCATATTATAAAAGTGGTTCAGTTCACACATATGGTTCAAGTAGAAAAAAAATCAGAGAAAAATTCGGTTCTATTGCAGTCAGATCTCATTTTAAATTTTCTACGTTATTTCTAGGAACTTTAAGATCTGGAATATTGAACGAGATATTTCTGATACGAAGTGGATAGCTAACATGCAAGTCAATTATATTTTTCCATGATTGCTCGTAACGAAGAAGTATAATGGAATGTGAACAAATGTCATGGAGTCACAGTTGACGTATCTGTGAACGTTCTTACAGTACGTGGTTATTTAAAGATTCCTTGCGACTGTTTACAGAGGCTGTGACAAGAGGATCATGAGCAAAATGCGGTAGCGAAATGAAAGGAATTCAAATTAAGCATTCTGAGAATTTAATTTCCCAAAGGAAGGCAAAACTCATTCAGAAACATGGTTAAAAACATATGAAAAATTACTGAGAAAACTGTCGCACCAGATATCAAACTCGAGACTTGTTTTAATAAAATAACCTGTAAATGTGTCGGTCAATAAATATTATGTAGATTTTATGACGTTTGAACATGAAATATGAAAAACTGTTAATTAAATTTGCCAGCGTTTTATCCGAAGAAGTAAATATCGAGGTAGAATTGAATTCAAAAGTATTTCCTCTTGCTCAAAAGCAGCAGTAAAAAATGGTCAGAAATTAATTTCTTTAACCACCAGTAAACTTAGTACTAGGAAACAAAATGTGATTAAGAAACCGAGATCTTGACTGTAGTGAGAGGACTAGGAAATATGAGAGCTTTTATTAATTTAAATACGCTATAGATACTTACTATGTAACATACATTTCTGTTAATTGACTGATGCCGCTCACTTTTACGTATGATAGTTAATTTATCGAACGATTTTGTTTCGCCGGCAAAACACACTCAATTCGTCTGCTATCAAAGGCTCGTTCTCCGAATTTAGCGAGAACGGGGGTGAGGTGGAAGGGGGTGAGACAACTGCGCGTGGCCGCCAGAGGTCGCGCCGTGGGCCAAACGTCCATGGGGCTAGTGGTAGGGGCGGGGGCGGGGATGAGGGGTGGGGGCAACTGTAGGCACAATCAGCGGCGCAATCTGCTGGCGACGCCGCACATTTCCTCCGCTCGCCGCTGCGGCGGAAGGAAGGGTGGTTTCCCCCCGGGCCTCGGCAATGAGGGCTTGTGAAGGCAGAGCGACCCGTTAGGATATGGGAAGGACGGCAGAAAGTGGAGAGGCGATGTCCTGGGGCGGGGCGGAATATTCGAGACGATGGGGGTGTGGGTATGAGCAAGGAAGGCAGATGCAGTGTGGAATGTTGATGGGCTGAGGAGACTCCAAGGAATTTGCGGCGGGGGCCGGTGGGGGGATGGGTAATGCGTAATGGGGATGACGAATTGATGAATAGTTTTCGGATTGGAATGATGCTCCTAGCGTTGGTAGTTGGTTGGTAATGAACAAAATGGAGGATAGCGAATGGAACGAAACAAAGTACAGCGACAGGCAATATGGAAAACGCTGAATGGTGAAATGGCGAGATGGTGGGGATGAAGGTATGGCAGGATGGATTAGTGGAGGAATGCCGGAATGGAGGGGACGACGGAATAGCAGAATTGTGGTATAGCAGAAATGAGAAATGAAGAAATAGGATGATAGGATAGGGAGAAATAGCGAGAGGAAGCAGTGGTGGAGAGCAAGAGCGGTAAATTAGTGGTGAAGGGATGGGGAAGCGTGGATGAGGGGCGGAGAAGATATGAAAAAAGGAGAATTGGTGAGAGGAAAGCATGGGGTGAAGGGTTGGCGGGATGGGAGGAGGGCTGCCGAAATGGCAGAATGGTGGGAAAATACTACTACGTAATGGCAGGATGAAGGGGCGGTGGGATGGAGGGATGGCTGAGCTGGTGTGTAAGCCGCCAGATGGGTGGTTTGGAGGGTGAGTGTGAGTTTGTTTCGTCGGCCAATTCCACTGGAACCCAAGTAGCGGGGGTTGAGAATCCAGGGCGGGCGGGATAGTGCGAGCAGAGAGCCCCGGATGGACCAAGCGCTGAAAAGGATGCGAAGTGAAAAGCCGCGTTGAGTGTGAGGGAATGAACAGCCCCTGGCCGCTTTATTAGACTCGCGCTACGGAGCTCACGGACACAACACGCCATCTGCGAATGTCATTTCGTAGTGGGGGAATGTTTGCCTTTGCCATGAAAGAGACGTTTTCAGGATATTAATGTGATGAAAATGAACTGGGTAATGCCATAGGATTTAGTAACAACGATACTGATCTCATTTCGAATTTTTTAGAGACTTGCACATTCACGTATGCAAGACATTATTCACGTCCAGTTACCGAAGAGGAGACGATAATACTTTCAAAAGTTCCACTGTAAAAATTATCAACAATTACGATACTGAATATTAATTAAATTATCGTATTCTTTATCTCATAGATTTTTATACGAGGACAAAAACGTGATGTTAAATGCAATCCTTAAAATATTACGATAAGCTTTTAATGGAGTAGTCTAATTTGAATAGTATTACATTTTTTGCTTAAGTTATGTAACCGAATATGCAGAATTGTTTATCTCCCATGCGTTCTTGGCTTAGATTGGTTTCCACTAGAAATTGAAGACGAGCGATGCGATGGAGATGGACGGCGGTTGAATGGAGTGCGATGTGTGGGGATGAAAGGGGACGCGCAGGGGTTAATTTCAATGGCAGCCTGAGAGCGTGTCGTAGGCACACGGCCAGAAGGGATGACAATCACTCGAAATGGGTTGGAGGGTGGCGGGAGTATGTATGGAGAAATGAGGAGAAAATGTATGGAAGCGAAGGAGTACGAGGCGAAAAAAAAAAAGAAAATAAAAAGAGTAGATGGAAAGACAGGACATAGAAGGAAGCAAAAATAAAATAAGAGATGAGAGAAAGAGAGGTGTGTGAAGGAGGATGAGACTATAGGGTAGCTCAGATAAATCATGAAATAGAAGATAAAATATAAAGATAACTTACGAATTTATTCAACATGAAAAACCTGAAACATAGGTAATTACGTGGAAAATAATACATTTGAAGAGTTGACTTATCTCAAACTCATAAGCATATACATTTCGAGAAATAGTTATCAATAAAAAACGAGCCTTCATGCTTGAAATATTGTATCATCTGTAATAACTACAAAGAAGTGTAATTTCTTTTGTTAATATGAATTTTTAAGTTTTATAAATTGCTTTTTATCATTACAAGAACATTGTAACTAACTTTGCACATCTTTACATGCAAAGTAATGAAAATTTATCTACAATTGAACCATATTTTGTAATTCCATGCTTAAAACTCTCAGGTAAGTGAAAAAGTTAGTAAATTGAAAGTAAAAGTAATGAAGTCATAAAGAGAAAGATGGAATGGGTGGAAAACTGTAATCCTCAATCTTTCAATAGGCATGTAAAAAGTACTGTTTTAAAATAACAATGTATTCTACGTATGGAAGCAATACATATAATTGAAAAAAAATTAAGCTTCTCAAATAATTTCAAAATAGAGAACTGCGTATTCGGAAAAGTGGAAAAAGACGCACATTAAATTTGTTATCATTTTCATAAAAGATGCGCAAATAGAATAAAACTACAAATTCACCATTCCCAATTCTTGTTTGTTAAAACAATGTTACCTACTGACAAAACAATAATTGACAATCAGAAATATTATTAACAATAGCCAAAACATCGTCCATTTCAATAAATTCTTTAGAATCTTTTAGTAAGCGGTGTTTTCTAGTGTTACGTTAGTTGGTCACAACTCTATGTAACGTAATTAAGTTCACAATATTTGGAATTATTACCGGGAACTCACCTTGTCAACGTCGAAGAAATTTATATTTTTCAAAAAAAAAACGATAGTAAAAAAGCTTACAGGAATAAAAATAATTACGTAATAATAATCACATGAATGTAAAATAAAACATCCAGAAAGGCTGCAATAAAACATGACGATACCTTCTAGAAACACAAGAGGGCGAAGACGAGATTGACATCGAAACGGACAACAACGATCCAACATTATCAACGTCATAATTTCAACAAAGAAATAAGAAAAAAAAAAAAGGAAAACAACAATGTTCAAGATGAGCAACGTGAGCATGAGAGAAGAGTAACAAACGCCAACACGAAAACGGGTTGCATGTTGAAAATAGCAACAATGAAGACCGGAATAATGGGAAGGCAATAACAAGACTGGAAGCCGACTGTTGCAACGGGAACAAAGCGAAAGGAACTGAAAGAACATACGGGAAAACGGCGGTGTTGGTCCACAGCGGAGGAAAGGTCGCCGGGTGTCGGGTGTCGGAGGGTCGTTTGAAGGGGGCGCACGCGTCAAGCTCTGGGAGAGCGCGGGAGCGGAGGGGGGTGAGGCAGAGCGTCGCAATTTCGCCCGCAATCAGTGACCTCACGCGCGTCGCCAGCCCCGCCCGGCCCGGCTCGCCCCGGCCCCACCCCTCCCCGCCATGCCCCGCCCCACGCCGGCCTGCCCGTCGCCCACTCGCGCCAATCCGCCGACGTGCGGCTCGGCCCACCCGACGGGATGATTTTAGCGTAGAGACAGCATTGTCTCTGCAGCGACTCTGACCGGAGGTCCCAGAGTTCGAGTCACGACGGTGGAGAATTTTCGACACTAACTATACAGCTAGGTCGAATTCAGCCGCTGTCTGGAGGAAAATTCTAGCGGTCGGTTGCTCTGATGCGTAGTTTCTCGTAGTTTCTTCGATCAACACCAGGCGAATGTCAGAGCAGTACCCTAACCAACGAGCCACGAACTCGGCGGGATCTTTAGTTGGAAACTTAGAGCTTATTCTTGTAGGGCAATGCTCCACTGGGGGAGATACGTGGAAGGGGAAATCCTCTGCAGCCTGTGAATACCAGCTGTAGGTCGGCGCTGGATCTCACCCTCCAGCGGGGGAGGGGGATCTTCAGCGAAAGAACAATCACTATCCTAATGAGACTAATCAGCATAGCAGTTCGCGATTCCGGAAATGTGAATTAATAAATTGCTCCGATTTAAAACTCCCCCTCTCCCAATTTCCCTTGAAACTGCTGAACTTCTCCAACTCTCTTGAACTTCTCAATCCTCTTGATTCCATACAAATTCTTTCATCTCCTGGACTCCTTTGAACGTCTCCAATCTCCATGAACCTCCCCAAATCCCTTCAAGCTTTCCGACTCCCTCGAACCTCCCATTGACTTCAGCACTTCCCAACCCTCCCCAATTTCTGTTGCTCCCTGAACCTCGCATCCCCCCCGCGAAATGTAACTCTCCATTCTTCACTGCCACCTTGCACTGCACCTTGCCGAATTTGCCCGCATGCCCTGTAAGGATCTCCAGCAGGCCCTCTCCCAGTGCATATTTCCAGAATATCCCCGACCAGACCAGTTCTTGTCAACCTTCCTCCTCTATTCCTGAATCTCATCGGATTTACCCTTCTTGTTCTGTCCCGCAGGCTGCTGCTTGGAGGCGACCACCCGGGCAAGGGCAACGCAGCCAGCCACCCACTGAATGCGACAGGCGCAGCTGAGCGGGCGGCGGGAGATTGGGAACGGGCCGTTCAATTTTCGGGCTTGTTAACTATTCACGCGCTGGAGAATAAGGCCGAAGGGCCCTGTTCATTTTGGGAGCTTCTCATTGAAGAGTTCTGCTATAAACTGATATTATTTTTTGTTCTTTTTTCCTTTGTTCGAGGTTTTTCTATTTTAGTATATATTCCCGTTTTCTTCCCGTTTTCACAATTTAGGCGTATTGCACTTTAGTGTGAATAATAACTACAATTATACATGTATAAGAATGATTATGAAAGAAACGTTAGTGTGTCACCATAAACTGAAGTAAATTTTCCATTCACTTTAATAAAACATATTGTTTATTTTAAAAAGTCACACTTTTTTTACATAAAGCCAATATTCTTGAAAAGCTGAAAATTGCTTCTTCTATACTTATTATTTACAAACAAATAAATTAACGCACGCATTTTTTGAACTTCTATACAATTATTTTTAGTACATTAATTTTTGGCGTCACAACAATATAAACAATATTTTGAACTGTTTTTATTAATCACAAAAGAACTAAATATATTGAGACAAAAATTGCAAAACATTTATTGTTTCCATCAGACTATCAATAATCGCAATATTTTTATTCATCATAAGTAGATAAAATCAAAAATAAGAATTATTTTTTAAGTCCAAACAACTTTAAAACCAAATATTTTTGATGTATCCATAATAGTTTCGTAAATTGGATGAAGAATAAATTGGATAAAGTTTTACTGGAGACAGCAGCGCATAGCTGGAAGCGACATGTTGTTTCCAACGGTTGCCTCTCCAGGCTTTGGAGAATCGAATGCAATCACGTCTTCAATCAGAAATCTCACCTTCCCAATCCTACAATGACTTTCTCGCTACGCATCCCAACCCTACATTGCTTCTCTCACTCTGTTCTGTAGTTCACGCATTCTCCTCTACTACCCTCCACATATGACCTCAACAAAATGGCTGACTCTACCTACTCTCTTCACTCAAATAACTCCATTCTCCCGGCCTCCCTTCCGACCTCCCTACATCACCTACCTCCCAACATGACCCGACATCTCCTTCCTCCCGACATCCCCTTCCACACCTCTCCCGACGTCTCACCTTTTCCACATCGTTTTCTTCCCAAATTTATTTCTTCCCCATCCCTTCCTCTCGCATCTCACCCCATTTAAATCCGGATACATTCACGTCCCCTCTCAACAGACCGCGACCGCTCGCACACTCGCACATTCCGTCCTCACCCCGTGCTCTCCACACGGCTTCCTCCACGTCCTCGCCGCAACCGGCGTCGCGTGGGCGGCTGAGGGAAGCTGAGGGAGGAAACCGGAATCCTCGCCGGCCTCGGAGATCGCCCCAGGCAGGAAATGAGACTGGGGAACCGAACGGCCTCTCCCTTCTCATCTCGGTCGCGGACAGCACATATGGGCTTATGAACTTCTTGGCGCCCCCGAGGAAATAATCCACGCACGCCCCGTTGCAGACTTGCTTTTGTCTGATGGTGATTTATTACAAGAAACATTATTTACGGAAATGTTTTAATTGATTTCAAGTTTTTTTATTATTCTTGTGTATTTTTGGCGTATTTCTTGCACATTCCAAAGTGCTTCTTTTATAATCAATATTTTTCATTCGTGAGATGTTGCCGATAATTCGACAATGATTCGGGATTAAACTTTATCTTTCTCTGCATACTCCATCGGAGGGTAGGTATTGAATATTAGTTGTTGAGTTATTACAGCATGTGGGTTTCAAGTAGTCGCGGACGATGACTGTAAATATCTGGATTTGAATAAGACATGAAATTGTTGGTAAAACAAAGTTACGTTTGAACTGGAAAGGAAACTTTAATTACCTGTCAAATACATTAGAACTCAAGAAAAAGTATTTTTAAGATTACTGCTAGAAAGAAAGTTAACACAAAAACACTTAAAAGGCCAATAAAAACCATTTTGGCATAGAATATTATGATACTATGTTTTAAGAGAATTTTAACATTTCAGACACATCTTAAGGTAACGGTATCTGTCCCATGTTGTAATTACGACAGGGAATTGATACTTAGTACATACAAGAAGAACACAATCGATTAAGTAAAAAATATAAATTTATAAGTTTTACACGCTACCACTTACCAAGAGCCTTCCAAAGGCTTTTATTGATGTCCAAAGACTATGTCTCAAAACAAAACAATTTATTCTAATTTAACTTAAACGTACTCATCACGTAGACGTACTACACACGTATGATATCGTACATACACAGCATCTATTTTCGGCTTTCTCTCTCTCTCTCTCGCCCGCGCGACTCTCTCCAAATTGTACTGATTAAAACTTCAATAATTTGTGGTAATAGTATTTAACCCGTTTATTTACTTCAAATTCAACATAAAAAACAGTACTTCCACCAACATATTTAGCTGTAACCATCCCATACATTCATGTGTTTATATTCGGATGCGACCGTTCACGACACAGTCCACGCGTGTGCGTCGTATGAAAACACGAGGTCTGGCGGAGGTCGGCGGGCGCCCACCCGCGCGCACAATGAGACGTTCCCAGCCGGAAACGACGGCGCCGCGAAGGCAATGCCTGTAATGCCTGCCTGCGTCACTGTCTCTCCCGCCGCACTCTACGACGTTGGACGTACTGGAGATGGGGGCACTGCCGTTGGCACAAGCGGCGATGGCAGTGGTGGAGGCGGCAGCAGGAGCGACGGTGATGGTATCGGCAGCGACACAAACGGCGGCGCGGGCGGCGAGGGCGGCGAGGGCGGCGAGGGCGGCGAGGGCGGCGAGGGCGGCGAGGGCGGCGAGGGCGGCGAGGCGGCGAGGAGCGGCGAGGGCGGCGAGGGCGGCGAGGGCGGCGAGGGCGGCGAGGGCGGCGGGGGCGGCGAGGGCGGCGAGGGCGGCGAGGCGGCGAGGGCGGCGAGGCGGCGGGGCGGCGAGGCGGCGAGGGCGGCGAGGGCGGCGAGGGCGGCGAGGGCGGCGAGGGCGGCGAGGCGGCGAGGGCGGCGAGGGCGGCGAGGGCGGCGAGGCGGCGAGGGCGGCGAGGGCGGCGAGGCGGCGAGGGCGGCGAGGGCGGCGAGGCGGCGAGGGCGGGGGGGGGGGGCCGTGGGTTGGGGGGGGGGGGGGGGGGGGCGATGAGGGCGATGGGGGCGGTGAGGACGATTGGACGGTGAGGGCGATGGTGGCGAAGGTGGCAAGGTGGCGAGGACGGCTGCGGGGTTGGGTAGAGGAGGAGGGGGGCGTCGCGTTGGCGGCGATGGGCGTTAGGGCCACCTGCGTTGGTGTGGAAAGTCAGAGAGAACGAATTGGAGAGTGGGTACATGAGTGAATATTTAGCAATTCAAGTGCCCGACCATAACTTAGGTCGCTACTGCAGCGTGTAGAGCATGGTATATCCCAGGAGATGTCAATATTTCTGCCCATTGGGACGTGAGATTCCGCGCCGACCTGGTCGTCCAGTTGCAAGATTTCCCCTTCGGTATGTCTCTCCCCACATTGATGCACCGCCGTCGCCGGCAGAACCCCTAAGTTCCCGAATGGTGTTCCAAAAAGTGTGGTAGTGAAGTATATGTCGCGCACGGTTCGTGAGCCCTTGTATTAAGATCCCACTTTGACATTCCCCTATTTACTTGATATACATTACATAGCAACCACGGAAAAATACAGGTCACAGCAGCCGTCTGTCAGTATTCTCATCCTGACTGTGGTTAAATTGATCCAGCTGTGGAGCTTGGAGAAACATTGGAGACATTGGAGAAACTGCCATGGTTGGGGCTCGAAGTCAACGACCTTCCGCTCAACGATGCTGCAGAGTCAACTGTGTCTCCGCTGAGCATTTGCAGCCGGAGAATGTAGCAAGGGTATATGGGGGTGGCGGTATCAGGGTGGTGACAGTGGATGTGGCAACGGCGGTCACTGCGTCGTCGTGTCATTCTAGCGCAGAGCTCTGGCCATGAAGGCAAGAATACGATAGCAGTTATGGAAATGGCAGGGCCGCGGTGCAGAAGATGGGGAGGCGTTTGGGGGCAATTCTGAAGAACGGAGGGAGGGAGGCAAATGACTGGGCTGCGTCGGAGGTCGGACGGAACGAGTGCACGGACAGCTCTGGAGAGCGTTGAGAATGAAGACGTAAGGTCCACGCCAATGGAGACGATTGGCATAAAGATAGTTGAGGTTTTAACGCCAAACGTATGACACTTGTGGAACCAGCAATCTGTTATTGTAGTAACTGTAACGATGAAATTAAAGGTATGTGGCATACAAATATTCTATAAAAATCTATTTTCTGAACAGAAAATAGATTTTTATAGTTGTTTTTGTCTATTGTGAATTCATATTACTGTGAATTATTGAGATCTGAATTTCATTCGTAAACCAATAAAAGGAAATTAAAAAGTACAAATCACTGGTTAAAACTAGTAGCTGGCTAAACTATAATAGTTTCTATCTCATTTTGGTTTGATCACAGAGTGAGATTTATAATTAATCAAATGTAACACACTTGTGTAAAATTTCGTAACGTGACCATTATCTGTACTAACAATTTCCAACGCATTCTCCTGACGTATTGAATAGAAATTGAACGATAACTTTGCAGCGTCTGAGAATGTGAAGGGATGTCTACGTTTTGATTAGGTACCCACAAACTATGGAAATACGAAAACAATGACAGTTGCGATTTTGACTGAAAAAGACGAATATATAGACTGATTAATCATTCCAAGTGTTTCTCTACTTAGGGTACAACTGACGTCATGCGAGAGAAAGGCAACAAGGAAGAGTTCGGCCATTAAGTATTTATACTATTCATTGATTGCATTATGGAACAGCAACGTTTTTGATATTTTGGTAATATGTGAAAAACTGTTGAACCGTATATAGTACACTATTATTTCGAAGTATTCGTGAAGACATTATGTTGAAATTTAATTTTTTAATCAAAGTATTCTGCTCATCCTATTCATTCTACACATTCTACTCAAGGCCACTGTCAAATTATGCATCTCAGAGTAAGTACTGTACTTCTTTCCTGCCTTTGACGCATCAATAGAATCAATATATGCCCATGTTCCTTTTAAATTCCAATGAATTTCTAGATATTTTGTATTGTCTTAGTCGGCGTGTCTCAGATGCTGGTGTATTTTTTACAGTGTTTTTCCATCTTAATTAAACAAAATAGTGATAGAAATTGATCCAAATAACTTTTTAGCAAAAAAATATATTAGTGCATCAAAGAAAAGGAAGGAAGTTAGAAACACTATTTGTGAGACTATCTCAAGCAAGTTCATTATTTTATAGTATGTAATATAAATACGCTTTGAAAGACCACCTTTCTTAATATGCTGTAGTGAAAAGATACTTCCAATAGAATAATGGTAATGGTAGTGGCCGTAACGAGTAAGTGCCACTGGCGAAGAGTTAAAGATATCGTAGATTCTCAAGACGATGCTTAAGACAATGGTAATGTCGGCGCATCGTTTCCAGTAACGTCTACCGCCACCACAACGCCGCACTAATACAAGCCCGTGGATTATCAAGACAAAAAGGGAGGGCACCTAAATAGTGAAAACGAGACAACGGTGGCAAGAGCAGAAGTAGAGTGCTTTCAGAGGTGGAAGCCATGACAGTCGCAAAAGAATTAACTTCCTTGGCAAAGAAGTTACTGCGAGGCTGTTAACAGCGTCGGGGAAATTGCAGAAGAAGGGGCTTTGATAGAATATTGCCTTTACTTCCCGTACGTGACTAACATGAATGCTTATTTGCATCGACAAAAGCGGCAATCTTGGTGTTAAGAACCAACCACATTCTGTGGAAACGACAGTAAGGCTGTCAAAATGGCACAACGAAGGAACATGCTACGTGCGTGTATTATGTTTACTCGAAGATAGCGCTTCGTTAATCATTTACATTATTGTCAGTCTTTCGGTGTCATATTATTGAAGATGAGATTTCATTTTCTAACTAAATGTGAGGCGGCGAGGGCGGCGAGGGCGGCGAGGGCGGCGAGGGCGGCGAGGGCGGCGAGGGCGGCGAGGGCGGCGAGGGCGGCGAGGGCGGCGAGGGCGGCGAGGGCGGCGAGGGCGGCGAGGGCGGCGAGGGCGGCGAGGGCGGCGAGGGCGGCGAGGGCGGCGAGGGCGGCGAGGGCGGCGAGGGCGGCGAGGGTGGCGTGGGCGGCGAGGGCGGCGAGGGCGGCGAGGGCGGCGAGGGCGGCGAGGGCGGCGAGGGCGGCGAGGGCGGCGAGGGCGGCGAGGGCGGCGAGGGCGGCGAGGATGGTAACTGTGTTAGAGAAACCGCGTCTCCTCTCACTCAATTTGCGCATGATGAGCGGGCGTCTACTACGAAGATGGCCTTGGGACGAAGGCTCCCTGAGAAGCAAGAGTGAGTGAATAATGAGAGCAAGTAAAAGAGGAGAGGGAATAATGTCCAGAGATTGGTACATGAACGAACCGAGAATGGATTTAAAATTGATAAACAGAAAAATAACGTCCGATCTAAGGTGAGGAAAACCAGAAAAGTCTTCAAGTTTTAATTATGAATTAGATATCGTTAATTAAAAAGAAAACTTTAGATATTGTATGATAATTCATTGGGCTTGGTTATAATTGATACGTTTTTTTTGTAGAAAAATAAAATATAGAAGCTGAGAATATAAGAAACGGTTTCTAAATATATCAAGGGAGTAAATAAAACTCAATCAGAAGAGAGTGAAAAGAACCCTTTTTTTAAAAAAAAGCAACTCGAAGGAAAGATTTGAGAAAACACCTCTCCTAAGTGGCAGCCGGTTGCTAGCTTGTGAACGTGGGAATGGGTGGCTTTATAAACAAACCAGTGGGAAGCTACTATCTTTTCAGGCAAGAACAGGAGAGGGGGTACGCCCCTCTCACATGCGCCACTAACAAGCGCCACTCACATGAGCCGGGTCAAGTCTCTTCCACTTTGCCCAGAGTATTGGTCCACAGCCACAACGAAACCGAGAGCCCAACAGGGGACCACGCGAACTGAGGTTCGGGAGGAATTGGGCCCCTCTCCCGTCTCCTCATTGCTGACACATTTAGACTATTGACGTGAGTATCGCCAGAATCATTGCTCACGTGGGAGGTCCACGCTCCCCGTCTAGACTTTCATATGTCGGATACAGGTATGCCCTCGTGGATGTCCCTCAGCCCAAACTACCGAAAGGGTCGGCACCATTGACCCAACTGAAGGGTTGCCTGGCAACACGGGGTTCAGCATATGTCTCTCCACTGCTTCCACCTTGAAGCTAACAATGTGAGTGTCACCACGAAACGTATCATCCAAGTAGTCGTTTCAACTCTCCACCCGAGATCGTGGTCACCTACACACACCCGCTCCTCCTGCGGGGAAGGGTGTTAAGGGGCAGTGGGAAAAGAGTGTCGCCTAGATGCGGACAGTTGGAAAAGCGCAAGTGGCAGTTGGGGTTAGTGAGTCAAGGCTGGTAGGAGGGGGCGGGATGGGGAGGCGGGGAGGAATGGAAGAAAGGGGGCCCCGTCGAATGGGGGGAGTGGGGCGGCGGTGGGATAAAAGGGGCAGGCTTCGTGGTGGCGGGAAAGGTGGGAGGCGGGGAGCCGGATAGGAGAGGAATGCGGGGCCGGTGGCGGTAGGGACGGGGGCGGGGGTGGGAGCGGTAGTGGCTTTTGCAGCGCGCGCTGAGTGCGGGCAAACAGGCGGCACTTAGCCCTCGTCCTCGGCTGCCTCGCCCTGTCCGCCTGTCCTCGTCGTCCTCGCCGCGCCGCCATCCTTGCACCCGCCTTCGCTGCCAGGTGTTTGTCGGCGAACTAGCAGCTTTAAGGAGCCACGCGACGAGTTGCAACCTCAGCAAAGAACTCAAGACTTTCCGGTAAGGAACGTCGGGATTATCAAAATTTACAATGTCCTCGTGTCTGGGTAATTCATTCAAGGATAAGCCGGAGTTTTTAAACAAAATTGGATTCGTAACTCTAATTATATTGAAAATAATTTTTTATAACACTATTGCTAGATCAGTTATTTTCCGCATTATTATTAAACAGTTATTAAATTATTAATATTGAAACCTCTTTATTATAATATTTCAGCCATCACTAAAAACTCTTCTCAAAATGAAGAACGATTTTTTTAACATCTTGGAATCAAGAAAGCCTGACTTGAGGTGTCTCTTCAGCAATATTTTTCCTGATAACTACATCAAAAAATTATTATAATTTGCGATCATTAATACAACATTAAGATACCTTAATTTTTAAAGTAACATAATCATCGTCTTCCTATACCTCTTCCCTATCAAGGACTAGGATATTCATTCTTTTCCGAAAGGAAGACTGTCGAACTCGAGATATTGGTTTGAAAGCATTATTCTTGTTCTCCCGTTTTACGGTTAGACATATTTTGGGTTAATTTTTATCAATCATACGAAAGCTATGTATAATACATAGAGAGGGATAATGTAGGATTAATAAATGCACAGAATACCTTTTCTTTTCAATTTGTTTGTTGGTTACCTACTTTCAATATTTGTCAAATTAAATGCTCACGAAAATGTATTCTTACTGATGCAGTTTTAAAAGTAATTTACTTCTTATTCCTCAGCATTTACCAGCAATTCCCAACATTTGTTTCTTTTCGTTCCCATGTGAAAATCGTTCAGCCAAATGATGTTCCTCAATGTGTAGAAACAACCTAACGATGGCGTTACCTATAATAATCGAAACTTTTTTTAGAACGAGGCACGTTGTTGAGGTAATAATGACGGCGCAATCATATGTTTCCTTTATTTAGTGTTATTTATAGACTGTTATTGGTTCATTGAAATGTTTTGGTAGACTCTCGTGTTTTACTATCAGTCAGTTGTAAAAAATGATTACGTGATACAATAATATAAATATTTAAAGGCTAAAATAACCCCATCATTTGTAGACAACCGTTTATATTAAAATAGTGAAAATTGGTTTTAAACACTGATTAAAAACTTATAACAATTTAATATAAAATGTATTAACCAAAATTTCAATTTTATACTGAATTAAAAATCATCATTAATTATTTTTTTGAACACAATAAAATCGCAAGAGAAGAAATTTTCTGAAAATCTCAGTGCGAAATATTTCTTAAATACTGAAGAACCTCAACGCTACCGCAGAACCTCACAGTAGAGAGCTTCTCTCCGCGTCGCCTGAGGAAGAAGCTCTCAACTTCTCAACTTGCAGCACCGGCGGCGACGGCGGCGGCGGCGGCGGGGGAGGCGGAGGCGGCGGGCGAGCGGGGCGGTGGCAGGCGGCGGTGGCGGGGGGTGGCGGGGGCGGGGGCGGGGGCGGTGGCGGTGGCGGGGGGGTGGCGGTGGCGGTGGCGGTGGCGGCGGTGGCGGTGGCGGTGGCGGTGGCGGTGGCGGTGGCGGTGGCAGTGGCGGTGGCGGTGGCGGGGGCGGTGGCGGTGGCGGTGGCGGTGGCGGTGGCGGTGGCGGTGGCGGTGGCGCTGGCGGTGGCGGTGGCGGTGGCAGTGACGGTGGTGAGGGTGGCGGCGGTGGCGGTGGCGGTGGCGGTGGCGGTGGCGGCGGCGGCGGTGGCGGTGGCGGGCGGTGGCGGTGGCGGTGGCGTTGGCGGTGCGGTGACGGCGGCGGCGGCGGTGGCGTAGCGGGCGGCGGCGGTGGCGGTGGCGGGGCGGGGCGGGGGCGGTGGCGTTGGCGGGGCGGGGCGGGGCGGTGATGGCGGGGCGGGGGCGTTGGTGGGGGCGGGGACTGAGGCGGGGCGGGGCAGCGGCTGTGCGGGCGGTACTCTTAGCTTAGAGCAGGCGAGCTCTTTACCTGGAAAGACCTCCGCATCCGGCTCATAGGTGGCCCCCCACCCCAACAGAGGTTGTGAAGCTACCACTAGGAAGCTGCCTGGGTCGAGAGGTCATGGCTCACTATTGACACGGCTCGTCTTACCAAAGTATAAGTTTGTGAAAGGTGTGTGAAAAGCATAGAAAACTGTGCATTTAGTAACATTAGCAGTCTATTGTCATTATATCTGAACTCGAGGTTCAGTTAAAAATATTTCAGAATGTTCGAATCAGTGAGGAATATAGAATTTTCCTTCGGGAAGCATATACACAATTTTAAACAAAACAAACAAAAAACGAAAAATAAAAATACAGGTAAATTGTCGCACATTTTTTGTACAAAACTCACAGCAAAAATTGATTATGAAATAATTTTTCAAAAGTGAAGAATAAAAATAATATATTTTATTTTAGAGTATAATTGTAAAATTAGTTTACTAAATCTGTTGACTGCCAAAAGATACGACTGGAACTGATCGCACATTAAGAAGAATTATATTCTTCTTTAGAAGGACGTTCAACAGCGGTAATGTGATACAGCACTAAAGATTGATTTCAAATAGTTCTTATTCATCCAAATAACCCTCTCCTTTCTTGAGGTACAGTGTTTTATGCGTAATGTTTATAATTGCAATACACTGGCCAAGAGAAAGAGGAATTATTTAGTACAAGTAAAATCTCAACCTCTTAACTATTTCAATCAATGAAACAAACATAAATTCCTTTCCATCATCAACATCAACGTGCAATGCCATCACATTGCTTGCGCTGTTTTTGGTTTATATTTTTTTAATTGAATACTTTTTGGGAGCATGGGAATAAAAAATAAACAATCGGTACAAATTAAGCAACTTTGTCTTATTACACCAATACCAACTTTATAACAACTTCATGAAGATAAATACCAACAGTGATAAAGATTACATTTTTTAGGCCACATTTCTTTTATTTTCTAGATATGCTTTGTTGACAATGCATTAAGTGTACGTACGATTTTAAATCAACAAAGACGTCAGAATTATTATCAGGTTACGTTAAGAAGCGTCATAATTCCTTCCATTTAGTGCGTACAAACACTCCGTCTAGTAAAGTACAAACGACGGAGTCTCATAAATGTGAAATGTTGGTGACATAAACAAAAGGTAAACAGAATATGAAAACACGAGGAAGGCATAATTCACAATTTAGATGCGCCATATCTCCTTCTGCAACGCAAAAGGCATTTTAACCAGGAATAGGCACAATCGATATTGAACATATGTAGCCTACGTATAAAATAATTAATTAATGCTGCTACAAATGCACTTTTTATTTGTGACGGCGTTGCCATAACATACTCGTAGTGAAATTGCGAAAGTATTTCCAACCAGCATATTTTTTTCAATAGTGGGATTCGAACTCAGATTTACAGGCTCTTCACGCTCTTCATCTGACCCTTACACCACCAGCCTCACAGCTCACCTCAACTTTCCCCACGCTTTAAAAACTAAGTTGAACATATGCATCTTCAATTTTTAAAAAATCATAGGTTTTCAATGACACTATTTTAAGATGTGGTTTTAAAGAAGAGAAAGTTCATTACGAAAAATATTCCCTTCAGTATAGTAGTTGTAGGAAGATGCTGATAAAATTTAAACTTTTGCAAACTTCGAAAATTCGAAGACTCATTTCATGTTTTCGAGGGCGTGATCTGGTATAGCTATAAGTTCATTAAGTGTAGTGCATGTTTGTATGAGAGTGGGTGATGTTCTTTCACCGCTTGATGCTCTGATCCAGTGCCTAGCTACATGGCGATTTGCGGTATTTTCTCATCCAGGTGTCTCCCCCAATGCGGTACCGCCTTAATCGGGACAATCTCTACGCTCCGGACGGATCTTCCAATATGTTTGTGGTGGTTTACTACATGTGTGTGTGTCAGAGAGACAGAGAGAGAGAGTGAGAGTGAGAGAGGGAGAGGGAGAGGGAGAGGGAGAGAGAGTTAGTAAGGAATGAGCATAGGACAAGGAAGAGGAAGGAATGATCGCGGGCAGTCCATGGCTCGTTTGTTGGGGGTACTGCATCGGAATTCGCCCAGAGTTGATCGTAGAAACCACTACAAACTTTAAATCAGAAGAGTGAGGCTCTAGAATTCTCCTCCAGGCAGTGGATGCATTTGACCCAGCTTTGTAGGTAAGCCAGAGTCGAAAATCCGCCATCGGACCCTGGAATCTCCCACTCAACGATGCTGAAGCAATGGTGTTTCCGCTGGAATGTCGCTGCCGTTTGATGCAAAGTGTAAGTAAAATTACATCCATTTTACACTGTGGATAGAATGGGGAACACAACTGATTGCTCATACGTTTTTCAGTCTAATATCCTGCAACACCGGATACGTTAATTAGTTAGATATAAACTGTTTCGAAAGTCTTTTTATTAAACTGCGATTCTTATCTCAAATTCCCTGGAACATTTTTGTCTAATGAAATTGCCACTGTTCATTGGTTAACATAACACCAAAGACAGTATTACAATTTTATTTTATTTGAAGCACGTAAGTCAATTAATTTATTATTAATATTTCCTTAATGACATTTTAAAAATATTGTGGTTTTCGGCACGAAAGAGTAAGTTAACCGTTGAAAACTTGTTTGGATCATAATACAGATTTAAAATGTTTCGTTAAGTAAAATTTCTTCCCATGGAATATTTTTAAAATACTGTCAAAGGTATTAAAGAAAAACAATATTTCGTATAGGTATATCGAGAAAATATGGATTTAATTAAAAATGTCTAGACACTTTTAAAAAGAAGCAATGCCATTATTACATATTTAGACCTGAAAAATATGAAGATGAATTGCTGCTTGTATAAGAATGTCTTAAAATTTATAAATTGTATCATTAAACAACAAATAGAACTTCTAGCGCTTCCTCTTTGAAAAATCCATTCTGCGCTTGATCTTTCCAACGCTCTCCCACGTATAGCGCATTCTGTTCCACGAGTAGTTACGCAGTAGTTACGGAGTAGTTACGTGGTACAGGGAAAGCGCGGGGCCACCTCCTGGGGATCGCGAAAGTTCGCGGCGGAGGCACTTTAAAAATTCATTAGGTCTCCGTGCGTTGCGCGTCCAGCCGAAGAAAGTGGACCGAAGCGGCACGGCGGGGCGGGGTGAGACGTGGCGATGCCGGGCGATGCGGAGCGGAGTAGCAGGAATTGTGGCAGGGCGGGAAGGGGGCAGGGCGGGAAGGAATGAAGCAGAGCGAGGTGGAGCGAAGCGGGTTGGATAGGTTGGAGCGGGATGGAGTGGATTGGAGTGGGTTGGAGCGGTTGGAGTGGGTTGGAGTGGGTTGGAGCGGGTTGGAGCGGGTTGGAGCGGGTTGGAGCGGGTTGGAGCGGGTTGGAGCGGGTTGAGCGGGTTGGAGCGGGTTGGAGCGGGTTGGAGCGGGTTGGAGCGGGTTGGAGCGGTTGGAGCGGGTTGGAGCGGTTGGAGCGGGTTGGAGCGGGTTGGAGCGGTTGGAGCGGGTTGGAGCGGTTGGAGCGGGTTGGAGCGGGTTGGAGCGGGTTGGAACGGGTTGGAACGGATTGGAGCGCGTTAGAGCGGATTGAGCGGATTGGGGGGTGGGGAGGGGGGCGGGGGAGGGGGGGCGGCGGGGGGGGGGGGGGGAGAGAGGGCGGGGCGAAGCGCTTTGAAATTACCCAAGCAGCAACCACGAGCGGTGGGTCAGGGCGATCGTTAGAAGCACGCCATGCGGCAGGTTGCCTCCCTGCGGCTCGAGATACACGTCTCTTGGGGTGGGGCATATACAAAAGTTGGAGGATTCTACATACAGTGGGAGGATTTTAGTGGATATTCTGAACTATTGGATATTCTGATCGAGGAGCAAATCTTGGAGAATATTCTCAGCAACTAAATAGAATTCTTATACGGTGAGACAGCACAGAACGATATAAGCAAACTATGACGCGACGAATATGGAGCTATAGACTAAGGAAAATGTTCCAACTGATAACGATTCAATAAGATAATCAGTTTAATATTTAAGTATTGTTGCATAAAATGCAATTAATTCGAAAAGAAAATTTCATAACTTCAGCACTGAAAATGTCCTTTACCTATTTTTCTTAAAATTTCCTATGACGAATCATCTGTTCAACATGCCTTTATTAGCCGTACTATTAAAATAGGCACTTTTAATGAATGCATGATCTTTATAAGGGAGAGAATACATTTGATCGCGCACTCTTCTCTGTGAAACAAATTTTTGAAATGTTAAAAACCAGGCTTAAATATTTATTTCAGATATCTCAGCCCCCGGAATTTTGATTTCGAAGAGATTTTGACTGCTTGAATATTTCTATTGCTTAGAATACAGAGGTAAAATAATGATACAAATTCTCCTCTCCAACAAATTCTCCTCTCCAACAAATCCTCCCTCCTTCAACAAATCCGTACGCGGAAATATTCCATCCATCTTACCCGGATATCCGAAATAATGCAGGAATACACATTGACAGCGAATAAAGCATAGGATATCACAACATCATCTCATACTATTCCCTAAGAATTCACTCCTCCAATAAAGACCACGAGAACATGAGGAAGGGCGGGAGCGAAGTTGAAAAGAAACTCATGTTGGTAACCCTTCCGTCCATTGGGAGGCTTCGCGCCTGGGCGATTCTGACGAAAGCGCCGCTTCCGCCTGCGACGCCGAGCACGTCTTCTCCTTCTCCGCAGGGATCAGAGCGGGCAGGACGCGGAGACCGGCGTGTCCTTCCGCAACGGAACGGCGGGAGGGGGAGAAATAAAGATCTTCGGGAAAGAACAATCTTGAAACGGAAACGTTGTCGGGTAGTTAGAAAGTGTTCGATACTTCGTTTCCTCTTGTTTTCTTTGGAAACGGTTGTCGCAAGCGACAGCGCCCAATAATCCTTAATACTGCTAGTAATTGTTTCATTCTTTAGATGGAAGAAATGGGAAGTTTCGGTATACAAGTAAAAACGGATACACTTAAAGAAATCAATTAAAGTACCAAAATTTAATTGAAATATAATTTCCATTTTCATTTCTAATTTGAATTATATTAATTTAAGAAAAAATTATAGATCAATAAGTAATTTACATTCAATATTTCTCCATAAATCTTTAGTAATGACTTTCATGACTTTTCTGACTTTCCTGAATTTTCAATGAATTATCTTTTGTAACAAAATCCCGAGAAAAAATATGTTTAGCCAATGGGGTAAACGAAGGTACGCTAGCTTCTTTAATGCAAAACTAGTGATAATTTCTCGAATATTTGTATTCGCTTTGCAATAATATAGTATTACTTGAACCTGTGCAAGTGTTTCCAATAAGCTACTTTGTATTCCGCGCGGGGATTAGGACTCTCGCCATTCACATCACTCCTCCAGCAGCCTCTCAGGTAAAATCAACCTTCAGCTTTTAAAACACCTCAGCTTTAAAAGTTGTAGAATTGCATTTTCAAGATTAAAAGAATAACAGATTTTCATAGACATTAGTTCGATTTTAATTTAACATTGTAGTTGTAGGAATTGTCCAAAAAATTTTAACTTTGCTAATTTTTTAAAATACAGAGTTCACGAATAATGGTATGTAAACATTTTTTATAAGCGTGAAAGCGTATCTTTACTTTTCGAGAAAAAAGAAAAAATTGGAGTCGTGCTTTGAGATAATATTTTCCAAAATGCATGTATTTTCAGCACACTTAAGTAAAAACGACTCAATTTTCGAAATGTTGTACATAAACGTTTTTAAGATTTACACCTGAAGAACAGATTCCATTTAGGAAAGCACAGAAGATAAAATCTCACACTTTTTCTTATTATTTGTCTCTGGGGCTGAATATGAATATTAATACATACCCTGTATGGGGTAATTAATATCAAGAAAGGAAATAAAGGAGCAATGATTGTAGAATGCAATAAAGAAAAAGGGACGTTTCAATTAAAAAGGAATAGAGGACATTTAAAAAAGTACTCTATGCTTTTATTCCAAAGAAAATTAATCCACTTAAAACTTAAGGAGTGAATTTGAGTTAGAGGATAAACAAATTGATTAATACGATCAAAATGCAAAATAAAATAAAAAACGAGTAAAGATAACATGAAAGTAGCAAAAAGACATTTATAGTAAATGTAATAAAAAAATAAAACAGATAATATGATCGATGCGAGAATATTTAAATTATTAATGGAAATGGCAAGGTGAACGTAGGATAGAAAAGTTGTCATCTATATGAATTTGTACGTGCTGAGAGATGTTTTCAGTGTTGAAGTTTTAATCATTTTACCGACGATTTTAAGAAAACCATTGTATGTAAAATATGAGCTGATAATCGTTACGGAAGTGGACTCAATCCCCAAGAAAATGTATAAAATGTGAAGACTAAGTCTAAAGTCTAATGTTAACTGATGATTCAGTGGGTCATGAAGCACCAGCCAAAGAGTATCCCACTTATTTAAGAAAGATTAATGAAAAGCCGAAACTCATATATTACACTGCTGAATAGCAACCATTAATATAAATCTATGTCCTTAACACAAAATGTACGAAGTCTATTGATAAATTTAGATCAAATTAGTAAATACATAAAAGTCAAAATAAACCTCACATATTGGCGTTCACAGAGATACACCTAAGGGAAGTTATAAGGGATCTGGAAATTATTATATGAGTCTATATAACTATCAGATGTAATTCACAGAATACAACCAAGAGGGGAGTAATAATATTTGGGAATAGAGATAAGGTAAAGACAGTAAAACACAATATATAGAAGAGAAATATTGGATGGTCAAGTTAGACATATTTTGTAAAGAATGCAATGGCTCTCTATCGCTCTTCAAATGCATCGGAGGGCACATTATTGATTATCTTACAAAGTGGAAGAAATAATGGCGATTAATGAACGCATAATAATAGGAGAATTAATATAATCAGGAGAAGTAGCTAAGAGAAACTATGTAAATTTTAAATTTTTAATTAAAAACCAATTAAACCAAAAAGGATAGCCATAATCAGACATCTAGTATGTAAATATAAATGTAAAAGTACGAGAGACCCCCAAAGCAACCGATCATGTCGGGGTGAAGGTTAATTGAGAATGCAAAGAAAAAAGTATAACCAAATTGAAGAGAAATAATTAAAAATCATAAAAAGAATCATACAGATTTTACAGCTGATCAATTAAAAATAATATTCAAATATAATATTCGAGAAACAAAACACGAAACTAGCGACGAATTTTGCAAGGATATCATAAAATCATCGTAAAATCCATAGATGAAGTGGAATCATTTAAAACATTTAAGGTGCCTACTGGCAAGAACAAAAGAGAATTATGTTGTGAAAAAATTAACGATTTTTTTTAAAAATATATTTTCTTGTAAATTGCATTTATTATTCTCTGCATCTGATTCTACGTGTTCCCAATACCAAACCGTGAATTCACGACACCAAGTCAAAAATTGTTCATATATTCTGGTTAGCAAACGCCATTAATAACAATGCCCAAACGTGACATTGGTGACGTATCCGTCGCGTGAGCAACGCCCCCTCCACTCCTTACACACTCGGGGGCAACACCCCCCCCCCCCCACCCAAGGCGCAACGCGGCGAGTCCTACCTGCCTTGGGCCCCAGGCGGGGGAGACAGCTGCCGGCGGCGCCCATGCCTCCGCGCCGACGACTCGCGCGACACGCGTTTTCGCCGCGCCGCGCCGCACACACGCCCAATCTTTGCGGCCCCGCCCTCGGCACAGGCCCACCACTCACTCGCTAGTCCGCGCGCTCCCCGCTCCACACTCGCCCGTTCCCTCCACCACACCTCGCCCCTCGGACTGAGTTTAGCTCAGACCCAGCATTGTTGCGGTTGCTGAAGCGTCTCTGAACGGGGTGTGTTAAGATTTCGAGGCCTAACGGGAGCAGGATAGCTGGTTCGCATTCAGCAATTGTTTGGAGGAGATTCTAGCGGCCGGCTGCTCTGATCGGTACTTTTCTGTTTTTCTCCCATCAATACCAGGCGAATGTCGGAGTATTACCTTCACAAACGGGCCACAGATCGCGCGCAATCGCCACGAGTTGACATCCACACGCCCAATCTTCGCGTCCGGTCCTCACCCGCGGCCCCGCCCCCGCTACAGGCCCACCTCGCTGCGTTGCCACCCGCTTGCTGACTCGCTGGCTCGTCCGCCCGCTCCCCGCTCCACACTCGACCATTCTCTCCAGGCCACATCGCCCCCCGCACAGGTTGAGTTTAGGTCAGAGCCAGCATTGTTGCGGTTGCTGAAGCGTCTCTGAACGAGATGTAATAGAGTTCGAGGCCCAAGGGTAGCTAGATATTGATTCAGTGGTGAGGTGTAGTTGACATTTACTAATTGAATGATTGAAGACGTCATTGTCAACAATAGTACTATTGTTGACAATGACAACGCCTTCAATCATTCCAATTAAGGTAGCTAGATAGCTGATTCAAATTCAGTCACTAACAGGAGGACAATACTAGCCGTCGAATGCTCTGATCGGTAGTTCTCCGTGGTTTCTACGTTCAATACCAGGCGAATGCCGGAGTAGTACCTTAACAAACGGGCCACAAATCGCGCGCGATCGCCACGCGACACCGTACATACGCTCAATCTTCGCGTCCCGTCCTCGCCCGCGCCCCGTTCCGGGCACTTCTCGCTTTGTACCACAAGATTGCTCACTCGCTCGCTCGTCCGCCCGCTCCCCGCTCCACACTCGCCAATCCTCTCCACGGCACCTCGCCCCTCAGATAGGCTGAGTATAGCTCAGATCCAGCATTGCCGTGGACGCTGCAGCATCTCTGGTTGGGAGGGCCTAGCGTTCGAGTTTCGGCAGTAGCTGGATAGCTAGGTCGAATTCAGCCTACGTTACAAGGACAATTTTAGCGCTCGACTGCTTTGATCGGTAGTTTTCCGTGTTAGTTTTCGATTGATACCAGGGGAATGCCGGGACAGTACCCTAACAAACGGGTCACGGAACGCGCGCAAACTTTCGTTGCACCTTCTTGGCCTCTTTTCCCCCCTTTATTCACCCACACGCGCCCACGCACACATACACACACTACCAAGCAATACGCCCACACCAAGAAAACATTCTGGAGCTTATTGTTTGCCCGTTTTGAGTTGATGCCCCACGAAGGAGATACCTTGGGGAATTTTCCGCAAGCCAACGTGTCGGTCGATGCCGGATTTCATCATGCAAGGGAGGACACCTCCTCTTTCACATTTAAATCACACTCTATATTAGCGGAACTAATGACCATTGCAGTTGACGTGACCGGAATCATCATTTAATTATTTAATCAATTAAAGAATCCTCGGCATCCACCTCGCTTCACCCTGTGGTGTATCACCTCCCCACACCAACACCCACCCACGCACCCACCGCGTTCCACCCAATCTCCGTTCCCCCAATTTTACTCTTCTCACCCTAAACCCCGCTGTGTGTTCCCCGTACCTCGTCTGTTCTATACCTTCATTGATTATGGATATTTCTGTACCCCGCCTTACCTGAGACCTACCCTCCTCGCGTTCGCCCCCTCTAAGCACCACCCATTCGCAGCCCACACTGTAACTATTCTCCTTGATTTCTCCTTAAACTCCGCCTCCCTGAATTCCGCCCACCCTTTGCCTTGCTTCTCCTGTGGCCTCCCCGTCTGCCCTCTCCCCAGACACGTTTTCCCTCTCGCGTTTCCAGCGCCCCGCCCAATCTCCACACATGCGCCCGTTCCATCTCCGTCTACCGTCTTACGCCTCCCCGCCACTCCGCCTGTCCTCACCCCGAAGCGGCGACGCCCGCGCCCGCCTGTCCTTATCGGGCGAGGCTTAGCGGGTGACGCTGTTTGCCGCAAGAGTGCTCGCTGAAGGACGCGACGCGGGAGGCAGACGCCTAGTGTGGGAGCGGAGGAGAGGGGAGGGGAGGGGGTGGGGTGGGGTAGGCCATAATCGGGTGTCACCAGGGGCAGCTCGGCACAAGTAGAAGACGAGAATGAAGAGGAAACTGTAGGCGGTATAGTTAACAGCGAAACATAATAAGGGACACGATATGAAGATAAAGAGCGTGGAAACTGTAATAGTTTAATGCTGTTGTGAGAATTTTTGTTTGTGGTGATGATTCAATTAATGTGTAGCTTTAAGTCTTGAATGATTTACGCAATGACAACTGTAATGAATGATGTGATGCTCACAGTTTTAAAAATGGAAATGCTAATGTTCGTGGAAGTGGTGATGCTAGGAGTTATTGAGGTGATCATCATCATTACTACTGAAGAGTAATATTAACTGTCGCAACGCAGTGATGCTGGCCGGGGAAGTGATATTAACAGTTTTGAAGAGTGTAGTAGTTGTTTTCAACGACACAATGGAAATACCGACAATTATTAAGATAGATATCAATAGCTATCGTTGTGTGTGATTATAGTATTGTGTGATTCTTATAAGTACATGTGAATCTATCTTTTGTGGAGATGGTAAACCTGATAGTGTGAATGTTAGTACATGTACAGATTGAAACCAGTATTTCTTTGAGGGCATGTTCAGAACTGTGAATTTTCTTCAGGGAGGAACATTCAAAATTGCAGGAGGGGACTCTGGAAGTCTGGAACGAACACAATCATCACATCTCTTACGCAATACGGTTTGAATTCATCCTAATAATGCTCTCGAGAATGTTTTCTTACTCGATATCTGTCATCTAAATTCCTTCATTTCAACCCTTCAGAGTGTGGTGGAAATCATGTACACAGCCCCTAATGTGGATTAATTATATCCCTGGAGAGAAGACATGAACATTTCTCCAACAAGGGACATCCACCTCCTTAAAGAAGGGACAATCACCAGCCCTCCTCATCAATTCGCACCCCTTTCATAGAGTAAACACTGGTAATAGCAAAGGATACGTTGATGTGCGTGGAAAGGACATGGATAATGACCATCGTAACCTTCATACGCCGAAACCAATGGAAGGGGCAACGGCAGTCACCACAGAAGAAGCAATGGTGCACGTTCTGCTCGAGGACGCAGACGTTAACAAACCAATAAGTGACGCACACGAGAACAATGTGGGAGACGTAATAAGGACGACGATGGCGTAGGCAATGACGACACACACGCAATGCAGCACGCCTAAGGTGCCTGGAGGGCGCGACGTTCGTTTGCAGGGGAGCTATAGCACGTGGGTTACGACGCTTTCAACGCAAAGGGGTGGCAGCGCAACGCAATTTAACTGAGGTTCACGCTGTACTACTTTGCACAGTCAGCACGGTTTACGGCAGAAATTGTACATCGGCGCAGATAAGGTCACGTAGAACGGCTTCTGTGCTCGACCTCCCCAACGTTAATGCTTGAAAGTTATTGGGATCAGGTACGTAACATCTTTATAATTCAGTATTTTAGGAAACGACTGAAAATATACTAAAGTTAGCTACACGAATTGAATTTTAAAATACAAATCCTTCGATAACTTGAAGCAGGCTATACTGGTCGTTTGCGTGCTATCTCGTGGTGGAAGCGGAATCAGTATCTTAATATTTACCATAAAATACCTTCAATCCCACAAGCCCTCCACTTCCAATTAGGGAAACAAACCCCAAATAGAGCACGTATCCGCAGGAAACTCCCCAGACACTTTTTCGACCCACCCTACGCATTCACACACCGACAACTCCTCTAAATAATCCTAACCAAAAATATAAATTCTAAATCAAACTCAATTCTGTAGTTCTATATCTAATGTACTGCAACCCATTGTAAAAGAGGCTGTACGCCTGTAAGCAAATAAATTTTAAAAAAAGTATCTTAACAATGGGGCAAAAGCGTCGTGCGATCCTACATCGCCATTCCGTCTATTCTCTCATCCTTGAGGCTGCCAACCTCGTTCAGACTTGTCTCCACCGAGAATTCAAAGTACACCATGGCTTCTGCAAAGGTTGTTATGGAAGGAATAGTCTGCATTCACTTGGTGACCCATAAATGTCTAGTATTTAATGCTATTCCTCTGCGATTTACTTGAAATTTATAGATTTTTCAGTAAATTCATGTATTTAACCTTAATAAAAACAACCATATGACATCTCCTTGACCATTAATTTAAATCCTTGCAGCCTTTTCCTTGCAGACGCCAATAACTTGAAACCACGTGGTAAAATGCATATAAATAAATACAAAATATAGTAATGTTTATAGTGATTTATATCCATATAAATATTTATACTTTTACTTATTTAAAAGGTATTACTTACAAAATATATTACGTAATAACCAGGTAAGTATAACATTGGAAGTAACAGTAGGAATTCATATTGTTTAAATATCTATTTTCATTATTCATTAATTAACCTGACCACACTTTATTAAAAATGAGTGGTTATTCATTTTACGAATATGTACACTTCCTTCTACAGGCATTTCGTCTTCCAAGCCAGCATGCTTCTTCCTACACATTGCCTTTTGCTTGGACGTAAGGAGCCCCGGAGGGACCGAACTTGCTACCGCAACCACTAATGTATTGCACTCGCGAGCTGCGAGCCGGTTCGACAAGCGCGACCTGTGGGCCACGAGAAAAAAAGTCTTCTTAAAACACTCCAATTATATTCCGCTCAACCTCCGTCACACAAAACCTTTCCCCCCGGCTGCATCGCGCCGAGCACAAAAGCGGCATGCCAACGAGGCCCCACCTGCCTGCGACATCGCGCGCCCGCATATCAAACAGGGTGGTCCACTGCCGGATCAGCTGATGACCATTCGATTGGTATTCCACGCGGCGTGCCATCGTGCGGAAGGCTCTGGCGGCGCCACGCCTGCCATTCAGATGGCGCGGGGGCATTGTGATTCCGTCTCCATTGCAGGGAACAATTGACGGTGAGAGACTCACGTGCGAGCTTCACTGTGCTACGAGCGACCTTGGAACGGAGAGCCAAATGTTGCTGCAATGTTCTTGTAAGATAATGGAATCAACACTCGTGAAGGACTCTGGTAAATATTATCTAGAATAATTTGAAGGGAGTTTGGTTTACTTTTAACTCCATAATAAATCAATGTTTCAAAACAAATCGTTCAATTTTAGGGGTTGAGTTCGAGTAACATTCGGATAACTAGAAGCCAGAACTTAATATAAGTTGATCAGTGGCTCAACACTAAATGAAATAAAAACTTAAATTCTTATTGAAATAATAGTGGACAAAGTCAACTATTATGAATGCAGGATTTAAATTTAAAAGATTTTTGTATACGGTAGGAATCGTGGAATCGGTAGCAACGATTACTCCAAAATTAAGTATGATTTTCCAAGACTTAGAAACCACTCTTGTTGATAATAAACAAAAATTTTAGTTACATGAATTTAAATAATTTGCGTGTGACTTAACAGCCGTTGCCTGAAATGTTTTTTTGGAAAATTCTTTCTTCAGAGAAGCAACCATCAGTTAGGGGGTCCCTGTGATCACCTTCTGACCGCTTCAACAATCCAAAAGATCTTCCCACTCACCTCTGCAGAAAGGTGGCGAGTGATCTCACGTGAATGCATATTTGGAATACATAATTTTCTTTGAAGATATCAAGATAAAATTTATCACTTAGGCACTACCTCTACATTTAAAGGATTTTCTGGCCGTGGTAAACGGACATCGAGTGTTTACTGAATCCCCAACTTGTATATGCTGTTGACGATACAATTGTGTAATTTGGATGCCAGAAGTGAGTAGTTCTAATTAATAGTGTTTATTGTTTGAAAGAATTATGTTCTTTTTAATGAAGATTATGTAAGAGCTACAGTTTCACTGAGTCAATGGTACGATATACTGTATACATCTACAAATTTTATTTGTTGAACAAAAAACTTTATTTTCTGATACGAATTGATTAGTGCGAGCGTGACTAAAATTTGGAGAGACATAACTGAGAATTTCGCTTTAATGCTGTCTTTTCTTGTCAGGTGATAGCAGTGATGGTTTGTCGTGGCCTTCTACTCCATAAATAATTATAGGGGCGATTACCAAGGGTGAATAATGAGAAATGAATGATTACGAATGAGATGATTGTGTTTGTGATCATGTGTAAAAAGCAAACCGCGCCACCATCACATAGAGAAAATACCCTCACTCCAGACTCTAAGAAATTACCTCCGACTCCGTTTGGACTTTGCTCCAAACCTGCTAAGGTCGGTGTTGGAAAGTATTGAACACAGATTTTAAATATTTGGTATTTCTTAACAACTGTATTCTCATTTTTAAATAAACATTTTTAAGTAGTATTTTATATATTATTTAAGTATTTGTATAAATATACATCTTATTAAACTACTTAAATTTAGTAAATAAAATTATACATATATTTATTATTATTGTTATTTATATTATTATTATTATATTATATAAAGTATTTTAAAACCCATAATATACTTTTAGACATCTTTCGTTTTGATGTACAGACTTTCGTTTTCATTGCTCTCCGTCTTTATAGATAAGACAGCACTGCCGGATTTTTACTGTCAAAAGACCGCTGTAATCCAGAGTCTTCTTGAAGAGTAAATGAGTAAACAGCAACCTGCCACCCGCACTCAAGGTGTGTACGGAGTAAGCATAATTTTTCATTCATTTGACGTAATGTTCCCCATTATCAGGAGAGTACGCATCGTCGCTCCAGGATGCTCGTGTGTGCGCTCTCACGATAACGAGCAACACCAAGTAACGTCATCTCCATTCGACCTCAAAACAGCTTCCACGTTCCCACCAACGCGATGCCTTCAGGGAGGGCTTTCTTACTCTCAAGGAAAGCAGTTACGAGACGCGTTAAGGGAACGCGGTCTGCCAGGGAATGCTGTCTCGACACTGCTACTTTGTGCGATGTTGCGTGTGTTCTTAAAGTCGGCTGTTCTGCTGTACAGACCTACGCTTGGATCTACCTTTTAACGTACGGAAGTAGTTAAGTATTCCCGGTGGAGCTTCCTCTCGCAAACAACGAGAACAAATGGACCGAGGGTTAAATGGGCCTTTATTTCAAGGAACTCGTTTGCGTTTTCTTGTATGAATTAGAGAAGAAAACTAGGAAGACTTGTTACTCGCTAGCGTACGTTTGTGTGTGTTTTGCACTTCCAAAAGAAGAAGTTGATGACAACAATGGTAAAGATAAGAAAACCCAAATTAAAAGTTTATTCATTTGTTAATGAGCAAGCATTAACGATTGCTTGAGATAAAAAATACATTTTTGCTTCTGTTAATTATTACACTTATAAACTATATTCACTATTCACGGTAGTCTTTTGCATGATTAATTTGAGGCTTTTATTTATGTGATTATTTATGTGATTTTTAAATAATGATTTCGCGAATATAACTAAGCATATAGTAGGAATATATCGTATCAACAAAATAATACGAATATTAATTATTTTAAAACTTCCATTTTAAAGACCCACCAATTTTCAGCCATGTTGCACTGAAAACAAGAGCATGATACTGCGACAAAAACGAAGGGGGAAACAAAAATAATAAACCTGTTATATTGGGTCAATCTAGTAATTGGTACATAGTTTATGCGTGGAATATTCAAATTTATTAACTTCATTTGTACGATTTAAAAGTGTTGAATTTTCTAGTAATATTAGTGTTAAAAAATTGAAGAAATTTGTAAAAACAGAAATTTTTAATCCCAAAGACAAAGTCAACGCGATAGGAGAAGATGATTTTTATTTGATTGTCTTTGTCTGCAATGTTTCCTATCTCTTTGTACGAGGTTCTGTTCTGTAGTACACGCAAAGTGCTGCCAACTTACTCAACTACACATTTATCATATCAAAACATAACTAGAGCAAAAAGGAAGGAAACCGAAACAACTCAGCAAAAATAGCCGCGGCCTATTGGAACATTGCGGAACATTCAAAGATGGAACGCCTTACTGATATTTAGTGTTTGAATTTTAAATGTGTCTTTTAGAAAACAGTACACACATCTTGCAATTTAAACGCACTCTAATAATTAGAAACAATGTTTTAAAACGTTTGTTTTAGAGGTGGGGTGTTTCTTGTGATGGAGAAGTTCAAGAAAATCATCACAAACGATCCTGACAACTCACGAGTCAGCTACACGCTCCCGGATAATTCAAGCGACAGACTGGAGAGCGCAGCACTAGTCCCTCGGCAGCATGAAGTTTCGTAAGAAATCCGACGCGGCTGTCACGTCGCATCGCGGCTGCAAACGCAAATCTCATCAATGATTCCTCTTCCTGCCGAGAGTCAATAAACGAGACGACCACCTGTTACGCGTTCGCAATACAAATGTCACGGCTCCCTACAGTTTCTTTGTGCTCTCTTCCGTCTCTTCGTACGGAAGTTTCCACCAAACCTACCAACCGGGGGCGGTAGCTCAGTGTATCAACTGATGTCACCGAAGCGCTTCTGACCGGGAGGTCCTAGATTCGAGGAGGATTCGACAGGATTATCGACACTAGCTTTTCAGCAAGCTTGAATTCAGTCGCTGACTGGAGGAGAATTCTAGCGGTCGGCTTCTCTGATCGGTAGTTTTCCGTGGTTTCTCCGATCAACAGGCGAATGCTGGAGCAGTACCCTAACAAACGGGCCACGGACCGCGCGCGATCTTTCCCTCCTCTTCCTTCTCCTATCCCTCCCCATACACACACACACACACACTTACACTAAGATGCACTACACTACCAAATATTCCGGGAGACTGGTCGGGAGCTTAAAACTTGTCCCAGCTGGGGCGGTACCCTGGTGGGAGAGTCATGGTTAGAGAGAAACCCCGGTAGCCGACGGTAGATCGGAGCGGGATCTCGCCATCCAGCGGGAGAAGATCAACGTTATCTTCCGAGGAGAAAACCATGCACTACATTTACGGGACGGATTTTACTACATTCTCCTCCCTACACAGAGACATGCAAAATCTAGTGGTACTTAAGCAGCACGTACTTTCCCCCAGGTATTTTCACACAAAATTACGCGATAGGTACTCAAGTTTTTGAAAAATTGTACATGACCTTATTTCAAAATCTCTCTATAAGTAACTGATTTCGCTAAGGGAAAGAAACTACTTTCAATATTTTAGTTGTTGGAAGACTCCGAAAATATTTCAATTTTCGAAAAATCATGGTTTTCAACAGACTTGAGATCTGCACTATTCTCTTAAACGTTCTTTACGCTATCCAACAACAAAATTTAACAAAAAACAATAAAATATTTTCTTTAATTGTTGAAAAATTCCATGGCCTTCATGTAAAGTACTCACCCTCCCGCAAAATTAAAATATTGGTTTCAAATTGGAAGCTACATCAGCTACAAATTGGAAGCTACATCACACGCTACATCAGATTTTATATTGGAAGCTACATCAGTCATATATATTGACGAATATCAATTTTGGATAAATTCGGCTGAACAGTTTAGCTGTAGCGTTGTTCATGGATTGACAGACGGACGCTTTGCCGTTATTCTATTTTTTCTATCAAGGACCCACAAAACATGGATTGTGACTACACCACGTGTTAGAGGATTTTTTTGTAAATTTAGCAACTGGGTTATCCATTTTTCCTCTATTTCGAAGGGAGTTAGACGTTATATTGTATTGACAATTAATAGGTAATATAATTAACGGTATAGAAGTTAATTGTAATTTTAACGTTAATTACTAAAATGAGAGAAGATATTTTTGATTTACTTCTATGTCGTGAATGTAATTTTATTATTATTATTATTATTATTATTATTATTATTATTATTATTATACATAATTAGTTGCTTCTAGTAATAGAAAAAACATGAGAGCACAAAAGTTTGGATAATTTTATTTCTTCATATTCATAATATGTTAACACGAACAAACTTCCAGTTACGAAATATGTGACTCTGAAATATCAAATCCTATAAAAATCAGATTTCCGGAGCAAAAATCTGGAAAACACTGATTGTCTGCGGATTCCTAATGCGTTTAAACCAGATTTTATTGTATTACCATTCAAGAAAACCTTAAAAATATTTTCCGTCCTCTTTGGTTATTCACGTTTCTTTTAATGCAATTACTTCTTACAAAAGATTTATTCTATCTACCTTAACATGAGAAATTCTATTGTTTTTATTAAAACAAATATTCTTTCGCACTAAACAAATATTTCTTTCCTTTTGCTTATCGCACTGAAAATACTGTTCACATTTTGCATCAAATTATCACGAGTATTTCTAAGCCCATCTGTCATGTTTTGTAAATCTCAAAATATTCTTAAGTTATTATCTCAATATACTGCAGGTATCGACAGAATCCTAACACCCCTCTCATGAAGAAACTGACGTGCCATTAATAAAACCTGAACCGAGCTTCATAGTACCTATGCTGGAGGCATAGAGATATTTCTATAAGAAGGGACCACTTTGACAGCTACTGCTAGGTTACTGCTGGCAACATCACTGCAGTTACACCCATGCACTCATTTTGTAAGTACTTTCGTGTACAGTTAGCAAATTGCTCCATCACCAACTCTCGCAATGTCATCGCCCTTCATGATGTTCATTTGTTTCGTGATCTGTCGGTCCCTTCTTAAAGTAACTACTTTATACAAATGTTCTAGGAAGAAACAACAAAACTTTGAAAATAAGCTCTTAGGTCAATTTTATGTATATTTTGTGTAATTAACTTCGAGATTTCGAATGTCTGAGTCGCAAAACCTCAAAAGCTGGTTTAAAAATTGCTTTCTATGCAAAAATTTGCATTTCAGAAACGTGTAATTTCTTTATTATTTACAAAAGAAATGAATATATTTGTTTACAAAAAATTAACACATAAATAAAAACTATTGAATTGTGTAGATTGGGTTCGGTTTTATTTGTGTTAATTCTTATTTGTGAACAAATGTATTAATTTATTTTGTTAATAATAAACAATTTTCATGTTTTTATAATGTTTACATGTTTCTAAAATCAAATTTTTGTGTAGAATGTAATTTTTCAAACCAACTTGTGATGTTTATTGCGGTTCAGCCATTCGAAATCTCGAGTAGCTCATTAAACAACATATGCTTTAAATTATCTTAAAACCTTTTAAGAATTTGAAGAATTAATTTCGAAGTTTCGTTGTTTCCTTCTTGGAGCAGCTGTATAAAACAACTACATCACACCTCCCACGAGACAACAGAAGATCGCCTCCGGGAGGTTTCTAAAATCAAATGGTGTAGAAAGTAATTTTTCAAAAGAAATTGTGAGTGCATATTGCGGCTCAGCCATTCAAAATCTCGAGGAGTTCACGGGACAAAATATGCTTCCAACTGTCATAAGAAGTTTCAAGAATTTAAAGAATTATTTTTGAAGTTTCCTCGATCAGCTGTATAAAAGAACTACATCACACCTCCCACGAGACAACAGAGGATCGCCTCCCGGTCAGTTCCGTTGCGTTGCGAGTCGCCGCGCGCGCTTTCCACGCGATGCGTGGGCGTGAAGGGAGGCGCGGCGCCGCCAAGCACGTGGCCGCGGTCGCCCCGCCCCCTTTCCCTGCCCCGCCCCTCCCGCGCTCCAGCAGAGGACGCGCGGCCCTGACCCAAAGCCGAGGAACCGGTTCGCGCTCTGACGCTTGCCGGGGAGTCACTCGTCCGGTGGGCGAACTTGGAGGAAAAGAAAAAAAACTGGTGGTGCCGCTCGATCGGGGAAACGAACGGAGTTGTGTGCGCGGGTGGGAGAGCGGTCACTTGCCATCGGGTGGGCGATTGCTCAGTTGGTGGGGATCGGGCGGACGTATGTGTAGACGACGATGGAGAAGTTGGCGGCGGGGCGTGGAGCATGCGAGTGATATAGAAAATGATCAGGTGAGGAGTAGGCGATTGATAGGATGCCATGGTCGCTGGAGGGTCGAGGGGGAGGGAGGATCGATAGAACTAGTGGACGACGATAGTGCGTGCAGTAGATGAGCGATCGGGCCACCGATCGGGCCTGTAGCAAAAGAGCGAACGAGCGATTGCTCGGTTGATCAGCTCGGGTGCGCTCGTTCAGGCGGGTGGACGATCCTGCGTACGTGCGTGTAGGCAGGCGGAGGATTTGGTGAGCATGCGAGCGATTGGGAGTGCAGCAGGCCTGTCGGGCCTGGGGCAGGCAAGCAATCGAGCAAATACTCAGTCGAATGAAAGAACTATTGATCAGAACCGGCGGGCAGAAGACTATATGTGCGTGTGGGCAGGCGTAGTAGTTGGTGAGCATGCGGACAATCTGACACGAGGCAAGACGACTGGGCGTGTGGCAAGATCGGGTGATGGTCGTGCAATTGATCAGTTGATCACATGGGGTTGGGGGGTTAAGGGGGGTTGCGATTGGACGGAAGGGGCGACAAGACGATCGGTTTGATGCGATCGTGCGATTGATCAATCGATTGATCAGATCGCGTGAGAAGGCGATTGATGAGGCGGACGGACGATCTTTTGTAAGTGAATGTAGGCAGGCTGTCGGAGGAGTTGGTAAACATGCGGGCGATTGGACGTGCAGAGCTAGACAATCGGGCTTGGGCCAGGCGAGCAATCGGGCGATAGCTTAGTTGGGCGGGTGAATGAACGAGCGATCAGAAGTGCATGTAGACGGAGGAATTTGCGTGCGGGTGAGAGATCGCGCAAGTGGTCGAGTGAGGCACGGGGCGCGATTCGAGTTTGCGGGTGTATGATAGATCCGGCTTGAGAGCGGACGATGGACTGAACATTCGGATATGTGGATGGGGCATGCTAGGGGACCATTGGAAGTTGGGGTGGACGGTCGGACGTGCGAGTCAGCGGTCGGATGGGAGATCAGGCATATTACCGGATGCCGGACGCTTTTTTGAAGGTTTTGGTTGGGTTATCCTCGAAGATGTTTGTGGTTGTTTTGGTTCTATGTACAAATGCTATTTATATAACGCATTGATTGAATTTCTCGCCTTCCAGTATCTTTTAAATTCTGTGCTTTTAATTCCGGTAGCTATATTCGTAATGGTGGTACACCAAGTTGAAATTCGAGATCTTTCCAGTTTTATAATGCACTATACATTTTAATAACTGTTGAAATGTTAAATTTTGAAGTTATTTTTACAATCTAAAATTGGAGTTCTCTCAGTGTCTTCCAAAATGTGTCAAAAACGTTGCATTCAACTCGTGCAGTTGAATAGAATGAGCTCTGAAAGTCGTTCAAATTTACCAGTTGCTAATATTCGTGAAAAAAAGGTTTGAAACTATATTACATAACTTGCGATTTATTAACTGCTTTACGAAGCTCACTGCTCAATTTCAAAACAATATCAATGAAAAGTAGAGTATTTATATTTTATTTGTTTCTGTCTTCAAATATTTAGACGAACTATACGTCAGTAATACTTCTTTTACTGGACCACAAAGTTAACTAAAGGATAAACCATGAAACAAACTATCGTTTTTTATGCTAGTGCTGCAAAATTTCATGGCTGCCTGAAATTCAACGCCTGCCGCTACCGAACCTGCGTCCTTGGGTTTATAGACGCCCTACAGCGCGGGGGTGGATGAGTGGCCTCTCCAGAATAACAACAACTCGGGAGCAATCTCCGCCTCGGATCCAATCCCCATGGAAACGGCTTCGATTCCTGCGGCGGTGGACGCCCGATCGGCTCAGCTGTCCTAGGGCTGACCGCGACGATGGTCGGCGGCGGAGCGATGGACGGACCTGCTCTGTCCTTTATTACTATTCTATTGTTCAATCATGTGTTATTATTGAAAGTAATCGTATACACGTGTTGGAAATTCATTCATGGTCTGAAATGATGTTGAAGCTTTGATGAGAATCAAATATACGAATGAAAGAATGGCGTGAAAAAGAAAATGATGCTTAAACGGCAGAATTTATTATTTTCTATTATTATGTGATAGTTGTTCAGGTGTTGAGGGAATGAAAATACACGCAATTGTTTTGAGTGGCAATACTGAATTCACAATGGAAACGACACTGTTCTCTGTTTTTAATCTTGTTATTACAGACTCTTGTTGATAAACATTCGTCTTGGTAGGTTTTAGCATCTAAGTCACATTTATGGTGACCGAAAAGCTGTGTCAAGAAATTAACTTACTTCATGACTGAGTTCATTTTCAATTCTCCAAGACCTAAAAAACCTGCAAACAATAACGTTTAAAGGGAGTGGCAGAACTCAGCAATTATTTTGTATTGTTTAAATGTCAGTGTGCAAAGAAGCTTCCGGTATTTTGTAGCCTAGAAGTAAATTAAAACGTGAATAATGCTTATAATCATACCAAATTTCATTGCACGTTTTCCATATTATTATAACTTCCATTAAGCTGGCACTGATATTAATGCCCACTTTTTTATGACTGTTTAAGGCAGCTTTTACTATATGTAGCAAGTGCCAAAACTTCGCCACTGCCGGAACTCGAACCCAAGTACTTCATAGTTAACCATGCTGCAAAGGCAACGATGTTTCCACTAAATCAGGCATGTCAAGGTCACGGAGGAGGTAACAAGCTTACTAGAGGTCACGGACACTGCGTCCACAGAAATTGGCACGGAATTTAAAAGTACGGGTTGTCCAAATTCCTTCCGAGTGGTGGTTTGTCACTGGATATCTGGCCCATGACATTCTTTGGGAGAAGTTACTTAACAATTATTGTCACAAATTTAGCTATATTAATTACCATTTTCTCTTTAAGGCCAAGAAATCGACCATTAAAATGAAATATACATCACTCAATTTCAAATTCTCAATTCATAGTACAATTTAAAAAAATGTTCAAAAGAATCTTTATTTTGTAATACTGTTTACTTAAGAGTGATAGAAAAGCATGAATTTTTTATGTTCAGGTTGGGAGGATCAAAATGTTTGTTAAAAGCACTGTCCATCCGTAAGAATTGCTAACTTATGAAGACATGTTAATATATTTCACATTATTGTTAAATACAATAAATGACTGAGTGATTTTATAACACAATACAAAACAAAAAAAGTAAATAATTAGTCATTGAAACATATTCTGTCGCTTAGGAAAGATGTTTTTATAGAAGAGAATTTAGTACGAAAATAAACATCAAATAGTAATAAGTAGTGAAGAATATAAACGTAATACAATTCTCGGTTATTTGCTAGAAAAAATATGATAAACATAGTTTCGTATGAAGCCAATTCACTGCGTCGCGCCACTCCTACTTGCCCGTGTACACCCCTTTCTGGATTTTCAGAGGAAATGAGTGCGGAGTGGGGAAGTGGCCGTAGGAACGCCGGGCTCCCCAGGCGGGCAAGCAGCTCGTGCGGGCGCGGTTTGACGTGCCTGCACCAAACCCTTGCAGCCGGTTCCGAAATTCGGAGCTCGCGCGAATAGCACCACTGCACACAAACAGTCCGGACCCCGCTCTGCGGAGAAAGTGAGATGCCAGCGCTTGCGTACGCGGAGGGTCGGTGGTGGCGGCCAGACACCTTTACGCGCCTTCGGCCTTGCGGCCCGCACGCCATGCCGCGCCACCGCCACCGTCCCACACCGCAGGGCGTCATTTGGTCCATCTAGTGGAACACAACGAGTTTCGCGAACGCCGGGTCGCTTTAGCATTTAACAACACTGTAAGAAATGTCTGCATTATTTTAATGCAAAGTACATACAAGTAATTTTCATAATTAAATTTCATGTACACGTACAGTAACTTTAATGTACGTGTATATTAAATTTAATGTAGTGTACAATTAAATTTAATTAGACCAGTACATTAATAGTCATACATTAAATTACATATTTCAATTTAAGAATTGCCCTTTAACAAGTAATTAAAATTATATTAAATCCACATTAAATTAAATGTAATTTCCGACAGTAGAACGAGTAACTCGAGAAAACACAGCGTCTACAACGTGCCAAAAGTTCAATTGTTAGCACTAATGCGAGTGAGAGGATACTCAAATGTCCAGGTAATGTGTATGGAACAAAGAAAACAAAATACTTGCGTCCGATCAGCTACAACTGATCCTAAAGATATATGGTGCCCAGTGGATTTTCATTATTTAATTGAAAGAAGTCAGTAAGGCTGTCTAAAAAATAGTGTACACAACACATGGTAAAATGACATTTGCTCGCGACAACATTCCCTATCGCAAAACAAAAGTCACTTTTACAATTCGATCATCAATAATATTATTTGAATATTTGAAATGAACCACAAATCTATTGCTTTTAGATGCAAACGCTAACCACACACGTGAAGAAGGAATACTACTTTGTTACTGTGATATACCTGTAACGGAGTGCAAAACAATTGAGAGTCTTTTCCGTGCATAAATAAAATAGCCAATTACATAATATTCAATGTACCAATATTCCACGTAGACGAAAAATGCATCGAATGTATAAATAGTTTTCCACAGACAAGATCATTATCTTTGACAAGACATTTGACAAGATCATTATTTTTGCTATCTAATATCTGATATTTCTCTACCAATCACATCCAACATCTCTGTTTTTAGCAGACGACACAACTCTCTTCTCTTCACACAACGATACCAAATGCGCCCACGACAATCTACAAAACGATTCAACTTTTTCCTAAAGGCAGAAAAATGGAGAATATCGATCAATGCCGCAAAATCACAAGCAACAAATGTTCACTCTTTGCAACCCCCCTTCTTCTCATCCAAAATAAACCCATTCAATGGCTTCCAAACCAAACTCCAACCACATATCTAGGACCCACATTAAGTACAAAATTAACATGGAAAGAACACAACACCCTACACGGGCAAAAGCAGTACACTGCCATATTAACAAGTTATAAATAATTCAAAAAAACTCAAAATTAAATCCAAAACACTACTCGACACCCTGCCACCAAAAATATCACTAGGTACCACATACCCTTACAGAAAAATTAAGATACCAGAAAAATGTTTTGAAACTCCCTACTAGCCTCCCTACAACTATTACAATCATACAACACCTGGAATCAAATTTTAATCTAAGTATCTCTTGAAATTTACCTCATCAAATGAAAACTGATTGGTTTAGTCTTGAGGATGACTATTCCTCTAGAGTGAAGTACTCTAGCATCAACCATCTTGAAAGGCAACGATGCCGAGCAAATAGCAATAAATAAATAAAAAACCATCATGAAGACATCCCTCCTATCACGATTCATTCAAAGGCAGCGAACATTACAGGTTCATCAAGCTGACCTAGCCGTTACAGCAGAATCCAAAGAAGATACGTGCTAAATTTTTAACCATTTGATTACTAATTAATCTCAGCAAGCTTTTAACGTTCATATTAAAAAAGGAGCTACTTCTTGATATTACTCTGTCTTAGCCCTACAGCGAATGAAATAGAAGGAGTTTTGTAACTATTTATTAATTAATAATTTCATATATTATTTATTTGTTTATCAAAACTATTATAAAACCAATTACTTTACAGTTCATCTTTTTCTAAACCAAACATGTTTTCTCCGGCTTATTTCAAATAGCCACAAACAGAATGAAATAAAACTAGTACAACGTTTTAAATAATTATTTCCTAAATCATTAACGCAAAACATTTACCGTTTAGTTGAAAATAGTTAAACATTCCTACACTACTGTAATTTGATTCTGCTGTCGTAGTGAGGCCAGCTTGATAAATTTCAACACTACCCCAGGATCCTAGATAGTTTTTCTTTTTCACTTGGGCTATATTGTCTTACCAAACACTGGCCACGCTATTACGACAATCATAAATCTGAACAAGCAAGTCGATTTTAAACTATCTTTTTAGGCCTCACATGATGCTGTGTTTTCGACCAACATATGAGGGCGCTAACATTTAATATTTATATCTAAACAGCATTGCAGAAGGGGGACAGAGATGACCACTACCGCCAGGCATTTAAATATACTGCGCGGGGTTCAGATGTGTTGGGAGGCACCTTACCATATGAAGGCATGTAACGTGCCGTTGACCTTTCTGTGGGACACGCAGTAGCGTATACTAAGATCATTACGAACGCTCCTATCTGAAATTGAATCTGGGTGTATCAGATTCGAACCCGGCAGTAATTAACAGGGCTCAGATCTAATACATTCCGAGAAATGAGTTATGGGAGCAGAAAACCGACAGAAACATGTAACAGTATTGCAAAAGCATCTAAAAGATAAAAACGCTTTCGCAAATAGTACGACTAGTAATAGATTTTATATTTTAGGAAAATGGATTAAAATATCTCCAAACTGCATAACGCTGTATTACATACCTAAGGATTAATTACTGTGAAAGATGCATGGTGTTACAATAACACACATGATTGTTTTGGTTAATGGTCAAGATTATTTTAACCACGATTTCTTATTACCTCGTCCATCTACAGATTTGTCATTCTCATCATCATTCTTTTCATATGTGTATATCAATCATTACAATCGAAATTTGCACTTGACGTTATAGAAACAAGTCATTACAGTAGCCGGTCATTAGAATTCTAACATTCGTAAATGCAGAAACATCAACAGATTAAGTATTACTAAAACAATGTCGTCCAGAAGGAGGGACGGGCTGTAGCAACTTGCCTCAGGTCCCGGCGTAATTAGAACCCTGATTTTTATTTAAATTTATAAATAGTGTATTATATACACTAATAATTTATATTCACTAACATAAAAACTGACTTATGTACAACCAACAAAATCAATAAAAAAAACGTTATTTCTCTTGCAGCGAGAGACGAAATCTGTACATACATTCAGGGGGGATTATTGTTTGAAATGAGATCCTGTAGATTTAAAGCTTCCGGCCTCTTGTTTTCCCTGGGCGCCCCTGACAACTAAATTCAGTACTCGTACGCAAGACATTTCGGCCTACAAGGCTTCATATGCGTCTACATACTAGAGTGCTGCAAGGCGATCAATTAGCTCGATCGTACCCGCTCGAGAGTTTCATTCTCGAGCGCCGAAGTTGGAGCGTCTTGGGCTGCTCACTTGTCGGAACAATGGCCTTAACGCCTTCGATCCGCTTCTTCAGGAGGGAGAAGGAAACATGTGGGATAGCGTTGCAAAATACTTAAGTAATAAATAGGGAACGGAATTTTATGTAAATACCTTATGTAAAAACAAGATACCTGTATTCAATACAATTTTTTAGCGTTTACAAGACGTGTCAGTAAAAACCAGAGTACATCAATTACTTCTGTAGAGATACAATTTTCTTTCAGCGGCACCAAATCCATGTTAAGATTGATCGATGAAGTTCTTTGCTTAGAAAATGCTTTAGGATAATTTTAAAGTCTACAATGATTTTTTATTTTACAAATTTTTTTTTTTTTTTATGTTTATAGGGAGTAATAAACGTGGTACAGAGAAAGTTACGTAATGTTGCGGAAAATCGATTTCTAGATTTCAACGAAAATACACCTTTTGGCCTCCGTTGATACCTAAAAAGGTTTCTTTTTCAAAACATCTGTCAGTCCGTCTGTCTGTTCACCTGTCGTCTGTGAACAGCAGTAGCTCCTAAACTAATTTTTTTGCATATTTTGTAAATAATATATATATATATATATATATATATATATATATATATATATATATATATATATATAACTGTGTGTGTGTGTGTGTGTGTGTATTACAGATTTTGATTTTTTATTACAATAAATTACGTTCCCTTGTAATAAACATGAGAAATATTTTAGGCTTCCATTAATGCAAAGAATTATATTAATTGTTTCAATTGCACATAATTGTTGCTCATTTACACTATTGTGTAACATTAATTGCTTCAGTTGCATTTAATTGATTTTAAATATATGTGCACTCAATGTGAAAAAAAGGGATTCCATTAAGATTACACATTTTTACTTTCGAAACTATGGATGAGAAGGTGATTAATCCTCTCCTTGGTAATATTGGTCCATTTTCCTAAAATAAGGTATCTCAGTTGCCCCTATCTCTCTTTCACTAACGATATTTGCAGAAGGAATACTATATATTATGCCAGCCTGTTTTCGCCAGCCTAACGTTAACTGCACTTTTCATTGTAACTTTTTCACGTAACATCGTAGAAATCCTCCAATTTTTGCTGGCGTGAGTAGTGCAGGGACGTGGGTCATTTGGAAATCTGCGCATTCCAACTGGGTTTGAATCCCGCGTTAGACATGGACATAGTGTGTTGTGGCGTTGTCCTGTTCCCCTATCCACTGCACATCGCGTTTCAAATTCTTTTGTTTCGCACACTAGTTAGTAGAATGCACCGCCACAGCCAGGACAAACTCTAGCTCCCGAGTAGTCTTCCCAAAGTGTACTAGTTTAGTACATGTTAGTGTGTTTGTAAGGGGAAAGCGAAGACAAGGAAGAGAAGGAAAGATCGCGAGTGGTTCACGAGGCGAAAGATTGCGATTTAGGTGGACGTTGTTTGGATACTGCTCCGGCATTTGCCTCATGTTAATCGGGAAACCACGAAAAATCAACCAGAGCAAGCGGCCGCAAGAATTCTCCTCCAGGCAGAGGCTAAATTCGACTTAGCAATCGTCGAAACTCCTACCACCGTCGGAACTCGAAACCCAAGGGAAACCCATCAATGGCATCACAACCGCATCAGTAGATGCCCTGTGCCTCCTCAACCAGTATGTGTTGTTGGAGCATCACGAGTTATTAGGAGGAGGACTTTCTCCGCGTGGAAGCGGGTGGGACTGCACAGTGCACACGTGGCTGTGACGGCGCGAGCGTTCGCACGTTGCCGCGTGGGTGGAGATGGCGTTGTGGGAGATGGCGTTGTCGAGTGGACGGACATTGCGTTGTGGGGAGATGGCGTCGGGGAGCGAGGGGCGTTTGGGAGTGGGAGGGGGGGTGGCTGGTTCTTGGAGGAGTATTTGATAGGTCATCGTGTGCCACGAAGGGGGTGTAAAGAACGTCTTGGTGCCTGGCACCTTGTGCATGTGGAGGAGGGGGAGAGGAGTGATTGGACTAAATTCTGTGTGGACCTCTGAGGAAGTCAGTGATTTTGTTCGTTGTCTGAAACGGTGTGTGTGTGTGTTGTGAATGAATTTGAGAGTGTGTTTGAATGAATTTGAGTGAAAATTTTTTGGATTTGAAGGGAGTGTTTGAAAGAATCTGAGTGTGTACGTATGTTTCTGTCATGAATTTGGGTGTGTAACTGAAAGTCTTTGTGATTGAATGTGTGTGTGTGGACTGAATGTATGTGATGTGACTAAATTTGTGTGTGTACAAGTAAGTGCACAAGTGGATACAGTGAATTGAGTGACAGGCATTGAGTTACTTATCTCATAAATAAGCGGATGGGCTTCCGCATAGATGGTTCGGTAGATGTGTGTGTGTAATTAGGGGGAGGGGGCAGTATTCTGATTCCGCGGATTAGCCTTGCTGTGGAGGTACAAGTTGAGCGCGTGTGTTGGGCAGGTGGGCAGAGAGATCGAGAAGCGGGAAGGTCGTCAGCACCAGGCGCTGACGTCATTCCTGAGCAAAGGTCAGCAGAGAGTTTCCAATAGGTAGAATTTCAATGCAATTCCTATATTACGCTAAGTCAGTGTTTTCTGAATTAATTTGGAACCCAAATTAACTGGAGTGCAATTTTTCTTCCCCAATAAAGATTTATACATTTTGGGATAAGCTGATAGATAAGATCAGCAAAGGAGCAAAAAAATTAAAATTTAGCACTATCCGACGGTCGATAAAAACGACGAAACAAGTGGTAATACCTCCCACCGTATTTTCCCATGATATTGGTTTCATTATAATGCTGGTTGAACATTTGCAACAATTTGGAACATTTGAATTCCATTGCGTATGTTATCGCGGCGACAGATGGAGATGAACGGATAAATGGACGGACAGAAAAACGTACTAGGTACTTCTTTTACGGTTTAAGGTTGGTGCATTTGATTAAAAATTTCATAAATTTTTTGGCAGTATCTCATAACTTTCTATGTCGCATGTATAATAGTATTCGTGAAAGTAAAAATGCAGAAATATTTCTTATTATGACAAATAAAATTTTTCGTTACTAACTTCACGGCCTTAATATTTCAGTGATTTGAGCTAATGGGAGAGGATATTACAATTTAAATGAAGTTTCAATGAAGTTTAATAAAACCAATTAAACATGCCCATTGTGCATCTAATATACAACAATAATAATAATAATAATAATAATAATAATAATAATAATAATAATAATAATAATAATAATAATAATAAGAAGAAGAAGAAGAAGAAGAAAGAAGAAGAAGAAAGGAGGTTACGTGTCCCGACGCTCACACAAACCCGCGAAAAGTTGCATGTGTGCTTTACACCGACACATGTATGGGTGTATAAGATTACTTCAGTACGCATTCTAGCGATGACCATAAGTTAAATTATTGAAGTTTCATAGCACTGGGCACTATGGACCCTCTAACCGCCCAAACTTAGTTGCGGTGTAAATGAACAATGTGCATGTCGTCTGTGCCAAATAGTGACATAACATATAATGATTCCTAAACGAAAACACTTAATGTTTTAAATATAAAATTATTATTATACTATGTATTTGAAAATGTTATTTTTGCTGTAAATGATGTGCGTCTTCTTTTTTGTATGACTTGTCACAAGCGCCTTTCCTTTTCTTTCATTCTGAAGCGGTCAGTGTTTCATCACGAGAATGTGAAATCAACAAACATTCTTTTTAAATAATTACAGAAAAAATTATTTCCTCCTTCAGTGTAACATACCAAATTGATATTTCAAGCTTCTCTGCAAATAATGTTGTATAAGATCATAGATAATGCGCTAGATAAATTACGGATAAAAACATAACAATTAAAATAATAATTGTATAAAAACTTGATAGTTATCAGTTAAGTGTTCTTAGTAAGAACATTAATCTGAAAATGATGGATATCGCACATTTGTTAAGCTAGTTGTTTGTCAGTGAAAGAAACTTACAAACTTCATTTAAAAAATAGTTTCAAAACATCTCAAAAATTGTATGTGATTCATCAAACGTACCCACTTACTTTTTCACAAAAGAATCTTACATTATTAGTTAGATTAAAACTTAAACTTGGATATCAGATTCATGGTTTTCTTAGCGGTATGGCAACAAATCGCGTTAGTTTGCGTAACAGACAGTTTATTCGTTCTTCGTAAAGTGTCGAAAAGTCTGCAAACCTGTCAGGTTAATGACAGAAGTGATTGATGCATCGACGCAGTAATAACCCTACCACACTAGCAGAACGAATCCACTTAAATGGAAAGTACTACTACATGTTACGACTCAATCAGTATTCCCAATCTGTCGACAGCCGCGATCGGCGCTCATGACTTATCTGCCTTCAAAATTACTTGACGATTCACACAGACAGAAAAAAAGCAATGCGAAAAACGCGAACAAGGTAGTTCGTTTTTTCTTTCCTTGTCACTTGATGTGCCATTCCGAAATGAATTATCTGATCTCACGAGACATGGAGTAATCTTTTACCTATGTGTGACGATCAAATACAACTCACGACACATCATCGCACAAGTGCCATGTCTTTTATTGGCTTTGAAATGAAGAAAATTGCCTTGAATCACAATCGGCAGAAATTTTCCTTTATTTGCAGAAATGCAATACAGAAACAACTGAATTCATTCAAAATCTTTCTTTTACTGGTATTTGCAGAAAATGAGTTAATGAACAATGCAAACATAAATTATGTCTTCATTCACATAAACAAACACATTCTATTATTAGTTTTCTTCTAATATATAATATACCGTGATAGATATTGAATTTATAAAAATACAAACAAGCCAAGTAGTGCTCAGGTAGGCAACCAAAAAATCAATTGGACTCCACTCTTCAGACATAAACTGAAACTGCATTATTGAACGCCAGGCTTACGATACCAAACCTATCATTCGTGTATTCTCCTGAGGTATCTCACACAATAGAATTGGTCGACCTCCTTTCCCGATACGGCCTCACAATAGGAAAAAAAAGTCCAAGAAAAAGCTTGAATTTCGGATACTACCTACGCCCTTTCTTTCGTGGACCGCACGGATTCTGCTCCATTCCGAGGAACACGCTCCAATCTAATTCGCTGCGCCTCGCTCGCTCCAGAAGCAACGAGGGTCACGTGATCGGAAAACCCCCGCGTTTGCTGGCGGCAAATGCAGCGGTTCGTACACTCGGGCGGCGTCGAACGGCTTAAGGCGCTTTCACAATGGACCTTTCACCTTGACGTAGACGTGAGGACATAAACATGTGTTTTTAACACAAACATAGCCGTACCATTCACAACTTCTACGATCATAAACTTAAGACAGGTACTCATCCATAATGTAAAGTTTCGAGATGCTATGTAAATAAACGCCATAACAATTATGTACGCACGTAAGAAATTAACAGTAAGTTAAAAGGATGAGATAGTGCTAGAGTTAACTATGGTATATGATATCGGGCTAGAGTTAACTATGGTTTCTATGAAGTGTTTCATGACCAATTACGAGATATGAAAGTTCATCTTTTTCAAACTGCATTACCTTCTAGGTGTTCTTTAGATATTGGTGCGGTCCGCGGTTGACGAGTGTTCTCTAACATGATGTCTGTTTTCAAACCACGTGAACGTAAATGTGAAAGGCTGGAGTTTGAAAACTTTCACGGTTACGTAAATTATGCTTACTTTCGTTTACTGAACGTTTCTTGAGCTCAGGGATGTCTGTGCTAAATTATTTACAAATAAAATTGAATTATGAATATAGGTAACAACGAGCGTCTTTAGCAAGAATTGATTGGAACGTATTTGCTCTCGTTTGATTGATTGATTGTTAGTGATTTCGGGCGCGTCAACTACAATGGTTACCACTCCCGTAAGTGTAGTGCACGTTTTGCTCGGGAGGTTGCGGTCTTTCCCCGATGGATGACCAGATCCGACGCCAACTTACCTTCGACTAACGGGGTTTTCCCCAACTAGGTATCTCCCACTAGCAGGGCACCGTCCCAGCCGGGATACGTCCTAAGTCCCCGACCGGTCTCTAGGCTTATGTGGTAGTGTAGTGTATGTTAGTGTAAGTGTGTGTGTAAGGGGTGAAGATAAGACAAGGAAGAGAAAGGAAAGATCGCGCGCAGTCCGTTGCCTGTTTGCTAGGGTACTGCTCCGGCATGCGCCTGGTGTTGATCGAAGAAACGACGAAATACTACCGATCAAAACAGAGGCCGCTAGGATTCTCCACCAGACAGCGACTGTATTCGATCTAGCTGAGAAAATCCTACCGTCGAAAATCCTACCGCCGTTGGGACTCGAACCTAGAACCTCCCGATTAGAGGCGCTGCAATGCCATCAGTTGTTGTACTGAGCCACGGTTCTCGGTATATTTGCTCTCGTGTAATAAAAACTATTTTCAAAGGCAGGACAGGTACGGATTTTGACTATTACGACGCATGCTCTACGTGAAGGAAACGACTTATTACCATGAGCAAATGGAGGACGATTATTTGTGTAACTACATTCCCCTCAGACCCAAAGAAAATGGGCACAGTTAGTGCAGTTACAATTATATCCAGAAGTAAAACAAAGGGACAACTCAGCATTTGCTCAAAGGATCAGGGAAATAGGCCGAAAAACTTATAGCGATGGGAGCCATTGAGCAAGATGTTGAGGCACAATACTTGTTATAGGCATGTTCAATCTTTTATAATTATATAGTAAAAATGATAACTAATACATTGAGTATCATTGTCAAAATAAATATTATTTTTCTTTGTGATGATCATTTTCATCTCTAATTGTACAGAAACTGTGATACAAGTCAAAATATTTTCTTGGCACTTAAACATATTTATCGATTTTAATCATTTAATGCCACCTGCAATGTGTTGCAATATAATGTACATGTTTTTTTTTTATTTTTATTTTATTTTGTTGTGTCTACACCTTGACGCAACGCGTCTCCAAGCCCCTTAAGGGGCGTTGAGCGCTTTGCACTGGAGAGTAATCCTCCATTAATGTGCTTTATTTTTTTTAATATTTGTCAAGTCTCGTCACGTCGCAGTCTGTCAGTGCCTTTTATTCCTTCGGCCAGGGGCTCAAGGCCGTTAGATCCCGAGGTTCCTGGCCGGTCACCCAACCACGAACCCGCGAGTCTCGAATTCGCTTAACCTTCGTGACTTCACGGAGTGTACATGAATTTACGTGTGCGGTACCAGCTGACGCGTTCACACTTAACGTTCTGAATGTTTCTATCGCAAATGGCACGAAACATTTGCGTTATGTTTATGTATCATTGTGGCTCGTCATTGAATTTGGCGCGTCATTGAGCCTATACGTTTGCTTCCCCCTGGTCTTTGTCAACGCTGGTGACGTAGTTACCGCTTTCGGGTTAATAAGCGTTATCTACGTTATCATTGCCGTTATTCTCGTCAATATTACCTGTCTTTAACGTTCGTCTCTATTGTTGCCGTAACAGAAATCGTTAATATTTTTATATCATTGTTAATGACATTATCGTTGTCGGAGTAATCGTCACCAACGTCATCTTTGACGTCGTATGATCATTATTGCTGTTGTTATCCAAGTCAAAGCAATCACTAGTATAGTTGTTATTTTCACATACATCATTCTGTGTAACAACCACTTCCGTCAACTATAATTATTCGAACATTGAAACGAGGTAAACTGTGTTACTGTTCTATATGATTGTTTTCGGGAATGGACAAATAGTCGTGTGTCACGATAAATTTGATTACAGACTGTAATATTTTATTGTCGGATCTTTTGAATTTATGTAGCTCTAAATTTATGCTGTAGTTACTTCACCTTAATAGCTTCGGCTATACAGTTTCGACAGACATTGTATTTATATAAAATGTGATTAAAACAGAATTAAAAAGTGTTCTAAAATATTAAAACAGAATTTCTGTCAGTGTAGGAAATCAGTTTTGCAAATTATTTATTACGTGCATCATTTTCACTTCAACGGCGAAGGTACTTTCTATTGGCAGAAGCAGATAGTTGTTTCTCATCACTTATCGAATCTGTTAGTACGAGAAAATATCAAATACGACAGTGAATGAGAAATCCCAGTGTTTATACGGCAATGGTTTTAAGATTACCATTAGAATCTTGTAGTTCGAAACAAAAAACGAAACACAATAGATTGTGACGTGCCACCCTTGAACTGACTGACGTTGCAATAATATTTTACAGCAAACACCACGACGTGATAGTATCTGCACGTACTTTGGTACTGGGCAAATGTTGGTCTTCGAAAGGTTTGGTGTGCAATTGCCTACCAGATTAACGTCGTCACGTCATTTCAGAGACGCGTTCACAAAACTATTAGTTGTGGAAACGATCTGAAATACTGTCTTATATCATCAGTCAGTTCAATGCTGGGCACGTACAAATCTTCAACTGCCGTTTCACACCTGTTTAAGAGCCGCCTTTCCCCGCGTCGACAAGCCCTCGCCTGGCGCCACCTCCGCCTCCGCCTCCGCCTCCGCTCGCACTCCGACTCTCGCCTCCCTCCTCAGCTCCGCCTCCCTCTGCCGGGCGTCAATCTCAACGCCGTTCTAGCACTAGCCTTTAAGCCGCCTTCCGCTCCACCTCGCCTGGCGCCATCCGCCTCCGCCTCCGCCTCCGCCTCACCCGCCTCCGCCTCCGCCTCCGCCTCCCTCCGCCTCCGCGCGTGTCGCACGGAGGTCTGAATGGGCCCGAAACGCGCGCATAGGCATAAGAGCAACTTAATTGCCACTATATCAAAAATGTCTTCATCGCATTTCCATTGAATCGTACTTACACGATTCCTTTACGTGCCTGTGGGCAATTAAATATAGTTTTTGTTGCTCTTCATTAATGTCAGCTGCAGACCAGTATTACTTTCCATATAAATAAATAAACGGTGTAAATAAAAAAAAGCTTTTATTATTTTATACCTATATCATGCTTCATTAGATCCATACTTGAAAAAGCAGGTTTAAAATCGCTAAATAAACAGTTATTATATTAGTGGAAAAAGTGGGATTTACCTATTAAATAATGCAACACGAAGTCGATAAGCCGAGTGGCATAACCCTACGGACAAAATAAAATAATTTTTAGCACGTGTCGTACACTATTTTTTGGGTCAGTTGAATACTTTCATTTTATTTTAATTCTAGAATACAAATCACTTCATTCACGTACTATATTTGTACTATGTTCATTCACGTACTGTCTAAAAACGACCTTTTAGCATGCTCCACAAGTAACCGAATTTACTAGAGACTGTCTAAAAATTGGACTTTTAGCACGCTGTGCATTCCCTGAAATTAACCATTTTACTAGCGGCTGTCTAAAAATAACCTTTTAGTACGCTGCATACCCCACAAGTAACCGCATTTACTAGTGCCTGTTTAAAAATTGAACTCTTAGCACGCTGTGCATTCCCCAAAAGTAACCGCTTTTACTAGTGGCTGTTAAACTTCACCTCTACCGCCGCGCCGCGCCGCGCCGCGCCACGCGCTTGGCGCTAGGCGCTTGCATGCAAATCGGCGTATGTAACCGGGCCAGCGCGCCGCTCGCCCCGCGGCGATGCTCAAGGCGGCGCCCCACGCCGCACGCCACGCGCTTCGCACGAGCGCCAGCAGGGGCGCTGACGGCGGTGAGGTGGGCCTGGTAATGCTAACGGCGAAGCTGGTCATGTTAGTGTTGACGGTGGTCATATTTGTTGTAACACTAATAATGATATTGGTGATAACTAGGGGGCAGAGTTTGATGACCTAAAACATCGCCAAAATTGATCAATGAAATGCTCTTAAAATGATTTAAAAATGCCCTGAAACCGAATAAAAATGTCGTAAAAAATCTTATCAAAACCATTTCGGATGGACTACTCAATGTGTTGGATACGTTACTGATGTAATCGAAGCTTCTTGCATTCGTTCGAGTGAACTCAACTTGCAAACTTTGGGTTGGGACTGTTATTTTACTAGGAAATCCAAGACAATAACCATCACAACTGGTTATCGATGGTTAGTAATTCCAAGAAACAACAATGTACGTTATCTCTGTAAAACAAGTAGAGAATAAATATTATTATTTATTATATTATTATATTATTATTACTATTATTATTATTATTATTATTATTATTATTATTATTATTATTATTATTATTATTATCCCTGTCAAGTTATCCAGAAATCGGCCGAACCGGTACTAGCGCTGATATACGTCACAAAAATTACACACTGACAAAGGCTGTCAAAACAATTTCTAAGCAAACAAATAGAATATGCTACTGAGTAGTTCCGTGAAGAATATTTGTTGCGTCTCGTAAATATTATTTAAAGGAAATACCATTAAAATTGACATTAAAATCGATGAAATAGCAAAAATGCATTAAAAATGACGGAAAAGGAAAAAATGACTTATTGATAGAACTCGAGAAAGAATGCAAAATAATGGCCTATAAAAACGGATCATTTCCTTTTGTCATGACATAAAATTAATTTCTAAACTAAACGCCTTTGCTTCAAGTGAAAAGAAAAAATTAAAACCTTCCTTGGAAAATGCTAATAACGTGGTAATGGTGATAGTGGTATTTTGTTTGATGTGATAGGTTGGGCCTTAGAAATGTATGAGTGAACATCCATGAATGTTAATAGTTTGTTATGGTGATGGTTTTCATGGTAGTGATGATTGTGGTGGCATATTGTTTGGGTAGGTCAAGCTAGGCTAGTGAGATTGCTTTAAATAGTATTGATGGTGATTGCAAAGGTTCTGGATGGGAGAAGTAAGAAAGGGTTTGTTAACAGTAGCGACATAGGAAGTGAAAGTGACATCAGCAACAAGAGAAGTTATGCGGGCAGTGCTGACGACGCTGATGTTGACAATGACAACAATGATTGTAAGGGTAATGAGGGTAACGATGGTTTGGTGTAACAATAATGGAGGTTGAATTGGGAGGTTGACGATGTTGGGGACGTACTTATATCGGAGCTATCAAAAATCGCTACCCTGCTCCAACCCAGAGGAGGGATGGACAAGGACCACGTGTAGTTACGGCCCATAGTGGGGGCAACTGGAGAGGCAGCAGCTGTCTCCAAGGACGAGAGTATTAAGCGGCAAAGGCATTCAGTATCTGCTCGCGGCCAATGAAGTCTTGGAATATTTTTTGCAAAACTTTAGCCCTTTAACTTCGCAAACGTAATTTTCGTCCCATAAAAACTGCAAACATTGATCTATGATTATATACTAGATGTTTGGACTCTAAATACCGTATTGTACCCTATGGTTAACGCACCGATTTGTGCATTGCAGTGAACAAACAATTGTTAAAACTGTAATTCTGACTTTGTGATACTCAATGGTTTGAGACATAAGGAGGATATGAATATTTTTATGGCCCAGGCTCATTACAGGGCCTACAAAGTTTTTTCAACTAAAGTGTATTTTAGTTCAAATTCATAATACCAAAAAATACCGTTTTAATTTACCATATAAAAACATTGAATTTAATTCAATATTTAAAATTACGCAAACAAGTTTTTAAAATATCGAACAAAACTGCAGACTAAAGTGGTAACTTTAAAATACTCATAAATGTACTACTCCACTGTATAAATGTATACAGATGAAAATTGAATTTTTTAATTGAAAAGTTCCAGTTTTATTTTCATATTGATTTTGGCAACGTATGTTCAATATTTCAATATTAATAAAAGGACCCCTAGTTTCATCCCACCTAGGTCCTCTGAAAATATTAATCCGTCCGTGACACAACTCAGCCATCGTCTCCCAACATTTGGTGACCTCTCGAAGCCGCACCACCACGAGGGCGGCGGGGAGTGCACAGAGGGCGGTATCGGCTGAGGCTTGATTGCGGCGGCGGCGGCGGCGTCGCGGGCGGCGGCGGCGGCGGCGTGGGGCTTGCGCAAACGCCTATAAATTACCGGGCGGGCTGACGTAAGGCGCCGCCGCCGCGCCCCCCACCGCGGCAACGGCCGCCGAATCAACCGCACCTGGCCACGACCGCGTGCAGCCCGAACCGCCGCGCCGCGCGGCAAGCGCCGCCTGTTGTTTACGAAGAGATAGCGGGCAGGCGCCACCACGTCGACCTGCGTTGACGATCTCTCTCATGCGATCTACGCGAAATTCACTTTTTAGGGAGTTTTAGGGACTTTAGAGGTTGTTTTTGCACCTTGAAGTGTAAAAGCAATCAACAGCACTATCACCGGGAGCGGTAGCATAATGCATCAACTGATGTCACTGCAGGTCCTAGGTTCCAGTCCTGACGGCGGTAGGGTTTTCGAAACTAGCTTGTCAGCTAGGTCGAATTCAGTCACTGTCTGGAGGCGAATCCTAGCGGCCGGCTGCTCTGATCGGTAGTTCTCCGTGGTTTCTCCGATCAACATCAGGCGAATGCCGGAGCAGTACCCTAACAAACGGACCACGGACCGCACGCGATCTTTTCTTCCTCTTCCTTGTTCTCTTTCCTTACACATACACACACAATAACATGCACTACACAACCACATATTCAGGGAGACCGATCGGGAGCTTCGAGCTTGTCCCGGCTGGGGCGGTGCCCCACTGGTGGGAGAGTTCTGGCTAGGGGGAAACCCCACTAGCCGACGGTAGGTCGGCGCCGGATCTCGCCATCCAGCGGGGGAAGATCATCCCTATCTCCCTAGGAAAAAAACACTTACAGGAATAATGACCTAAGCTGTTGACACGCCTGGAATCACTAACCAGTCAACCCAAGCACTATCAATCTTCTACACACGCGCAGTTCAATTTTCGTAACAAATCACTTTTGTACATCTGCACATGCGCAGAAGATCGAGATTGCAGTCGACTGCCGCCTGCTAAGGCGTGCACAACTCTCTCTTTTTTTCCACGGCATAGCGTAAAGCAGTCGACTGCAATCTCAATCTTCTGCGCGTGCCCAGATACACAAAAGTGATGCGAAACTCGACCTGCGCCTGCGCAGAAGACTGATAGTGCTATCGATTGCTGTAATACTTCGTACTGCTGCAAAACATTCCTGGTCACTACACACTGCTGGAGGAAAATGTGGAACTATGAGGTCTTTGCATGCCGATCCCGGTAATATTGATTTATTGTTGTTTGTTGGAGAATATGGAGATCAAATTGTTCTCTGTTTACGATCTCATGTTTGTGCTTCTTACAAATTGTATGTGTTCTGTGTCTTAATAATTATATACCTTTTTTGTGCATTTTCTATGAAAATTTAATTTTTATTTTTAACTTTCACGCAATAAGGAATTATGTAGTTCCAGTACCTAGTTTGGTTTTCTATGGTTCGCTTATACTGATTATGTTAACACTGTTTGTAAGGGTGTCGGAAAACAGTTGTCTCTGATAAGAGACAACCCTATACACTCCTAAGATACTCAGTTTTTAATTTCCAAGGTCTTATGAATGGGAAGGTGCATGGCATTTTAGAATCTGTTCAAACACTTTGTTGTTCAAACCTTTGAGTTACTGTTGTAATACAAATACATAAAAAACAATTACACAATTCACACAAACCATTAAAGTGTATTAAATGAAACTGAGTACAGAGTAAAAGAAATGCAGTACAGCCGTGTGCCTGCGCACGTGGCATAGGAGAGAGCATGTGGTAGAAACCGTTGATCACGGAATCCCAGCCGCGTAACACATAACAAACAGGGTTCCCTCAATACAAACACACCCTCACACGTTAGATGTTCCACATGACAGTGAACTCAATGGTAACAAAAATAAACTGTAGCCGCGAAAGAACACTGTAAAAATCAGCGGCTTACAAGGCGCCATGCCTCTCCGTTAACAAGTACATTGGAACTGTGTTCGGCGTAGCCGATACTCAATGCATCTCTTGGCAGCACTGGTTCAAAACACAGCCACCAGGATCGCTTCGATTGACTTACGTATTTGTAACATAATAAAATAATTTGTACAGTCGCCACCAAGGTGCCAGACGTATCAGACATTGAACAACATTATTATTTGCGTGAACACTTGATATTTCTCTCTCATTTGACCTACGCAAAATTTTATGTACTTTTTAAGGACATTTTACATGTCATACAGTAAAACAGGCAACTGCGTTTGCGACGATCTCGATGCACAAAATGATACGAACTCAAACTGCGCATGCGCGAAATGATGGTGCTTCGATAGCTGTAAGGCTTTGCCGTGCAAACTCTCCCTGATCACTAGGCTCTGCTGCAGGAAAACGTGAAGTTGTGAGTTCCTTGCATGCCAAACCCTTCATTTGATTTTTCTAAAAGAATATGTGCTACATATGGAGATCAAATTGCACTCTCCGTACAATATTGTGTTTGTGCTTCATACAAGTTGTACATGTTCCGTTCCTTAATAATTGCATACATTTTTGTGCAATTCTATGCAATTTTATTTTTTGTTATTTTGAAACAGCACAGACATACTTTGATACAAAGAGTATTGTAGGCCAGTACCAAGTTTGGTTTTCTAATGTTTGTTTATATTCAGATTTGATTATCTTGTGTTTGGAATGTTTGTTTCGTTTTCCGCTTGTGCAGAGCTGTGTAAGCAATCATAATCTAAATGTTTACTTTCACGAAGTGTACATTTACTTTCAAATATTTTACTTTATACCGTTGCTGCATTTGTTTATTTAATCGGACTTGCTCAGAATGGTTGTGAAAGAAATTATGTTCATTTAGACTTCAGATATGTATGGGTTTTTGAAGCGAAAATACTTAATCACTGTAAGAAATCGCGAAGACACTCATGAATCATTACAACATATACAATAGAAACAATAACTTTGTTCAGTGTTGTCCCCGAATTGAACAGAGAATTGGACTTCGTCCTTGCAGTCCTTTGTCTTGTGTGTAGCGTAGATTCGGTATGTAGGGTACCCTACTCTTTCTTTCATTACAGAAAAAACACTGCCTTTGTAGAACAGTCTGGCGAATTTAAACATCTTTGGGGAAAAGGAATTTGTTTGCCGAGGAAATTTCTTTGAGGTTTCCAATCAGGGAATTTTCTAGTTAATGAATCTATAAAAAGGAACATCGAATAATATAGATTTATGTTTTCCGCTGTGAAGTGTGGGCCAATTTTTTAAGCTACAAAACACAAGGAAAATAAAAAAGTTTAGCCAACTAATGCTTGTTGAAAATAACTGGTTATTTTTCTTTCTTTCGGAAACTTGTAGATAAATCATCTTTAAATTTTTTCCTTTTACTTTCAATACTATTTTACTTTCTGTTTTAAATTTTGTTTTAAATTTTTCCACTAACTTTTTAGGTTGCAAATGCAGATAGCAGGAAACATCAAAAGCATTCACTACAGTTTATCTTAAATTAGGGCGCCGAACAGTTGTAAATGTAAAATAATAAAACTAGTTGATCCCTTGCAAACACTTTGCTCTTTCTAATCATTGTTTGAAAATCAAAAATAGCTTCTTAGGGGAACCCTACTTCGAGCAGTAGGATTCTGAATAGATGGAAGAAAACAGGGTTTTAAGGGCCTAGGACGCACACTTCGTGTTAAGTACGATGGTAACGTGTATTGCAGCAAACAATGTGTTGTGTATTGTTTGTGCGCCTACTGAATTATTTATTGCAAAATCTACAAAACTCTAAATTTCATGTCTTAAATCTCTGGTGTAGCCTTGCGAGTATTTTTCTCTCTGTAAAAAGAAAAGTGAGAACGAAAGAGAAATGCGTCGTCTTTCCTTAGCGTATTATATAGATAAGATTTTTTATTCATTTACAGGAATATCCCTTACAAAGATGTTAGTAAATAAATTTATATAATGTGGTAACTTATACAACATACAGTGAACATATAGCAAATGTACAACATAAGTGATCTTAAGTCATTGGTTCCGTTTCACTTTGATTACAAATAAGCCTAAGAAGATTAGTTATAGTTAACATGAGACTAAGCGAACGTAGGAAATGCAACATTATAGAAATTAATTCCCTCCTGGAAAATAATATATCGCATCTGTGCCACAAATTTCAACACTAGGCAGCTTGAAAAATATTGTCGGCCAAAGGCATAATGAAAGAAGTCTCCCTTGATGGGAAGGTAACGAACCCGGAAGGGGGCTTGCTGATGTCCTTATGACACTCAGTTTCTCTGCGGAAAAAGGCCATGCCCTGCGTGGGCTACATCTGGTGGCGGCGACGCGCGATTGCTTGCTTCAGTTTCAATCTCCGTGTTACTTTATATTCCGCTAGATAAAGCTTATTGAGTTCTACGTAGGCAACAGGAAGCAGGCGATTGCCACAGCCTGGCAATATCGGCTGCGCCGCTCTGAAAGACGGTCAGTTTCATTAGCCGCATGCGCGATGCAGCTACGGAAAGCATCTGGTATGTTATTAGGCTAGTAAAAGGGCCTTTGAGGGTAAGACGGTGTACCAACAGTGGCATGAAGGGTGGCAAGACTACATTACGATACAAAGAACAAAGCAGAATCAAGTATGGAGAGAGCACGAACACTGAAAGAGGATCTAGTGAAATTACTAGTGAAAAAGTACAAAGCAAACAATTGAAAATAAGTGATTTTTTCAGGACAAATTAAGATATTGAAAGTTTCGTTTCTGGTTTTAATCTATTTGTTGTATCTCTATATAAATAAAATCAACCGTTATGAGAAACTATTTAATTTTGACATCATCGGATATAGTGAACTTCTGATATAGTGAACCAAACTTGTTAGTACTCAGGAGTTCACTATAACCGAAGTCAACTGTAAATCGTAAATCGATTAGTGTCACAAAATAATAGAAGTAATATACATCAGAGTCAATGGCACATTTTACATTGTTTGATAAGCTCACATGATCTTAAATATAAAAGAAATCAATGAATAATCGAATGCGTAGGGAACCATATCTATTCCGAATGTAGAAAATTAAAAGACACACGCCCTCAGTGCGTAAACTGTAATGAATTTCACGCAGCTAACTATAGAGGTTATAGTATCAAAAACATGTAAATTCCTTAAAAAGTTTCCTTCAAATCTAAACTTCAGCAAATCAATTAACTCCAATTTGTCAAAGAACACAACTATCCCACCTATGTTCTCCAACCAACCATCACTACCACAACGTCCTTATTTAAAAAGTAGTCAAACAAATACCGCAGCCCCGAATATTAACTGACCCGATATACTATCTTCCATTGTCTCCCAAGTTATCAATGCGATTATTCCTCAAGTGCAAAATATGGTTGATTTAATGGTTTCTTCATACCGAAGTAATGGTAAATAAAAATGAAATAAATAATATTATAAATTGGAATGTCAGTGGTTTAAAACGACAGGAAAATATGTTTAGAGTATTCTTACACCAACATAATATAAAAATCGCGTGCATCACAGAAACACACCTAGCGCCTGGCGACAGGTTTAATATTCCAGGTTACAGCTCTTATCGCAACGATAGAGCGACCACTAACATAGCCTCAGGCGGAGTAGCAATATTCATATCAAAAGATCTTAAACACGAACAAGTTCCGACACCATTCTCCGCAAGCCTTGAAACAGTGGAATTCAAACAAATATCAATAATAAATCAGTAAATATAACCCCCCAATAGAACTTTCCCAATAAATTCATATAAACAAATATTCCATACCAATAATTCAACCATCCTTTTAGGAGACATCAATAGCAAAAATACTACTTGGGGTTGTATTACTACATCTTGGCACGGTAAAATGTTATTATAATTTGTGAACAATAATAACATTGAGATAATGACACCAAATGAACCGGCACGATATCCGTCTAATACAAATGTCATAGTTGATATCTTAGATATTATCCTGACTAAGAACATAAATTTCCCCCATAATCCAAACGTTCTAAATGAACTTGATTCAGATCACTGTCCAGTAATAGAATCATTGACAGCCCCAATAGAGGAACTCTCCTCTAACAGCATTATAAGAGGAATCACAAATTGGAACAAATATACTAATTTAATGACCTACAATTATTCGTATCCATATAATATTAAAAGTGTTACTGATATCGATAACGAAATTGAAAGATTCTCTAATGCGATCATTGACTCATTAGAACAATCCACCATGCCTTTTCCCACCCAAAAATCAACTCATTACTCATAAACATTGTTAACCTAATTAAATCCAAAATTAATTTGAGGCGTTACTCGTAAAGAACTAGGAGGACGGACATTAAAAGAAAAGTTAATAAATTAACATGGATCATTAAAACCCATTCAGATCATTTAAAATACTCCAATTGTAATACTTTTGTTGCCGGAATACACCCAAATTCCAGACATCTATGGATTAAACGTAAAAACAAGGATAAAACAAAAATTCTCCCATTATCATTAGGATCTAAAATAGCTTACTCAGACAAAGACAAAGCCAAAATTATAGCTTAACACCGGGAAGATAGTTTAAACTCTACCCAGTGATAAACATTACTTTTAATGCCGAAATAACAGAATACTTAAATAATGAAATCCCAACCGCAGCGTCACCAATCAAATTTATATCACCCTCCGAGACGCGTCAATAATCAAATGCCTTAAATTTAAAAAAGCCCCAGGAATTGACGGAATCAACAATGTTTGCGTTAAGATGTTAAATAAACAAAGTATTGCAGCATTAACGGCTATTTTTAATCTTCCCTACGTCTTAACTATTTCCCAACAGCATGAAAAAGGCAATTATAATTCCATTTTGCAAACCTAACAAAGATTCTAGATTAGCTGAAAACTATAGGCCAATCAGTCTTTTATCTACACTATCAAAAATATATGAAAAATTGATATTAACTCGATTGAACCTTTTTCTAACCCCAAAGAACGCCATACCATCCGTTCAGTTTGGTTTCAAAGCGAATCACTAACCGAAGAAGCAATCGCTCAAGGATTTCACGATAAGAAGCACACAGTAACAGTATTTCTAGACTTACGCCAGGCTTATGATAAGTGTTTGGCACTCAGGACTCGTATACAAAATGTTTCGACTGGGAATCCCGGAATACCTAATAAAAATCTTTCAAAGTTAAATATTTAACAAACATTTACCGTTAAAATCAACAACTCTACTTCAGAATTTTACCCAATAACTGCAGGAGTTCTACAAGGATCAGTACTCTCCAACATTATTTAATATTTATACCCATGACACATCAATTCACGCTGATTCCAATATTGCATTATACGCGGATGACACAGCCCTATTTTCTACAAGTTCCGATATATTATTAGCGAAAGATTGCATACAAAATCATCTCAATGAGTACATAAACTGGACACAGAATTGGAGAGTTAAAATTAACCTAGATTAAAGTGTGGCAAAAATTTTCACTCTTTGTAGACCATGAAATCCAATTGAGCTATCAATTCTAGGAACGAAAATACCATGGGCCTCCTCGCCAGTAAAATACCTTGGCATTTTATTTGATAAAAGGTTAACATGGAAACCGCACACCAATGCGGTTACAAATAAAGCAAAAGCAAAACCGAATGCTGCTAAGCAAAATAAATGCCGACTGCTATTATCCAAATCGGTAATCCTTCCTACTATAACCTATGGATGCCCAATCTGGGAAGGTGCAGCTCCTAGCAATATTGATAAAATCAAAGTAATTCAAAATATATTTCTACGAAATACTCTAAATGTCCCCTGGTTCATTACAAATGAACAGATTCATCGAGAATTAAAAATTACAAAATTAGAAGAAACCATAACTAAATTACCTAACAATTTTTACAACAATCTACATTCCTCACCAAGTACCATCATTTTTAACATGGGAAAAAATGCGGTCCACCTGCGCATAAAGTCAAGATTTCCCAAAGAAAAATTCACATCCCCGTAAACCACTATACCCTAAGTTCCTTAACATAATCATATTCCTTTCTCTTCTTAAATAACAATAAAATTAAATCAATAATTATGTCAGAGTTTAAACCTCACTTACCTTACGGATGGCCAATCCAAAATTGTCATATAATAATCTTATGCATTTTTAAAACCCTTGAAAGACTGTATTGTCGAACAAGAAGAAATAAATTTAAAAAAAATGAATATCGAATAGATATCAACGAATAAATATTAAAAATAAACTATCAACAAATATCTTGGTTACCGCAGTATTACAAAATAGACACAATATATCAGGAAACGTAAGAGGAAAAAATTGTAGCAGAAAACAAAGATTATCAAATAACGTTCAGTTCATGCTTCAGTTAAGGCAATTTTTAGGGAGTTGCAGAATAATAATGTACATCACACTACGTAGTTTGCTAGTTCTCGTCTTGTAAGCAGTAAAGTTTACTAAGATAATGAAATCATTTCTGCGCGTATTGAAAGAACGTTTCGAAATTAAGCTTAGGGAGCTAATATTAAACAATACATGATACGATAAACTGTCTTCCGAACATCAACACAAAAAGCTCTTTTGCAAAACAAGGCCATATTTTCAAAATCGTTTAATGCGGCACAATTTATGACCAATAAATACTCTACACACTGTCAGGTATGAAACGCAATTAAATTCTATGACGTCATGTAAATTGCAGATGCACTTAATGTTGGCAATAATCACTACCACTTCTTCTATAATGCAGATCTCGTTGCAACACTTGTTCCATCACGGACGCAAAAATTAGATCATGCAGTAGGATTAGCCGGCTGCAATTTAATGCCACGGGTAATTACGTTTCAACTCTCTAACCAGATATGTACAGAACGGGTGCGTATTTCATACACTCGGACATTATCTAAGCCCCGAACCACCACGAACTAATCATACAAGCATTATCTGATAAGCACCACCCAATCTTAATGGACCCCACTTCGAGAAAGGTAAGGGACGGGGTTCTTGCTAAAAACCGCAGGCGAGGTAGTGATTTGAAAGGTGGCGAAAGAATTGCATATGAACTGTTGAATGTAAAGTTAGCGACTCTGATACTAAGTGATTTTTAAGAGTTTCGTAGTTTCAAAACTCACTTTTGCACTAAGATCTCCTAAGTAGCACTAAGATCTCTAAAATTGCACTAAGATCTCCAAAAAGTACTATTATCACCACCAAGGAACATCTTAATACAAACCAAAGCCAATCGATCTCATAAACAAAGAAAATGCTCTTTTGTTTAACAATACTCCTTCAAAAATCGAATTTGTATGACACATTCTATATGTATTACGTAATTATATATCTTCAATATATGTTACATTATAACAATATTTTTCAATGAACATTTAAATTTCCGATCAAGAAGCCATTGTAAGGATAAACATCTGTGAAAATTCTGCTTTAATGTATTCTACGAGATCAAAATGAAGGCAAGATGGCCAGGGTTCAGAAGTGACGATTATATTTTCACTGATAGAATTAAATCACAGAAACAATGGCTAGGTCCTATAATCTTGCTGCTTTCCGTTGGCTGGCGGTCATCTGGTCGGCAGTCGGCCTGGATTCCTCCATCCAAATATGGGGTCCTAGATCGTTGTAGAGTGCGCCCATCTTCATTACTTTCGCCTCATGACATGACCTTCCCATCCCCATTTCTGAGTATCAACTTGAAAACTGTATCTTTAATGTAAGTGAGTCTTTGATATTGAATCAACAATAAAGAACATAAAAAATGTTTGGTAAAATTGTTGTATGAACCTCATGAATGAGGGGGTTGGTCGCGGAAAATGTTGAAGTGGATTCCTGTGGGGAAGGTGGAAAAGGGAGACATATCAGACAATGGGAACGTATGTAAACTAAGCTACTGTTCCTGTTCCTGTTCTTTGGCTCGAATGGTTCATGATCATACACCGCAAAATGTGTAGGTACCTTCAAGGCTTCGTGTGTGCGTTGACGCGTGTTGTGACGTGCTTTCTCCATTATGGTGCAATATTTCATAGCTAGATATATCTAGGATTGAGGAGCTCTTTCTTCTATCCAAACGTCCGCTACATAAAAGTAATTCACGATTTTACGTTAAGCTATTCAGTTTAACGATGGATATAAAATTTTATAGCTAATAATTTTCTCTGTGGTCTTGACGGTCGAGCAGTCGGCTGTGCTCCAGCTTATCCGAAAGGTAGCTTAAGAGACACGTACCACCTCTGATTTCATTAGTCAATGCGAGTAGAGTCTCTGTTATTACATGTATGCAAAGAAATTCAATACAAATACAACTCCAATAAAAATTGACTATATCAAATATGTTCGTATTAAATGGGAATTTGTATGGGTTGAATGATCTTAAATGTGTTGTACTGAAATAAGTTAAATAAAGGTTAATAATTAAATTAGAAATACTAAAGATGATTGATTTAGAAAATTAGAGGCGTTATTTAGATGAGTTCTATTAAGATTAAGAATGCAAACTACGAAAAGTATTTAATTATTTGATTAAAATTACAAATTTACTTGACTGTTATTAAAAATTCATTATCTGCATTTTCATGCATATATAATTAGTTTTATTTTATATTATGATAATGAAAGGACATAATTTGTTGGTATTTATTATGAGTATATCGTTTAAAAAGTTGTAAGATCGGGTGTATAATTTTAATATTTATTGAGTGTATAATTTGAATCTTTTGTCCAATCCATAACATTTCCAGTAAATACACAACTACTTACTGAAAATGGCCCATAACTCTCTTGCGACAAGCTTTTTCTCAATAACTTGCTGCTCGCGCAATATCCATTACGTGACCTCATGGCCAGCATACGTGCCTTCGTCACCGCAATTAGATTAGTAATCGGAGAAATCTTGTGATTCGGTTCGAACAGACAGTGTTTTACACACTGTAAGCGAACGTGCCCCGTGAAGGTCTTTGAACCGTTTGCTACGCAACCTTGCAATCAGATGTGCTCAATGCCAAGGTCACTCCATTAGAAACAGCTGAGAAGAGCAGCGCTTCTCTCTTTTTTTGCATCATCTCTCAACAGGTTCCATGTGTTTCTCTGTGGCGCAGCGCGAGTTAAGAAATGGGCAATCTGTAAGTAAGATTCTGTTAGAAGCTTTTTCTTCTTTGTTTCTGATGTTTCCCTTCTCTGCTTCTGATTTCTCTCTTCTTTGCTTCTGATTTTCTCTTTTTTGCTTCTATTTTTTCTCTTATTTTTCATTATCCATTTCTGATGCTACTGCTGCTAGTCTTCTGGTGATACGTCTTCATGTTCTTGTTCTTGTTTTTTTTTTCAATTGTGCTACAGCTTACTGCCTGAACTGACATTGGTAACATCACAGGACTACTGGAGTATCTCTAAATCACAAGCCATGTGGGATGCAAATGGGGAATAAATACATCGCCACATCTTATGGACGAGCGGGTTTCAGGAGGGGACAGGAAAGCCCTTGGGCGGTTTGTAACGAATTTTTCGAGGTACTGTTTAAAGTACGATATTGGCATGTAATTCATCGAAGACCACGAAAAACACAAGAACAAGTAAAGCAAGCGACCACTATAATTTCCATCCATAAAAGCAATACAGGTACCCAACGTCAATCGGAAACTATATAGGTGTCTACGTAACTGTATCTTAATTCTCAGAGTTCACCAGCAGATAACCTCTCCGCCAATGAAGTTTCAGTTGAGGACTTGGTATTTATAGCCTGTCGTCCAGAATTTAAAACATGTAATATCTTTACATAAATGAAAAATAATATGCAAATGATTAACGGCACAATAGTAAATGAAAAAGTCATCCTATCACAGGGGTTGGTTCGCGGTCGGGGAATGGACTTAATAAAACAAAATATGACCTGGAATGATGTGAGCGGCCTTATGTTTACTGTGAGGTGAGTGTGTGATATTGAAAAATTATGAAAATACCAGAAAAAGCCAGAAGCTAACAGACAACGAAATGAAAAATTCGAAATACTAAAAGAAAGCAATAGGCACTGATCGTGTTATCTCAATCTTCTTTGTTTCGGTAATGTTGTCTTTTATATTGGTCACGTTTCCAAGCCTCTATGTGTCGCTACACAAATTGGAGTGTTGGATGTGGTCGGCTAACTTAAACTATGGTTGCTTTGATGTAGCCACTTCTATTGGTCCCGTTTGAAAACTGAGTGTTTTCCATGCGTTTGCGCTAAACGTATGAAGTACATCATAACAGAGAAGAATGGGTTGTGAGTGCATGGAACAAAGAACGTGAGTGACATCAAACTGTGAAGTTTGCAGAAATGTAGCAATTGTACTCTAAAAAGCTGTCCTAATGCCACATAAGTTCGCGCCCAGAAATTTCGTCAATTAGTGTAAATGCATTAGAGGAAAAGGTGCGAACAAATAATAATGACAGGATTACAATATGTTCAAATGTTGCAATGATGTCGAGCAATAATCATGATATTCTTGAGAAATAATACCATTTTAAGTTTAAATAGTACGAAGTGAGCGTACAAATTACACAAATACGTATTTGATTTTGAGTGCTGAAAAATTATAGAAGCCTGGATGAAAAGAAAAACAACTTTATGACTTATCAAAACCAAAAATCATCTGTTAGAGCGTTTTGTTGTTGACAAAACTCACGATTTATAACTATGTAAAATATTTGAATTTTTCATGATCGCAAAATTTCTCTTCTGACTATTCTAAACTTTAGAGTACGTCTAGACGTACCTAGAAGTATAATATTAAATAATAATTTTTCATATTTTTAAAGAATAATAAAAAATACCATTTAATTGACACGGGAAAGTAATGATAATTTCATTCGTTGATTTGCCAACACATTGCCAACACCCCTGATTTAATTTCTTGAATATTTCCGTACACCCTTTTGTGAAATTTTTAGGTAGTATTATATCTAGATCAAAGAAAGAAAATATATTGGAATTTACTTAGGAGAACTTAAAAAAATGAATCAAAAATTAAAAGTTGGGATGTTGGCGCACGCTCCTCAAAAATTGCGAAATTGTTTAAGCGAATACCAGCAGTATAAGAAAGAAAAAAATTAAATAATAACACTAAGACTGATACTAACTCTTACCTGGAATTTAGTTTTGAAGTGTTGCTGTACATAAAACGACTATAAACTGAAAATAAAGGTTTGCTATAAGTTTAAACGGTTATCACTTTTGACATTTCCAACATTAAAAATCTTTCTACGCGCTGTTTGGTGACATATGGAGAAAGATCAATGACATCACAACCTTTTCATATTGAAAATCAAACCCTTATGAAAACAGTTTTCAGGAAACACGTTACGACATATCTTCATAGGTGAGGGATGAAAATGGTGCCAGTCTGAGTTAGAAAACGCCCAGGAATGCTGAGAATTTCATAACCTCTTTTCTTACAGTCTGATGTCGAGAAAGAGTTTTGATATTACGTCCTGAAGCAATTCCTAGGCCTTTAATTTTCTTTTACGATGATGTGGGGCAAAGACATGGTAGTGTGGGGTGACTGCCGAATTTTTACATAAATTCAAAGTTTCTAACAAAAGAAAACTGAGCTGTTCTTTTAAAGTTTCGACAAGAAATAAATTCGCTTTTAACTACAGAATATCGAGAAATAAATTAAACTTTAGATAGATGTATTTTTCTACTTCCGTTTATTGTATCAGAGAGGTCAAAAGGATATCGAATTATCGGGTTTCACATGCGGATACAACTTTGAAAATCTTAACTTCACTTCCACTGTCTGCTTCTTTTAAAACTTAAAATGGCTGCTTACTCACTCCGATTGTCCATTTCCAGCGCAAGGAATAATTTTAGGGCTTCCAGGAATAGCTTCCAGGAATAATTTTACAATACAAGAAAAGTGAAATTTAATGTGTATTATATAAACTGCAATTATACACAAGCTCGTCATCATCACAATTATCGACATCCACTATTTCATCCATTTATTCAGTTTTCTTAGAAGCTTCAGCTGATAAAGATTCCCACACATAATTGCAAACATTATCATTGGAAACTCCACCCAGCTCTAATATATCCATCTCCCTTTCTTCCATAGTCTTTCCTTCCTCATTTATACAACTCACCGTTCACATTTCCATTTCGTATACCTCCCCATCTTACCTTATGAAACTTACTCAGTAAACGTTCCACGCTTTATCCTCCCTAACGTCTCCTATTTCTTCATTGTCCTCCTGCTTGCTCTCTTAGTTTCTCTATCCTCATTTCTACCTCTCCACGTCATCGCCACATAATATCCCTCTACACACCTCTCCATTCAGTTTCCACTCGCCAACTCTCTTCCGTATCACACCTATCTATCAAATGTTTCCAGGTTTCGCATCACTTTTACAAATCCTACGTCTTCTAGTTTCTTCTTTCTTCCAGTAAAACCTACTTCTCAACTCGTTCCCATCCCTAAAGCTCGCAATCCTATTTCTACTGTCTTTGTTCCTTTCTCCTTTAAGATATCTAGGTACATCACAACCTACTATTTCTCTTCTTTTTTTTTAACACATTCACATTTTTTCTTTCCAGTATTTTTAGTAATGCATCTCCTCTCCTCCTTCAAAACCTCCTCATATGTTAATGCTATTCCTTCCACCTTTTTCCTGGTTTTTTACTAACCTTTCGACTGCTACACTTTGCCTTTATCTGTCCTAAGTCCGTTATTTTCCTTTAGCATGTATCCTAAATATTTGTATTTACTTGTTCTACTTTCACCTTTCCAGTCTCGTTCACTGAGTCTTCTTATTTTACTCTTTTCTTCATTCAACATCATCTCTCTTTCGTTCAGTTTATCCAACGTATTTAACGCGTACACATATCTCTTTCCCTTACGCGCTAGTAAGAGAACACTTTTTTGTTATCTATTACCACTCCACAGTCTTGCCCTCTCTTGAAACAACCTTCCAGTTGTGCTATCCACGTTAAACAATGTCGCGCTTAAAGGACCTCCTTGTCTCTCACTTTTACATATTCACAACACTTCTTCATTCTCACTTACCTTTATCTTGCCTTTTGTATATTTCCCTAATGCACTGTAATAGTCTTTTCTAATATTAATCTTCTCTAATATATCCTAAGCTAAGCTATCCCCTTTATCAAATTGTGATTTTAGGCCTCTAGAGTTTAAGTAAGCTAAGTAACCGTAACTTTATCGGTTAATGAGAACAATAAATGAATGACTTTTAATGTTAATATAACGTATCATTAAGCTTTTAAGATAATGTGAAAAGCATAAATTATTTGGAAAGATAATTCATCCGGAAATCCTAATTATCCTTCAACGCTCACAAGGTCATCACATGAACAGCGGCGAATAAAGGTTACTGATTTTGTGGGGTCGAGTCATTTGCATAAACTTAAGAAAAGACGGTCGATTTCCATTTTAAACGTACGGAACCGACTGGATTTTCAAGCGAGTGGTGATTAACAAATCTTCTTTCTCTTCATCTTCGTCACAATCTTCCAAGCGAACACCGTTGTCATCTTCCCTCCACCTTTTACCAACACCACCGCCTCTCTCCCCACACTCGCCTGCGACGCTGTCGTTCGGCTCCTAATTAAACGAAGAAAGTCGCAAAAGTTTGATACGTTTCCCAGCCTAATTATACAAAAATATTCTCCTTCGCTCTTGCGATCGGAGGCGAATTTATTTTTCTCACCTGGTAGATGTCGAAAGAGTCTTCGCGCTTACATAAAGGATAGAAGATGAGAAGCTTTCAGGTGAAGCTGCGGGAATCGACGAAAAAGACTTCTGTTGTTCTCTGGGGCGTTAATAATGTTAATAACTGTGTCAACTAGTAAGCCGAACATCGCGGTGAAATTGGGTGGAACAAATTTGTCGAAGGTCAAAGGTCGGTAAAATGTGCTAGAGTCACAAAATCCAAATATGTTTACAATCGTAATATTATATTGTAACGTTAACAATGTTCGATTATATTTCTCGTTTGATTGTTTTACAATATGTCTTCGTAACTTAGCCCTCACAGAATTGTTTTTTTTCATCTAACAATTTTGAAAATTTCAAATAATTCTGTTATTCATGTCAACTTTATCAATTTTCTGCTTAAATGATATAATATTTTAATTATTTTTTTTTTTTTAATTTTAAAATTTTTTATTAATTAATTAATTATATTTTTACAAATTGTAATTATAAAAGTGTTCTTTTTTATTTTGTAGTACTGAAGATAGCCAAAAAAGCAAAATTAGGCCTGAGATTCCAATTTTCACACTATTTATTATGTCTGGTTATCACAAGGTTTTTGCTACTACAATTATATTACACTTTGAAATGACATAATTATTTGCAAAATTTAATCTTAAATAAATTGTGAAGTATTGCAAACAATACTATTGTTAAGCTATTATTAATTACTAACTGAACAACCCCTGCGGTTACATTGCACAAAAGGGAGTCCAAAAGTAAAAGTTACAACAGGAAAATACGACATAAGCACTGAACAGAAAATCGAAAACTCCAAAATATTGTTTAATGTCGTTCTTATTCTACAAAAATGATGAACTGAGAGGTTTAAAAAGTTTGGAACAATATGATCATTATTTTTGTAAGCCAAATGTTAAACAGTTTTTTAAAGAAATTTAACGGTTTTATATTTACACAATCTGTGAATATATGTTGTTGTGAATTTGTGTAGTGTATCCTTCCATACAACGTAACATATAAACGTAATTCATCAATTATAATTATGAATACTAAATGTTTTTATAAAGTGTGTATGTATGTGTGTGTAATGTGTCAGACAATGGCTGGGCTTTGCTTTTATTTGTAATATGACAAACCTTTACATTTGAAAACATCTTCGAACTTAAAACACTATATTTTCTTCGTCAACTGTAGCCTCACGATGAATGGTTATACTTGTATTATAACTGTATTTTAACTGTTCTTGAAAATGACTTAATAAACAAGTAATGGCAGAGGAGTCTTCGTTACGTTTATTTTAATACATTTTAAAATTTAGTTTTAACTTCAAAACTAGTTAATAAGAGCAAGTAGTGACACATATAGGGCCCAATATCTTTATTTTAAAGGAAAACTCACAAAATTTGGTTGAGTAGTCCAAATCCTTTCTAACCGAAAATCATAAACGTTTTAAGTAAATAGATAAGCTATTTTTAATTAGTCATTCAGAAAAGGATTCTATTGCGATTGAATAGGTTATTTTATAAAACCCCACAAGTCGAGATTGTAAGTTGCGGAAAAAAGAAAAACTGAATAATTAAGCACATAGAGAACTTCACACACACTGTGTACATACATACATGCACAGTCATGTATACCCCGCAAGTCGATGATTTACAGTTTCAAAACGAAAGAAAATATTTTTGGTGTCCTGAAGACCATTCTATTGATATGATTTACAGGATTTACACAAGAGTTGATGCATCAATCCTGCAGTTCCTATTTTCTCACAAATAGCGAAAATGCAAAACAGAGTGACTTATGGGGTTTTTAAAATAAGTAATTCAATTAAGGATCGTGGAAAAACACAAACAGTTTAAAATAATTAAATGTGCAACTTTTAATTTCAATTATACTTTGATAGAAACTAAAGAAGAAAATTACTGGTTATACTAGGGTTTTCACAGACTTGGACCTCACGTTTCGTTAGCTGTTCGGCCAGCTGTGACAATTCTCCAATCGGGAGCTTACACGTCACTACACATTAGTAGCAGAAGGAATAATATTACCACCACCTATCTTGCGTCATTACCTTTCCTGAAAAATTATCTGAGTGACGATGTTGCTTTGGTCTGAAAGTTAGGTTGCAACAGTGGACTTTGTAATGAAGTCTTTTTACATCGTTTCTAGGAGGCCCTGTGGGTTCCTTTGTGAGAACGGGAAAGACAAAGAGCAACTTCCGACGTTTATGCTTTGGGTTCAGACTACAAACGAAGCTAGACTCAACAATGCGGAGGGAAGCAAGGGCGTCATTACAGTGTCCAAAGCAGTGGCTTGATTACTGGATGCACTCTCCAGTCAAAACAAATGTTTGTTTCTTTAATGCAAGTCACCTCGAAGCTCTGTTTTACATCTGCAAAGGAAGTCGTCTCCTGTTTCCTGTTTACACCAGGTATGCGCACATTACAAAAAACTTTAAGCAAACAATCTATTGACTTATATTTGAAATTAAGTCTATTTTGAGTCAACCATTTTTATTCGATGTATTGTGGACGAGACGCCAATAGTAAGTTAAAAGGGAATAAATTGATGATGTCTTTAAGAAATACATGTATTACTGTATTCCATAAAGTTTCTTAATAATGAAAAGGAGAAACGAGAGAGAGAGAAAAGGTGAAGAATTAGTAAGTTTCCAAGGAACTATTAATTTTTAAACAGTGTACTTTTAAAAAAGTTAAGAAACGATGCGATGTTTCTTGTAGAAAAGATAATGCGTCAGACATCCACCAAAACTACTACAATGCGGCTGTTATCCCGGCTTTCAAACACGAGAGCCGGCTTTTCTCTCAGAGACACTTTTTCGGCTGAACACCGGCGTGCTTTAAGGGTCGTTTTTGTCTTGCTTCTCCGAGGACGCTCGTGAGCTGTCGAGTAAGTCAGCCCCCCTCTTTCTCACACAGAGGTTCCGCTTTCCGGCGGTAACCTTACAAGCAGAGGGTTGTGCTGTTTTCATTCTCTCGTACTCTTTGACCGTTTACTTCTTAGGTCTGTCTACAAGAGGCGCGAGTTCTTTCAGGTACTCGGGGTTAACAAGAACTTAACAAGAATATTATTTCTGCAATAAGAATAAAACATGTGTGTTTTATTATATTACGTTTCATAACTACAATGGCAAACTCTAAAATTAATTTAATTTAATTTTTAAAATTTAAAAAAAGGAAAAAAGTATTATATTCTTATTCACCATATACTTAGTTTTTTACATTATGATCTTATCACTTGGAAGATATTTTAAACGTAAAAAATGGTTTAAAAATATAATAAAACTGACTATCAAGGATTTTAGTTCTAGAAATTAAATGACACAGGATTAAAATAAAATAAATATTGCCATTTTAATAATTGGATGTACTATAAATAATAAGATTATAGTTCACAAATTTTTTATTAAGAACTCTGTTATTCTGTTCCACAAAAGGATGCAACCTATTATGTTGATCAACCATTTACTCTTTTTGTGGTATTGAAACTTTCTTCTTCCAAAGTGCACAGTAAATTAGACAAACACACAGCAGGTAACAGTTTTAAGGTGCTTATTGCTAAGCGCCTGTAATTCAGCTGAATGATGAATTACTACATAACTTCTCAATATATTTCAACATCACCTTGTAGCTTTGTGAATGTAAAATTGTACACACTAAACTAATATTTATCCAGCTCAAAAGTTGCAATCGTTTGAAAGCCTATGATTTGAAAATTTTTGACAGGAGAGGGATGTCTCAGACATGAAAAGAACATACAAATTTTGATATCAAAAGTAACATTTGAGCTAAAAATTATAACTAGGTATTATTTTTTTAAAAATGTTTCATTCCACACAATGAACTGTCTAATCTGATACATCTTTAACTGACAAGGACATCAATCGCAATTGGAAAAATAACTAGCGATGCTACAGAATGGCACAGCCTTTCTCGAACAAGTTTCTTCTTCTCTTACGTCTAGGCTAACTTTTAGTTGTTAGCTACCCCCTCTTCCCAGGTGCCAATTCTTGGCGCCTTAAAGACATTATTTCATATTGTCTCAATTTTTTCATTTCCCGAATAAAAGATTTGAAATATTGGTAAGATAAATCTAAGTCGATTCCAGAATCCTATCTTGCTAAACTTGTATGCGAGATGTACAATTTCGACATGTAAATATATTAAAACTAACAAAATATGCAGACATTGGTAAATATTTAATCTATATTAAATTAAAAAATATGTAAACATACAAAAACAAGAATTGTTTTAATTTATTCATAATATTTCGCAAACTCTAAAAAAAGTATCAAGTATCTGCAAAAATATGTACATTTACTTGTGAATTCGTTCGTACACGTTATCAATGAGAAGCGATTCTCCGATGGATATTTGGCGATGATTTCCTCTGCTGTGGTGAAGTCGCAACTGGCCGACCGCGCGGGTGCGGAATTGTTAATGAATTATTGTGTCGAGGCGCGCGCCGTCTGCTCGTAATTAAAATGTGGCGTGCGCCCTCGGCGCTGGAGGGCGGGGCTGCCTCCTCGGTTCCGATGAGAGGAAGGGCGGCGAAGGGGAGAGCAGAAAAGGAGGGGGAGGGGAGAAGAAAAGGTGAGAAGGGAAGTGGAATGAACGGCGAAACGCTGGAGTAAAGGCAAGTGGAAATTTATTATTTGAGAACGTTTAATTCTAAGCGCTCAAACAACATACAGGAGGGCTGGAGAAGGCCAGAAAAGAGGGGGGAGGGGTGAAGAAAAGGTGAAAAGGGAAGCGAAATGAACGGTAAAATGCTGGAGTATACGGAAGGGGAAATTTATTATTTAAGAACGGTTAATTCTAAACGCTCAAACAGCATACGGAGAGGGAGGGGAGGGCCGAAATCGAGGAGGGGGGAGGAGGAAAGGTGAGAAAGGAAGTGTAATGAATGGTGGAGTGCTGGAGTAAAGGGGAGGGTGAGTAATATTTTGCAATGGGTGTAGTGACAAGCCAGAGCATGTGTGAAATAATAGAAAGATGTCAAAGGAATGCTGACAGTGTTGGAGGTGCAGGCTAGGGATGTGCCCTTAACAGTTAAACTGTTATTTCTTAACCGTTTCGTAACTGTTACGCGAAATAACAGTTATTTCGTTTATCCTGTTATTGGTTGTTATCGGTTGAAATTCATAGAACTGCAACCTACTGGGCCTAATCCGAACTACTACAAGCTTTTGTGGCAACCATTTTCTACGATAGCAGCTTCACTGCTGCTAATCAATCATGATTTACCAGTGTTCAAGTTATATTCATTAATACATAATTCATCATTATTACTCACCATGTGTCACAATACTTTTATATTTTATTGTATACACTACAACAAGATGTTTGTCCTTTAAATTAAGTCCGTCCAATATGCTAACTTATTTCTGTCCCATTGCTGCTTATGTGAGATCAACTAATATTTCCCTAGGTCCAATAAAATAAAATGAGTTACGGTCAAATAACTCACATTATAATACTTGATATTCGATAATCATGAACACTTTAGCTATAGGTAAGAAAAAACACTGTTTCTCCTTATTATTTTTGGCACTCGTCACTTCACTATGCGCAAGTTGCATATGCGAAAGAATATGTGCAATCTGAACCCAAATCACTTTCATTTTAGTAATATTCTAGGGGGCCGGGAGGGGGAACAAGATGACACGGAGGAGGGGGTGTCGGTCAGTTAATAAAGTTACTTACAATTTACACTATTGAAAAAATTCATTCCTTTATTTGTCGAATAGAATATTGCGATAAATAAATACTCGTACATTGCCGTGTGTCTTTAGCTAACAAAATAGGAAGTTGTTGAGAACAGAGCTTCGTTAAATACACTTTATCACAATTAGCAAAAACACGCCCACTGCACGTCAATATTCTGACACTGGACATTCATTTGAAGAGTGTACGTGACAGCACTGTATTCACAAGCACGTCAAGGTAGACGCGAGCTGAAATACATACGTTTTATCAGGACGCAAATCTCCCTCTGTGGCCCTCTGCGGTTCGTTATGCTGGTCATTTCAGGCTCAGCATAACAGCATAGCTGTAACCTTCCTGAACTTACCTGGAAGGAAAGAAAAACTGTTATATAATCGAATTGTTTATCTACACCATAAATTACATTTTTCATAACTATGTGTGTAAATGTACTCAAGAGACTGTAGATGTTCTTTCTTGTGTTTCTTCGAAAGAAAAATGATCAAACTGAAAGAGTTTCCAAAACGTGTAATGACAACTCAAATATTCTAGCCATTTTCATTTGTGGAGGTACACGAAAATTGTTAAAATAAATGTTGTTTTGAAACTAATGTGCAAACGTTAGTTTTAAACTGTTTTAGCAGTTGCACTTTTAACATTGGATTTGCTTTTGGTTTATCGATGAAACGAAATGGAGTTAGCTAGCGGCAATTAATTGTTCTACATTTGAGCTAACGAAAACATATTCGTCCATTCAATGGAAAATAAAATATATTTCTTACAGTGATAAATCTCGAATAACAAAATTTGGAATCACGAAGGGTAACTTCTTACGCTTTGCTAGCCTTCCTTATTTGGAAATTCTGAAACATGATCCAATCAACATGATTAAAGATCTTCCTCAAACATATCTCAAAAACGTTCTGGAGTCAGAAAGAAATAATTCTTTTATTATGTCAACAAAAATAAAGAGTAAAAAAATATTTTGAGCTGTGAGAATGATTCTTTCATAATGTGCAACATTAGTGCAAGTATCAGAAAAACGCTGTCCAGGTATTTTTAAGCTTTATGTCCTAAGCCTAATTTAGTACGCTTGTTTCAGTGACAGAAATAGTTTTAAAAATATCAATTCAGGATTTTTCAAACTGTCCAACAGTTCACACTTTCTAAGCATGCAAATAATTTAATAAGTGTTTCGCGGTGTACTGTCACAAATGGTACTGAAACTACATTTTTTGATTATATTATTAATCATCAAAGTTATACAAAACAATTAAATAAATAAAAGATTGAATTTTATTTTCCAAATAATGTGTCAATAAAAACGAATGTTCATCTTCAGCTCGCTTCTTGTCTGCTCTTGATCAGGTATGTTTCTTTTTCTTAATTTTTCTGTAGATAAGATTGTTTGGTTTTGTCCTGAAAACATTTTTGAAGCTACATTTTTTCGAATTGTATGGAGTTTCTTAACTTACAGAGTTTGTGTTTCTGACATCTTGGAACCTGAGAACTCTGTTATTCTACCACGATTCTAACCGGTAGACCAACCTCTTTTTCATCACTGATATCCCGTCTATTATTCCCTTCCCTTTTTCGCTAAGAAAGATAAACTTTTGCAACATTTATATAACACATCATCAGACGAAATATCCGTACGTGTACCTGCTGCACAAAAATTACTTCCTAAGAGTGCATCATTGAGACGAAAAATATGTCTCAGATTATGATGTAGGGGTGAAAACTGGCGCGCATGCAAACCACTATATTCATTACGCTGCAACCAATGGCGAATCCTGAACATTATTTCAAGTATAGAGCATTTTATGGTACCCATCTCTACCGTGGTCTTTTATTTTAAGCTTTTCTGAAATTCCAATAATATGAAATTCCATCCTTAATAATTATTCAATATGATAATTGAATAATTATTAACACCCCACTAATTCTGGATCATTAACACACTCCATTTTTACAAATGCTTGAGAGAAGCGTAACTTACGAACGATCAGAGGACTGTTCACCGCAATATTTTGCGGAGCCTCCTGACCGTCTATATGTGCATCCTCCCTTCTCCCCGCCATTGAAACATGATGAGCCCAAAGGTTATGACGACTTGCATGCGGTGCCTTCGCTTGCGCTAGCGAATTCTCTGGACAGCATACAGAACTGTTTGAAACCTCTCACTCTATCGCACTTCATATCGCTTACGGATGCGGAAGACTGCCTGGCTCTTGGTAGCAAATAAGATTTATTTTTTCGCGTCTGTTTTAAAGCTTTCAATATCTCTAATTTTTTAGAGGATTACCAAATTTATGAACTATTTATTATATACTTCGAATTACTAGGTATAACGGTGGTTTACGCGGTTTACTAGGTATAACGTTTCGGAGAATTCGCCACTATCTGCAACACATTTTGCCATTGCGTATCAATCTGAAACGCTACATTCGGAATCCTTAAAACAGAGTTTTTGTTTCGCCGACGGAACACGGTTTTTGTTTTCTCATGCCGCAATTACAAACGAAAACGAAACGTTTGTAATTGATCTTGAAAGCCTCGTCGAGGCAATTGACGTTTAAATAAAATTTAAGTGCCTTTAATTGAATTCGAGTCCGCGTTTTTGTGGTCTCTGACAAAATAGTGGTTCACGAAATAGTGCCAATACCCTTTTAGACAAATTCAATATATTAAACCATCAAAGATCCGCTGCATTTGACATCGTCAAAGTTTTATAAAGTATTTTTTTAAAATAACTCTTACTTACATTTTCAACAACCTTGAAAAGCAGTGTTGACACCTGTTCCATTCCAGTTGCCATTACTATTTTACCTCAATTTTAGTTTCTCTTCCCATTTTATTCTATAATTTAAATAATCATTCCTACACCATCTAATTGTACGCTTTCACTCTCCGTTACTATATAACATTTCCCTACAAAAACCCATCCCATCATTCACAGTTTTGGCATCAACACGTAAATATTACACAATGTGTTTCATTTTCGTTCATGTAATCCAAAAATACTAATAATGATGGTTAATTTACTACAAATAGACCAAGAACTATTTTATACAGAACACATGTATCCAGTCATAACATTTTACGATAATATAAAACACGTCCATCAACAAAATTACTTTTTCCCAATAAATTCATATCTCTCTCACAATTAATATATTCACGTCCAGACGCAATTAAAATCAATATTCCAGTTTATTTTATAAATAGAGTAAAGAAAATATTGTCATAATCATTCTTGAAAGAAAATCCTTATTAGATAATTCACTGCAAAATAAACAATTGTTCTCCCCTTGCTATACAGAAACATTTCTGGCATTGATGAAACCAATTGCAGATTGCAGTTGACATCGTCTGGTGGCGCGCAGCTAAATAATGGCACAGTGAATCTGTGATGAGTGCTAGGCGAAAAAAGGCCAAAAAGGTAATTATTTTGTAAATACATTAAGGTTAATGGTTGTAAATAATAGCATATAGTACTTCTGACCTTAATAAGAAGCTAGCACAAAGTGACTGGATATTGGTTCAGTACATGAGATATCGCGCGTTAATCAACGAATTGTGTCTGTGTATAGTATAGAAGTATAGCTAGTATAGAAGATATAATATGTATTTTTATTAAGTTAATATTCGCAAAACCGTCAGACATATACCACGCATACATTGGTATTTATTAATAAACCTCACTTGTGGCATAAATTATCGTTAAAGCAAATGAGTGTTTTTCTGGGAAATGCTATCTCAACGTTCATCAATATTAGAATGTTTCTTTCTGCAAAGTATCGAGCTTATAGTGCTATAATGTACAGTTTATTATTATTATTATTATTATTATTATTATTATTATTATTATTATTATATCATCATCATTATCATTATTATTATTATCATATCATTATTATATTATTTATCTCATTATTATCATTATTATTACTATCATTATTATTATCATTATCATTATTATTATTATCATTATTATTATAGACGGTATCTTTGCAGTCTTCATTATTGCATTGCTACATTAATGGTAATGCTGACATTTCCCTGTGCAGGCGAGGTGACGTGGATCGTGACATACGAGGGCGTCCATTGCGTGTTCGCCGTGCGTGCTGGCGGGCGTGACGCTGGCTGTCGGTGCCGGGCACACGAGAGACCGCGCGCCCTTTGGAGACGCTCCGGGAGCGTTGACCACCCGCGCAAGGGTGGCAGGCCTGGGCGAGACAACGCACACGCAGGGCTTAAGGGAGCTGAACCTCACACTTCGGTTCACGTTAATCGCGGCCGACTCGGCATGATCGCTAAAGGCGGAACAACTCTTTCTTGCCTTAGGTATCTATTGTTTAGCTTTATTTACGCCTCAGGACGGCTGAGTAAAAATAACCCAAAAATTTCCTTTTACAACTATAAGCTCACCACTACAGAGTACGAATGTAAACTGAAACTTTTAGAAGATAAAAAGTGTGTGAAATGTGTATATAATATAACTATATTTTTTGTTTTATTACTGATTCCGGGCGTGTCAAAGGCTGTCATTAGTCCCGTAAGTGTAGTGCATGTTCTTTCCTCTGGTGCAGGTTGTGTTGGCGGTGATCTGCTCCCGCTGGATGATGAGATCCAGCGCCGACCTACCGTCGGCTAGGGGGGGTTTCCTCAACTAGGTATCTCCCACTAGCGAGGCAGTGCCCCAAACGGGACAAGCTCTAAGCTCCCAGCAGGCCACCAGGCATGTGTTGTAGTGTAATGTATGTTAGGGTAAGTGTGTGTAAGGGGTGAGAAGAGAAGGAAGAGAAAGGAAAGATCGCGCATGGTCCGTAGTTCGTTTGTGAGAGTACAGTTCCAGCATTCACCGGGCATTGATCGGAGAAACCACGAAAAACCATCGTAGAAAGAAGCCAGCCAGCCTAACGGATTTATAAAATACATCGGTTAAATAGATAGGATTTTCAATGAACAACTATATTCAAAGCTGTTCGTATAAATACAAAAGAACAGTATTGGTTGCTGCAGTACGCAAAAATAGCAACCTATTTCTGTGCGACTGTATCCAAAATTACATTTTTCTTCCTCTGGTAATTTCATTTCATTTTCTCAATTATTTTTTTCTAAAAATGCAAAACAAGAGGTGCTTTCTCCGTTTCCTTAGAAAAATTCAGGTGCACATTCTTTCTTGACTTTTCTAGAGAAGTCAAGGATCAACTGGGAGAACAAGAGAGGTCGACAGTTGAACTACCTCCGCACTTGCCAAGTCTGAACCCACTCAGTATCACTCTGAGCTTTCTTATTAGCTTTTTAGTGCACTTCTCTTGGCAACGGCTCACAGTCTGACCTACTTTCAGCAATTTCAACCAGCAATAGCAAGCACCAAGTTTTTCATATCTTTCGAACTACTGACATTTTTAGTAAATGTATCTCTTCAATTCATACAGTATTCAGAGGTAATATTTTCTAAAAAGTAAGAAAATGAAAAGGGCATGTCACCATTTGCTAAACTGAAAAGTGAAAAATATTTTAAAAAAATAACTCTGAATGTTTGTGGTTAATTATTTAATTGACACATTTCCATACGCTTTATTTGTATACTCGTGTATCAAGTATATTAGAATATGCTATTATTCATGTACTCTTGAATAATCTCTTCATGATACGTTAACCTTTACCTCAGATGGTTAATGTCGTGGGTAAAACAGAAAGAACTATTTATTGTGTTCACGAAAATTGTACATATATTGTTGATAAAAAAATTACACATGAAAACTGAATATTTACTTTATTAAAGTTTTAAATATTGAGAGACTATCTGTCACCAAGTGAGAGTAGTAATATTAAAAAAAAAGGAATTAATCCTCATGATGCTATGCTGAATATATTTTAAATGTTATTCCAATAAGCTCTTGTGTTTGTCTCTCTCTTGCTATTAGTCTTCTTAATTGTATCATTCACTAATATTTTCCCCAATGAATAACGAAAATTAAATCCATCACAATCCAAATACAGGATATCCAAATTCGAAGGATGATACATGACTGTACAAAATGGATTAGTAATTCAGACTCTTGAAATACTAATTGAACTCCTTAGGTCACATCCCTCTAACATCGATGCAGTGAGAAACACTTTGAGGGAGGCTCTATGTTTTACATTTTCCCAGAGTTTACTTTGTAACTTCTCGCATTGTAGTATGCCTGTCAAACATTAGTAGCCACAATTTAACTTTCCCACAATTTACATAAAACCATGGATTCTGTTATAATAAAGTAATCAAAATAGTATAAGAATTATGATTTACAACTTTTTCTTTATTTATTGGTCCACAACATTGTTTAACATTGAAAGATCATAAGGAATCAACAGCCGTACAGGATAGATTTTCACGTTTTCTAACCTTTCTACGAATATATTTCATTCCATGCAAATGTTTCAGAAATAGAACAAAATAAAGAAAATCCTCTGGGGATTAATTTGTTAAAAAAGTCTATTACATTAAAATTAGATCAACTGTATTCCATAAGTGATCACCAAACCGCATACAAATAACTTGCACAACTCTCGCTTCCTTTCCTTCTACCATCAATCTTCACCACGACTAAATATAACCGTACATTCGTATTGATCTGAAATTCCTCTGTCTGCCTCTCAAGGCACCCTTAGTTACTAATTACCGTGCCACGCTCGTACATATGCGTCATCGAAGGCGACTTATTATCACCACGCCAGGCAAACATCCGAGCTCTTTTTGCCTGGAGCTTCGCTTTTTCGATGCTCTTCCTGACGTCATCCCCGTCTCGATGTTTGCGACTGCGCGACTCCGACCTTTCCCTGTCTTCGGCGTTCTCCCTGCCACTGCCACTGCCATCCGCCTCGCGTTTACCTGCGCGCAGATCAAAGGGCTGAGAAGCCCTTCGGCGCCGACAGACGCGAGGGTGGGGACTGACGAGGGGTGGGACTGGGACGGGGCGAAGGAGATGGAAGGCGAGAGCTCGTTTGGGGGCGGAGGCGAGGGTGGGGACGGCGACGAGAGTGGAGGAGAGTGTGGGGTTGAAGGGCGGAGGCGAGGGCGGAGGCGAGGGCGGAGGCGAGGGCGGAGGCGAGGGCGGAGGCGAGGGCGGAGGCGAGGGCGGAGGCGAGGGCGGAGGCGAGGGCGGAGGCGAGGGCGGAGGCGAGGGCGGAGGCGAGGCGGAGGCGAGGGCGGAGGCGAGGGCGGAGGCGAGGCGGAGGCGAGGCGGAGGCGAGGGCGGAGGCGAGGGCGAGGCGAGGGGAGGCGAGGGCGGAGGCGAGGGCGGAGAGCGAGGCGGAGGCGAGGGCGGAGGCGAGGGCGGAGGCACGGCCAGGGGAGAAGCTGAAGGCAAGGACTGAGGCGAGGGCGCACGTGAGCGAGAAGGCAAGCGCGGGGCGAGATTGGAGGCATGGGGGAGGGTGAGAACGGAGACGACGGCGAGGTTGATGACGGGTCGACGCTGCGTTCGCCTCGCTCGATCTGCTTCCTAATTATCCGGAACGAGACCTCACAAGCCGCGCTTAGTTCATAATCTGGCCTCGAATTTGGCATGGACGTCGGATGTCATCTCGTTCAACATGTTGGTAAGGTGCTGCTATAAGAATAGGGCACTCGCCATTAACATCGCTACAGCTGCTCTTCGAATACCATCGTACCCATCGAGCTCCAGGTGTGTCGGAGTCAGCTGCAATTCGAGAACTTGACAAGAGTCTCCGAATTAATGTTACAAACTGTTTGAGGATGAAGACGGGTCGAGAATGAATTCATTTTGACAATGAATATATGGTAGGAAATATTATATAACTGAGTTATCCAAGGGACGTTTGCCCCTGATTGTTAGGCAAATCCTTATGCAAATGAATTTTGTAGGTCACGTCCTGACTCACTCAAGATTTCAGGTACCTACCGAATAGCTCCAGATATGGAATTCCCTAAAATTCAGAGAAAAAATGCACACGTATAACTTCGTTAAATATAGTCATGATCATTAGAACGTAATTAAATTAACATAAATATCTGTGGTCATAATAATTTCAATTACAACCATCGTCAACATTTTTGATCCTGTGTACCTCCTTGGTAACTATTCTATTCTCGGAATACAAACAATGTTATTGATTGTTTGCCAGCTCTATAGATTTCCCTGATAATAATCCGGAACAAGACCTCACAAGCCGCATTCAGCTCTAAAAAATTGACAGTTTGGCCAAAGAAAGCACGTTTGCGGGAACTTGTCGGCTGTAAGGGGAGACAACTACCAGAATGACACGCAGGTACTTTGACAGTATCTTGCCAAAATATAGTAAAAATGCTTATCAAACAAAATATGGAATATGAGAGATAGCATTACAATCGGAATAATCATTTCTAACAACAATATTTTCTTTTGACATTGTGTTCTGTACCTTCTCATCAATCTTTTTGTGGTTGACATTTTCGCTACCTTAAATATGCTACGAAATTTATTCAAGTTTTTTGTCTACACCATGTTTTCTGCTAATTTCGTGACGTTATTTCTTGACATATATTGTTCTTCGACAATGATTTTCCTTACTGATTTGCTGCCTTCCACAAATTTAGTTCTTAAACATATTTACCCATATCTTCGATTGTTCTGTCCTTTTTTCAAGAGAAAGGCGTCCTTTTTCTACAAGAAATGTTTAAATTTATGTTCGCTATTACCGACGCATAGAAAGTATTACGAAATGAGGATTTAGAGTAACAAGAAAATACGTATCTGACAGAAATAAGTGTCTGTTGAAACTAACCATACGTTTAAAATAATGAAAAATAATGAATAATAAATACTAGCACAATAACAAAAACAGCATGAAATGAAAGAAACATTAAACATTGTTTACATAGCTACAGATAGTTCTGTTTTACTTTCTTTTGTTCCTTAATGGGCATCTAGCAATACTCTTACATTATCTTTGATATTGCTGAGGAATATGTTGAAAAAGCACAAGTTTGGTAGACTCAAATTTTGGATTTGTTTAAGAGAAGTTCTCATAAGCAGTGTAACAACTGATTGTATGGCTATGATATGAAGAGTGAGAAAAGTGTTTAATGTCTCTTTTTAAATTCGGTATATTTTAATAAAATAATACACACGTTTATGATTATTTGAAGTGTATTTATATATGTTACAATAGCTAATTTAAGGAAAATGTTGTGAAGCTTTCCAAACAACTTCGGAAAATTACATTGTTGAACCTCCACTATTGTTTAGATACATAGGACGTCGAACTCCCAAACGTAATGCATTGATACTCAATGATGATTCACGAAATTGCTTCTTAAGAGAATTTACCTTAATTTATAACGTCTTACGAGTATTTGCCAGTTCACCTGCAGAAAAAGAGAGTGTCTGGTAAACAAAATATCTTCACTAGCAATGAGAAATATATTTTTCATAAAATGACTTCTTAATATAAACTAAATAATTAAAACATCAGAATAAGGGATTGAAACAAGGGATATATAGTGACATCTTTGAGCACCTGCGGTGCTTTTTGCTTTCAGTCTTCTTCAACATCAAGATGAAGTTGAGTGTGTCTTTGTATTACTCTCCAAACTTGACATATCAATCCTTAATCTTATTAGATTTTTTACTTCACATATATCCTTTTTAAGACCATCCAAACACTCTCCTTGCCTACACAATCCTGTAACATCTCCACCCCTACGTTCTTCATCGGTCCACCCCAGACTTCTCTTGATAATTTCACCTTAGTGCCCTTGCCAAGCTTGCCTCCTGCGTGTGATTACTGGTAGTTCCGACAGCAGCGAAAACATTCTTCCTTCACTTTACTAACCTTACCAAACGCCACAAACACCATCTGTCTTTGCAGCCGATGCTGCTCTACCTCCTTTTATCACATATAAACACAGTGTTTTTTCGCCTCTGACTGCTTGTATATACGTACTTCACGATTTAAGTACGGTAAATACCTTTAACCCCTTTAACCATTACGCGCGTCCAGCTCTTCATGGTATAGAGAGTCCTTGCCCGCACTTCTTTCCTCGCACCACTTAAAATAAATTTCTTCTCCCATTCATACTCGGCTTTCATCAACATTCTCTACACATTTTTATCTCAGTTCTCCACTGCGGTATTCTCGCACCAGTGAGGCTGAAGAACTAAGGTCACGCCCGCCACTCCATTGGGAAGAAGTCTTTTCCTCCTACTGAGCCGTCCCTCCTATAAAGCGCGATGCCGACATTGGTGTGGAAGTGAAGTTTCGGCCTGCCAGCGTGCAACAGCTTCGCCTGCTCCCACTAGTCTCCAGGCCCGCCAACGAGTCACTGGAGCCTCTTAACGCTTGAGGACTGCTACCCCCGGTACGCCCGTGCCAGGACCTTTCGTCCTCATGGAATAGAGTGCCCGAAACTATCGCGGTTTCACTCCATCGTCATGGAATGGAGCGCCTGAAACTATCGCAGCTGGCGCTGGCAGCTGGGGAACGGGATCATTGGAACTGCTCGCATCACGTGAAGTCCTCCAGGAACGACCTCTATTCCGCGCCACCTCAATATCCTCGGCCAAGAAGCGAAAGTTGTTGAGTTTATTATTGATAATGAGTGGCGGTGTGTTAAAAGTATGAATATCTCACTACAACCTGAACGGCTGCCTCCTGTGGGTACATTTACCTATCGCTAACCACCTGCATCTACTCTCCCCCGTTCGCTCCCAATCGCACTTAACATCTTCCATCTCCTAGTAATCACCATCCACTGCCCCATTTTACTAACCACCCGTAACCATCCGCCTCCAACCCGGCCGCGGCCGCCCCCCGCGTCAAAGTGTTTGGTCAGGCGGAGGTTATTTGCGCGGTAATTGAGGGGGGCTCGTTAAAACATCGATAAACGCAAACAATCCGCAGCGACAGCTACGCAAACAGGCGGCTCGGTTCGGGTTCAGGGGAGGGGGATTGGGTCCGACGGGGACCAGGGGGCAGGGCGGTGGGGGCGTAGGTGGGAGCGGAGTGGCAAGGGCAGAAAGAGCGGGAGCGAGGAGGAAATGGGCAAGAGTGAGGAGGAAAACGGGTGATATTGAAAAGGAAAGGGGGTGACAGCAGGGAGAAAAATGGCGGGAGTGACGAGGAAAAGGGCGGGAATGGGTAGGAAAAGGGATGAGATTGAAGAGGAAAAGGGGTGAGAGCAGGCAGGAAAAGGGCGGGAGTGAGAAGGAAAAGGGCGAGAACGGGGAGGAAAAGGGTGGGAGCAGGGAGTAAAGGCGCGGGACAGAGAATGAAAGGGAGAGCAAGGAGGAAAGGGGTGGGAACAGGGAGAACGGAAGCGGGAGTTGGATGGAAAGGGGACAGAGCGGGAGCAAAGGGGCGGGAGCGAGAAGGAAAGGCGAGGGAGACAGAAGGAAAGAGACGGCTGCAGCGGCGGAAGAGTCCAGAACAAACGCCCCTTCGGGGGTCTAGTTTGAAAAGAGGGCGCGTCCATGGATGTGGGAAATGAGGAGCGCCATGTTTCTTTATCCCCAATCCGCTTGGTCGATCCTCTTGACAGAACCCGGCAAAACACATATTTATGATTTGGATTCAACGAATATGAGCCATGGTAATGCGGAAAAAGTTCTGGAACTGACAAACATGTATGGATATGACGTGAGTAAGCAAATATATTATTTTTAATATTGCGTCGTCACAACGCATTTCACTGCATTGTTGTTTTGTGCAGAAATAAAATACATAATCATTAACAAAGATCACGTAGATAAATATCCGTATAAAATACGTGCATTATTAACCACCCGTATGAAATGCATTCTGTTTATTTGTATGTATACAATGACAAGTAAATATTACAAAATCGTGGATCCCGTTGGTTCTACCAAGATGATCTTACTGTGATGAATTACGTTGAAATCATTCAACCAATTTTTTTCATTTTCATTTTAATAATACGGATCCAGTTATTTCAACTACATTTTTATCACCGCGTATTTACTTCAAAACAATGAGAATTAGAAAATGTTCCAACTCTGCGGTGTAAGGAATCTGAGGGATAGAAGTTCCCGAGAAAACGGTGAATGATAAACATACTGAAAATGAAAATAACTGACGAAAGACAAACGAAAGCTAATATTTACAATAGAATAAAGAAAATTGGAATTTCTTCACACTTCTGAACAGAATAAAAAATATAATGTCGCAATATATCAAATTAAACTCGCACATTCATGAACGTGCAAAATAAAATTTGATTGAAACTCTGTGGATGGGTCGCAGAAAAGGGAGAAACCAGGGTGCGTTGCAGAAAAGTGAAATCGAACGGGATCAGCATGTGGCCATAAAAATCGACGCACTTTGAATAAAACGACATTCTAATCCGCGAGAGACCTTTTGGAACGTTGTCGCAAGCAAAGGGACTTGGCTTGATTTGCCGATCACATGAGAGCAGCTTTCATCCATTCGAGATTTGGGGTGTATGTTTTCTTGTGGATGTTTTTACTCCCATTTTAAGTTTTTAAACTCTGTTAAATAATTATTAAAACGATTTTTTATAAAAAGCATTATTACAGAATAATACTCGATACATAAACGTAAGAAAACCTTGGGGAAAATGGCGGTCCATTCCTCTTCACTACACCCATTGGGTCTGTCCGAAGGTAGGGTTAACAGGTAGTTTTAGGGCCACGCGTAAGGTAGAGACGTTATACACTTAAATTCACGTGAGGGACTTCAAGTCATAACGTCGTACACTAGGTTTAATGAGGAACTTATACCTTCAGAAAATAGTGCACATTTATAGGAGTCTATACGGTCTCCTTACCCACGACAAAATGGCCACCTATAAACAGGAACGATTGCGTTTTCTCAACTCGGATAAACTGATTCTAGTATGTGACGAAATCTCAATTTACCCTTACCAACATCCACAACTCCGCCAAGAATTAATTGAAAATTTTGTAAAGGCGAAAGGAAATAAATTCGCAAAAAATTGTTAAAATCATATCACGTTAGGCTGTGCCTTATGATCATAACGAACGCTGTTATTGGATATTTCCTACGTACTTAAGAAAAAACGATTGAAAATCCCAGACTGCATACTCATCGCGCATGGCCAGAAAGTTTAAAAAGTCTTGCATTACTCGTACTAACATTAGTTTACTCCTGACTCGTACCGTGGTTCAAATGTCTCACCGATTCTCTAGACTCTTTGATATATTAACCATCTTCTTTTTTTAACGTTTGAATGCTTATTTTGTTGTAATACATAATGCAGTCAGCTGAGCGTTGTTCGTTAGGATCGTATAACGTCTTAGTCACGTGGTGGATATATTTTAAGAATGGATTCTTACGCCCGACGCTAAAACTCCCTAAGAGGACGACAGTTGTTGTCTAAAGCAGTGACGGCAAGCTGTCTTCGTATACATAGTACTTCACCTTCTCCGAATGGCGGGGTGACGAGTTGCAGAGTGCCAAGTCTTTATAGGAAACGATAGAAATGTCAATGAGCCATGTGGAGGAAGACAAACAAGATTTTATGAATTAAAAGCACAGTGAATTTGAAAAACAATATCAATAACATAAATTTAACTATGTATGATAGTGGGATGTTGTTTTCAAGGTTGATGGTATGGTTTTAAAGGTTGACTACACACGTATATTATCAATAAATAATGATGTAAATCTTGGGTAACTAAGAAGTTTTAATACCTTGATTTGAACGGTTGACAGTTTGAAGATTAGATTCCCTTTTACTAAAGGTGGTTGGCTTCATTTGCCTTTATAGTCGTAAACTCTAATAACATTGTAAGGCCTTTAGCTTGCTTTTAAATAATTAAAAAAATCGTGAATCAGAAAAATATCACATATTTCGTGTTCTTTTGAATATACGAGAACCCGATATATGTTATTGGATGAGTGTCACATACCTCCCCGCCACGCACCTCCAAACTGCTCTCCTCACTACCATTCTAATCCTCTCTCTCTGGTATTTCAATGAGAAACTCTAATTGTATCCCTCGAGAACCTGGCAAAATAACGGAAAACATGTCTGGTATACAGCACCATATGGATCACGAAATACGTAGCTTCAAATTGGTTAAAATCGAAAAGAACATGTATGAAGATACAAAGACATTTTAAAAGTATTCTCTCGCTTTCTATCTATCTAAATTCTCTCTAACTCTCCTCCTCTCTCTCGCTCTCTCTCTCTCTCTCTCTCTCGCTCTCTCTCGCTCTCTCTCTCGCTCTCTCTCTCTCTCTCTCTCTCTCTCTCTCTCTCGCTCTCTTACACACACACACACACAAACCCACAGACAGACACTCTGCAAACTTCTGTCTCTCTCTGTTCTCTGCTCCCCCTACAAACACTTTCCTCTCGCCTCTCTCTCGCTCTCTCTCTCGCTCTCTCTCTCGCTCTCTCTCTCTCTCTTACACACACACACAAACCCACAGACAGACACTCTGCAAACTTCTGTCTCTCTCTGTTCTCTGCTCCCCCTACAAACACTTTTGCCTGCGCCAATGGGTGGAACAACTGAAATAAAGAACGAACGCGGAGGCAGAGCGCATACGGGGAGGCGCTACGTGCCAGCGACCCGAGCGCCCGCGCCTCTGCGCCCCGGCCGATCAGCCTCCCCCCCACTCCCGCCCCTGCCTTCCTGCAACCCCGGCGCTCGTGTCGACTTCGCAGTAAAGCGGGAAGGTGCCAATAAAAGCAGCGCGAGGGCCAATACGTGAGAGCGCACGCCGATCCCCAGGCCCCACCTCGCCTGCGATCTCTCTGCTGCACTGGCTCAACCGTTGAGAAAGTACGCATATCTCAATAGGTGAGATAAAAGGGTGATTTTTAATGGTTGAAAAATTCTGCATGTCATTTTTAGTTTCATTGTCTCTCTCATTTTTGTTGTATTTTTTAAAAATGTATTAGTTATTCCGGAAACGTCACCGGCTAAGGTCACTGGTCCCGTAAGAGTGGTGCATGTTTTATCGCGGGAGTTGGCATTGATCTTTACCTCCTCTGGCTGGCGAGATCCAGCACCGATCTACGTCGGCTTAAAGAGATTTTCCTAAACTAGGTATCTCCCTTTAGCGGGCACCGCCCCAGATGAGACAAGCTCCCGACCGGTCTCCCGGCATGTGTGATAGTGTAGTACATGTAAGTGTGTGTAAGTAAGGGGTGAAGATAGGACAAGGAAGAGGAAAGTAAGATCGCGCGCGGTCCGCGGCGCGTTTCTTAGGGTACTGTTCCGGTATTCGCCTGGTGTTGATTGCAGAAATCATTGAAAACTACCGAGCAGAGCAACCGGCCGCTAGAATTCTCTCCATCCTTCTGAATTAGACCTAGCGATCTAGCTAGTGTCGAATGTCGCGTTCCTCTAGCCGTTATCAAACCATTGAGAAACTATGCAGTCTCTCAAGATTTGAGTGAAAAAGATGATTCCCAGTGGACATAAAGTCATGTCCCCTCAGCTTCATTGCCGTGGTCGTCCCTGTCCGTTACTAATCGTTGAGAAACTATGCAGTCTTTCAACATTTGATTTTAAAGGTTTATTCAAAATGTTGAAAAATAGAGCACCATCTACTTTCTCTTTGGCCAACACGTTTCTGCGCAAATTATTTTCGTCCCTTTTTGAGCCATAACAGTGGCAATCAACATTCGAGAAAATAGATCCACAATATTGATAATGAAATCAAGTTGTATCGCGGCAATCTCCAGCCGAGTTGGACACTGAAATTGATAAAAAATCATTAATTTCCCGTTGACAAACGGTGCACTTAAAATATTATGTTATAAAATGAATAACGAATTTATAACTAGGAAGAAAATTGGATTAAGGGTAAGGATATTTCATTCTTAAAGGGAAGAAAATCAAAATATTTAATACGTTGTCTCTGTTTTTGACGTTGCCGTTGCTAGCAGGGGTCTACATTACTTAGTGAAGACGTTTTAATCCTCTACCTTTTCCTTCATACGTCTTGAAATATCTTCCCTTGATTATCTGACATTCTCGCCGTGACGCCCTCCGCTCGGCGCATGTTCTCATCTCCCTCCGCCGCTGCAATCTTTCGCGGCGCGGCCCCCCGTCGCGCCGTCGGGAGCCGCTCCGTCTTAATTGTCCACACTGCAGAGCCCCGCGGCAGAGATTCCTTCCTCTGGAACAGCGCGAGTCCAAGCACGCTTCCTGTTGCGAGGCGGGTCGCGCGCCGATCCCCGACCCGCTACACGTCGCCGTCCACGCCTGCAGGCTCTATACTCCGGTTGTCACAGAGCTGTTTGAAGTAAGTCAGCTGTTAGGATGTCATCCAATCGGAAGACTGAACGCCACCGTTATGACGTCACTGTTGTGACGTGTAAGGTCCTGATTGGACGGCACCGTTACTGCTGATCAAATGTGAGCCGCAGTAAGGTAAAAACCGCATTATAGCTCCTCGGTCCGCCACGCGTTCTGCGTATTCCAGCGCACCTTCCCTAACTGGTGCGTCAACCCTCTCCTTCCGTCACCGCCACACCCCTTTTTTATTTCTGTAGCTCTTCGACGCCCCACTCGTTTACCCGTCACGCCTCTCTTCCCCGTCCTACATTGCTCTCTGCTTTGCGTCTCACATCCCTTCCCTGCCACGTCTTCTCTCTCCTTTCTCTGTCCTACGTGCCCCCCACCTTTCTCCCTGCCCTCCTCCTCCCCCCCATATCTCGCCCTTTCCTTCCAAATTTCCTTCCACTATGTCTCGTTTCCGCGTCTTAGACCTCCCCCAATCAAACCCATATTTCCCTTCCTCGCCTCACGCCTTTCACCGCCCCATTCCCTACCCCCTCCTTCACCCTTCCCCCCCCTTCCCCTCCCCCCACGCCCCCTTCCCGCCTCCCCTCTTCCCACCGCTCCCTTTTCCCTCGCTCCACCGGCCACGGCTTCATCCCCACGGCCCCTCACTCCCCTTCCCATCCCACATAGTCTTCCCTCTTCGCCACACTACCCGCCCGCCTTCGTGGCCAACCACACCTTCCCCCGAAACCACACCCGGAAATGTTCTAGATACGCTTACTCTAAACACTTTATTTTGTCCAGTTTGGATCCCTTGTGCACCACATTCTGCGTGGTGTTCTTTTGGTCCTTTCCCCTTTACCAGCAATGCTTTTTAGAGCGTTTCTGCACAGATTTTCAAACATGTAATTTTTATCTCATTCACTCGACTCTACAAATTCACATCACGCGCTATTCTGGGCCTTTGCACTTCTCCAATATCTTTCTCGTGTTGTCTTTTGTTTCCAGTTCTATGAAAAAGCTTTCCGAAGTGCCTCCCTCGGGGCTATTATGAAGTGTGAGGCGTGCTGAATTCCGCTCGCATCGCTGCCAGTTTCGGCAGCATTGACCACGCAAATCACGTCCCATTTTGCTACACGCTATTTTCGTGCTTTGAGGTTCCTGACGCAGGGTTGAAAGGCGTAAGGGATACACAAAACAAGTGTGACAGATTTTTCATCCCATAAAACCCTTGTTCTCAAACGTGACTACTCATTCCCTTCAGACAGGTAATCCCCCTTATGTAATTCTTATTCCACGTCCTCTTTATCGGTTTCGGTTATGTTTTTCACGCGGGGATTACTTGAACTATGGGAAATCATGTTTCAAAATACTTTGAATTATATTTGCAACAAATCATTTGCAACTTCGAAAAGGTAATCGGAAACTGGGATAATCCATTGAAGAAATACAATTATGAACCATTTAGAAAATGAGTAAGTCGAACGGTCTTTGTATGAAACGTATTTAAGATGTACACGTTGTACACGCTTAACTACAATGCAGATGAACTGATTGATTTCCTTTTATGGAGCGCTTCCTGTTTAGCGGCGCTATTTAACCTCCTTTGTCAATAGTTGCACAAAATGAAGAATGTACAGGTGAGTCACTTAACTTTAACACTTCCTGTAAGTTTTGAACACTTCAAGTTATTGCAATGCAGTCCTCACGAAAATGCATGAGGGAATGGGGCTAATTGATAAGTGTATTTATTTATATTTTATAACTTGTATTTTACGAAATATTTTAAATCCATAAAAAATATGAATATGCGGGAGGATGAAAAGCCAAGTTCAGGAAAATTTTCAACAGTTTTGTGAATATTTGGAATATGTTTGGTATTATGAAATACTAAAATGAGCTTCCTATCCCCGAGCGCGCCTTTGCCGGTGGAGAGAAACGTGGCCTTGCGTGGCGGGCAGTTACATTCAAAATATCCGTTAAACATGAGACGGAAAAAATCAGTATTACTCAAAAGAATGCCAATCTAACTATCTAAGAATGCTAATCTAATATGACAATGTGAATACCATTGATTTCCTTTTTACGCTCGTCATGATAGGCTAAAAAATATGTATTGTTACATTTGAAAAAAGTCCTCAAATATCTCGTAAAACACAAGTGGTCATACACGTGGTCATACAGTGGTCATACACGTGTCAAGTAGCCCCATTACCTCATGCCCTTTCGTGAAAACTGCATTGCAATAACTGGAACCGTTCAAAAGTTACAGGAGATGCTAAAGTTACGTGACTCACCCTGTATAAGTAAATTCAGTGAACTACATTGTCTCTAGACCTTTCTAATCAGAAATGGTATAACTAGCGTAATTGCCAGAGAATTCTTGCTTCCTACACTTGGTCCTCTTCCTTCCACATTCGTACGAATAAAAAAAATTACTTGTGAAACGTAACTTCAATACCCACTCTTATACGGTTCGGTGGCACCCAGAAGAGCCTAGTCTCTTAGAAATGAAACCCGTTAAGTGTACCTCAGAGCCAACATTGCCACTGTTTCTAATGCGACTCCCACTGGGAGATCCTAGGGTTCGAGTCTCGATGGAGGTGGATTTTCGACAGTAATAGATGGCTAGAGTAAACTTATGATAACTAAACGATGAATAATAATTGATTAAGTTTAGCTCAGAGCCAGCTTTGCCGCTGGCTCTGTAGCGACTTTGACAAGGGGTAACCTAGGATTCAAGCCCGGACGGCGGCGGCTATTCGCCACTAAGCCCCTCTCTGGAGGAGAAATCTAGCGGCCGGCTGCTGTGATCGGTAGCTTTCCGTAGTTGCTCTGATTAATAACAGGCGAATACCGGAGCTGTATCCTAAGAAACGGGCCACGGGCCGCGTGCAATCTTCCGTTTCTCTTCCTCGTACTTTCCTTACCCCTTACTTACACACACTTACACTTACGTGCACTACGCTACCACACATGTCGAGAGGTCACTTGATAGCCTAGAGCTGGTCCCTGACTAGGGCGGTGTCTCTCTGGGGAAGATACCTGGAGAGGAAATCTGCAGCAAGTAGGGAAGGGCCGAATCTCACCATCTAGTGAGAGAGGAACACGTCACCTCCCTTAACAAGACATTCGCTACACTAACGGAAATAATGAATATAGCACTTGTGTCCGTAAACTTTAATCGAGGCCATAAACAAAGTTTTAAAGCCATAAGCGACACCGTTTTCCTAATATGTAGATGATCGATGTCAAGAACGAATCGTGAATCGGTCATGTGATGCGGAATATGCATTTGCCCTGCCAAATTTAGGTATTTTTCAACAAATAATAAAATAATAAAGTGCACTTCGACATCTCTCCGTATAAACCTATTTCTTTTGACTTCTTATTTGTTAAGACTGGTTGATTAAGTCACCGCAAAACCATTCTCTCAACAGAAATAATATAATTGTTTATAATTGACTTTCTGCTATATTATTCCAGCTTAACACTAGAACGACGGAGTTGGTTGCCTACCTAGAACGACGGCCACCGGTCAATTGACCGGTGGGCTTTTTTAAATGTTTGTGACGATGTCTAGGAATTGCGATGTGCCCTATTACTATTTTTAAATATTATAGATGTTTTTTAAGTAAATTGTAGCCCTAAAAATTTGTTTTCTTTTGAGTTTGGTCTTACTTGTGACTTTTTGCTCGTTCAAAACAGTAGGAAAAAACGTAAATCATGACATTTCATGGAAATTTTTAGTTTTATTGCAGTAAAAGTAAATTAAATTAGGGTTTTAATTACAAAAACATTTAAAACACAATTTTTACAATACTTTGAATGAACTATAAAAAGAATAAACCGCCAAACTTGAAGGTGGTACAAATATGGCTAATCAGAAGAACAGGTCAAAGTTTGCAGGTAAGTGCATCTTAACTTTTACAACAGGTAAGTCTTCTCACCAATTTATATTTGGTTTTTAGTTACAAACTATAAATAAAACTAGATTTCTTACTTTTGTGTTATCGTACAGAGTAACAAAAAATTTTACGAAAAAGTAGCAAGTTTTCAAATCTTTGCGGAGCCTTTCAGTTTTAGGTTCCCTCACATTTCTTGCAAATAGTTTGTTCACTTTGACATTTACCACACACACGTTTTTTGCATTTGTTACATAACTTCTTTGTTTTGTTTTCATTACAGAGTGCGATTTGCCATGTTTTACGAACAGCAACATTTGAAGTTTCGACATCATTGGCATGCAATATGATCTTACTGTCTGTATAAGGTTTCGAGATTTCCTTCACAACTTTCAGGATGAAAGATTTGCGTGAAATGTTTGAATCAAAGGCCAGCTTGTACAGGGAATGAGCATGGATCATCGCTAAATCTAAAATATTATAAAATACATGAACGGGCCATCGCCGTGTGCCAGCTCGCACACTGTATTCGCGAGTCATTGCGTCGACTGTATCGACTCCACACTTTGTCTTATTGTAACAGTACAGTTTCTGGTTTCTTTTTTTCAGTCGCAGTGTTGATTTGTACACCGTGATGCATACTACTAAGGATACAGACATTTTTGTTAGATTTCGCTTCTATAGCTTGTCAGAGTGATATCTTCGTGCTTGTACATAACAGAGCTAAAACGAACATCTTTAGATTTCTTCAAGGAATTCGGTACTTCTTTCCTATTGCGATTGAGCGTACCGACCAGACTAGTTTTCTTTTTCCTAAGGTCTTTTGCAAGACTAACGGAGGTAAAGAAATTATTCATGGTCACATTTCTACCCTTGTATTGGAAAGGCTCTACAAGACGTTTTACAACATTTTCGCCAACCCCCTCTGTGCTAGGCCTGGTCTCATTCTTGCCTAGGTATGGAAAGACCAATGCCTTTCCATACCTAGGCAAGAATGAGACCAGGCCTAGCACGTCATCAATATGACGTATCTAATTTTAGCGTCGGTAGCAACCCAAAATTTAATACCGAACTTATCCGGGTTATTTGCCATGTATTGTAAAATGGGGCACCTGCATTTTGTTGGGTAAAGCTGCTCATCAACGGTAATATTCTCGCCAGGTCTGTAGCATGCTAAACAATTTTCAACAAACTTATTCCAAAGTTCAGAAACTAAGCATAATTTATCGGTTGCTTTACGGCGACCACGACTGTCTCTGTCATCGAAATGCAAAAACCTCATGATTTCTTTGAACCGATCCCTACTCATTGTCTGAAAAAAATGGTGGACCCCATTCTTTATCCCACAAATCACTTACAGAGGTTGACAAGCTCCACGTGCATACAGAATAGAAAGAGAAGCGTCTAGCTCTGTTAGTGATAGTGTCCAGGACTCGTCAAGCAGCACTTGACGTGCCTCCTTTTCAATATAAAAATGCAGACTTGGGCCTATATTCATGTTGCTTTGCGACGGTTTACAATAACAAAAAATGATAATAAATATGAATGGCTATTAAAAATAAAAATCAAATTTTGGGTTGAACATTACTCAACAAATTATTTATAAGGTTCAAAACTGATAAAAAGAAAAAAACTAACGTCAGGAATGTTAGTAACACACACACAAATGCTAAAACTATACACCGGTCAATTGACCGGAAGCCGTCGTTTTAGGTAGACTCGCTTGTTTCTCCAGTACCACACAATTTTTTTTCCAAACAAATTTATAAGATTTCTCTAGAGCCTAAAATAATAAAAGTCACGTAATATCAAACTCATACATATACTAGTTTCCTAAATACGGCAGTTCAAACTCCTAACCGGTCAATTGACCGGTGACCGTCGTTCTAGTGTTAAACTTGTTCTTAAAAACGTTGGCAACACTGTTCATCATCCTCATATTGTAGATGGCCGGTGTCTGCGTGGATCTCAATTCATTGTGGATGTGATTGGAACAGCTTCCTCTTACATTTCTTCCTCTTCTTCATTCGCATATTATTCTTCTTTTTCATCTTCTTCTTTTTCATCTTCTTCTTCTTCTTCTTTTTCTCTTCTTCTTCTTCTTCTTCTTCTTCTTCTTCTTCTTCTTCTTCTTCTTCTTCTTCAACTTTTCTTCTTCTTCTTCTTCTTCTTCTTAAATCTTCTTCTTCTTCAACTTCTCTTCTTCTTCTTCTTTCATTCTTCTTCTTCCTTCTTTTTCTTCTTTTTCCATTCTTTCTCATATTCTTCGATTTTCCAATACTCTTTTCCGTATTCTCCTTCTTTCTCATCTTCTTGTCTCATTTGGATATGTACTTGTACTTCTGGACTCTATCGGCCATCTTAGGAACCATTCAACTGCGCATGGGCTCTATGGCAAACATGATGACAACTGTCGTGAGTGTACGGACATCTCTTAACCTACATTTTCTAGAGTCATAATGTACACAATAGTAAACAATATTAAAGTAACAATACAACGCTATATTCATGTGGTCAGAAACACAACCATGAATGTTTGCAAAGTCTGTGATTTCGCTCAATTTCTGGGAAGTAGATGAAATTAAATTTAGCTCACCATCTCGTCAATATTATTAATTTTTTTAATTAAAACATTTGTAGCGTTCTCCTACAACACAATATCAACCTTATTTATTTGACTTCAAAATAGTTAAAACCTGTTTGAGAAATACTATGGAGAGAAGTATATGTTTGTTCCCCAATTTCTGAGCCAAATTACATTTGTGATCTTTTTTCACAGTATGAGCATGTTTGTGTACATTCACACTAATTAGTACTGGAGCCTGAGTGAAGTTTGCCGTCGCGTAGGCCGTGGCATGCAAGTCAGGGATTCCTTTGGCTCCCACGGCTACTAAGCTGCTCCGTTGGCACGGCTCTTGACCTGTTTGCGAAAATCAATATGTGCGTAAACCTCACGCAGGACTGCCCAGGAGGAAATGAAATATTTCGTGTTTGGAAAGCTTCTCTGCAGAAGGAAGATATTTTGCAGTATTTGCAGATCCCTAGAGAGCTTGTCTGTAGAATACGTTATTTCATTAGTATGTAGAATAAAATAGTAATTTACATTGCAAGGCAAAAAGTGGTGGTCTCCATGACTAGACGGAAGAAGTTCCCGGACGAGACCGATAGACTGAGTGTAGAAATTCCTTAAAGTCATGAAATGTCACTTTTGCAATGTGATGTTTAATGTTTTATTCCATTCCAAATTTTATGATAATTTGTCCTTGTGATGTACAAACTTAACTGACCATCACGAGAACTACGTGTGTTTCCGTTCGGGGATTGATACATATTTTGTGTTCTAATTGTTGTACTTTATGTCATAGAATTGAAAGTAGTTTTGGTACTTTTCCAAACTGGTGGCGAAAACGTTTAAATACTGAAATCCAAATACTGCGTAAGTATGCGTCACATCCTAGACAGTCTTAAATGAAATAAATTTTTGATGTAAAAATATAATGATGAAGCTAGAAAAAACCTTCTATGATTCATTAGAAGTTAACCTCAAAAAGTAGAATACGGATTCGTTTCATCTTCATTCGTTGAAGTTAATCCAAACAAAAATAAAGTGCCTGATAATGGTACAAGTATAATATTGTCCAGAATATCCCTAGAAATACAAGACTCTGAAAGGAATAATAAACCGGATAATTGTCGGCATATTTGAAAGGTTGCTTAAATAAAGATGTTTGAAATTGAAATTTTATTTACTTACAAAATGTCTTCTTTCTTACCATTAAAATTTAACAGTTTACGTCTACATTTTTTTATCCCAAAGAGTACCCCAGTGCACCAAGATGGAAAAGAGTGCACATGTACCTTTATTCACAAGAAACTATTTTGTAACGATCAAGACAGTGAATGAGAAGTATTAGTCATCCGATCATCGTGGTTTACTGCCACTCGACACTAAGTCATGATGATACCAATCGTGCTACTCTGAGCTGCCCCGGTAGCTCGACTCACCCCTTAGGCATTAATTATCACAGCGGTCTAGATCAACACCTCTTGCCTATGATCCGTTAACCCGATCAGAACTCCCCTCCGTGCCCCTCCCATCCCTTCTGCCCGCCGTGCTCCGTTTCTCTCCACCTCGCGCCACCAGCTGAGGTGGCTCAGAGCATCAACTGATGTCACTGCAGTGCCTCTGATCGGGAGGTCCTCGGTCGGGTACAGTCTTGGCAGTGGTAGGATTTTCGACAGAAGCTAGATAGCTGGATCAAATTCAGTCGTAGTCTGGAAGAAAAATTCTAGCCGTCTGTTGTTTAGATTGGTGGTTTTTCGTGGTGTCTCCGATCAATATCCGGAGAACGCAGGAGCAGTGCCATAACAAATAAGCCACGGAGCGCACACTGTCTTTCCATCTTCTTCCTTGTTATCTCCTCTACTCGTTCTTGGCGGGAGATCCGTCGAGAGCTTAGAGCTTGTCCCGGATGGAACGGTGCCCAGGTGGAGAAGATACGTGGAATCCTCCGTAAGCCGACATGTAGGTCGGTGCCGGATCTTGCCATCCAGTAGGGGAGGAAGCATCGCCACTTCCTGTGTTAAAAACAGGAACTACACTAACGAGACTAAAGACAATCGCATTTGACGCGTCTAGAAACATGAATTAGTTAATCAATCAATCGACCTTGCTGCTCACCTCTCCACAGTGCTCCCTTGTTTCATTTTTCAAAATTAGCAATTCCTTGTTTGTGTCATCTCTTCTTATAATCTTTACTGCTTTCTGAATCGCTTTTAATGCAAAGTTGTGAGTTTTGAAATGCATATTTTGTTTCAATCTACAGTCATGTCTACAAACACTGCATTCTTAAAACCCTCAGCTTTCCAACAATTTTAACCTTCCTTAAAATGCTGCTGTACATTTGTACTTAATATTGTCTGTAACTATTAATATATCTATTTTTAATAATTTAATTTTAATTAATAGAATACTAAAAATTATATTTTTAATATTATTAATTGGATTTTAATTTAGCTGTCTTAGAATAGGTCAAAAGTTAAATTGTTAAAAGGTTGATTGATGTTTCGATAAGTCAAATTAAATTAAATGGTATTAGGTGGTTAGTTTCATTAGTCAAAAGGTGAAAAGGTCTAAATTGTTAAATGGTGATTAGTTTCATAAGTCTAAATGGTGAAAAAGGTCTAAATGGTTATATGGGGATAAGTTTCAGTAGTCTAAATGGTGAAATGTCTAAAGAATTAAATGGTGATTAGTTTCATTAGTCTAGTGAAATGACCTCAAGAGGTGCCGGCGATTCCTTCCCCGCTTCGATTACCGGGATTTCCCTCTCTGGGTATCTTCCCTAGCTAGGAACTGTCCCAGCTCGGATTAGCTCTAAGCCCTCCAATGGGACTCCCAAAATGGGAGGTAGTGTAGCTTGCAAGTCTAAGAGTGTGAAAGGGCAAGGATAGAACTAGGAAGAGGAAGAAAAAATTGCACAAGGTGAAGGGCCCTTTTCTACGGGTACTGCTCTGAATTTGTCTGGTGTTGATCGGAAAACGTCAAAGCAGGTGGCCACTAGAAGTCTCCTCCAGTCAGCCCCTAAAATCAATGTATTAATTCAGATAATGTCGAAAATCCGCCACCGTCGTAAGGCAAACCCTAGGACCCTCGGTCATAGTCGCTGCACAACTAGCCGCAAGGCTGTCTCTGAGCTAAACTTAATCAATTATTGTTCATTGTCAAGTTAACTTAAGTTCACTTGATTTAAAATTAAGATCGTTCCTTGGTTTTTATTTCTTTGAAGTAGAGAAGCAGCAGAGCTGCAGCCCTGGAGAACTGATTCTCGTCTGCCTACTGCCATTGAATCGTTCTCTCCCATCGGGAATTAAGGTAATTAAATGAGTCTTTTGGTGCGTAATCCGCAGCAAAGACGACACAGCTGTAGAGGGAAGGCAGGGAAGTAGAGATTACGTTTCCGAGGAAAACGAAAAAATTGTGATAGAGGTGATCAGGATGAATTGGGATGGGACGTGGAAATCGCGAGAGAAAGAAGAAGTGATCCGGAAAGATAAATGGTCAGTGAGTGTTTGATTTTGGGAGAGAAGTGTATAAAGCAAGGGAAAGTTGGTTGTATTGAAAAGGCGGCCGACTTTGTTTGTGGTGGAAGGTTAATGGTTGTAAAAAAGAAGTGTTGCCCAGGTGGTTAGCGAGTGGACAGATGATGACTCAGTAAGAAGACTATTGTCGAGCTGTCAGATGCTTCAGTAGTTCAGTCGCGCGTGAAACGGTTCAAGTACGCAATTATGAGGGAAAGGCGATGCGCTAGTAAATTCTATGCCATGGTAAGCGGAATGTGAAAGGGAAAGAAGCCAAAGGGCAAGTTTAGGTAGCGTGAAGCAAAATGGGGCAATTCATCTATTTGCAAAGGAATATGTGGCAGAAACAAGAGAATCGTTCATAATTAGGGGGAATATTGGTAGAGAAGAAACGTGTGGAGCACAAAGAGATTGGATAGGGATTCGTGAACCTAATGATTTAGCGCTAAATGACTTTGTGGTGTTGGAAGCATGGAAGGCGTAATACTTGCAGGGTAGTTTGAAACCTTATGGAGTTGTGAACTGCAACGTACAATTTAGATGGATGTGGATCAGGCTTTGGAAAATAGAGTGGGGTAAGTGGGTGGGATGGGTAAGAGGGGGGGGAGCTGTTTATTAAGAGATGAGGGAGAGTATACAAATAAAAATGAAGGGAAGTTGAAGTGAGATGAGATGAGGTGAGGTGAGATGTGAAATGAGTTGAGGTGGCATGAAGAGACGGGATGAGGTGAGGTGAGGCAAATCAAAGTGGGGTGGGCCGTGGTGGAACAAGGCGAGAAGTGGCAGAAAACGTGGGGGTGAGAGGAGTGGGGCATAGTAGGGCCACACTGTCTTTGACGAGTGTGACAAGGTGTGGATGAAAGTGGCAGAGGGTGTGGAGAGCGTGGAAATATGTTGATGGGTATTGAGGGGTGTGGAGGGGTATGTAGTATCACCAGGGGGGGAGGGCCGGACGTGCCACGGTATGAATGTCAAAGTATGGTTGGGAAAGGTGGTGCAGGTAAGTGTAATGAGGACCCCCACTTCATTTGAAGAGGTTCTTGAGATGGGGTATGCTGGCGAAATGGGGCAACTAGCCTGTAATGTAGGGTATTTTGAGGCACACGCAATCGGGGCGGATGATGTGGGGGCGGATACAATTAAATCACATTCTATGGCAGTAGATGCTATGAGAACAGATGTTGAGGAGTTGATACTATGGGAGACATTATGGTGTAAACGCTATCGTGCAGATTCTATTGTGGCAGATGCTATGGGGGCAGACGCTATGGAAAATATGCTGAGGGGTTAGATGCTATGGGGGCAGATGCTACGGAGGCAGATAATATGTGGGCATGTTGGGGCATTTGTTTATATGGGGCAGATGTTATGGGGAGGGCAGAAGTTATGAGGGCAGAAGTTATGAGGGCAATTGTTATGGGGGCATATGCTATGGGATATGTTATGAGAGTAGATGCTAAGGAGGCAGGCATTAAGGGGTAAATGCAACGGGGCAGGAGCATTGGAATGACACGATAAAGGAGCAGCTGCTATGGGGAAGACGCTATGGGGCCGCTGCTATGGGGGCGAATACTCTGCGAATGGGCGCGGGGCCGGTGGGCGGGCGGGCGGGCGCGTTGGTAGCGCGTTCTGCGGCAGCGAAAGTGCAGATTAAGCCGCAGGTCGTGAGGAGACAGCGACCTCGAGTCATGTGATTGCCTATGCTCTCAGAGCAACTAATTAATTTAACGTCCCCGGGACGTGGCACGCACGTTCGGCACAAACGATGTTTCAGGCGGCAACGAGGAGAAGCTGGAGGGCGAGGAAGCGGAGGCTGAGACAGACGAAAGGGGAGCTACGACGGAGACGCGACCGCTCTGAAATGCGTTTCCTCTGATTACTTTTGAAACAGCGGGCCCATGTAAATCCAGCTAATGAGATTTTGTTTTCGAAAGTACATTTTTCGAAATGCTTGTTAATTGGTGGGATTTTTTGTAGTGAGAAAAATAAGTATCAAAATGTATACGATGTCGTTGATACATTAAGTATAGAAATAAATAAAAGTTATTAGAATTCAATTCTCTACAAGCGATGTATCAATAAATCAGTCACGTTGTCAGTTTTGCTGTTGCGTAATAACTGTGATGCGGAAATAATGTCGTGATAATGAAACGTATTTTATGTAAAACCATGATTGCATGTAAAAGACTATTCCATGAAGGAAATTTCCTTTCGAAGATACTCTTAATTCGCCAACAACTAATTTTGTTAATGAATTCAGTACACCTGCTATGTCTGACGTATCACGGTTTATGATTGGCTAGTGGAGAGTACGTAGTAAGAATAATCAAACAATTATGTATTGAGATACCTGCTTGTAGCTTACACTTTTACGATCTGCATTTTTAAATGTAAATCGTACGGAGTAACACCATAGGGTGTTAACACCGCTGGTGTTAATTTCGAGAGATGAATTGTCATAGTCACGTAAATTAAAATATTTTTTTTTGTATTTTGCCCTCTCCACGCAATATATACTTAAAATGTAACTGCTAAAGTATTTTGTACTACCAGAAATCACTCTCTGAATTCAACGTTGATTTTCTTGTTTTTGTGATTAATTTCACGAAAAAGGAAAAATAGAAAAAAAAAAAAAGAGAAAACAAAGAAAAAAAAAAAACGAAGAGAAATGGACAAACACAAATATTAAAGAGACAGGAAGGGAAAAATAAAAATTAAGAGACATGGAACTTACATAACTGAATAAATGCGAGAAAAAAGAAAAATGCAGAAAATAAAATAAAATGATAAATAATAGAAATTTGCCGGAGAGAGTAAAAGAGAAAGAAGTAAAGACATATGAAGAGGCAGAAAAGGCAAATAATATTAAAATGAAAAGAGTGGTGTACAAGTTAACCTTCTTCGTCGGCGTAGTTATTAACGTAATCAACCTCATCACCATTACAGTCCCAAGCGGCTCCGTCGCCTCAGCTCAGGTTAAGCGAGGACGGCAGAGGACGCGTCATGTGTCGGGGGAGGGGTGGGAGATAATCAGTTGGATGGGAGATAATTGGGCCCGCAAGAGAGAACACCTGAAAACACGCAGCGGGTGTAGTGGCTGTTTCAACTGTAATTGCTTTGTCATTCACCTGGGAAAATCGAAGGGCAAATGAATAACAGGTATTTGATACCTAATAGTGATTGTAATTGAAAAAAGACTAAAATGAAATAATTCCTCATAATTGGCATCCTTCCTATTGGTATAGAATATTAGAAATTGGAATATTAAATGTTCATTATTTATGATGATACAGGCACAACATAAAGTTCTTTACACAAACCATTTAGAAATGTGCAATCAACTTCCGTCACTTATTTATATATTTTAAATACACGAAGAAAGACGTATTTTACAAAAACAAGATTCTCCTCTTTTTCATTACCAGGACCCAGCAATTAGTTTTTTCTGTCAAAAAATCGCGTTTTACATACTTTTTCATTTTACAAAAGAAGTGAAAGAATGTAAAATTCAAACAATTTACTTCTGTGGGAATAATGAAACATTTTAACTCTTAGTTCCTAAATGTAAATTTACAATATATTTTTAAAAATTTAATTCTCTATTTTTATATTTTAGAGATGATAATACAGTTATTATATTGAACTGACTTAATAAAAATTTTCTGTTGGTGGCCTTGTTCTTAAATTAACGTATTTCAGTTTTCCTGAGATCATTTCATTTCATTTTCTTACTCCATATTTCGTTGTTGATGTGAAATCTGAGAATTAAAATATGCTATACACAACATCTCACAAAAAAACGTTAAAACAGTAGCTTGATTACCAGTAATCTCCATAACCACAATAATTTCCAAAACTTGTTAAATCAAGAATTATGAGTTTGTCACTTCAATTTTGACGCATTAAGCTTAGAGTGAAGTAGCGGTTTTATACCAAAAATGGTAATGACATAATTTATGATCTATTGATATTTTTGCATACTTTATTATATTTGACTGCCTATCTGCTTTGCGTCTACTCGTCGATGTACTAGGTCTTATTACCGTGAAATTTCATACAACACTTGTATATGGCCAGTTATAAATACCATAAGCTGAATTTAATTCCGAGTTCGGAACAGAAATAAAACAGTAGTACGTCTCTTAAAATCAAGGATTCTGATTCCACAAAATACCCGTCTTATTTTCTTCCAATGAATACATTCCCTCCCTAAGAACAAACTCGACAAGAAGTTAAATTTTGTAAATCATGAACGTTTGAAAGAGAAACTTACGAAAAATGATGGTGGCCACTCGGTGCTTACGACCCTAAAATATGGTGAGAAAAGTAAAAGAAAATAAATCAGCGGAGTATTTTTTGCCGTAATTGTATCTTCTATTTGCTCAATACAGGAGGTTGCAACAAAAGCGCCTGGGATTGACGGCCGGAGGAAATGTACAGTAATGATTCAAATTTTAGAGGGAAGTATGTTGTTTCAGGGAAGTTTTCTTTGTCGCTTAAAGTAAATGCAGACCGAAATTGAATGACCTGTATTTTTGGCTAAATGTTTTACCATAATAAAAAAACTAACAGTAGAAACCTTCAGTTATAATTTACTAGCTCAGCAAGTTCAAAGAAGTTTTCTACCACTTATAGTGAATAATATGTTTGGAACTTACAACGCACAGACACACACACACACACAAACACACACGCGCGCGCGCACACACACACGCACACACACACACACCATAATCGTTTGAACCTACTAAAAACACTTTTATTGAAGAATATTATCTTCTCGTAAATATGAAACTGCATTCATTGGTAGGCTCTTTGAAGTTTAACACTGCATCCCTGCAAAATATTTTTCGAGCCTATCTCCACTCAATCGCAGGCTCGGAACGATAGCCGCCGCGAACGTCCGCCAAGTCCCGCGCTCTGATGCGCCCCTGGAGTTTACTGCTGCTTGTAAAACGCAATACGGCGAACACTAAATCCCGACACGAAACGTCGCTCCCGCGCATTTCCGTTATTGAGTCCTCTCGTCGGAGACGCCGCGCACGCACTCGACTGCGGTCGCCGCTCCGCGCCCGCGGGACGCGCGCTCCGAGGCCGGCGGAAGGTGGCGGGCGGTGGCGGCGGGGGCGGCGGGAGCGGCGGTGGCGGCGGTGGCGGCGGTGGCGGCGGTGGCGGCGGTGGCGGCGGTGGCGGCGGTGGCGGCGGTGGCGGCGGTGGCGGCGGTGGCGGCGGGGCGGCGGGGCGGCGGGCGGCGGGGACGGCGGGGCGGCGGTTGCGGCGGTTGCGGCGGTGGCGGCGGTGGCGCCGGGGGCGGCGTGACGGCGCGCAGCGGGCGGCGGCGGCGGCGGCGGCGGCGGGGTGGGGCGGCGGGGGTGGCGGTGGTGGCGGAGGCAGCGATGAGAGCGGCGGCGACCGTTGATGCAGATGCCAATGGGGGCAGGGCGTTGGAAGTTGGATTAAGAAATGGGAGTTCGATGCGATTGTGATGGTGCTGTGGCGGTGGTGCGTATTATGATGGAGACATGGGTAGTGATGTGCGTGGGTGTTGTGGCGGTTGGGGTAGTGGTGGGTTGGTGGTGGTGTGGTTTGATGTATGGGTTGTGGTAGTTGTGGATTATAGTGGTGGTGAAGTGTATATGGGTGGAGGTGGTTGTGGTAGTAGATGATGGTAGAAGGTAGTAGGTAGTGGTGGGGTGGTGACGGAGAAGCGAGGTGGGGAAAGAAGTGTCAGAATGATAGTATGTTAAGAAAGTGTTAAGCAGGTGAAGTGGTGATGATGGGGTGGTGGTAGTGGGGGGGTAGCCTCATCGGTGGCGGGGACGGTGGCGAGGACGGTGGCGGGGACGGTGGCGGGGACGGGACGGGGACGGAGATGGGGACGGAGACGGTGGCGGGGACGGAAACGGTGGCGGGACGGAGACGGGGGCGGGGACGGAGACGGTGGCGGGACGGAGACGGTGGCGGGACGGAGACGGTGGCGGGACGGAGACGGAGACGGTGGCGGGACGGAGACGGTGGCGGGACGGAGACGGTGGCGGGGACGGGACGGTGGCGGGACGGGGACGGTGGCGGGACGTGGCGGGACGGTGGCGGGGACGTGGCGGGACGGTGGCGGGGACGGTGGCGGGGAAAGCGTGGCGGGAACGGCGGCGGAGGGGGCGGCGGGACTGCGGATGACGGCTCCACCGCAGGGTCAAAGGTCAGGGTTCGCCGCATAGTAGCGCGGCTTAGTGGAGGCCTGCATCGCTGACTGCTAGGTTAGGATATCGCGGTCGCAGTGGTCGGGTTGGGACGCAGAAACGGTTATGGAGGCGACAGACAATAAGGATTGTGGCGGCCCCGCGGTGTCCGCATTGCAGGAACAATAGATGGATTTCATCAAGGCAGTTCAAAAATGAGGTAAATGTAGGTAGGTATGCATTTTTTTGTTGTTGTCAGTTTTGCATATATTTATTTAGTGTGTTTGTTTTGGTATTAATAATCTGAACTCAGTGTAAATGATAATCAATAGTTATTGTTGTGGATGAATATCCCTACATCTATAATGGATTAGATCTCAGCTACCACCACGGAATTTATAATAAATAGTATTGAGAAAAACGGAATTTGACATGATTATATAGTAATGGCGTTAATAACATGTCAGTATCACACACACCTATTAAAGATGACTTGCAATCGTTCACGTTGCACCAGGAATCTTGTTGGGGGGGGGAGGGGGCACATATCACGTGATCTAATGGTGGATAAAATCGGAGAGAGAAAACATAAGAGAAAACAGCCAATAGGCAAAAACCCAGTTTTACGACCATCATATTCTGGAACCCCTACACGAAACTGCGAAGCTCCCGAGCGTCCACCATTCCGAAGGAGCCCGCGTGGATACCGCGTCGAGCACAATCGCGCAGCGCCATGCACCAGCGCAGAGGTCGGTCCGCTCGCCGTCAGCTCTTACTGCTCCCGGGGCGAGGCGCCGCACACTGGTTGAATCGGGCCTAAAAACTGGTCATAATTGCAAATGCAAGTGGATTTGCGTAAAAATGGGTATCAATGGGTTTTTGAGGTCGCTGAATTTGAATATCATAATCAAATTTCAAAATTAAAAATGGCAACTTCAAAATGGCGGATCTACATTCAAAATGGCAGTTTTGAGAAGGCTAACTGACTCATAAAAATTAACCCGATGTGTAGAAATATGGATACAGTGGTTCCCGCAATCGCGGGTTAATATTGTTATCATTCCAAAAATGTATATCAGTAATTTTCTTATCAAAAGTAATTATCAGAATGATAAATCGAAAAAATGAACAGAGAAAATAGTTCCTTCTGGCGTCGAAGGCATTTCCGGGATATCTATTTTAAAATCTTACTATGTAGCATTTCAGTAAAGTGGCTATGAAACAAAAAGGTACAGATATGTGCAGCTAAAAGTGTGTTATCCCCATTAAGGGCATTCTATTTGATAAATAAAAAAATGGCTGAGGCAGGATTATGCAGAACAAAAAATATTATCAACAATATACGTGACTAACATTGTTACGCTCTGCAGGTTAGAATTCAGCCGCATTAGTCATAAAATTACAAGACATCTTTTCTTAAAAATATAACTTATAGTCAAACGTATCTTGTATTTGGAAATAGAAAAAGAATCCACAAAAATATTAAACAATTTTTTTTTAATTTCACAAATATCGTTGACAAGAACTCGAGTGTTTCGAGCAACGGTAACTTTACGAGGCCGTGAGGAAGAGACAAACGATCGAAACTGAAGTAGTGTGCATCTGTGAAACTGAAGCTGAAGTAGTGTGCATCAATGTCGTCCGAACGGGATTTGATAAGTCAGATTTCCGAACGCGCACTTTGAATTTGGCCCTTATGACCAGGTTTTTGACCCGCCTGAACCAGTGTGCGCCGGCCAATCTGCCATTGCCTTGTGGGGGACGCAGGGATGTGGCGTCAGAGTGGTCGCGAGAGAATTGCAGGGTTTCCTCGTAACGCTTTCGTGCAATGTCGCAACGCCGTGGAGACAAAATAATCTTCGCAGTAAGGAACAATAGCAGGAAGCCAGAAATTAAGCAGTTTGTCATAAAAAGCTTGATCTCTAAAAACGATTGGGTTTTGCACTAGCTGTTATTTTGTGTTGTAGTAAATCAAGGTTAAATACAAAGAAAGAAAAGAAAAATACAAACAGCTGAAATACGATTCGTCAAGAAAGTTTAAGTTTGCACTAAATATGATCTCATAAGAAATGAAGATATCCGGAAAGATCTGAGTATTTGTAATATATTACATATATGGGTACTGTAATATATTACATACATGTGCAAACCCTTTGAACATTGTTAGGCGAGAAGATGAGCAAAATAAAGGGAGACAAGATGGTTTTCAAAAAGCTGTGTGATATGAAAAACCAATTTTCAGAGAGGTCATTTTTAAATATGTTTTAGAAAAAAACCAATGCTATAGAAATTGAGTGCAGAAGTTAAAGTTTGCGTAATGCATGAGCTAGGAGCAACAGAGAGAGAAAAAAAGATAAAGTCACCTACACCTTTATATCATGGACAGAAACTAAAACGGTGGTATTTAGTAAAAGGAGAAGGAATCAAAGGCCTGTAACAGGGTGGAAATTTTTGTTGTAATATTATTTATTCAATTTTTTTTTTAATGTAATTTTTAGGTGTTTATAAGAAATATTCTTACACAATTTGTCCGATGTTATCCGCACGGAAATATTCTTAAGGCTATGTCCTGAGAATATGTGTGTTTTATTGTACTAATGTATCATGAATAGGTTAGACATATCTAAAAGACATAGTGCGGTACGTCAAAGTACAAATTAACTTGAAAATTATAAAGATTGTTGGAGACATCGAATAATTGACGCCAATGGAGTATTCTGTTTGGCAATGCTTTATTGACCCGTTGGCAAAAGAGATGTCGGAAGAGTGGCAATACAAAAGAATGGAAATAATATTTATAATAATAATGGTAATAACAATAATGAAAAGGAAGAAAAAAGGAAGGATATAGTGAAGCTGGATTAAGCACGAGTACCTACTCACTTAAGTGAAGAAGAATAACTAAGTGATAAGAAACAAATAGAAGTGACATGAAAATCATGTCCGAATATTCACATATATGCGGATGAACCAAATGCAAACCGTATTAATTTTTATCTGATCATTTAGTGAATACACAATAAATATGAATCTTACTTATTGCAGTTTTCTTGACGTACAATGGAAAAATGCCATCTCTTGGAGATGCCTGGATTCTTCTTAAAAATAAACCCTTTGATTCCTGATGTAGGCACTCCTATGGCACATATTTTATTTGCTCATCGGATCAGAACTGTATGCCTCCTAACGACTTTGAGTGGTTAGTAGATCTACAAATTACATGCACTGAGAAATTAAGTGGACGAGAAAGACAAGTAAATTTCATATCCTGGATTGTTACAGCGACAAGTGCTCTTGGGTTTTATTCCAAAGCGCCGAAACCTCTGAATTGAAACAATTTTGTCGTTCCTTGTCGAACATCTCATAATATATTTATTTTGAGGCAAATGTGATTCTTGACAAGATCTCTCTACCAGTCATTTATTATTCTTTTTAAGGTAGGATTATTATATAATACCTTTTAACGCAACAATGTGTGTTTTTTGCTGATTGTTGGATGCCAGGTCTTGTCGTGGGGCCTGAGACGTCCGCAATGGAAGTTACATTTTTAAACCTCTCCCACACTACAGCTGGGTAAGGCATTAATCACCAAAGTACGCCGTCATTTCAGAGTAAACAATCGGATTGCATGTGTCCTCCACTCGCAAAACATTACATATTGATATTCTAATGCAGTGCATCTAGATAAAATCGCGAACGTTATTCCATTAACTCTGCTTCTTACTGTAGAGTTCCTGAATAATACCACATTAAGTCGAAACATTGTATGAACCGCAAGTATCATTGTTGACAGGCACAAATCAATAACGTTCGGTTTTGAATGTTGATCCTACACTTAACGTTTTCATTAGATTCTTCCTCGTTGATTTAACTATTTAGATTTTTTTCATTAGGACAATCAGAACTTCAGGACAATCTACAAACTTCTAAATTTCTCAAATTTTAAACCGGGTAATACACAATCCATCAGTAGCACATACGGATTTCTGAGACAAAAAAACGTCTTCAAAATAACTGGTCTTAAAAATACATCCCATCATTCTTCAGCGAATCATACCCGAAGAGAATGATTACTATTAAAAATTGGACGTAAAAGGAAGAGTGATTCCTAAATTTACATTTATTTTGCGCATTTTATTTAGTTTCTTAGATATGTTTCAGCCTAACTTAGTGTAGTATGAACCTAACTATCGTGCAAGCCTATTTCATCTCGTAAACAACTATGAGAAACGCATCGGAGCCCTGATTTCGCAGCTTGTTTTGCCTCTGTAAATGCTCCAAAGCAAACGCGAATATTCTCTCCGTAACTTATGTACGTAAACACAATAACTACGAACAGTATGAAACAAGATCAGAGGCGCTTGAAACAGAGTACTAAAACAAATACATAAGTAAACATACTGAGGAAACAGTCGTGAACACTCAACAAAATTTTGTTTACATTTTGTCTGAATTATGCGAACGTAAAATTCGCATATCCACTTCTGCAAGCCCAACCTCTAGAGGGGACATTAACTTGAGACCTCAAAGTCCCAAAAAAAAGAAAGCAAAATAGCTATGGAGTAATGGTATAAAACACACACCAATATTTATGGGATGCTTTTATATTTTTTATAATCACGAAAATTTTTCACTTGCATAGTTTGCGCTGTAACAAGTGCCAGATTTCCACAGCTTCGTACATGAAAGTAAACTTGACCAAAGATTACGCAAAATCAACATCACGAGTACTCTCACGAAATATAAACAGAAGAGAGAAGAGAGAAGAGAGGAAAAGAGAAAAAGAGAGAGAAAGAGAGAGAGAGAGAAAGAGAGAGAGAGAAAGAGAGAAGAAAGAGAGAGAAAAGAAAGAGAGAAAGAGAGAAAGAGAAGAAAGAGAGAAAAGACAGAGAAAGAGAGAAAAAGAGAGAAGAGAGAGAAAGAGAGAGAAAGAGAAAAAGAGAGAGAAAGAGAGAGAAGAGAGAAAGAGAGAAAAGAGAGAAAGAGAGAAAAGAGAGAGAAAGAGAGAGAAAGAGAGAGAAAGAGAGAGAAAGAGAGAGAAAGAGAAGAGAGAGAGAGAGAGAGAGAGAGAGAGAGAGAGAGAGAGAGAGAGAAAGGCATATTGAAGCTACATTAGTAAATTGATATGATCAGAAAACTAATTTTACCTTTTTTGGATAATCTTCTAGAATATGTCATTTTTACCCTGTAATATTTAATTTCTAACCTAGATAAATATTTCTCATCATGCGTACGTAAGTCATTTGCTCAAGCTAGCTTATTAGCTTGCTAACTTATCTCTGCAGTAAATTATTTCCGTATATTTGGCACACTCGGCAAGAAACTAATGAACTTACACAACAACAATAAACGAGAACTGACTGGAATGACAGGAAATTGAGTTCGGAACCTCAACTAAACTGTGCCTATATATTCAGTAGCACACGTGCTCAACACTTAGCGACTTGTGTCGACTTCTGAAGCCATAAACTTGAGAATAGTAGATCTTATTAAAGAGCGAATACTAAATTTTAACTAAGTTGAATTTTAGAAATCAGGAAAATTACTAATTGTTTGAAGTATCCATAAGAAAAAATACGAATTATAATAGATTTATTATTACGGTATTAGTATATAAACAAACTAATAATCAATGTACATATCATAAACGAAGTAAAAAATATGAAATAATAGAATAATGTGAATGTACAATACATTGATGTTATCGGAGAGAGAGAGAGAGAGAGAGAGAGAGAGAGAGAGAGAGAGAGAAAGAGAGTGAGTGAGGGAGACAGAGACAGATAGAGAGATGGGGGAATATGACCGTAGAAATTCAAATTTCTCCAATGTTCTATTAGCGTCTCACGTGTAGAATTCAATTTTACTTTGAGGAGGAATTCGATTCCGATTCATTACGCTTAATAATAGACTCGTGCAATCCCCCTAAAAAATGTTATATTTGAACTGCCAGAAATACTCACCACAACCACACCGTCATGAACGTCGAGCGAGACCCGCAAATAGAGGGTAAGTAGGCTTCGTGACTTTCGAATCGCGAGAGTTCGTAACATTCTAGAGCCTCATCTCGATGAGTACGGCTGCGTGTACCGACGACAAGCGCGCGACAAAAAACGCAGCAACGCAAATAACACAGCGAAGCGGGACAATGGAGTTCGTTCCCATGTGAGAAGCCACCGGGGAGAGCGCGTGAGGCTCATTTAATTTTCTGGGAAGCGTCAGAGGTCGCTGGAACGAGGAAGAACAGGGCGGGGTTGAGTTGGAAGGGCGTTGCAGGGCATTGCGTAGGAAGGGCAAAGTTTTGTATGCAGAGGGTGTGGAATGGTTGGATGGGGGATGCGGCAAGGCCGGAGACTAGACTAGTCGAGGTGAGAAAGATGGAGAATGGTAGATTAGGCGGGAAAGCGTATTATCAGAGAAGGATGGATGAGGCAAGGAAGAGAAGAGCATTCTGGGAAGGTATAAAACAGGCAGAGATACGGGAATAGAGAGTCGAGAAAGCATTGTAGTTTAGAGTGGAGCAGCATTTTCGAAGAAACTTGTGAGGAAATAGAATACACCGAGTTGAGAAGGTTTCTGGCGGAAATAATGTGGTTGGGAGAGAATGTATTTCAAAAGTATTCACATCTATCACACTATCTGTCCTTCAAAATGGGGTGTGGTTGGAGGAAGTTTTAATGAAATGATGTACGTACATCAATTTTGAAGATAATCGAAGAACAAATAATGATGGTCGAGAGCAAGGATGAATACGATACGTGAGAAGCAGATAAACACAAAAATAACATTATTTCTCGTTAAATTTATAAGTAATTTTGCTGAGAAAAGCTCTAACAACATATTGATTTAACTAATGATGTATATTAAAATATTCAAAATTTTGAAACTTGGTGAGCATGGAGAGTAATACGCATTGTGGGTATAATGTTTTGAGATGGTTTAATTTCTCTCTCTCTCTCTCTCTCTCTCTCTCTCTCTCTCTCTCTCTCTCCACACACACACACACACACACATACACACACACACATACATACACACTCTTCCCTCTCTCCCTCTTTCACTCTTCTTATAAGAAAGCTATTTAATAGAAAGCTATGTAATAAAATTTGCTATTTATTACATAAGTTTTACAAATGAAAAGGGTTAAATTTTTGTAATGTCAAGTAATTGAGTTGTAATTTTTTAATGTTTTAAATCATAATAAGATTTTTTCGAACAAAACTCCAGAGACGAATATAGCTTTGATGTAAGCTTTGAAGTAGAAACATGTTTAATTTCTAAATGACTTTAAACAAATTATTGAGTAAATTACATAACGCGGATAAACTACTGCAACAGCACAGACAATGTCTTTTCGCGTTCTGCCGGGTCGCACTGGGGACAATTCGTTCTCCCTCTGTTTCGAAGCTCAATTACCAGCCCCCAGGGGCGAAGGCAACGATTTGAAGGCCGGCGGCCAGCGCGGTGCGGCGCTGGCAGGCGGGACCAGCGCGCAGGCGACGCAGGCGACGCAGGCGACGCGAGGCCCCGGGCCTTGGGACGTAACGAGGCTTTGGGCCGCGCGTCCGGCTAATGGGCCGAGCGCCCTAATCAGGAGAGTGGCCGGCGGGGCACGCACCCCGAGAGCCGCTCGAGAGACGCTGTTGCTACCGGCACGGGCGGCGGCGACGCCACAGCCGCGGCACTGTGGTCTACAGGCGACACACGGTGGACAAACGGGGTTGTGACTGCTGCAGGGGGATCGAATTCTACATTTTTCTACGGTCAGAATCTTACGTTCTCTTCCGGTCAGAAGTTTGCAGTGTTTCCTGTTAGAATCACTGTTAGATTTCCTGTTAGATTGTTAGAATCATACATTTGCGCCGGTTAGTACTCTACATTTTCTTCAGATCGAACGCACCATTATCTCTGGCCCGAAACGTACATTTTCGTTGGTCTGATTCCTACATTTTACTCGGTCCAAATCCTACATTTTCTGTGGACCAAAGATACTGTATTTCAACGTTAACTCGAACCACAATCTTTAATTTTCTCCAACTCCAATGGAAATCTGATGGTGAGCGGTGTGATAGCTACGGCAATGATCGCCCATATTTCAGAAGTGCATTTGTTAGATGTATGAACAGATGAGCGACTAGCTAAGTAAATACCACAAGTCATGGACATTACATTTTTATTCATATTATTATTATGCAGCAACAAATACAATATTTTTTATAAATGAAAAAAATAATATACTTAGTAAATTATTTTTATGCTGAAAAATTCTCTTAGCAAACCGCTCTGAATGCACTAAACTTTAAAGGTTCAAAATAATTGAAGTGGGTAGAAGCGGATAGGGAGGATAATCTATATCATACATTTGTTTCAAAAGACATTTTATGAAGTTATATTAATTACGACTAACCAACAATTTAGAAATGCAAATATCTATTGGGAAAATAATTTTTTCGTGTTGCTAAATTATTATGTGTATTAAGAAGTGAATAACATACATTAAGTTAATTTAAAAACTAGTAATATAATATTCTCTCCAACAGTAGATGTCAGGTAGTTGCCTACAGTCGTGGAGACAATGCCAAATAACGATTTTTTCTTAAACTCAATTTACAAGGTGTAGACACTGTATATAATTTTTAGTACTAACATGAACACATGTTTATTCAAAGGATTTTGTTCTTACTTACGTATTGTTTTATTTGAACACTCCTCGCATCAACGAAAACGCCTTTAATCCGTGGACGTCAACATTCTATTGGCTTTTCGGCCTTCTTTCCGTTCCTCCAGCGATTCTTTTCCCTAGCGCCTCCGGAGAGAGGAAAGAGAGACAGACAGAAAAGATAGAGGGATATAAATAGAGAACGAGCGAGATAGTGGTAGAGAGATTGAGGCAGAGAAACAGATAAAGGAAGACAAAGATAAGAAGGTAGAAGGATAGAGAGAGATAGAGACGAAAAGTGAGAGAGCGACCTATCGCTGACATTTAACGAACGAGGCGCCCGGACTCGTAAAGAACGGCGCGAGCACGACTTGCGAGCCGACTCCTGAGTTCCGAGGCGGTCTCCTGGGCGATGAGGTCCCTGTGAGGACGGTGTCCCCGCGGGTGGGGACGGCGAGATCTCCACCGTCGATGGAAGGCTCCCGAAGGATCGCCTCCTAGACCCCACCCAAAAACAAAAATAAAAATTCACTGAAGGAGAGTTCGAGTCCCCCAGCGGGTGCTTCTGACGATAAGCGGTGAAGGCACGAACTGACCCCAGTGCAGAATTCATCAATAGTAGGTTAAGAGTAGAATGTGTGGGGAATGAATTATTTTTCTGTCGTTGAATGTATGGCTTCAAAACTGTGGTAAACAATTTATGAACGAAACCAATATGATGGCGAAGTACGTAAATATTGATGTTGATTGGGCTTGTTTGCTCTCAGAAACACGTTTCCCGTTACTAAAAGTTCCGTTTCTTAACTATCAATATATTATATAAATTTGTCGATATCTTAATGAAAGAAAAACATCTAGCCCCTGAAACCATCGAAATATTAACAAGAAGGTTGCACATTCGCACGTCTGTTTCTTCAACAAAGGAACTTCAATCAGCGCGAATAAAGTTGGTTATCTTAGCAAGAATTCATTGAAAAAATAACGGCAGGCATGTTATATGCCAGCAGATCTGATGTATCTGTTAACTCATTTGGAAGATAATTCAGAGTGTAATTTGTTTAGCAGATTAAGAAAATAATTCTGTTGAGGTAAACGATCCATTGTCAAGACGAACTTTATTTGTAAATGTTTAAGTAGAAATTATCCTCATATTAAGACGTAGAAGAAAATAATTTGATATTTCATTTTTTCTAACAAAATAAATTCGATTGAAATAATTAATTTACAATTTTCATTCGTTTGCAATATTCTCTCATATGGAATGTTTATCAGTGTGCAAACTTATTCTCCCAGTATCATGTTGCTTTCTGAATTAAGAAAAAAAATAAGCATTGACATACTTATTTGCCAGTCACCTCCGTTATTATTTCAGTAGTACAGTTGCCTTTTGCGCCTCTCACACGAAACCAATCTTTATAAGCGAGGTCTCTAAATAAAGAGAATTTCTACGAGACGTGATGAATTGGACTTATCTGAGCATTCATGTCAAATGTAACCCGCGACACTCGGTCACATATATCGATAAATAACTCTTAAACGAAGCATTTGAGAGCCTTAAAAACTAAAATTGTGAGGCCAAAGACCAGAAAGAAACAATTCTCACATTGTAATATATAGAATGAGATCTTCTTGGTCATTCTAGTACATTTTTGCTGCCACGGCGCTTCTCGATTCTACATCACGCGTTCAGAGCCTGTATAATCTCAACAGTGTGTGAAATTAAATTAATTACTTGATATTCTGCGCGATTAAATTACACGGATGTACCTCTCTGCTCAGTAATAACGTTAAATAAGAGTAGTTAGTATTAACTAGGATGTATTGTACTGTTATCAATTACAAATAGACACACAGAACAAGTGACAGAGGATAAGAGGGGTCATGGAGAAAAAGATAGGCTTAATGTGGAAATGGAAAAATAGGGAAGAGGGTGGGGTTTACTTTCTGTAACTTTTTATTCTTCTTTCTGTAATTGAAACCTACTCCTCTATTTTCCTATTTTCATGGCATACCCTAAATATTGATTATTGAGGTCTTAAGTGGAAGTGTCCTTGCTCATGTGTTTGTATCTCTAAATACTACGCATGGTAAGTTGCAGTTCTATTCACTTTTATAAAGCGCTTCCCTCGCTGTATGAGAAAATGTATAATGAAAAAGTACGGAGACGGTTTTGTTTTTAGAAAAAAGGAGAAGTCTAGGAAGAGTAATGACACATATATAGACGCGAGGAGTGATGAACAGCAAACGTAGGTAGGTGGTCACTTTTACGTAATAGATTTGATGGAAAATTAAAGACGTAATGTTGAAAGAGAACCACGGCAGATCGGATCCAAGGAACAGTAGAAAGATGCTGAGAGCCGATAGTTTAAAAGAATATGATGATATAAAGCGAGTAAAACTTAGAATGCGTTTGTGATCATTAATATACTGATTACGCTGTTACGGAATGTTTACGACACTATTGGAGGATGTGCGAATTACTGAATCGTCGGTCAAGTGTTCTGTGTATATTAAACTGAGAATTGATTGATTGATTCATTGATTTTTTGTTAGTGATTCCGGACGCGTCGACTACTGAGGTCATTAGTCTCGTAAGTGTAGTGCATGTTTTTTCAACGGGAGCTGGCAGGGATCTTCCCATACTTCATGGCGAGATCCGGCGCCGACCTACCGTCCACTAGCGATGTTTCTCCAAACCAGGTATCTCCCACGAGTGGGGTACTTTTTAAGTCCTCGACCGGTTTCCGGGCATGTGTGGTATTATAGTGCTTGTTAGTGTAGGTGTGTGAGTGTGTTTAAGGGGAGAGGATAGGACAAGGAAGAGGAAGAAAAGATTCCGCACCGTCCATGGCCCGTTTGTTAGGATATTGCTCCGGTATTCGCCTGGTGATGGTCGGAGAAACCCCGGAAAACTACCGATCAGAGCAGCCGGCCACTAGAATTGTCTTCCAGACAGCGACGGTCAAAATGAGAACATTTTGAACAGAAATTGTAAATAAATTCTACAAGACCAAGTGTTGTCATTATAGGGCCAAAATTAATGACATTCGTCTTTAAAGTTAATTGAAGGTGCATGTAATAATGTTATAATTTGATTTTGGTATTTAAGTGTTCGTGTTCTTCACGTGCTGTCGTTAGTAGACGAGTACTATGCTATACATTTTAGAGTAATTACATTGTACATTTGCATTGAATGTATACATAATTACATGTATCTATGCAATAAATTAATAAAGTAGTATAGTTTTTGTTTATTTGTTACGCTTGTATTGTTGATAGAGATTACAGTTAACAAGAAATATAATTCATGTTTCCCATAGAAACTTTCATTACCGTGAGCTCATAGGCAAGCTAGTCAACGTGTTGAAATATTCTAAGATTATATTAAATATTTCAAATAAAATAAAGATTTCATTAGCATGCCCAGTGTGCGGCTGAAATATAATCAAGTATTATTATTCTAAAAATATAAGGAGGATGCGAGTACGATTCATAAAATATCTAGGTTTTTGTGCTTTAAGAAAAACGTTTTAAAATGTTGTTCCCTGGAATAACTTATAACCTTTTGAAACCTTTTAAAATGACTTTGTTATAAATTATTTTTGTTATTGTTATAAAATAGAGTAAACACTTTCCTTGCGAAATTAAAAGTACTTATACATAAACTTAATTTAACTATCAGAACTTGGATAATATATTAACTACTAGCATTACTTTATCAGAGTTGTTTTTATTTATTTCAATATATTTCTGGTCATGTTTATCCTGACATTTGTGTCATGAATGATTTCTAGCACTAAACGTGTTATACGAATAGATTTTTAATAAGTAGAGAAAGGATATTCATGCACTAACAAATGCTAAAATATGCATGGAAACATGCACTAACAAATAGTCAAATATGATGATGCCGTGTAAAAATGAACAAAACATGTAGAATCAAATTTTATTTTACTTGAGTTTTAGTTATATCGCCTTTTTGAAAAGTGCACAATTAATATTTTTCTCAACTGTTCATGTAAATTTAATCTTTTGTCAGAGAAAAAACTGTTTTTGAATGCAGAAAATAACCTTTTTTACGTCACAAGACGTAACTGGAGCTTAATGCAAAGACGAAATCTAAGCCAATTCTGAATTTTTTGATTTTTCACCACAGATAATGTTTTTTACATTTTGGAAAAATTTCAAGCCACGGTTTGAATTTACCGCTTTATGTATTTTCTCTGTAGCAGTCTCACCCACATCTTCAAACATTGATCCCTGTCGTGACCGGCCGCACACAGTTGAAGGAGCCGCCGCCGAGTGACGTCAGCGGAGCGTTACCACCCCTGGCGACAGGAGACAACCGGTGCGAGCCAGCCGAGCCCGGCTGCGCGCGGCCGTCACGCCCAAGCAGGCGGGTAGAGACTCGGCCCCGCCACTCCACAGCTAGTCGGCGGGCCATAGTCCTGCCAGGCTATAAAGGGCTCCGACTCAGCAGGCAGCGAGTGGCAGTATTAGTGATCGTATCTTGGCGAGTGTTTTGGTGGTTGAAGTGTGGAGAGCAATTACAACGACGACTGTGCTACGGACTTGGAACTCTCCTACGGTTATTCGGTGACTGGGCAGATTTTGGGACTTCCTCTGGATTATAACAACACGGTTTCGCTTACGGTACAATCTTCTTGTGATTCAGCACTTCAGCTATTGTACCTGGTCTTGAATAAAATCATTTTAAGGATCCTGGTCTTTTTTTGGATACTTCAATCCCAGACGCTTTACTACCTTCAATTTTTAATGACTCCGCTACAGGAAGATATACTGATTCTAATTTATGAAGACGAGAAAGATAATTTTTTCATTTGTATGGATCCGGGATGTGCTGTCTTTTATATTTCTATAGAAATCCTTTAAACGTTGGATTTGCTACTTTTTCGAACGATATCTTGGCCCCTACCAAAACATCACACATTTCCATTAAAAATGGATTGGTTACAGGCTTCAATGTAGTTTCAATAACAAATGTTTGCACTAGGGGTGGCATAGTTTTTTTTCTTTCTCTAGCTTTGTTACTACGAGAAGTAGATGCAAGGTGCAGGCTCACCTGAAACGTCTTAGAGCACTAAATCTGCATAAATTAAATTCAAAGTATCGAGATACATATTTCTTAAGAAGAGTATTCGAATTTTGCTGCAAACATATTTTCAAACAAATCTTATTCAAATATTTTGCAAATTAATGTCAGATTTAATTTAAGACAATCGTACTTTACTAAAACGTAGTTAGCTAAACTTTCAGGCTCAAACTATATGGGCAGACATTATGTAGGTTCGAATTTGAGATTTGGTCGTAGAAATCAGACGTCGTACTACTTTTGTCGTACTACATTTTCTTGTTGATAAATTTATTTCTTCTACAGACCCAACAATGCTACTAGTACTTCCAACGAAACTAAAAGAAACAAATATGAAATACTTCACGATTTACATTTTTTTAATAACATTAAAAATATTAGAGGTAAAATTCGGAAACTCGAAAAAAATGTTGGGAAGGAATGTGCAAACTACCACATGCAATGCTTATTTAATGCTCCAAACAGTTTCTGCAAAACTATTTCTTGAACCCTAGAAAAACTCAAAAATGCTAAAACGTATTAGTAGCAGTTCGAAAATAATTATTTCACTTCAATAAAAATAAAGTTTTGGTTATCGTTTCATATCTAATTCATTTACATTGTTTATCCTTTTCATTGTTTCAGTATTTCAAATTATATAATTTCTGCCACGACATTAGTTATACTTAAGTACTAGACATTTCGACTAGGAAACCACTATCAGAGATATATTTTTTAATTGATCAATTTTTACAATGTAGATTACTTAATTCTTTATTACAACAATTACAATAAATTACATTTCTATCCTCCAGACAATCGTTGTTTCCAATAATCCTTTGTTTGAGAAGTCCTTACAAGAAGCAATTTTATACTAGATTTCACAATTAAGGAAGTTGTGTTAATCCTCTGTTGCACGCAAGCAGTCTGAGAGCCTGCTCTTGATTATTTTACTCTCCCAATGGCAGTTATCAAAAGATATTGAGTTCGGTTTCGTGTACGTTTCCGTTTTCCGCATCCTTTGCGACGTATCACATGGCGTTGATAGTTCATTTCCCAATCGTTGCTCACCGCACGTGTACTCACGTCGCAAATCCAACTGGTGTGCCGGAAGATTACAATGTGAAGTATAACAGAAGCACCAAAGACAAGTGCGTGCTTTCGGAGGGAAGATCAGTATAATATTTAATGCAAAATTTGCGTCAGTTTTAATATTCACAATTTATGTAGAAAATTAATAAGAAAGTACTTAATATGCTAGATAGAAGTCTAAATATGTAATATTAATTTAATAAACCTCCAAACATGCATTATGCATGAATTTCTTCAAAAACCTACCAAAGCAGGCAAACATGCACGGAAAAAGTGTGCATTTTCTTAAACGAGTTTCTCACGAAATATATAGATACAACGTTTGAAATATCTAGTAAACTTAAATAAAAACATGCATTTGCATGAAAATCCTATCTCTAATAATAAGTTACACTGTGTTGCGGGAAATTTTAATTTAACGAAACCAAAATAAGTTAATGGTGATGAGATAATCCAGAAATACAAATAAAAAGAAACTATCGACAATAGAATAATGCGGACACATTTTTGTTACAAACTCTAATCTTGGAGAACACATCTCCCATTACAACAAGAACCACACCAAGCGTTCGGCTATAGCGCAACATTTCGAGACATGACATCGATTTTGACAAGACTCGGTTCCTGCACTAGGAAAACCGGTAGTGGCCTAGACGCATGAAAGAGGCTTTGGAAATTAATAGACAGCCGCAGAACATCAGGACCCCAACCCAGGCCGGACAATACATAATACCCGACGTGCAGCAATGCGGTGTCACTGCCCTAAGGAAACCTGCGACATGGCAGGCGAAACGTCGGCCTCTCAGCCCACAACGCGGCGTCATCCGGAAGTCATTGACTGGAGCCGCGGAAGCTTACGTGTACATATGATGGCATTAATCAAATAAATAAAATTGAACGGAGCATTTCTCTAAAGCATTTGTCTTCTCAGAAGTTCATGGACTATCACATAACCCTGCAATCTAACGAAAAAGAGTCACATGTTTATGTTGGTAATATTTTTTAATGTAAATAATGACAAGTTTATTCTAGTTACAAAATAAATATTATTTTTCTTAATAAATGAAAAATGTAGAAACGTCATTCAAAAAAATGGCTAACATAAAATATAAAATGAAAGAAACGATTGTATTTATCATATAACCCTAAATTAATACTGAAATATTAATTAGAAACATGGTTGGTGTCACGCCGAGAAGTAATGAGAATTTAAGGAATTTTCGTGATAGGAGCATACAAGTATTGAAATAAAAATACGATTACTTAAATTACGAGGAAAGCAATACTATGATATGAAAATGTGATTGATTTTAAGATGTAGATGTAAAATAGCAAATTTAATTTCGTGTCAATGACGCGAATAGCTCGGGAATTGAGGACCTTTATAGGACCGCTCTCGAACAGCGGCAAGGATCCTTCGTATCCGTCTCCATCCCGCTCCTCTCTGCCCGGTAGCTGAAAAAGTTGTTTTTTTAGGTCCTCGCTGATTAAAATTTCATTTCTTTTTATTTTTTTGTATCTGAATAAGTTAAAATTCCTTTGTCAGAAATCTCTTTTTAAGTCTTGTTAGCTGAAAAGTTTGGAAAAGCAAGAAAATTCAAAGCTCCTCCCGACGTAGATTAATACTATTTGAAATATTTGTGGAATTCTCACTAGCTTCATATCGGTGACCTTTGGATGCACTTGTACCGGGGAATTCAAATAAGGTTGTTTCATACGATGTTTATTTTGATGAGAAGGTCAGATATCGTTCCTCAAAATCGTTGGTGTCTCGCCAACAATGGTTTTGCTTTGCGGGTTGCGTCAGGCTACGAACGACTATTGCCTCCTATATTATTTCAGGAATACACATACATTTCATGTGATACATTTTACACGCAGCCAACTTTTCCGCACGGGTACGATAGTTGTAATTAATCTGAGACAGTTTTTAAAACACGTGTTCTGTACACAAGCGTGCTTGTTTATAAATTTCTTAAAGGGTATGGCAGCTTTAGTATTGTTTTTTGATACAACACCAAAAAGAGAGCCCAAAGCTAAATATTGTATTTAGTTTTATAATTCATATAGAAGACCATTTTGATTAATTTTATATAGAATCGAGAAAAACGAAAATGTTTTATTGTATTGTTGACATATAAAGTGTAAGAGTTTAATGATAATGCTATTTTATATATTTTTTGTTTCAAATTTCCTTTTTAAAAATCAAGGAAATGTTTCTCTGTTGTTTCCTCTGATTCGGAGTGTTTACTGCATAATATAATCAGTTAAAAGACCTCGTCTTTTCTCCCTGAGACCACCTGCGCTTCCCATGCGGGACGTGATTGAAATGCTTAAATAATTTATTTTGTGCCTGGCTTCAATCTCTGTGGTTACTCCTTGTCACTGTTTATCCAGAAAATGCAATATGTTTGTGTAAACGTATTGCATAAAAAATATTAAAAGAAGATGGAAGAGGGAAAGGCGGGAAATTCACACTTGAAGTTGAAAAATCGTGTACCAGTACGCAACTTCTTAGTGAAAAATATCAATTATTATAGTGTTCCTCTAAGGAAATACATTAAGTATGTGCGAAGAAGGAGAAAAAATCTTAAAATTGTCTTTCTTTGGATGTTTGAAAACTTACTTAGTACAATAATAAAATGTCATTGCACATACATGTACGTCTCGCAGGGCGTTCTCGCTTCCGAGTAAACTCATGTAAATATATAATAACATAAAGAGAATGTCAGATTGTGCAGAGAACAAAGTAGTATGAAAAACCTCTCTGAGCAGACGGCCAAGAAGGAATACATTAAAACATTCCTAGCGAATGTGCTAGAAACAAGGTCAGCAGAACAGCAGCGGATGCATTAAAGTTAAATGCAGAAAGTCCGGAGCAAAAATTGAAGATACGTATCAAATGTGCAAAGAGCATGTTTTACATGCATCTGAAATTCCTCACATAAGAACGTTCAGAGCTACGAATATTGTCTTTTCATTTCAATTTACGAAACATGGTTATATGTGAATAAATATTATTTTAAAATCCTCATGTGCTGAATCTGTTTCATTTAATCAGAAAATAATAAACTGTTGTGAGATGAGTTTTATATTGTTCTTGTTGGTATCAGTGAATAAATGTATCTTCTACATAAAGCAAGTGGAGTCAAACTTTGTTCTTTAATTACAAATAGTTTTTTTTTCTATTTATCAATGTTTTGCTAATGATACATTTCATAATATCTTTCTACTCTTGTCGCAACTGAATTATTGTTTACAAATTAAATGGTACAAGTACGCATATGAGGGTTCCATTTTAAACTCCGACAATGACATGAGAAAACGTACAAATTGAGAAGTTAAAAATACACAGCGGGTTACAGAACGTATTGATGCTTCTGTATTTTTAATGAAATAATTTAATCCACCTGTTTAAATACCAGTCAAAAAACTATTTTATTACGTTTATTCTATTTTACAGTTTAAAACGTATCACCATATTCATAATATCTTGATGTTCTATAAGATATAAAGATGTTCTTTAGATTATTGGCGTTGTCTAAAGCTGATATAATAAACTCTTGAGTGGACATAAATAATACTCTCCTTTCTGAGAAATGTTTTGAAGTTCAAATGTAATACAAGGAATACGACAAACTAGTAAAAAAATAAGTGAACGACTAAATATTAATACAAACCAATAAAAAAGTTAAATGCATATAAAGTACGATAATACAAAAATCATCCCAGTCTTATTCTGTGTTTATACCTAAAACAGTCAAATAAATTTAAAAGAAAGTTTCACTTAAAATTCAAGCGAAATAATTTAATACAATTCTTAAGTTTAGGTTGACAATTACATAACAGTCTTCAGAAAATTTTAATTTACACCCATCATTATTGAGAATTTTGAATCAGTTTAACCTGTTGGTTGTCAACTGATGCTCGCTGCTCTCAGATAACGCTTCTTTTTTTAAATTTATTTATTGAGAGATTGGAAATTACACAGATCAGTACCAAATTACTATCTCATGTGCATTTTCTGGCTTACATTGTAACTTATACTAAACTTAACACTAAACTACCTTACTAGAGGTGTAGGAAACTACAAGAGCCCCTACTATGAACAATTAGTAGAGAAAATGTTCAAGAGCGCTTCGAAAGGAAATCTATTCTTAATTCTAGTAGGGAAGTCATTTATAGTGGCCAGGTTGTAGTGGACTGCTCGGTTTATTGTATTTAGGTTGGAGTAAAAATTATTGGAAAGATGGGCAATATGTTTGATGATCGGTGATATATTCAGTTCCTTATGACGTTGGACGTTTGAGATGAACCATGGGGCATGTGTTGATAATTTGAGGAATCTATTTTGTACAATTTCAAGTTAATTATTGTTAGAAATAGATACATTGGTCCCGATAGGACATGCGTAGAGCATTAATGGTCTGACTATTGCTTTGTAAATTGTAATGGCACAAGGTAACCTAATATATTGCAAACTTTATTAATTTTGAGATGGAATTCTGTTATGCAGGCTATTTTGATTTGTTTAGCTTTTAGGAAATAGTTAAGTTCGCTTTTTATTGGTTATGCCATTTGCATTCGTTTAGTAGATTTATAATGCTAAGGCGTTGTACTGCCATTATTATTATTATTATTATTATTATTATTATTATTATTATTATTATTATTATTATTATTATTTGATTATATAGGCTGTGATGGAATTAATTAGTGAGTGCATAAATGAGTTACTACTTTGATTAGGAATATGATGAGTTGATTGCCGGAGTTTTGACTGAAATGGGTATTTGGATTTGTTTTAGGAGGATTGAGTTTGGAATTTGATTGGTTGGGAAGTTGTTGGTGGAGAATCGGGGTGCGAGAGGCCTGCCATTGTTTGATTTAGTTTTGGGATTCCTTGCATGTCATTTGTTGGGGGGGTTCTATAAGTTTCTTGTAATAAGGACCTTCCTCGTTCGTGTATCTCCGCGGTGGGGGCCCTTGCAGTTCGTACATATCAGTACTTGTTCCCGCTGGGGACAATTTACTTAGTAGTGGTTTTCAGCACAGAAAATACACGCGATTGTATGGTTGCAGTTATTTTTGGTGTGCCCAAAGTCCAGGCAGCGCAGACATCGAACAAGGCCTTTGTTTCTTCGTCTTTGTTCAGGTTTAACACTCAAATGACAAATTTGTTTAATTTGAAGCTCTGATTCAATACTGTGTCGACCGTCAAAATCCTACAACAGGTATGTGGAAGTTGTTTTTATACAGTCGTGTGACACTAATTAATGATGAGCACTTTTTCTTCAAGTCTTCGTATATTTCTTCTTGGGTTATTGATGTATGTAAGTTTTTAATCACTATAGAAAACTTCTTGTTAGCGGGGTCCTTAAACGTGTGAAATCTCCTATTTTAAAATATTTGAATTTAAAAATTTGGAGGAATTTTGACATTTTCATTTTCTTGATTCAAAGTGTCGTTAATGTAGGTGAACCTTGGTTCATTATTTAGTTTCTCTAGTGGTGCCTATCTGCTTCCAGTCGGCACTGAGTGTACATAGTCTGTGGTATTTGATGATTTTTAGATAACACATCTGCCCTTTAAAAATGGAGAGTATTTTGACCTAATCTCCATATCACGTATCTCGTAGGCCCGCGCTCCGGAAACCTGTATCGGGAGGTTTGGTGGAAACCAGGAGAGGCCCATGGAGACGCCCATAAGCCCATTATAGAGCTTACTCCCCCTGACGCACAGGCAGATGCACATGTCATTTACACAATTTTCGGCCAGGGGATAGGATTCGATATCGCAGTCCCTGCAGTTCATGGTAGCTGCCATTACCACTACACTCAGAAGTCCGGCTCACATCAATTATTAACAAACTGATATTAAGATTAATGTTTCGTAATTGTTATTCCGGCCCAGTAAGTCCGGTAAGTACAGTGCATGTTTTTCCTATCGGGAGGTGGCAGTGCTCCGCTGGATGGCGAGATGTAGCGCCCACCTGCCTAGTGGGGTTTTCCCAAACCTGGTATCTCCCACCAGCGGGGCACCGTCTCAGCCCTGTCAAGCTTTTAAGCTGCCGACGGGTCTCCCGGCAAGTGGGATAGTGCAGTGCATGTAAGTGCAAGGGTGTGCAAGTAAAGAGTGAGGATAGGACAAAGAAAAGAAAAGATGAGCCGGGTTCGCACGAGTACTTCATCGGCATTCGCCTGGTATTGATAGGAAACACCACGGAAAACTATATATCACTGCAGGTGATCGCTGGAATTCTCCTACAGACAGCGATCGATCTCAATCTAGCTATCTAGCATGTGTCGAAAATTCTGCCATCGTCGGGACTCTAACCTAGAACCTTCCAGTCAGAGGCACAGAAACGACATTATTAGATGCCCTGATCCACGTCTCCCGGTCGTAACATGATAACATTCTCAATATTCCAGAGAAATAGGAATGTTGTCATGGCTTCATATGTAGCTGAAGGTAAATATGTACGAATTAAAACCGTTCACAAAATGTTTATTTATCTAACTGAACTCATTAATCTCATAACAACTTCATGTTATCCCAAAGCTCGCTTCAAAACGAGAGAACTGTCGCGTTAACCTGATTAAAAGAGCTATCCCTAAGGGCAAGTACATTTCACTCCATCATTTGGAAGGATAAAAGAAAATTTCCGACCGACTGGAGACAAAGGCTTTTATTTTCAAAGGCCACAAAAAACCCTCTTGGCAGAACTTCATCATCCCCAAGCGAACAAGTTCCCTGCCGACGTTAGGCCCAGTGATTATATGACGCCCTGCAGCATTTCATTGGCGTCGGCTCCAGCAACAGTGAGGTATTCACATACACCAGTTGGACAACTTTATATTTTGAATAGCCATGAAATAAATGTTGGAAAGAATGTTCGAAGTAAGTTTTATAAAATTATGACTTAAAAAGTACGTCATTCAATTTCCGGGCCGATTGGAAGATAATTACTTTTTTCTTATTAATAGTAATAATAAATTTTTATTGGAGCCTAAAATGTTTATTTTGTATTTCTATACCTTCAGTAGTTTCCTAAATTTTGGACTTTAAGTTGGTATTGATTAAATATGAAAAAACAAACTTTATATAAGTCAGATCGAAATTGCTGAGACATTGAAATTCCACATTCTGCCCGTATGTAACCGGTCCTACAGAGGGAATCTTAATATAAATTAGAAAATCCATGGCCTTATTTCGTTTTTGTTTCTTTTGTCAACTATTAATATGTTTAGTACTTCTAATGTCATCTCATCATATGACTATCAACCAAAAGAGAAGTGGTCATGAATATATTCTTCTTTAGAAGTCGTGGCACTAAGCAAAGGAAAGTAACGATTTTTGCCCGACAATTTCGTTTAAATTACACTCTGTGACGCTCATCCAAAGAGGGTTTGAGACCGCAAGTGGAGGGAGAGAGAAAGTGAGAGAGAGGGAGAGAGAGACCGGCGGCTGGGGAGGAGAAGCCAAGTGCGCCAAGTCACACAAGGATGAGGAGGAGGAGGACTGGAGTAAAGCAAAATAGGCAAGAAAGAGTAGAAATAGAGATAGGGTAACACTGAATAGGGAAGGGGGGGGTTTGGGAGGGATGAGGATGAGAAGCAGGAAGAAAATGAAGCGAAGAGGATGTGTAAGAGTCTCGAGAAAAATGAAGTAGTTGGAATGGTGAAGAAGCGGGGAGGTACGGGAGCGGGATAGGCGAATATCGAGGAGGATGAAGGGTCGGATAGAGAGGCCGGGATGACAGAGATGGGTAGGAAGAGTGAGGAAGTAGGCACTGCGAGGAGTAAAGAGGAGCGCTCGGAAACAGAAAATGAGGGTACAGGGGAGCTCGAGATTGCAGCAAAAAGGGGAGCTGTGGGAATCGTTGAAAGGGAGCGATTCGAGCGGAAGGAACAGCACATAAAACAGAAAAATAAAAAAAAGCACAGGAGCGGAGAAGGCCAGGTAGTGTGAAAGGCGAGAATGGCGGGAGGAACGGGAGAGAAAAGCGGGGAGTAAGGGGCGGAATGGCATGGTAGTGCAATAAAGAAGTAATGGAAAAGGCATGCCAGCGGGAATGGCGTAGTAGTGCAAATGGTGTGGTAGCGGAAGTGTAGAAGTAGCGGGGAAGGCTGGGTAGCGAGAAAGGCGGGGTACCGGGAAAGGCCGGAAAGCGAGGAAGGCGGGATAGCGGGAAGGAAGAATGCGGGGAAGAAGGGAAGCGGGGAAGGTGGGGAAGCGCGGAATGCGGGGAAGGCGCGGAAGGCGGGGTAGCGGGGAATGCCGGAAAACGGGGAAGGTGGGAAAGCGGGAAAGGCGGGGAAGCGGGGCGGGGAAGCAGGCAAGGCGGGGAAGCGGGAAAGGCAGGATAACGGGAAGGCGAGGTAGCGGGAAAGGCGGGGTAATGGCAAAGACCGGGTGGTGGGAACGGGGGTAGCGAGAAAGGCGGGGTAGCGAGATCGCAACAAGCTGCGTGAACGGGAGAGGGGGGCGGGGGCCGGCGGCTGCGGCAGAATGGGCGGCCCCCCGGGGCGCAAGGAGCGCCCGCTCTGTGAACCGCCGCTGCTCCGCCGGCGCAATTCCGCTAATAGACACGGCCGCTCGCCTGCTTTGAGCATGGGCGGACGCGTGCGGGGCTTTGATCACGAATTAAAAAATTCCTGACGCAAAAACCCCGGGACCGCGTCCCGCCGCCCTCCGCTGCCACCCCCGTCGCTTTTGCTGGCCCCAGCGATCGCCCTAGACCTCGTGGCCGACCACGTAGCGTGAAAAGGGAATACACAGAGGTGTTGCGAGGAGACAGAAGGGAGGACGAAAGGGAAAGCCTTTGGAAATTAGTGGTAGGCATTTGAAGGTTAGTGGTTGACGATCGAAGGGAGAACTACAGCAATTTACTCGATGGTTTTGATTGATTAATTTTTTCCTGTTTCCGGGCGCGTCAACTGCTTTGGTCATTAGTCCTGTTAGTGTAGTGCATGTTTTTTGCACTACACTAACGGTAGAGATGGCGGTGATCTTCCCCCGCTGGATGGCGAGATCCGGCGCCGACCTACCGTCGGCTAGTGACGTTTCCCCCTAACCAGGACTCTACCACCAGCGGAGCACCGCCCCAGCCGGGACAAGCTCTACCCTCCCGACCGTTCTCCCGAAGTATGTGGTAGTGTAATGCATGTTTGTGTAAGTGTGTGCGTGTAAGGGGAGAGGATACGACAAGGAAGAGGAAATACAGATCGCGCGCGGTCCGTGGCCCGTTTTGTAGGGTACTGCTCCGGTATTCGCCTGCTGTTGATCGGAGAAACCACGGAAAACTACGGATCAGAGCAGCTGGCGTCTAGAATTCTCCTCCAGACAGCGACTGTATTACTCGATGGTGAGGGTGGTGGTAACGATAATAGAGAGTTTGGATTTGGTCTTTCTGATAATGGCATTTTGGGAAGGTGAAACTAGTGGTAATGTGAGGCTTCCTGAATATTTTCTCCCCTTAGTGGTAATAGTTATTACTCAACAAATACTCATAAAAAAAGAATGCTTGATATTATGTGAAGATCTAATATTACAGGATAAAATGTATTGCGAAAGAAATTTTTGGCTTTAGCAATGGAGATGTAACAGCTTCGAAAATAAATTTGAGCTTTGCAAATTTTCAAAATTTCCCAGATCTTAATAAAAATCGAAATTATAACGTTTTTATAAATGACCTTCTTTCTATACCAACAATGAAAGAAACAATTTGCAGTCGTTTTCCAGAAAATGTTGAAAACGTCTTAAAGACTTCATGTCAAAGTACCACGAAAAATACCTCCGGAACTTCGTGATCTCCGGAATGGTAGTAGATCTCATTTCTGACGATTTTACTAAGTTTCAGCTCAAGGGTTTCCAATCTCACCGAGTTTCGGTGACATTCTTCCTTATATCCATCCACAGAGAAATCCTGATTTTGTGGTACAAAACTGCATTTATCTCCTCGTCACCAACAGAAATCCTAGACATCTTTGGAACAGCTCTAATACACCCAACTTCCGAGATATGAGCGAATTTACAGCTCAAAAGAACCTTATACCGGGATTTTACGACCTTAAAGTCGATGTAGTATAATTGTTTAGGTAATTCCAATTATCCTCTTAACACTATAGTATAGAGAAGATAAGTAATCATGTGAGCGTTAAAGGTAGGGAGATTATCATAATGGTAATGAGATTGTGGAGTCGATGATGGTGATAGGAACTGTGATTGTGGGGGAGAGCACAAAACTCCTAAATCATTCACCGGTGAACTGCAGCAGTGGAAGAAATGAACAAGTGATGCATACAAACTACACCGATGAAACTAGTTTCGCATCATTTTTCGAGTGTTTTTTTTTCGGATTTTCAGAGAATTTATATTACTTCAAAGCCATTTAATCAGATAAGAGTCTCCTGATATTAATGAAGGATTTATTTATAATGACCGTGAATGATTTACTCACTATCACGACAATTCATATATTCACTATTCTGGTAATAGCACTCATGTAAATGGTGTCATAGGTAATAATATTTAAAGAAAAAACTACCCAAAGGTGCAAAATTCATGTATTACGTTCAAAAATTATTAAATGAGAATAATTTAAAAATTAAATTGTTAAATCTATATGTTAACCGGTATACAAGGCAAGATTTGTCGAGAGAACTTTCGAAGAATGTCTTGGAATGGAAGTCCAAATATTACGGGGTGAAACAGATGACAAAGCCGAGGATCGACGTTGATGTTGCGTGACGTAAAAGACCACTGGATTATGAAAGAAGAGCAGCAGACAGCTAACGAATCTGGTGACAGGTAAAAGGCAACTTTTCTTACACAACGAAAGAAGGGAATGTGCGGTAAGAAGTACTAGACAGCTGTCAAGACAAAGTAGCTGAAGAAAAGATGCAGATCGCGGGAGCAAAAAGTATATTAATGATGAAGAGAAAAGAACGACAATAAAATCGGTGTTAAAAGTTAGAGAAATAATAAATTAAAATAAATTAAATGAAATTATATTAAATCAGCCATTCATACCGTAGCTGAGATTGATTGCTAGTTATTCCGCATAAACTACCGAGGTCATTAGTCCCGTAAGTATAGTACATGTTTTTCATCGGAAGCTGGCTCTGATCTTCCCACATTCAATGGCGAGATTCGGCGCCGACCTACCGACGACTAGCAGGGTTTCCCCTAACCAGGTATCTCCTACCAGCGAGGCACGTTCAAAGCCCCGACCTGCCTCCCGACATGTATGGTAGTGTAGTGTGTGCTTGTTTGTGTGTGTGTGTGTGTGTGTGTAAAAGGGGTGAGGATAAGAAAAGGAAGAGGAAGGAAAGATCGCGCGCAGTCCGTTTGTTAGGGTACTGCTCTGGCATTCGCCCGGTGTTGATCGGAGAAACCACAGAAAACTACCGATCACAGCAACCGGCCGGTTAGAATTCTCCTGCAGACAGCGCCTGAATTCGACCTTGTTGAAAAGCTAGTGTCGAAAATCCTGCCGCTGTCGGGACTCGAACCTATGATCTCCTGGTCAGAAGAACTGCAGTGACATCAGTTGATGCGCTGAGCCACCGCTGCCGGTCCATAGTAGAGCATGGTGTCCTATTGTTAAGATGGGGTGGTTCATGTAAGGTTTTCAATACCACGAGAGTGAACCTAGTATGTGTTTAAAATCTTTGAATTGGAAAATATATTACATTGGTCACTACTTTCAACTTTATTTTCTAATAACGTTGATAATTGTTCACTTCACTGATCATGGCATAGTCACGTTATTTAATCATTTTTAAATGCAGGGAACCTTCATCGCTACGGAGGATTTCATTTGTTTATCACACTTCTCGAGAGGACTTACCAAGCTTCTCTGGGCCTTGCCGTTCTTGACCATAGTTTACTAGCTGCAACCCTAAACGTGTCGCAACAGCTTGATTTGTTTATGATATATATTTTGTTTCCATATCTCGGAGTCTCAAACATTGAAAATGTATAGTAATTCACAATCAGAAACCTTATTTTCTTGATGTATTTAGAACTTGAAAATGAAATAAATGTTTACAAAGCGGGGCGCAATGCGTTTCACCACTAAAATGTCGACTAAAAGCAGTCAGAGTCAAGATTTCGACTGAAAGCAAAAAAAGGCAATGCGAACGAGTTGGAGAGAGAAATGCCCGTCCACCCCGGAGTCGGTCACGAAACTAATTTTCTTCGCGGAAAGCGATGTATTGTTTCAGGCTAGAGTAAAATAGGAAAAAGTTCTGTGTCCTACAGAATTTGCAATATAGAAAATAACGGCGAGAACGTATCGTGTTCGAATTAAATAACATAAAATACTCGCGGGCGGGCTCAGATTTCTGTAAGCAGAGTCTTTGGTGCGGACGATTGATGGGGATTATGCAATCACGAGATACGATTCTGGTTTGTGCCTGCCGGCAGAAGGGTCAGCAACATACGCTCATCCAGGGGCGGCTTGCGAGCGCATAAATCCAGCATTCTGAGCAACGAGCAGGGTCCGGCAAATGGACCTACCGTATTTCAAAAGGCAGATACAAACAACCAAAGAAAGATACAGAAAAAATACTTTTATTTGTGAACTACAATAACAATGCCATTTTACCTTACTTGGTTTTAAAAATTATGACCCGTAAATGGCGTTTTCCATTGTTGAACATTGACGAAGATTTTCAAGTTGCTCATAGTTTGTGTCACTTGTGGAGGAATGGCAGCCACTAACTGGGAGATTGCCTCCTTGAGTGCTGTCGGAGTTGTGGGGCGATGTTTGTACACTTGCGTGTTTAAGTATTCCCAAAGAAAGAATTCATAAGATGTAAAATCCGGTGACCTTGGGGTTTAGGTGACGTCTCCTTGCAAAGAGAGAAGACGTCCAGGAAACTACTTCCGAAAAATTGCTAGAGCCTGCTGGGAAGTGTGAACTGTGGCTCCGTCGTTTTGGAACTAGACGTCTTCTTACCAATAACAATGGGCAACTTCCGACAAAGGCTTTGTCAATGTATCAGCAATGGAAAACGCCATATACGGTCGTAATTTCTGAAATCAAATAATATAAAATGGCATAATATTTATTATTCACAAATAAAAGTATTTTTTTTTGTATCTTCGGTTGTAACTGCCTTTTGAAATACGGGAGGTTGTTTTGTCGGACCCTGTATAATATAAGTGAACATTGCACTGGAAGACACGACACTTCACTAATGATTTACTTACTCGTCCTTAGATATATTATTGTATTATCAGTTTGTGATTAGGTTGTACGATTACGTGATTATAAGTTAATAATACTACCAATTAATTTAACACAAATTAAAAATGTACAATACATGCAATGACGTCACATACACACGTCAATCACGACATACAGTTTTCTATTTTAATAGAGTTTGGATTTAACATGAACTATTCCATCAACCTGTGTACCTCCGCTCCACAAAGAGAAACACATGACATTTCATTCAACATCAAATATCGCGTATTTGAAATTTTCTGGTCCTAAACATCAAACAGATCGCTTCGCATGAGCGATCAAAGCCAAATGCTGTATTTATTTCTGGAAAGAATATTTCTATGAGTTCGTATGCGCCTGAAACCTTTTGCGAGTCTAAGTAGAGAGGAAAAGGTCACAATTCTGCCAAAGAGGCAGAAAAAAACTTTCACAGGCTCCGTCAGAGACCGTACGAGCACAGAGGAAGACGAGCAAATATTTGCGAACGATGCAGGCGGATGGGTCGGCGAGGGCGGCGTGGGCGGTACAGGCGGCGTGAACGAGGGCGAAGTTCGACGGTTGCACAGACTGCCTCGCGAAGGGTGATGTAAGGGCAGCTAGGCTACTAGGGCAGCCTAGCAGCCAGCGCAGAAATAAGTAACATATTCCCTTGGTTTTCGAATGTTCGAGGGAAGTATCTTCTAGATGTAATTTATAAACTTTTCACAACATTTCAATATTTTAAGTTTTTTTGATTTAAGAAAATTCGTTCTCAAAATGCGGATGATGCATTAATTATATTGCCTATTTTGTTCGTGAATGAATGGAATAAATTGTGCTTCTAGTCCGTGGTCAATGTACTGGAGTAAGATAAATCTATTCTTAGTGAATTTGTCTATAGAGTTGGTGAATGATTACTCGTGTGGTTATGATTACAACAAATTACTATATTTAAAATGCCCGTTCAAATATTGTACTCACTAGACATGTTACAGAAGAGTCAATTAAATTTTATCACAAAACGAACATTTTACTGGAACACTCACAAAGCTATGTAAACGTTCATTATTTCATCATTCACACACTAAACCATGCTCCTCGCACCAGAAATGGCTGTTGTTATTGTTGTTGTTGTTGTTGTTGTTGTGGTTGTTGTTGTTGTTGTTGTTGTGGTTGTTGTTGTTGTTGTGTGGTTGTTGTTGTTGTTGCTGTGTGTTGTTGTTGTTGTTGTGGTTGTTGTTGTTGTTGTTATTATTATTATTATTATTATTATTATTATTATTATCAAGGATATTTATTGAATCATCACACACTAAATTCTAAATTTTGTTGGGAGGAATGTAAATCACAATTCCCTATATAAAATTGAACTGTTCTTCAATATATTACTACAAATATTCCGATTTTACAATTCATCAATAATGAAATATTGGGCACGTAGAATGAAATCTCGTATTCAGATGGTTTGCACGTCTTCGAGAGTTGAATAACTGACTCAATGGTGAGGAAATACTGCAAGAAAACTTATGCCAGTGATGATGTGATGCATGGGGTGATACAAAACCAATATTAGATTTCTTCTGCTCCGTGCTCAGAAAACGAATTCAGGCAAATATTGCATCTTTTTTATGATGCAATAGCGCGCTTCATGGTTCCTTGGTTATTGAAATATCAACACACGGAATTGGCTATTAAATGCAAATGTTCAGAATTTTTCAAAACAGAACCCACAGAAACGGTAAATAATCACTTTTTTACTTTTATAATTATTCCATCGGATCTAAACGGAAGAGTTATTATTCATCACGTTTGTTTCAGTATATAATACAAATACACTACTAGTATTTATGATTGTCAACTGAAATACGTACATTACGTACGTACATATTTTTTAATATTTCAGTGCAAATGTAATTTTAATTTTTCCATTTTAGAAACAAAAGTAAACACTAAGAAACAAAGTGTACAATAGTTCGTACTCATTTGTAACTACGTAAATTCAAAAAAACTTTTTTTTATTTGAGCATATTCAGTATTATGAAGTGTATATGTTTAGATTGCAAAAGTGGAAGATTGACAAGGGACATTGGGTAGTTAGGGCATGTGGAAAAAAGGAAGGGGAGCAGGTGAGACTCAAATTATGTTTCTTCTGCAGTATTCTACAAAATGAGACTTTCCAGAACATTCCATTACATATTGGGAGACTTTGGGACCTTATTCGATAGCGTGGGTGGTGTGACGAGAAAAGGACAAAACACTCAAATATATGTAATATTAAATTGTAGAAAATTGACAAAAATATTTAATCTTTCGCAATAAAATTAAAGGAACTATTTTCTATGCTGTAATATGCTATGATATCTATTTCATCTCAACACTTATTACTGTGGAAATGATTTCTCTCGCACAGTAACGCGCCTACGTTGACAAAAATAGTCAGTTTAGGGGCTGCGCACCCAAGGCAAGGTTCTACTCTGAAGTAATTTTCAGTTTTAAAACAATTATTATACACTCTTTCCGTCTCTCTCTGACTGTAACTGAAAGAAACAGCGAATACGCACTCTCACTATGTAATATCTTGTTAATATTGTATATAATGTAAATATTCTAGTAGAGTTTAATATTCCAACTCTGTTTTATAAAAGGTCTGAAAATAGCTAGAAGGTGTAGCCGAAACGTCATGTAATCAAAATAATCTATAATAAATTACTTCTGAATGTCAAAAAGTTAAAGTGGCACTAGTTGTGTCAATAATTATTATATACGAAGTGAGTAGTTTTTGCAACGACCAGAGTGTTTAATTTATAAATGTAAATGAACGATTAATGAAGACTGAAGTAAATTTGTTATTAAGTGCTCTGTCAATACTCCATAAGAACTATCTGCGGATTATTTACACGGGAACTACAAGTAACTATAAATGCATCGAAATATTTCATATTGAGATGGTTCTAATTTGTTCCTTTAAAGAATCAAATTCACTAATAAAAAAACAAATATCAATTTTTTGTTTTAGGGACAAAAATTCTACGGCGTACACCGTAGGATTGAATGATGGTAACTTACCGTTTGATTAAATTTAAAAACATTTACAAATTTCAAATCAGAACAAAACATTTATTCACAATATTAAATAAAAATAAAACAGAAGCTTTGCACAATTAATAACTAGAGGAGAAACAAACCTAATCCTAATAGTCTGTTGATTAAATGTACAGTCCGTTCATGTCTTCAAATATATACTTCCTTGCTCACATCTACAAGTCATCGAAACACCATTTACATTCCCCAACCATCAAATCTCTCCAACACCTATATTCTCTGTCAATAATTAAAACATTCACCTCTTTTTTATGTTTCAACATGTACTCCGTCTTATATTGCATAACGTTTTTCAGTCATCTACTAGACTATGAACCATTCCCAGTTTAGTAAGACAATTATTTTCGATCTGATCGTTGATTTTGCTTTTTCGGCGTATATTGTCCGTCACCATGGTGTCCGACCTTGCCAACCTGTAATACCAGTCCAAGCAGGTCGTGCACATGAACATTCTCTTCTATCAGTTTTTTCAAAAATATTAGAGAGACTTTTTTACGTACGAATGGAAACCTTTCTCACTAAACACGACGCGCTTTCAGATTGCCAACATGGATTTAGAAATCAGTTTTCTAGATTGGTTATGTTTTTTTTTCCAAATTACCTTCATATGGAATTCGTGGTATTGCTCTAGATTGGTTATGTTCGTACCTTAAACAACGATCTCAGAGAGTTGAAATACCTTACTGGAATGATGGAACATTACGTACGCACCTTTCCGACTCTTTGCCCGTTGCATGTGGAGTTCCTCAAGGATCGATTTTAGGCCCTATTCTGTTCCTACTTTACGTAAAAAAAAAGTAAATAGTACAATATCAGATGTTTCAAATTGGTTCCGAAATAACAAATTAATAGTAAACGAAAAGAAAACGGTTTTAATGCAGTTTTCCATTTCAAATAAACAATTCTGTGCTCCATTGAAAATGAACAGTGTACCATTGACTGATGTTAAGGCAACAACATTTTTAGGTCTCTCAATTCAGTCAAACCTTAAATGGAACGTCCATTTAAATGAATTGAACACACAATTAAGTTCTTTATGCTACGCGTTCAGAATTCTTGCAAATTCAGTCAGCCTTCATACTGCTCGTTGTGTATACTTCGCGAATGTTCATTCCCGCCTGAGATATGGCATAATATTCTGGGAAATACATCTTATAGCTCCCAGACTTTTAGATTACAAAAACGAATTGTACGAATAATAACCAAATCCCACCCACGTGATTCATGTAAGCCTCTCTTCATTAATCTAGGAATTCTACCATTACCGTGTCTTTTATTTACGAATCAGTGGTTTTTGTAAAAAATGACTTGCTCAAGGGCGGAATATTTTTCAGAAAATGCAGAAGTCTATTACTATAACACTCGACGTAGAAATCATATTCATCAGGGACAGTATCAACAGCTCATTACAAAAATTCACATACAATACATGTACATTATTATACAACACTTTGCCAGATGACATTAAAAGATTAAATTCAATAGAAAAGTTTAAATCCCAAGTGAAATCGTTTCTGCTGCATAACTGTTTCTATACAATTAGAGACTATACTGAGCATAACAATAAAAGTAACATTAATTTTAACAATGATACATAATGCATTATTTACCATTTGGACTGTATAAATGAGTATAAACAACCTGTAACAACTATTGTACTACAGCTTCGAGTCAATGACCCCATCTCGATCAGGTTTTTCGTCCAGTTTCCTGATCCATTGAGCAAATGCTGAGATGGCCCTTGTTTTGCTTCTGGACATAAATGTAACTTCATTTTCTGTGCACGTCTTCTAGAATTCAGTGGGAAATACAATTATTCAAATTATCGTTTCCATGTTGTCGCGGCAGGAAGTAATAAGAGCCAAAATTTATTGCTTATTTATCTTTGACAATAGATTTCATTACATGGGAGTTTTTTGTTTTGTTTTTCTCCTTTCAAAATTTATTGCTTATTTATCCTTGAAAATAGATTTTATTACATGGGAGTTTTTGTTTTTTCCCCCTTTCAAAATTTCAAAATTCAAAATTTATTGCTTGTTTATCCTTGAACATAGATTTTATTGCATGGGAGTTTTGTTTTTTTCTCCTTTCAAAAATTTCAAAATTTAAGTAGTATATGAGTAAGTGTAGGGATCACAGAATTTTGAAAATGTGCACACAATTCACTTTTCCACATAGCACGTCATACGCAGTTTTTAACGGTTTCTATGACGTAAAATAAATAAATAAATAAATCATCCTAATATCAAACATCCGTGACATCTTGACTCATCAATATGAACAATTTTTTCTTTAATTAAGGACAATAAAAAGAAATCTATTCTTATATTAAAATGTTAACATCTTTATTATATCTTTATACAGATGAATAATAAATGTATTAAAATTTTATATAAGGACTATTTTTTTCATTGTCCGATCGGACGCAAAATTACAACCACAGTGATAATCCGATGACGCGGTGCTCAGGTGTCTTGCACAATGTGTCCAGAATGTCCATCAATCGCGTCACGTTGGAGTTGTCAGCTCGGAGCGCGCAGTGAACAACTCAATACGCCTAAAATAATAGTCTCCTGCAAAATGTGTAATGCATGCTGTCATACGATTTTTTCATGCTGAGGAGTGCGGACGTGCAGACATTCACGATGGATGCGGTTAACACTCGCTTCCTTCCCTGACCACCTGCATCCTGAAGAGTTGTTCGTTTTGCTTCAACGTCCATGTACCATTGCCGCACTTTGCTGGCACTCTTTTATCGTACGAAGGAACGAATCACGGCCGTGAGAAGAGGCAGAATTCAGGAGAGTGCAAGGAGACATGACGAATGGCGCGCACGGGGCTGTGTAGCGTGTGTGAGGCGAGAGAAGAAAATTTGAATACATCGAGGGGCGAAGGTGTGTGGAAGTGTTAATATGCGAGTAAACGAGCACTCGGAGCATCGGACTAAAGTATAAACCTAAAAGTCATTGCGTTCCGAGCATCAATAAGCAAGAAACTGTTAAGTGATGTGAAAGTACGTGGTGCAGTGGTGTGCGTGGGCTATAAACTATTAGGGTAAGGGGAATTCAACGGCTTCGAGCAAGTACATCGCCACAAGGAGACCGAATTCGTGCCCGGACTTTGGAAGGGAGCGGTGAAATAACAGAACGCAGGGCACGGCACGGCGACCACGTGGACAGCACGCAGTCGGCGGGCGGATGGCTGGTCAAGGACATTAGCAGAGGCGGCTACATTCCCACGACAGGACTGCGGTACCCTCAGATAAGTAACGAAGCTCGTAATATTCGTGAAAGTCGGGTGGAATTATTGCAATCATAAGCTACAGAGTGTACAATGTGGGGAAAGGACATAATGATGAACAATCACAACCCTGCACAGAGGGAGGGATATATTGTAACTGGTTAATGTTAGGTAATAATAATACTGAATGTAAAAATGTAGAATGTAGAATACTGGTATTTCATTATTGCATAAGAGTGTGGGAGCTCCCGGATGATTAGATATTTCAAACATCAGTGATTGGCAATGATGTTAATCACGTTAACAGCATGCGATTATATAATGAAGATTTGTCTAGTTGTTAAACATATTCATGTTTTTATGAATAAACGAATAATTATAATGTGTAACTTAGTGCATCGTGAATTGAATGAGAAAAGTATCAAACCTAAAGCCAACATCCTCCTATTAAAGGCGCTCCCCCTAGAACGATCCCTTGTCCTTATCACTTCGATCTTGCAGTCAAAATTCTAATATGTAGTAAGTACTTGCTTGGTCAACCTGAATCCCTAATTCGGGAAACTGAGGTAAGTACGGTTTCCAATATATATATATATATATATATATATATATATATATATATATATATATATATGGAAAAAATATAATAGAACAGGTAAATGCATTTAACTACCTCGGCTATATCATAACATAAAAAAAATGATTTACAAGTAAAATTAAACAGATATACACACTTCTGTGGCACAATAGCTCGAACTTTAAAAAATAAAGTTAGAGAAGAAACTATAATGAAACTCTACAAAACAATGGCCATACCCATGCTGTTATACGGAAGTGAGTCTTGGACATTAACAAAGAATTAGAAAATAAGAATCAGCAGAATAGAAGTTTCTTCGAATCAAAGCAGTCTATACACTTCTTGATCACAAGAAAAGTGAAGAAATTAGAAACTCTCTAAAATGTTTAATGCGAGTGATATTATCAAAGAATATAGAGAAAAAAATGGAAAAATCATGTATTAAGAATGCCCAAAGAAAGAATAGTCAAAGTTGTCTTCAACTACAAGCCAAAAGAGAGAAAAAATGTGGGAAGACCATTGAGAAGATGGAGTGAGCAGTTTTCAGGAGCCGGAACTGACTGAACAAGTCTAATCCTTGCAGTTGATATATATTACCAAAATTTCAAATGGGGTCTTCGGCTGTCGCTCTGTCAGCACAGCCGCAGCAGAACAATTGCAACGGCAACTGTACGTCGACCGGTCACTCCCCTACCCCCTCTAGTCCATTCTCTTTGTTTCCGGGCTCATCAAAGACGCGCGCCGCGTCCGGCAATTGCGCGCTTTCGGCGACTCCAGCGCCCGCGATGGAGTGCCCCCGCGGTGGCTTTATGTATCTTTACGCAGCTCGCTATTTGCTCTCACCTGAGCCCAGATTACGAGATCTCTCTATGCAATTCACCTGAAAGGGTTCCAGACTCGGGCTTTGTGAGACCCGCCATTAACGCTGACTGAATAACGGAAACGTCATCAGATTTTCGGCTTTGGATGGCGTAATTCTCAACAATGATGTTTAGAGTTGATGTTAGTTGTTGTTGTAATTGTAGACGTAAATCTAGTTGCCGAACCTTGACATTCAAAAGGGATGAATAACGGATTGATTGATTATTTTTGAGACTCGAGACGCATCGACTGCTATGCTCTTTAGTCACAGCAGTGTAGTGCATGCTTCTATTACGGAAGATGGTGGTGGTATTTCACCGTTGGACGATGAAATCCGGCGCCGATCTATACGTTGGCTAGCGGAGTTTTCCCCAACAATGTGTCTCACATCACATCATTCCGAACAAACTTCAAGCATCCGATAAGTCTCCCGATATGTATAGTATTCTATTGTGTGTAAGTGTAAGCATAAGAGGCAAGGATAGAACAAGGAAGATCGCGCATAGTCCGTGACCCATTTGTTAGAATACAGCTTCCGCAATCGGAGAAACTACGAAAAACGACCGATCCGAGTAGCCGGTCAGTAAAATTCTCCTCCACACAGCGGCTGAATTCGACCTAGATATATATGTAATTACAAAACTTCTACCACCCACAGGCCTACAACCGTAAGACCTCCCGGTCAGAGGCACTGCAGTGACATCAAATGACGCTCTGAACCACCTCAGCCGGAATCTAAATAACGAAAAAGTCATTTCCACAACTGAGGGGCAGAATAACGGGCAAGGAATCATTGTATAAGAGCGCCAGTTTTCAACAGTGTTATTGGAGGATAGAGATTGGTGTTGTAAACAAACATTGAGAATTATAACTGATGTTAATTCATGTATACGTTTGAGTACATTTATGCATATTAAGTTTTATCTAAGATTTGTCGCGGTAGATTTTGAGATTATTTTCAATAATTTATCAAATAAAATACGTAATGAGTGATTAATTCAGGTGAAAACATTAACACCAGCATATTCCTTATAATATTACCCATACGTAATTCATTTAACTTTTGACCTAAGAAGTACAGAATTCCTTAGACAATGTGTTTGTAATTTTCCAATATCGCCTCAGCCTGTGTATTACCGGAATTTATTGCACATTCCAAAGACATGAAGCGTTGTTATTGACTCGGGAGATTACTTCCCTTAGTTGCGAACAGCGACTACACTGCAATTTTGATAGACGGCTGGTAAGGTTGGTTAGTTGACTGACGAGAATTTCACGTACGCGTGCGATACAGGGCTGTCGTGTATATGTATTATTTTGTGTTCCGTCAATTCACAAATTTGGGATTTTCATCGTTTTTATTCGAGAAAGGAAGTTTTTTTCTTCGGAAATACTTAGAAATATCTTCAGCGTTTTCACTAACATTAATTATACCTGGACTTTAAATGAGAAGAGAAATAGTCCGTGAAATGTTGAGTAATAACGTAGCGTTTTCGGAAAAGTGAATAAAAACATTTATTTATCTGAGGAGAAGACGATAATGTGTTTTTTCACCTAAAATGATTCTGAATGTAAAATATATAATTATGAATATATTACATTGCATAATTATTCCTTTAACATATAATAGCGTGTATGCCATGAAAATGAGGTTCGTATAACACATGATTTATCGGTATATGTATTTACTTTGCAACACCAGAATAATAGTAACTGAACATTTACAACGCAACAGAAAATAGTATAGTTCCCAATGAAAAATTTCTGATTAGCAACACAGAAAAAGAGTCAGTTAATATTGTATCTAAAACATATCAATTTTAGGCGTCGTAATTTCCTGTATGTATACTACCGTTCTCATATCTTTTCTACCAATTAAATATTGCAGAGTAGAAACCTTATGGAAAATACAAAAGTATTTCGCGTACAAAGTCAACCTATAAGATTATGAAAACAGGTATAAATATGTTTATTGCTGTTACGAGTAATAAATTTTGTTGGAAGTTATGAATGCATGATAAAATTCGTGGCATTGAACTTCCATGACCGCATATATAATCCACTACACATCTAGAGTTCCCTCCACTTTGGCTGTTTCATTTTTCGAATCAATGGCTTAAATACACATAAAATAATTGCAGCCATAAACATTCCTCAAAACCAAAACCCGTTTATCAAGAACGATCGATTAATACGCGAAATATATCTCTGACGCCCACCTACATGATATTACTGCACTTGCGCTCCCTTGTAAAGGTCAAGAACGAAGCGACAGTTATTACGCAAAACCTCGTGAACCGGAAATAAATTTTATATTCCGCTTCCTTTATCCTGGAAGGTTCCGAGCACAGCCGGTCTTCCATCACAAGGGGAGTCCCCGGCGTGGAGAAAAGAACAGACGCTGCTCGAGGTCCGGATTTTACGGAAGAAAGGGTGCAAACAAATAATTTCATTAAGAGCCAGCGAAAGAACATGAAAAATAGATTGACGTACTCGCATTTATCATATTCTCCCTCTTGCTCGTCTTCGTTTCCTTCTTCCGCCTCCGTCGGGAATTTGCAGGCGGGAATTTTCACGGGTCGGCGATGGAACAGCGTTCTCTTTAAAACGCTCGCTTTAACGGTGGCCTTTTAGTCTTACGCGAGCAGTGCAGCGCATGTGGCAATTTGACAGGGTGCAAACCCCGTAATTTAGTACGGGGAGTAACGCTGCGTTATAACGTGAAAATATCTTCAATTTGCGTAATTTACCTAAGTGATGTCTGACAAACTACTCTCCATATAGGAATATACCGTATATGTTGGCCGGTCCAAATATGAACTTTTCGAGTGGTTTATTGCTGGCACTGGATCACCGATATTGTCATGTTTTACGTTTGTTTTTCCCCGTACGTTTTGTTATCTACTGTCCCTGCTGGTTTTGTTTGGCGGTGTTTTTTATGATAGCGAGGTAAAGGTGAATCTGCAACTGTGGCATCCGGCAATTTTGTATTTGATTGTATTACGATTATAAATAAACATTATAAACTCCTATTTCATGTGCACAGTAATCGAGAAAGAACGCTTTACCCGCAGATATAATTGAAACTATTTTTACTAAAGTTTTGTATAGTTTTGGAAATTCCTGTATTACGAACGTGATTTGTGAAAATGACGTGTGGATTCGAACGTAGACGGTGGATGTCATTGACTCATTTCCAGTGTCAGTCACATCATCTCTCACATAGTTTTCGCGTTATTAGGGAACCTTGCCAACGCATTTTATCAGCCATGGCGTTGTTCTGCTACCAATTATGAAAACTTTGAGAATATTTCTGATTATTATTAACATATATTATTATATTATATATTTTATTATATTACATATAATATATTCTATCATATTATATATAATATATTCTATCATATTATATATAATATATTCTATTCTATAATATTAAACCAATATTAAAGTTATGGCCTTTCAATACCTCGCTAGTCGGTGACCTCATGCGCACTACATGTTTGTCGTTTTTCCCGGCGCGCCTCTAGGGCGTCACTAGATATTTCAACTTAAAAGGAAAGATCAGTTCTCATAGGGTATTTTATCCCTAGTTTCTAAATTCCATCATTAACATGTTTAGACACTGCACAGAAGGCTATATGAACCTCGCCGACGTCTTGAGATTACCAAATTTCTACGTGTTTTCTACACGTTTTTGGTCCCGTGGTATTCTTGTTCGGATCATCGTTGCAACCACAAGTGTATCATACAAACGGTCACACATCTTTAACCCTTGTACCCTAACATGATTTGATTCACACTTACTACTAACATGGGGTTATTCATAACCCCATATTTTATTTCTGTATTTTAAGCAGGGAAAATGTAAGAAATAAATCTAAATTATTTGGAAACATTTTTATTATCAGAATTTATAAAAATATAATGTTGCTTATTTTGATTTTAATATAACATTGTCCATGACACTAAAATAACTTCACAAACAATTGAAACAAATTTCATGGCGATGTTCTGAACAAACAGGTGTACCACATTAAAAACAAGCAGTTTTTTCACTTATGGTACACCTAGCTTGCTTTTCTAATTTATTTGGAAATTGTTGTTTTTCCTCAATAGTTTTTATTGGAGTGCCCGATATTCTGTCAATTGCATTTTGAAGATAAACAGGGAGGTTTCTCATAAATCTTAACTCACACCAGTAAATTACAACAATTCACTAGCAAGCTGAACTGCTCATGTAAAAATGGACATTACCAACGATGAATACAGAAGATCTCAGTACAGCCAACCGCATCATTTGCTAATAATGAATGTTTAATATTTCCGTGGGGTTACTAGTAACCCCAGTTAGGGTTATATAGGGTTAATTCTGTGATTATAACTTGGTCTATTACGATTTTAATTGCATCACATAAAGTCGGCGATTGAGGACTGTCTACCTTCGATATGTATGATATCACTTGTAATTGCCCTCTTAGATGATTTACTTTATTATCCTTACATCTTTTTTGACATGATTTGTTACCATTGTTATACTATTCTTATTCATGACAATACCGGAACAAACTAAATCTATCGTGGCAACCATTACTACTTTTTAATTGCGCTCACTAAACTGACGTTTGAACACTTTTTCAATTGACGCTGCAGTTGGGGCGGAAGGATACATTTAACGGGGCGATGCAGTCTTCCGTGATGTTAAACTGTTTTGTAACTAGTCAAAGATTTTTTCCGGGCTGAAGGGCCGTGGTCCATTGGAAAACATGTTTTGTAACTGTTAGACAAATCCGCTGCTGGCCTAAAACTATACAATCATAGATTTTCGAACAGTGTATTATGCCTCAATGGCGCCAATCATATTTCCAATACACTTGGAAGTTGTAAGAAAAACAAAACAAAATATAAGACATTCAATTTTATACCTTTAGATGTATTACGTTAAAATATTTATTTGCCATACGAGCGGTAAAAGTGGAATTTATTTAGTGGAAAAGGTTGCGACAGATCAAAAGGTCGAGTGGTGCAAACCTATCAGCAAAATAATACTTACCCCGTGTATCATACACTATATTTAGGCAATCTTACTAACGTTTAGTTTATTTTAATCCAAGTGTACAAATCATTTAATTATGTACTCTGTTATGTTAAGGTCATTAGCAGCTACTGAGGCGCCATCAGACGAAAGTACTGAATTTTGTTTCCTTTGTTGAATTACGCTGCTTTGTATGAAGATTTGAGCTTTGTCTCACTTTTAACAGTAGTACGAGAACTTAATCTTTTAGCACGCTCTACAAGTCCTAAATCACTTTTACAAAAAAGGTCATTTAAAAAATATGTATACCGTCAGTAATGTATTCAGTATTTCAACGTAGAACGGGGCTGAGCAGCCCTTTAGACAAATCAAGTACACTTGCTATCAGATAACCAGAAAAGTTTTTCGATTACTATTGGTGACGAGAGACATTCGAAACATCAGCACTATAAAAAGAAGAGAAGTCGAGGCTGTGGAAAGAAGGAATAATAAGGATTTTGCTGTCAGCTCCTGTGCGTTGATGTAGGGGCGAGTGTTCTACCATCGATGTATTTTTGTCTTGTTTTATTTGTTGTAATTTATGATTTTTATAAAATAATATTCTTAGCATTATGAGTTTATTGCAAACTATTATTGCACTCTTCTAGCGCAACATACATTTTTTTATATTTATAATGAAAACATTCCGCTATTGTAAGATTTTTAAAAAGTACGAAAGGATCTCGCAGTCCGTTTATTAATTAATGTAAGTTAATTAACGTTTCAATTTGGTGAAAAAGCACAGGTGAAGCTTTATATAAATTCCTTTGTTTAACTTAATAAATTATTCGTAAATTCATTACAAACTACAACAAAAATAACTTTCCTGAAGAACTTACGTTCGGCGAAACAGTGAAAATTATTAACAAAAAAACTCTTTTTTATATAGGAAACGAATATTTCTAAGCAAATTTTAGAGACGCATTTAAGAAAGTCTTAAATATCATGAAAATATTGAATATAAGCTAAACATAAAAATATGTTAATTCGTGTCGCTTTAATGTTCCCGACATTTTCACGTTGTAGACTAAAAAAAACTAGTTGGGCATATTGTAAGAATTCATAAAAGATCGGAAATCATTGTCGGGGGGTTTGTAGTTTTCCGAGAATGAATGAGAAAAAAATTAGAAGCACAGGACACAGCAGTAGAATTGTGAGATTTTCCTTCAAACGGGGTTTTATTCGCGTTAGCTACGTAGCTGTCGCGAATATTCTACCACTATCACTCATTTCGAACTTAAGCATCCGATTAATATATATTCTTGGGCATGCTGTAAGAATACATAAGAGATCGGAAATCTTTGTCCGGAGGTTTGTGGTTTTCCGAGAATGAACGAGGAAAAAAATTAGAAGCACAGGATAAAGCAGTAGAATTCCGAGATTTTCCTTTAAACGGGGTTATATTCGCGGTAGGTACGTAGCTGTCGCGAATATTCTAGAACTAGCTCTGATGTCGAACTTCGGCATCCGAATAATATATATTCAGTAGCGATTTCCAAATGTTCACTTGTTCCAATGTTCCACTAGTTCTCCGAGAGTTTGCCATGTTTACAAATTTACATTTTATATTCTCAGTTGCATTAGTACAACAAGCACACATAGTTATTGACAACTGAAAAAAGAAAACAGACCAAAATTAATTCAATTTTGTTATTTTCTGAACATACTTGCCTCCTCACTTATCTAAATTGTACACACAGTTTGTTGCTTACAATTTCAACTTCCTCCGCCAGTTTGTTTATCACTGTTTAATCTGCTTTTTCATTTCTCAGTCAATTAGTTGGGCAAAACTTTTCGTTATACACCACCATCCGGAAAATCGAAAAAAAACCTTCCAAAAACTAATTATTTCATTACGCTCCCTGAACACAGCTCAACTCGTAACCTCACCCCATTTCTCACCCTCCCCCGGCAGTCTATCAACTTAAAAACTTCGGCGCTGCAACAACTCGTTCCTCGTTCACGCGACTTATTACCTTATTCCACGGGCCACTTCGCTAATAACACCCCGACACCCGAGATCTGTCTCGGCGCGCGTCGTGTTTGCAATGCGTTGCCAAACTTTTTTCCCTCCCCGCGACTTCGCTAATAAGAAGGGGCGCTCTCTAATAAGAGAGCGCGGCACGCAATTCTGCGCGTCGTCGGTCTGACCCGACGCGTCCCCTCCGGCGATTTCTGCGAGGAAGGTTTCTGGGGCGACGATGACGTCGCTTGCGGGTACTGGTGGGACGCAAGGAGCGGGTACTGGCCGGCGCATCAGCTTGCTTGTATACATGGCGGTCGATACATTTATATGTATACACGATTATATGTATACATGGATTTGGCGTCATTGGGTCGGTAGTCCGTCGTCGCCGGCCAGCTACCGGTGTCCCCCATGCTCGGGCCTAGAAAAATTCCCATCTTCGGGGGTAAGAGTGACATGAGGCGAACATGACGTTTTCTCTTCACCGTAACTAGTAAGATTCGCCTGCACACAGCTACAAAAACTGAGACGGAGGAAAGAGCTACAACGCTATTTTTGACTCGACCGGGAATTGAACCTGGACCAAAGAACGGAAGCTAGCTACTTCTGACATTTCTCATTAAATATCTTGGCTATTTAGAGGAGATAATTTGAACGCTCAAAGAGCTTTCAATGACAGTATCGTTTTGTAAAATTTTGAGGATTATCTGACATTTCTCATTTCATAGAGTCCTGCTTTATATGCAACCTATAAAAAACTATTTAAGGTAAAAAATTAATTGAAAAATTTATGAAATATCAGACTACTGTACAGCGACTAACAGGATACGATAAGCATTTTCTCGAGTCCTAATTTCTTTTTCAATCTTTTACTATTTTTTTCTTATCATCAGGTCTCTTCACTTGCGCAGCTCCCGGCGCTCGCCAAGTCTGCTCATGCCTAGCACCCGCGCTGCGGTTGTTTGGTTAGTGTTTCCAGCGCGTCAGCAGCTAAGGCCCTGAGACCTGAAAGTTTTGTGCATGTTTTATCGCGAGAGTTGGCAGTGATCTCCGGCGGATGGATGGTGTGAACCAAAGCATTTCGCCCTCAAAAATGTCGCCGAATGAGGCCGAAACGTTGGCACCTTTGTCTAGGGAGCGGCGTCTCCCAGCCAACTACTGTAGCTACTGACTCCATCCGCGGAAGCCTACGTTCCCGATCTACATGTAGTCTTACGAAGATTTCCCTATCTAGGAATCTCCTCCAGCAGGGCACCGCCCCATCTAGGTACTGCCTACAAATAATATTTTGATTAACTGAATTTATTAATATTGTGTATGCTAAATCGGTTCATGATAAGTGCAAACAGGACTTCATTTAAGATATCTGGCTGCAAAACTAGAGATGTCTTGTGGGAAGCAAAATTTTCTTGGCTAAATGGCTAGTAAGTTTAAATCATTGAAGTTATCATGCCTTTTGGGATGTAAACACTATTCTCTAAAGGCCTAATTTTTAAATCTTCCGACAGTAATCGAGTACTATTTTCGTCTTAATGAAATACCGCATAGGCGCATTGACATAAGGAAAGGATGAAATATATCTGAGACAGTTATGTAGTTCTCGGACGTCAAAAATGGTAAATAGCATTACTGTATTTGTAGATATGTTCTAGTTAAAAGTATAGCCACGTCAACAATACACCCTACGCTTGCAAACGCCAACGCAATGGCCAACAATGTAGCTGGCGTTAGGCATGAGCAAGTGACAAATCTGCAGAGTTCACGCATTAGGTACTAACAGATTTCATTCATATGAAAGTCGTTTTTTACTCCATGTTTCCCATTGCTTATTGAATAATATAACTCTGCCGTTACCCACATCACCACACACACGGTCTATTCATCATCAAATTCTGTTTCCACTCCTGTCATTCTCTTGCTTTCCTTGCAGTCCCTTTCGCGTATTCCATCGAGCGAATCCCAAACCCCCTCTTCCACCAGACCGTTTGCCCATAAATCGCCCATATCAGCGCCCGGCGCTTTCCTCGTGGTGCTATAGTTTTTACGATCGAGTGTGGAGGGAGGGGGTTGTGTTTGAGGAAGATGAAAAGGAAGAGAGATTGAGAAGGAAGAAAGATTCATGTGTATAACAATATATCGGATGTTTTTATTTATTTATTTATTTATTTATTTATTTATTTATTTATTTATTTATTTATTTATTTATTTATTTATTTATTTATTTATTTATTTATTTATTTATTTATTTATTTATTTATTTATTTATTTATTTATTTATTTATTTATTTATTTATTTATTTATTTATTTATTTATTTATTTATTTATTTATTTATTTATTTATTTATTTATTTATTTATTTATTTATTTATTTATTTATTTATTTATTTATCAAAACAGTTAAAAACAGTGTGCGATTATATTCGGGTGCTGGATTGATTCATACGATACTCAAATATCACGAGATCGTGGAGTCAGTCAAGGCAACCCGATTTTACCTAAAGTGTGTAATAGAAGTAATAATAATAATAATATAATAATAATAATTAATAATTTAATTATTTATAATTAATTAAATTTATTGATATAGCGAGAATTATTATTATTGTCATATTATTATTATTATTATTATTATTATTATTAATGTATTGCAAAGCTGTGCCGAATTCGGAGATGGTATGTCGGGACATGGTAAAGGACAAATGGATAAATCTTGTTCCTATAAGTACTAAATTACTGGATCTAAAACTAACATACATTCTCTTAAATACAAACGTAGTAAGGCAAGAAAGTTTTGTAAGCTGAATGGTTGAAATCTGGATCGGCGCGGACGGAGGTGTATCGTGGGCGGCCTGCGTTAGCACACGGCCGCGCATTAATTTTCGCTCGGGCGCGAGCCGTATCAAATTCTAATTACGGGGGCGGAGCAAACGGGGCGGACGCGGCGGCGGGGGCGGTGAAAACCGAAGCCATACGCCCACTGAACTCGGGTAGCGATGGCGACTCACAAAGGACGTCCTCCGTCCATCTGTTGCTTCACTCCCTCCGTCTCGTCATCCACTCTTTTTTTTTCGTCTGCACGTCAGTGCGTTGGATGGGTGTCGAAAGTTTCTAGATTCATTACAACACGGAAGACGTGTTACCAAAGAACCCTAGACAACTTAGGAACTTAAGAGTAGTGGAAGGTTTGTTTCCATTTTCTAGAATTTAAAGGAAATTGAAGCTCAGTCGTCACTGAAGCAGACATCTATATTTCCAAGAGTTTTACTAACGCATTTTCTAGAGTAATTTTTTATTTTCCGTGCCCCTAAATAAAATATATTTTTGGCAGCATTACGGGAAAGTATATTTCTATAATTCGTTTGTCTCTCTGTCTTGTTACATAGTTTTAGATGAATAAGTAACAATCGACGTAGACTTTGGGTTTGAGTTTGACTAGACGTGGACGACAGGTGAAGAAAAGTTTCGGGGGTGCTTTTGCGAAGAGACAACCCTCTCAGAAGATCTCATTTTACTAAGTCACTCGTTAATAAATAAAAATATTATTTTCTACAAAAATTGTGAGTTATCCTAAGCCAGATGTATCCATGTTTGAATTAGCAAGCACAGACTTTACTTGTTCTTCCCTATCATTTTCCACTCATATCGGCATGTTTACACTTTCTGTCATCACACCATGTACACCGCCACTCTCCAATCCCCCTTCGCGCACGTCAGTCGTTCACGAATGTCAACCGTGCGCCTGCCATGCGGTCGTCTACCTGTCGCTTGCATTGCCATTTAACCCCAATGTCCGATAACTCTTATCGAAGCTTTCCTGACTTGATCACCCGCGCTGTCCATTTGGCCATGGCGTTGACTTCATCCTTTGCCATTCTACTCCCCTTGTTTTAAATGTCTGTCCACATCCCCCTCCCCACGTTATTTATGTATACAAGCTTGCCTCTGCGTTGTATTTTCACACTTTTAATGTGTTCAGGTTAATCGGTCATCAACGTTTTGCCTCTCATTACTTTTTCTTCGTCGGTATCTGCAATGTCCTTCAGTTCTTTTTAAAGCATTTCGTTCGTTTTCCTTTCGTGTGCAGCGTCTCATGTCATTACTACTCCGTTTGTTTTGTATGTAGGTACATTTCATTTACTTTTTTCCTCATGTATATTTATATAACTGCTTTGCCCGTTGTTGAAATAGAAATACGTCAGTTCTGTTTCATAAAGGCTTAGATTTGAAAATTAGAGTGTAAGGTATTAAGCCATTGTATAATTTTATTATTAGTTTGTTTCTTTTGTAAGTTCTAGAATCAAGTTAATAGCGTACTCCTCAAACCTAACTCTGTGCAAAATTTTAATTTATTGTGAGCGAAATTTTTGAGCTATAACTCTAATTTACGACAAAAACCGGTGTCCTGTTTTGCTCATTTCATCTTGGTGAAATATATAGTCTACGCTGTTCTCGAATCAGGCAAAATTCTACTCAAAGTTTTAAATAGATTATGTATTCTGTTCATGATTTCGGTTTATTACAACTTGAAACACAACTGAATTTGCTCTATTACTGCCCGAACTCCCACCGCACAGTTTGATATCTGATCTCTGCAGTGCGGAATACGTGACTTGTAATTCATGAGGTAACGAACCATTTAGCAGAAAGGCATTGCACAGATACTGTATCACAAATAATGTTTTTCTCCAAAATGTGTCCTCTCTCGGCAGTGAAGTTGTGAATAATGACATGTGAAAATAATAAAAAATTCCTTCCTACACACACACGCGCGCGCGCGTGTGTGGTAACTGTACCGAAGTTATGACCCGCGATCTTTAGTCTATGCTTAAGGTAAGGAAGCCTGAAATATTTTTTAAAAGTGTCAAAAATATTTTTTTTGATAAAAGGAGGGAAAATGTTTAAGTTCAACAATAAATAAATTATATACTTTTTTAATAAAATGTATATATTTTTTATTATTTATTTATGCATATATTTATTATAAATACTTCTTTCCATTATTTATATCGTAACATACACGTTACTTAAATCTGCCCCTTTACTATCACAGAAAGCAATTACTTTTAACACAATACATTAAACTATGACTTTTCCAGATAACATCACTGTACAACATATGAAAATCATGAATTATTTAAGTAAAATTTTGCAAGGTATGGCCTCTTTGAATGAATTTAATAACACGTGCAGTAAATGAACTGGAAACTGCCACACACACCGTTCGGAATACATCTCCCACCTATTCTGGACTTTTCACCCACTTTTAACACGAACTGTCGTGTATTTACTGCTATTCTCTTCCCAAACTGATCACCGCATGAAAGTTGCCCGTTCTTTTACCTCAACAGCTCCGCATCGCTCGCCTGTAGGTGAACTTGTGGATTTTCTGCCGCTCGCAGCTTCGCGTTGCAACCCGTCTTCGCTCGCTGTCCCACGATGTTACCAGTTTCCTTCCCTCAAGCTCTGGACTCCGCCACGCCTCCAATTTCCACACCCTTCTCCCGCTCTCCGGACTTACGATTACGTACGATTCTCTTTCCAGTTCAAATCTTTCTCACCTACGCTCTTCCTGGGGCCTCATACAAGTTACCTTTTTCTTCTGCCGCGCCTCATACAAGTTTGTTCGCGCTTCCAGCCTCGAATAATTAATGTTGCTGAAGTTATGCTTTAAATGCTCGGCCTACCTACCACACTTTGTGCGTGTGTGGTCTCAGCGTGCAATATGAGATGCTGGATTTAGTTAATGTCCTTCTGCGCGAATCTTACAAATTTGAAATTATTTCGAAGTCAGTCACTCCAATTGCTCTCTCAAATATTGTGAATTTTAATGCGAAGAATGTTCGTGCACTCCACTTCACAATTACATTACTTTGGTTGATACGCTTCTGAACCTAACTTATAACTACCAAGTTAAAATAAACTCCTATGCTATCAAGTTACAATTGCCTTCAGAACTCAGTCTAGTCACCGTCGCTGCTGCAATCATAGAGAGCTCCTCCGAGGCGCGCCGCAATACTTATGGTACTCGCACTTGGGGAGATATCTGGAGGAGTGAATATTCTCCTCTTTCGTGACCTCCCGGAAAACATTATTCGCTAGTTTGGACGTCAGAGTTCGAAAAGCTGTGGGTAGATGGCGCGTTTACAAGCCATCGCTCCTCCGCGTACGCTACTCCTCTCTGTTCGTGGGCTTCTTTCGTATCTGATGGTGGCGTCATGGGGTTGGCTAATCCCATGACGTCACAAGATAGTTGAGATAAAATGATAATTTAAACAATAAGTAACAATTATGAAATTATATTTGATTAATAAATATTTTGTGAAATATTATTAACTAAAGTAACTTATTTTGTCAACATGTATGGATCGTAAGCTATGTGTTTTCATTGAAAATACTGGTATATACTTTACGGACGTCCATACCGGTATAGACGTCCTATAGAGGTATTTTACAGGTAAAAAGAATAAAGGTATTTGAAAAAGGTATGGAAAAATACCGGCAAAATACCGGTATTTTACCGATATTTTTACCGGTATTCAATACCTTTTCGGTCCCTGGCCATTTCAATTGTAATTATGTAAGAGTAAATATTAAAGTGGTTAGGCGGAAGAGCCTCGCCAGTAATAAAGTGATCGTGATTATTATTATTATTATTATTATTATTATTATTATTATTATTATTATTATTATTATTATTATTATTATTATTATTATTATTATTATTATTATTATTATTATTATGCTATGCCAATGCCGTGGCATCACGGGCATGTGCATGGAAGACCTGTGGTAAGTAGTTCGAAACCCCCTATGGCCTCTATTTGGCAAGATATAGCTTCCTACCAGGAGCGGTGGCTTAGTGCATCAACTGATATCACTGCAGTGCCTCTGACCGGGAGGTCATGAATTCGAGTTCCAGCGGCGGCAGGATTTTCGACCCTAGCTTTTCAGCTATGTCCAATTCAGTCTCTAACTGGAGGAGAATTCAACCGGCCGGCTGTTCTGATCTGTAGTTTTCCGTGGTTTCTCCGATCAACATCAGGCGAATGCCGGAGCAGTACCCTAACAAACGGGCCACGAACCGCGAGCGATCTTTCCTTCCTCTTCCTTGTCCTATCCTCACCCCTTACACACACACGTACACTAACATGCACTACTAACATGCACTAACTATGCTCTATCTATATATTTATCTATACCTTCCTGCGAGAAGCTTTCACTTTGGCTTTCACTATCTATACGAACTGTGACATGACAGTTTCATTTTTGTTCCATCCGGAGAACGAACCCGGTGTCACCGCCATGTTCCGTTGATCAATTAAAAAAATTCTTTTTCACTATATTACAGCTAGGTTAACTTCACATGCCTTCTAGCAGTCAAAACTAAAGAAAATCTTAAATAATTTAAACTGATTCTCCTGGATCGTTTGTTTCCCACAAACCCCTAATACGCTCACACTAATGGTTTAATTCACTAGATGCTTCAAGGGTCCAGGTTTACGATCAGTACGTAGAGACTGAACTTCCTCTCGAAGAAAGCTCGGTGCACCTTATGTTCCTTCCCTTGCGACGCAGAGGTCGTAAATAATGCATCTGCTTTTTATGCTTTATCCTGTCTTGTACGTGAGAACGTCGTATCGGTTTATATCGTGGGAGTTCGGCATAGGGAGAGATCGAAAGAAAGAGAAGAGGATAATGTGACACCCGTCATAGGAAAAAGACAACTATACAAATAGTTTAGACTCGGTATCTATACGCGTATTATATTCACGTTCTTCTCTTTAATATTAACTCTAATGAAAGGAAACAGACCAGTGTCAATATCAGGGAAAGAGTGTGATAAGTTCTTGAATAATTCTGGATTATTTTGGTGGTAGATTTAAACTCTGTGTATTACAATTACTTCCAGATTTCAGAAGCTTCTTTCGGATTTCTGAAATTTACAACATACACAATTAATTAACTTTGAGCTCGGAATACAATTCTGATATTAGAAAATTTAAAGATGAGGCAAATATGAAGATATAAGAGAAATCTATATGGTAAGTCCTGACGTGTTTTACCTGAAATGAGGCAAATAGGGATTGTTTTGAGTTTTCTATTATTTAATTGTGTTGGTATTGAAATAAAGAAGGTACAAAGAAGTATAGTAAAATAACTTAAGTAAAATAAAATAAGTAACATATCAAAAATAATGACACAAAAATATTTCTGTCAATATGCAAAGGAAGCTTGAGATTTTACAGAACAGCCATCCATATTACAAACGTGTTAAGAAACTTATATCCATTACTAACAGAAAAGTCATATATTCATATCATTGACTCAAATTTGAGGTTTATTGCAAGTGATGAATAAGGAGTCCAAATTTTCCCATAGTTATCTCTCCTAGCTATATAAGAAGAAAATTTTCTGTAAATTCTCTACAAGATATCTACAGATGCTGTAACATGTTCAAAATTGAAAATTAATGATGCTAAATAGCTAATCACTCTAATGATAAAATTATTTTATAACATTTAATTAGATACAAAAAATATTAATTAGCTCATTGAAAATAATTCACATTTAGAAAATATCATTTTATAAAACTACATAAATGTGCATTCTTTTGTGTTCACCCCCAAACTAGCATAAAATTCAAATGGGAAAACGAATATGACACGATATTCTTCATAACGTAAGGTAATATATCATAACGCTGTATGATGTTAGCCGTACACTTTGTTAGTATTGACTCTGGCGTAGCAGTATTTTCCATCTCCTTCATCTAGTCTTCATGCGCCGCGCCAGGTTATGCCTCGAGCTTCCACCAATCGGCGTTGCCAGCAGTCTGTGGATCGAAGCTACTCAGTGCTCGCAGCTCGAAATGTTGCCGAAAACACAAGTTCTGCTCAACTTGAATTCATTAATTATTTCGTGTTTACGCTCGCGTCAGCTGGTATAGTAAATGGTGGGGGCGGTTTTTGTGACCTAAATATTCGCCAAATATATCAATAAAATGTTCTTAAAATGCTTTAAAACTGCCCTAAAACAAAAAATAATGACGTAACAAATCTTATCAAAACAGTTCGGATGAACAACTCAAGCTGTTGGATACGTTACTGAAGTAATCGAGACCTCTTCCGTTCGTTCGAGTGAACTCAGCTTGCAAACGTTTGGTTTGGAGTGTTCTTTTCCAGGAAATCTGTCTTTAGTTATCCCGAAATCGGCCGAACCGGCAGTGTCGCTGATATAGTCAAAGAATTACGAAATCACTGCGGCTGCAAAATAATTTCTGAGTGAATAAATCGAATAGGCTATTGAGTAATTTTGTGAAGAACATTTGTTGCATCTCGTAAATATTATTTGAAGCAATAACCGTTAAAAATGACATGAAAATATATGAAATAAGCAAAACAATGACGGAAAAGTGTAGAAAATGATTTATTACTCGAAATTGAATGTGCAAAATAATGACCTTAAACTGGGTCATTTCCTTTTGTCATAATATAAAATGAATTTCTATACTAAACGGTATTGTTCTAAAGTGAAAAAATGACATTTCATTAAAATCCGCCCCCAAGTAATTAGTCGCTTATGTATAGTACACGTTATGTATGGGGATGTCGCGATATTTCTTTCCCTGTTGGTGCGTGAGATCCGACGCCACCATTCAAGTCGCCGTTCGGGGATACCATCCAGGTATCTCCATTAGCGGAGTAGCGCTTCTGCCGGAACAAGATCTAAGCTTCCGACTCATCTTCAGACATATGTGGTAGTGTAGTACATGTAAGTGGTGTGTGTGTGTGTGTGTGTGTGTGTGTGTGTGTGGTGTGTGTGTGTGAGTGTGTGCAAGGGAAGAGAAGGGGGCAAGAATGAAGGAAATAAAGCTCGCGTTCCGTGGCTCGTTTGCCAAATTATTGCTCAGTAATTCGCCTGATATTATTTGGAGAAATTACGACAAACTATCGATCAATGCAGCCAGCATCTAGAATTCTTCTCCAGATAACGAATTAATTCGGTCAAACTATCTTACTGGTTTGGAGAATCACATTCAGTTAATTAAAAAAATAATATTCATAAAGATATTTTTACCGTACAGAAATAATCTTCTGGTAACTGTTTGCACCTACTAATAAAAAGTTCTTTTACCATGTTTTTACAACTCTAAAATAGGCGATTGTGCTATATTGCGTTATTGAAATACGAATTACAGCTGTTGCCTTTATAATTGAATAAAATAGAAAAAATAAAAACATATATGCCGGCCCGGTGGCCGAGATCGCTAAGGCAGTAGTGTCGTAGTGATCTCGGACCGAAAGTCGCGGTTCGAGTCCCGCCTCGGGCATGGTTGTATTTGTGTTCGTCCTTTCACCCCTTATCATCAATCACCATATCGTTTCATCCACATAGTTACCATACCGTTAACAGCAATAGTGGTCGCTAATGACCTTAGATGTTGAAGCGACCTTAAATAGACCAATTAAAAACATATGTATGTCAAAAAGGGTTAAACGCTATGTGACATACTATGGAAAAGAAGCGCGATCTCTGCACTTTTAAATGTGATTGTGAACAATTATTTGGCTATAGCAACAACGGTAGCATTTCAGAGTATTTTGAATTAACTTTAAAGCAACCATGTCTCATAGAAGTGATGACGAGAAATTTTGAATTTTGCCAAGCCTGCTATTTCACCTTCTTTTTAACAAGATGAAAGATAGAATCTATAATAACTACATCAGTATTTATTTTGTGTATAATAGTACTTCCCTACGAATACGTTTTTTAGTACTGTATTCATTACAAAAATGAAAGTGAAAAAGTAAATAATATGGGTTTAGACTAAAAGATATTCAGACCAAACAAGAAAATTTGATTAGGAAATTACTAAATCAATCGATCACTACTTTATCCTTCTCGGGTGATTTCCTCGTCGCATCACAATATTGTGAAGTAAACCGTTTGGTATGGCGAGTGAAAAATCATCGCTGGGTGATGAGCCGAACGAGATGAATATAATCCCACTGAAAACCCCATTATCTTCCCTGTCTTCGAGTGAGGGTCGACTGTCTGGTCTGGCTACAAACGCAGACCACTGTGCGGCCGCCTCCATGGCGGAGAGCGCGGGGTTGGAAGTGATGGGGAGGAAAGGGGAGCGTCCGGGAGGCGACGAAGCGAGACGTGCGTGGGGGAGGAGATAAGACCCGGCGACGCGACGGGCAGATTACAGCGGCTGCGGCGGCGACGCGCTGCCGCCTGCGATGACGGGGACGGCAACGGCAGCGGCCGGGCTATTCTGGTGGTGGAGTCGGGGCCCGGAGCTGCGGCGGCAGAGGCGGCGGGAGCGGTAGTAAAGAGGATGAGTTTGGTGAGGCGGCGGCGGATGTGTCAGTGTCTGGGGCGGTGGCGGAAGCGAGAGTAGAGGTGGTGGTGGGAGCGGGCGGGGGCGAGAGAGGTGCCGGTAAGAGTGGCGGTGGCGGTGGCGGTGGCGGTGGCGGTGGGGTGGCGGTGGCGGTGGGGTGGGGGGCGGTGGGTGGCGGTGGCGGGGCGGTGGCGTGGTGGCGTGCGTGGGGGGGGGGCGGGAGGTGGCAGTAGAGGTGGCGGTGGCGGAGGCGGTGGCGTTTAAGGTGGCAGTTGCCGTGGAGGTGGAGGTGGCGGGGACTGTAGAGAAAATGGTGATGGTGGGTGGGCCGCTGGGGGGTGGGGGCGGCTGTGGGGTGTGGAGACGGCCGGGGTTGGTGAGCACGGCTCCATAGTGAAAATTATGATAGTAATACTCATGGTGGTGGCGTTGAGTGAAACGTTGGGTGTCGGCGTCAATGACAGAGGCAGTGGCGATAACGGGGTTATGTGAGGCGGCGTGGGGTGGATCACTGATGGGAAGGAGGAAGAGGGGGAGGCGGTGGCAGGGGTCCGGAATAGGGGAGGAGTCGGGGGCGGAAGAGAAGGAAGGGAGGATAGGGCTGCACGGCTACCGTGAGGTGAGGACAGTGCCAATTCTGACAGCGGGGAGGAGGACGGTTTTAGGAAGAAGGGAGGGAGGAGTAGGGAATAATCTGAATAGGTGAGACAAAAGGGAGAGAGATGAAGATCATTATATGATTTATATTAACGTAATGATGCAGACAGATAATTACAGACTCAAAACGGACGCGCCGTCTGACGCCTGTCATGCAATTCGATAGCCGGACAGGCTTTATTGCGACTATTCCACTCATGAAATTTCAGCCAATAGCGTGCAAGAACTGGGACCCTACCAGCCAATTAGAGACGACTTTACCATGCATAGTTATCAGTTATTGATTATCACCTCCTAGGAGGTAATAAATTTTGCGCCTTGTTTTGTCTACAGATAGAGGTTATGTAATTTTGCTATTATTTTTGTTCCATGGTCGGGTGTGTATCTTTTGTTTGAGAAAGAAAATTTAAAAGATTGGAGCATGAATATGAGAAAAGTGAATGGTGAAGAATATAAAGAATATTCCGTGAAAACGATATGAACGTGACTGCGAAAATGATACAAGAGAAATGTTCCAAAGAATTCAATAGAAATATTAACCCCTTTACAGATATGGAATTTCAAGTCGCTAGAGAGGCTAGAAATGCAAAGAGAAAGTTACTACAAAACATTCCGGAGAAACGAAAGGTTAGTGCAGTATTCCTTCAATCTCAAGAGTACCAATTAATGATTGATACGTGTGAAGAAAGTACGCAAGACGGGTTGCAAGTTCTTTCTTGGCGCCTCACTAGAATTAGCGTGACAAGGTGGAATTAGGTTATGATGGTAAAGAAACCGGTAGAATAGCCTATAAACCCGTCTTTTCCAAGGCTTGTCAAGGAGGCGATGGAAAGTTTACAGAGACGAAATGGTTGACACCAAATGAAGAGTCGCCTTCTAGATGTCCGGTACGATTATACACACTTTTGGCAGAAAAACGCATAGATAACATTAAAACTGATCGATGTTTTGTCACACCTAACACTTCCTACCAAAAGTCAGGTATTTAGTACAATAACTGCCTTGTTGGGGAAAATCAGTTGTATACGTGGACGAAAACGTACACAGCTAAAGTTGGACTTGACACAAAAAAACAGAAAATAACTAATCTTCTTGTCGTTCAACTGCAGTTCTGAAATGCTCGAAGTTGGCATACAAGAGCAAGAAATAATAAAAATTACAGGACATTCCAACACATCGTCACTCAAGACATATCTCCAAATGAATGAGGAACACCATTCTTCAATTATTAATAAATGAAGACAAAGTAGCACTTCATATTGAACATCTTCCTTACAAATAAGCGAACAAAACACGTTTCCTTCGAATTTAAAATTTAAAGATTGTGTATTCAATAACTGTTTTTTCAAGTAATTTCGCTCTTAGTTTGTCTTATGTTTATTTTGTTGTTTATAATATCCCTTATGTATATATTTCTGTTCGATGTAAAAATATTTGAATAAAACAATGTTAATTCGATGTAAAAATATTTGAATAAAACAATGTTAATTCGATGTAAAATATTTGAATAAAACAATGTTATTCGATGTAAAAATATTTGAATAAAACAATGTTAATTCGATGTAAAAATATTTGAATAAAACAATGTTAATTCTCCTCGCTTCGCGAGTTCGAGGGATTTATTGACAATTTTCAAACCACTCGTGGAATTACCTTTGATAATTAGTTGCGATGGCATTCCAATTTTATCTTAAAAACCATAAAACGTATGTGAGGAAAACATCTATTCCATTGATTCTGAAATATTTACAATCAGTTGGATAGTATAAATCGTTATTTAAGGGGAACGTTCCTCTCATTACACTAATGCGATCGGAGTACTAAATCCCCCTAACTATATTACCAAAAAACCGGTTGGGTTGGTACTGCTGGCATTTATTTGTGCTATGCAAGATCGTATCAAATAAATATTTACGAAATAGTACAAAAAGTAAGTGTTTGGAGTAAGAATGACATGTTGACGGACGAGATGATAACAAGAACAGAGTCCGATATTTTGTAACGTGCGCACCAATGACTCTTTCCTACAATTCGCAAACATTATTTTTTAGTACGAATTAATGAAAACTTACAAGTAGATACTCTTACATCATTCTCAATTTATAAGGCGGCGGTCATGTTGATTCATGCCGCTCAAGTGTTTTTGTTTATTTTGAAGGTGCCAGTTGTTTGATACGGCCATGGCGTCTAGGCGGTACGCGTACGTCAAAGAATATTTCCATATAACATTAGGTCTTATTACTGACATCCTGACGAATAAGGTTGCAAAGATTCATGTTTTGCTTGAATGACTGTCTTTCGAAGTTTTCACCTCCAAAGGGTCCTAAAAAAACAAAAATACTTCTTTCTATAAGGCTTTCAATATTCCAAAGTGTGAGAATCAAATCCGTTCACAAGGCGAGAGTCATCCTTACGTTTTTTCAAGAGGAATTTAATGATGTATTCACTCATCATCTCTCCGGGTGCATTAAAACAATAAAAAGGCTATTTTCTACACTTAAACCCTTTCACCGAAATATGATGTTTCTAAGCTCTACTTTGAACGTTTTGGAGAGAGAGAGAGAGAAAAAAGCCAATTCCCTACTAGTAGACTGAGACGGGACTCAGTTGCTCGGTCAGATGGACCTGGAGATGTCTAACCGTGAGTAACGGACAAACACACAAATCCAAGTATTTACCAGATTACCAAAATAACCTACGTGTATCTTTGCACATATTATGTAAGGGAGTAGTACTCTATCAAATGAGTCAGGGATATTGCGCGAGATTTCCTTTCTCCTCTTTGACTCACCTTCACACACACACACACCACACACACACCACACACACTCATGCACTGCACTACCTCACACGCCGGGAGTCCAGTCGGGAATTTCAAACTTGTCCCGGCGGGGGAGGCGCACAGCTAGGAGAGATTCCAGATGGAGAAACCCTGCAAATCGTCACCTCCCGAAATACACATGCACCACGCTTACGGGACGACGATCTCAGCAGCTGACGCGGTCGGATACCATAAATACCCAGTCACTAAAAGGCGACCGAGCGTGTGGGGAGAAGAGGGCAGCGAGGCGGGCGCGTGAGGCAGGGTAGGACGAAGCCGCGGCCTCTTAGTGCGCACAGACGGAGGGAGCTCTGTCCTAATGGAGTTTGCCCTTGCCCTCGCCCTCTCCCCTCGTCCTAGCCCTCGCCTTTCGTCGAGATCGTCTATGTGCGCGCACCCGGAAATAATGGGCGACTGTGTAATGAGCGCTGCCGGGCGGGTGCACGAGAAGGCTGGGCAAACAAAGAGGATAACCAAAGGGAGGGAACCAGTGCGGTTGGGATGTTTCGCAATACTCTGCTTTTATATTGATTTAAAGTAAGCAAACAGGAACATAAAGCCAGTCTCAACGGTGGGCGTTTGTTAAGGATTTCACTATCTGCAGTCTGGTAAGAACATTCGAAATAAATAAGTTTGAGCTAAAGATGGCGTACGAGAACGCCTAAATAAAAATTCTGATTTTTAAGTTTGTTTTTCTTTTAAGGTGATTTACTACCTTCAAGTATTCAAAATCAATATCATAAATAACGGACTTTCTGGGTCGCAATTATCGGCTATCGCTCAGGTTTGCGAACTTCAAACGCGTCCAAATTTTACTCTATATCGGCTACTAAATATTGGAACTTATTATCGGCTACTCATTATTATGGCGTTATTTATTATTGAATGAGTGAGCGATTGGTTCAGTAGGAATTTGTGCTATGGAGCTTAATGCGAGCTTATGACAAACTGGACTGGACGGGAGGTATATTCAAGCAAATGCGAGAGATGAGCACATGAACACGTGAGCACATGGTGAGGAAAGAAACTAGTTTTTCTTTCGAAAATTTGACGGTCAAGTGTTATACTAAGAATTTGTTAGTAAATGAGCTGACTGTGAGGGTAGTAAGTGAGAAATGGACAAATTCGTAATCTAGTGGGTGAACGAGTAAGTGAACGAGTGTGTGGGTGAGTGAATATGTGGGTCAGTGCGTGGATGGGTGTGTGAGTGAGTGAATGTGTGGGTTAGTCCTGGGTGAATAGGTCGATGAATGAGTGGGTGAGTAACTGAATGAGTGAGTGACTGGATGAGTGGGTGAGTAAATGAATGGGGGGAGTGGTGGGTGAATGAGTGAGTAGAGGAGTGAGAGGTGATTAAGAGGATCAGTGGGTGGCCGGACGAACCAAAGCGACCAGCGAAAAGGGTTGAGTACTATGTAGTAGTATATTAGTGTGATGTAATGTGCGTGTGAATGATATATGTGCTATGTGATATGGTGTAGTTTGGTATGATAGTGTCATATGGAGTGATGTAGTACATATAATATGATAGAAGGATAAAGTACCCAAGTTTATTACCGAAAAAAAAATTGAAAGGAACATATTATCTAACTTCGTAAAAAAATGGTGGTAAAACCAGAAAATCAAATAATGAAATATTCTGAAAGAGAAATAATTATTAAATTTTGAAATTGTTAAAAGCTAATGATTTTTGCAACCCCTGAAGTCTTTGCTTTTGCGATAAATACAAATGTAAACAAGAAAAAATTAATTTAATTTGACGCATCAATATCACAAACATTAAATATTAGTTCGTACAATACTTTAAAAGGAAATTTTCGTAATATCATTTACAATGTCATCATGAAATTTCATTTGAAGACATAAACTAAAATAATTGAAATTTACTGACCGTGTATGCGCACGCAAGCCAAGACATTGATTATTGATTCTGGGCGTGATAACTGCTAAGGTAAATTTTTCGGTAAGTGAAGTGCCTGTTTTTTGTTGTTGTTTTTTATCTCGGGAGGTGACAGTAATCTTTCCCCGCTGCATGGCGAGACCTGGCATCGACCTACAAGCGCACTTGACGTGCTTTCTCCAACCAGCGGGGCATAGCCCCTGCCTGGACAAGCTCTAAGACCTCGACAGGTCTCCCGACACATGTGTTAGAGTAGTGTTTGCAAGTGTAAGTGGGTGAAAGTAACTACCGAAAACTACCGATCAGAGCAGCCGGTCGCTAGAATTCTCCTCCGCACAGGGGCTGAATTCGACCTAGCTATCCAGTTAATGTCGAAAATCCTGCCACCGTCCAGACTCGAAACCCAGGACATTCTGCAGTGACATCAATTTTTGCACTGAGCTACCTAAACCTGTACAAAGCAAGAGATATGTCATACACATTTGACGTCACATTTAGTAATAGTATTCAAAGTAACAATACAGAAAGTAAAATAATAATGAATCAGACAGTTGTTTAATTACAACATATAAGACAGAAATGGACGGTTTTATAATATCAGCTGAACGGTATTGGAAAGTGTGACTGTGCGTTTTTCAACGCATATCTCATTTAAATGTTTTGAGACAATGGTTCTTCTAACACGCAATTTATTTGCAATGTCATATTTAGTAACAATATTAGACTAACGATTTGAAAAGAATAATTAGAATAAACCCAAGCGATCTTTTAAATATCAGAAAGACAAAAAGGTTTTGTAGTATCAGCCGACCACTCTTAAAAATTGTAAATGTACGTTGTTCAACATATTTTCCATTCAAATATTGTGAGACAACGACTCTTCGAAAAGTCATTTAATTGCATAACACTCAGCGTTGGATTTTGAGCCACCTGAGATGAAAACCCACAATGATCTCCGTTGAACACACAATCAGATAATAGAAACCTATTCCATTGCACGCGAATGAGTTCCAATGCAGGTGGACAGTATGCGTAACCTGATGCTGTTTCCCCAGAGCTCACAGTTGGCATCCTTTATTGGTAGTAGCGCCTTGGGGGAGCACTAATCAACATACATGTGCAGCGTATATACCGAAATCAATGTGCTTCTCTGTTGAATTACCAGGCAACTCTATTAACCAAATGGGCCCGCGTATTCCCAGAGATTCTCGTCATTGATCTTTTGAATTGATTACAAGTACATTACAAAAAAAACTAGTTTTGTTGAGTAGAAATATTAAGGATGGGTGACTACCATACAATTATGTTAAATACACTTAATTACAGCTCAATAAACACACACACATTGCATGTCAATATTAGAATATTACACGTGGTGTTGGTCACGCCGAGTGCTTTACGAGTGTATACGACAGATTTCATGACCTTGTCAATGCAAACAGAAGCAGAAATACATACCATTTGCGCACATTGTATTGGATGACGTTCGGATCAATTGAACCAGAATGCCATTACAGAAACCTCCTTCAACTTACCTGAAAAAGAAAAAAAAGGGTCAAATCATTGCAGGAAAACGAACAGTAAATATAAATATATATATATATATATATATATATATATATATATATATATATAAAACAAAATATTAATAGTACAAAGGTACGTTTATTGCTATTTATTCTTATGAATTAATTAAAAGATTTATTTACAATTATGGGAAATATGATAACTACCAATACACTCAATTTCCAAATTAAGATAATAAAAAAAGTTCATTTTTATTTTAATAATAAAACTGAATGTATGTGTGTTTGCTCCAGAATTACCCTGATTGCTTGGAATAATTGCACGGTTTGCACGGATTGCAGTTTTGCACGGATAGTTTTGAACGAACTAGAAAAATCGCAATAAAAATGTTTCCTCAAATTTTATTTTTAATAATTTGGTTTGATGATAATTCCAATGCATTTACATATTGTAGAGCAGCGTTAAGGGGAGGGGCCTGACCGAAACGAGAAGAATCAGGGAGGGGCTTGACAGGAACAGAGTTGAACAGATCCAAGATGATCGGTTGATTATTTTGTTTCCGGGCGCGTCAACTTCTAAGATCATTAGCCCCGTAGGTGGTTCGCTCATTATATATCGGGAATAGATAGTTTTCTTACGTAGCTAGAACGTGAGTTCCAGCAACGATTGACACTCCAGCTTTCCGGGTTCTCCTTTCAGATATCTCCATTAGCGGGGCACCGCCCCAGCCGGCACAAGTTCGAAACTACCGACTGCTCTCCCGGCTTGTGTAGCAATGTAGTTCATGCATGAAAGCATGTGTGTGTGTGTGTGTGTGTGTGTGTGTGTGTGTGTAAGGGAGAGCAAGGGAGAAGAATAGGGGAAGGAAATATCGCGATCCGTGAACCTTTTGTTAGGGTACTGCTCCGGATTTCGCCTCGTATTAACCGGACGAAGGAAAACTAACGATCAGAGCAGCTAGAATTATCTTCGAGACACCGGCTGGATTCTATCGAGTCCTGAATGTAATGACAAAAATCCGCACCAGTCCGGACAAGAATCCTAAGTTTCAGGACGGTCTTGCTGGGAAGGAGATGGGGTCGAAGCGTGACGGTCGTGGAGGGGCTGGGCGGAGTGGAGGGGGGCGCGTTGTTTAAATTAGAGACGATCAATTCTCTACCATTGTTAAAATTATAACTTATTATTTACTTTACAGGAGAGATGTACTACGTTTTAAAAAAATTTGTGCCATCATGATATACTGCAAAAGGACAAATATTTATAATAAATGATTTTTAGATGTATAGTTGATTCATAAAATATTAGTTACTAATAATTTAGATAAAAACTGGTTAAACAGTTAAGAAAACGCGGGAAACCAATTATCACGACAATAAACAACAAAATAAAAGGTGAGCAATCTCACCTAGAAAATAGATCCTATTCACATATCTTAAATTATAATGGCTTAAAATGTGCATTTAAACAATATATATATATATATATATATATATATATATATATATATAATAACACACACACACACACACAACACACACACACACACACATGCCCGGTTGAGAAAGATCCTGGTTGCGCCTCTGGCGAATAAACCCTTTATGACATTTGTTGATGTAATTAAATATGTCTACCGGTCAGCTGAATTAATTGTTTAATTTGACCTCTTATCAGTTATAGCAGATGCGCTTGTGATTCCACATCAAACCTTCGTAGGTCGAAAAATCTTAGATTCGAGTCACGTCGATAGATTTATGTTTTGTTTATTGAGGTTTTGGGGGCATTGCGGTACATGGGCGATGTTCTAATGAGTAGACAATAGCGATAATAATGAAGTGAATATGTGGATGAAATGAAGATACTTCTACCTTCCTTCTATACACTGCAACCCGCCGCACAAGAGACATTCACATGACTTGTAGGTTACAAATAGAGCACAAACATACGTATCTGTCTCTAGACGGTATTTGTCGTTGAAGAGTAAAGTGATATTTGATTGTCTTGACTCGCAATGATTCATTTCGATATTGATTAATGGGTGGTGCTCTTGGCAAGTTGCTGTTCATACTTCATTTCATGACCTTTTAGTAGACCTAAATATCGGAAGTAGACCTAGGCTTGGAGAACACCGTCAGCTAGTCGACACAGTCGAGCAGTAAACCGAAAATGCCTAATACATAAATATAAATAGTGCAAATATAAGTGGCGACAAAAGTTATACGCTAGGAGTTTAGAAGATGTGACATGAAGGGCAAAGAAAACAATGAGATATCCTATATAATTATATAAATTAATACGGTTTAGAAATTGCACAGGGAAATCCCGGTACCCATTTTCTGTAATTGAGCCTGCAACAGCGGGTCAAGAATAAAAAGAAGACGAAAAGAATAATGAAAATGATGGAACACCGAAGGAAGAAAGTAAGAGCACCGAAGGAAGGCAATAAAGCAAAGAAGAAAAAATAAGAAAATAAGAATTCATGGAAGAGAAAGAAAGAAACAGAAAGAAGAAAATAATAGAAACCCACAAAATATTTGTCTGTCTTGAAACGTTTATCAATTTCGTATCCTTTTTATCTTATCCATTAAGATGTTGTGATCTTTATACTTTCGCAGCTACAAATGCGTATAAATTAACAATATCTCTTAACAGAGTTTGCCAATTCCATTCGACAGGATATTCCAAACACCCTGCACATCGAATAACGCAAAAGCAGATCTCATTTTCTTGGCGGCGGCAAAGCTTTGCCTTCCAATATATATTTTTCTCTCCCCCTCCAATGACGTCGCTTTTCAGATCGATTCGAACGCAACCAATATTTCGCGCATTTCACATTATAAAATCTCAAATTTCGCGTCGCCGCCAACCGCCTTTTCCAACTCGCGATTGCTCGGTCGCTCTCGCCCGCGGCTCGTTTTTCCGTTGCCCTCCCGTTCCTGCCTGTGTCCGCCGCGTCGTCTTGGGAAATACGCAGCCCGTGATCCTGTTTCTCTTTTTTGTCGCATTTGCCTCAGTCATCCATTATGTACGTTTCCAGGTGGATTTGCATGGAAGCGGATGTCGTGTTTGTGAAACCTGCGAAAGATGTGCTTCATCTATCATTGCCGGTGACGCTCATTTGAATTGTCATTGCACCCTTGTGAAAGTGTCGCAGAGAAGAAACAGTTTTGTTTTCTATAATTGTTTGTGTTATTATTCCTCCGTTTGTATTGAATCATTTATATTTTTTTGGTATTAATCTATATTTAAAAAAATTATCTCGTATTAGTGAGATATATATTAGCCTTGGAACTTATATTACGAAAATTACAGTGTCTAGCGTTATTACGTACTCATGAAACATTAATTTTTCTTATTTACTCCCTTTGCCTTCCAATTTTACATCTCTTTATTGAGTATAAAAATAAATTATCTTATGTTAGGTGAATAAATTAGAAAGCTTTCCAATCAACAAACTTTCCATAATATATCATCAAACACTTTGTAAATAATAATAGTAGTAGTAATAAAAATAATGTGAAATCATCTGTCGTAAGTCCCGTCTATTCTTTACTTTTCCGGAATTTCAATATACATTATCCTGTGAGAAAGCATCTGAGTGCCGTACGTCAATCCTTTCACTCCTTCTTCCAGGTTTTTACGATCTGCTTCTCCACGGTCTAGCGCGGTCCTCGCCCTCGCCCTCGCCCTCGCCCTCGCCCTCGCCCTCGCCCTCGCCCTCGCCCTCGCCCTCGCCCTCGCGCGTAAGGCGGCGGAGGCGGCAGCGCCGCTGCCTCCAACCCTGTGAAATAGGAAGCGCAATCTGGGAAGTTGCCGCAGAGTGCGCCACTGCAGTCTCGCCTCGCACTCCCGCGCCGCCAAAACCCTTTGCTCTCTTTTCTCGCTCACGCACCACACTCTGAAATCTGTCTCTTTCGGCTCCTCAAGTCTAACGATCTAACGATTTAGACCTGAAACAGATAACTGAGCGGGAGGAGGTGCGAGAGAGATAAAGGAAAGGAAACGGAAACGCGAGTGAATGACAGGCCGACGAGAAAATAAAATGCTAGAAATCAATTTTCATGGAAGGATACAGAGAGGAGAGAAAGAGGTGGAGAGGGGAAAAGGGAAAGAAGGAGAAAAGGGGGAGAGATAGATACGGAGAGAGAACGGGAGGGAAGAGAGAAGGTGAGAGGGGAAATAGGGAGAAAAAGAGGGTAATAGAGATGGGTAGAAAGAGAAACAAATTCAGGGAAAAGAAAACAAAAAAAAGGGAAAAGAAAAAAAAGAAAAAATGAAAAGAAAGGAGAGAAAGAGAGAGAAGTAGTAAGACAGAAAAATATGAGGGACAAGAACTATATGACGAGAGTAAAATAAGGAAAGAAAAAAAACAGTCCTACAACAAAACGAGTTGTGAATTAACAAGGGAGCAACTGTGAATGTGATAATGAGAGTAGGAGAGACCAAGGGCTTAAGAAAGTTTAAAAAACCGAAAAGAGAAGAAATCACAAAAGCAGGCCGCGATCTGCCACCGGTGTCTCCAGCCCGACATTTCCGTTCCCTGCAAAATGAGCGTCTGGAGGCAAGATATTTCTTCTGGAAGGCGTTTGGACTGCCTCAAGGGTTGGGCGGAGGCAGCGAAAGCCCTACCGCATCAAAAGCTGTAAAAATTCAAGGCCGCAGCTTCCTCAGCCCGCGGGCGCACAGGCAGCACCGTCCCAATGGCACAGGTGCGTCTCTCGGATATACTTCGCCCGACCCAGCCTTTCAGACCCACCGCTTTCCTGCTGTCCTTGTGAGGACTCACGGAGTAAAGAACCCGGAGTCACATTAAGAAAAACGAACTAAAAAGGAATAAAAAGTGTATTATGAACAGTAGGATGGAAGGGGAAACTGATAATTTGAAGAGAATAAATTAAGAAAATAAGATACAGATGTCAAAAGGTTAGTAGAAAGTACGCAAAAGTAATCGCATCGAAAATTACGCTAAAGTAATAGAATCTAAATCGAAAAGTGTATAGCTGGGAGAATGAAATGTATTAAATACTGAGAAATTACGCAAGGAGCTTCACTTGGCTTTGAGAGGTGACGTGGCGAATGGGAATGGACGACAAGAAATACGCCAAATGAAAGAGAACGGTGGAACAAGGGGAAGGGAGAAAATATCAATGTGAATTAAAAAGGAACACAAGTAACATAATAAAAAGCAAAACCAAATCGCAATAATAGGGAAATTTTCTTAAGATTTTATTTTTGGTTTGCTGTTTTTCTGAATAGACGCTTTCGGAATAGGAATATTACGAGGAGAAACAATTTATTAGAAAGAAAATACATATACGTATTTTCTGTTCGGGACGTCAGGTGGCTGTAATGATTTCAAATACGATGCAGGTAATCTACGTTAAAAGAAAATCGCGCCTAGCTGAATAAAAGAAAATAAAAGGGATGAATTCCGGGAACGGATAAGAGACGAATGAAAAGGGAATGGGAAGAATTGGAAGAGAATAAGAAGGGAAGGAATGAAGGGGAAAGGAACGGAAGTGAAGATAATATTGGAGAATAGAATGCAGGGGAAGGGAATAGAGAGGAAGGGAATGGAGAGGGAAATGGGGGGAAGGAGAGTAAGGGGAAGAAGAAAAGAAGTGGAAGTAAAAGGAAAGCTGATGAAAGAAATGGAAGGATAGGGAGTGGAGGGAAAAGGAATAGAAAAGAATGAAATTTAAGGATATGGTAGGGACGGCAAGAAAGGGGAAAAGGAAACGAACGGAACAATAGGAAAGGAGTTGCAGGGAGACAACTCGCGAGAAAGCGCCTAGTACCCTGGTAATGTAAAGGGACGGAAGGACCTCCAGGTTGACGGCTGTGCTGGCTGCGTGCCCTGGGGAGCCGGCTAGGCGACGCCGTAGGTGCGGCATGCGTGTGTGTGCGTATGTGTGAGAATGCGGTTTGTGTGGGTGTGAGGGGTGCCGGAGCAGTGACCCGTCGCCCGTCCGCTGCCAGCCCGTTTGGTCTCCAACTTCACAGCATCTCCCGCACAGTGAGCCGCACTGCTGGCTAAATAGCGGCCTGTGACGTAGTGACCGGCACTTTGTTTCCAGCGCTGGACACTGTAGTTCGTATCCTGGTTATTGCATGCAGGGAACCAAGGAATTCCTCGCATGGCGTCCTCCATCGACCAGTCATCATGTCAATTACTTCACTCCGTTTTTATTATCTATTTTCTAAATAATTTGTCATCAGTGGTAATTTTAACGAAGAGCCCTTGAATTATTAAAAAATCGTTGTCCAGAAAAAGACTAAAAGTAAACAATAAATTAAATAATTACAAGAATTTCAAGTAGTGTGTAAGAATTTGAAAATATACTTTACGTACCTTTAATAGGAAACACTCCGTTATAAAAAGAACCCAAAGGATTAAATTGGAAATTGACAATTTCTAATATTTTTTAATACACAGTCGGCACATACAATTTATTGTCAAGGATTTATCTGCTTATTGCTGATATCCGAAATATATGCATTTTCTAATTAAATGATATTTTTGTGTAACAGACACTTTATAGTCTGCTCTAGATACGCAAATTAATATTGAAATCTGTTGGAAGTCTACCACAATGTGAAAGAAGAACGGAAGAACAGTAGAATTTTACGATTTCTCATCCGTTAAAAAATATCATGATTTTTATTCTGCCTAATAGCTTGCAATTGTATTTACAATGTGGTATCGCCAAAACTGAACAAAATTTAATTAATGACTGTTATGTTTGTGATTATTATATTTCAATAAAAGAGGTGAGGTATGGCTGAAAGCAGAGTTCTCGTTTAAATGACATACAGGATTACAGAAGGATTCAGTTAAAACCATAGGCAGCTTATTTTGACTCATAAAATTTTCATTGTAATCGACCTATGTACTAATACCAAAATCGAATGTACACAACGAGTGGGAGAAATACTACGCTATTATTCATTTTTTCTCATACATGAAGTTTTTAAAGTAATCTAAACCCTTAAGCGCATCTTGGTCAATTTTGGTCGCTGTGGGCACGATTCCACCATCGTCGTTGTGACTGATATTCATATTACCATTTCACATCATCGTGACTTCCGCGGCCATATTTGGTCATGTCGAATTGCTGGGAAGTAGTCAGTCCTACATTATTAAAGAAGTATAGATGAGTTTTGTGGCTCTCAGCACAACCAACCGTGGGGTCACTAAATAAAGAGTATTTCACGTAGACGTGATAAATTGCACTTTAACTAAAAAAATGAAGAATTTGTTGAAAACAAACTCATCAACTCCCGAAAAGAACCCGTCCCTCACACCGTAATCTATAGGATGAGATCTTCTTTGACATTCAATAGAGACATAAGAGGGTTTTGAAGACATATATTACGGGCTTACTGTTAGAAGGATAGGGAAGATGTTGGGGTTTAACATGCGAGAGTTCTCGCACGAGTACGGTGGTTAAATAAATTTTAAAGAATTAAATTAAAAAATAAGCTAAGAAGAATTGAAGAAGAAAAGGAATGAATAAAAAATTAAATAATTAAAAAGAAGAACATGGATGTGACCACTATGAGTGCAGAGGAAACTCTGGAAATTTATCTTCAACATGCGCTGATTACACCGCCATAGTCTCGAAGGATGTTTAAGTTTTCCGATAAATATATCGTAGATAATTTTCAAAAGTATCTACTTTCATTCTTTTTTATGGTGGCCTTTAAACTGACTTTTAACAAACCAGAACCCTACCCCGCGATTGCTGTCAGAACGGCATTCCGCTGATATACTCGTCACTGCCATCTCCACCACTGTCTTCCCTGCCACCATCCCCAGTATTGTCATTCTCTCTTCCCTTTCCCTCTCCACCTGTCACCAGAGCAGAGGCCCCACAGCATTGTCACTGACTTTGTAGTGGCTGGGACTGGGAGGTCTTCGGTTGCAAATCCCAACGGAAGGTATTTTCGATACTAACTCCCTAGTTAGGTCGAATTTAGCCGCAGTCTGAAGGAACATTCTTGAGGGCGTCTGCTCTGATTAGTAGTTTTTCGTGATATGTTCGATTTATATCAGGCGAATACTGGAGCAATACCCTCACAAAGGGTCTACGGACTGCGAGCGATCTTTCCTTCCTCTTTCTTGTCCTATTCCTTCACAAACACTCACACATTTTAGGCATTGCTACCACGCATGTCGGGGGAGCATGGGGAGCTTACAGCTGGTCCCGGCTGGGGGCGGTACCCCACTGGGGAATATATTTGAAGAGGGGAAGATCCCACGTAAGCTGACGTGTAGGTCGGCACCTAGTCTCACCATCCAGTGAGGAATGTGAATGTCGTATCCCAGGGGGAAAACTTTCACTACAGTTACGGGCGTAGCAGTTGATGTGATTAATCAAGCAGCGGACTCGTCCCCGCCACTGCCTTTCACAGACCACCACATGGAATACACCGCTTTTGCCTCGCCGTCGCTTGCTCCCTCACGGCCACCGCCACTCCCGCTGCCGCCGTATCTGCCGCCGCCGCCGCCGCGGGAGGGTCCCGCGGGAAGGCCTCGGCGGGGCCTAATCGATTTGGAGTGGCCGCCGCTCGGATGCACCTCTCGGACGGCGTCTGGGGAGCCCACGCGCGCCTCGGGACCCCTCCCCTCCCCTCCCCCCCCACCCGCAGCGCTACCTCTCGTCCCGGCCGCGCGGTCCCGGGGGGCGCTCTCCCCAATTGCGGCGCGCGTCCTGCCTTCCGACCCGCACCGCCCACGGCCTCCAGTGTTCGCTCAGGGGACGTGGGTTTGGAGAAATGGTGGTGGCGGGGATGTCACCGGCGAGAATTTAGGGCGGGGAAGGTGATGACAGGGATGGCGGTGGGGGAAAACGGTTCCCTTAGAATGTGGTGACTGCGAAGGTGGTCGCGGAGACAGACGAAGTGGAGATGGTGGAGTGGAATATGCTGGTGAGGATGATGGTGGCGTCGATTTTGGTGGCGAGAGTGGTGGGTAGTAAAAAACAGGATGACCAGGGCGGGGATGATGGTGGCGCATACTCGGGCGGAAGGATGGAGAGAGTGGCGGTGGAGATAACAAGGGAAGTAGAATGGGGTGATGGGGATGGTGGACAGTCAACCAACAACGCCAGGAACTTTAGCACTTTACATATCAAAAATTGGTTGATTGACTGATTAGCGATTCTGGGCGCGTTATCGGTTAAGATCATTATACTCGTAAGCGTAGTGTAAGCTTTTATCGCCAGAAGTGGCGATGGCCATCCGGCGCCGACCTGCACGTCCGTTTGTTTCCCAAACTAGGCATCTACCACCAGCTAGGCACACCGCCCCAGCCGGGCCAAGTTTAATGTTTAAGCCCCCGATTGGCCTACCAGTGTGTGTGTTAGTGCGGTACATGTAAAGGTGTGTAAGTAAGGGGTGGGTATAGAAAAAGGAAAATATTGTGTAAATTAAGACTGTACGGTGTTCAGAGTGAATTGCCTACTTCCATACGCCCAATATTTACGCCATTGAACCCTCTTCATTTTCACGCATGTTTTTATAAAAATAAATTTTTTACTTGAACTAGTTTTTAGTTGTATTCAATGATAAGCAGTAGTAATACTTAGGTTAATAGATTTTTCTGAGCGCATTAAATAATATTGTGTTTATAAAATTACCAGCTCGTATCGGTAAGAAATAAATTGCCGTCGCGTTTAAAGCGCCCCTACCTCATCGGAAACAGATACTTGATAATTGCGCCAATAGCAGTCATCACACAGCAATCTGACAAGTATGTTGTGATTGACTAACGGGAAGCCTGTCTCGCGTTGTGTAATGGCACTTCGAAGTATACGAACTAATTTGCTTCGTGCGAACGAAATCACACCACATGATCCGTTGTTGCAGTCGGTTGTGGAGTTTCCGTCCGCAGTCGGTTTTCGGTTGCGGGGCATTGATTCGACGTGGGCAATGAAGGATTGTATTAATCGATTTATTACTTAGTGTTTGCGATGGTGATTAGTCGCGTACGTGTAGGGAATGTTTTATCGCGAGAGGTGGCGAGGATATTTTTCCGCTAGATAAGATTCTGCGCCAACCTACACGTCTGCTTGCGGTACTTCTATCCATGAATCTCTCACTCCTGAGACACCTCCCCAGCCGGGACAATCTCTAAGATCCCGACTGGTCTGCTGACATATGTGGTAGGTGTTGTGTATGAGAGTATGTGTGCAAGTAGGGGCGAGCATATGACAAGGAAGAAGGAGGAAAGATCGCGTTTCGTGGCTCATTTGTTAAGGTACTGCACCAGCATTCGACTGGTGTTGAGTAGAGAAACCACGGAAAACTACCGATCACAGCAGTCGGCCGCTAAAATTTTTCTCCAGACAGCGGCCGAACTTGACTCAGTCATTCACCTAGTGTCGAAAATGCTGCCACCGTCGGGACTCGAACTCTATGACCCCCGAACAGAGGTACTTCAGTTGATGCCCTGGGGCACCTGAGACGGATTGTAAGATATGTAATTGCTTGGCAACGAAAAGTATATGCCTGTTTTTCAATTCATTTCAGCAATATTCCTTTTATTTCGGAGATAAAAACTTGCGTCAAACTTTCAGATTTACGAGATAGCTTTTTTCGTATGCGCATATTGGGATAGAATCTCAATGTTTACGAAGAGAAACAAAATATTTTAGGAGAATTTAGTTGTAAAGATTGGAAATATCCATAACTGTAAATGTAAACAAATTAAAAGTATTCAATGATGCCAATTAATTGATTGATTAGTTGTTAGTAATCCAGGCGTGCCAACGACTAAAGTCATTAGTCCCGTAAATGTGGTGCATAATTTTCCTTTGGAGGTGGGTTTGGTCTTTCTCGGCTGCATGGCGAGATCCGGTGCCGACCTACCGTCGGCTAGCAGGGTTTTCCCCAAGCAGGACTCCCACCAGCGGGGCACCTTGGTGGAAGTGACCACCAGTTAAGAAGTTATTTATTAAATATTTACAATATAAGATACAGCGGTGGATGTGCAATGGCTCCACTGATTTCAAACGGAAAGTTCTGAACAGAAAGAGCAAAAATCTCTCGCCTATGTACAAGGATATAGTGCGTTGTAGCAAAATATGTTGTGGTTTGCATTCGCACCTGATTTCCGATCAGTGTCATAATCTGGAACTTCTATCTGTTTTTCACCGCTCATTTTATTGACGCACGACTCTGGCTATTTCCCTATACATTAGTAATACACCAGCGACGGGTTTTGTGTCGAGGGTTTCTTATAAATCACGAAAAACATAATTTTCCCTTAGCGCATTATTTATCCTTTGTTATTACACACAGAGAACATATTTTCTTTTAACTTTATTTGTGTTCATTTGAAACGCACTGCTGTGTACATCTGAAATTATTCGCTTTTATATACTATGATTTATTCACAGCTCTTGGAATTTGCAACTTCAGCAGAAAGCGCTATCTATATCAATTATGTTATTTGACAACCGTACTAGATCGCCATAGCAAAAAACTAACTACAACAGAGAATTTTTCATACGTAAATATCTAAAGAAGGACAATATCTTTAATTAACTTCACCGTTCCATGTACTTGCATGTTTCATTTAATAACAGAAACAATTTTTGTTCTATAGAACGAGCTTGCATTTGTTTTATTATTTAAATGCTAGACTTTCCCTACAAATTGCTCTATGTAATTTTCTAAACGTGCGACGCATATGCCAAAATCAGGAACTTACGAAAACTACTATAATGCATTTTGTATACACATGTATTACACCACATTCGTGCTCACAGCAAGGCAAATTATTGTTCATTCAGCAGAACGTGTTTATTCCCTCATTTCACACCCATTAATAGAATGTTAAAGCCAGTGAAGGCTTCACAATCAATGTTATTAATGTATTTTACCCGTTGCTAAAATGTTTTGATTCATTATTTTATATTATTACAGTATATTATTGATTATTATTATTATTATTATTATTATATATTATTATTATTATTATTATTATTATTATTATTATTATTATTCACGATTATTCCCATTTAAAGAGAGCGTTTGAACTTGAATTCCTTTATGATGATTGTTTGTGTTTTCTCTGGACCCATATTTTCTTCATGTGTTCACTATGTTGTTTCTTCCGCTCTGCTGTCCATTTACATCCTGGCCTCTTCTTGCTTTCGGTTTCAAATGTATGTTTTTGATGGTGTTCCTGAATTCTTTTCTATTTTCTGCATCATTTATTGTAATGTGTGATTGTCTGAGATCCTCCTCGACTTCTTTAATCCATTTTGTTTTCCCTGCCTGAGTTGATTATTATTATTATTATTATTATTATTATTATTATTATTATGCATTCCTAAATACTCATAGGTACTTTAATAATAATATGCCAATGGTTTTGTTAAAATAAAGGAAAGACAATGTAAAGAAAATTGTCTGATATGTTATGAGTTTAGTAGAAAGGTTTGATAATATTTTATGTAATACGTTTGCGACTGACATGCAGATTCAACTTTGAAGAAACTGCCAGGCAAGTTATTTTTAATATTTTAAAGTGTTTTAACAATGTTTTGAAGTGATGCTTAACGAAAACTACTCGAAACTCAAATATTTAGTTGAAATATGTAGTTTTCTTTTTTATAATAGATGTAAAGATTTCATCAGTGCACTTCAAATATTTTTATTCGGAAAATAATTGCAATTCGAACAATTCAGTGCATCATTTTTCCCGTTCATAAAATTAAGAACAATGCCTTATTAAAAATGTAACTTTTTCAAATACTTTTTCCAAATAGAAATTGATTTATTCTTCGTAATTATATTTCTATTAGTGTGTACTATAATTACGAGTTATGTAAACTCTGCACCAGTATTGTTCCAGTGCGAATATACAATGCTACTTCCATGCTGGATTTAGAAGAAAGTTTATTTACTGAAAAGAATATGCGATCCCTCATTTCATTTAGTTTTATATCCATTTGTAACAGCCTAGTAACGTGACGAAATTATACCAGTTCAATAACATTTCTGTATTTAACTTAAGACGTTCTCATCAAGATTTCTACAATCTTGAGACAGGGACCGCGCTAACAGTATATGTGTGCCTCTTCCTTTGATTATTTAGTGTTTTGAGGTCGTCAACTACTATGATCATTAGTCTCGTAAGTGTAATACATATATCTCGCGAGGTGGCGGAGTTTTCGCCCCGCTAGATCTTGAGATCCGGTGCTGACCTACGCATTCGCTTGCAGAGATTTGCTCCCTCAAAAGATCTTTACCAGCAAGTAATGCCCCAGTTGGAACATGGTATACACTCCCATCTGATCTTCCGACATCTGTTGTAATGTTGTGCGGTATATTTATGTATGTAAAATTATAGAATTATCCTTCAGACACTGGTTAATTTGACCCAGCTCCTTCTGTATAGTGAAAAAACCGTTGGACCTCGAACCTTCCGACTTCCCGGTCAGCCACACTAGAGGGGGCGACAAAACTACCGCGCAGCCATCGCAACCGGTCTGCTATTTCGTGGGGAGGTGTCCCAGGAGTGCGACCCTGTGGGATGCCAGCGTTGCGCCACGCCCCATCACGCAGAGGGAACCGCCCCCACCACACCCCAAGGCCTTCGTCCTCCTTATCCTCGCCACCGCTCTCTATCGTCCTCGCCCCGCCCCGCCTCTTGCCACCGCTCCCCCCACCCCACCCGCCGCCTTCATGCCGCAGAAGCACGCGCTCGTAAACTTGCCACCTCTGCGATGTGTCTCCGATCCGCCTGGGAGCTCTAAGGCTCCCGGTGCGCTTAGGAAGGGAAGGAAAAAATTCACCAGAAATTTTCTTCGATTAAAACCTGGAGGCGAAGAATAGACATGTTTTTAAAGATGTAGGGAGATATTTAGTTTAAGAGTCAGAGAGTTGTTTCCATCCACACGAACTATGGTTGGTGAAAAATCCCGTAGGCGTAGTGCATGTTGGATGCGGAAGGTGGCGGTGTTCCTTCCAAGCTGGGACGCATGTAGGCTTGCGGGAGTTTCCCATTCCTGGTATTTCTCCCAGCGGGGCACCGCCCAAGCCAAGACAAGCTCTAACCGTTCGATTGGTCTTCCGGCATTTGAGGTAGTGTAATTTAAGCGTACTTGCTAGTGTGCTACTTATTAGGTACTGTTTTGGCATTCGCCAATTATTGTTCGGAGAAACCACGTAAATTTACCGTTCCGGGAATTCAACTCAATAAACACAGTTATTGAATTGAATTAACACGAGCATTAGCAATACACAATTATTCCCATATATATATATATATATATATATATATATATATATATATATATATATATATATATATAGGGATCCAGCAGACAAAAAAGGAAAATACTTTCCACAAATTATTTCTCATTGATACCACGGATGTTTTGTGAAACTGAGGTAAGTTTCATTTGCAATGATTAATGAACATAAATAACTGAATAGAACAGAAAATAACTTTGAGGTCGCATGTTTCGGATCTCGACAGACATTCCGGTGAAGGGTGTTCGCTGAATATTGAAGTCAGTTGAAATATTTGCCATTGAACTCAGTTCCACACTAAGGAATTTATTGTCTTCATTTCGATAGATAAAAAAATGTATTACTTTCCATTTCAGATAAAATGAAATTTTCTAAAACAAAATAACAGCTATCGATGAAAGTATGCTAGTTACAAATTCCAATTTCGTTATTTTGCATATTCTTCACACGATAAGCAATATATAGTATGATGCAAACAATCTTATATCAGCTGATAATGTGAATACAAAAACTTTAATTTGGTATGTGAATATTGTGAACGAGATTTCAAAACATTATATCAATTCGTAACTGCGTGATGAGAAAACTAAATAGTATGTCATCGAAACTTGTATTTGTGATAATTGAACCCCAGGTAAGTTGACCGTTACTCCTACAAACACAATGCAATATTAATTGTCTAGTAAGAGCAAGTTTAACAAGAATAGATTTTATATTGTATTAATCGATCATAGCCACGAAAACATTTATTAAATTGTTAGCATGCTAAATCGTTTCCTTTAATTACAAACTAACTAAACTCGTCGAGGAATATTTCGCTAATAAATATCAACACAGGATTAGTGAATATGAAATTAATAAGTAATAAAAGGGAACCACATGTCAAAATTACTACGTACTTTAAAACAAGTTCGTATTAGTATAGAAAAGTTAGAATGTATGAATTAATTCTGAATGATTGATTTCAAGAATTTGAAATTATTAAACCGACGGAATGCCGTTTCTTGTAGCTGAACTGTAGTTTCCCAGTAATCTACAAGTATCATATTTCTTTATTTATAATATTTAGATTAATTACCAATACGTAAGTAAAAATCACTATTAACTATGAATTAACTAACCACGAATATGAACACTACATAACCGTTAATATACAGAATATGAAAAGGAAGGCTAGCAGGACACTATTAACATTAAAAGTAGTTTTAATCATCTGAACTTACTGAACATATCAACAAAATCCTTTACAGTTTCTAGCATTTCACTTGAACTCTCATTAGTGCGAACAACCCAGTAATGAATTCTGTACTACCGCCTCGACGACTCTCTCGAGCCCAATTTGAAATTTGTCAGAAGGCCATTTCTCTTCACTATCTTATCTCAGTTGGTATAAGTTAAACCAGAATGGCATTGCTTACATTAATTTGAGCATAGTTAACCTAGAATGATAAGCATAAAATATTTGTTCTACAGACCTCAAGCTTTTCTGAGTTGTGTTAAAATAGAAATTCTGTAACTCGCGCTTAATTCTTCGTAATTAATTCACAACAGTAATGTTGTTAAAAATATTCCAAATTGATGATTAAAAATAATTTATTCGATACTCTCAATGCTGGAAAAAATAATATTTGAATAGATATTTTCCATACGTTATCTTCATGAAATTTAATAGAGTTGTAAACAGAGGAGAGGGATAGCATCTTATATCACATACAGTTTTACGCATTATACGTTGGAAAATTATTTGGAGACTGTGCATGTTTCGTTCAGAAATATGAAATATTTCGTCGTCTTTAAACTTCCATATTTCATCTCGTTTGACAACGAGTTATGGCAAGTTGGGCAATTATGAAATCAAATTGTGCACAGTTGTATGCATCAATGTGAAAAAATAAAAAAAAATGTCACATAGTTTAGTAATCTCCAGTAATTTTTTGATACACATTTTCTTCCGCCGCTTTTCTAATGCAAACTTTTTGAATCAGTCTTCATTATATCCTCGCTTCTCTGTCTCTGTTGAGAATTCTTTGACAATTAAACCTCACAAGTACCATAAACAAATCGTGTTTCCTCTTTGACATTTGCGGTTCACTTCTTTTACATTAATGAGAAGTGCAAGCCTGAGGGCAAACGGCTTTGATGATCTCAAATTTCTCGTTACTGCTTGTAATTTTCTCGCCACGTACATTTTAATTTCTGCCAATGTGACCCGAGAAATGTCATACATTTTTTCCAGACACCAATTACGTTTTTTCCACTCTGTCCTCCGTATCTCCTTTGATCTGCAACGTTGAATTTACTACACCACGTGTTTACTATTGGTTAATTTCTTTCAAATGGAAACGGAAATAATAGAACACGAAAAGTAGGAACGAACCGAGCCTGGGCTTTTTTATGCAGGAATTTGTATATAACTCCAAACCTGTATATTTCTCCAAACCTTTGATAAAATTGACCACTTTCTGTTGCTGCATTCTTGGATGAAATGGTAACATGTTGTTATTAATGAATGACACTTTCATTAGAATTTCAATTCAATTCAATAGGTGAAGTAAACGAATTGTATTCATTTGTTGTATATTGATATATTTAAAAAATAATTGTTACAAATTTCCATCTTTAAAAGTGTATTAAATTGTGATGTATTATTTGTTTTAGGGATTTTAACAACATAAGAGGGCAAAATACGGTTAAAAATACGGGTAAGTAGCATTAACAATGACAAGTGTTCACAACTTTCATAATTTTTATTTAGTAAAATTTATTCTTAGGAAAAAATCATTATATAATTTGCTATTTATTAAAGTTTTGGTAAAATTTAAAATAATAAACATTAACTATTTATTAGCAGTTTCGTGCTTGTGAATTTAGTAGTGATATCAAAGTCTGGTACTGTCAATGATATAGGTGCTGGCAGTTGAAATAGGACATCTGCGTGCTCTACTGTCGCACGGCGGCTATCGTTGCAGATCGATTGCCTCGGATCATGCCAACGTCACGTATGAACACTACCTCCTCTATTCCCGTCCCGTCGGTTCCATAAACGTGACCTCCAATCGCTTTTGCCACCCCAACCGTTGCCGACATATCTTGCGCCATCACCATCTATCTGCAACTCTTACGCTATTGCCTTCGGCACCTTGTCGAGCTATCTTTCCTTCTTTTCGTTGATTGCTCTTCGTATAGAATAACAGTAGGAAATGCTGTTATCACCCTTACTAGCAATATTTATTTGTCATTATCACTTTCGCGCTTTACTTCTTAAGAAGAGAAAGAATTGTAATCATACGCTGCAAAGTGTGAATTTTCGACAACAAATCCTATTAATAGGCCCCTTAACGAAAAGTGGATAAATCGTGTCCCTATGTGTAGTAAATTACTTCTGTAATACGTTGTGTAGACAGAATCCATGTTTTCTGGTTCCTTGATGCCGAAAAATCTATTGACGGCAAAAAGTGTCTCTTCGTCTGTATTGGTTAACGATAACTAAACCATTCACACGATTTTCTCCAAAGTTGATATTCTTCGATGATTTGAAGTAAATCAAAGCCATGAGTTTAAAACGGTATTTTTATTTTTGCCGGAACTTTACACGAAGTTCAATTACATTTTCAATTTTTTTTTCAAAAATGGCTCAAAATGTTTTTATAAATTTTTCCTCGATAACGTAAAGAATGCTTAAAGAACGACGCAGTTCTCACATTTGTTGAAATTTCTGATATTTCTAAAATAGTAAAAGTTCAAAATGGGAAAGTAGGTGAGGCATGGTGTAGAGTCGTGGTAGATGGAGAATAATTTGCTCAGCAGGTCGCGATTTTGTTGAGTGAATTGGAGAAGAATGATGAGACCTTGTGTAGTGTATTCAAGAATGATCAGATTTTTGTGTACTGGATTCAAGAAGAATAATGAATATTTGGAGGAACGTTGAGGAGTTTGGTAGAGCTTGCTTGGATGAAGTACACTGTGGTTTAAACATGTTTACAGACGTATTGCGAGGCAGAGTGTAATAAATCACGATTAACAAGGCAGACCCTGGATGGCCAAGCAAGGGGAACAAGAAGCGAAGACAAGAGACGGGTGAAGCAAGGCGTAATGTTGGGCAAGGCAGAGCGGATTGAAACAGGCAAGAGCGAAGGCATAGCGGGAAGGAGCAAGGCAAAATGAGAGGTGCAAGACAGCGGAATGAACCAAGGCAGAATGGGATGGACCATGGAAGGACGGGAAGAAACAAGGCGGTGTGGGGTGGTCCAAGGCAGAGGGAAATGAAATAAGGCAGAGGGGAGGAAAGGCAAGGGGAAGGACAGGCAAGGGATACCCCAAGCGGGATCAACCCCGCCAAGTGAGTCGGAGCAAGGCGAAATGAAATGGACCAAAGCAGAGCGGTATGGAACAAGACGGAGCGGTGTGTACCAATGCAGCTCGGAACCGAGCGAAGCGGAGACAGGTGGGCGGCGGGCGGGCGAAGTTGAGCGGGTGGAGCGTGTCGGGGCGTGTCGGGGCGGGGCCACGCGTCGCTAACGACCGCGCCACGCCCCAAGACGACGCCGGGCGGGCGAATGTGGGGCGCGGGGCTCATCAGGGCGAGTTTAAATGCATCCCGCGAAGGCGGAGGCGGCCGCGCCGGCGCGACACCACGCACACAACCGCCACAACGGAGGAGCGCGGCTCGGAGGCGGGGGCGCCAAACGGAGCGTGGCTGGGGAGCATTGGGAACGGGGTCAGGAGGGATTCCAACTGTGAGGACGTGATGTCTACGGCAGAAAGATAATATATCAGTGGATCTTTACAAAATCCGCGGAGATGACTTAAATGCAAAGGAAGAAAGTCCTTGCAAAGAGGAGCGCAAAATAGGACGAATGGGTGCTCGCAAAGGAGATGCAGAAATGTTAGGTGCTAGGAAGAAGCCTATGGTTATCAGTTGGTAGATTCTAACATACTTTTCATTATTCCGCCGTAAGTCGTTGGAACTGCAAGAAACAAGTCGATTGAGAAGAGAGATGGAAATGTCAAAATGTAAAAATGATGCCTATGGATATCAATAAGGGAGCGCGACTCAGAGGTGAGGTGACGGGGGGGCAAACGGAGCGTGGCTGTAGAGCATTGGGAACGGGGTCAGGAGGGATTCCAACTGTGAGGACGTGATGTCTACGGCATAAGGATAATATCTCTGGATCTTTAGAAAATCCGCGGAGATGACTTAAATGCAAAGAATGTGCATGCTTGCAAAGAGGGGAGAAAAGGAGGGCAAGTGGGCGCTCGCAAAGAAGGCACAGAAATATCACTGTGCAAGGATGATGCCTGTGGTTAACAATTTGCAGATTCATTAATCATACTTTCATTTTTTGCCTAAGTCTTGCATCTACGGAAAACTTTCAATTGATTGGAGTCACAGGAATTTCATGGAGTTAGGATGATACCTGGTTATCCATTGGCAATTATGAACCATACTTTTCATTGTTCAGTCATAGGTCGTTGCATCTGCGGAAAACAAGTCGATTGAGAGGAGACATGAAATGTCAGGATGATCTATGTTACCAACGGTAGATTCATAGATCATACTTTTCACCGTTCCACCTGAGTCGTTGCATCTGAGGAAAATAAATCGATTGAATTAAGTCATTGAACATTTTCTACACATGTTTAAAGTCCACTTTTGACACGCTGAAAGTTGGGTGCGCGTGTACTAACTGATGACAGAACGCACTCAGACGTCACATAAATATTTCTTCAAAAATTTAAAACATCTTACAAACAGATGTTCCCATAACATTGTCACCACATGATGCACACAGCAGTGAACTGTGAAAGAAAAATACATAAAAGTGTAGGCTGCCTCGGTCGGAGTCAATAGAAACTTGCTGTCCGGGACACGTCGCGTCCTATACACAGCTTCCACCGTTGTAGCCGTCTTCTTGTGACTATTCTCAGGACGAATGTCCATTGTGCGAGTTTCTAAGAAAAATACATCAGTATATGAAGTGTGTTAATCATGTGTTGCCTGTTTGTGCCGTCCAAATATTCTCCTTGCGCAACACACTTTAATCTTCAAATTTAGAATGGGATCAAAGAGACCTTTACTGAGGAAACGGAAACAATCGAATTGAAATATGCTTATTATAGCAACGTGATTGATTTGGTTGATATAAACACACTTTATTCATCAGTTTCGAATGGGATCAAAGAGACATGAAATAAGGAAAGAAATATTTGAAGTATTAATTGAGTATCTAGTGAGAGCTCTACTATAGAAAATTAGTTTTTTCCTTGTTATTATTTGACAACAAATATCCATACATGCAATCTAACAGAAGTATTTAGCAAAGGATCACAAGTTTCATTCACCCCGCGAGCATGCATAGCGTGCTAAAAGTCTAATTGTTAGCACTAGGGCTCAAGTGTTCAGATTAATCTGCGAGTGCAACAAAGAAAAAATTCGCGAAATCCTAAATTCTTTCTATATTTTTATGCTACTGCAGATTCAAAAGATGAAACAGTCCATGTCCAATTAAGCTATTATTTAATTATTCGAATTTTTTGTTATTATTTTAAAAACAAAATATCATTTCGATCTTCAAAGATACTTCCTAGAAATAACCTATATATTTAAAAAAAATAAGGCATTCTGCCATGGCTTCGTTCAGAGTTTCTACTGATGATTTGTTTATTTCTTTAAAAAAGAATTTAATTTTAAATCATTCTTTAATTGTGCTGTGGCTGTTTAAAACGATAATGTGAGTCCCCGCTTCTTCATGTTGGTGCTGCTTGATGTTTTGTTTTGATTGTTGAGATATGTTTACAATTCGTCAAGATTTTGTTTCAATGTAATAATTGCATTGTGGCGTTCACAGTTTGCATGTATTTGCTTTTGCGGTGTATTTTGTAGAGAACATTCGGACAGTGGGTTTTCCTCGGTTGTACTGAAGTAATGAAGTTGATCACAGGTTATGTCGAATTCCGAATCGTTGCCCACGCGCCCCAAAAGTCGCAAACGGACATTAAGTGGACGCAGGGAAAGAGAAAGTCATCGTAGGTGTTGTGTTAGTCAGGTCATTTCGTTTTCTGTTGGGTCGTTGTCTATGAAATGTCAGTTTTGTTCCGCTTTGTACTTCCTATGTGAGAGAAATTCTGCAAACGAGTTTACTCTGTGTTGCTTAATTGGGAAAATAAGTTTACCGTCGAGCAATATGCCAGAAGAAATCAAAGTTGTTAATAGAAGATGATGACACATGAAAAACTTTAGAAATAAAATCCGTCAATAATAGTGCTCTTTCTTTTGCGTCATTTGGTGCCGATATTGCATGGCCACCTGGTCATGAGCCATACGTGTTCAAAAGTTTGGGAACTCCACATCACAGAATATCTTCGTTATACCCTGAAGATCCAAACAATGAATATTAACATTAGTATGGGCACAGTATTTTACATTTATCTCAGATCTCACTGTCAAATTTTGACGGGATATCACTAGTACGTTTTTAATTGTATTATTATACTCGTTTATTGTATTATACGAGTTAATTTATTGTAGCAATTGCTTTATCCTTGGGGATACATTCAGGCATCGATGCTATCACCTCCTGATTGTGGAATAGATATAAAGGAAACAACCGTGTGTCATTTAATCAATCATATCATCCTTCATTATTTACACGCAAACCAAGGAAGTTCTATTTTTTCCCGAACATTGTCAACAACATAATGTAAGGGATATGACACTGAAAAAAGGATTTTTGAACAAAAACTACGATAAATGAACATGGCCGCTAGAGTGTCACTATGAGAATTGTCGGAGGGTACGAGAATTGCTGCACGTAATTTCCTCAAAAAAACATTTTGAAAGAACAATTTTCCTAAATGCTGATTGATGACGATTGTTTTACCTTTTTTAGACAGCCACTAGTAAAGCTGTTCTTTGAGGGCATGCATAGCGTGATAAAAGTCTAATTGTTAGCACTAGTGCTCAAGTGTTCAGATAAACCTGTGAGTGCAACAAAGAAAACAAAATACTTCCGTCTGACCGGATCAGCTGCAATTCACCTTAATGTATCATTGAATTATTTGTTTACCTGAAATAAAATAAACTGAATGTCATTAAAGCTGTATTAAAATATCATGTAACACACGTGAAAAAATGATTTTATTTTGTTTGTAGAATTGCGGCACGTAGTCGATAGGTCGATAGACCTTTCCTAGACGCAAAATAATGTCATCTTTACCACTCATTTCATAAATAACTATTTTATTCATTTTCAAGTAAATTTATTGTTTAAAACTGAAATTATTTTGTTCTGAATCCATGTGTTCTATTACAAATCTAACAATATTTAAAATTAATCCCCTTGATATGTTGAAATTTATTAATGAAACATGTACTCATTCTCTTTATTTCTTAGAAGAATTGCTGTCGTACATTTCATTCGCTTAACTAGAGTTGTGTGTTGAATGTTACATGTGCAGAGTATCTCAAGGTAAAAAAATCATTCAAATTTCAACCAATGCCAGATGTCTTTTAGCAAAAGTATCACACTTGACCGCCAGTGTAGTTCACGATAGGTGAGAGCGGTTTTATTTTATTTGTTAAATGTATTTGATCTGACGATGAGTACATTGCGTTGATTTGTGATAACTAACTCCAAAAATATTTCTGCATATGAATTGTTTCGCTGAAACTGGACAAAAACTCAAAAACTAAGCAAGCGTTGTGAAACTGTTCCAAAAGAATTTTCGACAGGAATTATAAAGTTTCATCATTAGGGTGCAGATTTATATGCACTGAAAATCCTAAAAATATGCATGCAAATGTACTTTAAAAAATAGAAAAATATCCACTTAAAAAGAAAAATATACTGGAACAAAAGTGCTTCTTTTTCTATACAAATACTGTTTTCATTTACGTGTTGAATGATACGCATTAAATTTAATTTATATTGCAAGAAAATGTTATATATTTTTCCAAATTTACTGCTGTGATTTTTTTCCTTTATCTGCAATAAAGTTCTTATACACTGAAAACATGCTGAATTAATAAACGTTGCATCTGAATTTAATAAAGAAAATACCTTCTTAAAAACTTCAATGTGTGACCAGCAAGCACTTTGCTCCTATCCTTTCCGCCAATCGCGGGCCACCTGCCCTCCTCTTATTGGTCGCTGCTGCGGCAAATCGTCTCGCGCACCCACCCAATATAACGCGGCACGCGAGCCTCTAGGCGGCAGTATAAGCGGCGAGGGGAAAATTGAAAAAAATCTCGGCGGCAGTATAGCTCTGAAGAAGGCCACAACAAGATGGCCGAAACATCAGCTCGATCGACCATGACGCGGCTAATCCCGGACAGCCAAGAATTCATGACTCCGGCCGCGGAAGCCTACGACTCTACGTCTGTATATATACTTTCTGATGAACTGTGTCACTTTATTCACAAAGAGATGATCCAAAGCCATCACAACTTTTGCATTTACAAAAGAACAAAAAATAATTAAACAATTTAAAAATCGCAATATATGCAAATATATGCTCTTAAAATGAAAATATGCTCAATCATCATAAATATGCAAAAAATGCACTATAAGAATTCGTATATCGCTCCCAAACAGCAAAAATAATTTGTGTTTTTTATGCATATCAATAGGTTTAAGGAAACAAACATGCAAATATGCAAAACCGCAGCCTATTCATCACAAACACCAAAAGAAGACTCCTCTGAAGAATGTAGAGAGAGACAGACATACACAGAGACAGACAGACAGGGACAGAGAGAGACAGAGAGAGACAGAGAGAGACAGAGAGAGAGAGAGAGAGAGAGAGAGAGAGAGGGAAGAGGAAAGGAGAAGTGTGAGATTGAGTAGATCGCAACCGATCAGAACAACCAGCCACTAGCTACGTAGCTCTATACAGTAAATGAATTCCACTTAACCACACAGTTAATGACGAAAATCAGCTACAACCGGGACTTGAAAATCTACTATTTCCTGGAGTGTAGAGCCTGTCCCGACTAGGGAGGTGCCCCGCTCTGGAGAGAAAACCCTAGAACCGACCGACGTGTAGACCTCAAATTCCGGAGGAGAAAGAACACCGCCATCTCCCTTTATATAATATTCACTACATTGACATGACCAACTAATTATTATTCACTTCCCAGTATCGCCATTGGAATGCGCATATATGGATGCGCATGAACCAATAAATAGTAACTCACAAAAACTGTTTGGAATAGTAAGACTCATCTGCATCAGACCTCTACCTAACGATGCCGAAACGTCATGAATAACCACGGTATGTTGCATAGATATATAGATAACAAGAATGTCAATCAAATACAGAAATGAGAAGTATTGAACCTGGATATGAAGAAAGTCTGGAAACACAAATGAAAGTATAAAAGACAATAACTATCCCTAAGTTTCTCAATAGGTGTGAGAGAGAAGAGTACTTACTCAGAATACAAACGCTGCAGTAAAGAACACCAAAATGAGGATTTTGAGAATGGCTTCTGTACTTTCAAAATAATAGAAGATTATAAACAAAGAAATAATGAAATAACTACATGTTTAATGAATAGAACCACGAATGAGAGAACAGAAAAATACAGAACTAAAACAGTGTTATGCAAAATCATTCTTGCCTGCTGTTACTTGCAAAACGTCATATTAATTTTCACAGAGCATTAACTCAATCGTGATAAGAACCAATAACCATGGAACAGAGTTTTCACTTTCGATTATTTATATTTATTTATTTTGCATAATACTCATATATTAATTACTTTTATTATAATAATTTAATTTGTATACATTTACATAGGACATTTCAGTCAAAATTTATTTTCTATTACATTCTATTTAAAGATATTACTTGTTAACATTTTATTTCAGCAATAGAAAACATTTTTTCAAAAAATAGTTTCTAAAAGCTAAAATGTTTGTGGCTGGAGAGTGTTGTCATAATTTTTCTCAATATAATTGCAAACTGCCTCCAGACACAACATAAAACAAATAAAATGCCACCACTTCTGGTATCCTCAAACTTTGGGAAGCGACATGGTGAACTCTGACACAAACAACAAAACGAAAAACGTACCCGTGTTTTGTTAGCTGTGTTAATGGGAAACAGTAGCCGCGAAACCGAGCAGAATGTTTTTCCTTAGTAGATAATATCAGCTATTCTTTGCTTGAAGGAACCATAATATTCTAGCACATGGCGAAGAAAGTTTTGCAAAAATAAGACACCGTTCATAATTTTATCTTTATTTTACTAATAATCTGTTAAAAGGGGAATAATTCACCATTCTTTATATTATAGTACGTTGTGCTGAAGTAATCAAATGGCGATACTGGGAAATGAACTAAACTCATTTTTTAGTGTCTTCGTAACAATACATGTCAGCTTCATTTCATTGGATGGGAAACTATCTTAAGAAAGCCGGCATTGCTCATACATTTATTACTATCACTTATTAGATAGCGGTTGTCGCCGATGGTTTGAATAAATATTTTTCTACACTAACAACAACTGCACATACTTGACATTTTAAGTGACTACTAAATTAAAGATTTCGAATGTGCAAATAGGGGAAAGTGTTTTCGTTTGATAATAATCGTTGTTTTTTCGCATTCAATTCTTAGTTTGAGATGGAAAGTAAGTAGAAGTAGAAAATGTGAACATACATAGAATTGCTAAAACTTCAAATACTAATGAATGAAACTGTTTTGCAGATTTAGGGCAAGCGCAGTTAACATTATTGATCAAATGTGTTCCTTTATGAATGCTCAAAGTTACATTAAAGAAGAGATCTGTCACAAAAACGAAACAAATAAATTCACATTCTCTCGCAATACGAATATTTTTAGCTTTCTTTTAAGAGAACATTCACTCTTCTATTTTCCCTAATTCTTAATTTTCCACTACCTTTTGAGAACGGAAGCTTTTCAAAAGAACATCAAATGGGTAATTTGGTCGCGTATCCGCACACATCAACGCAGCTCCGGCAGAACGCCATCTGCATTTCAGCGACACAGAGCAATTTTCAACATAAAGCGCCAATTGCACAAAGCCCCGATACATGGCATCGGACACCTCCGGATTCCGATAATTTCGCGCCTGCGCAACCACCATCAACGGTGATCTGCTCCGCGTGCAGCTAATGGCAGAGAAGCCGTCTGACACTGATGAATTGCAGCCATTGACAAGTGGGGGGTTGAATCGAATTCCGGTTGGCAAGAGAAACCTTGCTTTCTGGCCTTTTTTAATTTCGTTATGGACTTTAGTGCGACTTCTCATGTTTCTTTCCTCACATTTACATGGGAGATGCGACATGGCGCAACCAAGTTCTTTATTGGAGGAAAAGAAGTATGCAGACGCCATTGAGGTTTTCTTACAAAGCATATTTTCATTTGGGGTGAATTTAAAATTTATTTTTTGTTGGTTTATAGATATTTGTAATGTATTCAAGTGTGATTTTCAATAACTTTTTATTAAACTAACAATTAAAATTTTATTTCCATCCGTTGAAACGCCCACTTTCTTTAACATACACTGAACTCTGCTCAAATAGCCACTTCGATTAAGTGGTCACTTTTAGCAGCGACCATTTTTTCGCAGAACCGACTGATTTTCTATCTGACGTGTGTAATAATCCCCGTTTCCAGCGGCCACAGGTTTAAGCCGTGAGCTACCATGTGCATTTTGTAGTTTGACCTTCATTAGACGGATCTGTATTATGAGAGGAAAATCTCCCGCAAGCCGATGTGTAGGTCGGCGCTGGATTTCACAATCCAGCGGCGGGAGAACACAACCACCTCCCGCGAGAAAGCATTCACTACACTAACGGGTCTAATGATCACAGCAGTTGACGTGCCCGAAAAGGATGATGATTCATTCAATCAATTTAAATTTCAATTATCCAATTCCTTATTGTAATGTCTTACAATACTAGTTTCTCAAATAATTATTCTTTAGTCGTAACATGACCATAGTTCATGGGGCGTACTGGATTGCTTGTCTGACCTAGTCTTCGAGTTTGGGAGTATTTTATCCCGTCCCGTCTTCGCATTTTCTCTCTGGTGATGAACCTCATTCTTCCACGCGGGCATCGTGTCGTCGTGATAAATTGGAATAGCTTGCCTTCGCCGATGCTCCTGCCGCGCAACGAGCGGCAAAGCGCGGCGATGATGCACGTCCTTTATCGGCCACGTAAATCTTGGCTGAAACGTCAGAGGACCGAGACAAATGGCGGGCCTTTGCTTGGCAAGCAAATGGGCGAAAGCTGGCCAGTCAACTGGGCGAATACGGGTGCCTGAATGCCACAAAGTCTTGTTAATATGTAATGAGATTCACGGGAGCAGGTAAAAGATAATCAGAAGCATAGATTCGTAATCCATAATTCTTTCGTAATTCATTCGATAATGTATGTGAAGGAGTCATTCATATGAAATAATTGGTATTAACTCATAAGTATCGTCTTTTAATAACAAAATTTAAATATAAATTGTTTAGATCGAATATATTCCTTCTTGAGAATAATATCCATAGGATACTAAGGGTCGTATTTATGAACCTCTGCCAGCAGCGCTCTTAGGGGCCATCTGGGGGCTTACTAGGAGCTCAAGGGGCATCTGGAATTGGCTGGGGACGTTCTAAATCTAAAAACACTGGCAGCCTGCTAGTCTGGAGACCTGTGGAGTATACATACGGCCTAAGACTTAAACCTATTTGCTATTGCTGATCTCATTCGAACATAGAATTTGTTTTAGTTACAAAATTTACAAAACAAAATGTATTTTTAGATTATTTTATGACAGAATTTAATATCTTTTCTTTTTCGGTCAGTGACATATCTACAAATAAAACAATATAATATTGAATAGAAGGCCTAGTTGACGCAACTAAGGGGTATCTAAAGTGTACTGGAGGTTCTGAATAACCTGCATGAGAGACTGAGTGAGCAGGTAAATGATTTATAAAGAGAAATTGAATGATAAAAGCCCTCTAGAACCAGTGAAAAGTGTTCGTGGGCGTGTTATTTTTCTTCAATTATTACACCTTTTGTATCTTATTTCGTACTAGATTGTGACATGAATGACATTTCTCCTACACTGATAAACGTGATTTATTTGATTTGCCAACTAATTTCACTTTGGAGTTTAATACAACTGCATTTATGTAAAATATTTCAGGATTGGTGTCGGACAAATACTTAAAGAATAATTGTATTTGCTTTATCCGTAAAAAAGTAAGAATACGATTCCCTTTCTCTCTCTACGGGAGTGAGATTTAGAAAATGTTTCTGGTTTGTTCCACGTAGCATTTTTGATTCCATTTATAGTTATTAATTTTTAAGGACCATTAATAAATTAATGTGTTTGGAAAGAAAATGGAGGTTTCTTATAAAAACGTGCACGGGGTACGTGAAAACGAAAAGAGATGAAGCTTCAAATAAAAAAGACTACTAAATCACTGTATTAGTTCTTGGAGTGAGCAATGATATAAGTAGGTAAGTGTGCCAGTATTTCCAAACAATCGGGAAGGAAGTTATGACCCAATGAAGTCGATGTGATTAGAGATCAGATGGACGACTTAAGCAATAATCGACATAATTTTACGGAGAAAGAGTTGGTATGGACGAGATAAAAAGGAGTGAAGGTATGCAAGAGTTTTCGGAGAATACGAAAAGGCGTGATAGAGGGGGGTGCTTTTGCATTAGATCGCATTCTTTCGAGAGAAAAACTAAAATGGAAGCACACCTACGGGGAAGTTGGGACAGAAAAAAATTATTGTTGTTTCAGTGACATCGATGGTGATGTTGAGGTCGGTGTCGATGAGAATGAGATTTCCGACTGTCGAGATGTTTTGGATGCATTGCAGATAACTACAAATTGTGAGACACTAATGAGGATAGTTGCAGGGAGATGATAAATTATGAGACAACAAAAGGTAACATGTATTTCGGTGAAAGTGGTTGAGATTACGGGCGATACACTCAATATTTATGGTTAAGCTGACAATAAGTAGTGGTGATTATTAGTGGCCTGTTGAGGTAATAGCAGTAAGAGAACCGTAGGGTTGAAAACTGAGAGAAATAAAAAGAGACGCAAAAGAAAATAGCGAGAGAAATAAATTAGTGGATTGAAATGAATTTTGCCATTGCGCTTAACTGGCTTTGCCAAGTTTTCATGTTTGAAGTACATATACAAGCGGGTTTAAGAAGAGACGATGAGTGGTCCCAATAACTTAGAATCTCTCCATTTTTTAAGATCTTTACGATTAAAGCGTCAATTGAATTACTTATAATCACACAATACATCAAGCTAAATTGTTGTAGGGTGACTACGGAAACAAAAGAGAAATATCGTGATGAGAAATGTCACTTAAAAATATTATTAAAAGTTTCGAAAGAATTTTCATTAACTCGTGCCTCTTGGAAAATCTTGACTACGCTGTAAAGGACGTCCTCCAACTTCGGAAGTTCAAAATATGGAAAGCTCACAACTTTGGGAAAAAAGAAAAAAATACACTTGTCACAAGGGTCTGTTGAAAATGATTAATGTGAAGTGAAACAACAAGAGTAACAGAACCAATAAATAAACAACTTTTGCTGTGGGTCATAATTTATGTTACGACTGTAGCTTGAGGACTGGCAATTCGTTTTGAAAAAATATCTTTCTTCCAGTGTTAAAAATACGTTTTTCTCTACGATTCTGCTTGGTTTATTTTAAACAAATGTTTGTTATTCCATATTATAGAGAATTTACATGTTCTAAAAAGGAAAAAAAAACATTTATTATTTAGAGAGAAAACTTGAATATTTGCTAACGTGTGCTCTCAATTAATTGAGAATTCATTATTGTATTATAAAAAAAAATTTTTTGTAATTTTAGTCTATAACGTATTTCGACAAACAAAGAAATAAATTCCATGCTATTTATTTTTTAAATTTATTACATTCACTGAATTATGCCGACAGTTATCTAACTTTTACATCAAAGTTCATATGGCAAAATATTTAAATTCATTTCGAAATATTAAAATACCACATCGGTATATACACTTCAGAAGATATTCCTAAAATTTCGTTTAGGTAAGTGGAATATTATTTATAGCTAACTGCGTCAGCTCTAAACACAACAATAATTTAAGCACTTTTTCCCGAATCCCAGAATATTGCTTACCTTAACTCGAATTGTTTGCTGGCACGGTACAGTGCAGTTAACGCGGGTTCCCCTGAGAATTCCGAGACCTGCACTCTAGGAAACAGAGTTGGCTACCTTCGCCCCGCCCACTCCTGCCGCCCCCGCCCGCGTCGCCCCACCCCTCTCCTCTCCCATCGCCAGAGGCGCAACGCAGCAGGCCACGAAGTTAGCAGACTCGATCAGAAGACCGCCCCGGGAGAGGTTAGGACGCCGAGGAGGCAGCAGTGGAGGAACAGCGGGATACAGCGACCGCCCAGTGGTCAAGACTGACCACGATGAACCAGTTTTGAATAAACATTACACAAACTTCCTAACAAAAACTGAAATTTCTAAATATTAGAAAATCCTCTTTTAAAATTTTACTTACACGAAAAAATTATTAGATTGTTTCTTCATTCAAAATTATTTATGCCTGTTATCAATCCTCGCTTTCTGCCTTCTCTGTTCCTGTCTCATTTTTTCTCTGAAAGTTGGGCGGTGTCTTGAAGTTGAACTCCACGGAGAGACTGCTGCGCAGAGTGTGGTATTCAGTGTGAGCGTGGAGAGAGAGAGAGAGAGAGAGAGAGAGAGAGAGAGAGAGAGAGAGAGAGAGAGAAAGCAATAAAGAGATGGACGTTCCAGATGGAATCTCAAAGCACATATTTTGTCGTATTTCCAAGAACATTGTCTCGAAAAAATCATATTTGTGCACGAAACATTGAATAAATGAATGGCCCGGGCCTTTCTCTCGTGTTGTTTGAACGATTTATCATAACATTTTTCAAAAGAAGACTGTTTCCCTTATAAGTTACATGTAGGTAATTCATAACGCTACTTTCAATTTATTAATAACACTTACAAAAGTGCAAATTAGATCCCTGATTCTAGTCATAAAAATGCGAGCAAACTGATACCAACACTTCAAGTCACCTCCATTCTTATTACTATGTGTCGCAAAATTAGATTTAAACTTTTTTTGCCAACTTGACCGAGGTGACTATAAGCGTGTACTGACTCAGCGCTTCAATTCGAAGGGTCTCAGATTCTATTCCCGTCTTGGGCATGGTTGTTTGTCCCTTGTCTCTCATGAATGTGTTGTGGCGGAGGGCCTCGCGTTCTGTTGACCACAGATCATAGGAGGTCGCAAGTGTGTTTGTGTCCAGTGTATAGAATATGCGTCCCTTCGGGACGTAAATGGTGAACGGCTGTCGGCTGGGTAAAAGCTCTAGAAAAAAACATTTGGGGTTCAGTACGGTGAACATGACGTTGGTTCTATTTCTGCTCACTGAACTGAAGAGGGTATCTGAAGTGGTCGGGAGTGTGGAGAATGGAGATGACGGCCGACGGAGTCCAGGAGACGTCTTTCGGACGATCATTTCTTTCACGGTCCAACAGACCCATTCAATCGCAGCTGTTCTTTGCGTTTCCTTCCAGCCACGTCTGTTTTTTGATTACCCCCGAGAAACTTCGCATTGGTTCATTTCTTATCTCATTTGCAATTTGAGGAACTTCTTATTTTGATTGGCCATGCTCTCGGCTGCCTGGGTGAGCTGTGTCAAAGTCTCCTTGAAATGATTACGCCATCAGCTTATTTTAAATGTCAGTACAGTCCACGTATTCACACTACTTCACAATAATAATAATAATAATAATAATAATAATAATGACGACGACGACGATGATGATAATAGTAATTCCATCACTTAGTTAAGGAAATCATTTTAGTTTTTTTAAATTAATTTGCAGCGAGAATTGACATTTGTTTAAGAGTTTTTAACCTTACAGAAACTGGAACCTGGAAACACGAATGTATCTGACTGTTGTCAGTAGAAATCTCAGTCCCAACATCGGAAAATCTTCTCTCGCCTTTACTCATTCTACTTGAGTTTCTTGACCTCAGGGACATTTTTTAATAATTATAATAAAATAATAGTAATAATTGGGATATATTATTATTATTATTATTATTATTATTATTATTATTATTACGGCAATGATTGATTAATAACAACCTTTATGTGAAAAATATTTGTAATGATTTTAACTTTTCCAGACATTAACCTACAATATTATGTGGTGATATGACATGAAGTGAAGTGAGAAGTACAACTTTTCCATGATGGAATTTCTGCTATCTTTTCGCATTATTCCGTATCTTTGCAAAATATATTAATACGTTTTACAGTCAATGTTTCACAAACATAAATAAATAAATAAATAAAGACACTCATAAAAAAATCAATGCCCCAATACGGCAGCGGTAAACTATCAATATTTTAGGAGATTTTTCATATTTCTTTAATACGCCATTTTAATTGCCAACAGAGAAGCTTATTTTTAAAACATGAGAATTATTTGTGCGATGAGTTGCCGGCAGTGAAAGCGCTCGGCTCCCCTGGTGTCCATTTTATTTGCGAAGGGCTCTTCGAAGGGCCTGGTGTCCGCAGCGAAAGGGCGCCAGGAAGTGGGCTGGCTCGCAAATAGAGCGCGCAGGGCTGGCCCGGGCTGCGTTGGGTTGGGTTGGGTTGGACGTTGCTTGAAAGGCCGGAGCCGCGTCCGGCCGTCACTTTGCCCCTGAATGGACTGCCCGCCGCCCCCGCCCGCGCCCGCGCCCGCCCCACGTCATGCTCCGCTTCACCCACACCCCCGCCGCTACGCCCCGCCCCGCCCCGCCCGCGCCCCGCCCCGCCCCGCCCCGCCCCGCCCCGCCCCGCCCCGCCCCGCCCGCCCCGCCCGCCCGCCCGCCCGCCCCTTCTCTCTCTCTCTCTCTCTCTCTCTCTCTCTCTTTCTTCCCCCCCTCGGCGCGTTCCTCGCGTCCTTCCTCCGCTGCTTCTCGTTCGCCTGGGCTCGAGAGTCTCCACCGTAACTCTACTTAGTTTTTCGTAACACTTTCTTTCTTCTCTTCCTTCCTCTTTCCACTGTCTTCCCTCTCCTTCTCTCTCTCTCTCTCTCTCTCTCTCTCTCTCTCTTTCTTCCCCTTTTATTTCTGTCTTCATCTCTTTTGTCTCTCTTTCTTCCCTTTTCTTTCTCTCTTCCCCCTTTTCCCTTTTCTTCCTATTTTCTTCACGCTTCCTCACCCTTTCCTCCTCTCTCTTCCTCTCCCCCTCTGTTTTTTTATTTATATATATATATATATATATATATATATATATATATATATATATATATATATTTTTGAAGAACTCATGTATACTGTTACGTTAAAGTATATTTTAATTTGACATAAATTTACATAAATTACATACGTCATAATTTAACCCAAATTTTATTATAATAAAAACATACAAGCTTTAGTACCCTTACTCTAACTACTAGTTGGAAACCAATCTCTAATTGCTATCTACAGGGACTCGTAAACTCCTCATACCATAAGCGATGCACGTAACCTTGCGAAACGTTAGAATTTTGGTCGAGCCTTATAATTCGCGCCGTTATAAACGAATGCAAACCCTTTTACGACTACGGTTCAATGATGATGTTCGATTTCATTTCTGTTAGTGAAGTTTCGATGAGATTGATGAGTGAAGTTCTTTATCTTCTTTAGAGCTTTTACCGTGTGTATCTACAAGGTTGGCTATTTTTTATTGGGCGAGTATAAAGGATCGTATCGTTCTTCTCTCCTACATGCATGGTTACACTTTAATCTAGTCGTAGCCAGAACGAAAAAAACAACGAAAAAAAACTGTTTCTTCCTTCGGCCGTGGCTTGCCCTTGGGCTGTGGCCCTCTCGTGACGACATATTTTTCTTCGCTAATTGCCAGTTTATTCAAGCGTAAAGTGAATTTAGCCGGGTGTATTCACGAATGTTTATCAGCGGGGTGTATTCCATGTTCCGAGGGTATGGCCCCGTTTCTATATTGTCGCCACCAGTGGCGCGCGATTCAAAATGATATGGGGTTCAATGGGGTTTATGAATGGTCAAAATATTCCTTATCTTTGTTTCATAACTGTGTTCCACAATGTTTTAGTATGTTACATTAGTCAGGAGAATATCTTATTAAATGAAAATGCAAAGAAATAAAATGTCTTGCTCTTTTCATTTTATGTGTTCTTCTCTATTTGTCCACTTCCGTTGCTCTGTTTACTCCCTTTGAAAGCACGCGAATCACCCTTTCCTTTCGCACTTTAGTCACTTCTTCCTTCTATCTCGTTTTAATGGCCTCACGATGATATCTATTGTAGCTCGTAAGCTTTTTTCTTTAAAAAGTTTTTTTTTTTACTTTTCACCAATCTTCTGGCATCTTTGCTTAGATTAACTTTCTATGCCTGGAACGTTTTCACACATTACGCTCATTTATTTAAAACCTTACATGTTTGACATACATTTCGTTTTTACTCAACAATACGTAAAACCTCCTCTACAAATTATTCAATATTTTTTAGATGAAAAATGAACAATAAACTAATAATGGCGAAACTTAATCAAAATTCAGAGAAGTAAATAATGAAATTAAATAGAAATTATCTTCAATGAAACTCTCTATAAACTTCCTTCATCTCTAGCATCATTTCTACATCTATTCTCATGTGATTTTCGTGTACACATCTCGTGTGATTTTCGTGTACACGTGTACACAGCATAATCATTTAAATATGACTCACGGGTATTTTCCATATTTTCTTTCAATTTGAACGTGGAAGTGTACGGCACGATCATGTAGCTTCAGTGTAAAGCTTCTTTATCTCAGATTTACATCCTTCTACGCAAATAATATGCTCTTACGCTCAAAGTTCTTAAAACTCATGAATATTATAAGATCTATTTCTTTTTAAATCTAGAAATAAAACGCATAAGGTACGCACAATAAGACATCACAAGGTATTTTCTATAACCACTTTGCTTTTCAATTGGTTAAAGGTTCCAGAGTCAGTCCTCGTCTCAGATAATTTTATTTACGTCACTCTTTGACCCCTCTTTGACCTTTCAGTTCATTTTATTCTCCGTCCCGTTCCTTGTATGTTTTCTAACCTTCAACCTTCCCTTTTCCGACCACTTCCAATGCCAATTGCATTAAACACATGTCTCTCCACAAAGCTTTTGGTCTGAACTAGGTTGCGTGTCCTCTCTTGTGTGCCGCCGACCAAAACACCAACTGGGTCGTCCATTTAGATTAAATCTAATCATGTTAAGAATCGCTCCTACCACGAGTCAATATGAAACTTTGATCATTTAGCCCGATTAAAAAGGGCATAAAAAGGGAGTGAGATGTACTAAGGTGGCAATGCTCTGCCCGGTAACATCAGTTGCGCGGAAAAAACTTTGATCATTTAGTGTACTAGTAGTACTAGTAGTAGTAATAGTACAGTAGTACTAGTAGTGGAATTTTGCTTAAAGAGAAAAGTAGTTGTAGTAATTTTTTTACTAATAGTACTAATAGTACTAATAGTACTAATAGTACTAGTAGTACTAGTAGTACTAGTAGTACTAGTAGTACTAGTAGTACTAGTAGTACTAGTAGTACTAGTAGTACTAGTAGCAGCAGCAGCAGCAGTAGCAGTTGCAGCAGCAGTAGTAGCAGCAATAGCAATAGTAGGAATTATAACATTAGCATTAGTTGTAATAGTAGAGTTGTTGTGTGTACTAGGAGGAAGAGGAGGAGCAAGAGGAAGAGTATGAGCAGGAGATGTGTAGCAACAGAGCGCTGGTGATCGATCGGCCGCTGTGAGAAATCATGCACGCTCCCTTCACTAGGCACTCTGCCACCCCTGACATTCCATACCATCTCTTATCCATTCATTACGTGGAGTAACTTTCTCCGTTTTCAACGAACGCGACTGTGGATCCTTTCACAAATTTTTCCATACACTACCTAGAAAGTGAGCCTCTCCGTAATGTTAATTAAATGGAACACTGAACACATTTCCTCCTCAGCAAATTCTTTGTGGTTATACTTTCTCGGCTGCACTTGGAAATGTGGAACCCTTTTCTTTAATTCTATAAAAAATGTTTACTGAATATTTCGAATTATTTATTCAACAACGATTTTTAGTCAATTTGTTTAAAAAATATGAAAAAAATTAATTACAATAAAAACACTAAAATCATATTGCATTCACTATCAATTTCATAACAGAAAAGTAAATTAAGTTAAAAAGTAGATTAATAGGAGTTTGTTTGGTCATATAACACCGTTTGGAAAAGTTGTGATATTTTTATTGCATGTTTTTGCACGTTTTGGTGTTTTTACTGCAGAAAAATCCGGTCTTTACGTATCACTTTTCAGCCTCCTTATTTTTAACAAAAATTTCTATGATCTTTTTACCTTAAAATAAAATCTCCGGTCTCTATCAGCGTATGTATCTGTCTCCTACAATTAACACAATTAACTTTCCTTCCTCTTCTTTGACCTATCTTCACCCCTTACACACTGACACTTACATGCACTCCACTACCACACATGCTGGGAGACCCATCGGGAGCTTAGAGCTTGCTGCGGTTGGAGTCATGCTCGCTGGTGGGAGATACCTGGTTGAGGAAACCCTGCTTGTCGTCGGTAGGTCAGCAGCAAATCTCGCCATCCAGTTAGGGAAGATTACAGCTACTTCTTGATAAAAAACATGCTCTACACATACGGGAATAATGACCTTAGCAGTTGATGCGCCTAAACCAAAACCGGAATTCCTAACAATCAAACATCTTCCAACTTTACAACAGCGGCGGGCGCGGCTACAGCCTTCTCAGCCTCCAGCATTCGCCAGGTGGGATGACAAGCGAGAGTTTGCTTTTTATGTCACAACATGTAGGAATATTCACAAAATACAAAGGGCTCAAAGGCAGTACTCGAAAGATGGAATGATGTTGGAAGGTGATGTGAAAGTAAAGCCCACCATGCCAGAGCACATTGCTAATCATCTATTCACGAATGCGAATCGAACTCGCGGCACTACATACCCTGACCGTCACTAGCGACCTCGAATATCCACACTGGCGCGGTGGGGGAATAGTATTATAGTGTCGATAGACTGATTAAGACAATCAACACTATAATAGTGTTTATTGTTTATTTACGAGCGCGTTATGTTTAGCAAGTTATATTTCCGAGCGCGTCAACTGCTAAGGTCATTAGATCTGTTAGTGAAGTGCATGTTTTATCGCGGGAGGCGGCGGTGATCTTCCCCTTCTGGATAGCGAGATCCGGCGCCCACCTACACGTCGGCTAGAATAGGTGGCTTCTTCAACTAGGTGCCTCCCATCAGCATCACAAGCTCCCAACTGGTGTCCCGACATATGTGTAAATGTAGTTCATGTAAGTAAGAGGTAGGATAGGACAAGGATTGGGAAGGAACTATCGCGCGCGGTTTGTGGCCCGTTTGTTATGAATTCGCCTGATGAGAGACCATCGAAAACTACCGATCAGAGCAGCCGGCCGCTAGATCTCTCCTCCAAACAGCGACTGAATACGACCCGGCTATCTAACTAGTGTCGGAAATCCTGCCATCGTTGGGACTCGAAACCTAGGGCAGAGCAGGGAAGCCAATTAGAGGCACTGCAGTGACATCCGTTAAAGCCCTGATGCTCCTAAGTCGGTATATTATCTTGTTGAAGTTACAACCATAAATGTAATGCAAATGGAATGTAATTAGAAAATCACGTAACTAGAATTCTCAAAAAACATATCTTTAAATGTGACAACCGGGTAAACAGAAAGCAAATACTTTATTTCGTACCAGTATACGCGCAGTTGCTATAAATTTTCAAGTGCTATGAAGTTTTCTGAAGAAAAATTTGCATTGACCCTATTCCATTAAACATTTAAAAGGTTTTTTAAATAATTTCTGTTTTCCCACATTTTTTTTTAACAATTCATCTTCAAACATTTCAAAAATAACTTATTCTGTAGGCAAACAATTTAACACTTATTATTATTTAAAGAATAAACACATTGTTTTACTCTTTAAAAGCATTTCACAAAATTATCAATAAATTTCTGTTTATGAATTTTATTTTGTTTTGTTTTGTTGATTGCATTGCGAGCACAGTCGTGTGCGGTACAAGCCGTAAGGCCAGCACCCGACCTGAGACGTCTTGGGGGTGGCGAACACAATTCACCAGATGGTCGACTAGCTCAGTATAGACGTCCCAGTGTGGACCAATAAATAAAAATAGGGGCAGGGTCGAAGATCGTTTATGGATTGGATGCAAAAATTACAAACAACTCGGTGAGAATCACTTTTCACTAAATTCAGAATATATTCTAAAAATATTGGCTGCTTTGACAAATACATACAATGCCACAGAAAAATCAAATACAGAATACTCTTGAAAAAAAAAACACTAATAACACAATACACAATTTCCTACTTTCATCTACAACCCAATTGTTTAACAAACACACTTTCAGAAATTCGAAAGAATCGTTAAAATATTACTTTACAAAATTTGAAAGAAACACACATTGAAAATCAAAAATTAATACTTTTCCCTAACATTACTTTTACAACAAAAAGAAACTCTTTCTCTCTCTAAAATCCAGAGAATTACTATTATTATAATTATACTCTTACACAAACTCTTAATCACTATATTACAATATTTGATCTTGAAATCCTTTTTGAAAGAAAAGATTGATTCTGTTCTCACGTATTAGAAGTCGGAAACAAATGTACTTTTACTTTTCTTATCTTTTAAGCGTGGTAAATCTGTTACCCTCCCTTTTATTTCTACGTGATAGATACCCAATGAGCTTTCTTATTAAACTGAATCACTCCTATCCCTACAAACATTTTATTTGGAACGACCTTACTGTGTTCTCGGCCGCGTAGAGCAGTCCACTTTGCTTCCTTCTACACCTTTCCACCGAGCTGCTTCGGCCTTGAAGCGTCGTGGCCTCGGGTTGAGAACGCCGTTGCTCCCTCAGAAATCGCCTTCTTCTTCTCGTTCAAGTTTTATATGCTTGAATACTCCATATGAATTTTACTTTATTTTCGATTACAGTTAATGACCAACTGGATATTCAGAGTGAAAATGAATCCGAGATCACCCCTTTTTATATGAGCACCAACTTCAAGAGAGTATTTAAATATACAGAAAGCATGTGGAGAAAAAAAAAACTGGAAAGAGAAATGAATGCAAGCTATTAATTACCATCTATTTAAAATTTCTCTCTAATTCATTATAAATTCATAACATTTCTTATTACCACGCTGCTTCTAAGATTATGTTTAAATCAATTTATAATAGAATAATTACCTCTTCTGATCTTCTAGAAGAGTTTTCCTCGAAAAAGTTGCAAATCACAAGTTTGCTGCAATGTCACTTCCTGGCGTACCATTTTCATACGTCCACCCAGTTCAGCTACTACCTTCAAGAAGAACTTTTCTTTCATCAGCCTCCGGTCTCGCCCATGGTATAAGGTGGCGGTCTCTCTTGTTCTAAATTCTAATTATCATTCCAAATAATATCCATCCGCGTTGGCGCCATGTTCAAAATATTCTTTCCCTCTCCTTTCTTAGGGCGGTATGTGACACGTTTTCGGAATCTAAAGCAGGCAGTCCTATAGCAGCACTTCTTTCAGAAAAAAGATTTTATAGGATTTGATTTCATATGCCATGCAAATCTTTCACTAAAATTATGCTCTTCTTTTTCTTGATTCCTAGAACGTCAGCAATCTTGTTCTCTTCCCTCTTGTACTCCTACTCCTTTTTCTTCTTCCTCCTCATCTTCCTTCTTTCTTCTCCTCCTTGTTTTTTCTTCTTTTTACATGATTCTTGTCGGTTACTTTATCTGTTTGTTTCATCATTTTGCCACTTTATTTCATTCTTTAAATGGTCGCAAACTGTGGAAATTTTACTTTCTGATTGTATTCCTACTTTCATCTAGTGTGCTTTCACGCTTAACGGAAGAAATATTTCAATGTGCATGGCAGGAGTGGAATAAATCTGGCATAATAATTGACCAACCTAACAAACTTTTAAGTTGTTTCGTGTTTTTTGTGGTGCAATTTTATCTATCTCTCGCATCTTTTCCATATTCATTTGCGACTCCGTTAACTGTCACTTCATAACGGAACTTAACTTGTTTAGTGCAAATTACTTTACTCCAAATTCAGTTGTAAATTATTTTCAGTCAGACGTTTCAACAAAATATCTAGCTTAGTCATGTGTTCTTCAAATGTCTTAGAATACCTGACACGTCATCAATATAGATAAAAACATCGCTGGACATCTGCAATGATATTGTCTAGACATTGTACAAGAGCAGATGCACTGTTCTTGTGAGTCCAAATGGCATTCTTTTGAAGACCCTTTTGAAATTCCCAGTGAATAAATCCCTGTATATTGTCTACATTCAGGTGCTTCTCGCTATTTCAATACGATGCAGTGAAGTCAGTTGAACTCAACCACTTGATGCGGATAATTGATTAGTTAAAATCCTCTACACGCAACGGTCTGTCTCTGTACGGTAGGTAACTTGATTCAATCGCCTTTGCGGCATCTAAACCACGCTTCCTTATGCTTCCAATACTCTTTTCTACGAGCACTATCAGTTTAGATAGAGGTTTTGGACTTCATGATGATATCATCTTTGACCATGGTAGCAATGAGCTTATCCACTACTTCCTTATGTTTTTCTGGAATGACATATTGGTAACCCGTGAATGGTGTTTTATCTGTTAATTCTATTTCCAATTGAAAATCTCTTACTGGATTCTTGTTTACCAAAACACCTTTGATTCTAAGCAATGTGATTAACTGTTTTTGATATGCATTGAGATTATCGTTTCTCTGCACACTCCAAGCAGATTTGTAAGACCCACATCTTCTTCCTCCAAACAATTAGCCTCCCAATAATTTTCAAGTGAATGAATCAGATTCAAGATCCTGCTGATTATTCGGTTTCAAAGTTAGTGTATTCTCTAAGTTGATAACAACTCCGTGTTTGTTTCATGATCGACTCCCAGTATGAGTGGATATAAAAGTTCTGACGCTACAAGACACACAACTTGATACTTATTCTTTGCCTATCTCTATTTCAAACAAACTTGTCTTGTTATTGGTTTGATTTTCCGATTCGCACCTATCAGAAGAAAAGATTTCTGAGCGGCTTGATATAAGTACCTCCACTCCTTTGTTCTTTAATTCATGCAACAAACTTTCAGCTCATAATGGAAGTGCACAACCTGTATCCTACTAATACCGAAGTATGAACACCCTCCCCCATTCTTTAATTCTCGGGCCTGCCTCCTGGATCCGATCTGCATTTGTTCTTCCTTCGTTCCACAGTTCATCATCAAATGAGATTAATTCGATTGAAATAATATGCTACCTCTTCACTAGATTGTTCTATTTGGTTGTTTGCGGCGGGATAGCGTGTCAGAAACAAACCTTTCTAATTTTCAAACTCATGTCCACTTGAGATGCCACTTGAGTCCCTGTATTTCTGGGTTGGAAAACTCCTCTATCAATAAAATTTTTCTATTTCTATCTGAACCGAGGTCCTGTCTTTGTCTAGCTAAGTTTCATTTTTTTCTTGGTAATGTTTCGGTTTGTAAGTTTCTCCTGTTTCTGTTTGCTTACATTATGTTGTTGCTGTCTGCTATCTTGACCATTTACCGGACCATTAGCATTTGCGCTTTCTGTAACCTTTCATTATACGAAAAGTGGCATCATACAATCTAAATTGCGTTATTAATTTTTCAGTGGACATTGGTAAAGATTCTTAAGCAAATTTGCGTCGAGGAAGAAAATGACGTATTAATAAACAGACGAATTTCTTCATCCGAGTATCGTCAGGTATAATTTTGAAACAAGCTAATTTCGTTGCATATTCCTGCATGGACATTGTACCCTTCTTCCGTACCATACATTACGTTAACTTTAAAATTGATTTGGGTTTCGTTATTCCAATATCTCAATAAAATTTTTTTTTAAAAAGTTCGGCCATAGTTTTGGGAAACTCCCCAAAACTATCTCCCCGTTCTGATTCCCCTGAACATTAAAAGATTATTTCTTTGCCCAGAACAAAATTTTAAAAAGAAAAAATTATCTTTTTTTCAAATACCATGGATTTTCATCTCCCTACTGAAATTAGGAGTCAGGTAATAAAACATCTGGGCTGAACCTTCCTCCATCAGGTAAATTTTCTAATTGATTTTCAGTTCTACTACTTATTTTTGCATTAATTTTATGTTTTAAACCCCTCCTTTTAGAAAACCTTTTTCCCTATCCAAATTTTGCGAAACCCCTTCGTAACTAATTCTTCCTTTTTTCCTTTGTTCTACCTCAATCTGCCTGTGGATGGGGTTATAAAAATCAATTTGTTTGATCCACAAAATTTTTTTTTTGTCAACCCTTTTTTTTTAAATTTAATCCCCGCTCCTGAATTTTTCTAAGTTCTCGTTTCCCCTTTTTCTTTCTTTTTAACCCTCAAATTCATTCCCTGCCCCTAATTCAGTAAACTTTTTTAAAATTTTTTTCTAACTTCCTATTATTTTCTTCTAATTTCTTCGATTCCTGAATTTTGTTTCCCAAACATTTATTGCCAGTTATTTTCCTCTAATTTTGGGTTTTCCAAAGTATTTTTGCCAATTATTCTCCTCTTTTTGGTTTTTAAAGTAGCCTTTTCTCCTCTGTTTGTTTAAAGAAACCTTTTTTTCCCCTCTAGTTTGTTTCCCAAAATAACCCTAATTTTTTTTTTTTTCCTCTTTTTTTCATCCTGCGGCTAACCTCATCAATTTTATTTACCTAGCCGTTGCATCTTTAATTCCCCTCTCGGGGTTTCGTTCTTCCTCACCCTGATCTTTTTGGCGTTGGCTGTGATTCTTGGGGACGTCGCACTATTTCTCCTGCTTCCCCTAGTTCTCCTGTCTTTCCCCCACGATCATCGACCTTCTTGTCCCCCAGTTTCCCTACCCTATCTGATTCCTCAAATTCCCTTAGTGGTAAATTCCTAGCCACGTTATACTTATCTGCCTTTTTGAATCTTTTGCCTGTCAATCAATTCTTTTCCCAGACCCCAAAAATTAAAAATTTTAAAAGAAATACCAGGGGGGGCGAAAAAACTCTCCTTTAAAAAATATTTTTGAAAAAAAACCCTCCTGAAAAAACATTTTTCTCATTTGCCCACCCGAAATTTTGTAATTGATTCAATTTTATAATTTTAGTTAACAAATTTTGGCCCTTTTATCCCCTCTTTGTCAAATGCTCAATAATCCCCCCCCCTTGGGGCCCCAAACCACAGTCGTGTGCGGTACAAGCCTAAACCAGCACCCGACCTGGACTTTGGGGGGTGGCGACCAAAATTCACCAGATGGTGGGAAGCTCAGTATGCGCCCCAGTGGGGCCCAAATAAAAAAAAATGGGGCGGGGTCTGAAGATCGTTTTGGATTGGATGCAAATTACAAACAACTCAGGTGGAATCACTTTTCATAAATTCAGAATATATTCAAAAATTTGGCTTTTTTAAAAAAATACAAGGGCCAAAAAAAATCAAATACAGAATTTTTAAAAAAAAAAAAACACAATAACAAAATACAAATTTCCTTTTTCTCTAAAACCCCAATTGTTTAACAAAACACTTTCAGAAATTCGAAAGAATCTTAAAATATTACTTTACAAAATTTGAAAAAAACACATTGAAAATAAAAAATTAATACTTTTCCCAAAATTACTTTTACAAAAAAAAGGGCTCTTTCTCTCTCTAAAACCCAGGTTACTATTATTATAATTATTCTTACACAAACTCTTAAACTATTTACAATATTTGATCTTAAATTTTTTAAAAAAAAGATTGATTTTTTCTCACTTTAGAAGTCAAAACAAATGTCTTTCTTTTCTTATCTTTTTAAGCGTAGAAATCCTTTACCCTCCTTTTTCTTTCTACGTGATAGATCGGAATGACTTTCTTATTAAACTGAATCACTCCTACCCCTAAAAACTTTTTATTTGGAACTACCTGTTTCTCGGGGTGAGCAGTCCATTTTTTCCCCCACACCTTTCCCCCGACTGCGGCCGAAACGTCGTGGCCTCAGGTTGAAAAGGTGCTCCCCCAGAAATCGCCTTCTTCTTCTCGTTCAAGTTTTTTTATGCTTGAAAACTCTCTATAATTTTCTTTTTTTCGATTACAGTTAATGACCAAATGGATATTCAAGGGGAAAATGAAACTAAAATCACCCCTTTTTATGACACCAACTTAAAAAGTATTTAAATATCGAAAAGCGGAGAGAAAAAAAAAAAAAATGGAAAAAAAATGAAACAAACTATTTTCCATCTATTAAATTTCTCCTAATTCTTCCCTTTTTAAATTCATAACATTTCTTATTACCTTTCTTCAAAATTATTTTAAAATAAATTTTTAATGAATAATTACCTTTTGGTCTTCTGAAAAGTTTTTCGAAAAAGTTGCAAAACTGATTTGCTGCAATTCACTTCTGGCGTCCTTTTCCCGTCCCCCATTACCCCTTTCCTTCAGAAAAAACTTTTTTTTTTCATCAAAACCCCGGTCTCGCCCTTGGGATAAAAGGGGGCGGTCTCTCTTGTTCTAAATTCTAATTATCATTCCAAATATCCATCCCCCGTTGGCCGTTAAAATATTCTTTTTCCCCCCTTTTTTGGGCGGTATGGACACGTTTCGGTCTAAGAAAACGGGGGGTCCAACATGTCAAGAACACAGAATCTGGGTGACAATTTCTTAGAGCGTTAAGTGGGGATCTCAGGTATATTAAATTTCATCGAAATGAAAACGTAGAGGACTTTTCAGACATTTACTCACATTTTTGGGACATTGAATGGAACATGCGGAATAATAATTTCTGTAAAAAAACCTCAAACCTCACTAGAAATTTCAAACCTAATGATGCTAAACTGCACATTCTTTTTACAACATTTGTTTCACTTTCTTTTCCCTTGAGGATGTTGAAACTAAAATAAAAAATGGTGGCAAAATATTTTCAATATCTATAGAACTGTTAAATTTATTAAAATTGCCATATTAATGTTGTTAAATTTTTTTTAACCTCTTCAGACACAAATCCATAATTTTTCTTGTACATTTCGAATCTTTATTAGGTAAAATTCAAATAAAATACGGAATAACAGCAAGAAAAATATTTTACCAAACAAACTAATTCAGGTCTCTAGAGTTTAAAAGAATTACTACTTTTACCTTGACAAATCACATTCACAATCCCCCTTGTTATATTTTTTTTTTTCAAAATGGGTTTTTTTCGAGACTAAAAAAAATTTATGGGGATATCACCGGTCCTTAGTAGTGTCAGGAGTTCCGTGATCAAGGAAAGGTCACAGCTTTAGTGATGAGCTACATTCTCATCTGGAGAGAAAAGGGCAAAGAAAGAAGGTACAAGAAGAAAGGATAAGGGTCGAATTTTTTTAGAGCCCCAAATTGAAAAATCTCGTTTTTTGTCATCACTTATCTAAACAAAATTTTCATTTTTTTCCATTTAAAAATATCTTGAATTTAAACGTTTGACAATAAAACCCAAAGAGCATAATCAAAAATATTTCGTACGTTATTTGAAGTATTTACGGAATAATGGGTTTTATGAAGTTACATAATATGAATAATATGAAATTAAATTGATAAACACTTTATCCGGTTTTAAATCCGGTCTCCATTCCCCGGATTAAAACTTTTGTTGTTCATTAACAATTTTTCTATTTTTTGAGCATAAATATTTTAAATCAGGTGGTTAATATAAATTTATTACAAATATCTATATTTCAATTTTTTTTTTGTTTTGGTCGCATAAACATCGGTCATTGACAACTATTGGAGTTAAGGTATGGTAATTTAAAAGATGAACGTTTGGTGATAAAAGGGTGAAAGGACGAACCTCGCATGCGAACGGGACTCGCCCCGCGACCCTTCGGTCCGAGATCGCAGGAACGCCTTGGGATCCGGCCCCCGGATAAATTTTATCTTATTTTATCATACCCAATTCCTATCTTTATCTTGTCATCAAGTTGACCAGACACTCAAACGACAAATTAATAAGAATGACAAGGGTTTGATAAGTTGACAAGAGTTATCAAATTATAGACCCCCTTTTCCCCATAAAAGTCAGATTTTTAAAATTTTCAGAAAAAGATGAAACAAAAAAAGAAACCCAAGAAAAATGGCAAAAAATTTTATTTTTATTAAAAAATTTTTTTTGATGTTAAAATTTTTTTTTGTTTCTTAACTGTTATTTTCATGAATTAAATTTGGGGATCCTCTTACATTTATGACATTTAAAACTTTTTTTGGGGGAGTAGTTTCTGGGGGTTTTCTAATCACTTCACCCGAATTTAAAACCATTTTTTGGGTGTGGGGGTTTTTTCCCCTCTGGCGGTTTTGGCGACGTTTGACCCCGGGGTTTTCCCCAACCTGGTTTTCCCAATCGGTTTTGGAGTATAAGTTTAAAGACTATCTTTGCTGTTGATGTAATAAAATGAAGTGATTTGGGGGAAATAAAAAAAAAGGTGGAAACGTCGCATGCGTTCGGTGGCCCGTTTTTGGGGTTGCCCAACGTCTGGTCTTGATCAGAAAGGCCTTTAACAGGTAGTTGTTCAAAGTTTTTTGGGCGCAATGGTTAGCCTAGTTAAAAATTTTAACCCCCGGGGGACTCAACCAAGGGCGTCAGAAACTGCGGACATCGTTGATTTTTAAATAAGCAGGTGGAACAAAAAAACCCCCTTTAATTAAAAATGTTAGTTTTCAATTCTTATAATCTTGTATGAAAGATCCTTAAAAACAATAACATTTCACATTGTAATTTTTATTTTTATAATGTTTTAAAATTCTTCCTTTCTAAATGGGGAATACGGAAATTTTAAACATTTTTTATGGGGGCAAGGGTTTTTTATCTTATTTAAAAAAATTTGTCTTTGTCATCGATTTTTCCCCTTTTTCCCCCCTCTTTTTTTTTTTCTTTATTTATTTATTTATTCACCCCTCAATAAAAAATTTAAATTTTTTCCCCTTCCAATTAAAACCAATCCCAAAAAAGACGGGGTTTCTTTTTCCCCCATTTTATAATATTTTGGATTTTAATATTTTTTTTAATTTCCCCGCTATGCCTCCCTATCTTTCGATTTCAATTTTTTTGAATCAGGGTGAAGGTGCGGGATTATTTAAAAGGGTCTTAACCAATATTAAAAAAAGTTTGCAAGTTGCCCCCCAAAAATATTCCTTTTAAAAGACCTGCCCCCTTTTTAAAAGGGAAGTAAAAAAAAAATAATTTGATTTTTATATGAAATTTAAAAAAAAGTAAATTTTAAGAGAATTGATACAAAAAGTTTTTTCAGTTTTTCCATCACTAATTAATAGCTAATTATCGTTTGGATGAAAAGTTTTTGACGTTTTTAATGTTTAATGATTTACGATGAGAGGGGAAAAAAATCCGTTTGTTGATTTGTGTTGGTTCTCTCAGAAAAGGACTCCAAGTTTTTGGGAACATCATAATTAATAAATTTTTCTTGGATGATGTTTGATATTTGAATTTGTAATTTAGATGGAACATGGCATTAAAAGTTACTCTCTTAAGTCGTGAAAAAAATAAAAAATTAAAATTTTTTACTGAACTCCTTGTGTGTAAAACACCTTCAAAAAAAACATCAAATAAATTGTTTTTTACTTGAAAAAATGGTTTAAATTCAATGAAGAAAGAAGATCTTCACCTGAGAAAAACATAAAAACAAAATGTATATGGGGTCTTGAATACTATCTTCTAAAACGTTTGAAAATCGGGAAAAATGGATGGTGAGAAGATAAATTGGTTTCGAAGATTTAAAGTATGATGTTACAACAGCATATACTTTGTCTCGATTATTATAATTTTTGCAACTTTTTGAAAATACAGATGCAAGAAAATGGGACCTGTAATGAGTATTTTCGTTCTGTAAGCTATCTGGGGACAAAGTATAATTAAAAACTTTGGAGCCTTTTTTTAGAAAGTCTTGAAAATGTTGGTGGTTCTTTAAAAAAACAAAATACTTCTTCAAATTCCACAGACATACGTTTGCTCAAATCAAATGGAAAATATCAATTTTATCACAACGTTAAATTAAGTAATTTTACTACATATATGAAAAAGATTTATCCATGTTTTCGTTCTAAGGGCCCAAAAATAAGATTTTCTATCAAAAAGAATCACCGATATCTGTTGACATTACAACTTTCTCTTTACTACAGGTAGTAGGATGATAAAAAATTTTAATTTTTTTTAATAATTATTGCAGGCAAATTAGATAACTTGATTCTGTGGCTAAACCAAGCTTTTAAGCCATTACAATACCTACATCCTACCGCGTTGTAACCTTCAGATCGGTATTCACCCCAAACGGTCTCCCCATTGCATCAAAACCGCGGAAAAGACACCCATAGGTACGACTGAGAAAAAGACCGCTGAAGGGGGAAAACCTGCCCTCCGAAGCCCAGTACATGCTATCGATCCGCCTTTTTAAAACTATTTATTTATTTTTTGGCGCGGGCGTCACGCATTCTCCTTCCATTGTTTGGCCTCCTCAGCACCTGAAATCCAACAGCGCCGCAGAAGATCGTCCACACCAACACCTCTGCCCTTACATTTCCGATACCCACTTGCCTCTGCCCCCTAATGTGCTTATTACTTTGACACTTTCATTTTATTTTCTTAACGGTTTACTAACTTAACTTAAATTAGCTTTGCGCAGTGGCAATACTACAACCAATGAAGGTTTACTGAGGTGTGGTTATTGCTAGTTGAAAAATTGACCCAGAAAAAACAGCTCCCCTCGCCGCTGGGGCCTCCGACGCGGAGCAACGCTGCCGGCCCGCGGCGGAAGGGCCGTCCCTGCCCACCGCGCGCATGCGCACGCTCCCGCGCCCGCGGCGACGCCCTGGAATTTTTCAATTTGTCGCCTGGTAATGAGGCCTCCTGCTCCTTGAGGCGTCGCGACGCCCCGCAGCGCCCCTGGAGGCCCTTCGCCCAATTAAAGAGGACACGCGCCGCTCCAGGATATGGTCAAGTCAAAAACAATCTTGAATGAGAATTGTTTTCTTGTTATTTGAAAATTCCATGTATTGGTCTTGCTTAATAGCAGTCACAGTTTACATTTTGTAGTTTTATCAACACTACTGGAATGAACTGGCCCAAAAAGTTTATTATGAAATTCACTTTAGACAGTTGTATATTTCTTCCTTAATAAGGTGTAGCTAAAAATAAGCAATTTGAAGTATGTTCTTTATTTCCAAATTCCGATTTTACATTCAAATTTTCAATACTATAACTACGATAATACTAAAATTTGCATATTTTAATTTGTAAATTATTATCAGAGATTTGTAATATAATTATAATGTTACAATATTATAATACTAAACAATACTCATTGTATTTTATCATTAGATCTTGATGATAACCGCTTCCAGCTGAACTTTTTTTACATTCAAATTACAACGTGAACATTTCCTTATCCCATGTGTGTGAGTCATAAGTGTCATAAAGTTACATTAAAACATGTATTTAAATTATCTCTAAAAAAGAAAAATATTTATTTTTAAAAAATAAAATTAGTATTCCACATTTTACTTCACAATTATACATGACTCATGTGAAGCATCTTCAGAAGCAGTTTAAAGGCGCTGTTACTCGGTTAATAAATCAAAGAAACAACTTCAGGAAGACTTTTCCCTTTTCAACTTTCTCCGGTTTTCCACGAGCATCCAAAAGTTGGTTAAACCTCATTCACGATTTCCGCTTTAACCTTGGACAAACATACTCCCGTGAACTGAAGACGTCTTTTTGCTTCAAATGTCAAGTACGGAAGAGGGTAATATTGCGGAGCCTTTCTTGAATAAGAGGAAGTTCTCGTTTATTCAACTTCAGAATGCGAGAGTTAACAAAGCAGCAAGATACGGAAACGTATTACGCAGTTCGGACATAATGCAAAAGAAATATTTTGCGTGAGTTTTTGCCAGGTTTTATTCTTCTTTCTAGTTCAATTGCAAAGGGGTATTTACAAAAGACTCTAAATGAGCTGTATCTGGAAGTAGAGGTTTCAGGAAGAAGTAATGGTTTTCATCTTATGATATTTAAGTTTCTAAGCGTAAGCTAAGTGGGGGATTCAACCCCGAGCCGTGGAGAAAACAGAAAACTCACGTTATAAAGGCATGCACTACACATACAGACTAATGATTGATTAATTGATAGTGATTGTTAGTGATTTCGGGCACGTCAACTACCGAGATCATTAGTCCCGAAAGTGTAGTATTTTTTCCTCATGGTGTCGTATTTCTCCCCTGCTGGATGGCGAGTTCGGCGCCGACCTACCGTCGGCAAGTGGATTTCTAACTCTGACGGGGTTTCTCCCGCAGCGCGAAACCGCCCAACCGGGACAATCTCGCTTCCGATCAGCTGAGCATGTATGTGGTAATGTAGTGAATGTGTGTGTGCATAAAGAGAGGATAGGACAGAAGAAGACAAAGGTTGCACGCGATCTAAGGACTAATTACGGTCTTACGGGACTAATTACCATAGCAGTTGACGTATCCGGAAACACGAAATAAGTCGTACGATGGGCTACCATTCATTTCATCGATGCTCACGATAACGCCGTTTTAAATTGATTTTAACTGAACCTATAAACTTGTGTTTTTCGACAGCAAAGAGTGAAGCTTTACTATTGATTAAACACGATGGAACGAGATTATTAACAAAAATTCCTTTTCTATTTTATGTGTTCTTGAAGCATTATATTTCTCAACTGCATTACAAAGAAAAATACATAACATTTAAAAAAACTGTTTATTATGAATTGTATTGTAAGATCACTAAACATAACTTATTTCATCGTTTAAACATGTTTTACTAGAAATAAACTGAATCTTCAATCAAATGTAGTGAAATCAAATTCTAATCCACACGATACGCTTCTTTTTGGAAAAGCCTTTTTCGTGCCAGTTTTTATTCCCGAGTGTCGGGTAAAAGACATTTTGGACTCGTCACTACCCTCATTCCCTCGTTCCGAGAGTTGTTTCGAGAGCAGACCAAACCGTTCTGCCCATTGCCCTCGCACTTCACCCCATCTGTTCGTCACGATGTCCCATCAAATCTCGCTCAGCTCCGCGCCATCCCTTCCGCGCAGTTTCCCGCACCCAAGGACTGCCTTTCCACGCCGCCACTCAGTGGGGCGCGGTTCCCTCACCTCGGCGAAATCATACCATAGGAGATGTTAACACTTGCTAAAATGCCGAAATGTTACCAAATGCTAAACAAATTAGTAATTGTGTGTTTGACGGTTGGTGCAGTATATTCCTAAAGGTTTTCGATCTGCGATAAAATGCTAAATTAATTGCAAAATGCAAAATGGCGTGAATCTACGATGTAATTTTTTAATTGCCTTTTGTGGATTCCTTCGTGTTCTCTTTTGTAACTAGGAATGCGACATCAACCACCCATCGATGTTTGAAACCATTTAATTTGAGAGTGGCAGTGTTTATTAATTTATAAATAATATTTAATTCGCTATGGTGCGTCCGTGAACAGTAGACGTGTTGCCAGGTGCACACTGCAGGTTGTGAGAGAATTATTTTTTTTGAAGTAAGATTCCTGCAATTCTAGGTGCTGTGTTCTCCCATCCATTCAACAGAAGAGTCAGCTTTTACTCAAAAGTCAGCTGCCCACAGCGACTGGCATCCTACGATGGAAACTTCACCAACGGCAACATAACGCCTCAGAACCGACAGATAAACAAGCAAAAGCAAACAACCACTTTCTCTGCGGGTGCAATCGGAAATTTACCTAACAAAAAGTCAAGCGATTGTGATTTGATGCCCAAAAAGTATTAGCATCAAAAGGATTATATCAAAAAGCGCCTCGATCGTTAACCCTTCAGATAATAGTTTACTAAAATTTCTAATATAATGAATCTCGCTAACTATCTCCAACTCAAAAGATTGCTGAACATATTGTGAATACACACAGATTTATCACTATTAATAATCAAACTGGATATACGATACTCATCAATAAGCAGAAAGTACAGGTTGGCCACCTCTAATGTGTGTCCTGTTATACCTCATGGGGTAATCCTGAACATTTTCGATGAAACAACATCAAACCCTCCACTAAGATGTCATTTATCAGGTACAAGTTTCGAGACACTGGATTCTCATGTTATGAGCTTTAGAAGACATGGTTATATAGATCCGGATGATGACCAACAAGTTGCAGATTCTGCACTGGTATGCCATCAAGACACAACATACCGTATTTGCTTTCACTGACAATGTGGTGTGTTTCTATGCAATCAGGAAGGCCACATTGCTAACCACTGTCCACTCTAACCAGTGGAAGAGCCAATAACCAGTGATTTCTCTGCGCGAAATCAATCTGCACCTCTAGTAATGCTGGAGTCTTTAATCACTCAGGCCTCCAGTTAATGACAATAGGGGGTACCTAACCTTCCTTAAAAAACCCTCCAAACTGATTCCCCTACAGTGAAAACCAATCTGTTACTATCAATCAACAAAAGTCTTCCACTCCTGTCCTCCCAAATAATGACATAACTACCCTAATCTCCATGAAGAATCCCCCAAACAAAATCACCTACAACTGATAATCCAATCTAAGACATTCCGGTAATCAACAGGAATCTGATAATGACAATAGTGTGTATATAAAAACTAAACAAAAAGGCCCACAATCACAGCTCCTCTCATGTTCCTGAATCCTCAAGTGTGCACACCAGAAAAGCAAATACAGATGAAACCCTGAAACAGCCTAAAAGGAAAAAGAAGAAAAAGGAACAATTAAATGAATCAAGTACACCTTAATTACTAAAAGTAGACCTGAAACTGAAAAAGTAAATTAACAAAAGTAGAACAAACAAATGAGCCAAGAAATCTGGAATTAACTAAAAAAGTAGAACTCTAGAAGGAACAAAATATGTCCTCTAAAATCAGTGTGAAGACAATGAAGGCAAATATCCTCTTACCTACCATCAATTTAAATCCTTTCTGGAAAAATTCTTTTTAATGCTGTTGACCCCATCCTCATTGCAAAAGATTACTCACCTGATACTCTCAGCTCTCCCTTGAAATGATGTATAATCTGTACCAACATCTTCAAATGCAACAATAAAAAGAGATTTACCAGACTTTGTAAGTAAAGTCTGTTCACCACCACCCTCTGAAGAATCATGTGCTGAATCAGACTCAGTGCAGGTCTCAGCTCCAACTAATGAATATTCTCAATGGGAATGTCAACAGTTTTCTATCTGGAACTAGAAGTTTACAGCATTGTGCGACCTTGCCCAACCAGATGTTATCTGCATTAGAAACTAATTTTAAAGATTCTCATCATTTGGCCATATCAAGGTTATAAGTAGCCTTCAGAAACAAGAACTACTACTAATCATGCCAGTGGTGAGTTGCAATATATATTAAAGACCACATCCACATATGAAGAGCCAGACTTTGCCATCTAATATTGAAACAAATGCCATCAAGATACTCTCACCAACTTCAATTACTATGTAATTATACTTTTAAACAGCTACACAATTTTCGACGTTACAAGAATTAATCGACATAATTAATGACGGAAAAGCCTTTCCTGTTTTAGAAATTTCAGCAGTCATAACACTGTATAGAGGGGTCTCATAAAACAGATAACAGAGAGTCTTGTGCCAGGAGCATCTTGGAATACCACCACGACTGCGTGTATTAAACATACTGGGAGAATCTACATGTCGCATCAACAACAATAATTTTAGCGCCATAGATTTATCTATCATCAGCATCCCTCGCACACAAATGCTCTTGGAGACATTTCAGACTACCCATATGATAGCGATCATTTCCCCATTTTTATTAGTATTAACAGCATAAATATTACACCTGTCCTTCAGTTCAAGTAAACAGATGGAACTTCAATAAAGCCAATTAGGAAGAATATCAGAACTGTTTCTGCCATCCCCAATAGGCGATAATATACCACTAAATTTAACAATATTGATGCTACCATCAGAAGCCTTCTGTGGTGATTATTACTGCAGCAAAACAGCCTATTCTAAATTATTTTCAAAATTAAAAGGCAAACACCATGGTGGAATAGCGACTGTAAAGCAATAAAATTCAAAACATGCATTTAACAATTATAGAAACATAAAATCAATGAGAACAGACTTGAATACAAAGGAATGAGCTATCACCGGAAAAGTCATCGAAAGCAAAACCAATTCTGGTCTAAATACTTATCATCATTAAACGATAACTGTAACATCAATGATACAGAACAATCAAGCTATTCAGGGAAATAAAAGTAACTTGTATCCACTTTTTTCAACTAAAAACAACGATAAAAATACTTACTGCCCCCATCTGATATTACTAACCAATTTGCCAGACATTCTCCAATAACTCGAATTCCAACAACTACATGCACAATTTCTTTCACATAAAAATGAACAAGAAACCAATAACTAATTCCTAAGGAATGAAATTTTTAACAAATAAATTCCAACTTAGTAATGGATATCTCTTACATAGACTTGATGAGTTATTAGGCGTCAACAATTCTTCTCCTGGCTTCGACAATATTCCAATATTCTCCTTGAAAGCTACCCCTAAAGGGAAAATCATTCTGTACATCTACAATACTATATGGAGAAAAGACCTTCCCAAGCACCTGGAGACTGGCCACTGTTGTTCCTGTCCTAAGCCCGGTAAAGACCCGGTTATAACTAGTAACTACCGTCAATATCTCCAACATCTAATATGTGCAAAATTCTTGAGCAGATCATCAACAATAGACTACGTTGGTTTCTGGATTCCCAGCAAATTTTTGACTAACAACCAGTTGGTTTCCAAATCAGGACATTCCACACAATCTCACCTACTGAATACTGCCACATTCATCAGAAGCGTTCATCAATCAACAACACGTACTTGCAGTCCAACTTAGACATGAAAAAGGCTTATGATATGGTCTGGACTATAAATTATAGAATTCTTCACAACATCGGTGTTCGCTGTGGAAATATGTTCGAGTTCATCCGCAATTTTGCCACACTAAATAGACGGCTTCAAGTCAGAATTAATAACCAAATATCTCAGCCTAGGATGTGAAAATGGTCTTCCTGAGAATCAGTTTGAGTGTAACACTTTTCCTTATCGCAATCAACGTGGACAGGGATATTGCCTTACCTGTTACAATAAATGCGGATGACATCATTGTTCTATGTAAGGCAATAATCTGCTGAACACTCAAAAGTACATCAAGAAGCTCTCGACAAACTCTCCGAAATTTTCCCTGAAGTCAGGATTAAATTCTCCAGTAAAAATCTGAATGTATCCTATTTTTTCCAAGGAAGGCACCATACTTTGCTGTATCTCTTACTGGTAATCCAATGTCCTGCACGGTCCGCTGTGCTAAAATCCTAGGCCTATGCTTTGGTAACAAATTCAGGCTGGAAATAACATATTCAGAAGCTGATCGACAGCTGCGCAAAAAACGGCTTAATATTCTCAAATATCACCAACCACAACAACTGGGAGCGAATATGAACATCTTGATTCTTACTTATAAAGCAATTATCAGAAGTAAGATTGACTATGAATCTATCATTTTCACAACTCAGCTAGCCTAAGTGTTCTTATGACTAGACACTCTACACAATCAAGCCCCTCCCGCTTATACAGGATACTCACCTACGCCTATTGGTAGCCTACTTACTGAAGCCAAAGGAGCCATCTCTACACTTCCGACGTCAATTGCTCGGCATGAAGTATACAATTAAAAAAGCTGGCTCGTCTATCAATCCAATTATAATAACAATGTTTCACCATACCTTCCAGGATCTCTTAAAAACATAAATCAATCCATTCCCTTTTATCTAAAAATCAAAGGAACCTCTTGAAATACTTAATATTCAACTCTCTCAGATTGAAAAACACCACCCATACAAATTCAACCTTAGCTGTTACAAGAATTCCAAATTGACCTGTCTTTACTGAAACTTGAGAAAAGTTCATCCTCAGAAGAATACAGAAATCTGTTCCCAATGATTTTACTGAGAAATACAAGTCACACACTATTATCGATATCAAGCCCATTCTCAAGACAGATGAGTCCGGAAGTCAATGTGTATTCCACGCTGACCATAGCATTAGTATTCGACCCCATGTTCTAACAACTACGGGTTTATATGGAATCATGCAGGCTTTAAAACTGGTCAAGACCTCCGCACCCCTCTTTCTCCAATTGTAACTAACTCATCAAGCACTCTACTCCAGTTAAATCGTAGCGCAAATGCGAAATCTACAAACAATTACTGAACTCTACTATCAGATATCATTAACGAGGAAAAAGATATCTCATTTGCCTGGATCCCCACATCAGCCAGAAGGCAACGTTACTCAAAGGTTGCACTGCAGCTTCTTTCTTGGTAAACCTGAAACAAGAACAATACAGTTCACAGCCTAGTTAACACCACAACGGACATCCTTAAATTTATGAACAAAAGAATGACTAACTGGAATCAAAGAATGGACTGAAATACAAAGCCAATACCTCCATAAGAAACGCAATCAGATTTCTTCTCAGTGTATATAAATAAACAGATGACTAGGCGAGAGAACAAGTAGTGCTATCCAGACTTAAAACTCCGGACATACTAATTTAACACGCACACCTGTTTTAAACTACCTCGCCCTCTGCTGACTCTTGTAAAGTTGAACTAACTTGGTATCTCTCTATTTTGAACGTTTGCCTAAGTTCCGGGAAGAACGAGATGGCCTATCACCGAACAACAATTAGAAGCAGTTATATATTCCTAAGTCATATCAACAGGAAATAATAAGGTGCAGAAGATTAATATGTTAATAAAATATAAGTGTAATGTAATGTGCCAATGTAATGTAATGAGAAATGTAACAACGAAATATAATGTAATGTAAGTACAGTATGTAAAATACTGAAAAGTCGCTAAGAACCTTTGGTTGATGCACTTAATAAACAAAAAAAAAAAAAAAAAAAAAAATATTTAATTGACAGAAGACAAAACAAAATGCAACAAACCGGGAGAGGTGGCTCAGTGAATCAACTGATGTAACTGCAGTGCCTCTGACCGGGATGTTCTAAGTTTGAGTCCCAACGGCGGCAATATTTTCGACACTAGCTTTTCAGCTAGGTCGAATTCAGTCGCTGCCTGGAGGAGAAATGTAGTGGCCGGCTGGTCTGATCGGTAGTTTTCCGCTCTTTCTCCGTTCAACACCATGCGAATGCTGGAGCAGTATCCTAACAAACGGGACACGGACCGCGCGCGATCGTTCCTTCATCTTCTTTTTCCTGTCCTCACCCCTTACACACACACTTACACTAACATGCACTACACTACACACATGCCGGGAGACCGGGATGCCTGGGATCTAGAACGTGTCCCGGCTGGGACGGTTCCTCGCTGGTGGGAGATACCTGGTTGGGGAAAACCCCGCTAGTCGACGGTAGGTCGGCGCTGTATCTGTGAGGGAAGATGACCGCCACCTCCCAATGAAAAATCATGCACTACACTTACGGGAATCATGACCTCAGTAGTTGACACACCTGGAATCACTAACAGTCAATCAATCATCAATCAATCAATCATAAAACAAATAATGAGAGCAATTTAAAATAAATGGTTATCTCAGCATTTCCTTCCTATACGGAAAAATCACGAAAAAGGGAATGTCCTAAGCCTACAGACACCCCGTTACTTTTTACGCTTCTTCTTCTATAATTGTTCACAAAAAGTTCACAGATGGCGAAATACTAAATTAGCTTTCCTTTTTTTCTGATTTTAATGGGAAATCTGATAAGCATCAAAATATTTTTTAATCTCAAATAGTCCACCCTTAATAATACTTTTCTCAACAAATGCCAGAAAATGCTATATCTTCATTTTTATAATGTTATTAAATGCCATAGCCTTGTTTTCAAAAAGCGATTGTTTTAAATTTAAAGGACTAAATTCTATCATCACTAACTATGGGACAAACTTGCAAACGGGATCCAATGCTATTTTTGTTGGGTTACTATTGCTTGGGGATCTGATGTCGACAACTTCGTACAATAACAAATTACGAAATAAAGTAAATTTACTCTACATTTCTATTGGAACACTCCTACATGCATGAAAACATTTGGAGTCATCTTCAGTTCAACTTTGAACATGCCAAATAGCAGCTACACACATTTCAAAGCCGCAGATAAAACAGGTAAAAAGAGAGAAAATAAAAAAAAAACAATCGCAAAGTGGTCAGTAAGTGTATAATAACCTAATTTTACGAACATATAAAGAATCGCTCCGTCATTTAATCACGTGTCAAAATCGACTGTCATAAAATAAATTGATAACTTTAGGGAAATGCAGAACCATATTAAAACACGCCTCACAGTAAATTCCACTTCATAGAGCAAATGGGGAAGTTTCCAGATCGTTGGAATTAGACAACACATTACGCCAGGCTCCATTGCAGCATCCTGCGTCTACCAAGCCTAGCACCACCGGCCTTCGTATTGCGTGGCCATCCGTTCTCTGCGCGTTACAGTCCTGGGGCAAATTGCATTTGAATTGCTGAAACGCCGTACGGACGCGGAGGATGTTATTTAATTTTTGTCGCCGGAGTAAAGTGATGACGGCTGGTGCGATTACCCTTTGAAATTTGACTCGATTAAGCAGGACGTTTAGGGAACTAGCCCGTCGCTTTATTGGGCGCTTCCAGTCAACGACGGTCTGCAAAGATGGCATCCGCGGGAAACAGCGAGATAAAATCGGGCGTAGGTGTGCTTCACATCCTCCCATATTTTTTTATCCCCCACGTTTCACAATCGCTTATTTTCAAATAAGGTTTCCTACTCGTTGCAATAATTGTGAAAAATGTTTTAGTCTCCACGTTTTACAATGTTATTCTGAAATAACAGTTTTCCTGCTCGTTGCATTAATTGTGAAAAATGTTCTGAAGATCTGAAATGACGTCGATACTTCCAAATATGAATAATGCATAATCTGCCGTCACTGATGGAGCTGGCATTGGTGTATGCATGTTGTAGTTGGCATAAGAAATTTCCTGGATTGAACAAAAAAGCAGAAACGGGAAATACCACGTATGCGGACCAGGATTGCGGCGAAGAGGGAGGGGACGAAAGAACCATCCAGTAACATAGATTGTTATATTTCGCAAATGTCCCGGATTGATTGATTGAGTGGTGATTCCGTACACTGCTAAGGTAATTCGTGTAGAATGTGTAGTGCATGTTTTATTTCAGGAGGTAATTTTCCCCCGGAGGATGCCGAGATCCGGCGGTGACCCACGTCGGCCTGCGATTTTCTCCAACCAGGTATCCCCGACCTACGACGCATCGCCCCAGCCAGTACAAGCTCTAAGCACCTGACTGATCTCTCTACAAGAGTGGTAATATAGTGTATATGAGTCCAAGTTTGGGGTGAGGATAGGAGGAGGAAGAGGAAGGAAAGATCGCGCGCGACCCGTTTGTTAGGGCACTTGATTGGGGAAAACCACGAAAAACTACAGATAGATCAGCCGACCAATAGAATTCTTCTCCACAGAGCGGCTGAATTCGGCCTAGCTGATACAAGTGTCGCGGAGGTCACGCTCACCGGCAAGCAGGAAGATGTGACAAAAGTGGCAGAGAAACGGTCCTGGAATTTAAGGAGACTAGATGTGTAGTGCCGTGGGTTTAGGATAGAGTAGAATCCCTGCGCCTAGGGACAATATTCGACCAGCGTCGTGAGAATCCGTCCGCTTCCGGAACGGGGTGTGGAACCATACATTGGTGGCCAGGTATGTATCGCTTTTTGAGTTTTGTAAGGGGAGGATTCGAAGCGAATCGTTCTTACACCGGAGCAATCGTGGTTTAGGGATGGGCTGCGGCAAGCAGTACGGAACAAGTTCAACATAAAAATATTGAAAATATTTCATATATGTTAATGAATTCTGATATTCTCTTAATTGCGTTTCATTTTCTGACGACGTTACAATATATTCATAATTATATAAATTAAAAACTTGATATAAATTATGAAAAAAAACTTATTTTCTAAAAAAGCAATATTTTCATAATCAACGAAATTTACAAAATGTATGGCGCGTCCCCATCGCAAAAACGTATTTCGCCTTCGTGTTTTCGCATTTCACTACAAGTGAAGAAAATGTTCCTTTAAGAGCTCCATTTTAATTTCTTCCATCAACTTCATTATTTTTATGGAACCTCATCTATTATTACGTAATTATATTTACATACCTGAAACCATTAATTACAAATAGTTTCAAGAAGTCATAGAATGATATTGTTTTTAGTAAGATATTACTATTATATTTTATACAAATTACACTCATAAAAATTCTCTAAAAACGGCAAAACTCGTGATGAAAAATGGATGAATGTATTCAGTGTTATTGGGCTAGTAGTTCGACTTCGCCTGCCAGCAACCGGTGTTCCCCATGCCTGGGCCTAGTTAAATTCCCATGCTTGGGGATAAGAATGACATGGGAAAAACACGGCTTATTCTCTTCACTGTAACTAGCAAGATCCGTCTGCTTGAGCTCTTCGTCATCAGACAGCTACAGAAACTGGGACGACTTGAAAGGAAAGCTACAACTCTATTTTTGCCTCGACCTGGAATCAAACCCGGGGACCACAGCACGGGAAGCTAGTACGCTCCCATGAATCATCCTAGAGTCTATGATGAAAAATAATTCATTAATAAACTACGACACTACTGTGTTACAAACTTTTCTTAAAATTACAATAAATTGAACGACAAACATTATTCAAATTAGTTCGAACATCTTTTTAAAATACACGTAATTATAAGTTGTTGATGTTGTACATTTAGAGCGAATCTTATTCAAACTCTGAATACTAAAACGGGGAAAATATATGTGACTGAAATTGATTGTATTACGTAACAAATTCACGTAGAAGGAAGATATTTTCAACATAACTGAGTGCCAACGGCATCAATAAAAAATGGATACTTCAGGTTTTTTCCCCTGACAGCCGCCCTCTTTTAATCAACTAACATGGTCTTCGGGCATCCATCCCATAATTTCTCAAATACACTTACATAAATCATCTTCGTTACCAGGCCGTCCGCTCCATTACGTCCGATCGCCCGCCCCGCATCCGGCGCCCGCAGGCCGCTCTGGCACCATCGTTTACTTTCTTCCTGCACAAAACGGCCTCGTTTTATGGGTCGCCAGTTTTATAGAACCGTCCTCCGCACGCACACACCCTGAATACACAGCGAAAGTTATCGTTCCACATTCCGCCGCCCAGGCTCAGCCTCGTCGTCGTGTCGTCGGCGTCGTCCGGACGCCGCCGTCCACTAAAACGGCGGCGTGGGCGGACGGAGGCCTGAAACCAGTGACGGAGGCCGTCCTCCGTCAGAAAGTCGGGTTGCGTACTGCGCTTTTGTTTTGAGTCCGAGGGTAGAATAAAAGGGTAGAGACTGAATTATGGAATATTTTGTTTGTCTGTCCAATTCGCCATTGCTCAAATTAATGAGGTGCTCTCTTTCATAAATTTGTATTCATGAATTAATTATAATACTTCATGCACACAAATTTCAATTTTTTTCTTTTATTGATTGCTAATTTGAACGAAGAAAAATAATCAGGATTCTTGGGCACTTATTTCAACCATTTCCTACTCACACTATCAATAAAAATTCTCGTCGTTTAAATACAAATCCGGAGAAAACATGGTCCACGGTAAAGGCATTTTACTTACATCAAAAATATTTCGTTCGATGATTTATGATTACCCGTTCCAGAGGACCACCCTCTATCCAAACACGCCCACTAGAAAACACGCCCACAAAGTACACAGCTAATGTTATCGCTTCATAGTCCATCCTCGAGCCTTCGTCTAGCCGTCATCGACGTCTTCGTCATTAACATGCAGAAACATAGTGATGACTGGCAGTCATCGACATGGTCATGACTGAAGTTATCGCCTCATGACTGGCATGTCACCATCATCACGATGACTAGTAACTCATGGCTTAACTCGTCCAGACGACACCGTTCAATGAAGAGCTTTGTGGGTGGATGAAGACGTGAAGCCAGCGAGCGATGATTGTCAGCCGTCAAAAGAGGTGAGAAACGTCGTTTTGTTTCGGGTAGGAAGCGAGAAAACTAAGTGAATGGTTATTACAATTCTGGACATTTTAGATAATGTATATCGAATTAACTCTTCTTCACAATAGTGTAATTTTCTAAACAAAAAAGTTGACTCTTGTACTGATCATTCATTCACTGAAAATGTTTATTTTGATTACTTTCACCACAAACTATAAGTAATACGTACACAACTCCATTGCGAATATGCCAAAATACAGTACGAGAAAAACTAATTACTTTGTGAAAATGTTCTAATGTTTTTGTTTGGCCTTAAGTATGTATGAAGTACGTTTTAAGCTAAAGAAATCGTTAAACATACTAAAGATATTTTCAAGTAAGTTTGGTTTAAAGATACGTTTTTATTCAAAAGCCCACAGAAAGTACAATAGAGCGTATAATGAGTTTTCGGAAAGAATGTTGGTTACGGCATTTAGGCATGCAGAAGCTGAATGGTTTGTTATGGACTTTATATTATTTGACTAAAAATGACGTATTAACAAGAAAATTATTTTGGAGTCAATTAATCGTTTACGTAACACAACTCGTATTACATAAATGCTATGCATTCCATTTAAATTCAGTGCCCTTTACCTCAGAAGTACATTGTATTCACATACTTTTCAACTATATTACCATTATTTCTACTGTGGGAATGTTTTACCAGCTTTCAGTTGACAAAAATAACGTCTATAATTTCATTCTTGCTTTTACATTCATAAACTCGGCCAGCATAAAATGCGCTTTATTGTTAGAGCTACATTTATTTCTTCATTATTTTAAAACTATTTTGCATGTAAAGAACATCAAACATCGTTTCTCTTCTATCGTTTACAACCAAAAATTACATTTTTCTTCACATTCTATATAGCGACCGTTCATTTAAGTTTCTTAGAACGTCCATTGTAAAGTTGACGTTTGCAGGGCAATTTCTCCAAATTTGCTCACTCACAAGACCCTATTAAGTATGCAGTCCAACTACTTCCCGCCGGCGCCGTCCATTTGAATTCCCACCGAGCGCCGGCAATTACCGTCCGGCGCAATCAATCACCATGCAGCCTGTATTGAGAAGCTCCGTTTTCTAGAAGGAATTCCAATATCCCCCTGGTGGCCCGCGGGGTGTCCGAAGGGGGGACTGACGGGGATAAAAGCGGGAGGTGGGGGGATGTGCGGTGTCGCAGCGCGATTTGCAGGCGGCCGCTTCCGCTTCCGCTGCGGCAGCGCCTCCGCTCTGCGCCCGCCCCGCCCCGCCCCGCACCCCCGCCCCGCCAGGCTCTAGCCCGCACAGGCGCCGCCCCCGGCCCGCAGCGCGCTGGCCGCCCGCCAGGCGACCGAAGCGAGGTGCATTGGAAAGGGGCGAGAGAGTGGAGGAGGCGAGGACAGGGGATGGAAGGGTGAATGGTGGGGTGTTGGAGATGACTGTTGATGGCTAGATGAAACGTAATCAAGGTGAAAGTGATGGCGATTACTAATGGTGACGAATAATGATTAAAGATTATAACTGGTGAAATTGTCATATCTGACGCTGATGTTTTGCGGAGGTGTGTAGATAGGTGGTGGCGAGATGTTTACCATAATAAAGATAGCAGTGAAGTCATGAAAGGCGTTAGCGATGACAAGTGTGGCAACGGTATTCAAGATGACAGTGGTCGAGTGAGTAGCCAATGGCGGTGGCAGTGGGCGAATTATCGGTAGAGTGGTAGGTATGTCAACGTTTATTTACCGTCTTAGGTGGCTCAGTCATCAAATTATGCCTCTGCAGGGCATGTGACTGGAGGTTCTAGGTTCAGGTCCCGACGTTGGCAGGACTTTCGAGATTCGTTGGATAGCTTGCTCGAGTTCAGCACTGTCTGGAGGAGAATTCTAGCGGCCAGCTGCTCTAATCGATAGTTTGTCGTGCTTTCTCGGATCAACACCAGGAGAATGCCGGAGCATTAACCTAACAAACGGGCCAGAATCCTGCGCGATATTTCTTTCCCCCTTCCTTGTCCTATCCCCTCACTTTTCTCTCACACACATACACCTTAATGCGCTACACTAGTACACGTCTGTACTAGTCAGAGCTTGTCCCGGCTGTGGCGGTGACCTGCTGGTGGAAGATACCTTATTGGGGAGAAATTCCCGCAAGCCGATGTATGACGGCACCGGCTCTCACTATCCAGAGAGGGACGAACACCACCATATTCCGGGATGAATCAAACTACACTTAGAAAAACCACAGACAATCAATCGATCGATCGATCGATCAATCAACCAATCGACGATCACGACGGTCTAGCAATGTGAGTCCTGGTGCTAGTTGTGCCGCGGGCAGTAGTGCCGCCGAGGCCGTTCCAACGGCTGCGGGGGTGGCAAGTGCGAGGTCGCGGGGCGGCAGCCGCGTGGGCGTGGCGAGGCGAAGCGCGCAGAACGGATGGCGCGGAAGGGACTATGAATGGGGGCGCTGCCGAGGTGCTGGAAGCGGAGCAGTCAGATAAAAGTCGCCAAACGCCAACAAAGCTGAACAAGATGGTGCTGGCCGAGGGAGAAAGAGAGGGAGAGAGACGTCACGGCCGACACAAAGCGGGTGCAACGATCAAAGACGGAAATTAGGTCGGTGTCGATAGGAACATTACACATGTCATTTTACAATATTCTATATTAAAAATTGTATTTATTTTTTCTATTTTCTTTCACTGATATGCTCACACCCATATGTGAGCAAGCCAATGAAAGTAAGTAAGTTACAACAAGACGTGTAATGTTGCTAGAGAAGAACTGAATGAGCGATTTTTGCCTATAACCATTTCTAACTCTCCGTATCGCCAAAGATGATATAGGAAGACCTTTTAAAAATTATTCAAGTTCACCGAATTGGGGTTTATTATTTCATTAAACAGAGGTACACTCTGTTGAGTCTTGGATTGACTACTGATTCGATATTTGGAAAGAATGTACAGAAAATAATAAGGTCCATTTAAGATGTTTGAAAGTTCTATCCTGAACAGTTCAAAAATACATAAAATATACTATCTGTATCCTTTAATAGAACGCTTACTGTAGTTCTCGAGAAAATATTAAGAGCAGATTGCTGACGAACATATTTGAATATGTTCGTCATATTGAATTGAAACTATTGCCTCACGAGAAGTAATTGTAAATACTTTTGATTACGTATAAACATCGTAAAATCTAAAGATTGAAGCGCAAACTGTATTACGAAGTTAAAAGCATTGCCGAGCATTGTGAAGCGTAGCGCAGCGCCGCTGTGGCGCCAAGCGTCGCGACGCTGCCAGGCCACCCCCACCACGCCCCCCGCAGCCCCACACCCACGTTCGCTTCATTCCCCATGCGCAGTCCACCCACCACGAATCTTTCTCCGCCCCGCCCCGCCTCCTCCCTCCCTACCGAATAGCTTGTCAGAAGGATACTGTCGCAGTCTGGAGGAGAATTTTAACGATCGGCTGCTCTGAACGGTAGTTTTCCGTGTTTTTTTCGATTAATGCCAGGCAATGTCGCAGCTGTACCCTAAAAACGGGCCACGGATCGCGCACGATCTTCTCCTCCCATGGCTTTTCCTCTCTTCGTGCTCTTACTTACACTCACACTCATATGAACTACACTACCAAACACACTAGAAGACCGTTCGGGAGCTTAGCGCTTGTCCCGGCTGTGGTAGTACCCGCTGGTGGGAGATACCTGGTTGGGAAAACTCCGCTAGTCGATGGCAGGTCGGCGTTCGATCTCACCGTCCAACGGAGGAATATCACCACCCTGTCCCGAGGAAAATCATGTATGGCACATAAGGAACTAAAGCCCTTAGCAGTCGATGCGACCGGAAAATTGAATCCCCCCGCCCCTCCCCGACCCGCGGGCCCCCCGCTGCCAACGCGTTTGCCCCTCCCGCCCGCCCCTTCTCTCCCCACGCACGCTGGTTCTTGATATCCACTTCCCGCCCCCACGTGCCCTTTGGCGTCGTAATTAGGATCGCCTCACCTCCGCACTGCCATACCCACACGTTGTCCCGCTTACGCCATCCCGTCGCAGCCTCCGCTCTCCCTCTCCACTAGTAATACAACTGGCTCGAATTCACCCACTGTGGTGATAAATTTTAGCGGACGGCATCTACGTTCAGTACTTGAATTCCTTAGTTTCTTCGATCAATACCAGACGACTGTAGTAGCTGTGAGCATACAACGGGTCAATGACTGAGCGAGATCTTTCCTTCCTCATTTTTTATATCTCCTCTCCCCTTACTTGAACACACACTTACGCACTCTTCACTATCATAGAGTAGAAGACCAGACGGGAACCATAAAGCTCGTCCCGGCTGGGGTGGTTCCCGTTGGAGGAAATACTAGGAAGGGGAAATACAACCACAATTAGACGTGTAAGTCGGCGTGGATCTCATGTTCCAGTGGGAGAGTAACGCCGGACTTTCCCTGGATATAACATAAACTATACTTACGGGACCAATGGCCATAGCTGTTGACGAGCTCGAAAACACGAAATTAACCCTTAAAGGGTTTTATAGATACACCTAAATTACTTGACTCTCGCAGCACACACTCGCTTGATGCTGTCCATACATGGCTTTTCAGAAGTGTCCGCAGTAGTACCTCGTCATGAGACCTTTGTTATGACGCCGTCGTCCCATTATGATTGCTGAATGTTGAGAACAACATTTAAATGCTTCAAGTCAAGGTATTTATTATTCATTTTTGTATTCATCATTCATAAGATTAGGAAATATAGCGCCAAAAACTGACGCACTTATAAAGGTCTAGTCTACAGGACTTCACCTGTTCACGTACACCGGAAATGGCGTACACCGGAAATAGGCACGCGCGGAAGGTTACATATATTTCTCTGGCTAGTCACACAATGAAGGTATCTGGAGTTTCAGTACCGGCGAGTGAGGGAAAGGGGGTGGGAGAAGCATTCGGCACTAGTCTTTGTCATCTAGAGATAATCAGTTTATTTGCCCCCTCGCTTTCCTCGTACTTGCCCCCACCCCCGCCAACGCCCTCATTTCCCGCCACCACAGTCCCTCCTATTCCTTCGAGATCTTCGCCCACGCTCTCACTGGGTCACCGCACACGCTCTCTGTTTCACCTCCCTCTCCCTTTCCTTCTCTCTCTCTTTCTTGGCACCCACCATCATCGCTAGAGCTTTATCCTTCTGGGCGGTCCACACCGTGTCGAACGCGTCTCTCCAGCGATGTATGGTATCGCAGTTCGATATACCACAGTGGGCTCGTAAGTTAGAATCACAGTGTGTTTGAATCACGCCTCCGCGAGACAGCGCTCCTCCAATAATAACTGTCCTCTGACCTTTTAAAATACCAGTTATTTTTCGGATTTATACATGACAGTTTGTGAAGATGACTCTGAAAGCAAATTACGTCACTCTTAAAAAGCACTCTCACAAAAAAAAGTGTTTTTCTAATTTCTCATTAAACCTTGGCGAATGTCAGAGGTGCAATAGTGAAGGTTTGTAAAAACTAGACATATATCATCAGAAAAGAAAGACGTAAAATGTAAACGAAAAAAGGGAATCACACAAGTTTGACAATACTTACAAATTCGGGTTTTTATTGAAGCAGTATTCTACAATGGATTTTCATCCAATTCTTTTATCTCATATTTATTTAAAAAATTAAACAAAACTATATTACATTTAACTTAATATTTCTTTCAAAAACTAAATGAAATGCTACTAAAAGGAACTGGTGATGTGTTCATCTTTAGGAAAAGAAGAAGCTGTAGTCATCTTATAACGCATATTTATTTCACAGGAGAGCTTTTCCGAGTCGCATCACGACAATCATAGCAATAATGGGTGTGAGATATGAGTCTAATCTGTTAATACAAACGTATGTAGATTAGCAAATCACAAGGAAGTATTAACAGAGAGGACAGTCAACTTAAAAAACAGTCAGGACCAGTTAGAAAAAATAGTTTAAATTAATGTTTGAGTCATGTGTTAAAATGCCATCAATCATTTAGTTGGATCACTTTCTTAATAATAAATCGCATATTGTTATGAGAGATACATTATCTTCCCCATGAATGAAACTGTGCTTAACGAGAACTCGATACAACAAAATCGATTCTTCAAAGACTGATATGCGTTACACGACATAAACAACCTAAAAGCGGCAACGGAAAATACAATAGACAGTGCATCGTTTCACATCTTCAATGTTCAATGTTTACTATGTTACAGGTTAAACGAACCGTGAAAATAACTGACAAGAAAAAAATTCCGATGAATTTGTCCTTCATAATATTGTTTTTCATTATGAAGACGCACTTGAATCATATAAAAACTGCTTTATTTGTGTTTAAAAATAGTTTTAAACATATAATTATATATTTTAAATTCAAAATGTTGTAGAATTGAACTATAGACCTATTATAAAATTTAAACAAATGAAAACTAAATCAGTTTTTCTGTATACAAAATTTGAAACAGTGAATGTAAGTGGAAATGTCGTCCTTTTTTCTCTTTCTTTTCTTTATGAAAATAAATAAAAAACATCACATAAAAACACAAAATGTCGTAGTAATATTTTAAAGCATTCCCGATTAATTCATTCTCAAAACCGTAAACTAACTGCGTCTTCACACGGTAAGCATTGTCCTAAATTAACTTCTATACCTCACTGCTCGCATTTACTAGCAATTGCTCAAATGATTGAAACAATAGTGCAATTACATGTCGACTGCGAACGGCACTCATATATAATTTGACCACGACACGCAGTACTAGCGAATTTTGCAAGTGAATTCTGTTATTTTGAACTCTATTTACTATATCATGATGTACTACCTATATTTTGGAATAAATACTGAATAAACCGTATCCTTAATAATTATAATAGGGTTAAACCTACTAAATTAATCATATCATGCACAATAATACGGTTCGTAAGTTTGATGTAGGAAGCAATTGCTTTCTGCCTGCGTCTGCGACGCAAACTTCATTAAAGCGAGCGAGTGCGCAGATCTCGGAGGACAAGAGGAAAGTAATTGGCGCACACTTATAGAAAGTGAAAAACAAACCACCTCATTCTCTGATAAAACGTCACTGTCTGTCTGCACCCATGACGAGCACATGGAAATCAGCTTCACTTCCTCACTTGTGTAACGTCACAAACCTTTGCACTTCACATCTTCCAGTTAAATCCCACCGTCAACGTCTCTCTAGGAGGAAACTAGTGGTATGAAAACAGCACGTACTTCGTCCGCCGCATTTTCACGCAAAATGACGCAAAAATACTCAAATGTTCGAAATATCGTACATGACCTTATTTCAAAATCTACCTTTACGGAACATATTTCATTAAGGGAAAAAATCTCTATCTTTAATATTTTAGTAGGAAAAATTAGAAAAACTTTTGAACTTTTCAAGCGTTCGAAAACTTTTCAACGAATATGAAATATGCACCATTCTATTAAATGTTTTTCACACTATCAAACGAAAAAGAAAAAATCAAGAAGAATGGAGTTTTTTTATTGAAATGTACCAGAAGCTGTAAAGAACTCCCCAAAATTAAAAAATCGGTTTCAAATTCAAGAGACCGCGACATCAGCCAGATCGATTGGACAATATTAATGTTGGAGAAAACTTCCTGAACGGTTTATCCGCTAGCGATGTTCACAGAAGAACAGACAGACTGACAGACGTTTTGCCGTCATTCGATTTTCGGTATCAAGGAGCCACAAAACATGGATTCTGGCTACACCACGTGATAGAGGATTTTTTCTAAAGTTAGCAACCGGATTTATCCTCTTTTCGTAACCATGGCCCTGTAATAAGAGTTTTTCTGTCGAAAATTGGTCGTTTCTTCGCGCAGCTTTACATAACTTTCTCTCTAATCCGTAGAGAGATAGCAATACAGTTTTCAATTCAAAATAAAACAAAATGTTTATTTAAATATATAAACTACGCTTAAAATATTTTCATCAGAACATTTTCTGCTATTTCTTCTAAAATAAAAAATTTAACTTCCAATTATTATTTTTATTACCCTTTACCACAAAATATGTGCCTGGATATTTTCCAGCATAAGACAATTCGTAATTTTACCATTCAATAGTAAACTACTAGCTGTATCTGATTCCACACTTTATAAGTCGTTGATTTGAAAGTGAAAATAGCTAAATACTGGATTCTTACTTCATGTCGCCGTAATTGCACGTTGAAGCATTGTAGATCTGCCATAATGGGCATATTAACGCATCAATTTATTTTTACATAGATTTCTAGTTACTCGTTTCTGACCGCCTTGCTTCAAGTTAGAGGTCAGTAGAACGGCTAAAATTTTACTCAATTCTCCACTCCATCTAAAGCTCCGCATTTTCCTTTTCATGGTTCTAGAGTGTCCCCCATGCATGTTCTTTGCATGATCCCCAGTATTTTCACTGTAAGTTCCCTGACACGTCCTCACGCACATCAAGAAGTTGGTAAAGAATCAACCTTTTTCTTGCGGTCGCGAGTGAACAAGTTCGCTCGTGGCTCATAGTGAAGTCACTTTCCTTTCACCACTGAGATATGTGTTCGATTCCCGCCGAATCTCACGTGAAGTTTGTTCCAACAAAACGAGTTTGGCTGCTTCACAAGGGCTAGTCCAACCCCTGTAAAGTGTCATAAATCCTACCCCTATCTTTATGCCTTCCCAATTCTGACCCCTGGGTAGTGACGCAGAAGCACGTAGCAGGAAACGCGTACGCGGAGATGCTACCTGGTGGTCTCTTGACAACTGACTGCGACGTAACGTGACATGACATAAGATAAGATTAACTGAGGATTGCTCCCAAGCGCACAAATTAATGAAGGATTACTTCCCAACGCAAAGCGCTCAACGCCCCTTAAGGGGCTTGGAGACGCATTGCATCAAATTTAGACGCAACAAATTTTAAAATGAGATCGTCGATTAACAAATTCATTCACTGGGGCCCAATTCCTCCCGGCTGCTTAATCTCTGACCATAGCGGCCCAGAGACCAGCGCTACTGCCAGTGTGGCTGCAAGCATTCGATAACCTTAACTCCCCCGCCTTCGAAGGTATCGACCATGTCATCTCGCGTACCCCACTCACTCCCCAATCTGGCGCTGCACCGCACGGAATACTGGAACACGTTAAAGAGCAGCAGTCGCAAGTGGGCGACAGTTCCCTCGAAGACCAAGCCATCGGAGGGGGGAACCGTGCGGACCTGGGGCTAGTCAAAGACCGTCAAGCAGTCGACGTTGACGCCTCGGTCTGAGTAGCATACTGAGGGTGCCTCGGCAAACATTATGATGAGAAGGTGGCGAAATACGAACACAATCAACCCCTTCTAGCCGCCAAGAGTTTCCAGGACATCAGTTTCCTCCCCATAGTGGTAGACGCCCTAAGCGTGTGATTCGAGGCGAAAGCGAGGCGGAGCTGGTTCATAGCTGGTTTACCTCCGACGACAAGATGTAGCTTGGAAAAATAAATACCTCAGCATAAAAGCTAAAGTTAAAATCTACAAAACAATAGTAATACCAGTTTTGACATATAGAGCTAAAACCCTACTAATAAAAAAAAGAAGGGAAAAGGAATGGAATAACCATATCACACGAATAAGAGATGACAGACGGTGAAGATAGCCAGGATATGATACTATTAGAAAGGAGAAACCCTGGAAGGCCGCAGAAAATATGGAGAGAAGATGTGAAGTCAATAGCTAGTGAATCCCGCGATAAAGCGTGAAGCGTGAAGAAAAATAGACGTACAACCTGAATAAAAGAAGAAGAAGAAGACAACACGCGCGTACTAGGAGAGCGCAGTGTCGTCGAGGCCATTGCAGGCAGCGCTGCATGCCATTTCCGCCACACCGCCCAGGACGACCTCGCCCCAGTCGAGTACATGCGGGCGAAAACACCTGGACAAGACCCCAGTGGTCGGCGAGAGAGGGGGAAATGTGGAAGGCTTTGCGGCCGCGGTTAAAATAGGCGCACCAGAAACAGTGGGAATAGCGTTTATTTGAGTTTATGTGCTTTTAAGTGTACAAGTATGTGCTTATAAACGTATACAAGTTTATGTGTTTATAAGTGTATGTGTTTTTGTCTGCAAGAGAGGCAGATGCGCCTCGAACTTTCAAACTGTGAAGTTTAAATTGCACAGCGTAAATAATATAATTAGTGTTCGATGTTAGACCAGAACATATAAATAATTAGGATAAGTTAGGAAGTAAGACAAAGTAGATTTAGAATCGCTCGTAAGTATTCTAGTTTGCTACACCGTAAGATATTTAGTGAAAATAGCATTTTTATAAATACGTTCATCAGACGTTTACCCGCATATTCTCCATTCGTTCACTCAGATATTCACAACACTTTCACTCGGATGGCCATCTCATGTACTACCGCGCGTTCACCTTATGATCCGTTCCATTTTCACCAAATGTTTCCGGCTGCATCATATCACGCACTTCATCACGTTCCCCTTAAGATTACCAAAACGTTTCCTCATGTTTTCATCACAGATTCCCAAACGTATTCTTTGTTTTCGACCTAATAATAATCCCCCAAATTAAAAGTTCACCAGGTTATTCTAAAAAATTAAATTATAAATTTAGAAATTTCATTTAAGTGGTTGTGTATTGTGAAATAAATTAATAAATGTTTGAATAAATATTTAATAAACGGATGAAACGGGAAGTTCTGAATAAGGCTACCAAGAAAAGCGAAAACCCCCAAAATGCAATAGAAGAACCCAAAATGTTATCGCAAAAACTGAAATCTTCATTAAACATTAATTTTAAATCAGCGTTTTGAAAGAGAAAATAGTTCCACACTGGGAACACAATTTCAGTGTTTCTGTCAATCCGTGATATGGAGTGGCGGAACTATAAAATATGTAATATTGAACGACCAAAAAGGTCTTGCGTTGTAGATTGCATGATAGAAAACACAATTTGTTTCTCTTGGAGAGACACAAAAAACTGGTTTTAAGGCTATAGAACACATCGTTTCGGAATTACTCACAATGGAAAAGTGTGTTATGCCGAAATGGGTTTTCTGTGTTACACATGATAATCCGGAAAATACAGAATAATCTGCGAACTTCTACGTTATTAGTCTTAAATACGTGTAATGGCTTAATCTTAAACACCCTTGTCAATATGTAGTTGCATCTACGTCTTTATTCAGGCCATTCATATTCGAGGTTCTGGGTTCACAGTTTCTTAAAAAAAGGAAAAATCCTTCATCTATATTTAACATATTATTAATTGAGGGGTTTATTACATTTTATTATGATATCATCCGAAATATGATTGCCACGTATGTAAATAGGTGAATGATTTTGGAGAATAGGTGATTATGAAGATATGACTGATAAGGGAATCGGTAGAATGAGAGAAACGAGAAATTGGAAAATCTCGAAAATACCTCTCATAAAATCGCTTTGTCCCACACAAATTCCATATAGATCGACAGGAATTTCAACCCCTTTCCTATCAATAGAAGGCGAGCGGTTTGACCTCTACAGCACATCCTCACTTCATCACCACTTTCATAGTTTGTAATGTGTCAATCATTCATTTTGCTCATACCCCTCAAGTCATTGGTTATTGTTGGTGGATAACACCAACTTTTGCAATACACTTTGTATTAAAGAAGTTTTCAGTTATTACTTCATTCCTCTTATGTTCTCATTTCCCATTACTTAAAAATAATATATTGGGACTTTCATTAATTTAAACTCGTTTTCAAATTCTCAATGTTCTTCTCGGGTAAATCCGTAACAGGTCGTAGTTCACTAAGCACAGAAAAATAAATTGGAACACAATGCTATAAATTATGAACTGACAAGCGTAAGACAAGGAATGAAGTTTGATTTCACGTGTCTGCCCACTTCAGTTCTTCTTCTTGTGTGTTTCAAATTAAGAACTTTGGATTGCTTTGATTCTTTTGATGAAATAGTTTTTGACGAAGGTTTGCCGGATTAGCATATTTCGCGCACAATATTTTAATTTTCTGTAAGATATATATGTTATATAGCCACATTTTAATCCATTCCTGTCCATTCACTCTTCTCCGCTCTTATTTTAACCAATTTTTGTTTATTTTTTGCACGAATATAATTAATAAGAAACCTTTCTACCCTCATTTGAAATGTGTTACTTAGATTTCCTTGCTTGTTTTTATTGGCTCTGAAATCTAGATAGCATACAGATCACTTGTCATGTAACTTATTTTAAAACTGATACAACTTATTCCGAATATGTTTCTCCTCCTCTACTTTTTCAGTTATTAGTTACCCCTTCATCACTTGTTACCTTCTGCACTTGGTCTTCTCGTCTACTCGTCTTCTCCTCTTGGTCCTTATTTCTCTTCTCTTTCGCACTGTCAAGCATACAGTCCCTACCTTCACTATTTTTCACACACGACTAGAACAGTCTTCTAATAACTCTTCTATACAAGTCGCGTCATATACAACTCTTTCACTTGTCCGCAAATAGTTACGTAAATCGTTTGCCCTGACCCGCCAACCCTACTCATTATTCAATCTCAATCATACGGTTCCTTTTACCCTCACATCTCTATTTCTCAAACTGTATCTTCTTCCTATCAGCCTCCGTCATCAACCAGCATTCTACGAGGTTCACCACTACACATTTGCTACTTTGTGTGAGCAAACGAAGGCAGCCGAACGCGCAGGGAAAGACTCGTCATCGTAGGAGGGACGCGCGGGGAACGCGAGCCGCGCCCCACCTGCCACGCCCCCCCCCCAATGGGCCTGAGCGCCGCGGATACTTTGAATGAAGACGGTGTCGAACAGTGTGCGTCCCGCCCGTCTTGAATGTAGCGCAGAGAGAGTGAATGGGATGAATAAATGATTATATATATAGTGAAATAAGCTAAGCTGAATTATGTATGAATGAAAAAAATACTAAGAAGAAGCAAGAGTATTACTTAGTATGAAGGAAATTTTTTGCACAAGATAGGTAGGTAAAAGTACATACTTATTAACTGTACAATTATATTAAGCTAGAATTTAGTTAGTTTTAGTTATTAAGATAAGCCCTCTACTTATCATTGAAACCGGTAAGGCAGTAGCATATTTAACCCAAATCACGAAAATAAATCGGGAGCGGTGTCTCAGTGCATCACCTGCTGTCACTGCAGCGCCTCTGACCGGGAGGTCTTAGGTTCGAGTTCTGATGATGGCAGAATTTTCGACCCAAACTTTTCAGCTAGGTCGAATTTTGTCGCTGTCTGGAGGAGAATTCTAGCGGCAGGCTGCTCTGATCGGTAGCTTTCTGTGGTTTCTCCGATCAACACCAGGCGAATGCTGGAGCAGTTCGGGCCACGGGCCACGCGCTATCTTTCCTCCCTCTTCTTTGTCCTACCTTCACCCCTTACATTCACACTTACTCTAACATGCACTACATTACCACAAATGATGGGAGAACGGTCGGGGACTTAGAACTTGTCTCGGCTGCAGCGGTGCCTTGCTGGTGGGAGATACCTGGTTGGGGAAAACCCCGTAAGCCGACGGTAGGTTGGCGCCGAATCTCACCATCCAAAGGGGAAATACCACCACCACCTCCCGAAAAAAATACGCACTACACTTACGGGACTAACAATCTGTAGTATTTGGCGCGCTCGGAATCATTAACAATCGATCAATCAACAAAAATAAATTCCCTCCTATTCACGGGTTCAGTGGAGACGAAAATTTAAAAATAATCACCCGAACATCACGTATTCCTCCTCCTTCCACCCCAGCCCGCTTCCGGCCTCACCTTGTCCCAGCCCCGAGCGCCATTGTCTTCCCGCGCAGTGCCCGGTGTCGCCGGCGGCCGCGACGCTTGCGCGCTTTGTGGCGCCGCGCGGCCCCGGGCAAAAGCCGCCTTTGTTCCGGCCTCCCCCCCGCCCCAGCCCTGAGGCCAGCGCCGGCCGGTGGGTGCGGCTTGGAGGTGGGCGGGGGGGGATGATGCGATTGGAAGAAGGTAGGCAGCGGATCGACTGCGATGGTCGAGCGGTAGGCGTGACGGCATGGCAGACACGGTGAGGAGAGAGGAGAGGAGGGGTGGCAATTGGAGATGAAAGTGGGCAGGAATGATGGCAGGAGTGGAAGAGATGGCGAGGCGACACGACAGGGTGACCTGAGATGGGAAACGTACAGTGCTATGGTCACAATGCGTAGAAGGGCAGAAATGAAAAGAAAGAAAGAATGGGAGATGGAGTGGTTGGGTCGAAGAAGTGATAGAATATAAAAAAACGGGGATTGTGGGGTTGAAGTCTAAGGTTACAGAATAGTTACGTTATGGAACTAGCAAAAGGTTTTTTTTTCTAATCGATTTGCAAACTACTAGGTCATGCAGCGACGACTGTCATTCTTTACATTGGGGAAACTGTCAAGGGGAACACGACACGTAAGGACAAACATTCATGCTCGAGCCAGGATTCGACCCTGCAACCCTTCGACCCGAGGTAACTACGGCTCTGCATCCTTAGCCACTTCAGCTATTCATGCCGGCTAGGAAATGTTTATTAGAGCAAGATAGACATAAAGATTAGGATAAACGTAAATATAGGAGTAGAAGAAAAGTAAATATCCACATGAAAGAAAGAAAGGCACAGATGTGAGTGAATAATGAGTAGAAATTATGTAGTCGCTTTGTGCATTTATACAAGTAGTACACGAGCGAATACACACGACTTATGATAGACAAAAGAAAGGGTGGTACAATGGTCGCGCTTGTATTCAAGAATTACGAGAACAGAATTCTAAATTACAATGCTAGGAAAAGAAAAAGCGAAAATGAAAACAAAAGAAAACACAACAGTTCGCGAGCAGAGATTAAAAAGAACAGGAAGAATATACTCAGCAGTGGTGGAAAAGTTTTAGTTGATGGTCGAAATTCCTAATAAAGCAATCTGAGACTGAAACGAGGTGAAAAATTGAAGACTTGAGGGAATATTCGAGGAAATAAACTTAGAAAATGAAATTTGTGAACTTCAAAAACCAAGTTTGTAGCCGAAATAAAGGTAAGTTTAGGAAGAATATTATAAAGACTGACATCGTGCCAAATAAACATAAACGAATAACAAAGTATTTAACATCTTCAGAAAAGGCAAAAAAGGTAAAAAGTTTAGGAAAGACGTTCTTGAATAAAAAAAAATTCTCTATTTCAGAAAGCAACACCTTGAAATTTTCCTTTAAAACTCGATGTGTGGTCCCTTGGAATTCGCGTCAATGATGTTTGCTGTAGCAAAAAAATCGGTTAAACGTGTATTATAAACGCCCGTATTACCATAATCCTTCGCCGGAACGAAGTTTCGTTCGTGTTACGACGAAATTCGTGTTAAGAGAGTTGCTGCAAACGAGGGTTTACTACAGTTGATTACATACGTATCTACTTCATCTATATACGTTTTTACGAAAAGAGCCAGAGCCATGGCGGCGATGGTGTAGCGGTTAGCGTATCGGACTGCTATACCCAAGGTTGCGGGTTCAAACCCGATCGAAGCCGTGGATATTTAAGGGCGAAAAAATCCTTCGTACGCCTTCCTTCGGAGGGGAAGTAAAGCCGGCTGTCCCATGTTAGTAGATTTACCATGAACAAGAACAGTTACATGTAATGCTACATGTATAATGTACACATAATGTTACCTGTAACTAAGAACATGATCAGAGGAAAGGAAGGGATGAGACTGCACCAAACTCTGCAAGGGGGATCATTGGAGGATGTATGCCAGTGGTCGGCGTCTGAGCCGTCAAACGGGGCAGGAGGGGGAGGAGGGCACAAGGCGCGCCTCAGGGTGAAGCAGGGCGCGGCGAGCGGGGGTTGGGGCGGGCAGATGGAGTGCAGTGGACGTGTCGGCCGGTGTGGAGGGCGGTTGAGCAGAGCACGCCGAGCGTGTAGAGTAGGATAATACAAACTCCATGCTGCGGGACACAGCAAGATGAGATGGACTGAAGGATGGGTCGATGTGAGGCGCTATAAGGGCACGTGGAGGACGTAGGGCCGGTGTGATGAGGCGGGCTAATAAATGATGACGAAAGATGTGGAGTGGTATGACGGGGAGGGGATTATCGGGTGGAAAATAGTGATGTGTGGCGGCGGGGTGAAGCCAGGTGAGGCAAGGTCTGGTGGGGTAAAGAGTGAGACGAGGTCAGGTGAGGTGAGTCGGAGTGAGATGAGATGAAGGTGAGGTAACAAAGAGAGGCGAGGGGGGGGGGGGGGGGAGGGGGGAGGGAGGGGAGTGAGGTGAGGTGAAACGAGAGGATGCGGGGTGTGGGACGGGGCGCGGAGGGGTTATAGGGTGCGAGGCAGGTTTGAAGGTAATGAGACTCGGTTGTGTGTAATAATGCGAAATGGGGAAGGGGGAAGCGGGTACAAGGGGAGATGACGCGAACGGGACCGTCCGATGCCAGCCGCCCGCACTCCGCCCACCCAGTTACTCCACTCACACACTTTCAGATTACATGAAATTAGTTATCATGTATGTAAATTAAATTTAATGTGCACGTACAGTAACTTTAATGTACATTAACATTAATTTAATTGTACTCGCACATTAACTTTAATATGTGTAATTACATTTAATGTTTTTTTCATTTTCGCATTAAATTTAATGTACCGATACATTACTTTCCCTTTAATGTACAAGGTACATTAAAAGTCCAAAAGCACAAGGTACATTAACTTCAATGTAATTTCTGACGATGCAGGAACGACCGCACGTGGTCGGGCGCGGCGGAGCAGTTCGGCGCCGAGGGGGTGGGATGGAGTGGGGGCAGGGTGAGTGCCCACACCGGGGCTGCCCGGCACTAGCAGATAAGATAGCGTCGCACGGTCGATGGCGCACATCTGCCCCGCAGGTGCCCGCCCGCTCGCCTGTCCGCAAACCCGCCCGCTGCCCGTTCGGACTGACGCGACACGATGCACGAATTCCCATCTCCTCGTCCTCTGCTACAGTTCTGACAGGGATGCCACTAAAGGAGGGTAAACACCAAACACAGACTATCTCATACTATTGCAGTTCTTCAACGTAAAGTGAACATATTACTCAGTTCAGTTTCATAATTTCCAGTATACATATTTTTTTAAATTTATAGCAACTCATTCGTTTTTTAATACTCGTATTATGTTTTACTGAGAACCTCATGACCATCAGCAAGCATAGACATATTTAGAAAAGTGCACTTCGGGGTTAAAAAATGACACATTAAATGTGATGATGTAAACATTCTTTGCCTCTGGTGACGTCTCGATTTGGAGCATCTCCTAAATATGCAGAGCCAAATGCTGCGTATTTTATTGATGCAAATAAAGGCTATATTAGAATTATGATTGTCGAGTAATGAAAATGGGAAGTTGGTATTCTAGAAATGATTCGGTTTGCCACTATCTTGTACATTTGAAGACACACTGTGCACGGGGTAGTTTGTGAAATGCTTTTCAGTTACAGCAATGGATAATAAATGATGAACTGAATAAATAAATAATTCATAATTCAATGGGTTAATAATAATAATAACAACAACAACAACAACAACAACAACAGGCGATCCGGGTAGCTATGATCGCTAATGCAGCAGTGCCCTGGTGTTCTTGGACCGAAGGATCGCGGGATTCGGGTCCTGCTTTCGGCATGGGTGTTTTTGTGTCCGTCTCTGTATCTGTATGATTGTTCATTTAATACTTCATCATCGTTATCACTTCACCCCATTCCCCTGGGTGATAAAATCGGTTAGAGCATGAAAATGCTGATCCCCAGCATAAAAGTCACGTGCACCTACCCTCAATAAATATGACTGAGTCCCGGTGGATTGCGTGGTCCCGAGGCGGCCGAGATAAAATAATAATAATAATAATAATAATAATAATAATAATAATAATAATAATAATAATAATAATAATAACAATAATAATACCCTTGTTAACCTTCAGGGTAAACAATGTAATGTTTTCGTTGAAAAGATACTGTAAGTGTTAATATTCAGATTAAAATTATGAAAACATCAAACATACTTTTTTTTTTTCAAATATCTCAGTATTCTCAACAAGGTACATTTAGTAAAGAACCGACAAATAAATCGCACATCCGAAGAAACAAAAAAATACATTGTAATAAAAAAATCAAAATGTAATTAACGAGCAACTGTAAAACTAATGTAAAACAGAAATCGCTCATGGAATCCATTGATCATTAATCTGCCAACTACAATGCCTTCCCTTACTTCCGGAGACCGTGATTGATCATTATTGACGTGCACTATCCCGAGCCAACCCAGTCGTTCTTCGTTGCGACATGTGAACCCACAGTACAAAGTAATAAGCTCTTTTCGAACAGGCGTGGTGAAAGAGAGGGATAAGAAGAGAGGATAAAGAGAGAGAGGATAAAGAGAGAGAGGATAAAGAGAGAGAGGATAAAGAGAGAGAGGATAAAGAGAGAGAGGATAAAGAGAGAGAGGATAAAGAGAGAGAGGATAAAGAGAGAGAGAAAAGGAGAGAGGATAAAGAGAGAGGATAGAGAGGAAGTAGCAGCTTATCGCATGGCTAGTAAATTAGTTAGCGTCACTACTTTTCATGGAATGAACGGGCAACATTTTTTGCCCACGGAACCGCCCCTGAAATGAGCTGTACGTCGTTAACACGCACCTCCAAAAAAAATTGTGTTAATGACCGCCTTTTTAAAACTCGCGATAGCGTATTTTGCATTCATTACGTTGTACATATTCGCGATTTCACGAGAAAATTAAGTCATGTTGGCACACAAAATATCTTCTCGTAAATTTACAATTTCCTCAACAACTTTGACACCGAGCGTTTATGCAAGGTCTGATAGAATTGTCAACAAGCTCATAATGGAAAGGATCGATAACTTCATCACATGCGATATCGTTCTCTATACTCTGATCAGCCACAAGTGTGATTATTTTTACATTTATTTCTTCGTAGTCATAGCGGGGAGAAGCATTGCCGCTGAGTAACCTTTAGAAATGTTTCACATTCATTTTATACACGTTGGGTAACCTGTGCTGGGCCTAGAAAACTCATTAATATTATCATTCCTCCAAATTTCAGGACGTTTGAATTACGTATCAAAAATGCAAAGCAAATGTCTTGGAAACGTCTTTAAAAATATAACTTACACATATTACTTTTTGATAAGAAGTCGGTATATTGTCAATACAGTTGAAATTATATTGACGTAAATAGAGCGTAGGGAGAATGGGGAATCACGGTCACCTAAGAAATATCAGTAGTTACTTCTATTAATACTAATATATTTCAATGCTTTTGGTTGTAATCTAACAATTATTTAAAAATCTTTGTTAACTGAGACTTTGGGTGCTTTTATCTTAATAGTTACAAATTAATGAAAGGTTTTTTTCAAATACAACATTGACTCCATTACCCCAAGGGTGGGTAATGACAGTCAGAGGAGCAGGCAATCACGGTCAAGGAGGGATTTTTAAACAATAATCCATTTTTGTTATATCTTATATATTTAATGCTGAAAAACATTAGTCTAAAAAATAGCATGACATGTCACCAAAATACATTACATGAACCTAATTTTTCCATATCTCAAATGTTCAAAGCAAGGAAGTTTACCAGTGATGTCAGCTTTTGATACAACACTAATATCATCCACATCTGGAAACAAAAAAATATCCTTGTGGCATCGGTATGCACGCATAAATTTTACTTTTATATTTTTTCCACATTTAATACCTGAGCCACAAACTTTTTCTCAGTTTTTTCATTTGAAACTGTAACAACAACAAAATCATTGTTCATTAATATTGTTTTTTCAAGTTTGAAATTGTGTTGTGTAGATTCACCATCACTTTCATCATAGTTGCTCATTTCCTCCCAGCCCCATCAGAAGAGTCCTGGCAGAGGTTGTTTAGATCTACATCAGACTCTGAAGAATCGTCCTGCAACTTGTCTCTCTTACTGGGCCTACTAACTTTTCCAACATTGAACTTATCAGAAATTCTGCGTTTTACACATTTTTTGCTGGCGTTGGAGCATTCTTGCTCGTTTTTCTTCCAGCATGACTTTCTGTGGTGATTCTGTCAATATAGTAGAGTGTTGCTTTCTTGCTGTGTTTTTGAAGATCTACGTATTTGTGGAATTGGTGACACTTCTTGAAGGAAACCTCTCCATTCACAGGATCTTCAGTTGGCGTCTTGCCAAGTTCCTCTTCATTTCCATTATCAAATGAAAAGTCTTCATTTGAAAATACTTCGGATTTATTGGATGGATGCCAGTGGATTGAAAGCCAGATATTCCTTTTGCAATAGTTGCAACAGTAGAATATGCCTTCTTGAAGAGCTCAGCCAAATTATAAACTGTGATGTGTTCGCCAGGTTTGCTCTTCATAAGTAGATCACACTCTCTGTTGAATGCCCGTTTTAATGGACCAAAGAACGCAACATCCAAAGGTTGTAAGCGATGTGAAGAATGTGGGGGTAGAGATAGCATTACAATATTGTTGTCACGACAAAGTTATATGCTTCCAAAGTGATGTGACTTCCATGATTGTCCAGAATGAGAAGAACTGGCTCTTCTTTACTGGGTTTTGCATGTGTTTTGAAATGTTGTAGCCAAAAAAGAAACAGTGCTTCATTGGACCATCCATTTACTGAGCAGGTATAAAGTGCTCCAGGACATCCATTGGTCTCGAGATTAGAGTCATCCTTTGTCGAGCATAAATGAACATGGGAGGAATGTAGCCACCAGCCGCATTCAAGCAACAAAGAACTGTTGTTGTTGTGCCTCTCTCCCCTGATGTCACGGCTCCAATTCTCTTCTGTCCTTTTGGTGCAATTGTTTTTCCGGTCTCTTGCACAGTTGTGATCCCTGTCTCATCCACATTATAAATTTTGTGAGGAGGAATCTATATTTCCCCATTACTTTCTCCAGATTAACAAAAAAGATGTTAACCTCGTCTCTGTTAAAACCTCTTAGCCTATTCATACTTATAGACTCAGGTTTTCGCACTGAAATGGTAGGATTTCTTTTCAGGAAACCTTCTAGCCAATCCTTTCCAGCAAGACGCTTTGTTTTATTGAATGTGTGATCTATTTGTAGCTTTTCAGCGTATTCGAAAACCAATTTCCGAAGCTGCAAAGGAGTTAATCCATAGTACAGGTTAGCTAAGGTCCCAACATTTGCAACTATAGTTGCTTCTTGTTCCTGTGTAAATACAGGTTTTCTTCCCATTGAGGGACCACCCACCGCTAAATTCTTCAGTCTTTGCTGGAAAGTACTAAAAGGTATTCCATACGTTTTAGCAGCTTGCCTTTGACTGACACCTTTTTCCACACACGCAACAGCATTGGAAAAGTCTTCTGCAGTCCATTGCGCTTTTCAGTTTTTCTTTTCCAATTTCTTGGCATCTGAAAGTAATATCAAACCAATAGATAACGGAGAATTTATAATGGGGTAATGGCGGTCAACTGACCGCCATTGCCTACATGACTAACACGCGGAAAAAGTAGATGAATAACACTGAAATACGAAAACAGTCTCCCAGCACCGCGCTTAGCAACAAATATCTTGTTGTATGAAACGTATCTTGTGTATGATAGAATTCGCACAATATTTAGCTGCCTGATACCACTTACCTTTCACAGGAGAGTTTTCTTGGAAACAACAGCTAAAAATTCAAATCACGAGCTTAAAATATTCTACGAAAAAATTAGATGAATAACACTGAAATACGAAAACAGTCTCCCAGCACCGCGCTTAGCAACCGAATGCTTCAAAATGGATTCCAACGTAGTATCAAATGATACCGCTAGATGGCAGATCGTTCCTCATGCTTGTGTGAACAACAAAGGATCAGAAAACACTCTGACCGTCATTACCCGCTGACCGTGATTACCCGTTCTCCCTACTCTTTGATACCCAATGATGGTAAGATTTCGGCTGCTGTCTACAATGACGCCCGCAATAAGAACTAGTGAACATTGCTAAGTTTTAATAGAAAACGATTCTCATCAGCTTATTTAGTGTGACAAAATGGTACTGTAGGATCATTTCATGTCAAGCGGTCAAACTGCCCGAGCGACCATCGCGGATTTTGATGAAATTTTTAACTCAAATCCGAGATATGTTCTAAATCATTTCATAAAAGTATTTTTCTGTAAACGTGAATTGAATTTTCTGGCCTTGTTTACGAAAATCAATTTACAAATATTTTTACAGTAATGATAAGAAAAAGTATGATAAAAGTTTGTAAAAAATACCAATGTTATGTTGTTATTTAGATAATTTAAATTTTCTTACTTGAATACTGAGCAAGTTCTATAGCAATAAACTCATGGATGTGAGTGAATTATTAAACACTATTTATTTGTCAACATTTTACCACATTTACGGTATTGTATGCTCAAATTAATAATTGATTTAGCTTCTTGGGTAATTTTAAAACCTAGTCTTTATAATTAAATACGTTAAAAAGTACTTTTCTCTAAAAGACGACTGAATGTATCCTATTTAAAATCTTTTCCCCACAATAATCAACTGTAAGGCAACTCAAGGAACTTTTGGAACTCAACTTAAAAATGTTCACAAAAAATCGTGATGGTCGCGATTTCAAAATTAGACCACTTGAAGTAGAATGATTCTATCCAACCCTATTTAAAACTAAAAGCTCTGAAAGAAATGTTTGTTTGAATCCAAATACGTTTCTTGTTCCAATTCATTCGCAAATGCATCGTTATTACGTTTTAAGCCCCACTTTCATGCGTCTTTGCAAGGTAGTTGGTGAAGAAAGGCCCAATTGTAGCTTGCAGCCTTAAATGCCAGAGTGAGGGGAACTTTTGAAAGCACCCGTTAGTTTGCGCGTCCTTGCAAATGCAGGAGGGCTACGCTGCCCTGGGAAGACCAACGTGTTTACGAGGTGAAGCCCTAGAGACTTGTACCTTCTGGAAAATCGACAAATCGCGTTCTACCAATGGAAGACCTCCCCGCGGTCTTCGTATCATATCCATATACCTTCAGATTCTGAGCATGTTACATTCATCTATCCTTTTCATTTTACTCCCGGCATAAATGTATACATTACATACATACTTCATATACATGTGAATTTTTTCTTTTAATTTCTCGCATATACATATTTAAAGACGAAACAATTCAATGCTGCGGGACAAGGTGTCGATTATTGAAGAGAAAATTCGATTTGTGGATTGCTAAAAGAACCAATAAAGGTTTCTTCTTCTTTCGTTTATGTAGTAATTTACTCGTATTTTATTTTTACTGATACATTATTACTTTTTATTGCGTTCTATACGGTGTTCCATATACGCTGCGTAACGTATCTTGATCGAGAGAATCGTGGTTACGAGGGAAATACGAGTATGAAAACAGTTGAAAACAGTTATATTTTCTCTCACGGAGGCAATTATGAGCGGAAATTATGAAAGAGAATTATAGGAAGGAAACATTTAAAGACAAACCGAGCCACGTCAACAACCAGTTAATAAATAAGAAAATCTAATCATTAAAATTACGTAAAAAAGCATGGATGTACCGCGGGCGTTAACTAGTTCTAGTAACCTCAGGCGACGAAAAGTCCTCGGGATTTTTGTCACCCATCTATCATTAGAACCCTTACAACGTCCTTGGTACATAAATAACTATTATCGATAACAAAGTGTATTAAAAAGTCTACTTAGATGGCTCAGGATGTCAATTGATGTTACTGCAGTGCCTCTGACCGAGAGATTCTACGGTTCCTGTCCAGACGGTGGTAGGATTTTCAACACAGGCTACACTGCTACGTCGAATATACCCGCAGGGTATATTATATACATCGAACATACCTACAGACATAGGAGAATTCTAGCGACCAGGTGTTCTAATAGGCTGTTTTTCGACACCACGCGAATGACGGCGGAAGTACCCCAACAAACGGATCACGGACGGCGCACGATCTTTCCTTTCTTTTATCCTCACCCTTCACTTACATTTATACTTACATGCACAACACTCCCATTCATGTTGTGAGACTGTACGGGGGCTTTTTCCCGGCGCTTGTCCAGGCTGGGGCATTGCCAGGCTGGTGGGAGATATCTGGTTGGAAAATGCCGCAAGCCGACCTTATAGATCGACGCCGAACCTTAGTATCCAGCGGGAGATCACCACAATAAAAAAAATACACTACACTAATGATTATAGCAGTTTACTCGCCAGGAAACACAAATCAGTCTCTACTCGATCGTTTTATGGACCCTGAAATAAAATTAGTGGATTTATCTTGTCCTCATAAGTAGCAAATTTCTTTCTAAACTACTACTGACAGAACTCTCGTTTTGTGTGTTCTTGATAGCTATGTCTTTTTTTCTAAGGTGATCGTCTGTCCGTGCACAACACTGGTGCTTACATTGCATACAGCTTTTCTTCACTTTTTTAAATAATCATTATCGACTTTAATAATCGGACTCGCTTGTCATTACAATCTTCGTAGATGTTTTTATATTCTACATTATATCAATTCATCTTACATTTGCGAATGTTTTTAATCTCACTTTAGGTTTTTTTATTCGAATCCAACCTCTTTGTTATTCCAACTTCATTGTTTACACCTATTTATTATTAAAACTTAACTTAATATTGTTATAAAACATTATTACACAAGACATGATTTAATAACAGTATTTCGGAAGCCAGGTCAGTTGTCGTAGTTCTGCAAACAAGACTTCTTAACATCTTCCCAATATATCAAACATGAACGGGATAAAATAAAAATGAATATAACGGTGTCATTTTTTGAGAACCATAATTCTGAATTTGTAGTACAATCGCGGAACCACTAAAAAAACATTCCAACATTTTATAAATATCTAATTAGTAGATGTGTTCCTCCCATAACGATAAGTCGTATCAGGTTGAAGTACACCTTCATTGCTCATATGTGCTCATTGCTCATGATACCTGTGTTCCACTGGTATCTACACACGTTCAGAACCAGTGATTTGAATGTATAAAGCGTAATTGCAATAGACCTACGGGACTCAGTTGAGGCATGCAAATGTTCATCTTTTAGGACGTGTATTTCTTCAATAGTATCTTCTAATATACAAAATTAAATAATAAAAAAATAATTCAGATGTAAAAATTAACACAATTATCCCTGTTAATATTATCAATAATCAATTTTTTAAGTTCCTTAGTCAGTGGCGCAAATAATTCTAGAAAAAAATGTTTTGCACGGTTTGCTAATGTAATCACATTCAGTTTTTTTATCGAAATATCACTGGTAAACTATTTTGTGTGACACAAACCACAAGTATCTTACGCAGAGACACAAATAATTGTAGAAAATATTGTTTTTCACGGTTTGTAATATAAGTCACATTCTATATTTTATCGTAATATCAATCTTTCTCGTAACTCAAAAAAGTCGGACTCCGACGATCATTAGTGTACATGGAACGGCGCCTGACTCGTCTTAAACTTAGTTCACACGAGAGATTAACAGAAGCTCCGTTCCAGTTAGATACAGAAATGTGGTTATTATTTCAATTCTATACATTAAAAAATGTGCATGGTTCTTGGTTTGAATTCGAAGAATGTAGTACGTTATTCGACTAACCAATGCACAACCTTGCGAACCTTTTGGGAGAAGAGAATTCGTTCACAAACTATTGTGAAGTAATAAAGCATTTCCCAGCAAAACGACTCAAGAGTGAGGGAAAGAGTCAAGGAGTATTGATTCTGAACTCGTCAACTACGGAAGTTATTAAGTTCCGTAAGTAAAGTGCTCGTTAAATTTCGGGAACTGGCAGTATACTTCTCCTAACGGAACGTGAGGTTTGACGCCGACCTTCACATCGGTTTGCCGGAGTTCCCCCCCCCCCGGTTATCTCTTCCACCACCTCTGCCGGGACACGCTCTGAGTTCACGATTAGTTTAACAACAGTTGATGCATGCAAGTGTGAATAGAAAATGTAAAAAATATGAAGAAGGGAAGATCGCGTGCGGTTCAGGGATTATATTTTGGGACAGTGCTTCGGCATTCGTTTGGCATTGACTGGAGAAACTTTAAAAACTACTGATCACAGCATCCGCCCTCAACTTTTTCAGACTGACACTGAATTCAACCTTGTTATCTACAGTAGCTAGTTACGAATATTTGCCCACATAGGAACGGGAGTACTAGGTTCTTTTGATCTTTCACTGCAGTGACAACAGCTGTTGTTCTGAATCAACAAGCAATACCTACACGTCGGCTAGTGAGGACTTACACCAGCAGCGCACGCCAATGAGAAAAGCTCCAAGCTCCCGAAGCGGGTAGAATAGTGCATTACATGCACACTGTACGTTGCTTTATCAGGAGAGGGTCCAGCGACGAGGAAGGAAAGATATCGCGATGTCCATGGACCGTCTGTTAGAGTAATGCTCCAGCATTTGCCTGGATTTGAAAAAACACGGAAAACTATCGATCATAACAATCGAACGACCACTAGAAACCTCCTAAAGACAATAATTGAATTCGACTCGTCTCTACAGCTAGTCTAAACCTGTCACGGAAAAAATGACTCACTCAATATATTTTCGCTTAGTCGTTCTCACCAACGGTACTATCACATACAGTAAAATGAAGTAAGAAACATTTGTTCCCCAATTTTGCGGAAAACGCTGGCTTCCCCCTTCGGAAATGACTCACTCAATATATTTTCGCTTACTATTATACTATATTTTCTCGCTTATGTTTAAAAGCGAAGCTCTCTTGCCATTCACGAGGGAAAAGTTGCCTCTTGTGAAACAGTGAAACCACACCCGGACATTTGGTACAAGGTGCTTCCTGTTTTTCTGAGTGTGAGAGAAATAAGCCCTGCCAGAGAAGTCGTTCAGAGCGCAGCGCTCGGTATCTATTTTAGCGGTGGAATGTGAGGCACGGGTTCTCGGGGTACCCCAAGAATCTATTTCAAGAACCCCTTTGTTCGCCACAAATTCCAGGCGACTCCTTTACTTCAAGGTACCTTCAAGCCAGCCACGTCTCCACCACCGTCACCTTGTTCTGCTGCTCCCGACTTCGAGCAGTTCGTGGAACGTCCTGCTCCTGCACCGCGATTTCTCCACGTCACTCGCCACCCCACCTTCGCTGTCGGCGCTCTTTGCTCCTTCAGGCCGTCCTCCGCTGGGAAAGCGACGGTGCTCAACGCCCCCATGAGGACGCTCCGGGGCGCGGAGACGTCCTCACCCCCCGTCCTCACCCCCCGTCCTGCTCCCAGCGCCGCGCCGCGCGCCAGAGACCCGTGCGCGCCTCGCCGGACCGCCCGCCCTGAACTCTGACCTACCCCGGCGGCGCGATACCGACCTACGATCGGGGGCTCCGGGGCGGGGGGCGGGGGGGGGACGGTGGCGGGTGACGGGGCGGTGGTGACGGTGGGGTGGCGTTGGTGACGATGTAGGGGTGATTGTGCCGGGTCAAAGACACCGGCAGGCTGAGATTTCGACAGAATTGCTGGGAGGAGGGCGTTGTCGGTGGTGGGGGTGTTGTCGGTAGGGGGTTGTCGGTATCGTCGTCAGTAGTGTAGGCGAAAGGAATGACGGTTCCATTGGTGATGAGGCACAAAATCTTTCTTTTCAAAAGCAGTATCTTAAAAAAAGTATCTTTTGTAAATATGAATCAAAAACTAAATTAATTGAGTTATTTAACAATATAGTAAATATTAAACATAATTTATATATTTATGCAACTTATATACGCACTTAATGTAACCATCTTAAATGCATATATATATATATATATATATATATATATATTATATATATATATATATATATATTGCATTAAGATGGTTACATATTAATTAAAGTTCATAATAAATACAGAATATTTGTTTTGAACAAATAATGAGACTATAAATTTTGAATATTCGAGCGTTCAAGTGTTCTAATTAACAAACACTCCAGAGTAAATAGACGTGTTTATTGTTGAAATTTCAGGGTATTTAGAAAAAAAGTTTAAATGTTTCGATAATCTACACTTCAATACGGACGCTTCTGAGGAAAAAGTCCTAGATGGTAAAAGTACAGACCATTGAAGTAGAGATGCAGAGATTATCTGAATCATAGTTTTTACGATACGCTCGTACAAACAACAGCTCATGCTGGAAGTATGCAAAGTGTTTTTTGCAAACTTTGGAGTATGTGCATGCATCCCAGACCTTGAACGCAATGAATACGTGCTGACATTGAGATTACAGCACTCTGAAAACATCGTTAAAATGGTCATTTACAATCTGCTAATATTTATCTGTTGTAGGGTATTTGTTATGCATGCACCACTCGATCTAAATTATCTGAAATAATGAAGAAAAACGATGCAAAACGACGCATCGACAGGTCTTCAAATACCTGTCATTCAGAAACACAAGATTGGACTTAACATCTGCAGTTGTCTTTTTGCATTCTTGTTGCGTGGATGGGCCTTCAAGGGGCAAAAGAAAACTTCAGAAGTTTGGTTTTCAGTGAAATAAAGTTGGTGATCTTTTCTTTTTGGTTATGTGTGTGATCAAACACGTCGAAGTTGATATTCTAGAATTTACAGAATTATAAAAGAATCTGAAAACAACATCGTAAAATAGCGATAAGCCATTTTCATTAATTTTGAATTCTAAATTATCAAAAGAAAAGAATTTTTAAACTCCCAACATGTTTCCTGTTCAGATCATTATCTAGTATTGAATGGGTATGAATGCACTGCATTACACAATGTAATGCTTTTCACATTGAAATTTGATACCTCAACCTAAGCTCTTCTAGGTCATATTCATCATATGTTTCAACTGTCATTGTACAGAGGGAAGATCTCACATTAGCGTACGATAAAAATAATTTTCTTATTTTGTGGCGTTATTGTAAGTTCAGGGAGACTATAATAAATAATTATAAAGAGTACAGTAATTTAAATTTTACTCTATACGGATGTAAAATTCTGAAATAAAATATTTTGAGCCAAAATTACACACACAGACGTTGCTGACGTATTACTTATTATAGTTCTCATATGTTTCCCCTTTCATTTACCTCACTTTCTCGAAATTGTGATATTTTCCCCCCGAAATATAAGAACATTCAATATCCAGGGATGTAAGGTTTCAAAAAAATAATAAAAAAATGCTACTTGGTAATGATGCAGAAAGTGCACTTTAATAACCTATAATTTTGAACAAAATTATTTATTACACCAGAGCACAATAATGAACTATGATTCTGTATCAAAGGAAAACAGGCACGAAAGTGTTAAAAATGAAAATTTTGAAAATGTTTTGCTATAAAGATAACATGAAATAATGAAATTTCATATCTGATAGACTTCTTCTGAAATTGTCGCAGTATCTTTTTTATTTCATTCCTGGTAGGCGGAAACCCCGTTAGCCGACGATGGGTCAGCCCCATTAAGTAGGGAAAGATCACAGTCACCTCTCAAGAAAAACATACACTACACTTACGGAAATAATGACCAGAACTAATGAGCAGTTGACGTGCCCGGTATCATCAATTAATCAAAAGTGCAAAGTTCCACCAAATGTTTTAGACGGACTTTTCTTCAGACGCTACTAAAAATTACGGAAGATAACTTTCTGTAGACACCGTTATATCTGAAATGCCTCTTACGAACCTTTTGATTTTAAATGAAAGCTAATAAAGTAATATTACAAATGATTCTCTATTCTTAAAAATAGTGCATTTAGTGCATTATTTAACATGGGATGTGAAAAAATTCTTCCAGGGATCCAAATAGGGTGATTCCAAGTCAATTTTGGAAAAGAGTCCTGTACGACAATCTTTGATTTTGATGAACTTTTGTAAGCCATGTTTCACAGGTTTCAAACGAACTTTCAGGAAGTTGTAGTTTTATAGGCTTCTAAGACAGAGTTTGAGAGCCGTTTGCTTGGCCCCGTGTAGCGTCGTTGTACAGAACGACTATTACATTTTCGAAATTTAAGGATATAAACCTCTTCCATTATTGCTATACAAATGAAATTGGGTTTCTCGAACATTTTTTTCGTTATTTTCAATGGAACTAATAACAATTCTTCAATACAAATAAAATAAAAATAAAAGTCAAATAAAAAATTAAAATATCATTTCTTTAATATCGGAATATTACTGAAAAAATGAGTGTTCAAAACAATTCCAAATTTTAATACTGGATAGATTTCAAGTAAGAAAAATCAAACTTTGGCTCGTAATATATTATTTATAAATGGAAATTTTTAACCTATTGGCTCTTATCATTTTTAAACAAATGAATGATTTTTCCAAACTTATTCACGACCCACAACTCTCTAGGGGTGGTTATATCGCGCCCCACGAACAATGTCAGGCTGCACGCAGATTTGTCAGCGCAGCAGTGTTCCACCGCTGCCCCCGTCAGCAGGCGGAGGCGTTCGATAAATGGATGGATTTATGGTGATTCCGGGCGCGTCAACTACTATGGTCATTAGTCCTGTAACTGTAGTGCGTGTTTTTGTTCGGGAATTGGCGGTTGCCTTCCTCCGTTGGATGGCCAGATTCGACGCCGACCTACCGTCGGCTTTTTTCAATTACTTTGTTATTCTGAATGGTATACATGGTTCAGTTTACACTACAAACTCTTCACATGTTTTTGATGCTTATGATCTATTTTAAAACACTAAACTTTATTACTTTACAGTTATTACTTAGGAGAGGAAACCACTGAGCACCTCACAAGGAATCATCTAATTCAGCAAATTGGATGTAAAATACATGTTAGGAAATCTATTTTTATTCTGGTGGGGTGTATGGATGCTTTGCCTAAATTGTAATTGATAGTTGTGTAATGTTGACATATTATTGTAAAGATTATTGGATAACTTGGTGATGTGGTGTATGATAGTGAAGGCTGTGGGCAGTCTGGGTGACGCCGCGTTAAGGGAAGTGATGCCCACGTTTCGACCATCATATTTTGATCTTCTATACGCCTGTAGCCTGAAGAAGGCCACGATATACTATAGACTACGCACCCCAGCCCTGAAGAAGACCACGGTGGAATGGTCGAAACGTGGGCATCACTGCCCACGACGCGGCGTCACCCGATCAGTCGACAGCCTCATACGCATAGGGACTCGAATCGTCCTAGACAGACCAATGAGTGATCAGTATTCGCGCGCTGATGAGGCGTAGTTTATCACGCTGTTCCGCCAAGACATTCGTCAGCACCGATTTGTCCGTGGCTGAAGGACAATGCGACCCGCCCGAAAGCGTAGGAGGACTCGCTTCGCCGTTCCACCAGCAACTGCCTCTCTCGAGCAGGTAGAAGCGCGCCGGGCCACGACGGAAAGGGAGAGCTCTGACGTCCACCGCCCTTCAGAAGAAGACAATGGTCAGAGAAAGAACCGGCGCCTATCTTACAGGGACCATCGTCGTAGTCGTAAGATTAGTTTTTAAGAAAGCGCTCATGTGATGTTTGCTTCCACCCCATCATCAATTCAATTATCAATCACAACATATTTCACCCAAGTTTAGAAATAAAAGCCAATGCCTAATTTCCCTTCAGATTTTTTCTTCAGTGTCCTGCACTTCTGACCTCCATACGTGTGCTACCTCAAGTGTTTCGGAGCAGCTGGGTAAAACTGCGATAACTAAGGGAGGAAAGTAAGTAAGTAAGGTAAGTCGATTCATGTAGAGATGTGTGGCCTGTTACATTGGCGTGTCGAAACGTGGAGACTTCATGTGCGCCCATAGATAAGCGAGTTACTGCAGTATATTATATCGAAGTAAAATGCGTTATAGGAATTATAAAACAAAGAGGACAATAGAGCACACTGTGGAAAAAGAGAGTATCACAGTTACCTTCTCAAAGTGTACTTGTACACTTGTAGAAGCAACAGTTCATTTACTTTCCTATGGTGACCGTGCATTAGTGGAGTTACAACTGACATAACAGTACATTATGGCGTTATTCCACTGTAAATTGCTTACTATTCGTTTCACAGAATAAGTAAAAGTGGATACCATAAACATTTAAGACAATTTTCTATCGAACACAGCGGAATTTCACTACTTACATCACATAATCAACTCATACGTTATTTTTCTTGAAGATTACAATCACGTGACATATCAAACGACGTAACTTCCATCAGCCCAGAACCAAAGAATAATTCAGCCGATATTTCTGCAGATATATTAAGTTTCAGGAGTAGTTCTTAACCATTTTCCTTCTTCTCTCCAATTTAGCAATTATATCGTTGCTCCTTAGCATTAGTGATATTGTATTCCCAGGAAACTCCATATGCTATATCAAATACTATGCAAGGGAATGACAGTGTATTTGCACCAAAAGTTTGAACTAATTGTACAATATATTCATTATTAAGATATTTCTTGTTTTCGCGCCTAGTTTGAAAATAATGTTCTAGATACTTCATCGAACATGTGATGAAAATGACTGCGTAAGTCGAAATACAAACAACTTAATAGAACAATAAACAATGAATGTGCATGTTATATTGCATACTTTTACAAGCCAAGCTACAAAGGGAAGTTTTACATGGACTTGTACAAAATCCACTGCAGGCTATGATTGAGTGTTAAGCATTGGAAATATACTTAAACTATTTCCAGATATCAATAATTCTTCTAAACTTCTATAGCTTTTTCCTTTTGTTGCAAATCGCGCGAAAAAAGTTGTTCATGAAACATGGAACAACCTGCTAGCAGCAACATCATCCCATGCCATTTCGAGAATCGCTCTTGATTCTATCGAAAATCATACGAATAACAGCGACCGAGCTCCAGCGAAATTGCAAAGAGAGGAGGAGCAAGGACAATTCACTACGAAGCACGATTTTCGATATTCGAAGAGGCTTGTTAGCGATTCCGAAATAAGGAGCTACTTGAACCAGCGGTCTCGCGGGACCGTGGCTACCAATCAAAGCGGCATCCAGCACGAGGTCTAGATGCGCTTCAAACAGCCCGACCGGGGAACAATGGAGTTGAATTGCTTGTTACCTTTCACTCCCACCTACAACAGCATCTCCCCTCTGCAAAGTTGAATTTCCACCTAAACTCGTCGCCTCTTTACGGAGCTGAAACCAGTCTGTCTCTTTCTCTCCACATCCGTCCTCATCACAGGCAGGAAATTGAAATGGTGTTTTTTAAAGAACGGCAAATACGTTTTAAAAATATCCGGTTTAATGGACGAAGGAGACAAAATACGACGGGATAATGACGTTACATTTTAGTCCACCCACTTCATTTCTACGCACCGCCGAAGGGAAGGAGGCTTAAAGCCTTCTAATTTATTCCGGCAGTCTCGGCTTTCCGCCATAACCGAGAAAGACTGCTGTGAATGAAACGCCAGGCGATCTAACTCGCGTTTGCTATATAAATGTCCTCCGAAATGTCAGTGAAAGATGAAGGAAAACTGAGTTGTTTCATCTATAACAGATGTTACTACTTGACCTTTTAAGAAACACAATTAGTCTTGAAAATTGATTAATGCTACATCAAAGAAGCAGATGAAATTGAATCTTCCTTCGTGATTATGGTGGATATTGTAGGACTCAGATAAGCTAATTAATAGTGTTTCACTTCAAATTGGCACAGTTAAATGTTAAATCCCCCCAAGATGAAGAGAAAAAATTAAATAGACTTTCGGTAAAAAATGATCAATATATTCAAATTTCCTGCAATGATTTAAAAAAAAATTTGTTAAAATTCAAAGAACCAATGAATACTATAATATAAATAAACATTGTTTCAATACAAACAGTTCATTAAATACTTTTCATTAGCACTACGTTATTATTATTGTTATTACTAAGTATTATTATTAACATTATTATTATTTTATTTCCAAATTGCCTGTTTCACTTATCTACGATACATATATTTATTAATTGCATACATATTCTTTAAAAGCATGTGTGTTATACGAAATATATTTCTTGAAATAAAGTTACAACCCCACAAGGTTTTACAAAAATCTGCAAAATTAATGCACAATTGATGCACAATTAATATCAAAAACATGCGGTGACTTTATTTTCAATTTTTTTGTAGTGCACTCCATTCCATCATATTCTACCCCAGTTATTTTACGACATTGTCTAAAATATAAGAAAACCTATAGTAAATACGTATTGGATGTTGTCTAATCATCACAGAAGTAAATCCATCATCTTCTAAAAGTGACTATTATTTGATCAGAGCCAAACCAACGAAATTCACATCATATTACAGAGATAGGCCTCAGTTTTACAGCAAGCTCGCGTAAGTTGGTAGCGAGAATTTGTAGAAAGAAAAAACCCTCCCACGTGTTCTCGTATTTATGCAGAAACGCAAGACTTAGCCGCATCATAAAGAACGCCTTTTCGCGTGGGGGTACGCTGGTGCGAAACAAGCTTAGCCGTTACATCCATTTCGTTTATCATGGCCGACTGAAGTGCCGCAGGACGAAATAGTCGCTTCTTCCCAGTAAAGCACGGGCTTTTGGGTAGACCTCGCTTTGCCCTGCAGCGTAGTAGTAAAAACAGGGCTGCTGTTCCTTTAAAGGTCTCACGCTTTGCGAACGCTTCCCGAATGAAAAAGAGAAAGGGCGTATTCGCAAAGAATGTTGAAAAATAGTTTTTAAGCTGCGTGGAAGAACTGCTGTCCCACCGGAAGATAAATTGCTTCGAGACCTTCCACAGCAACACTATTTTTGCCCAACTGTTCCTCAAGCGCATTGTAGAGCAGCACCCTGAGCGAAATGTTCACGAGGATTTGATACGTCACTGATATGCAGATTTCAAATAGTTTGCTCTATGAACCATGGCAGATATGGAAAAATTGTGGAGCTGATTTTATCGGTCCCAAAAATGCTCATATTTATAGGAATTTCATGTCATGATAGTATGGTCATATACATTTCAATAAGAGATTTCATCTTCTGTTTGTACACATTTTCTAAAACAATGGCTTGTTGGAATTAAGTTGTAATAAAATAAACCAAAGCTATTATTTGCGCAAAAAGGCCGCAATAATACTTTTCCTTACCATATGTCTTCTTTAGATATAACACAATCAATTCAATTGATTTCGAAAGTCTTTGAAAGAAACTAGTACATCGAATCAAAATTTAAAACTAGTTACGAATACTCGCTCTTCGGACAGAGTTGCAAATTTATGAAGTTTGTGAATTGCTAGCGGACGTACCCTGCATTGTCCGGTTATTTATCAATGACTATTTCACTCATAGCTGATCATGACAATGCTAAGCAAGGATATTGAAACATACCCCTAGCGATTCGTCGTAACCCGTTTCCAAATTTCTAATAACATGGGCTCCAGGAAAAAGGTTACGATAATATTTTAACTATTTTTACTCTGATAAAAAAAACTGAAACCGCTAGCTGGGTCGATGGGTCACGTCAGAAATAATCGCTATTATCTATTAATAGCCGATTACCCGATCTGCCATCTATACAGAATGGCGAGGAATCTGAAAACAGAGATTTGATCTAGCTACTTATTAGCTTGAATTGGCCAATGAAAATCATTTTATCTTTCTTTCAAGAGAAATTAATGTTTATTTCTATCAATGTAGCAAATTAAAATGTGAAAAATTTACATTGAGAACTTTCTTAGTCATATCCTGGTTCGAACCTTATACGGCCATTCTGGTCTTCGCGTGCTCTTGATTGGTGGTTCCTCGAAGAAACGCCTTCCCTTCCTTTTTGAAGCTCCGAAGTCCCGAAGTCCAATTACCACGAATCTGCTGCTCTTCTTTAAAAACGAACACCGCCGATTCACCGCTTCGCACCACTCAAATATTTGTTCCAGCTCCACTATATTATGTCTGATGCCCGTTCTCACCGTATAAATATCTAGTGCTTTTATGATTACACCGCAAAACAAATCTCTCAGTTCTATCTTCGAAAAAACTCCACGTCTTATTTTGATGCACAGCAAAATATTCGGAACTCGACACGTTTCCCAAATCTTAGAAGTATCACAAGTTCACTTCTGATTCTGCCACGAAAATATTCAGAGTCCGAACATGTCCCTCAAGTCCGATTCTTGCTCCACCACACGAAAATATTTCAAAGCCTCAACACGTATTGTAGACCCCCGAAATTTTTATAAGTCCTAACATGCACAAATTAATATATTCGCGAGCGAACTGCTCACCGTCACGACATGCGACCGAATGAATCTTATCCTCCCTTTTACAACCCACAATGCCTCGCCTTTCTTTTATTTCGACAAAATGCCCAAACTTCCGTTTTACTAATCAATCGACGCTCCTTCAACCAATCCCCAAATCTCTTATATTTCCTCCTATTCAAGCCGCCACCTCCACGGTCACATGAATGTTTGTTTATCTGACAACAACCACGAACATTTATGGCGATTCCCAATTTGAACCATTTGCCCATTTACGACAAATATTCAGAAATAAACTATGCCCTATGAAATAAACTATTGGGCGTTTTGGAATTTTTGTACGGGAAGATAACATTATCAGCTACTACGATTCAAAGTCCCACGCCAGATACTGTAAGAACCTATTTGAAGAAAGCTAGGCATGAAAGAAATGAAGTAGGTATGAAATAAATTTTCATAGACAGCGTCGGTGACACCACTTTCATCTAGTAATTATCTATTAGTCACGAAAATGAAATAGTTCTATGTACGATGTATCTCCTCCGCAATCTCCTTTCCTTTTCCCCCCATGACCCACAATGGCCTAACCTGCTCCATACCTTCCTCCTCTCGTCAATCTCAACTTGCTCCGACCCACCCATCTTTCCAAACCTTCCTGGCTGCGCTTTACCATGTCTCACCTCGTCCGCCCTAGTCCTCGTCCGCCCTACACATCCTGCCGCGATTGCTTCGATCACCGTTGTCATCATCATCGTTGCTAAGGTCAGCTGTAGACATACGTTTGTTGCAACTCCCGGCAGACTTCTAGTAACAAATTTGTTCTTCAATTACTGAAGACTTAGTTGTGCCATCAAAATAATTCGAAGTATATTTGTATAAAATTGTATATGCTTTAAGAGAGTTTTTATTCACTTCGGTGAATTTACTTCCAGTTTTCGAAATACTCCCGACTAACTGAAAGACTGGAATTATTAATTTTGCTTTAGAGGATAGAAAGAAAGAAATAAGAATAGCTTTTAGGAAATCTCATGCAGAAATTCATTAAGATCGGAAAAAAACTGTAAATTTGTAGACAAAAAAATCATTTTTATCTACAATATAGAAAAGGATAAATTGATAAAGTGGTCTAAGTTTTGCCCGACAAAACACATGCTTTTACAAAATACTTTCACGTGAAATTGGTTCAGCCATTAGACAGAATATCCCGAACAAACAGACAAAAATCTTAAAAATAATTGATTTGGTTTTTATACGATCTAAATAAACATTTTACATGAGAGGGGAAAACTTTAGGAAGATCTGTGAATGTTTCAGACGTCTTTTCAACCAAGCAGCATTGTTGCTCATGCAGTAAACAAATATTTAATATCTTAATATTATTATAAAGAGAGAAAAATCTTATTAAAGTAGATTAACAAAGTAAAAACGGCGAACTTTGACTTACCCCTATTATATCGCCCTTCAAAAGGAAGAAGGTTGGTTTTTATTCATTGAAAATACAGTTTTATACCGATATCAATGAACATTTGCACACGTGACTTTCAAAACTAGAGAATTGTTATACGAACATGAGGTTTCCTAAACTACCTGCGTCTCTGTTTCCTATCCCTCAAAAGTAATGAAGTGCAATCATTCAGTTTTTCGCGAACATCCCGAAAGCGTCGAATTTCACCAAATGAATTAAAATGTTTTAAAGCCTATAAAATTTCCTACTAAATACTTTTTGATTAATTCACATAACGCAATTACGCTGCGAATAATTGAATGTTAAAATTGCTACTGGAAGTTTGCCGTGAGTGTGCAACAATGCATTTGTTTACAGATGTCCATAGCAACGATGGTGGTAGCAAACACAGTAGGTTGGGGCGGGCTGGGTGGGGGATGGCCGGGGTGGGTGGACGTGCGGGCGCGGCGGGAGGGCGGGGCACGGTGGAGACGGGGTGAGGCAGGGGAGATGGGGCGAGGCGGGGAAAGACCAGACAGAACAGGCCAGGGTAGATCAGGGTATGTTAGGAGGAGGTTACTATACATAGAATTTTTTCTTTTTCTTGTCTAATAGGGCATTATTAAATCACAGATACCCGAATTTTATTTATTTAGATAGCGGTACGGATTAAGGTTGCAAATGCGGATTTAACTAGAACCTTAGACAGCTTTAGATCATAATTAAAATGTTATTTAAAACTAATCGGACTAAACGGACGGAAAAAAAAGATCAATTAAGACATTAAAATATATATCATCTCTTCAAACAATTTAAAAATATCTTTCAAAAAAATCTGTAGGTCTATAATATTCTGTATAAGGCGATTTACTTAATGATACTAATTCTATTCTTTAATAAGACCATTTTTTTATGAGATGCATACATATCGTTTTAACATTAGTTTGAAATGCACATTTCAATTGGGTAAATATATTAATAGTTATAATAAATAATGGCTATTAATATATTCTACTATAACATTTATCTACTTGTGAAGATTCCAATAATCGTTAACAAAAAACCGCTTTTAATTAGCAAAATAATCTAATACGAGGAAACTATGTTCCCCAATTGGCTCAGATTTACGATTGAAACGACCATGAAAGCGACTATTCTTCACAGTAACGTTCACGGTTCAGTGTTAATCCGTGTCCGCAGCAGCTGAAACAGCGTTGCCACGGTTCCGGTAAGCTCGCGGCCTGCCCTGCCGCACTCGCCACCGACGCAGCCTGCCACCGCCATCGCCACAGCCGCCTGCCACGGCCCTGCCACCGCCGCCACCGCCACCGCCACCTGCCACCGCCACCGCCACCGCCACCGCCGCCACCGCCACCGCCACGCCACGCCACCGCCACTCGCCACCGCCACCGCCGCCAGCCGCCACCGCCATCGCCACCGCCGCCGCCGCCGCTCGCCGCACCCAGACCTCCGCCAGAGCGTGCGGCCCGCGTGCGCGAAATTCGCTTTCCTAGCGCTGAGATCGCGAGGCTGAAGGCGGCGCCACACCACCGGCATTCGGCAAGTATAGAGCGACAGATCACCGAATCCCGAGTATATGTCGATTTAAACTTAGGGTCTGTTGACGCAAATCCAATGGGTGGCTTAGATGCAAGTACTAGGGGGAATATTTTTATGCCCTAAAAATCTGAAATATGCCCTTTAATATGTATTTATGACCTAAATTTCTGAAATATGTACTTTAATATACACTTAAAATTAATAATATTTCGTTTTCTGTATAAACTTTCCTTGATAAAATTTAGAAGAAGCATAATCGGAATGAAAAGATACATTTTTGTGCAAACATAATATATCATAGCTTACTCCTCGGGAGAAATAATTGAAGTAAATATGGCCCTTAGTGAAGTACATTGTGTGTCTTCTTTTATTTTTTATGCTTGGTTTAGAAAATACGATATCAAGAAATATCCTACATTTGCACAAGTTTTTTATCATCTAGATAAAAGAAGAAACAAAACGCAAATTATGACAAGTGCTTTTTAATCAATGAACACTCACAAATAATTACACTATATGAAAAGAGGAAACGTTTTAGAGATAAATCTCTATTTTAACGAAATAGGCGAAATATGTTTCTATAATTACACGAATATGAACCAACATGAAAAATGAGTCAAGTATGCACAAATATGCATTAACATATTCATCTACTTAGCATCCAATTATAACCAAATGTGAAGAAATTCCACTTCGCTGTGCCCTAAGGCAACGAATAAAATGTGCAAATCATAGCAATCCGCTCCCTATGCATTACTCACGTTTAAGCTCGCAATTGGATGACACCGTAACTGCTGATCAAACGTCAACAGACTCAGTTAATAAATCGTATAGTGGAAGCGGTCTGTGATAGACCAAGAGCAATACCGTTGGTTCTGCAGAATCATTGAGATTTTTTAAAAAAAAGGTAAGCTTCCGTCAACTTAGATATGTATATTAAAATGAATTAAAAATTATACAACTGTAATTTTTTATACAAATGTACATTTGTGAACCAGACATCTCAAGAGGCATCTCACATCGGCTATAAGGTTTAGCCGAATCGTCACGTCACCAAAACCTACAATGTAAATAAAATTTAATCGCAAAGAAGTACAATAATAAATAATCTGAATGTCTAAAATTTAAAATGGATCTGTTTGTTTTAATTAATACCTTAATAAATGGCCCACAGAGCACGTGCCAACGTGATCCATTTTACACAGGGAATATTTGTCTGTTGGGGTCTGCAGCTGCCAATGTTGTGAATGTTACGCGACTCCAAAGGCCAGTCTGGCCGTCAAATAGCTTTTAGCTCTACCTAGTCACGTAATAGAAAAGTAGAAGTGCATACAAAATAGAGACCATCAATAACTATTTGCTCTTCTTTCTTTGATGCAGTAATCAAGTGGGAAGGTTGCATAGCTTGTAGGAGCTGCTCGCACATACTCGTATGCAGAACGCAGCTTTCTCTCGATGGTCTTCGAGTTCTTATGTACGTGGCATCAATAATATCAAACTACATGTAGACGTAAGTCACAGTGAAGAGATGATAGAAGTGAGCATTGATAGCAAAATCCTTTGAAGTCCGCGGGGACGAGATAATTGTGCCGTCACGTTACTTCCACATAGGATTATTCTATCATGTAGACTAAAAAGCCCGACATTTATCTTTTTCCGTCTAAAATATTTATAGAGTATACCGTTTTGAACTTTCAACATACACGTTAAGTCAGGATATTTTTGTAACTTTGCCACATTATTCCATTACCAACGAAAATTGAATAGTTAAACAACACAATAGTTAAATAAACGCATTCACATTACTTTCTTTGCGTAGTACTTCAACTTCTCTTCTTACTTCATAGAAAAAAATAATTGGGGTAACTCAGTAGAGATAAATTAAATATTTGCCACTTCACTTACATAGATTTTCATAATATTTTATGATAATAATAATAATAATAATATTATTATTATATTAAAATTATTATTTAAAATGATTTGTGTCATTTAAAACCTGATAAAATAAACTTCTAAATGTCTGCACCTTCAATGCGATTCTAGTATCACGCACTTCTGTAGTTACTTAGGAATAACATGAATCAGTGAATGATATCAATAATAATAATAATAATAATAATAATAATAGATAATAATAATAATAGATAATAAGATAATAGATATAAGATTATAATGATAAGCAACACTCATTCTCTAAATTTGCTTGGTGTTATAGTCTGAAACGAGAAATTCAACCTGCACTATCTGGGGCACATGTTATTACAGCATTTCCAATTTCGTCTTTCACGAAGTTTGTGGTTTTCTTCCGTTCTCCACGACTCTAATAAAATTCTGAATATGGTAATACGTCACTAGACAACCTCTACTTCTTCGAAAGAACCCGACATTCACTGAGCCGTGAGTCGCGAGCAACGCATGTACACCACCCATTTTATCCGGTGTTTTTCCGGTAACCGGAAAAAATGAAAGGTCGCGGCCTTCAGTCCTCGTATCGCTGCTAGGTCAGCACCCCCCCCCCGTCGCTTCCCGAACCCGACCCAGACACTTTCTGACGAACGACCGCATCAATCAAGAGCAAAGCGGAAGGATACGCGCCTGCCTTGTTTGCATGCGGGGTAGCGTTACAGGGATCAGACAGCACCGCGGCGCCGCGGCGGCGCTACCGCATCCACAAGCGCAAGACCCAAGTTCTGTTCGATTATAAGTCGATACTGGACGGTGGTAATGATTTTTTTAAAAAACCCGTCAAATACGTAAAATTTTAAAAACACGTTAGCGGGGGGATTTTGGGTGATATCAATAAAGATGAGCTATTACCTTTTTTCCAGTTTTCAAAGCAATTGCTTCAAAACGTATGAATAAAGGACGTGAGAATTTGCTGTTGTTTTATAAAACCAAACACTAAATTAAGAGAACAGTAAGAAAGTAAGAGGGAGCTTCGACTAAATTAACTCCCCGCCTGCCTATGCCCTATCCCTGTTATAGTCATAAGTCATGCAAATCTCCGTATAATCAGTGGATTGATCAGATAGAAAATAAAGTTGTTAAAAGAGCTCTTATTTTGAGCAATTTTACAATCGGTGAGTAACTGTTCGATAGAGGAGCAATTGCTTATTTTTCGTATAAATAAAATCGAGAATTAGCTACTAGGGCGAAGTATTCACTTCGAAGTTTTGGTGTAGGTGACTCAAATCGTATTGAATGGCTAGAATGAAGGTTATACACAACTGTTGATGATTCTAAGTGAATGTGTTCTGAACTGATGTGAGGTTTGAGTGAGTGAATGAATGGAAAACTTCCTCCGATTTCGCCAACAATGCATGTCAACTGTACCACTTAACCTCACACGGTCGACGTCATCAGGAACAAACACGCGACTCGCGGTAACGTAGACTAATAAAACAGACAAAAATTGACCAATCACAACAGATCACTTAGTGAGCAATTACTCAGAGGAGTAAATGCTCCAAGTTTAAAGAAACTTTTTATTCATATTAAAAGAAGCAATTGTTATGAGATGTAGTAATTCCTACTTCTACTCGTGAGCCATTGCTCTGGAGTACTTACACATTTTTATTCATAACACCCATTTTCCATGAGGATAGACACATCATTAAGTGTAGAAATCAGCTATGTGTAACTATCGGAATGTAGTCTGAGAGAGACTAAAATTGTGTATTTAGAACAGAAACCCGCCAAGCTACCCCACTACACTGACGGAACTAATGCCCTTTGCATAGACCTGCACCCAGTAATACTAATCAATCATAAAAAGCATTACCAAGCTTTGTGTATTGGAATTATGGGCCTGAGCCAGGCACAGAGCCACCGTGAGTTTGTCGCAGAGTCACTAAGGCTGGCAAAAATCAATGTTTTCAAAACATACTTTTTTTTAGCACAAACTTTAATATTGTAACATCCACGTTTTGCTTCTTCAGATCATCATATTTGTGCAGAAACTTACATGGTTTAAAAATAATCGTATGATATAAATAAAATTTCCAGTATCTATTTTATTTGTGGATTGCTCGGAATCAACAACTATTGACAACTGTTACTATTGTCGAACTACAGGCATCACGAAACCGTTTGCAACCTTTCAGTAGAGTTGTACCATTTTTAATTGTATATTCCGAAATGTTTTATCACATTTCGTGGTAAAATCGCAACTTGAACCTTGATTACACAGAACATTGATTAAAAAATGAAAATGGCAGTCAAATGTTCGGTAGTATAAAATTAATTGACGTATTATGTATCTTTTACAACCAGGACATTTTACTTCGAAATGTTTTATCACATTTAAAACATCCATATTTTAAACATCGATGTTCTTTGTCGATGTTTTTATCGACATGGAAAACTTTCTGATGATGTATCGAAGTATACGGTATCGATGTTTTGGTAAATTTTGCCATCACTGTGCATCACACAGGGAGAGGTAGCTCAGGGCATCAACTGATATCACTGCAGCGCCTTTGACCGGGATCCCGACGGTGGAGGATTTTCGATTGTAGCTTATCAGCTAGATCGAATTCAGTCGCTGTCTGGAGAGGAATTCTAGCGGCCGGCTGTTCTGATCGATAGTTTTCTGTGGTTTATCCGATCACCACCCGGCGAACACCGGTGCAGTACCCTAACAAACGGGCCCCGGACCACGGAACGCGCGTGATCTTTCTTTCCCATTCATTGTTCTATCCTCACTCCTTACACACACTTACACTTACTAGTACGACATTACCACACATGTCGGGAGACCAGTCGGAAGCTTATAGCTTTACCCGGCTGGTGCGGTGCTCCGCTGGTGGGAGAAACCTGGTCGGGGAAACCCCACTAGCAGACGGTAGGTCGCCATCAGATCTCGCTATCCGGTGGGGAAAGATCCCAGTCATCGCTCGCGATAAAACATCCACCACACTTTCGGGACAACGTCCTTAGCAGTTGCGAGGGCGGAAACACTTAAACAATCAACCAAACGTTGTGCTGCCGTAATGCACGACCGAAGTACGCGCGTTGGGATGACGGCCCCTGGCCGGGGCGCACGGCGGCGCACGTCCGTCGCTGCGTCACGCCCCCTCGCCCCGAGCGCGCGGCACGTCCAGCGCGGAGGCGCGCGGGTCACCGGGAGCGGCACTTGAGTGACGACCGCCTGATGGTCCGACAAATGACGATCTATGGACCGCGGAAGCTGCGCCGGTGATTGGAATGCAAATGTCGTCTCCTTTCGAATACCGCTACCAGCCACGCCACTCGATGCACGTCACTGCCACCGGAAGACGGCTTTGTGTTGCGACACACACGACTGCGGTGTGGCGGACAGAGGACCGTGAAGAATGTTTCTACATCGATACCTTTCGGTGTTTCTATTGGTTGAGTAATATCTTTTACAATCAATGTCAGTTTGAACCGTCCAATGGACGTATTATCAGCAGCTTCCATCGAATGCGTGTTACAAGAGTGACAATTCCATCGTTTTCCTAAAATGGATTTGATGAAATGCTCTTAGCCGTATTCAAGCGTTATGTATGACATGCACAAACTATTCAGGAGAGAAGCACTTTCTAAATCAAACTATCATCGTTTGTAAGTATGGAATATCAATTAAAAAATTTTTATAAAAAGCGATATTGCTACGTCATAAATGTATTTCATTATAAACGAAAAAACGGTGAAATATTTATACACGAAGTATATTTTTGAAGTTTAATTAGTAGCTAACATAAACGTTAAATCGCTTCTGCTGTAGGGAACAATATTTCTCGTCATATATAATTAAGAGCTGTCGAGATAAACATCTACATTTCTTGAGTAGGACATGTGTCCAGTCGCCTTACAAAGGCGTACGAAAAGGTATACGAATCAGAGTCCAAAGAGGGCGACGGGAGGACGACTGATGCAAAATGTCAGCAGCTGCTGACTTCACATTGGAACCCTGCACGATCTCTGAAAATCCTTTCCTTCATATCGCATGGTATGGTGAAATGACCGCATTGAGAAGGAAAATAAGACTGTGGGTAGTGTTTTTAAAATTTAAAAAAATTTTTTTTTTTTTTTTTAATTTTTAATGAAAATTTTTATTCAACAGGAATTATACGCTTTATTTTGTGATTATTATTCTGACAGTAATCGGATGTTTTACATGCGTATCTGCAACAAGTATTTCAAGAGATATTTTCTTCTTGAAAAACTAAGCAGCAAAGAAAAAGGAAAATATAATTCTCTATTTGAAACAAACAGAATGTTGACTTTTCCGGAATTAAATTTTTACGTCCACTTTGAAAAAGAGAAAGAGGAAGAATAATATTTTCAGAATAAACAAACTTTTGTGAACACGCCATTTCTAGAACATGTTTCATTGTTTGAAAGCCCTCTCATTTTGTCAGAAATCACCTACATTTTTTTACAGATTGCTTCAATAGGGAGTTGCTTAACTACATAACTAACCTGGATTGAGAGGATCATAGTTATGAAGGAAATATGAAAAAAAGTTGAATGGTTCTATATGATCACTTACGAGAGGAAATTATGAGGGGAAATATGAAAAGACAAACAGAGTCAAATTAACAAGTTAACTAGTAAATCAGTAAATCTGAATAATTAAAATTAGGAAAAAAATAAGATTTGTATATACCATGCGTATATAACTGGTTCTAATGATCTCGAACGACAAAGAGCCCTCAAACCCAAGGCTTTTCGTCGCCTCTCGATCATTTGTACCCATATAACGCCCTTGGTGTATAAATAACATTTCATTTCATATAGATTCAACGTTGAATGCGTCGGTAGAGGAAATCAGTTGATATCCTTGGAGATATAGAGCAGGATGCGACAATTTTCCGAAACTAAAAAAAAATAACTTTATGAAGCATAAGTTTTCTTCAAAAACAGATTTTTCCGTTGGATAAAGTATCTCCCCTTTAAAATAACCGTTTCTTCGTTTCCTCTAGTGCGATAGTACCGTTTATTGACTTCACATGAATAAAGCGGATAGAGAGTTTCTGAATAATTTGAAATCATTCGTACTTATTTATACTAAGCATGAACCATTAACCATCAGCCAAAATTTACTTTGCTTCTTTGAAACACGCACTAGACTACCTTTGTCTCAAGGCGAGTGGTTTTGCCTTTTAGGAGAACGAAGAAGAAAAAAAAGGAAGAAAGAATGAAAGAAAGAGAGCGAAAGAATGGACAAACGAACAAACAAAAGAAAGAAAGAATAAAGCAAAGAGAGAAAGAAAGAAAGAAAGAAAAGGAAGCGAATCTTTTCAAATAAACTGATAATTCTATATTTTTATTTCAATACAATTTTTGGGGGACTTTTTTAAGATCGCGAATATTTTTTCAATACCCATTTGTTTTTATTGTTACTCTATCACCACGCTGCTTTTGTGACCACTCGAGCGATGGGAGGAAAAGGAAGCGCGAAAGCGGCGTAAGGAGGACGGAGAAGAGCGACGTCCTTAACAAACGCCGCGTCACTGCGAAGGTCGGGCGGCATCCATCAGCTTGCGAACTTCGCGACGCAGCAGTCCGCCAAGTGCAGTGCGTGCTCCGAATATTCCCAAAGGCGGAATCCTGGGAGGCCGCGAGATTTGAAGGCAAGGGACGAGAAGCAGATGCTGGAGTGCACGCGCGGGCTGCAGCCAGGAGATAACTTCGTTTGGATGCGATTCCCTGTAGACTCGCGCAATATGGCGATGGATGAGATGAGGTAGATTTGAATTTTATAGCCGGCGGATAAACAGGGAATACGAAATTGAGATAGTTGTGGGGCGGAGCTGAAAGGGAATCGAATCGCCGTGAAGGCAAAGGAACTGTCTCGCGCTCAAAGGAAATAAATTCAAGAAAAAAGTAATGGACATGGAGAGAGCTCTACAAAGTTAATCTTCCTAGTTGCAGAGAGTTAGTGTGCACTAGCAACACGTAATTGTAGAAATTTCATGAAGGTTTTAAATGAAATTCAATTTTTTATCTAACACGTTTGTCTTGCAAGCGACGTGACATGCAAGTGACGTGACATGCGAATGACATGACAAAAAAGTTAGAGTGCTACTATCAACACGTAACTGTAGAAATTTCATAAAGGTTTTAAATGATATTCAATATTTTGTACGACACGCTTGTCTTGCAAGTGACCTGACATCCGAGTGACGTGACAAAAAAGCCAATACGTTTTTGTCACGTGTACATCGTCTACTTTATAATCACCACCTACATAAAAGAAGAAGCATGATATTGAATTGTGGCCTTGAAAAATCATCGCGAATAAACATGAGTGCTCAAAGTTTCTATCTGACTATGGAAGCGAAAAGACGTTCCGAAGTGAGGAAGAAGTTCTGAAGATGTTCGTTGTTAAGAGGAAAACTTTGGTGCCATCTCTTAGTAATTGGTTCAAGAAAAAAATACTTAAAAGCTTCCAAAATTAGTTAATGGTTGTTCTTTAATTTAAGCAATGTAAATTGAATTTTATCTCATAAGCGTATACAAAAAGAATCTTTTTGAAGCTCTAAAGCAGTTTGCAATGATAAAAAAAGCATTTAAATAAAATTAATACACAGAGCTCAACAGACTTTTCTGCAAACAACGCTAATTAGAATCAGTCTACACTGGAGTTTTTGTACGCTTATATTTCTTTCAATGTTTTCTACCAAAAATGATAATGGGAATTCTTTTCATGAAATGTGAACGTGATATTTATTCTCTGTGGCATACTATAAAAATTATGTCAAGAGTATTTTCCATTGCATTTTTAGATACATTGAAGTGAAAAAGCAAAGAATTACAGAGAAAGAAAATGCATAGCAGTTCTATCGTTATTCTTTTTACTTCTCTAAGTCTTTCAATTTCTTGCTGTTTTGAGGCAAAATAAATATGCTACACTTGTAGAACAGAAGATCTGGGTGAAAACAAAAAGAAACCGACACTCCAGCGAGCATCATAACGGCATCAAAGAAAACTCTCATAAATCAACATACATTGACTCTGCACAAGAACAAGGTGAATTTTGCGGAAAGCGTCAAAATGTGTTCATGTTTGATATTGCTTGCTGACCCTTCACAGATTCTATAGAGTATTCGTGAATTAATATTGATCGATATGGAAATAAGTACTTGCTAATTTCTACGTGAGCAATTTATAAATTGAAATTCTTTCTCATTAATTATTTTCTAGGGATAATTATATCTTTGTGGTTAGGAAGAATATATCTATGAACAGCATACATTTAAAAACACAGTTGTCTTTTAGAAGAGGAAAGTTTAAGAAAAGAATAGCATTTTATTTCCTTGGGTTACTAGTTCTTTCATTTGAATTTTCAAAAAATATTTTAAACACATCCCAATAAATTAGAAATTCCCAAATATGGGTGTGCATCACAAAACATACCGTCAATAAGTTGATTTAATTAAATAACGTCTTATTTTCATCGTGGTCTCTTTCTTTGGACTTAACAGCGGGGTTTCAAGGACCTTTCTTCATTCATCGCCTCTCCCTCAAGGCACATTTCCGCAGAAAATGACGTTTATTCCTCGGAAGTTTACACGTCCTTCCTCCAATTAAAACTATTCACTCGGGTGTCAGAGGCTCCACAAACTCCAGGGCGCTTTGCATTAAATATTCAGCCATTTGGAAAATGACCCTGCTACTAACCCAACGGAAGGCACGAAGAACGCGTGTATTCTGTCGTGGAAAATTACAGGCACTTAAGATTGATAAGATTTAACAAGACGGACAAGAAAACTTTTCAGTTTACTTTCTCCTCTTCAATTATAATCCATAATAATTAAGTAATTTTTGTAATCAATAATTACAAAAACTGTACCGTTTAGATGCATTAAATCGAGAATAAAATTCTAATGTTTATACAAATTATTCTGTTTTTTCTGAAATAAGCCATAAGTAAAGATTGATGTTTAGTAAAATAAGTTATTGTGTCATAACTATAGGCGGATTCTAATAAAATGCCATTTTTTCTTTTCGCTTTAAAACATTTCCTTTTAGTACATTCATTTTATGTAATGACAAAAAGAAATGACCCATTTTTAAGTCTTTTTTTGCGTTTTTCTTCAATTACGACTAATAAATCTTTTTGTATCTTTTTCGTCCTTTTTAAACCATTTTTCGCTGATTTAATGGATTTTAATGTCATTTTAATGATACTTGTTTCAAGTAAGGTTTACAAGATGCAAAAAATGTTCTTCAGAGAATTACTAAGTATTCGAATTCTTCGATCAGAAATTGTAATGTTTGCCGTTGTGAGTATGTAATATAAGGTTTCCGTGATGTCTCTCTGCAATATTGTCTATTTGAACGATTTTGCGATGACTGAAGTCAGAGGAATCTTAGTAAAGGACAGTTCAAACCAATTTTTTTTTCAAAATGAGTTCACTCAAACGAAAAGAAGGAGCCTTGATTACACCAGTAACATATCCAAAAGCCTGAGTTCATCTCGAACTGTTAATTATGTTTACGTCATTTTTCATTGCTGTTAGAGCATTTTAAAAACCTTTTAAGAGCATTTTACTGATCATTTTTGGCAATGGTTTAGGTCATCAAATTCCACCCCCAGTCATAACCTTCTCACGTATAAGTAGATGAAGATTTAGTACGAAGATGATGTTCAAATTCTAGGAACAGTTCATCCAATTCACATTCTTCACGTAAATTTGTAATAAAAGGAAACCCAACGAGCAACCCCTCCAAAAAACATCAATTCACACTAATGTAGAGAAATATAGTTCAAGAGCCCTGTGTAGAGTACTCACAGCACGTGCGTACTGTTCACGAGAGTATAAGCACATACCATGCCGTGGGATTTTTGTCAGATTCATTTATTTGATAGTATTTTTTCTGAATTTTCACAGTATTGTTCACGTCTCTCATCAAGTCGGCACTAAAACATTTTCTAAAATAGTTATTATTTAGTTAAATTATCATATTATTTAAATATTTGTAATTTTTATTAATTAAGATTAAATCTTTCATTTCAAGGGATCTATGAATGGAATGTTATTTTTCCATTCTCAATTAAAACATATATTCATGAATTCTAATACAGTTTTTGATAAAGTTAGTATTTCATTTTTCTTCTGTAAATAACATTCACAATCTCCTACAAATGTAGCTGAAGCATTACGCATAAAAAATGGAGGGTCGTACAGAGGGTATAGTTTCTTATTTACATAAAATGTTTTAAATATATTGATTATTATTGTTAATGAAAATTATTTAGAAAAGACATTGTCATATACTATCATTCAAACTTTGTATATTACCGTTTACACTCATATTTAGTATTTCCAGCTGAAAGGAAATTTGGGGAACGAAAAGATCTCACATTCAGTGTTTGTTAAAAAAATAAATTTGACGGGGGTTAACCATAATATATTAATGAGGGAAGGGAAATTGAAAGAAAACTTACGTATTACAATCGCTCTCCGCCCGTTTTGAAACTTACCTGTAAATAAAGAGAAAACTAAATTAGAAACAAATACAGTTCATAGGTCACTACACGTAATTTGTTCTTAGAAGAGCATTCTAAAACAGACAACAATGCATTATAACATGAGTTTAAACCTTAGATGAACGTTTTTCGTACTAATTTTTATTTTTCAAATCGATTGTATAAATTAATGAGAGGATACTGAGAACTCTTAAGCGCTCAGATATTCAAAATGCTACTTTGACAAAATTTTTTAATCCAAAATTTATAATTTCAATCATAAAACGAAAATAAAATTAAATTAAATTTGCGAGAGTATCACAAACAAAAATGAAACAGCTAAACATATTCCCCTTCCGGTATATAAATTTGTTGTAATGAAATATTCGTATTTTGTTTGGGTCCATTTATAAAATGAAAATATATGTTTGTAAAAAATCACTTCACATATTAGTTGGAGATAAAAATGAGTGTTTTCATTCCGTTAAAACACATGAAGAATATTGAAATGCTAAGAACGGTTCATTCTATTTATTCATCGATATTTGCTTTCAACGCTCTATTCACTGTGATTTGCAATGAAACTATATAAAAACAAAATAAACTACAAATTTTTTGTAAACAAAAAAAATGTCAAGCAGACGAAGTAAATGAAATAACTAACTAAGACCTACTAAACTAATAACTAACTAAGCCTACGCTCTAACTAACTAACTAAGACATTTGTACAAGAAGGCCTTCAAAATGAACGAGAAATTTACAAAGTAATATTGTGACTTTAACTTCAATGCATGAGAATCACCATCAGCAAAGTTACCAGCTTCCGTAACCATTAAATTAAAACCACACTACCTATCCTCATTTCAAAACTTCTGTAAATTAATTTCCAAAGAATCATCTTCTGAATCTAAAGCATCTAAGTAGAAACTCAAAGATCATCAGTGTTTATATGAACATTCTAAAGGTCAGCAAGCACTATAACATTCGGGTAAAATTTCATTAGAAGATGTTTGACTAAAAGCTTTACGGCGAACTCTTCCGGAATTCATTTCGTTCGGACTACACGAAATAGCGACCTTCAATTGAGCTCTGTTCGTTGATTTGGTGATAAGCTGATCACACTAACCATGTGATCAAGAACTTTCCCAGCAGATTCTGCTCAAAATTTGTGTTAAAGATTCATTCACACTCCTGAACTGTGACCTCAGCGGAGGCCACGATTTGTTCCTGTGCGTTCCCGTGCTTCCCTTGACGTGCATGAATGTTCTCCTCTTCCTTGAACAAACACGTTAAAATTTTGGTCTGTAAACGTATTAATTTATGTTAATATTAAGGACTGATGAAATCATATTAAGAAAATATGACGGAAATATACAAAATTTTGATCAAACTTTTAGACTTGAGTTTTGGATATTTGCGTTGTATGTAAAATATATATGTTAATGTCCCTTCCATGAATCAACATAAGCAATTATCCTGGACATAACAGCGAAAAACATAAAACAATGTCTTGGAAATATGAAACTATTCTCTTGAACGATTAATGTAAGAATGAAACAATAGGCGTCGCTAGAAATCATCACTTTTCAATTCAGAATTAATGATAGTTTGTGCACGTGGATATATTTCTTTTATTTATGAATGCGAAATATATAGAATATTTGCAAACCGAAACAAAACTATTCAGTGATGAGTCATTGTGAAATCAGTCAAAAGAATCACGGTCACATTTGCTCGTTCTCTATGTGAAAAATCTCTTTTACAAGAAACAGTACTTGGGAAATATTTGAAGTCGTCTGCATGATATTCTATCCTGTCGTTACAATTTTTATAGTGATATGTACATCCATATGCGTCTAGTAGCGCCGAAATGTAACATTTTCCTCAGAAATATGTTTCACGTCATTCCGTCAACAATAGTTGCTCTAGATATCAAGTTATCTGAAACAGTGTTGAGTTTTACTTAAGAAGTATTTTATTCTAAATAGTCTACAAGATGTGCTACCACGGCGTTGCAATATTTGTAGTGAGCTTTAAATCTATTGTGTCTACTAGATCCGAAAATGTCGCGTTCTCATCCGAAATGTGTTTCACGTCATTCTGCCAAGAGTAGCTGCTCTAGATTTCATGTTGCCTCAAACAGTGTTGAGTTTGACAACTTCATCGTGTTACCGCAACGCACTGGAAGGAAGAAGTTGACAGAGCATGAAATACTTTGAGCAACAGGTCGTTCACATACTAGATTACGAGCTGTGATCAAGAAGGCAACTGGCACATTACCAATATTCCCTTTCAGCTACTTGTCCAAGCAGGTACTACATTTCAAGAGTTGATCGAATTTGCCAACTTCACAGTTTCGAGAGATATACATACATATACTAGGGAGATGTATCATTGAAAGTTAATACAACTCTTTAGCAATGGAAGAAATGTGACTTTCTTTAACGTATGTTAGTAATTAAGTAGATTTTGGGAAATATTAATTTCATAAAATTTAAATTGCAATCTAAAAGAGTGCATAGCAGCATTCATCAAATAATATGATCAGGTTTGTTAAAAATTTGCCCAAAATGTCATCCATCTCCCAAGTGCAGAGAGGTTTCTTGGCGTATTTTAATTATCGGACTAGTAAACATTCTGCTTAATAGATTAATTCACATTCCATTAATCGAGAATGTTAGCAAGATTAAAGAAGTTTGTTACTAGACACGTTCCATAAACGTGTGGAATCTTAGGTCAAATACCTCAGGTATCTTTCGAGTCAAGCGCTGAAGAGAGAAGTTCCTCATTGTACGAAGTCTGCGCTTGCGAGACGGGATCAAGTTGCGACGCTTGTAAAACCCGCGCTCAGACGTTTCCCGTCCCTGCCCCTTCAGGCAGCAGCCGCCGCAGACGCTCTCCTGCAGTTTTCAACTCGCCGGAAAATTAATATTGCGCCAGAGGAGGTATACAGCGGCTGGAATGGTGACGATGTGGCGGTGACGGTTTGCCGGTGTGCTAGTGGTGGGGATGGTATGACCATGACGATGGGATGGTAACGATAAATAAATTCTCGCTGAGGGACATATATACCCGATATATACCCTTTCCTCGAAGCGTTCAATAGTTTAAGAAATTAATTTAGGGTATTTTTAAGTTTATGAGGTAGTTAACTAAGAATATTAAGTTATACACAGAAAATAGGTGTCATCATGGTAGAGCAGAGAAATAATGAAGGAAATTTTTTGTGTTATAGTGAAGTGAAGTGAAGGATAGTGCAGTCGGTCTATCTTTTATAAATGCTCAGTGCGGCTTTAGATGATAGACGTTTCTTTTCTTTTTCATGTATTTAATGTTTTATTAAACAGCAGTTTTTAGATTATTATTACTGTTATTTTTATTATCATTTTAGTATTATTATTACCATTATGATATTATTTGCATGACTTTTTTATCTTCTTTATGTAATTAACTGCCACCGGGTTACAACAATTGCAGTTTAAATAAATTTATCTTTATCTTTATATCATCGTCATCACAAGTGTGCATAAAAGTAAAATCAGAATTATTAAAATTTCAAATTCTGAGCCTACACATCAGTGAGTTCTTTCTGATCACTGATCGTAAAAAACACATTTATTAGCATCAAAAGTGAATGTCAAAAGTTCCGCGAGGTATCCTAGTAGGATCTTTGTTGATATTGCAATTGACAATGTTACAATAAAACGCTTGCTAAAACAACAAAAGCCAATGAAAACGCTACCAGAAAACTACAGAAACTAAATATGCTAATTGTTTAACACTTTCCAAAGTCGATGAGAGAGAGAGAGAGAGAGAGAGAGAGAGAGAGAGACAAGAGAGGGACAGAGAGAGGGAGAGGGAGGCCAAATACATGAGAGTGATTGTGGCGACGTAAGTGAAGTTACTTATGCGTGGGATTGAAGGGGATGTGTGTGTGTGATATATATATATATATATATATATATATATATATATATATATATATATATATATAGATACATTAAAGGCTGAAGAGAAGTATAGGTGAAGACTCCTGTAGTAATATTGTCTACTGGCTGTGAATATAGAGAAGGCGCGATAGAAATGATAATGATTGTTGCTCTAATTAGCCCAAGCAGTCTCGTCCAATTCCTTTCCTCATTTGGGTGGGATTGATTTTTCTCCCCCCTCTCTGCTATTTGCGTCTGAAATATATTTGTTCACATTTTCTCAAATGTTCGTCCCCTAATAGTAGCATTGAAAAATGTTTTATAAAAAGTACAGAAGAGGTGTTATAAAACCTGGTACTTTTTTATTGAGAGGGGCACAGTTTTTGCAAAAATGTCCTTTAAGCGTTGCGCAATTAGAGTAACTTGCGGAAGCTACTTTACTATTTTTTACGTATACCTACATATAAACGGAGTAAGATACGTCAAAGTTTGAAGTTTACTGCAAACTTTTATCTTAATATGACTGCGAACACATATAGTAGAGCTGAGAGATTTGTAAAAAAAATGACAGTAACAAAACGAACAAAGTACAGTGTCGATTGAAGATTCAACTAGTCAGGACCAGCCATGGATGTAGCTGGTTCAAAAGAGGTATGTGGGACGGCCTGGGAGGGACAAACATCTAAGCCTGCTGGACGATTGATTACTTCGTGTTTCCGGGCGCGTAAACTGCCATCCTGTCAACTGGTCATTACTCCTGTGCAGACAGAGCATGTTATATATATATATATATATATATATATATATATATATATATATATAACATATACACAGAGGTGCCGATGTTTCTCCCTCGATAAACCGTGAAATCTGGCGCCGACATACACATCAGTTTATGTGGATTTCCTTCCTTCTTTTATCTCCCCATCGGGACTACCCCCCCCTCCAGTCTGGGCAACCTTGAAGCTCCCGACATGTGTGGTAGTGTAGTGCGTGTAAGTGTAGATGTGTATAAGTAAGGGGTGAGGATAGGACAAAGAAGAGGAAGGATAAATCGCGCACGATCCGTGACACATTTGTTAGGGGACAGCTCCGGCATTCACGTGAAGTTGATCAGAAAAAAGCCAACAGAAAACTACCTCTCAAGACAGCCATATGCTAGAAATCTCCTCCAAACAGCGGCCGCCTTGGACCTAACGATGTGCGAGTAACTTGTGTCAAAATTCCGCCACCGTCGGCGCTCGTACCGCGCGGCCTTCCGGTCAGAGGCTTCTGGGTGGACGCAACAGTTCTTCTGATGAGCCATCTCAACCGGTGCAGATGCTCGGGTGGGTGGCAGGCGAGAGGCAGGTGAGCTTCAGTGTGTGTGGGGGGGGGGAGGGAGCCGAAGCGTCGCTCGCAGCGCCGTGGTAGCGGTGCGGAAGTTAGCTAACTTGGGCGTGGAGTTGGGAGCGTGTCGCCGCACCGCGCTCTTTGCAATGCAGATGCTCCCCTCCCCGCCCACCTCTTCCCCTTCCCATTCACGCTCTCCGTCTCCCTCTCGCCCACGACTTGCGGCGGACCGCTCGGCTGGACACCTGAGACCACCGCAGCGAGAGAAACGAGACGGGTCTAATACCGAAGGGATCTCCTATCCAAAGAGGTGGATTCCCTTGTAAAGAATGGACAATTGTGAGGTTGTTTTAAAACCAAATAATAAACGACAACCGGCTGAGTTGGTATCAGAGCAAGCATTGGTGCAGCGACTCTGAATAGGAGGACGAAGAATTAAAGTATCGACGGTGGCAGATTTTCGACTGTAGCTGAATATCCAGTTCCAATTCAGCTGCTGTGTGGAGAAGAATACTCTGATCGGTAGTTTTTCGTGTTTTTTTTTCGATCAATACTAACCGAACTCCAGAGTAGTACCGAAACAAACGGGCCACGGACTGCATGCAATCTATCCCTTCTCTTCCTTTTCCTACCATCTCCCCTTACTCATGTACACTTACACTTACATGCATCACACATGGCAGCGAGCCGTCGATAGCTTAGGTCTTCTCCCGGCTGGGGCGATTCCCAACTGGGAGATATAAATGGATACCTATCTGTAACTCATCGAAGTCGACGCCGGGTCTCACCATCCTCCGGGGGAGGAACATCGCCACCTACCGCGATGAAACTTTCACTACACTAACGGTAGTAATGGTGGTTGCCGTTGACGTGTCCGGACACTTCAACCGATCAATCAATTAACCAATAAACAACCGAAGTACCTAAAAAATGTCAATGTAAATTAAAATTAATGCAGCCTTTTGCGTAAATATTATACAACAAAAGCGTTTTAAGCACTTAATTTGAGAGCGTTAATCGTAGTTTCTCCCCCATTTTTAGAAATATGGCCGATAGCATTCAGGAAAGTAATGAAGAGAAATCAACAACTGAAGATTTAACAATAGTCCCAATTCTAATTCCAGTCAATCCTTACTTGTTATGTGAATGAATGGTTTGGAAATTCATTAAATAAATAATATAATTAATAGTTTGTGTTCTTCATTATAACTGTAACAAAGATACGATAGCGCTAGCGAGAGAACGATTGCAATTCAACAAAACGGGAAATTGATTTTGTCTCTCGATACAAAACGTACAAAGCTGTGTTCATTTACATATTAATAGAAGGATGATTGCAATAGAAACGTTATATATCATCAAAGAAAAAGAAAATCAAGCAATAAAATAAAACTCTCGAAACTCACAAACACGCTCTATTTCACATTCAGAGTGGTCACATTCTCTTTTAGAGTATAAAATGTAACGTTTCATCTTCGGCGCGCATTAAGGAATAATTTAAACAATACAAATTTTTTCTCGCCATCATTTCCGCCATCACTAAAAAGTATTCTTGGGGCAGTAAACAATGACAATTATCCTTCCAAATTCAAGAAATCTTGTTTTTATCTTTTACTAAAAAAAAGTTATATATTTAAGGCAAGGTAAGAAAATACGTTTTCATATAATTGGAAAGGTTCGAAACAAACTAATTTAGCGCTAAACTAGTGCTCCCCGCCATTGCGGGAATCGTCGACACTATAGAGCGCGTAACATTTGGTTCAGACACATTAGAAAACCGCCATATATGGCATCACTGTGGTCATAAGAGATCGTACTTCAAACTAAAATTCGGACGCGTCAGAGTTATTACGGTTTTCAGAATTATAATTGTAATTTTATAATATTTCCCATTGTTAAGGCTTCGATGAAAGTTTGACAATTGGGAGAGCCTTTGAAGACATACTCTAATGTAGAAGTAAAGACGACTTACTTATTCACAACTATTTAATCACGTAGATATGGAGCAATGACGAATGTTGTCAGCACATAAAACCATTAAAATATTTTCATAAGTACTAAAATAAACTTAGACATCACCTGGCTGTTTTTCATTTACTATTTAAGTTCGTAGTTACATGGTTTATAGTTTTGATTTTACAGATCGCCAGCGCCAGTTCACGTGCAATCGTGAAATATCAGAGAGCATTTATCACGTTGTTCTGGAGAACGTTGAATTGATAACTTCCACGAATTTTTACATGCTAATCGGCACGACTTTGTGAAAATTAAAACATATCTCGTACGCGCGAATATAAAAAATGTACGAGTTTAGGTTCCTTTAGGCTCAAAGAGGCCTTATAATTGGTGAACCATTTGCTTGATGCCAAATTTAAAAATACAAATGCTTGCATGATAACACTTATTATTCGTGGCGCTTAATTTTTATAGCGATATATAAATTCACTGTTTGTCTCGTTTTGAACTTAGTTTAAAAGAACTTCTTAAACTTATAATATTTTCGAGGGTGGCAATGTCACACACAAACTCTTTTGAAATTCAGTACGCATTCTTAGATGCGTGGTAAAATTTAAAGTGTAAATTAAATGTTATTGCTTTTACGGAAACGAAACATTTTATTGTTTTCAAGTTGTAATATCATAAAACAATATTGCTATGCGCCCTTTATTGCATTACAGACACATTGTTCTGAAAACTAACTATGTTACACACAAAGAAAGATATTTTAACTTGTATTCAAAGTGTTTTTCTGTAGGTATTGTTTTGGACTTACGTTTTCATACAGAATCATTTGTTTTATTGCATATTTTTTCATAGTCATTTACTACTACGCAGAGGAAAAAGAATATGCTTTTCTTAGTGACTTAAAAATATGGTTTTAATTCAGAAGCTATATTAGCAACACATGCATATGTGTTGCTGTATGCATATGTGTTGCTATTTATGTAAAGTCAAAAATTTAATTTTGAAGTCGTTCCTTTGAACTTGAGAATAACGTAGAAGAAAGTTTGAGACTCTTCCAAAATGACAATGCAATCCGTGTACTAGATGGAAATAGCAGCAATGAAACAATTGAATTCCCAGCGGGGCACAAAGAAATTTAATTTCTTCTGTCAGGACCAACGAATTTTGTGCGAAGAAACAGAAAGGACAGAACGTCTTTGAAAGAACTTCCGGTAAACTGGAGCAGGGTAAAATAACATTTAGATATTAAATAAAGGTCATATCCGTATTCTTCTTCTTCTTTTTTATTATTATTATTATTATTATTATTATTATTATTATTATTATTATTATTATTATTATTATCGTGATCATTTACAACACCTAGGACCATAATGTCGTAAAAAGGAAAAATAGAAGCAGATTAAACCATCTAAATTAAATTTTCGGCCACATCAATTTTCTTATTAGATATCAAGTCCACCATTGCTCGCTTCGTATATTCTTCATACCACTGTCATTGTTATATTGGATTATTGGTTATCGTTATTGCAGTCTTATCGACCAAACTTATAATTTATATTTAATTTTGTTATTGTTTCCTTTCACACTAATGCAAAAATTATTGTTTTTTTGTTTAAAATGTTATGCTAGAATACAATGTTAGAACTGTATTACCATTGTATAAAATTCAGAAAATTGAATAACACTAGGAGTAATGGGTAAGTAAGGACGAACAGAATTTTGCGTAGAACTTTATGTAAGAATTGGCTCTGCTCTGCACCAGAAACCAGATCGTAGGGGCGCTTAATATAAACCCGAGCTGCAGAGGCAACGTTTCCCAAGCCCCGATTCAATTGGAGTCCCTATTATTTAAAATTCAAATGAACAAAACGTAGTTACTTATAGTTCAAATTAACCGCTAAACGCTGTTTCTGCTGAATGGAGAAATTAATTCTGTTTGTGTACTGGACTTGGGAAAGGTCAAACTTTAGTTTCAAGGGAGCTGTCTTATTAAGAACGCTAAATATGTGAAATTTCGTTCTTTTTCAACTTTTATTGGTCGTATGCTTTGTTTAATTTCTTTTAAATGTTTCAGATCGTTTTGCTACGTTTCTGTTTCTTCGAAGCAAGAGTAAACTGACAAGCTCTTAGTGAGTGAACTTCAGAAATATTTTCCCGAATTGGAAATTTTCAGCACATTCATGCGTCAAACATCGTAAATCATAAACTATTAAAGGTAATAATATATTTCGTTTTGCAGCGTATAACCCATATTTGCTCTAGGATAAAATAAGATTTAACTGGAATTCCAGAATAAATTTATAAAAAAAATATTTTTTCTCAAATAAAAAATTCTGACTCTAGTTTTCACACACCTTTACCATTCTAGTTCATTCACCAAATATCCATTTAAATTAATTTAAAAATGAATTATCAAAATATATAAATTTGTTGTAGGGTTATGATTTTGAAGAAAAAACCTTCATTTTTCCCAATTACTAATATACGAATAGAGAAAAAACCATTATCTGTTCTCTAAGAGCATAAAGAAATCAAATGTACAAGGGAAAACAAAAGAGATCCAAAATTCCAGAATTTTTTCTTAGGTAGGCAGCTACCAGTAAGTACCACCCGAATCTCTGCCCCAAGCCTCTTGTTTTTTTCTGCCCCCTCCCCTGCCAGACCACACACGTAGAAGCAAGAGAGCGTTCTCGGACTGAAGAACACGTGTCATACGCATACACGAGGGATTTTACAAGTCATCGTGTGTTACGGAAACAGGAGGGGAATGGGCACTGCAGAGATGTTCATGTCGCATAACTGAAGGGGTTTTTGTTGCGATGTGAGACCCCAAAAAGGCTGTAGTGTCTTGCGATTAAGAAATATGAGAGACATAACTTACGTCAGAAACAATGAAACGCAGTAGGATTGAATTCTGACCTGCAGGTGATGTTCATTAATAATTGTAGGTGAAAAGCAGGACACGTTTTAATGAAATGGAATGGGTTAGAGGAAGATCATACAATTAAATTTATGTAAATGCTATTTATTATTGAACATTATCACGTTCCATACAATGAGATTAATTATGAGGATTTCGTAAAACGTACCCCCGTACGGGAAATGCGTTTGTTTCACGAACACATCTCTAAGCCCTTCTTGGGCATTGAGCGCCTGGAGTAATCCTCCTCTAATTTTGTATGCCTTTTTGTCTCGTTACATTGCAGACAATGCCTTTTACCCCTTCGGCCAGGGGCTTCCTTAGTAACAGGGGTTCCCGGACGGTCACCCGACCAGGAACTCATGGTATCTCAAATTCCTTAGCTCCGTGAAGTCACGAAATGAAGCAAATTTGGTTACGGTAATTCGATATAACACAACAGTTCTACGAAACAGAATTAAGATGTGGACTATTTAGCTGAGAAAGTGTTTATACTAGAAAAAACACTAGAAAGCAAAATTGTTGTGATCTTTAGAATGTATTATTGTATTGTGTTGACTTAAAAAAAAGATCGTACGGTAGAATCGTCAGCATTAAGTTAATGGCGTCTGGCTAAGATACATCGTACGGTGCGACCACTACTTTGATTGCGCACTTCAAAATACTATACACACAGCGCGAAGTGCACATGCACGAAGATCGTCCGTGGCTGTGGGTGTGTGCCAGTGCGTGAGTGAGCGCGTGCGTACGTGATTTTTTCCGAAGGTCACGTCTTCGCAGCTCATCGCCACAGACGAACCAACGGACGTCATCGAGCAACCATTTTCTCGTGCTGGATCGCCAATTAATGGAGGTGAAACGTCGATTTCTTCTCGTTTATTAGGTTGTGATAATCGTCGATGGGCGTTGTTCAATAAGTGTGCGCTCTGCTGCTAGTGCGTCGTTGGGTTTAATCGAATGTTAATTGTATCGCTTTATGTGGCGACATTCAAGTTAGGAGTGCGTTACAGTAGGTGGGATTTATTTACTTACATTTAATGCAGGAAGTTTTTTTTATTAGTGTACTGTCAAATGTGAAAGTCTTAACTGGTGGGTGAAGTCACTTTGTCCGAAGAGATGCACACAATGCCTTTCATGAGAGATATTAATAAATATGACGCACTCACCTAACCCACTAAATTGAAATTTAAATCCTTATGAAGACATAATATTTATTTCTATGATCATCGGTAACCGTAGCGTCTATTTCACGTCAACTATTTCCGATTTCGGTTTAGAAATAATTCTGAGAATAACTTCAGCCTTGGGTTTAGAGGGTATTCCAAGCAAATATAAGTAAAATCTCTATTGACAATAACGAAGGCAGATTAACTATTATTATTTGCTGCGATTTCTTTGCAATGCAAGAATACTTTAAAATGCTAAAAAATATTTCCTGCCATTTATTAATTATTCTATTTTATATATTTATTTTAGGTCTCTTTAGAAGCATACAAAGTAAATAGAGATGAAAAATATATGAATATAATACATTCAATGACCGAAACTATTTTAATTTAACGTTTTTTATGACAATAATTTATTCAGTAATTTCACAACGTTTCGTAACTCATTTTGTTACATCTTCAGGTGCTAAACTTAGTGAGGGAACGCTATACCATTGAATTACCACGTCAGCAGAACATTCAAGGAAACATTACGTTGATTAATTTTAATTTAAACTTTTGAATTTTCACAGACAAATGTAATTATGTAATTCACGCACTTGGTTGGGTTAGAAGCTTTTCAGTTGATAGTAGAAGAGTAAGATAGAAATTGCATTATTATTATTATTATTATTATTATTATTATTATTATTATTATTATTATTATTATCATTATTATTATTATTGTTGTTGTTGTTATTATCATTACTAGCATCGGTGTTAGCATTTGTAATTGTAGGAGCATCCCTAGTTCGCTGAATTTAATACTCAATTAGGTAAACTAATTCCCAAAAGCTCCAGTCTCTTCCACATTAAAATATTACAAAGTTTTTACCAGTACTAGGTGAAAGTAAGGGCTGTTGTAGACCACTGGCTACTAGGAAATCATGCGGATGTTTTCGTTTGGATTTGCAAGCATCGGGAACTCTTGGTATACCGAGCAAAACTAACATATTTTGAAATAAACAATCCTTTTGAGTGTAAATATTTGACTTAGATTCTGAAACTAATATCCATTAAAGTCGGTTCATTTTAAGTGAACAACCAATAAAAGTAATTTATTAAAATTGCTATTGCTCTCCCATTTAAAGCCTCTCTAATACTCCAATCAAGAATGCAGAATTGACTGATAAGCACATGAAATGCAGCATTCTTCCCTTTTGGCACCAAACACGGTTTGTAATGAAGGTCAATAACCGACACAGTGCCATGGAACTTCCAATATTGTCTTACATGCCTTGCAATCAGAAATATATGTCAATACACCCGCTGCGATTACAGAGTAAATTGCATTCAATCGTGCATCAATGACCAGACAAGCACCGTCCAACTCCAATTACGTTACGCGCATCGGTTTTAGATGAAACGCATGATATTTTCATTAACTTTTACGTGTTTGGAAGGAAGAAATGGGGCGAAAAAAGAAATGAAAAATGAAAAAAAAATGTGAAAGCAAAGCAACAGTATATTTCAGTAGAAATGATTCGTGGATTAAAGAAACAGATGAACAAAATATTTCTGATTAATCCAATATTAAATTAGACAAACCTATGGCCCTGAAAACTAGTTCTTCCCAAACAGAAAAATATGTATTCTCTTAATCTTAAAGTGTGCAAATGAATTTCATGTTTTTACACGGGATACTTTAGTAGATTTTGTGGGAATCTGGCACGAATAAAAAACAATATTAGCATCAAAATAGTTTCTTCTTTCATACGTTGGTGAAAAAGACATTAGACAATAATTATTTTAACGTAAGTATGTGTGAAATAGTTTGATTCACAAAACCCGAGTTGACCAGAAATATTGAATTGAATTTGCCTTATTTTACGTGGCGAGACTCAGGCCATGAGGCCTGCTCTTCCGTCTGACCACGCAAATTTCGTTACACTCCTTTCGCCAAGAGCTCAGCGCGCGCTCAGAGGCGTCATTTAGGCTGAGGATCTTTTACATGCAGTAAATGTACTAACATGGGACAGCCGGCTTTACTTCCCCTCCGAAGGAAGGCGTACGAAGGATTTTTTCGCCCTTAAAAATCCACGGCTTCGATCGGGTTCAACCCGCAAACTTCGGTATAGCAGTCCGATACGCTAACCGCTACACCATCGCCGCCGCATATATTTACAATTATTTTTTAAATTCTACTGTGATCGTTTTTACAATAAAATTGCTTCAAATATATAATAAAAAGTGGCAATAATGCTACATAATTATATAAAAAAATACACACTTTAATTTTATTTATATCCCAAATTTTTTTAAATTCTATGGCATTGATACAGTAAATTACTATCACAAGTGTAGCGTCATCATATAAACAGATCGGAAAATGAAAGGGAAACGTGCGGTTATTCTCCTCGCAAAGAACTTCCATCAAAGTTGACATTTGATTGAATGGTGAAGTGGCTTAGAGCTTTGAAAACCCACATCAATGGACGCAATCAATAACAGCTTATTGGTTTTTGAACATTTACATTGTTTTATTCTATTTAAATTCGGAGTAATAAATCACTGTTTGCGAACATCGGCAAGAAAACAAAAAACAATTTGCCTTCGGCTCGATCCAGTATAACCCAAATAAGGATGTAAATTTAACAACCATTACAATGAATGAACATCATTTAATTTTCTTTTTTTTTCATTTGACATTTTGATTATAAAATGAATTGATTGTTTATTTCTTGAAAGCATGTTCTAATTTATCAATGCAGAGGAAATAAGCAGAGATAAGCAGAATAAATACTGCAGAGGAAATAAAAAAAGTTGAAAATTAACACAAAATTAAACAAAACGAAAATGTGTATATCATAAAGAAAATAGATTAATAATACTTGGGAATAAATCTAGATTTTAAATCTCGTAAAACAGAAGGCATAGTGTGAAGGAGAAGGGTGGAGCGACACAGAGAGAAAGTCAGAGTTCATTTGAGTTCGCGGGAGATGAGCAGAAAGAAAAGAGAGAGAGAGAGAGACGAAGGAAGAGAAGAAGAGACGAGAAAGAGACGAGAAAGAGACAGAGAAAGAGACAGAAAAAGAGACAGAAAAAGAGACAGAAGAGACCGAGAGAGAAAGAGAGGGGGCGGGCATCAATTTTCTTGTTTTTTCTTAGGTCCTCTATCCAGCCGACAACCGATTACACATTATGGCCCGACCACATACTAGACACCGACATATTGCGGGCTCGTCTGATCAAGGCACAGCACAGCGCGAGGCCCTCCGCGACAACACGACCTACATGAGAGTCAGGCAACCATCTCCAGCATGTCTCATACCCGCGACCCTTCGGACCAAAGCGCGGAGTCGGCCCACGCTCACAGCCACCTCGATCGTCCGGAACGGCGCATCAACTTTCCTTCGGTGGTTTTTACAGCAGCAGTTGGGCGGTTGCCGGAAGAGCCAAGACGGGCGTCCCATGCATCGCACGAGAGCAATGAGGAAATCGGCGACTCAAGTCGCGACATTAATGTCCGCCGCCGCCCGCCCAGCATGTCCTGTCGCCCGCCGTCTCCCGCCCCCGCCCACGCCCCCGCGGCGCGCCCCCCGATCGAAGACGACGCATGCGCGCGTCGATGCGTCACGTCGCGAAGTTCAGGGTCGGCGAAAACAAGACGCAACCGCCGCGCGCGCGCGCACGCCGTCCGAATGGCGAGTGGCTGGCGCTCACGGTCAGGCGCACGCTCCCGTAGGCACAAACAGAATGCCAAAGCAGATCAACCAGTGAGATATTCAGGCGTACTTTTAGATTAAAAACTCACATCTATATTCATAAAAATGAATGTTGGTATAAATAAGAGCAGTTAACTTCGACACCGTGTTCGATCTCCATTGAAGTTAACATGTTGTTGTTTTTTACCCAGAAGACTTACGTGCTGTTAATTTTGTTGCAACTGTACTATGGAGCTTTAGAACAAGATTAAATACTCATGTCAAATGCAACCCGCAACACTCGAGAGCTTTTTTTATCTACATCTTTAAATAACTCATAAACAAAGCGTTCAAGGAAGCTACAGGATGATATCTTCTTGAACATTCTATTACATTTGTGCGAAGCTACAGGATGATATCTTCTTGAACATTCTATTACATTTGTGCTGGTCCGGCGCTTCTCGATACTACCCCACCTGCTCAGAGACGTGTTGAATATGCAAATAAATGAGAATGAGAGGGATAGAGAGAGGTAGAGGCAGGCAAAGACAGAGACACACAGAGGCAGACATACAGGAACAGAGAGAGAGAGGGAGAGAGAGAGGAGGAAGAGAGACGATGAGAGAGACGGGGAGAGAAAAGGAGAGGGAATGTGCAAGAGGGAGATGAAGGGCAGAACAATGTCTGCAGGGTTCCGCTAGTGAAAATATATAAAAGAAATAGCCAATAAAACATTCTTGAAAAGATAAAATCTATATCTACTCATAAATAGCCACTCTAGACTAAGCATAGAATGTGGAATAAATTTATTCAAATGAATTATTAGACCATCTCTTACTTGCACTGCCGGGGTGGGCCGCCAAAAGAGATAAGTAGAGAAAATTCAAATCGTTAAAAATAATTTTTAGACACATAATTAAAGCCCAATATACGTTTAAAGGAGTAGAAAACTTGAATACTTTTATTAGAACACCATCAGCATTTTGTGAAGAATTTACCAAAGGCACATTGTGTTAAAACTTTTTTCTAGAAGTTCAACAGAAGAGATTAAAATTATTTTAGGATACCTCAAGGATAAGCTATGCCCACTATAGAGAAACACTTCAATAAGAAAACAAATTGAATATAAAAAATTGTTAAGCACACAAACATAACATTAAACAATAGAATGTTACAAATTCACAATAAAAATTCCAGTTAATAAATTAAGACAAAACTAAAGAGGGAGATTCGAATAATGAAATCCCGACCTATCCAAGCCCTAACCAAGTTATGATAATATGACATGCAAATCCCAGTAAAATCAGTGTGAACTCAGTGCTTCCTTCCGAAGGGTCGCGGGTTCGATTCTCGCCTTGACCATGGTTGTTTGCCCCTCGTGTATGTGTTATCGTGGTGAGCCACGCGTTCTGCTGACCCCAGATCAGAGGAGCCCACAGGGGCGTTGGTGTCTAGTATGTGGTCGGTTATGAGTCCCATTAGGGCGCAAAGAGCAAACTGCTGTCGACTGGATAAAAACAATTGACAGTCGAAAAAAAAAGAAAAGTCAAAATGTACTAGGGTCTAAAACTATTATTATTATTATTGTTATTATTATTATTATTATTATTATTATTATTATTATTAGCCCATAACATCCCATAAAGGGCGAAGGCCTCCTGCTTTAGCAGGGTTACAGTAGGTTGATATTCAATTTCACTAAAATCGATTAATAGCACTGTGGATCATCATCTTCTTTTTGCTGTTCATATCCCAGTTGCCTCCATATTGTTTTCTCTTGGGCCAGTCTCGTCCAGGTGGGACCAGCTGCTTTGCATAGCTCGTCTGTCCATATTCTCATCTGTCTGCCTTGGTTCTCCACCCATACCGAGGGTCCCAGGTTGTTGTAATGTATGCCCATCGTTGCTGGTCTTGCCTTATAATATGTCATCCCCAATGCCATTTGCTTATTTTGGCTTGCCGTAAGATGCAGTACGGCAAGTCAAAACGGCTAAAACTATTAGACGTTGATAAAGTGCCTTTAATAATAACTGTAACATATTTACGGAAATAAAAAAAATTAAGTAGGGCTGCTGAGCCCCCTTTCGAATTTTTCGGGGGCCTACGGCTTCGGTATACGTACGACTATGATTTACTCCTCACCTGAATTCCCAGTGCGCGGATTTGATCCCGGCTGAGGTGAGCGGATTTTGGAAGGGCGGAAAATGTGCCTTTGGCGTTTTAGGATACACATGTCATTATAGTAGAGACGCAAAAATATGAGCCTCGATAATCCGAGATTGTGCGCCAAGTCACCCAAGCAAGCAAGCAAGCAAGCAAGCAAACAAAACGGCGATAATCTAGAGCTTGCTCTTTATAGATTGGCAATACTGCGTCGAAGGTCACGTGTGCGACGGTCAGTGCGAATATCGTCTGTTCGCTACATAGTTGTGACCGGTTGTCGCTCGTGTATGTATGCACAATGTACACATTCATGAATCTGTAATTATATGCACAGGATGTACTTGTAGGAAGACCTCAAAAACCAGAAACTCAAATATATTTATACAAAAATTGAAGATATGACCAGTGCAGTGACGATAAGTAAATGCTGCAAAAGTGATCAATTAGTCCCTAAATTTAAGAAATCCGTATGATTCAATAAAAGAAAATGAATTAATTTTCTTTTTGTTTGACTAAACATTTTTACTTCCTTTGTTAACACATTTCTTACCATTTGTAGCTTGGAGCCTGCACACAAAATTGTTTTATTTTCTGAGGCAAATAGTTCTCAGTGTGCGGCAGACAGAAATGAATTCGAGCAATCATGTCAGGAGACATTTCTCTCAGTGTTACTATCCAGAGCATGCGGATGAATAACAGTCGTCATCATGCTATGCAGCAACTAAGGAACAATGTACTAGTAACAGTTTTAGAGCGTTGAATTGTGTAACAGTAGATTTAATACTCCAATATGTTTTCTTCCAGAGATGAGAACAGGAAAGAAGTAAGAAAATTTTCTTTCTTGAGGTTTCTATTATTTATATTTTCTTATCCGTGAAAAATTCATAAAAAATTGTCAATTTAAAAAGTAGGTTTTTACTTCAATATATTTTGCCATGCACTTGTACAGTGACTATATCTTACCATCATTACTATATCAAACGTCATTCAATGGTAATGAACTCTCCCAACTGACTGGCGAAGAAATGAGGCAGCTCATCTGTACCAACATTAATGAAGTTCCAATAATCATCCAGGAAAGAAATATTAAAAGTAGGGACCATTTGATAACTCCGTATTATAACAAGACAATTGCCATTGTAGCAGTTACAGTCGTTAACATTTATATTGCTGCCAGTCTCACCACTTTAAACATGAGTTTTCTTCATCATGACAATGTCATCAACCAGACGATCTTCCTCACACCGTCACCCCCCCAAACCAGCCAGCCCCACAGCCAGCCAGCTCCATAGCCAATCATCCCTATAGATTGTCATTTCCATAGACAGTCATCAGCACAAACAGTTATCTCCAAAGACTTTCTTCCCAAAGGACAGTCATTTCTAGAAACAGTCATCACCACAGACCACCATCTCCAGACTGTCTTCTCCAGAAACTGACTATCCCCAAATCATTAAAGTCACGATATAATCACCTTCACTGCCATCACCTACTTCCTTGACTATTCCGTCGCTACTCTTGCCCCAGCACCAACACCGTTCGCAGGTTGCAGCGCCATTGTCATCCTGTCCCCCGCGACGCCACCGTCGTCCCCGTCCACGCACGCGAGTAGTGTTTGCGCGGATACCGCGGGCGTCGCAGGCCGCAGCCGTCCAAACACGGGCGGCGATTGGCGACGCGTGTTTGCCGCGCGTCAACACGCGGTTATTGGGCGCCGCGGGCTTATTGGCCGCACGCGTCGCGGCGGCGGGCCGCACGCAGGACAACGCCACGAACTTTCGTTGGTTGGTTAATGATTCCGGGCGCGACAACAGCTTAGGTCATTAGTCCCGTTAGTGTAGTGCATGTTTTTCTCGGGAGACGGCGGTGATTTTCCCCCGCTGAATGGCGAGATCCGGCGCCGACCTACCGTCGGCTAGTGGGGTTTTCCCTAACCAGGACTCTCCACCAGAGGGCACCGCCCCAGCCGGAGAAGCTCTAAGCTTCCGACCGGTCTCCCGGAATATGTGGTATTGTAGTGCATGTTGGTGTCAGTGTGTGTGGTGTATGTGTGTGTGTGTGTGTGTGTAATGGTAGAGGATAGGACAAGGAAGAGGAAGGAAAGAGCGCGTGCGGTCCTTGGCCCGTTTGTTAGGGTACTGCTTCGGCATTCGCCTGGTGTTGATCGGAGAAACCACGGAAAACTACCGATCAGAGCAGCCGGACGCTAGAAGTCTCCTCCAAACGATGAATTTGACCTAGCGAAAAGCTAGTGTCGAAAATCTTGCCGCCGTCAGGACACGAACCTAGGACCTCCCGGTCAGAGGCGCTGCAGTGATATCAGTTGATGCACTGAGCTATCGCTCCCGGTTGCTCCGTTCTTGATTGATTGGTTCATTGTCAATGAATCCAGGTGACTTAATCAACTGATAAGGTCATTCGTGTAACGAAGTAGTGTTTTGAAAGATGTGAAAATAAATAATGAAATGTAGAAAGGTCGAAGTAAGTAGATCTTCTTAGCAGATTCACGAAGCTATAGAAGTAGATAGTTTCTAAATATCCATAAGTACTGAATGTGGTAGAACAAATGTAATAAAAGTTTATGGTTCCGAAATAAATATAATATCTGAAGGAGAGTTGACTGGTGGTCAGGTGACCCACGTCTGACTTTGGTATCGCTGACGATTGCGACGCTACATTAGCATCGTAAAGGTTAAGCATGTTTTTTTACTCAAGGTGAGGCGGTGAACTTCCCCCGCTCGATGGCGAGATCTAGCACCTACCTATTATCGGCTAGCGGGGTTTCTCTCTAACCAGGACTCTCCCACCAGCAGGGTACTGTCCCAGTCGGAACAAGCTCTAAGCTCCCGACAGGTCTCCCGGAATATGTGGTAGTGTAGTTTATGTTGGTGTCAGTGTGTGTGCGTAATGGGAGAGGATAGGACAAGGAAGAGGAAGGAAAGATCGCGTGTGGTCCATGGCCCGGTTGTTAGGGTACTTCTCCGACAATCGCCTGATGTTGATCGCAGAAACCACAGAAAACAACCGATCAGAGCAGGCGGCCGCTAGAAGGCTCCGTTCTTCTGGAAGGGATGTTATGGAACGGGTCAGAATCATGACCTGCCCACCCTCCAACTGATTGATTGATCGATCGATCGATCACCCACCCGATATAAGGGGTGTTTCTTCGTCGAAGCGTTACAGTAATCGACAGCACTCTCGATCTTCTGTGCATGATTCGTTCGAGTTTTGCCTCACTTTTGTGCTGCTGTTCATGGGCAGAAGATCAAGACTTTAGTCGATTGCTGTTGGCTAGGCCTTGAAACACTCCCTATTGTATACCACCAAATGTACGACAGACGTTTCTAACAAATGCAACACAGTCCGACCGACTGCACTATACATTAAGGGATAGCGTTGTAGGGCAGAAAGTAAAGAGCTTGGCCGGTTGGGGTTGACCTGGTGCCCTGGTCGGTGACATCAGGAGGAGGGAAATACCTGCATGTCCACTCGTAAATCAGAGCCGGAAAGATCTCACATTCCAGAAGGAAAACATTTTCGCCATTTCCCGATAAATAACTTGCATCACACTTGCGGCACTAATGACCACAGTAGTTGACACTCCCGGTATCACTACTTATTTATTGCGACAGTGTCAGACCATCTCACCCTGAGTCTGATCGTCAGACCTATCAACCAAACAACCAACTGACCCACCTTCCGTCCGGCCGAGTGTTAGATCGTGAGACTTTTTGAAACTATTTTTGAAAAAAAAAAAATTAAATGTCTCAGAACCTTCATATGAAGTGTTTTCCAAAACAAAAAGGTTCGTTTCAAATTTGCAGGCTTTCGACGTGGCTGAGATGTGTCAGTAAATATTCATTTTGGCCAAAAAAACCTAGGAGTGATTTCAGTATTAGTAAAGTTCACAGACGGACGGATTGACTGACTGACGGAATCACAAACGTCTTGAAAGAAGAAAAACCCTTGAAAGAAGAAAAAAAAACGGTATCAGGAGACCTCAAAATCGACGTGAGTTGAAGCTAGTTGATTTATTATACTTAAGTTAATTATAGATATGTTATTTCAGGATCAACTTTTGTTTGTTTTTTGGAGCGCGTAGATACTTTTATATTAAATCAATTACAGTAAATTCTGGAAATATATACTTTTCCATCTAACTTCCAAACACTTCTATCACCGATAGTATCCATTACATCTACAAGAAACGGCGGTATAAAGTGTATGGCAATGTTCTGAACTAAGAAAACAGATCCAAAGAAACATAAATGGAAATTTTCCTAATATAATACCACGATAATCTTTACAATACTTTTACATTTACGTTTGAAGGAGCAAATATCATGTTAATTAAATATTCGCTATATCTCACGGCCTTGCCTACAAGAGTATAATCAAGGAAACGTAACTAAAGTACTGAAAAGAACTGTAATGGTATAGGCATTAGTGCAACATCAGAAAGTACTTAACATATTTAATTTTTTCATTCCTCGTACATGTAATGTTCTTTATATCGGAATGAATTCTACTGTCACAAGCTGTGAAATAGTTAATGCAGTCCAGATAAAAACGACAAACGAAGTCGTTATGGTTCGTTTTAGGCTGATTGGAACTTGCAGAATTTGCTCCATCTTTGTACACTTAGATGAACACTTAGAAAAACACGCGAGATATTATGAATTATTAGCGAATTTGGAGCAAAAATTATATATTTTAGTAAGAAAATTGATATATTTTTCCTATAACTTTCGTTTGAAATCAAAACTGTTTATAGTTATTATTGAACAGGGTTAATCTTTGTCATTTTCTACTCTGATTCATTATGTTTCATGAAACGGATAAACGTTTGATAATATTGATGGTTTATCTAATGTAAAAAAATGTTTTGCTTTTGTGCTTTCACTATTTCAATGCATTTTATTTTTTTAATGTATTTTTTCTGTTTCACGGTATCATACTATATTTCATCGTTGCTAAATTTAATTTTTATTTTAGAAACAAATGAATTGGTCACAAATTATTTTTAAGTAATTCATTATGAAATATTTTTCTTGAATTTTTTCTGCCACTTTCCACAAAGTGTTTAAAGTTTCGGTAAATAAAAGGTTACTAACATTTTATATAAACTTGGTGTAGCAAAGAAACGACATTAAAATGTAATTACGAAAGTAATGACAAGTAAATAACATGTGTAATGAATGTTTACGTACGGCTGAACAAACACGAAACGTACTCCAATGTTTATCACAAGCTGTTTTGGGGAACTTCACAAAGCGTTCGCCAGCTGACGCGAATCGACTCCTCCAGAGAATTGTTTTCTCGACAAACAACTTCTCGTCTGAGCACTGCCCCAGGCCTTCTTAAGCCGAGAGACCCGAGCAGTTCCAGAGGAGGAGTGCAGCCATCGCAGTCATTTAGGAAAGTGTTTTGGGGTGACTCAGCTCTCGGCCACTGCGACCAAATTAATTCCACGGGTTATTACGCTAATGCGCGCGGCAGCACGCGGTGAAAGGTGAATTCACCAGAAGAGTGGTTGTTCATTATTGCGCACCACTCTGCTATTTGCGTTGTAAGGACACACGCCTATCAATTTGATACTCGTAAATTACCATCTGTGTCACATGCTTGGGTTTGAGGTCGAACTTCATTAGTTTTGTAACATTTGAGTAAGTACTAGTAAGATTGCTAGTTGAAATGTGGGACATTTAAGAAAAGTAACGATAGCATCTTTTGTGTTTACCCTCTAAAATTGTGAAAGAGGAATGTTATGAAATATTCACAATCATGTAATTAAACACGTCTTGTATCAAATTCTTTTTTTCAAGAGAAAACAAGCAGAACATAAATTAAATTATGCACATGAAAGGATATATTTTGCATTTGAAAAATGTCGCATTTTCAAGTATGAAAGAAACTCATTGATTGAGCAATTTGTGAATCATATATGTCGGTTTAAACGCATTTCTTCTCACTGTACATCGACAAAACACTTTTCACGCCAGTTGAAGATATCACAATAATATTTGCTTTCCCTACATATATCTACATATATCCAGTGTAGAATGAATTAGATGTGCTAAAAATGCAATTAATCGGTGAAAAGAAAAAGAAAAGTAATCCTAAAAATCTTTAGACACTTTTCAATAAGTTTTCTTCCTGTTATGATCTTTATAAAACGAAGTAAAACTGTTCTTCTGAAAGTCTATCAGCTTTTTGTACATGATACTCTTGGCATGATGCTCTCTACATGTCACTCATGGCTTGTTATTCTTGGCTCAGCATGGCCAACTTGATTTTATACGCATGATCTTAAATATTTTTAAACGTTCTTTTAAAAATATCTAAATAGCACGTATATACATATACTACATTCTAATTGATGAATTTGAAACGTGAAGTTGCCTCGTGGCCCAATCATTTCAGAAAAGTACTTTTTCACCCCCCAAAAATGTTCATCCTCATTTCTCTTACGCCATCAATCGCACACGCTACGTAAATAACACCCAGAAGTGGTCGGCGACGATCAAACGGCCAGTATGCAAAGTTGTGCTATCTCCAGAAGCGCGCACCCGCTGCCTCGCTTGGCGGTCACCGCCCCCAACGCAGCCTTGAACTTCCGCGCGCGCCTCGGCCATTGGGCGATCGACCGCCCGCGCCGCCCCGGCCCGCCTTCCTCCCCAGGGCCTGTCAGAGGGCGCCCCAACCGCTTGACGTTGATCGCCTCCCGGCGACTGCACCCGCCGCCCGGGCTGCCGTTCCGTGCGCGCACCTGCTCTCCTTTCTGATCCCGCTCTCGCACCGCCTACAACACACGTTCCCGCATCGGCGAGAATACACACACTTCCGCAACGGTTTGAATCTTTGCTCCCGTACCGGACCGATCGATCGATCGATTGATTGATTGAATTTCGTGTTTCCGGGCGCGGCTGCCGCTAAGGCCATAAGTCCCGTAAGATTGATTTATTGATTGTAAGCGATATTGGGCGTGCCAGCTGCTAAGATTATCCCATAAGTGTAGTGTATGTTTTTCTTTGGTAGGTCAAGGTGATCTTTCCAGCTGATTGGTGGGATTCGGCGCCGACCTATCGTCAGCTACAGGGATTTTCCCCAACCGAATATCTCCCACCAGCGGGGTAGCACCCCACCCAGGACAAGCTCTAAGCTCCCGACCGGTTTCCCAGCATGTGTGATAGTGTAGAGCATGCTAGTGTAAGTTTGTGCAAGTAAGGAGTGAGTATAGGACAAGGAAGAGGAAGGAAAGATCGCGCGCACTCCGCAGTCCGTTTGTTAGGGTACTGCTCCGGCAATTGCCTGCTGTTGGTCAGAGAAACCTACCCATTAGAGCAGTCTACCGCTTGGATTATCCTCTCTACTCCGTCTCACGTCCCGCACGTGTACTCTACTTTATTCTTGTTCCCTTTTCCACAGTCACTCCCTAATCTCTTGTCATCGTATTTCGACTTCAGTCTCTGAACATCGTTATATCTCTTGACGTGTTTACTGTATCCCTTCATGACAATGGCATACGTACTTTCACAGTCTTGTTCTTATCCTCGCTCCCACCTTTCTGACCTTGTTTTTTGTTCATTACATTATTTTTCCTCCTCATTAGTTCCTTTATTTTCTATTAGTAACCATCCATTTTATCCGTTTATTTTATATGCTCTCTTGGAAACTCCGTCAGTACATTAAAAGACCTTCCAATTGACACTTTTTGTTTTCTCTTTCGCTCCTAAATCTTACTACACGATCAAAACCACCATCGTTACTTTATTGCGTCTCATTCACCTTGACGCATCCATGTGGTAATATACATGCGACATGATGCAATCTATGAGCTACAAGCTAGTTCATGGCAGGAGCTGTCGTGTTGTGATGTAATGATACTTGTTTGACCACTGAAGTGATGTATGATGGGGATTATGCACGTTTATTTGACAGCAAGACAGACCATCATATATGAAATAGAGTGACAAAAGTACGAAAAAAGTAAGTTCTGTGCAATTTTTAAAAATATTATTAATTAAGCTATTTAGGCATATGGAAATCAGATCGTTAAAAGAGAAAGACAATACACAACAGAGCGGGCGGCTCTTTTTAGCACATGAACATAAATATTAGCAGCATTACTGAATCTATGCCAATCAAAAAATTAGACATTACATAAAAATAAAATTAGACATTAGACAAAATTACAAATGTATCCATGTAGGGGAGAAGAACTGTTCGCGTTTTGAAACTACTACATGATAATGTCAGCAATTTCCGTAGTTTGCTATGAGACACATAAAACATCGAATCTCCTGTTTAAAGAAGTGAAAACTATCATTACACAATTTGAAACTGCACAAATATTGTAATGAAGAAAATTCAATTACGTAATGAAAGTGCCCTGCGGAATTAAAATACTGAACAAAATGACAATTTGAATCACTTATACCAATGTTTTTTTGAGCCACTTTTTAATATTCATTGCTGAAAAACCTGTGACTGACGGCATACGTCACGTACGAAAGAATATTAATACAAGAATAAATGGAGATGTGTTATCGTTTTCGTGCATTCATTAATTATTTTAGTATTTCAATATTTGTTTTATATAAATAGATCATTATTTTACAGCAGGTAGTAATAAAATAACAACTGAACAAAAAATAATTACCTCAACTTCAAAACTACCTGGGATCCGAAGTACTATAAGCTGCTCAACGTGCATTTACTGAAACACACACCCACTACTTCTTTGAGGGGTTGTTTAGTTTTTCGTACGCAGACAGAAACATGTTCTGCGTATTAGTCGGAACATTGCTCACAAGTAACGACACGAGCTTAGTTTGCATGCAGTGCACCGTAACAGCCAGTAAATGAAATTTTCCCCATTCGCTACGAGTGCTGGCAACTTTCGTGCGATACAATTCCGCCGTGGTCTACAAGCTCTTCGGGGTGCCAGATAAGGTCTTTCTGACTAGAGCATTCAAGCGTTAGAAGCAATCACAAATATGGAAGTTGGATACGATAGCGGCTTTAAAAACAATATTTAAAATACAGAGAGCGCAAAACAGGTTTAATGGAATATGCAAACTACTCATCCATACATTAGAAGAGTATATAGAACCAATGGCGAGCCTTGGAATAAATTAAATGTGATTTCCATACAATAAATATTATAGTTCCCATTATTTTAATTTTAAAAGTAATATCTAGAATTATATTACTGATTACTATTTTTACAGTATTTGACATTTACATTTTTGCCATACTACATACTTTCGACGCAAAGAGAAAGAAATATAATGCTGAGGAAAAAAATCGGTGATTTATAAGTAGAAATACTTGCATTGTGAAGACCTGCATTCGAAAAAGTGGATTTATCTTGTAGAAAATTACTTCTTTTGACACTTGCGTAGTCAAAATCCTCGTTTTAAGGATCCTTGATACCAAAAAATGGTTCAAAGAAAAACCTTTATCTGAATTTTGCGGTCATCGAAAACGCCTATACTGTTCATACAAGTTCTGTTAAATTTATGAAAAGATTTGAACGAGATCTAGGACCTGTGAGTTTGAAACGAATATTTTTATTTTGGCGGAATACTTTAAATATGGAATTATGAAGGTAGAGATTTTTTATTCACGATATCCATTCTTCAAAGGCAGAACTTTATAAAGTCGTGTAGAATTTCTTGATAAAACTACACATCTTTCCTTCATTTTTGCTTGAAATAAAGTCCTTTTATTTAAAAGATTCCCAAAAACTGTTCCAAAATTGTTCTTTACGGGTATAGCAAAGAACGCTGAAAAAATGCGCACGTCCCATTTCAGCGACTTGTGGTGAAACATTAGTTTCGAATTCTAACTGCTACTGCGCAATAACATTCGCCACTTATAAGTAAAGTTAATTTTTATTTTAATTTAAGGTATAATTCTGGAATTTTGCGATACAACGTTTAATTTCTACGAAATATTGCATGATTACTGAAATGGTTGATAAATACAAAATCAGATACGAAATGTGAGATCACGAATACGTACGGAACAGTCTAACATGGTATTTGAAAAACAACTGCAATCCCGTTCTAATCAACACAAATCCAGACGCTTAAACGAAAATTAAAACCTAGCATTCAGAGGTGGAAGGTTAGTGTGCTGTCCTCTTCAGGGTGGACGAAGAGCTACGTGTTCTCCATACAGTCGAACGAATTACACAGTTCCAATTGCCAATTCTCTCTCACTTCAACGTTCCAACTCCTGTTTCAATTCCCACGCAGAGTTGTCAATTTGCAAGGCAACGATTTTCTGCCGGCGCACGACTCAAAATATGCAACGACTCGTCATCGAACCTTTCACTGTAGTATACTTGGTGGTTACTCGTATTGGATATTCATAGACGTTCCGTGGTCGATTGACGGGGAACCATCAGTGGTGAACTAACGTCATAATGCAGGTATTGTTCCCATTGTTGGTAGAGGGCACGACAAAGTGCACGATCATATATGTACGGACACTCGGAACGCCTTTGTATATGGCGGATGCAAGATCTAGTAGAAATTGCTTTACCCTGCTATTCACTCACTTCCGGCCTTTGTTGAATGTAATGGCACACCGAAAGCGATTATTTAACTACGTTGTGGCGTGTATGCAAGCTATTTCAACAAAAATTTGTTAAATACAGTTTTTTTGTGCAGGTTTCGCACGCTAAAACTTCTACCGCAGAAATAATGTCTATTGACAAAGTAATGTTAAATACCACCATAGGTAATACGATGAATGCTTATTACTCCGCGTTCAACGAATATTTGCAAAGAATAGAATCTAGAGAAATTTATGATTTATCGAATAAACAAAGTTGTCAAGTATATTTATTGGTACAGAGATCCATAAACTCTACTAAATGAAACTTTACGAGCTCCGTAAAGAACTCAGTGAATAGTTAAAAGCTGCAGCAATTTAAAGCATTCAAGAATATCCACTGTACTTGCTTCAACGGATCCGATTCCCGGAAATAAAAGCTTTCAAATCGTCTTTGCGAACACACCTGACTGAACCGCACGATAAAAGCCCAGTCATTCAGCTCCCAGCACCGACTCACTACTCGTTGAATCGTCGGGCGTCCCTGGCAATAAAAGTCGCACATAAAGTGACAAGGGCTCGGAAAATATCTCCAGGAAACTCTACGCGGGGAACTATTACAGACCCTGCCGTCGAACGTAATGCATCATTTCCTCATTAACGACCCTCCCTGGAAATAATGGGAGGAAGAAGGGAAAAGGCGCAAGTTCTTCTACATTGCACTTTTGCACAGTATTTACATGCCGTGGGCTTGCGCTGGCGACATGATGTAGTTCTTGTTTTGGGCTCACAAAATTAATTCCGGGCGCAACTACTGAAGTAATTATGGTTGGCTGGTTGGTTAGTGAATCCGGGCGCATCAAAAGCTTAGGTCATTAGTCCCGTAAGTATCGTGCATGTTTACTTCGGAAGATGGCGGTGATCTTCCCCTGCTGGATGGCGCGATCCGGCGCCGACCTACCGTCGGTTATCGGGGTATTCCCCTAACCAGGACTCTCCCACGAGCAGGGCACCGCCCCAGCTGGGACAAGCTCTAAGCTCCCGACCTGTCTCCCGGAATGTGGTAGTGTAGTGCATGTTAGTTTAAGTGTGTGTGTGTATAAGGGGAGAAGATAGTACACAGGGAGGAGGGAATAAGAAGGAAAGATCGCGCGTGGTCCGTGGCCCTTTTGTTAAGGTACTGCTCCGGCATTTGCCTAGTGTTAATCGGAGAAAACACGGAAAACTACCGATCAGAGCAGCCGGCCGCTAGAAATCTCCTCCAAACAGCAACTGAATTTGAACCTAGCTGAAAAGCTAGTATCGAAAATCCTGCCGCCGTCAGGACTCGAACCTAGGACCTTCTGGTCAAAGGCGCTGCAGTGACATCAGTTGATGCACTGAGCTACCGCTCCCAGTACTGAAGTAACTAGTCCCGTTGCTATTTATTTCAATATCTCCCGAGAAGTGAATTGTTTTTTCGACAATGAAACGGTACACGTATTTAACATCACTTCCTTCCAATAGATGTTTGATTTTCCTTCCAAGAATTTGATTGAGGAATCACTGACTGATCGTCATTATATTCATGTTAATTCTTTAACGGAGGAGAGAAAACCACAAGATATTGAAGACAGTAATTTGCCTAGACAAAGTTTTAAGATCAATTATTAACATATAAGCATTAGCATACGAAAGTGTATAGACAATTTGAGACAAGGTCTCAACCTTTTCCTTATTTAGCGTCAATAAACATGTTGAGGGTTTATTGTTAGTGTGGTGTATATAGAATGATCAGTAAACATAAAACATTTAAATGTTTGATGCCCTTAGAGGTAATTAATTCCAATTTTAATTATACTTATCTAACAACAAGGACAAAAAGTACCATTTGAATTATTCATATTTACAAAAAATAAGGAAACAAATGAAAGATATATCTCTTCTTAACTCTGGTTTTACATTTGCAGCATTTTCCAAGTCTGTTGTAAGTTGATGCCTATAGGAATAGTAGATTTGAGAACTTGTTTAATTTAAATGCTATTTGGTGTGCTTTTCCATTTACGCCTATATCATGTTGTAGCTGTTTGTTGTTGATAAACACACCGTGCACTTATTATTTGTGTTAAGGGTTTGTTTTGAAATATTAGCAATTTATTGAATTTAGTTTCAGCAGCATTCGTCCAGATGCGTATGGTAGTGTTGGGTGAATGAGTTATTTGTACAGTCAGTGCGTTGGATAATAAGATATGAATGTTATTGATCAGTAAAAGTCGGAATCGACTTATTAAGCTTTTAATTGTTAGATCTAGGTTTTTGCATGCCAAATGCGATGGGTTGAAAGTGGATATTTTTGGGTCCCTTACTTTAAACTGTCAACAATATATCTCCAGCTCGTTGACGGATACAGAAAAAGGAGTACCTGCACAGCTGTGTGAAAATCTCATAAAGTACTCATGTTAAACATTTCAATTCAATATTAATTGACGCTTACGCAACATAATTTTACGTGTATAAAACTCTCTCACCTGAGGTTGTTCACAAATTATTTGCATTTGCCGAATAAATCATGTGAAACATTGCATGACTACACGGATGACTACAGATGACTCAAACTCATAAATAAAATATATGTATTGGCCTGAAAGCAAGAATGTAAATTTGAGACCGCGATCGCAATAAAAAACTGTAGATTTAAAGATAAAATGAGATTGTTAATTGATACAAAAGCTGACATTTGAAATACAAAGTTGCCGAACAGCGTGCACTTTAATATCGCGTTTGCACTCGGAGTAAGAAGTGCAGCGCAGTTGATTGAGAATTGAGTAATATTGACTGAAGGTATTTGACAACACTAAATTGAGTAATTAATGTTAAACAAAGAGAAAGTACATAAATTCCATAATATTATATTCCATTGATTACTTTTAAAGTAGCTGTCTACCTCAGAATAATTAAAAATCGTAAAATTTCGTGTTTTGAAATTTTTGTTGACTCGTATGCTCTGTTTTATTTCTTTTAAATGTTTCACACCGTTTATTGATACACGTTTCTTAGTTTTTGAGAAAATATTATTTTTGGAAGCGAGTGTCAACTGGCATGCCCTTAGTAAATGAACGTTGGATGCATTTTCCGAATTGCAATTTTCAGCATATTCTAGCTTGTCAAACTTCATTAATTATGAACTATTACAGATATTCATATAAATCTTTTTGCATCATGTAACCCATGTTTGCTCTAGGGAATGATCTAATTAATTAATTTTATAACTGAAACCAATAAATTAAACAATATTTTTTCTCAAATAATCAAATCCTGATTTTTTAGTTTTCTCAGTACCTTTACCATTCTCGTTCATTAACTAGAATATTCAATTTTGATTAATATAAAAAGAATAATTATAAAATTATTATCAATTTGTTGTAGTGTTACGATGTTTGAAGTAAAAAACTGCATTTTTTTCAATTATTTATCAACAAATATATTTTTATTTTTAATTATTTGATCCCCAACAGCATAGAAAATTAAATGTACAAGGAAAACAAAATAGACCCAAAATTTTAGATTTTAGGTAACTTAACTTGTTATTATTAACGCCCTTTGTCGTGTTATAAGATATTATAACATTACCGAATGTGTTAGAGAAACATATTACTTATTAAGAATTTATTATATCATCGGAAGAAAATCACTTGCCTCACACGCGATCTAACTCTAATCCAAGTCACCATATGGAGGGGGAACTCCAGCGCCGTGTAGGTCAGTATAGGATGTCACGTTCAGTGTGGGAAGAACACCGCCACCTCCCGAAAAACATCACCACCGCTTAATGAACTAAGGAATTCACTCGTCTGGAAACAATTTATTCTCAGTTACTCACCCTACCATATTTCTCCATGCAAGTAATTTGGTTCGGCTGAATTGGCTCAGGGAAGCTGATGTCACTGCAGTGCATCTGACCGGAGTTCCTAAGGCCGAGTACCGACAGTGGCAGGATTTTCGACACTAGCTACAGAGTTAGGTCGAATTTAGTCGCTCTCTGGAGGAGAATTCCACTGGCCGACTCTACTGGTCGGTAGTATTCTGTGGTTTGTCTCTACAACAGACGAATACCGGAGACGTACACTAACAAACGGGCCACGGACCGTGCGAGATTATTCCTTCCTCTTCTTGTCCTATCCTCTTCCCTGACACATACACACATTTACACATATATACATTATTCTACCAGACGTATTTGGGAGAAATGCTGGGAACTTAGGAGCTTCTCTCGGCTGGGGCGACATCCCACTAGTGGGAGAGGAGACCTGGATGAGGAGAACCCCACAATCCGACGAGTAGGTCAGCGCCGGATCTCACCTTCCAGAGAGAAAAGAACACCACCACAAGCTCTCATGATAAAAAAAAATACGCACTGCACTTAATAGCAGTAGGCTTAACACGCTTCACAGCAATAGCAGTTGACGCGCCCGGAAACAATCAATCAATCAAGAAACGCAGATAAGGTATCTTGCATCACTCTCCTCCATTCATTCCAGAGCGACTACAACAAAACCGGAACCGCAAACGCCAAGTATACAAACCAAAAGAGAGGCAAGCGTGGGTGGCCGGGAGAACCAAACCGAGCGCCTCCCTCCCGGGGCGCACGCAACGCTGAGCGACGGCCGGCGGTCGGCGCCGGGCAAGCGCCGCGCGCGACGCGACGCGACGTGCGGTTCACCTGTTGCGTAGGGCGGAGGCGCACGGGCAATTCGCCGGCGCAATGAAAGGGCGGCCGGGCGGCCCGGGCCGCGCCCGCGCCCGCTGCGACGAGGCCGCCCGACGGCGCGCCGGCGCCGCGCCGCCGCCCCGCCCCCGCACCGCACGGCAGTCCCACGCACGGGATGCTTCGAGCTCCATGGCTCCAGAGAGACGAACAGCCTTTCCTAATGTAACTATGCTAATCAATGACTGAATGAATGAATAATAATATTAATATTATTATTAGTAAATAATAATAATAATAATAATAATAATAATAATAATAATAATATTAATGGTTCTTGACTCGATGTAATTATCTGTCTGCTGGTTATTGAGATGGGTCACAAGAAAGAAAACGACATTTTTACATTGCCGACGTTTCGGCCGTATATTTGGCCTTCATCAGGGCTAGAGAACAGATAAAATATTTATATACAAAGATATGTATAGTACATCACTTCGATATATAATTGCAGTTGAACAATTGATTACGAACAGAATAATTTATTATATTTGTTTACTTGTAATGTCCTTAGTAAATACGTTATACATTCTAAACGTCCTTATTGTCTATGTTTTTCAATATTCTATAAATTATAACAATTTTAATTGAGATAGGCATTTTTAAACATGCTGTGCCACCGCTTCTGTTGGCGCATGTAATGCTGTATCAGTGATGCCAACTTACTTAACTGGTCCAAACATACTTAAAACGTACCATGTATCTATATTATTAAACTAGGATCAGCTGGAAGAAATAACTTAATAATAATAATAATAATAATAATAATAATCATTAGCATTATCATAATCATAATCATAATCATAATCATAATCATAATCATAATCATAATCATAATAATAATAATAAAATAACAGTAATAACCATAGTAAGTCCATTTTTTGGTAGAGCACAATTTAATGAACCTCAAGGCAATAACAAATGTACGAGCACCGAGATGTATCTATATGCCACAAAAAACATAAATACGGGAAAAATGAAGCCACAAGGCTACCTAGGGGTAATGATCGCGGAGTTGGATGATGCTCTACTCTGAGATTCATTCTTAAAAGACCGGTAGTTACCTCCGGAGACCCTGGCAGTCGGGTGGGGGGAGGGGGAGGGCAAACAGCAAGGGAGCTCTGGCTCAAAATGGGGGAGGAACTAGTACGAGAAAGTACGGGCTATTTTGTAGCACCACCAGTTTTCTACAGCTACTACATAACCTTCGCTAAAATGCATAAGTAGTGTTCAAAAAAGTAAAAAGAAAATAATAATCTTGACACTTTCTTTCAATTAAAAGAACTAACGTGAAAAGTGTTTTAAACCTTATCATATCTGACGCTTGTAGCAGAGTGCACATTTCTTCCTCGTTTACACACACGAGAGAGGATAAGGATGGACAAAACCTTCAAAGAAAGTAAAACTGTACTAGTTCGACGTTATAACGCTTCTTCGACTGTCTTTCGACCTTCTTCAGTGTTCATACCAAGTAGATGAAGATTCAACAGTCATAGAGACTGCAGTTGTGAGGGCGCAGAAAAGGATGTGAAATGCGATCGTTAAAGCTCAATGCAAATAATTAATATAAAAGTGGTCGAATTATAACAGTTCATTTGCATGTCTGCAAGGTTGGTAACGAGTGCACATACAAACCGTCCCAGGTAGTACATGTCCTAGAATAACTAAAATGTGAAAAGGTGAAACACCTAGGCGGGACTAAACTACTCCTACTTCTAAATTATTCAGGTTACAATAAATACACGTTAACACGAATTCGAAGAAACCGATATAATCAATGTTCGTGTTATCCTATTATTACCAAGTTTCATTGCCGCGGCCCAAATTATGTTTATGTTAGGGCAAAATTCTTGCTAAGCGAGTTTGTGTTAACGAGTTTGCAGTACTATTCTAACATTAATTTTCATTATTTAGCACAATAAATATTTTGGAACTTCTCACCTGAATTCAAATCGTTGGGAAGTAGACAATTACCTGGAAAGCACTTACTTGGCAGCGTGACTCTACCTTGGTTTAGGATTATTTATGACATAATCGCAAAATGTGTCATAAATTATCCTTTTATACATAATTTCTCAAATAATACTGAACTTTACGGAACTTAAGGAACCTGAATTCAAGTGACAAATATCCACGTACCAAGTCAGGAAATGATTCATTAAAACATTTCTTTGTACTACAAATGAGTGCCGTTGCGAAAATCACTTTTGTTGAAGGCCTACAAATAAATATACCCACAAATTTTTAACCCAATTAACACTTAGCAACAACACACTCATGAAGCTTTCACAAATTTTCACTCAAGGAGATGCGAGATATTTTGACGTAATTTATTCACGGTACATTTTCATACCGTAATGTTGGCTTAGTTTTAATTGGACAGTTTCAACTGCTCTACGATGTTATCGTGAACTAAAGGTATTTTTTTAAATTTCGGGACAGGCTTCACTTCCTACGAACGTGCCTGTTCATATAGAATCTTCACCACAGACGATCCCCGAATCGTTCATCGACAGAAGAGTTCGTCTTTAATTTCCCGAAATCGATACCGGGCTTAATCAACACCATAGCGCCCCGCTCGAATCCCGCTATGTAGGTTTGAGGGCGAGGGCAACCCGGAGCAAGAGGAGTCGGACGGGGCTCACTGTAGACAATGCCCACGCCAGCGACCGTGCAGGCCGCGCATTCTGCTTCTGGAATTCGCTTTCAGTGCCAACCACCCAGGGGTGGCGAATCTCTGGTGAGAGCACGTCCCTCCGCGAAAATATTTTTAAATTCTCATACGAGTGCAGCAAATAATGCGCGAATATTTGTAGTGTACGGCATTGAAAATTATTTATATTCGTTTTTTAATCTGAAAACTTATTACCCGTGTTTCATGATCACTATGATTAATTTACATACTACTGATAATACTAAAGTTGGAAGAAAATATACATAGAAATTAATACAAGGAACGTTTGAAAACTTATTAAATAGTTTTGATAAATAATTTGACAGTTTTATTGCCATTCACTGCAGTACAGTGAAAAGCATTACACTTTCCTGCTTAACCCAGCACTAGTTATTGTAAATGTTTTTTGGTGTCATTTGTTTTTCAACAAACGATGTGAAGAAGATCTAAATGTCAAAGATATTAGCATTTCCATTTCCTAAACATTCTCCTTATGGTCTCTGAGCGCCTTTAGATTAAAAAAAAAACAGTAAGTGAATTCCTTAATTACAAACTACTTTAGTCAACAATGTATCCTTTAAAAGGTGGTGTATAAAGATTTTCTCAAAAACGGAATCGTTACAAGAAATTTAAATTACACATTTATAGTTTATTTCCAAACATATTTTAAAATCAAAACACATAATATGCGAATTAAAAGATAAAAGAAATAGTAATTGATTCGTAACAGTGAAAATTAAATGTGTTTAAAGACAAATAAGACTCTATTCTGTAACTTTACCCACAAAAAGAAAGAATAATTTCATGATTTCCCCGTGTTGAATACTGATTTTTACGCATGGAATAAGTATAGGTAGATTATCAAATGACTACATTTATATTTTCAGAAGTTTAACGTTAATAAAAAGAAAAGCTTTGAGAATCCACCAACTAAGGCAAAATCTTCTAAATTGGAACTCGCTCCGCGAATTGTGCTACATATCCTGCACATTAGACGTTCTCCACCCCTGGCCCAGAGACTGCGTGCCTTGCCCCACCCCCACCCCCACGCCCCCTGGAGGGGCATGGAATGAGGATTACGACTACCCATTCGAGCCACAAGGGATCTCCGTGTCCCTGCAGCACGAGGATAGCATGTTACATTAGAGCTGCAACGGCTGGGGGATAACAGTCTTTCAACGTTACGTGAATGGGAACGCCCAACGACCAAAGGCTTGCAAGGAAGTCGAGAATCCGACATTCCGGCAAGTGAGTGTACAATGCAATAAATAAGGCCATTAGCAGAGTGCTTGCTAAAACAGAAACTTATCGGTAGATTTGGGACGTACGTCGACTTGGGAGCTCGAGGAAATAGAAACATCTGAACGGCATAAATTAGCTCTACCTTAAACAGAATTAAAATTGGTATTCAAATTTTGCCAGCCTTGTTAGCCTCATATTACAGAGAGGAGAGTTATTAAGAGCTCTTAGGATTGATTAATTGCTAATGCAATTTCAAACCACAAGCCAAAAAATAAAAATAAATACGAATGTTTTAATTAATGCTAAAAACATAATTTAGAAAGCCACACGACTTTTGCGGTAGGACACACATGTTTAAGTACCATTAGTTTGTAATGATTTGCGCCACATGAAGTTGGCTCACTGAAGTAAATATAAAAAATATTTATCTTGGGTTACATATAAAACAAAAGGTAAATTAATAATAAAAAAGATAGTTGAAGATGTGATGACTAGAAACAAAATGGCTAAAACAAGTTTTAAAAAGTTTGTATTTCCTTGAGAAATCAGGGCACTTCAATGAAGTTCGTATTTATAAAGGTATTGTATGTATAATATTTATAATATTTCTCTTATTTCATGAATATTTCGTACGCACCTACTGGATGCACAAATACGTTGCTAACAAATGTAAAGAACTTGTCAATTATTTATAATATTGAGCAAGATAACAATAGCTTTAAGAGAGCGCTTGAATCATATTACGCAGAAGAAATTTTCCCATTCCATTATTATTATTATTATTATTATTATTATTATTATTATTATTATTATTATTATTATTATTATTATTATTATTTGCCTATTCACATTCCTCAGTAGGGCAAAGTTCTCTTCATTGTAAGGTAGCATTAACCATAATTTGTATAAAGTACCTTAGAAAAAATATACATTGTCGAGAGTTGGTACTCAATCCACTGCATCTCGACTTCAATTAATCACATTGTACGATATACATCTCAGATCTGTACAAGTAAAGGCCTTGAAACGTTCGCGGATATATGATGGTCTGTCGAGGCGAAAGTCTCAGCATTCATAAGGTGAAATTCTGCTCTTAGTTCTGTTTGGCTAACACCTACTATTTGCATATTTTATTGCATGTTGATAATTACACAAATAAGCTATAGAAACGTTTTATTAACTATTAAAAACATTATATCTATATGCATTTAATAAAAGTATAGAAAGAGTTGAGAAAATATTTAAAACATCTTCACCACCTTAAAGTAACTTCATATTGATCTTTCTTAGATGTGTTTATTTCCCAGTTTATTTTCAGAACGATCACATGAGATCAGACCAGATCAGACAGATTAACTATACCCATCACAATGTTAAAGTTCTTAGTATTTTTAGCACTTAAATATTATTCGTAAATATTTCTTATAAAACATTCCGATGGTACCTAGATAGCTCACCGTCAATTCCCCTCCCGCAAAGAAATCATTAAAAAGAGAAAAGAAAAAATTTAATAACTTCGTTGAGTGCAACAAAATACTATCATGCTTTTAATACATATTAGGATATTTTTTAATGATTTATTGAAGTAAAATACTATACTTCAGTATAAACCAGCTCCACACTCGACAATAACGTTTTCTGCTGGTACGAGTCTTACGTCCTAACTAATCCGACCCCTTACTGATCTGGAATCTGAATCCTGTTAGAATTTCACGCCCAATATCCCTTATATCGATTGTCACCCACACCATGAGCCCCGCCACCCTTACGGCAGCGCGTTCCTCATGAGCCTCACCACTCAGCTCGGGGGGAAAGACAACCCGATTCCCCCCCGTACTTATCCGCCCTTTCCCCCCCGCTCCGTCATCCTCCCACCGCCTCCCTTATTCCCCCCAACCTTCTCGCCGCCAGCTTCGGGTCTGCCTTACACGGCCCCGGCCCTCACCATCGCCACTCTCTTCCCCGCCCCCTCCGTCCCCACTCTCGTCGCCCCTCCACCTTTGTCCCCGCTACCCCCCCGTTCCGCCACCCTCGCCACCGCCTCCCTCAACCTCGCCACCCTCGTTCCTGGCTCCGTCGTGCCTGTCACAAACGCGTGCACCTTGCCTCCCTCGTCCCCGCTCCGTTAGTCCAAGCCGCCTCTACCCCATGGCATCATTACACTACTGTCCTTCTCCCGTTCCCTTTTTGTGCCCAAAATCTACGATAAATGTAAAAAGTCCTTTAGTTTTCTCTTTTTAACTTTTTGTTGCGAATTGTATAATGACTTTTTGAGAGCTGCGCCATTCCTTTTCAAAGAAATAGAAAGTTCACACATTCTCCTAATTAAAGCGCCACTCCTCAGAAATTATCGTTTTTTTTACTTACTTCAGTCGCAGCACTGTCACAAATGTTACGTATCTACTACTTCCGTAACAATGTTCCCAATTTGCACATTACTCATGCATCTACCTGATTTTCTTCTGTGCTGGTCACGCCAGACACATGGTCCAGTCAGGCAATCATTCGTTTCGTTCATTCCAGTCATTGCAGTTGTTCAGGTGCCAGCAGATCTCATCAATATTAACATTTTTGCGAATTCAGTGGTAAAACGGTTAGCATATTGGGATAGGTACGCACGTTTGGGGGTTCAAAGTTGATCGAAGGCGTGGATGTTTAAGGGCGAAAAATCCTTCGTAAACCTTCCTTCTGAGAATTAAGGCCATCTGCCCCATGCAGAAGATTTTTTGCATGTATAATCAATCCTAAAAGAAGTCTCTGAGTTCATTTAGATGATGCAAATATCGTTAAAGCCACATCATTTCCTACCATTAAGACGGCTGGTTTAGCCGTGTCTGACTTCTACAAGTATTCTTTAAAATTTTCTGCATATTTGGTTTTTGGCTGTCTTGTTTGGACCGAGGCCCCCGGCCGCCTCAGAATAGCTCTGAAGACGGCCGCAATGCCGACGAAAACGCTTCAGGCTAAAATAAACATACGACAAACAACGCCTCAATTTCATTTAGATAACTAACTTTGCTGAACTGTCAGTTTAGTCAATGTTTGTTTTAAACGCAATGGCCGACATATTGAGCTTTATGTGAACAAAGTGAAATTAATAGATCAATTATAACGTCCCAATTCTGTTTTAATATTATTTTGCATTTGTTCAGAAAGAAAAACTAATCGATATAAAAAGGCGTCTAATTTACACAATTCGATTGCTTTTATATTTCTGTGTTTGGTTCTATTTCTGAACAAATATATTCACTTTTTTTAAAAATAATAAACCATTTACATGTTTATAAAGTGTGTCAATGGTTCTGAAACGCACACTTTTGCCTAGAAAGCGTTTCAAACCAACTTGTGAATACTTATTGCGGGTCAGTCATTAAGAATATCCAAGTAGTTTATTGGGCAATATATGCTTAAAATTGTCTTAAGAGCTTATTTTAAATTTTATATATATATATATATATATATATATATATATATATATATATATATATATATATATATATATATATATATATATATATATTCTAATGTTTGTGCCCAAATTATTTGAACATTTTATGAACATGCTTTATAAAAGTACTGAACTCCTAATTTGGTACCTCCGCAGTGTCTTCATTCATTCCGTAAGAACCGCTAGTTAAATCAAAGGTACTCGTATTAACTTCATTTTTATGCTGCGTCGACCGTCTCTCCGTCGCCATGACTCTCCTCCCCCCCCCGCTGAGTCTCCGAGTGCTCGCGTGCCGCGGGGCAACTTGTTGCTGTGCGCGCGAAGGCGCCCCGTGGCGCCGCGTGCGAGTCGGGGGCCCGCCGCCACAGACACAGAGCGTCCACGAGCGCGAGCACAGTGTTTTGGTGGTGGCCAAGCAACCTCATCAGTCGGCAAGAAAACACTTTTCAAAAAGTTTTTTTTTTAAGGACGAATAATATAGCAGCATAAAATATACGTGTCGAGTTTTTTTACTGCTCAGGTTCGTGTTTAGTTTTGGCTACGCACTTTTTTGGCGGTAAGTGTTTCGACGAAAAAAGTAATCTTGAACACACAACTGCTTTTAATTCACATTCTAATCAACCATAATTATTTTTTGAAGTGAATCGTGGAGGAACGTGTGTGTGTGTGTGTGTTTATATATATACACACATGTTCCCACGCATAGTTACTAATATTCAAGAAAGAAAAAGAATACAAACAATTGCATCTATTTATTAGCAAGAACATCTTTATATAGGTTTATTAATAAATGTTTTATTTTTACATATCTTGCTCTTTATAACATCGTTATGTTATAAAGCTAGAATTGAAAGGATATGGATGACGAATCCAGATGCTACCCATCTTAAAATAAATTCACAATAAATGAGCACACTAAATAACTGGAATTGAAATTTGTACGATATTGTCAGTTGTAATTCATCCAAGCTTCACAAACACTCATATTTTTGGCTCAATTAAACATGATGAGACCACGTATTCATTTCATAACTCAATTTCATTAGTATTATTACTTTATCGTTTTATAAACAGTGAAGATAATGTTATTTAATACCTCGTAAAATCTATCTCGATATTTCGACATACATTCATTTTATGGATTCGTGAGGCACAAAAAGTGTGTTCTTAAAAATGTGTGTCTATGTGTCCATTCATCTGTAAATAAGAAAAGCGTCTATACCTAAAATGAGACTATTTTCGAAATTGTAGAGTTTTTGATTTTTGTGAGTCAATTTAAAGCCCCGCGAATTTGAACGAAATATCTTAAATTTTATGAAGAAATCAATACATCATATATTTCAAATTTTATCCAAAACGGCTTCATCTTTTATTTACGTCTGAAATTTGCACATTTCAGACTAATGCACATCTTAACCTACACCCCACCGGTAGTACCAATCTCGGCCTGACCGACAACACCAACCTCGTCCCCACACACAGCCCCAATATCGTCCCCACAGACAGCACAAAATCGTTCCCACCCACAGCACTAATCATGTCCCCGCGACAGCACCAACCTCAACCCCATCTACAGCATCAAGTGGCTCATCAGCGCAGCACCAAGCTCGTCCCCACACGCAGCTGTGATGAGCCTGATATTAAACTGAAAATTCATCTTTAAATAAATTATAAATTTTCGCCACATAGCCCAAATCCTAAGCAAAGAAGTAGGAAGAATTGCCGCGTAGGGAACAGGAAACATATATATACTAATTGTAAAGATGGGATTCACGAAGATATATATACTAATTGTAAAGATGGGATTCACGAAGCAACAGGGCGCTCAGATCTCGGATCTCAGTCTTGAGCCACCAACGTTAGTTCCGCCATGAGCCCCTCTTGCCGCCAGTAACGAACTTCGCCATGAACAAGGAGCGAGCCGCTACACTTCTGCCAGCCGACATTCCTGCCATGGTAAGCAGCTGAAGCCATCACGAGCGCCTCTCGACTTCCCTTCTTCCTCTCTCTCTCTCTCTCTCTCTCTCTCTCTCTCTCTCTCTCCTCTCTCTCTCTCTCTCTCTGTCTATATATATATAGCAATGAGCATAATTGTACTCATTTTCTCCTCTTTCCGACCACACAGTTCGTTAACGTGAAAGATCTCCTGTGGAAATTACGCTTGAAACTAGCATCCGCACAGGAGGGACGTCACACAGCACCAACCTCCCCGCGTACGCCATCGCAGGCAGTGCGTTGCATTCCCATTGCACACTGGGTCGACTTCCCTCCCGCGATCGATAATGACATTTTCCACCGGTGCGTCGCGCCAAAGCGCCTACTTTCCGAGACAGGGTGCCAGCACAGAACGGCTGCATTAGCTGGGCGGCTATCCTAAGGACATTTCCACTCACGCTATCCTAAGGGCATTTTCAAGCCTCCTTAATTATCAGAAAATATAATCTTTCTCTGTCTCTCTGTCTGTCTGTCTGTCTCTCTGTCTGTCTGTCTCTCTCTCTGTCTGTCTGTCTCTCTCTGTCTGTCTGTCCTCTCTGTCTGTCTTCTGTCTCTCTCTGTCTGTTCTCTCTGTCTGTCTGTCTCTCTCTGTCTGTCTGTCTCTCTCTGTCTGTCTGTTCTCTCTGTCTGTCTGTCTGTCTGTCTGTCTCTGTCTGTCTGTCTCTGTCTGTTCTCTGTCTGTCTGTCTCTGTCTGTCTGTCTCTGTCTGTCTCTGTCTGTCTGTCTCTCTGACATGTATAAACGTCCTTGAAAGGTAGAAATGCCGAACAAGAAGTGATAAAATTAAAAAAAGCTGAGTGGCAACAATGCTGCGTTGTTGTCAATCACTTGATTCCTTAATTAGTGTTTCCGGGCGCATCAACTGCTAAAGTCATTAGTCCCGAAACTGCGTGTTTTATCGCGGAACCTGCCGGTGATCTTTCCCTATGGAATGACGAGATCTGGCGCCGAACCCCACGTCTACTAGCAGGATGTTTCCTCAACCACATATCTCCTAATAGTAGGGCACAGCCAGAGCCGGGACAAGGTGTAAGCTCTCGACTGGCCTTCCGACAAGTGTGGTAGTTAATTGCATGTAGGTGTAAATGTATGTAAGTGAAGGATGAGGAACGGAAAATGAAGAGGAATAAAAGATCGCCCTAGCCGTGGCTTGTTTGTTAGAGTACTGCTCCGGCATTCGCCTGATGCTGATCCGAGAAACCATGGAAAACTACCGTTCAAAACAGCCGGGCTTTAGAATTTTGCACCAGACAGAGATTAAATTCGACTTAGGTATGTGGATAATGTCGAAAATCCAGCAACAGTCTGGACTCAAACCCTGGAACCTCCTGGTCAATGCACTGATATCTGTTGATGCTCTAAGGCACTTGTAGCAGCAGAGGATTTTCCGCACTAACTGTTCAGAGGGGTCGTCTTCAAGCACTATCTGAAGGAAGATTCCACCTTTCCGCGTTTTTTACGATCAATGCCCGGTAAATGCTGGAGCAGTTTCCTAAGAAACGGATCACAGAACAAGCGAAATCTTCTTTTATCTTTCCAACTTCCTCTCCCTTTACACATACACATAGCACCAGTGCACTACAACACATGTTGGGAGACCAATGGGAAGCTTAGCGTGTGTTGCATCTGCGGCCTTGTGGGAGATACCTAGAGAGAGAAAAGCTACGACTAGGTAGGTGTTACTTTAAATCAGGAAGGAACACCGCCACATTCTTGTAATTAGTGTACACTAATTACGAACGAACATTATTTTCGAAATTTGTACAGAATGACATCGTATTACCATACGAAACTGAATATAAACTTATTAGATCACTGAGATCGTTACTGGACTTTCGATAAACAATATGCATGTATTAAGAGTACGGAATTAATGAAAATGTATACATTTAAAAGAAGTAATTGGTCTGCTCCGTGTCTTTATAAAAAGTGTGCACTGATTTCCCCCAAGAGAAGGGTCGGAAACTTCTCTAATGGATAGTATTTCTTCTTTAAAAATAAAACGCACCAAAATATGTTTGAAAACGAAAAATAATGGTAATAAACAGGAACATTATATTCCCAATTCACTTTTCTAACTTGCAAAATTACTCAATTGAGGTAGGGAAGAAGGGATGGTGTAAAGTTATGATCGAGTTATGAAGAGTTATGGATTGCTATCAAAGTTACGTCAAGTTATGATCCAAGAAAGAAGAATTATGATTAATTTACGGGATGTTCTGAAAAAGTGAAAGTAGCTGTAACATGACGCCCGCCACAAATATTTTCAGAGCTTCTGCAGATTTTTATTAACACGAGAGTTGCCTGTAAAATATTACTCGATCATTACAAACCTACACACGTAATTCGTGAACTATTTGTTCTTTCTATCCTTTATAATCTATCTTACGGCTGACGGCTGGCTTATGGGTTAACACACTAAATAATAATAACAGTTAACATGTGATACGGTGGTTGATATTTCGGGACATACCAGTATTGTGGCTGCCATTGCCTTCAACGCCATTTTCAAAGGTGAAAACAACCATATCTCCCGTCCATTTGAACTCAGTCTTTCGTTCCTGGCAGAGGTGTTCAATTCCCAATCATCAGTTTTGACATAGGGCAAGTTGTAAATAGATAAAAACGACAAAACTAATGTGTAAATCCAATTTTACGGTACCACTTCAAAACATGAAATGGAGAAAATCCTACGATATATATTACAAAATATCTCATACATGTCTAATACGTGTCTAATTGTGACGTTGTTGTTGATTTTATAATTAGTAAAGTTTTAGAATTAGTAAAATTATATAATGAACGAATTATACCAAGAAGTGAGATGGTGGTAGAGATGAATGTTGATTTAATATTATCCTACGTTGAGGCGCAAAATCCGATTACTTCGAGTAATGAATACTCAGTCTCTTATCTCGCAGGGGCATTACCTTCAGTTTTAAGTACCAGCATGAATTTATTCCGTGGTGGTAGTAGAGATATTGTGGTAACCCATGATATTAATTCAGGATTGAGGAAGTATCAACCACCAAGTATAACACTATAAATTGTAATAAGAAAAAACAGCCACAACCATACACGTGTTTCTGGACTACTTTATACCGTTTTCAGTGGCCAAGTATCATGGATTAAAAAAAGGTGTAGAGTTTTGCAGCATTCTCTCGATCTGCGTTTTGAATGAATTCCGTGGTGGGAGCAGAGAAATTGTGGTATTCCAAGACATCTATTCGTGGAATCCATTAATTCCATCAATACGTGTTTAATACATGATACTTGTCTACTGAAGATGGAAAAAATAGTACCGAAATCCATGTTTGACTGTGTTTTCGTATTAAAATTTATAATGTAATACCTTATGGTTGATACCTCCTCAAAGCTGAATTAACATACGATATACAATAAATATCTCTTTATCAAACAACAACGCGTTCGTTTCTCCCATTTCACATCATTTCCATGGTTCGATAACTCGTATTTCTCTTTTGCGGGAATCTGTTAAGGACTCAGGCCGCGCGCGTAAATCTGATCTGATCCAAAGAGCCAACTTCTTCGTCAGTCTTGCAGTAAAGTTTTCAGAGGATTAGAATTGAACCTTGAAGTCTAGTTTGTTTGTTTGATTTGGCCAAGGTGGAAAGTGAGTTCTTCGACTAAAAGAAACCAGTGACAAATCACGGATGTTTATAATATTAGCCGAGAGGAAATAAATAATCATAAATGCATTGTTTAAATTGTATTATTTCATTTACCTTAAGTAAAAATGTTAAGAAAACTTAGTATATTTCGTAGACAGAGTAACCTCAAAAACTTCATTAAGCGGTCACTTCTCTTAATGATTAATTTTTGCGGAATCATTGGTGACGGCGTAAGTCAGGTTTTTCTCAGCAAGTCCCTCGGTATAAAAGTCACTAATTTCTAAGATATCCAGGAGGTCCAGATGATCCCCTTTTACCAATGAACATGTGGTGGGAAATTTTTTAAGGAAGATACACCTGAGAAATTTACCCCTGAAAGACAGGCAATTCATTATGGGGGTGATTAGCAGGTACGTATTCTCACACTATCGTGATACGTAGTGTATCTGTCAAACATGGGCGCAAGCTGATTTGTATGTTAATCACGAACAAATGTCACATGCGTAAAATTGTTACGTCCGATTTCACACATGTTCATTGACATAAAGAGATTTTCACCCCACCCGTCTACTTGTCCCTTGTTTGTAATATTTACACCGACGTTAGTAACCTTCATACTCATCTTCAACGTATAGTGTAATGAATTGACGTATTCCGCATTATATGATGTAAACAATCTTGCGGGCTTAACGAATCCCCTATTAGTCGAAAGGCGACGATATACTGTGCTCAGATTACTCCTGAACTTGTTCCGAATAATTCGGGCAATTTATGTAACTCATAGGGTGCAAATGAGTAAAACATGCTAGAATGGTAGAATCTGTGTTTCCCTTAAAAGTGAGGTTATTTGAAAATTATCTGAGGTACTTATCAACCAAGTAAGGCAGTCAAATATACTTTCTCTTTGGTGTAACTTGGCTTGAGTGGCAGAGTTACCTTTTCGAGCTTCTTTTTCCCCTTTTTTGAAACTCTTGTTCTCGAAGCAGATTCAGAATATTTTGCAATACTTTGGAGAATATGGTAAAGTATTAATAAATTTAGCTACTACTCTCTATAAGATCTCTAATATTTTGTAATTTAGAAGAGAGAATATACCAGTATTTGATGCACACAGACCTCCAACAGTCCGTGAAAGTTCGAGCGTCGGAGTTTCAGTACGTGATCACCCAGGATCAGATGCAATACATACAATTGGTCAGTAAACAATCATAATTAATCATAAATTCGCATTATGTGATATGATACGATATCTGATCATGATTGGGAAAACGAGATAGACTGACGGTATCGCTTACAGTTTGAATGCTAACAGATGCGCCATTGTACTCCGGAGAGTTGTTAACGTAAAGCCCCTTGCGAACTCAAATGCAGAATTCAATGATAATTGTAAAAAAATTATGTTTCTATAGAATAGTTTAAGCTGGGCTTTGAATTGCCTTATTTCATTAGCTTGTTAAATTTAAAAAAAATAAAATATGAACAATTGAGTAAGCTATTGAAAAATATAATTCTAAGAAAACTTAATTTTGCCCCTCCTTCCCCGCCCCACCTCGCACCTCCACCGACCCGCCACGTCCCACCTCGTCCCACCTCGCCCGCCACGCCCCGCCCAACCATGCCCGCTCCCTCAGGACACGTCTCGCCCGCCACGCCAGGACACGTCTCGCCACGTCTCGCCACGTCTCGCCACGCCACGCCACGTCTCGCCACGTCTCGCCACGTCTCGTCACGTCTCGCCACGCCACGCCACGTCACGCCACGCCACGCCACGCCACGCCACGCCACGCCACGCCACGCACCGCCGGTCCCAGCGCGCCCACCGCGTCCCGCCATATGCGACGCCGCTTCATTAGTCGGAGCGCCGCTCTTTTCCCCGAGCGCCGGTGCACCGCCCCACCCCAATCCTCTCCTCGCCGCCCCGCCCACCGCCTTCACGCCCGATTGCGCGCGTTCCACAGAGGGCCCCGCGCCGCTCGGGGCGAAAGAATGGGCCGCCGAGCTCATTCTTCCTGGCCACGGAGTCTTAGAATTTGCCATTTTGCCACACCCAATATTACTACCAGGTGCACTTCAGAGGCGGAATAGGAAACTTGGTGGTCCGTTCAATTCCCAGAGCTCGAGTTCCAAGCCGGCTGAGGAATACGAGTTTTCAACAGAGAAAATATTACGTACGTCGTATATAATGTGGGACTGTCTATATGATATCTGCATAAATGCTCCGCAAACTCAGTTACTCCAATACTGGTTTTTTGATGAAATGTTTTGACTTGGTGTTCGAAAATTAAAAAAACAATATCCTTATCAAAATCAAATAAAAGGAACAAATATTAAAAATAAATATTTACCAAAAATATACTACACTTTGCATTCATGATTTCCTCCCGACTCTGTCGAAAACTGGTTATTGCGAATAAGAAAATTTTACAGTGAAGGTAACAATTGTTTCATTTTTTCTTTCAATTTCTTCTATTAAGCAAGAGCATTTAATAATTTGTAGTGTTCACTAAATGCGGAAAGACAACAAATTGTTATCATAAGGTCATGGGCAGAGAATATTCGAATAATGGAAACCGCATTCATTTAGAAGATTAGTAATAAATAATTTTCTTTTAAATAACATTTCGGAATCAATATAAGTTTTCAGAACTTTCACAACGACAATTTATTAAACGATAATATCATTAAATTGCCCCTTTCATATCTGCTGAGTTTATATTTTTGTAGCAAAGTAAATTAGATATTTTAAAAACTTGTTGGCAGTGTTCCTAAAACAGACTTAGTGATTTTCAATAACCCTTTTTAAAATTCAAATAATTTTCCAAAAACCGAATGCTTTATGCACCCATGTCCAGTGTTTCCTATCATGTCAGGAAGCTTTGTTACAAGCAAGTGCCGTTCGCTAGAGATATTTTAGGGTTGCTTTCGAATACAGTGTAAATGATGTACATACATGGATGGCATGTGTCAAACACATTCGCCTGTTGTTATTCTCTGGGTTCATTGTGCTCCCTCTCCATTCATTGTGGATACACACTGAGTTGAAGCATTGCTCGTGATGATTCAGAGTGATGGTTCTCTAAAATGTGATGGAAGTAATTCTTGTTCGTGCCGTCGTAAAAAAAAGTTGTTCATATTGCAATTGTATCGTAACAAAGAAAATTTAGGAGGTCTTCCGATGATGCCACTCCACATAAAATTAGAAAAGATGTTGTGCTGCTGCAAAACAAAATTAATATTTTCGGAGACAACGAAGTCAAAATTACGACAGGAATCAATACATTCAGTAGTGCGTCCCTCGGGAAGAGGGGAGTGGTGCCCTCATGGGGTTTCAGTGCCCCCTAGAACCTTTTCCCCTCTCATATTCAGAAATATACTTTTATTAATTTCTATACTAACGCAGCATATTCAATTGATTGATTGATCGATTGATTGATTTTTTCGTATTTTCGGGCGCGTCAACTGCTTTGTTCATTAGTCCCGTTAGTGCAATGCATGTTTTTCTCGGGAAATGGCAGTGATCTTCCCCCGCTGAATGGCGAGATCCGGCGCCGACCAGCACCAGATAAGGGCAACAGATAGGGCAAAACCAACGTTTTGTTGTTTGGAAGAGGAAACCAATATCCAATATCTCCGGAGGAAACAGCTGCATTTGAGAAACACTCCACAGTCGCTCCGTGCCAAGGCCCACTGTTCCCGCCAGCAGGCGCACTCGCACCTCCAGCTGGCGGGGGCTTTGATCGCGCGGGTGGGGCAGGGAAGTGGTGCGGAGCAGTTTGCTCAGCTGGTGGCACGATCCTGCGTCGCTGCGGAGCTGGCAGGGACGGGGAGGGGGCAGTGGCGGGGCGGGGGCGGGGGCGGCATGGGGGGCGCTTTTACCGCCGCCACCGCCGCCGCCGCCGCCAGGCGCGCAGAATCGGGCCAGCCGCCGGCGCGGGCGTCGCGCGCTCGCCTGTGTGAAAATGCTCGAAAATTACCCATGAGGCCCCCGAGAGCGCGCTGGAAAATCGATGTGGACGGGGCGGACGCGTGAGGAGGCGCCTCCCGCGTAGGGCCATCAATCGCCGCGGGAAAGGGCGAGCGCTGACGGGAGGAGGCAGGTGGGGCGGATGGAGGTCGTGAAGCAGGAAACGCAGTGGTTGAAGCGGTCGGAAAGGGAACGGTTTTTAGAACGCAAGAGAAAGGACATTATTTTGGTTTTTGTGGAATTACACAGTATGGATGAAGGTAAGGAAAAAAATACGTTGAGAATACTGATGTTTAAGATGAGAACACTATTATGATGATAATGCTGATGATTATGATAGGACTGTTGATGATTAGATGAAAATGCCGAATATTATGGTGGGAATACTGAATAATATGATGGGGCTGTGGGTGTACGTATGTAATTGTGATTGTGATGGTGATGGTGGAGGCGTGTTTTATTAAAGTGTATGGTATGGTACCGTAAATAAAGACAGAGGAATGAAGGTGGAAAGCGAAATTAGATTTCTAATGGAAGTTCCCTCAGTTAGGTCTCTTGCAATTTTTGCTCTCCATAACAAACCAATTTTCCCTTTTGTTGAAGCACTTGAAGTAGCGCGGTAGAGAAATTCTTTCGTGTCTATCGAAACAGATACGATAAGCAGAAATCTGGAAAGTGCATTGTCAATAACAGTGGTGATGGTAAGTGGTAACATAAAATTGTCTCTCTGAAGGAAAGTATGGAAAGATGGATATGGAGAGTGGGTGGTTTGGATCGGGCGGTATTTAAAACCCCGTTTTCCCCAGCGGAGTATTCCCAAGGTACAAAGGCTGTGATGTTCGCAGAAGTAGGGAAAGCGCCGGGGCCAGGCGAGGCGGCAAAGGCGGCGCCTGACGGGGCCGGTCAGCGCTTTGTGATACGATTATAGATCCCGTCTGAAAGGAAAAGCATAGCCTGGATTTGCCCAGGTCGTCCATGTGACACGAGGAAAGCGAAAGCCGACAGAAAATAGCGAGGTTAAGGCGGGGGGAGGCGTGACAGGGGCGGGACTGTAAGGAATGCTAGGAAAAGACGGAGGAAAAAATGGAAGGAAAGGCGAGTGACGCAAGTGCAAGAGAAAGTGTCAGGGACGAGAGAGAGAGGAGAGAGAGAGAGAGAGAGAGAGAGAGAGAGAGAGAGGAGGAACGAGTCAGGCAGGGATGAGAGAGGTAGTGAAGAGTGAGGTAGTTACTAAATAGGCAAGGAGGAGACGAAGAAAGAAAGACACGCGGACGACAGTGAGGGGAAAGAGTAAGTTTGGGACAAGAGCGGTGGTAACGAGAGGGGTTGGGACGAGAGATGGAACGAGAAAGCTAAGGCCGAGAGAAATGGGGACGAGAGAGTTGGGGCGAGAGAGGTGGGGACGAAAGAAATGGGACCGAGATCCATGAAGGTGGGAGATATGGGGATGAGAAATGTAGGGGGCGAGAGACGTGGGGATGAAACAGTCAGGAACATGAGACGTGGGGACGGGGCAGGTGGTTCGAAGGATATGAGGTCATAAAAGACGCGAGTGAGAGCGTCGGGAACAAGAGCTAGGGGAAAAGAATAAGGCTTAAGAATAGAAACTACGAACAGACGACGGGGAGATAACCAGCATTGTGAACCAGACGGCACCGTCGGTGTTGCAGAGCGTGGCGTGAGTTGTAAAGGGAGAAGTATCGGAAGAAGGGTGCCGAAGGGAGAAAGGGAAGGTCAAGAAGCAAAACTGTAGCGGGCGGAGAGACCATCATGGCACGCCGGCCCGGCCTGGCTGCACCGGTCGACCTCTGCGAGATGGGCGCGCAATAAAGTGAGCGCTGCAGGCGCCGGCGCCGCGTCACGTGCGAAAACGTGCTACACAACGGCCACTGAATCAAAATTTAAATGAACGCTTCCCGGCAGCTGTGAATTTCTAATTCCGCAGGATATGGTCAAATAATTACGAGGATCCTCTCCATAAAGTGCTTCCCGAATGAGATATTTATGTGGTGCGGACGCTGTGTAACTATGCAATAGAAGATTTGAGAGCGATTGAGCATAAAACCTAAATAAGAGTTATTTGGAATTAAAGGATTGTCTGTTTTCGTTTTCTTTGCAAAAAAAGGTGCATTGTGTTTGATATGAAAATCATGTTCCCATTCCGATTATTATTTCATGACAAAATAAAAAAAACGTGAGGATGTCCTGCATTAAATTCAACTCATTTCGTATATAAAAAAGGAAACAATTTAAATATTTAAATATTAAAATTTTAAAATATTGTTTAACGTTTGAAAAAAAGTGAATTCGATTGAAGAATTTTTGAATTGTTATTGCAAGAATTGCGTTTTTGTCGAAAAATTAAAAATGAAATATTTAAACATGTACTATATATGATGAGAATTTTAACATGAGATAGAATTACTCACACTCACGTGCTGCCTCAGAGCCTGTATATTCGTCAGAGCCTGAACATTCATAAATAGTAGTACACTAAACTTTCATCAGTTTTATGTATTCAATCCAATTTCCTGAAATGCATAAAATTAATTTCCTTTCCCTTGCTCTCATTCAATGTTATTCCAAATCTTGTTTGCTTATACGGAGCAAAGGTAATGAATGTAAGCAGAGCTTGATAAGAGAATGAATTAATTTAGCCGAGCTGGGGAAACACGTGCAGGTAAAAATTAAGTATTCGGCACGTTCTGTTCTCACAGTAAAAGGAACCTTGTGGTTAAGAGAACGTCGGTTCCCGTAATGAAACTCGAGCGCTGAGAAATAAATCACAGTATCAACCCTTCTCTCTGGAATTACGTACACAAGCATCCTGACTCAAAGATTTTTCTTTAACTTGTTTTCACTCATTTTAACAATAATTAAATTATTATTATTATTATTTCTTTTTTCTACTGTACTTTTATAACGTTGTGTTAACCAATAGTATATATAGTGTAACGAGTGAAGATAAAGAAAATAACTACTATATGAAAATAATGTTTTGGGCTAACGTGAACATTTTAACACACCCTTTCATTCTGTAACTGGAAGAAAAGTTATCCTTAAATTCCCTATGCGTACTGCATATACGTATTAGAAGAGAAAGTTTTAAAAGTCCATAACAGGAAAGGAAAGACCTAGTTCTGACTCTATTTCTCTAAAAAATATTTTAAGGTGTTTACGTTGTAATAGTACACGAAATATAACTGCACAACAACAAAAAGTAATAAATACAAGTCAAGTATTACTATATGTTATTTATATGGAGCAGGAATAATGCATATAGTAGTATAATATATAGAAATAATTATAATTTAACATTGTTTTTTAATTAAAAATGTAAGAGATACCGGATAGATAATTAATATAACTATGTGGAAAAAAGTGTGCAGAAAAAAATTAAATTCGTGAAGTTGTCACAGTAAAAGAATTTATATTAAGAAAAACTAACTTAACAATTCTGAATTGTATTGCAGATAGCCAACTTACTATGCAACTGAAACTAAATGACAGGGAAAAATAATAATTCTTTTTTGTCAACGAATGATCTGAAGCAACAGTCATTTTCAATGTGCTTATTGAAGTACATAAAAGCAAATTGTTGGAACAAATGATTGGTTGAGAGTGTTTCGGACTCACTTCATATGTGTATCTATTCAATAAACTCGTAAACAGACAACGGTCTTCCGATAATTAATATCGATTTATGCACAGTTTTCCCATTTAAATGCAACACTAAATCGCTAAAATTTAATCACCGCGTGCCGCATTAATGAGTCGCGACGGAATTACCGACAGGCCACTGGGCCCATGTCTTATTCCCGGGCGTCTCGTGTATGACGTATGCGCGTCAGAGATGTCGCCAAAGGCATCCTGCAACTTTTTATGAGATCTGTAGTGCAGTCCCATTCTGAATGAATGCTTACGGGAAGGAGTCCTTCTTCAGAGGTATACTTATCTTACTGGAGGATAACGTAAATGTTGGATGTGAAATGTTGGAGTCAACATTCATAAGACAAGAAATCATAAGAGATTACCTGTGAAGCGTTAAGTCAAAACGTATGCAGTAATAGAAATACTTAATAACTCAAGCACTAGTCTGAATAGTATGGATAAGTTATGGTTTGTGAAATAGGTGTGTATATATAGCTACATAGTTCGAATTCAGCCCCAGTCTGTAGAAGTGGCTACTCTGATCGGTAGGTTTCCGTGATTTCTCTTGTCAATACCTGGTGAATGCCAAAGCTGTAGCATAACAAACGAAACACGGACAGCGCACAATCTTTCCTTCCCCTTCCGCATTACACGACAAATATTAGGAGCTTAAAGGTTATCCTGGCAGGGGCGGTGCACCCGGTGGGAGATACGTGGATGGGGATAACCCCGCGAGTCGACGTGTAGGTCGGCGCAGGATCTCACCCAACCAGCAGGGGAAGAACACTGCCAACCCGGTGATAAAGCATGCACTACATTTACGGAACGAACGACCATATCAGTTGACGCTCGCGTCCGGAAACACGAAATTATGAATCAATAAACCAATCCGCGAATATACTCGTATATACAGATCTGATGTTAGTTTTACTAACAATTCGTATGTTGAAAATGAGCTGATTTTGCGTATGAATAATTTAATTCTCAGTTGGTACAAGTATCGATCCGAATGAAGTGATTTTATAAAGATAGTGCAAGCAGATAAGATTTAACCTTCCTAGCAGGGCATCGTATACTTTTCATCCGGCCTCAGAAGCAGCAAGCCTTCATCTGGAAGAATGAAGCAGGAAGGGGCGGAGCTAAGCGATGAGTGCAGTCTCAGCCCTATGAGGTAGGAAAGGTAAACCGCTGAATGTTGACAGGTCGCATGGAATATACGAGGATGCTTTTAAAAGCTTTATTGATGGGCTCGTGCGGTTGGGGTTGCACAAAATCAAGCAAACCGACAGGAGTGGACTTTTTCCCGTGAACGTTATGCACCATTGTAAGTTTTTGGGTCCGTTGTTCATTACTTCTTAGTCTAGACAACGATCATGATCTTAAAAACATTTATTTTAGTTTAGATACATGGCCGTTGCTGATCATTATAAACAAAATAGCACTTTGTTTATATTCTAGAAATACAGCAGTAATGTCGGAAAGATACATATAACAATTTTATGGTTAGATACCATGCTTTTACAAGCAGCTTCTTTGGCTTCGCAAAAAGTCACTTTCATTTTCAAGATGAAAGAGATTTTACATGAATAAACATGGTACAAAATTTCATTCGTTCACGTGCGAGAAGTCTATATACGGTTCGTTCCAGTTTACGTTACTTTGTAAATTCATAATTTTTCATGTTGATCGTGACACATTTATGTCAACTGGCAAGCTGCCGACTCGTAATTGAAAACGTATGAATGCTTACTCTGTAGAATCATTTAAGAGTTGTCTCACTCCAGCAATTTGTTAGAGTGATGGTTTCAGTTGACTGATGAAACAAGAATGCAGATTCATGTCCTTGAAAACAGATTTTTTCATCAGAACGTTTCTGTGAAGGTGATATAGTTTGTAAAAATTATAAAGTGAATTAAAAATGTTTGGTGAACAAGAAATATGTTTTTTGCCAAATGAAAAACAACAGTGATAAAGCGAAGGGCTCAAAATGAATTCATTTGAATCTAACCCTCTGACTTATTATCAGGAACTCTCTGTAATTTATTTAAATTCATATGTATCTTTTTTTAAGTCTGAACTTATAATGTCGTCGGAAGTATTCACAATCCAACTTGAGTAGCGAGATGTAGAGTTAAATAATTCATATTACAATCAAAACTCCTAGTATTTTGACTTGAACACACTCGTTTCTATAAATAGTGTATTTACGTACAACATTCGCCTTGCTACAATGAAATGACAGTAAATTGATTCACTTAACAAAGTAAAAGCAGACAACTGCGATTCGTTAGTCTGCACGAGTTGAAAAAAACAACATTCAAAAATAAAGAACATCAGCCACACTATTAATTCATAAGCCAAACATCATCGATTTGCTCCCAAACGTTTTAACATTCGTAAAAACTAGTTTACACACCTTCGCTCTAACTCTGTTATTTTTAATATTCGTGCCCACTCACAGAGAAAAGTAAATTTTTCTGTATACCAGCCAACTTCAAACAACTTCAACTTCAAAGCTACGAACACACCTCGTTAATTACAGGAAACGGAAAAAAATTACAGAACAAATATCGGAAGATGTCGTAATGAATACTCTTCACGTTTCCGTGCCACTCTCGAATAACCGTGTCAAAGACCTTCGGCAGGGAGAAGATTCGATTCGTCGACGCCAGCTTCCGGGAAGCCGAGGCCCTGAGGAGAGTCTCCAGAGAGAGGCGGGAACGTCAGCACGTCGACGGCATCGTCAAATTTCGCGTCCCATCCCGAAACAGTGACAAGCGGAATCTCTTTATCTCGTTTATGTCTATATGCACACGCTGCCTCATTTGTATGCCTCGCGAAGGCCGCGTTTGCCTACTTGTTTACCCGGGCGCAAGCTCCGGCGAGGAAGAGTGGTAACTTGGTTCCCGCAACCGCCCCGTGTCACTGCCCCCGTCCTGTACCCCAACCATCCCTCGCTCTAGTTCTGTCGCAGTGGCCCGGTTTTCTTCTTTTGCTGCTTCCTTTTACGTGACATCGATTTTCAATTCTATTCCTTGTTTGATGAAGTGCTGAAGACATTAAAATCATTTCAAGATACAGAAGAATAAACTATGACCACCACAGATATACGCTTCAGTAAGCATACAAATTGAAATTAAATAATCGTTCTCAAATATACTCAAACATACATTAAACAATAACATATTACAAAATTCAAAATCAAAAACATTTCTAAAAAGTAAATTAAGACGAAACTAGCAAAAGTAAGAGGGAGCTTCGAATAATATGAACTCCTCACCTGCCTATGCCCTATTCCGCTTCTAGTAATATTGCATGCAAATCTCTTTAACTAAACAGATAGTAAATAAATATATTAAAATGGTTTGCTGAAATCACTTGAGAGTTTCGAAGAATATTTTTTTCCATTTTTTTATACTTATATGCAAACCTGTCTTTTTCAGGAGAAAAAGATCACACCACCATTTTCTCGTCAATTCGATAAACAAATGTTTCCTTGGTTGTTTTATTGAGAAACAATTTCTTACTTCAGAGACGTTTCTTGACAATTTGTTTTCGGCTGTAACATCCAGAAGGGTGAGATTAAAGCGAGTCGAAAATATGAAAATATATCAAACATTTGGCGAAGAAAAAAATCTTCCTTTTTGTGATACGACAGACGACGCAAATGTCTGAATTGACGGAAATGGGAAGCGTATTAGGCCAGCCCTGTATCGCCAGCGGCTTTGTAATCACGCCCGCTCTCGACATTCTGTCTTCAGAATTAGTCCATTCATTGTTCGCAAATGACCTTCCGATTCTTCAACAGAGCTCTGAAATATGTAAATGTGCACACTGTTCCAGTGGCAAACCCAAAGAAAACAATTTAGAAATATATCTAGAAAGGGAATTACTACTCTGAGTATAAAGTGGTAAAGGAATTATTTATTATGAATATTGCGAGCAACACACTGGAGGTTCCTTTTTACCTGAAATATCTCACCTTTATGTTCTGCCATTTGAAACATCACTGGCACATAATTCCTTCTTATTCTCTCGAACTCTCCCGACCTCCTCTGACAACATACTATGTTTAAAATCTCTCCCCACTCTTTCCGATCCGTTCCGACCCACTCCGTCCCTCTCATCTTTCTCAAGCACTGTCGGCTCCCGATTTCTTCAGTTCATTTCAGTAACCTACAATTTCTTGCACCATCTTATTGCGTCACCGTAACTCATATTAAACTTATCACCTTATTGTCATATCTTGCTATAATCATGCTGTACCAACACTTAGTGCTACCTCGTCATATTGCGTCACTTCTCATTACAACTACAATGTTGTTCTTTTGTAGAAATGTTAAACACTTTAAATAGCAAACGCTCAGTAGAACTGTTTCATTCAGAATCCACCCTTCATCTCCAGACACCAACAAATATTCCTGTGTGATTCACACTCCTTATCACTGCTCTAGTCACCGTCACCCTAGCCTCTATCCCATCACCACCCGCACATGTCACCGTGTTTGCGCCTCGCTCGTCACCCGGGCGTCATCGCGTCGCCTATCTCCCGTTATCTCTCCCTCTTGTTTCGTGAGGGAGAAAAAATAAAGAGTTTCCCGATACTCAATAGCGGGCCTCCTCCACGCCCGCTATCTTGCACGCGCCTTTGTTCCCGCGGCGCCATCCCGAACGGCACAAAATTCGATAACCGGGAGGACAACTTTGTTGGGAGCTTAATGAAGAGCTCGTCTGGAACACGCAGCGAGTGTTCCCAGAACAAATACTCCTCAAATACAATTTGGCAAATTAGGACAATCGGCAACATTTTAAGTCGACTGAGGGTGAGGACTGATTGCTAGTGATTCTGGGCGCGTCAACTACTGAGGTCATTATTCCCGTACGTGTAGTGCATGCTTTTTCATCGGGAGGTGGCGGTGATCTTCCCCCGCTGTATGGCGAGATTCAGCGTCAACCTACCGTCGACTAGCGGGGTTTTCCCCTCACCCAGGTATCTCCCACCAGCGGAGAACCGCCTCAGTCCGGACAAGCTCTAAGCTCCCGAGCGGTCTCCCATTTGTGGTAGTGTACTGCATGTTAGTGTAAGTGTGTGTTTGTAAGAGGTGAGGATAAGGCAAGGAAGAGGAAGGAAAGATCGTGCGATCCGTAGCCCGTTTGTTAGGGTACTGCTCCGGCATTCGCCTGGTGTTGATCGGAGAAACTACGGAAAACTACCGATCAGAACGGCTAGAATTCTGGCTGCTAGAATTCTCCTTCGGTCAGGGACTGAATTCGACCTAGCTCAAAAGCTAGTGTCGAAATCCTGCCGCTGTTGGAACTCGAACCTAGGATCTCCCAGTTAGAGGTACTGCAGTCACATCAGTTGACACACTGTCACGTCTCCCGGTTGACTGAGGAAAAAAATAGTTTCAAGTGTTTAAGAGAAAATGCATAGTGATATTTGTAGCCGTTAGCGTCAATATATCTCTTGTTCTAATGCCTCGAATATTCCCTAAATTTTGAGCTAAATTCCAATTAGCATTGTTATAAACAGTAAATCTGAGGCTGCCCCCCCATGACGTGAGATTTGGTACTTAAGTTTCTTTAATAGTTGTTTTTATGCTGCAAAATAGTTTAAATGTACATATGGAATTATGACAAACGTATTTTTTTCTACAAACATGGTAAAACAATCCCAAATATTCCAAAAAGTGGTGGAAATTCATTTGAACGGATTTCTCAAAATAAAAATGGTGCTATAAATGTTGACTTCTGAAATTTCTCGAAGAAACCAGTTCTTAAAGCAACACAATGTTTAAATAAAATTTTTTTTTTTTTTTTAAATTCGTTTTAACATATTTAAGTTGGTTATAACTAATATAACTTAATAGTATAAACTTTTAATCTTTGCATATTCTTTGAATTTAAAAAATATTCAAACTCCCCTTATGTTATATTTTACTATTCGAACGATGAAGGTGTTTTTAAAACATTTTCTCATTATTCTACCGAAATTATCTTTTTATTTGCATTTCAAAGCAATTTTAAAAGTTTAACAGGTTGAGTAGCCTACGGTTTTCTAGAGAAAAAAATGCTGTGAGAATTTTATTCTTTTTTTAAATTATTAATTGGATTTTTCTTTCACTTTTGTATTGAAAAATATTATAACCACCCTGGTGATTGAAATGCAAGAAATTTTAAAAATAAAAACCGTTAATAGCAGATATTATACGTTTAGAATGCTTGAGATGTTTGTCAATAACGCAACTCAGAAATTTCAGTGCCTATTCACCTGCATTTACTTACCGTGTTCGAGACAACAGATCGATTTCATGGACTCACTCACATTTACAAAAAGTTTTGAATGAATTCAGACCCTACAGACGAGCACAAAGCATTTATCCATTGTTGATTGCACGAAATTTGGCTTCAAAAACGTGCCTTCCCAAACACGTGTATCAATTATTATCCGATCCAAAAGTAAATTCCAAAAACACTGCCCTTTAGAAGGAATAGTCTCTGAATCGATATGTTATGGCCGAGTCCGTCAGGCAAAATTTTGAAAACAAAAGGTTTCGGCATGGTACAGTGCAGTATGAAACGAAACGAAACGTATGAATACACATGTTTAACATCATGCAAACAATATAATAACATTCTATTTGACTTTGGACGTAGCAGGTACTGAAACAAACCCCCCACTAAAATTCATACTCCCACCGGAATACACCCCAACCCCATACAATTACGCGAGTCAATATGCGTGGATACAGAGCATACAGCCGAGACTGGTAAAATTTCAACGCGAAGAAAAAATTAAAACGACCAAATGCATTCACCGAATCAAAAGGTAGGCGTTCGGCGAATCGAAAGTTAGGCATTCACGTGGGTGTACGCCACTGTCTGTCGCTCGCAGTGCCACGAACAGACTTCGTTACAGGACATCAAATACCGAATTCGACGATGATCAGCAAAGCTGTGGAGGACAACTGTCGCTTAGTGATGGTGGTGGTGGAGGGAGAGGTTGTGATGGTGACGGTGGTTAGGTGAGGGAGGAGGTAATGGTAGAGAAGGACGATTTGGTGATGGCGGAGGTGGGGATAGTGGTAGCAGTTTGTAGTTTGTGGGGTGGTTTTTGATTGATTATTCCAGGTGCGTCACCGGTTAAGGTCATTAGTCCCGAAAGTGCATTTTTTACCTCAGGAGGTGGGGATGATCTTCCCCAGCTGGATGATAAGATCCGACGCCGACCTGCCCGCCAGCTAGCGGAATTTTCCCCAACATGGTATCTCTCACAAGCGAGGCACCACCTCGGCCGGCACAAGCTCTAAGCTCCCGACTGGTCTCCCGCAAGTGTGTGGGCGTGTGTGTGTGTAAGTAAGGGGCGAAAATAGGACAAGGAAGAGGAGAGAAAAGTTGCGGGCGGTCCGTGACCTGCTTGTTAGGGTACTGCCCCGGCATTTGTCTGAAGTTGATCGCAGAAACCACGGAAAACTACCGATCAGAGCAGCCGGCCGCTAGAATTCTCCTCCAGACAGCGACAGAGCTCGACGTAGCTCTGGCTAGGGTCAAAAATCATGTCACCGTCGGGACTCGAACTTACGACCTCCCGCTCACAGCAGTGGCATACGTTTGTTGCCCTGAGCCACCTCTCCCGGTATTAGTAGTGTGGTGGTGTTGGTGGTAGAGATGGAGGAGGAGGATTTGGGAGATAGAGGTGATTGTGGACGCGGAGGTGAGGGCAGTGGAAGGGTGATAACAGTGACGGTGGCGGCTGTGACAGCGGTAGTAGTTGTAGTGATGGCGGCTTCCGAGAAGAAGTGCAGTGGCAAAGAGCGTGAAGGGGAATTTGTTAGGACTCATGAGTTCAGTTGCACCGAAAAGGTTTGGGAATGGATCCCGTAGGGGCGGGTTGAGGCAGGAAAATGCGCTGGACAGAGTTGTTGAGAGTACGCTGCCATGTTAGAGATTATGGGAATGGCGAGTAGATAAAGCATCCAGAAGCAGTGGAACTTTGGAATGAATTTTGTGATGAACAATGCATCGGAGAAATAAAGCGAGTCGGAGAGGCTAATTTTTGAACAGGCAATGAGATCGGGGGAAAAGCAGATCCGAATTGCAAGGCAGTGGATAATAGAATTTCTTCCACATTTTCGAAAGGTCAGATCCGGTAGGTATGATCCGGAAAGTAATGAAGGGAATATCAGGTGGTAAGATTCGGAGTACGATTCAGGAAGTTCGATCCAGGAAATTCGATCCGGGAGAATAGATCTAGGAGATTAGATCCAGAGGTTAGACTTGAAGGTTAAATCCGGGAGGTAAGGTCTGCAACAGCGACATTAATCAAAGACAAAGTAGGTCGGGGAAGACGCGTCTTCCGTGAAGATCCGGGAGGTGAGATCGGCAACCGGGAGATTATATCCAGAAAAAAAAAACGAGTCGGGAAAGACGCGTCAATAAAACGAACAGTAAAACGTGAAGTCTCGATCTGTCATGATATGGGATCGGTGACGAATGACATGTATATTTCGAAGGTCTGGTTGCGTAAATCCGACGGGGAAAATCACTTCTCGAACGGAATTTGGTGTGACAGTGCTGCGGGCGGTTGGAGAAGTGGGGGGGCTGTGGAAGTTCTCCCAGTGATTAAGCTGTGATGGGCGGAGGCCTGTGGTGCGGGGGATTTCCCGTCACCGCGCTCTGGGCCGCTCTCAATTGAACCGCTGGGCTGCGGCGCACGCGCCGTCATTTGTCATACGAGCCCTTAGTGATTGCGCGATGGTGTTGCCATGTGCGTCACGCACTTTTGCGCATCTACACGCGGGAATATTTTTCTCCGGGCTTCACGTGCAATCGGAAATCGATTGTCCCGGTCGTATCGGGTACGCTTCCCTTGAGGTAATGGAACGAAGAGGAAATTATGAACGCATTCGGGTTTCATTTGGAGAAAATTGCTGTTGTTACGTGAATTAACGCAGTAGTGTTTTATTTTTACCCATCTTAATTATATTTTTATATTTAATGTATATTTTACTTACATAATTATTGATATGGCAGAAAATACTATCACCAAATACCAACAAGCAACGCAACACACGGAAATATATGGGCAAGTTTCGTTCATATTACACTTGGATGACTTCAAAAACAATGATTACGTCCATAAAACATTTGAGAAAAAAATATTTGCTATAATGGTAAATTCGCTTAAAATATGTGGAGTGAATATTCGTTGGAATTAGAACGGAATAACGCACGAAAAATATGAAAATTTAGGATTAAATGTAATATTTGTGAAAACTTTTATTTTGATGCCGTACGGTATTAATTATGTTGACACAGCTTTCGAGATCTAATATTGAGAGGATGGGATGTATCATTATTACTTGTTGGGACTATCATTTCGTAGAAAGTTTCATTTCAGTTTAGAGATTCTGACATTCCTCGAAAATCGAATAGACTGAATGCCTTTACATGATTATACACTTGTTTACATCTGCTGCTAGGCGACAAAGTTACGTGATCAGTACGTTGGAGTTGATTCTATCGCCTTCCCTCGTGCAGGTTCTGAGAAATTCACCTCTACGTAATATTTACTTACATCGGCGGAAAACTTTAATTTCTTTCAGTGGTTTCTAACTCGTTTGCGTAATTGAATTTTGCGTAAAAATATTAAATGTTTTTCTTTTTTATTAATTTATTTATGAGAAATTCTTAAACTCGAATATTTTTTATCATGTATTAATTATTTCATAACTTACCTCCAACATTTTTCGTGGGAATTGTTTATGTATTGCAATGTACTGCCTAAATTATTTTGAAATTATAATGTATATTCATTTAGTCCTTTATAGCAATTTTACAAGCATATGACAACTGCAAGAACAAAACTTGTATATATAATTAATCTCGTTTTAAATTGTTTCCTGCTCTTTTTATCGTAGTCACATATACAATTTTAAATAAATATTTTGAAATAAGGTTTCAAGTTTATAGTTTTCTTCATTTCACTGCTACAGTATTTAATTTATTTTCAACAATAAACATCCCACTTCTTCCGTTTATTTTTCAATTCTTTTGTTTTTATCAACAAACACCATTCTTCAAATTTTAGCACTTCAACGTTAATTTTAAAAATTCAAAACTATTCCTACTGTCTTAACATCTTCATTTCGTATTCGTATGATTGCTCAATTAATTTGTGTCATTAACAGGTTTGTTAACAACTTGAAAAAATGGACACCCAGAACAACAATACCATTCTATTAAGTACGGGTGGAAGGAAAAGAAATAACGTTCTGATAAACAAAGACAAATATAAAAATATGACAAATTTAAAACCCAAATATTGGACTCTTCAATTTTAATCTAAAAAACTTACTTTACGAGTAAATAACACAAAAGGTAACAAATATTTCACCCCACTTCTCCACTTGCGTCAACAATGATTAGCTCTCCAGCATTAATCTACAAAGGATTAGAAAGGAAAACGTCAGATATAATAGAGCCCACTCCAATTACGCTCTCAGATAAGCCAGCCTGGACGTACTTAAAGCCAGTTCTGACAGCCCACACACACACAGTTTTCCCCGTCCTTCCCCACAACTGTGGAGAGCGAAAGGGCACTTCGCATCACCGAACCACACGGACTGCGCGCCCTCTCCAGCGGAGACGGGCGCACCGGACATCGGCGTGATTCCTGCTAAACGGCGTCCGCTATTGTGAGCGCGACGCTTGTTACAACGTAATGCGGCGCAACCGAGCACGCGCAGGGCTGACGGCGGGGGCAGCGGGGTAGTTTCTGAATAAACATCAATCAAACCTTAGCGGACAAAGCGAGCATAAAATCCCCGCCGTCCTAACCACGTCCCGACCGCAACCCCAACTCCAGCCCGCCTGCCGGTGCTATCATATGCTTGACAGGCGTCGACCGCCCTACTACAGCGGGAGCCATCAGCGGTGATGGCTTTCCCACACTTCGCTGCATTGAACGCTTCAGGTTCCATTATTTCGATGTTTCAAATTAGTATTAATAGTTATTTATTAATGCCATAATAAAAATACGATATTTTTTTAAAGGTTAGTTCCTAGTTTTGCCTACATGTCATGTGTAGAGAAAGGATGTTTATGTTATAACATATTTTTTGTCTTTCTACTTGCTATTCTCAAAACTGTTATCTTGACGACACGTCGCTAACCTAACAATATACCTAAATGTTTCTCTGCATATTTTTACATATTTGGAACTATATTACATATTTCATATATTTTGCTATTATCACAATTTCTTTTTATTTTATCCGTTTTCTTTTATGTTTTTTATGAAAATAAGTATTAAAAAATATTTTTTCCTATAATAATACTGAGTACTGTCAAACAGAGATGTGCTACGTTAACACGCGATCGGATGTTCTTACAGTCCGACGCGTCTGTTTCAATTATCTCAGTGGCGTGAAGTGCGCGTCAGGAAATTGAAATCATCATCAGACTTTAGGTGTGAAAAGTATTACTGACACCGGGTTTCTTGATCTAACCTTAATTTTCGAGAAAATTTTGCTAAATGTGACGCCAGTGGGGACCACGACACCCAGGTGATAATTGATATAGGTTTCTAGATATTGTTCCGCACGGATGCCATAGTGTGCGGTCAAGACTTAGGTCAGCCGGATTGAATTTATTTTATAGGGTAATTTTATATGTAGCTTATACGATAGTGCTCATGGGATAATCTCTTTGAGTGAGTGAGGTTTCTTTCTCCAGCAGATAAAGTACCTTTATCGTCGTGTGTAATATTTGATTTTATTTCATTCCATTATTATTCATAAATACAATTTAAAAAACACGATATATCTTACGGAACTAATATTGTCGTGAAAGATTGGTGATACTGAGAATTGAGAGAAACAGTTGAGGCTTATTGAGTAATTGTTACGCGCGAAACAAACGAATCGATGTCGCTTGCACTAATGAATCAAACTATCTGCAAAGAGGCCGCAGCATGAAAACAAAACTAGAGCATATTTGCACAACAGCGCATTCTTTGGATCGTATGATAAACTACTTCAATCGGTAGTAGTGGATTAGATTCGTAATGCTTACAAGAATGTGCATGCACGTAAGAGAGTAGATAATTTTTTTAACACCCTTTAGTGATAAAGACACCATATTATTGACAATTAAGAAGCATATTTAACCTTATGTATAAAATAATAGTGAAAAAATACATGTTGAATACGTATGAAACAATGGCACACGGTATTTTAGAATTAGACACATAACTTAAAAATTTTATAAAATCTAAAAACAATTGGAGCTCCACCACGCATTTATCTGGTCAGCTTAAAGCTCACGGGTTTGAATCTTTATGCAAGCATAGTGCTCGGCGCATTTTGATGGATTACTTACTTTCTGAAGCGCCAGATGTTGAAAGGTCAGCAACTGATGAGAAACTTTTCCGTGCAGGAGGAGCACGCATGTTTAAAGAATTATATATTAACAATAAAATAAATATATAAATTTACAAATTGCTTATTGATCAGAGACAATTTTCGCCAGTATTTTTTCATTTTAGTCTTTAAACTACGCTTCTTCCGTATAGCTGAGTGATTATTGCAAAATTCGATGCAATTTGTACAATTGAGAGAAAAATATTTTTTACTAGCGCTTTATTTAGCCGTTAACTGCTTACTCTTTACGTCCCGATGGGATGCATATTCGACCATACACTAGACCCAACCCGCATCTCTGATCTGGGGTCAGCAGAGCGCGAGGCCCTCGGTGAGAAATATACGCAAAAACAAGGGATAAACACCCATACACAAAGTGGGACTGAAACCCGCGACCATTCGGATAGAAGCGCTAAGTCTGTACACGCCCTTAGCCACCTCAGCCATCGATATTGTTAGAAAGAAATATTAAATAAAAATAAAAATTATAACCATTAAATATTAATTTCATTACATATTACAATAGATTTCAACAAATTGTAGTTGTACTCCTCACTCAATTACAAGTTTTGCCCGTGCCATCTATTCTCCATTTCGTCAGTACCTTTGCAATCCTTTTACCTTCCGCCATCTACATTCTTGAGCCCAACGATTCCAAAGCTACGTAACACCTGGCGGTTTGTGGGGCTTACCGCGCCTGCCGCTGTCAGTTTGCGTTTTCCTCTCCGCTCGATTCGCCAGAGCAGACAGGAGTCCGGTGCGCTTCGCCTCTCGATTCGCTCCCCGTTCGTTTAATTTGCGTCCGCTCCCAAATAATGATGCGGACCGACGTGGCAATTTTGTGGCAGGGAAAGTTTTCCTCTGTGGGATGAAAAATAAATAGCCCTATTACCTGTGAGTGCGTTTTCGCCGAAGCGATGTGCTCCGGAGGGAAATCGTACCTTCGGAGAAAAAGAAACAGAAATCTTCTCTGGACGGTGTAAAATTTGCAAATTTAAACGCCACTAATAAAGATGTATGTAAGTCATTCGAGTCGCTGGAAACACTATGGTCTTCTTGGAGAGCAAGAACCGCTTTATTTGTGACGCACATGGCTGGAAACCTCTGAATGCTGGTAAATAAAATGTCCAATTTTGTTACATTTGCGATATTTTTATTGCTCTCTTCTGATTTAGAATTCACATGTTTAACTGTACTTAATTTTGAAGTAGAAGTCACTTTGATTTATAAGTAGGATTTATTTACAGTATTACCACAACACTAATTGCCCCTAATTCACCACACGTAAAACCAATGCATAAACTTTCCTCGTACAATATAGATGTCTAAATTAACAAAAAAGAGAAAATTCTGTTTCACTTTGAACGATGAGCGTTGACGGTGGTCGAAAGCGTATACGCATTCAAATTCACGCTCTAATTGAGTAGGGTGTGGAACTGCGTTGCGGTAACATCAAATCCACATACTCAGAAGAGTAAATACTGAGTTTTACAACAGCAACTAAGCTGACTGAATATATGCGTAGTCTAGACAATCGCCATTTCTGTCATTTTTACAAAAGTAGCAAAAACAGGTCACATACATACTTTAAATATTCTAGACATAAATATCATATATCAGTTTAGTTGCAGTTATGTATCACCAACATCAGGCTTTTAAACATCATGTAATTTCATTACATTTAATTGTATATATGGCAGTAAGTATCAAATTCCCCTTGGGCATAAATGGTTACCCTGCGATATGTTGGACTGTACCATCCACCACAGCCTTTCTAATTGCATCATTCGTGACGAGTTCGGGTTGAGTAGGAGCATGGTATTTGTGATTTGTATTCATTGCACATAGAAAAACATCATTTCCGAAGTACCTGCCTATTCGTTGTTAACACTTCCATGCACGGAGCTCGGATTTTCCGCCATTCCACTTAGTGGGTTTCAGAAGCCCGGTCTTAATCAAACACTAATTTGGGATCTGGATGAAGCAGTAATGAATGCAATGATTTTTATTATTAAATAAACTTGTATTTGAAACTTTTGGCGCGTAATAAGGAATTTTACTTTTATTTGCAACTATAGCACATAATACTGTTTTTTAATGGTCCGCTGAATGTTTATGTTTGCAAAAGAAGTGTTTTGTTGGGTTGTGAAAGTATGTGATTTTGTTTTTGTTTTCTAGCCTTTTTTGAAGAGGCATACATATCACCTGGAAGGAAAGTAACCTCAATAGAAAAAATTAGAACAATTTTACCACGACGTTAACATTTTAAAATATTCGCATTACCTCTCTTATTTTATTCGCAAATGATCTTTAGAACATCCAAACTTGTGTTCCTGTAAATTCCAAAGACTTGAAGAGCATTTGGAGTTCTTTTATAGATATTAAGAGTTTCTCACTCAGGTTTTCATATTAGCACGGAAAACTTCTTCAGTCAGTTGTGTATACCCCTTTCCCACTGATATTATTCTTGAATCATTTTTATGAAGATTATATAAAAATTGAAAACAGAAAAATCAATGTTGCCATAAAATAACCTCATTGGTCATTGACGAGTACATCATGATGTGTAATTGTCGACCATTGATTCTGTGTGGTCAACTCCGATCTTTGTTTTGTTATATGCAAGAATAATTGATTGTTGCTTTTTCTGTCATTACTTGCTCTTGGACCTAATGTATTGTGATAAGAAGAGAACTTTTTTGGCTTGTATAATACAACCAAAAATTCTTATGACTAAAAATTTTAGAACAAAACTATCTCACAGTTCAGTTGGTATTTCCTACGTGTTATCTCCTAATGTTAGTTTCTTCTCTATTAGAAATTCACAAAGCAAAATGGACGTAAAAACGTTATCACTAGAACTCTTAGGAACTCAAAAAAATTATCAGTTGTAAAATTATAATCACCAGTGAATAATGACTGTAACAAATCCTTTATCGTTTTTGATGCAACATTGTTTGCAACCGGTTCACCTTTCTTTTCTACACAGTACATTTTGCCATTTAGTGTAAATTCATTCCTAGAATCCCAGGTCTAAAAACAATTTATTCCATGTTTATAAGGGATTTGATCCATTGGCAAGAAAATAACTGCATCTAGAATGACAAGAAATTCCTACAGTATATATGTGTTTCTGATGTGTTAAAATATCCTTTAAGGAAAAACAGACTACCAGGCCTTGGGGCCCATTTAGTGGAAAGCACGACTACTCGCAGAAAAGTTGAAAAATATGGAAGAATTCCATGGCTTACTGAACCATTATTTGGCATAAGAAAAGAAATACAACAACAGGGTATCATGAAAGGACATACATGTAAAGTTAATGGAAAAATATTTACAGCATTAAGAAATACAGCCGGACCTCTGAGGACCACGAAGTGCACTGAAGCGTTTACAGTATGGGAGCATCTGACCGGTGCCAACAAGTTAGTGCATTAAGAGCCTCCGAGGTACATTGAACACTATAAATGAATGGTCCTATTTCGCTAATACTTACGATTAGTGGCCCATACGTGCCTGCGGGTTACGCTAGTAAAATCTTCCAAGAGAACACTGAATATATAAGTAAGATCGCAAGTGTCATTTAAGGAGGTTAAATGGTGGATTCTGGTGAATATCATGGTCATCATACGTGGAGGATGAGCCCCGTTGGTAGAACCCAATGGTTTCCTGCAAACTCAATCACTGTCTAGCGACAAAAAGACATATATATTGCACCAACTGGTCGATCTGAATGGTAGATGTAGCTAATGGTGTGTTCTCACACAGCACCTCCGACTGATGGGTCGTGAGTCCGAATTCCGTCTGGGTTGAGAAATGTCTCACTTGTTTATTCAGGAAGCGTTTGCCTGCCGTGCGTGCGTGTTGTGATGAGGGTCACCCCTCCTGCTTACCCCCAGATTCGCCAAGTCTGTAACGAGTTATAGCGTTTTCCATTCGCCACACTGGTACGCACCAAGTTCACACTCAGGGCAGCATTCGTGTTCCATTCGAAAGCTAGGGCGCACCAGTGCAAAGAAGTGCATGTTCCATTCGCACAATAGCATGGAACCAGGGCGCACTCGGGGCGCCCTAAACTGCACTGACGTTTTAGTCAGTGCAGTCTAGTGCACCGGGCCACTTCGAGGTTAGGTACGGAAGTTATGCATGCTTATTTGGATTCATGGTGAAATTGTGAAAGCAATTGAGGATCTCCTGTCACGCAAGGATACATGGAATGATGGAGTATATTATGTTTTGCAAGAAATGTCTTAAAATAATTTTTGTAACTTACGCGAAGTTCGGAAAATCAGTTTGTGTTTTCCTAAAATTTAATCTTGAATAACTCCATGTTAACAAATCCAGTGCTATTTAGAAACCAAATTGCAGGAACGCCTGAATTAAAAACCGTTCATAAAGTGAAAATAAAAATAGTGACTCTTACAAAATCATTCAGATATATGTGCCAAGAAATGTTTCTCGAACGCCCGTGCATATACCAGCGGAAACGCGCATGTTAATATTTTTATGATTCTCAATAACCAAACACTTCTGCAGAAGCACTTCGGTTCAAAATCTTGTGTACTATTTTGATCACTGGCAAATCTCGAAAAATGAAATTTCGACAAATACGCATTTGAAGTTTTCATGTTTTTTTAAATAAAGAAATCACACGTTAATATTTTAAGAAGTAAGAATTACCAAGAGACTTTATAAAAATTATAACAACGACCATAATTCAAAATTATTATTTTTCGCGTTCCATCTGAGTGACAGACCAAGAACAGCTATCTATAATCTCACTGCGCAGCGCACACGCACTGACTCCAGTTCCAGTTCGTAGCAGCCTTTCACGCGTTTGAGGCAGCACTGTTTCGCGGTAACATTTTTGCCCTGCACTAGGGTGGGTTTCAGTACATCGACTGGAAAACGCTATTAGTGTCTAAATGTACGGTACACGACACATCTCATTGGGTATAGGGAGTGATCAGCATCGGCTAGCACATATTGCTAAAAAAACTAAATCTTGATTCTGACATTTTTACCAACAAAAAATACAATTTCGGGTTCGAATCCTGCCGCGGGAATGGTTGTATTTGTGTTCGTACTTTCACCCCTTATCATGAGCATATCGTTTCACCTTCACAGTTACCATAACGTTAAGATAAGGTACTTTTTTTAAACTGCAATTGGGTGTAACCCGTGACAGTTAATTACATAAATAAGATAATAAATGCCATACAAATAATATTCTAACACTTATTCACTTCATTTCACTTCACTATAACACTAAAAACATTTCCTTCGTTATTTCTATGCTTTACACTGCACGACATCTCACTTCACTGTATAACTTAATATTCTTAGTTAACGCCCTCATAAACGTATAAATACCCTAAATTAATTTCCTAAACTGTTAAACGCTTCGAGGAAAGAGTTCAAAGGGTTTTGCAGGCAATGTATTCCAATCCCTTATCGTTCGATTTGTGAAAGAGAATTTCCCGGCATTCGTTCTCTGCGGTCTTAAATTTACTTTGTGCCTGTGATCCCTTCTACTGATGTACGTAGTTAACTCCAATAGTGGTTGCTAATGCCGAAATTAAGTTAGTAATGAATATCACAATATTGAACCATTATCACTTCTCTATCTGCACCAACGTTAACCATCTTTGGAACAGCGCTAACAGACCTTAATACTAACGTGTCTGCAGAGTCAAAATAACACTAAACATTCGTTTTTCGACCAAAAATTCAAGATAGTATTGTTGAGGTGTTTCCAACACATTTCCTCCCTGTATTATATAATAGGGTGAAGAAGTAACTACTCTTGTACAACATTGATATCTATATTTGTATTAAAATATACAGTATCATTAAATATAATTGTATTACCTTGTACAATATCAATGGTAACTCATATCACAGCGCCGTGTTCGTCAAAAGTTAGCACAATACCAAATGTCAAGTCGTAAGTCTCACACATCAACGGTGCTTTGCTGACACTTGTACGTGGTATTCGCGGATAAATATAATTATTTGGTTCATGAAGTTTGTGTTGTTTGTGTCTAAGAACATCTCGCCTCCCTGTTTACACGATGTTGGGAGAATAAATTTGCCCTATCTCACCTGATAACTCACTGTTTTGTGAATGATATATGTCGCCGCTCATCACGGGAAGAAGCGGGACATAAAATACGAGATACGTGACGACGTATGAAATATGATGGAATGCGAAACCTAAACAAAGCCTACCGTTTCCAGATGGAACTGGAAACGGTCGGTTTTATTTCAGGATAGCATCAGGATTCCTTCTTCCGAATCAAAATTTTCATTATTATGCAATTAGGATGAAATAGGTTATTACAATAAAATATAAATTTTGTTTTTAAAAGATTATTTTACAGTAAAAATGCGATCTGTTGAGGAAAATACTAATTTTCATCAATTTAGTGAATAAAACTTTTTGGAAATTACATAGTATATAGTATTTTTATGTATCCACGCTAATCATATCTCTAAGAATTCACAGACGTTTGCGATATAGTAAAATTTCTTAAGTTTGATGTAATATATAATGCAAAAGTCTCAATTTTTTGTTTAAGTTATTACTACATTAAACTTTTCTAGAACAAATAAAATGCAATAACCTCATCAGGAAGGAACTACTCAGGAGTCTACCACGGAAGACGAACAAAGATCAGTACACATGTTCCAAATAGAAATAAATGGGTTTTTTACTCCCTTCTTTATAATATAAAGTGTTTCATGGTATTGCCGGAGAAATGAAGTAGAGGACACTAGTTCTCGGATTGATAATTAAATCCTTTAGGTTTCCGAAGATAATTGTAAATACACCCTTCCCCCGTAGTAATTTCTAAACTCTGGAAATCTTGTTACCTTCCTGAACCCATATACGGGTCGAGCGGTTTGCCGAGAGATGTAATTGAATGGAGGGTTCAAAACTTAAAGCGACAGACTCACGAATATATACCCTCGACAGAAATTCAAACGTATGATATTCTGGTTTGATTTTCCGCATTATATACTTTATAGTTCAAAACAAGTAAAATTTATCTTAATATTTCGCAATAAAAACCCTTGACAATAATCGTTATTGTTAATAAATTAGCTCCACCCAACGTATATTAAAAGCTACCAATGTAACAAATACCCTTGTAAAATTACTATTGAAAGTACATGATTTAATGGGAAAATCAACAAAGTGACGAAATGAGTCGAGTATTTTATTGACGTCACAACAACTATTTCCGAAATACGCTATTTTAACATGCGTTGTCCAGTAGACAACGTCTTTATAGTTACATCAGTGATATTTTTGGTTCTATATAGGATAATATTATGAATAATGAATATGAACTCCTTGTCTTGTAGCTTTTATGTTTGTTCTGAACATTTAACAATCATAATGGGACGATGGCTATCACAAAAATGGTCGTACAACGAGGTACTTCTGTGGACACTTCTCAAAATCCATATATGAACAGTACCAATCGAGTGTCTGCAGTCAGAATTTAGTCATTTAGGTGTATCTATAAAAACCTTTAAAATGTATTTTGTAATTCAATATTAATATCAATGTTCAATCCATTAAATTAAGTTTTTCATTGTAAAAATGAGTTTTCTTTATTTTTACCCAAATTAGTCTGTCAGACTACGCCTTTGTAATAATACTTGGTTCAGGTCGCCTTTGTAATCTAGGGTTAACAACTGCTAATTCTCTAGAAATCAGCTAAAGTAATTAAAAATATTTCATACCACCAATTTCATTAACAATATTTAAATAGAGGTCAAGACACGCTTCAAAATGAGATTTAAAAAATATGATATATTTGACAGACATGAAATTATATATACATTGCATGAAATAAAGCTATTAAATTCACAATAAACATTATTTATATTCCCAAATACATTTTTAACAAATGAAAAACATTAGAGTGAAAATAGATATTTAAAACATATCAAACCAGAATTAATAAAATAATGATAACGATTGACAAACTCAACAAAGGATAAAAATAAAAACGAGCTAATAATAAATATAATAGTAATACGGATGGAATTTTGGAATGTTCTAATTTCGAATCGAACTAAAGACCTTCATCAAAACTAGCCTCATGAGAAAAATGCACAAAGGTTCTAGAAGCAACTAGTCCCATTTCCAGTTTGAAAGTCGTAGAATTAAGAATCGTTAGGCGCTGTTTGAATTCATTAGACTCTCGTTCTTAGTATTCTCGTAAAACTTTTAGTGAAGACACTGGATCACACTGCGCACGTAGTTGGAGCCAAAGAATTTTCATAACGCGGAACATAACGGCTTCAGAATGCGGAATCACGTGCTAGAAGAGCATTACAAAGATTCCTTTTGTTATGAGTCGATGGGGAAATACGCGGACCAAGCATATTCTTAGAGATTCCGGGAATACGAGCCGCGCATATTAAAAAAATATAATCAATCAATATTAAAAATATATCAATATTTATTTTTAAAATGGCAATAGCTATAGTTCGTTTTCCCAATCATATTTCTGCAACCATTTTTTAAGAGTATTATTAGAGGGCCCATACTGTGTCCATGTTTAGGGATCCTGAAGACATTAATCCGATGCTAATTGGGGTTTTAATGAACGCATAATTTATAGCAAACTTCGTTTTTTCCAAGTAAGTGATCAAGCTTTTCAAATTATCCTTTATCGTAATTGCAACCGTATGACAACTTGATTTATGAAAGGAAGAGAATTCAACTACTCTAATATGACTGAAAACGGATGAATTCGGTAAATTAAAGAAGTCTGCCAGTTCGTCGATCAGTTGAGGAAAAATATTGCAATTTTATAGTGATTTTCATGTTTCATTTCAATGACAAGTCATGTCATTTCAGGGCAAATTTATGTTCCTTATCAAGAAATAGAAGGCGCTGGAAGAATAAAATTGGGTGATGCTTCTTGCAACAATTTTAAGACTTTCGTGGATTGAATATTCATTGTTGGAAAAATGGTGTTTGAATCGCGAAAAATGAAATAATTGAGAGGCTCAGAAAAATAACGGCAGATTCTAACGGATCTTGCATTTTCAGTTAGAAGTATGACGGTAAACACTTGCCATGTACTATCATATACTGAAATATTTATTGAATTGGTATATGGCAAAACCCTCAAATTCAAAAATTTGCCCGGAGTGAAAATAAACGAAAACAGAAAAAGGTTTTTTTTTTTCAAAACGAACATTGGTTGGGATCTGTCTTTATTATTCTGAAAGCCTCAATTTTAAATAAGAGATTCCTCAACGAACTAGTCAAGAAAACTACACTTGGGGAGACAATATATTGAATTCAATCAGGCAATTAATGATGAGTATCAAGCACTAAAGTGGCAATATCAGTGTCTGAGAAAACAGACAGACAAATAAAAATGTATGCAAAACAAAAAAACATGGAGTAATTAAAATTTAATACAAATTATTACCGCTCGTATGTTGCTACGGCTTCACTGTTCTAATTTGTAATTGAGTGTAGTTGATTTCACTAGCTCTCGAGTTGATATGCAAACACTCTAGTTTCCGAGTTGATATCTGGGTGGCTTTTGATTCCCTGGAGCGTTGCAAATGCGTCCTTCCGCTTCCGAAGCTTCCAAACTCGCAAAACGCGATTACAAAATCCTGGGAGGAACCAGTCTGTTTACAGAAGGATGTAATTGAGAGGCAAATATCAGAACCTGCTATGTACTCCACATTAGATAGAGAGAGCAGTTAAGTCATTACACATCGCCTAAAATTGAATTTTGAATATCCTGAAGACCTAGTATTCATTGAAAAATATATAATTATGATACTGTCATGGGTATTATTATCATTAGTACTGAGCATTATAATCTTCAGTAACTTTCATTTTTATCTATTTCATAAATATGAAAATATGAACAAAAGCAAAATTAGTAGAGAAAAGATTTACTCCGTGTTAGAAAGCATGATCTCTGGTAAAGAGATAATTAAAAACCAAAAAATAATTTTCTGTTTTTTTTATACGTGGTGGTTTTTCCTTGTGTCGCGATTTCAATTATAGAATCACTGGAAATGTAGAGTATATAATGATCAATGCCAACAACTACGCAAGAGTATTTATGAAATTAGATTAGTAGTATTTATTAAAAATAAAAGAATCATTATTTAATTCTTCGTGGATTATACAGAAAATAACATTGCTCATAACATATTTATGTAGTAACATGATGAATTGCTTGCCCATAAGCGAATGAAACAAGAATCTCGACAAATGTTACAAATAATGTAACGGAAATAAGATTCGCACAAAGGGTAACATATGGAAACACGTTGAAATAAATCGTGCATGTTTGCAGCTTCGTTTTAAAAAAAAGTTCCAACCAATCAAATTGACTTCTGACTACAATTCAGTCATCGCTCCCACCGGGTCATCAAAAACACCACAACCCCCACAAAAACATTCCTACCAGGGAGGAGGAATGATGAGGACAGACTAGGACGGGGACAACGAGGACTGCAGAGGCGGACGACGCTCTGGCGCCATCCTCACCCATCCCCTCCTCGAGCGCGTGCCAGGGCTGCCAACAGTGGCCCGCATTCGCCGCAGCCGGTTCAATTATACTGCCAACGTGATGTATGCGCAGGCTTGGAAACAGAAAACCTCGCGGCGAACTCCCTACGGCGCGCCCTGTAGCCTCGCCAAGACCGATACTATTTGTGTTAAGTCGTCCACGGAGGCGAATTATTTCACGTGAGAGCTCCGGGGCGGAGTAGTAATAAATTCGGGTTAAGTAATGAGTATTTTGAAACCGGCGTGATTTTTATGGCAGTCGTTTTGTGTCTAAAAATAAAAAAATGGGCATCTCATAAACAAATAAGACGGTGGCTGGCTATTCACGTATATCATTTACAACATCGATTTCTCGAAAGGTTGGAAAGTAATATTTTCAGGTGAGGTAACATAAAAATGTTATCGAGCCAAAAATACTTTAATGCATGTAGACTTATAATTTTGTTTCTTTTGCATTAACGAATTTACGTCTTATAAAATAAACATTTAAAAAACACTTCGATCACAGTATCCGGGATTACGTGGAAAGTATGTCGTACGCCTATGAGTAATTTTCTGTTGCAGACTCAAATTTTTCTCTTGTTTTAAGAATTGACTACTTTTTTAAGAAAACAGTTTATTTACATTTATGTATTAGCTTTGCTCTTCCTACTCTGAAAAAGTGTCAATCAGTACTCATTAACCAAAATACGAGTGTACGTTAATGCAGTTTGTATTATTTCTTTTTCGCCTTTTCCATATTATTCTGATGCAATGAATAACCTATTTAGCCTGCCAACATTAGATGATTGCATCTATCTTCTTTTAGTTTTAACAGAATTTCTGCGTTTTTCCCTTTAGAGTAGAGTGCCTTGCGAGGAAAAAGCAAATAATATTTAATTACGTAATCGAGAATATGTATTGGGGTAACTTTTATCAAAGTAACATTTTGCAATTCATTTTTACGGCTAATATACATTCAATTCAGACACCATCCATTGAATTTCCGACTCTTCAACCCACAAGTCAAGTATACATTTATACTAATATTAGAAACTAATATTTCTCGTACAAAACTCAACTTCAATGGAAACAAAAATCCTTAAACTTTCGATGCTCCGAGAGTAGAAGAAGCTAAAAAGGTTCTTTATCTCCTTTCTCAAAATACAGTATTTTAATAATACGCATTGCTTCATTATTCGTACTGCGGGAAGGCCTCTAATGCTTCTTTTCACGACATATTCCAGCTATTCTACCGCAGCGCAACATTTCTTAAGCTTTTGTTCCTTTTTTTCACATCTACAAAAAGCCTTTTTCTTTATAATCCTCTTTCCAAGTTGGATGTTTTCTTTCGAGTGCTCAAAACTTTCTTCATTTTTCACATATTTTACCAATATTCGTTTCCAAAAAAGACCTCACAAAGACATTGCTTTTGTATTTCTGCTCGAGCTGCTCGCAAATCGATAAGTTAGGTGAAATGAACGAAAGACTGCAATGTTATCATGACCTATAGAAGCATAATTAGAAACAAAATAATGAGGTTTTCATTCGCACGTTCGAAATATGTCAAGAAAAAATGTACTGTACGAGAAGTTCAGTTTGTAAACATGTTCTGAAATGAAAACTCTAAGGTCAAATCTTTAAGTATTGCATTATAAATGAACTGCATCTATCAGTTTGAACATTAATGTAATTTCGCATTTTAGATTTAGGTGTACAAGGTAATGAAGTACGTTCTGTAACTCTGATATAGTTAGTTGTCCAAATATTAAAATAAATTTTGTTCACGGTTACTTGTGATATTTTCCAATTATTATACGGCAAATTAGAGAAACTTCGAAATGTTTTGTATTTTTGGAGAGTATTTTATGTCTCTCAAGTATTGTTAGAGCTAAATATTGTTATATATTCCTAGAAATTGTCGTTCGTTAACATTATTATTATTATACTTTTAACTAGATCATGGTATCTATCACTCCTACTACAAAAAGAGGTCCTTTTATCTGGACAAATCTCAATGGAAAATTTTATTTTCTGTTTCAAGAGTCGTCCATCAACACAACACTCGTTTCATTTCGCGATGACACTTCGATTTTAAACGCTTTTAGAAATGAAACGTTGTAAATTGAAGATGTAAAAATATATAATAGCATGTGACAACTTCGATAAAATAGATAGTCAATACATTTTAAAAACAAATTATATACTCCGAAGCGACAAAAAGGAGAACGAATAAGAATAAAATTTGCAAGAAATGACAGTAAGCTGATGTTGGAGTCCATAACAGTATTATGATGGCAATATTGATTTATAGCCAAAGAAGAGCAGTTAGTAACGGCAAATTTACATTCAATAAACACGTGTGTTTTCTTCGCGGAACGAACGCCGCAGGATACAAAATGTAATAATATTAAAATGACTTGATGAAGAGCACAGACTACGAGATGAGACACGACGGAAATCATAAACGCATTTTAACGCTATTTATGACAGAGACGTGTGATTACATTCGAATTCCGTTCATCCAAACCAGTTCATTAGTATGCCCATTCTCTCACCCTCCCGTGGAGCGAGCTGTGGTGGTGCTTCTCCGCCAAAGTTAATTGACAATTAACTCTTCAGCAATAAAACTCACTTTAATGAATATGGAACATACAACGTTAATTGTGAAGTTTCAACGCTCTATTTTGCAGAATGCAGGACATAAAGTAGAACAAAGACGTTTTACGCATACACATGTCTTATTACACGACACGTTCACGTTTCTAATCGGCCATTCATAACGATTCGATGAGCAACAATGATAATGAGGGGACTAGGTACTGGATCAGAACTGAACTCACTCGACGAAGCAAAGCCGGCTGACGGTTCACACTAATAGGACAATGCCCTCTAGAACAAAAAGTTGTGCTATGATCCGATTACGATCTTGAATTATATTCATGGCAGGCTTATAGCACATTTACAACCTAATATGATATAAATTATCTGTAAGTTGATCTTTGTCGTGTGACCTGTTAATATTAGGCATATATGTTCACTTATGTAATAGATCAAATCCATTCCACCATTAAATATATTTTATGACCAATGATGATCAATATGCATTTATTAAAATATAAACGTTCTGACTTTAAAGCATTTCTGATGAGCAATTCTATAACTATATGACTAATTTTCAATGCACTCAGAAATTGAAAGAACATTGTGCAGCCTCCTGGCATTGGAGATGTATCGAAAGATTCGTTAAATATCCAGAAACTGAGGGAAATCCAAAAATAATCCATAAAATGCTCAAGTACAGAACTCTACAATTAGAGCTACCACCATTAAATTTCTAGCCAATATGCGCCCAACTGATAATCTCAAATTTACGAATAGCAAACATAATTAAGCAAAATAATAGTAACGTATATTATATTTAACGTTGGTCTGTTTTCCATCGACACTTAATACGGAAAATGTAATAAAGAATTTGGGCATGTAAAATGTATGAATGTTAACTTAAAAAAACACTTCTTCAGTTGGATATAGAATATTAAAGAAGAGTAGTAAAAATAAATATATTCAAAGAGTAAATTATTCTTAATTAATTATGAAAGCACATTATGGTTTACGAATGTAGATACCATTTAATAATTAAAATTTTATTAGACCGAAGAGCATGAAACAATCAAAATTTATTTTAAAAAAGTGCTGAGTAATTTAGTGAGAAAGGCGCTGTAGGTGAAAACTTTTTAAAATTACATAAAACAAAATCTGTTGCGGCGCGTACGATTCGCGTACACCTGCCCGGAGGCTGCACGCAGACGCAATTCAAAATGTACAACAACCAATTCTGCTGCGACGCATCGACCTCTGCCGCACCCTGCACAGCCGCCACGCCGCATCCACCCCGTTCTTTTACGCCGAGTCTCTCTCCACGCCCTTGGCCCCGCCGCCCCGTTCTACCAATTAGCTCTCCTCACAACCGTCTACACTCAAACAGTTCATGTCACTTTATTCTTTGCCGTCATCAACTTCGGCTCTTTGTTGTGCTCGCCATCGCACTAATGCCGCAATCATCATTGTCTTTGAGGATTCCACGTGCCTCCGTCGACGCAGCCACTTCTACCTAAGCTTCGTGTCGCATTACCTTGCACACTATTACAGCAACGACCACGCTGATTCTTCTATCGGTTTCCTGGCCGTCTAATCCCTGTCGTCCACCCCCACGCCGTCCACCCCACGCCGTCCACCCCCACGCCGTCCACCCCCACGCCGTCCACCCCACGCCGTCCACCCCGCGCCGTCCACCCACGCCCCGTCCAACCCACGCCCCGTCCAACCCACGCCCGTCCAACCCACGCCCCGTCCAACCCACGCCCCGTCCAACCCACGCCCCGTCCAACCCACGCCCCGTCCAACCCACGCCCCGTCCAACCCACGCCCCGTCCAACCCGCCCCGTCCAACCCACGCCCGTCCAACCCACGCCGCACGCTGTCCACCCCACGCCATCCACCCACGCCGTCAACACCCACACCGTCCACACCCACGCCGACCACACCCACGCCGTTCCCCCATACCTAACACTCCGCCGTCCCCGCTCCCCACCCACACCCTGTCGGCACCTCAGCTTTCGCTACCAAGACCCCGACATCCTCTTAAACACCAGATCGCAGTCCTTCTCCCGTTGAAACCACCGCTGCCAACACCTCCATCACCACCATCCTGACCCCTACTCCATCAGCGCCCCGACTCGCGACCCCAAAACCGCCCCCGCCTGCGCGCGACCACGGACGCGCGCCGAGTGTATTCCAACGCGCGGGAGCGTCAACAGTCCATTCGGTTGACATGGCCAATATTGAGTTCGCGCGCGTTTCCTCATTTGACGGCCCGGGGCCCCGCGCGACGGATCGCTGCACCCGAATATGAAAACAAACTGCGGCATTCCCGCGACGCCGCTGGTCACAAATGTACTACCCGAGAGGCGCGGTGGTAGGGGTGGCGGCGGCGGGGCTGCTTGCAATCCGCGTATGCTGAGTCGCGGCAGGAAAAGACTGGAAGACAAGGGAGCGCTCACGGGTGACGTATGGTTTCACCAATGGTAGTGTACATAGATATTTGAAAAACGAAAGCGTGGATGGACGAGATGACTCACGGGTACTAAAGTTCTTAGGTTCGATGGATTCAGAGTGCGGATTTTGTCCTGGGCATCGATGACCGTATTCGAGCAGTTGTTAGTATCTTTTGTTGGGGGTGTAGTACTGTGGAGGACCTTATTTGATACCATAACTGAGGCGTTCATAAAGTGTGTATATATGAGGAAGAGAATGTAAGAATATTTCTTAGGATAATAGGGTAAGCATGTTGTAAAATAATAATAATAATAATAATAATAATAATAATATTAATAGCAATAATAATATTAATAACAATAATATTAATAACATATGGAAGAAAGTTGTGTACAAGACACAAATATTTGGTATTCTATTATTTAAGGAGTTTTGCGATCTTTTAAACGATTTCTTAATGATAATACGAGTAGCGTACACAATCACTCACTTTACTAACCCTTTACTGTATCGTCTGTTGCTGAAATTTTCACCATATTCTATGGAATTTGTGAATATATTTTAACACAGAATGAGGTTGGTCAACACACGTAATACTGATGGTTAGTTGAAGATGGGAAATATACGAACCCGAAATTTACGTATACATGTTCCTACAAATCATTTTCATGATGGGCTGTAGCGTAATTACAAACTGGCAATCTGGCAAACAGTAACATACCACCACCATTCATTTGTTAGTGATTCCGAGATTGAAGTGTCAGACATAACTTGTTCACATACACCAAATTTATAACAAAACATTTCATCAAGGAATTTTTCTATGTTGATTCTTCATTGTGACTCTGTTATTCGTGTATAATAGTTCATTTAAGTTTCAGAATTACAAGGAGCTAACATTTGGAGATCCCAGCCATCCTGGCCCACAAAGGTTCTTACACATGCATGAATAATGAAAAGATTTAGAATATGCTATATATACGAGTATATATAGCATTCCGTATTTCGTTTTTGACATTGCAATGTTTGTGACTTAACATGAACTATATTTTTATGCTGCAGACTTGCGTTTAGTCAAGTTACACAATTGTAAAATACTTGACAAATAAATGGAAACTGGATAACAACAGTCCGCCCGTCCTGTCGGTCCAACGGTCCTGTATGATGAATTTCTATGCTCTTTTATATATCCAGAAAATACATTTTCGATAATGAATAATTATTATTTGAAAATTACTCCTAAAACTGGTTCTGTGAGTCGCGCTGATTCTACTTAAATGAACAAGTACTTTAACTTCTTTTATAGGTCAAGAGAGATAAAAAGTTCACCGCGGGCGCCAGGAAGAAGCAAATTCTTTTACTAGTTTTCCACTCTAAGATCTCTTCTGAACAAGAAGCAGAATCGTAATCAGTTACTTGAGATCACACATATTTATATTTATGATCTGTCTACAATTCTCACATTTGGCAAAACTGAACCTTTGTTATAGAGTAGAAGTTAATTACGAAGTGAATAAGGAAAAATAATTATTATATCAAGTTTATACATACAAACATTTCTGGTAGACATTTAAGTAGAAAAAAACTGCTCTGTTCACATTTCAAAATGCTTGTAAATGTATAGTTATTTTGCAGATTTCAACATTGTACTTCTCCAACGCACGCCTGAATTTCGAGTGGACATTACACATTCTATAACCGAGATCAGAATAAATATAGTAACGAATGCTATTTGTACGAACTCTGAACAACAAACACATATTTATTATAAAATCATAACTTCAAAAAGGCTGAACAATATTAACTCAATTTTTCATTCAGACTTTTCAAACTGATATTGTGAAACAGGTCGTTTCCACGAAATATCTGGCAAACGTCGCTCAAGTACTACAAAGCACTGCAAACACCAATGCAAAGCAAACATTCCAATGTGAGGTCGACACAGCAATTCATCTATACAAGAGCTGTCAGAGGCTTTCTTTGGTTCTCTCCACCCATCACTGGCCATTGAAAGTATAGACTAGAATACAAACCTACAATCCCGTGATTGTGAGTTTGGTAGCAGTCGAACGCTGCCAATATTCTAATATGTGACCTTTTACAACCTTGAACATTGGAACGTAACTCATACTCTCGCACTAATGGGTGCATTTTGAAATGAGAATTTCACAATGCTATTTTAGACATTAGAGAGAAAGAAAGTGAATTTTCACAGAAATGTTCCTTTACAAACGCAGTTTTTCCAGTAGGTTATAATGTATTTATTGGAAACAGCCTCGTAAGTAAACACAATAAACTACTTTCAAAATGTTAATTTTAAAGACGTTCGCCCAAAATTTAATAAAATACGAAATTCTTGTAGCATTAAATCTTCATCAAAAATATTATTTCGTTTGGAGAATAATGAAAAGTATTCTAAACGTGAATGAGAGATAATATATAAATTGCTCTCTCAAACATAGGCATTATATGACCACAATGCATCGATTACATTAAATAAATAATTCAAAAAGAAACTAGCAATATTAATCAGCAATATTTTCTCAAAACTCAACGTTTTTCAGAAGGGAAGAGCATGAAGTGCAAGTTAAACTTATTTTTCAAAGAAACATTCTTATAAATGTAATTAGTACTTATTACCACGACACCAAAACGTTTTAATATTCGAAATAACTGTTGTCCTGTTGTCGCTTCTTGTGAATGAGCGAGAAAATCTATATTTTTTTTTATTTTCCGCTGACAAACGATCATGCATGATTATGATCGCATACAAGCGAAAATTTTAAATCATACAAATATCATCGTCATGAGATATTTGTTCTTCAGAGAAAAATAATATTCAAGGTAGTATGTGATATTGTTAATATACTGGAGAAACAAATAGACGTGTGAGACCAATAGATCCGAGTAAAGTGAAAACCGCATATCAGATCTTGCAATCGTATATAACACGAGGAAAACCACAATCCTTCCAAGAAGTATACTAATCATCACCTCATCAACATTCTACATCATATAAGTACTATTTCACTTTCGCAAACCATAATTGTTTTTAGAATCTGTATAATACGTGAGAAAAGTATTTGTGCCATCAAATCATTTTTTCCAGATTTGATTGACAACACTTTTAGTTTTCCTTTAGTTGCCGCCCCACGTTTCGTGGAAGTGCTACATAAAATTCTAAAACTCAGAAAATTATTTTATTTCGGCTGTTCAATTCTCTTTATAATACAAACTAGTATTTGATTCTTGAGTAGTGCTTTATTCTTGCGAAAGGCCAACGACGTCATTATGAAGCTGGCAAAAGTTCTATTCCAGGTTTAAACACTCATCACAAGCCTTTCAAACATTTCTGAGCTTGCAGACTTTCGAAGTACCGTAAGCGTAGCAAACACACTGAAGTGCTGGGCACGAAAGCTGAATGTTGAGCTCTCACCGATCACGTCAGACAATTCGTTCATTGTAAGTGTTCATTTGTGTGAAACAGTCTTTGCCCGAGTCGGAATGTGGCAGAGAGCACATAAAATGAGAAATTTTCGAACCGAATGGCGAGAAGGTTAACACAATTTCTACCGTAACGTTTCCAATTGTATGTATGTATTTGGCGTTTTGGGTCGTTAGTCCGACTACGGCGGCCAGCTACCGGTGTTCCTCTTGCCAGAATCTAGTAAAATTCCCATGCTTTGGGGTAAGAGCGACATGAGGCGAACCTGATGTATCCTCCACCGTAACTAGCAAAATCCGCCTGATTGAGCTTTTCTTCGTCACATAGCTACAGAAACTGGGACAATTTTGAAGGAAAGCTTCCACTATATTTTTGCCTCGATCGGGAATCGAAGCCGGGGACCACAGCACGGGAAGCTAGTACGCTGCCCAGAGCATGTTTCCAATTAAAAAAATTATGAAAAGCATATAATTATAGAATGACATACCCATTTCTTTAAATATAGAAGTTCTTACTGACAGTTAAGACTAGATATTTTGTTATGGTCATAATGACAATCGGCAAATAAAAAGATATTAAAAGAAGTCGAATAAGTGAAAGGTAGTAAAACATGGTTGAAATGAGAGTAACAACCAAACACATTATATAAAACAAATTTTCATTCTATATGTTTCCTTCTTGGAAAATTGAGGTTACAGAAAATTTCGTGAATATTCAAAATATTAATTACAGACAAAGTACTTCTAGCTTCAAAAATAATTTACGCCCGGCGCAAACTTTTGTAACCAACATATTTCTACAAAGATGTGCGCACATGTAGAAGACGCACATAACCATGTACAATACAACAGCAGGCATTTTCCTTAGAAACTAATATAACTAATGCAAACAACCAAACTACAATTTCTCAAAAAAATTCTATTGTAATGCAGAACATTTGAACGTTGAAACATTCAAAATAGACAATGGCGGATTCGACCTCAGAATCATGACTATTCGAAAAATTCCTGTTCGTGCGTGTATTTGTTCAAAATATCAGACCAGATACAACAATAGAGTTAAATATTTACCAGAGCTGAAAAAAGTTTAGGTTATTGATTTTATGTTATTGGGAAGGTCACATGCAAATGATTTAGACGTTCAACACTTTCATCCATTAATATAATTTTAAAGCTGTGTTGGCCACAACTCAGCTGTCATAAGAAGTTTAAAGAAATCAAATGCTCCGGTGACCTATAACTTCATTTAGGAACGACAAATGTAGCGAATAGTACTATAGAGTCCACAACACTGGTAAAGAGGGAGAAGTCGAATTATGGGGCAATAGTCATTCAAGAGACATTTGTTGGAATACTTCTATACACACTACTACACTACTTCTTCTATGCACACACATACAACTTTTATATACACTCAAACTCAGGATGCTAACGTTATTAAATGGGCAAGGTCCTTTGGAAAAGTTGTAATGCACACGCATGAAATGTTTTGTTAAACTTTCTTGGCAAGTCACAAAGATTCCAAGTATTCTTAAAATGAGGTGACACGTTATGGGTTTTCAGCTGCTCATAATCCATTTCGGCGCAATATTGAAAATGTTATTAAGCAAAACTAACTCTGCCCTCACTTGGCTCACTGGCATTCAAGTAGACGTGAATGTACATTGCGTGAACGTATAATAATTATGAAACGTCTGTAACAGCACTATCTAAATGAGTGGTCTGAAATAAGTATAACAAGACCCTTCAAAGAATAATATGTTCAAATGAAACAGTATTGTTATTAGATTCAAAAATGGATGGAAATAGCAGGGTTATAAAGTCGACTTTATTGTATGCAAATTTATATGAGGAAGTTATGTTGGGGATCTTCAGCTTGTAACAACGAGTAGCGCTGTCAAACGTAGCAACAACGTTTAAAGGGGGACGTTGGACAGCCGATACAGTGTGCGTTAAATTAGTAGGAAACGTAAATAGAGTGTAGGTTGACAAAATATATTTCATTTGCAGACGAAGATTTCCTGGAAAAGACGATCAGAACGCGTGCGCCTGCGTTCGTTCCACACTCTTCCACAAGCGAAGCCCCTGTGGGGGCAGGCGCTTACTAAGTAGCGCTGTCAACAACGAGTAAGGAGGAGTTGGACAGACGATACAGTATGTGTTAAATTAGAATGAAACGAAGGAGTGTATGTTGACAAAATATATATCATTCCCTGATGAAGATTGCTTGAAAATGATGATCAAAACGCGTGCGTTCAACGCTCGTTCAACGCTCTCGTTCACCGCTCTTCCACAAGCGCACGCTGTGTGGGCCAGGCGCTTACCGATCACGTAGGAGTATCCGTCGAGCGTGAGCACGCACTTGCGGGCGCCGGGCCCGGGGCCGGGGGAGCGGCCGCGTCGCGCGGCGCCGGGGTCGCTCAGGCAGTGGCGCACGGGCCCCGCGGCGCCCCGGGCGCCGCCCGCGCCGCGCCCGCGCCACGGCCACGGCCGCGCTCGTCGCGACGGCGGGCGCCGCGGCCGCCGCCGTGGCGCCGCCGCCCCGACCGCCTCGTCCATGGCTCAGGCCCGCGGAAGGCGAGCAGCCTGGCCCGGCTGGCGCGCCTCGCCAGCCCCACGCCGCCCAGGCCGATGCAGCTGCCGGCCAGGCTCCGCCTCCGCCGCCGCCGCCGCCGCTAGCCGCTTGCCCCATGGCGCGCGGCTCACCGCCGCCGACACGCCGTCGCGCGCGGGGCTGATGAAAAAGGCTGCACGCTCAGGCTCTCTTCCCAACACGCGATCCGAACCCCCACACGCACCGATCCGACACACGTCACCGCACGAAACGATCCCACACGATCCGATACGTTACAGGGGACGACACCACGCGGGCGCGGGCCCCCAACCGAACCCCCCAACGACCGGCGGCACCGCGTCGCCCCGGCCAACCGGGGCCGCGACCGGACGCGCCGGAGGAGTCGACGGCGAGGACGCACGAGAGCGGGCGAGGACGGCCGGCCAGCCGGAGCGGGAGCGAGCACGAGCGCGGCGACGTCGCGGCGGCGAACTCAGCGACGGCGGCGGCGGTGGCGGCTCGCGCGCGGTGGCGGCGGCGGCGGCGGCGGGGTGGGGCGGGTGGGGCGGCGGCGCCGCACGGGTGGGGCGGCCCGCAGCGCGCGCCGTACTACGCCGCCGCCGCCGCCGGCGGCGCCACACGTGCGCGCGACGCCCATCCGCGCCCGAGAGCCGGCCCACGGGAAGGGGGCAACACTGCCAGACGAATTGTCGTTTCTAGCCCCACTGTTGCTAGTGCAGAGAATGAAATTGTTGCGAGAAAGTAAACAGGCTTAGATTGCACAGGGCGTCAACTGATGTTGCAGTAGTGCCTCTGACCGAGAAGTCCTACAGTTCGAGTCCGGATAGTGGCGGGACATTCGTTACAAGCGACCTAGCTTGGTCGAGTTTAGCCACTGATTGAAGGGTGATTCTAGCGACCGGCTGCTCTGATCGGTAGTTTTCCGTGATTTCGCCGATCAACACCAGGCGAATAACGGAGCGGTAGTTCTCATAGTGGCGTTCGTTGTCACTGCCAGTAGCACAATCAAATCTTGTGACCTGTTTTTTTACTTGGAAAAAAGATTTAATCTTTTGTCCTTTAAGAAGTATGTGGAAAGACCTACAGGCACTAAAAATATTAGTTTTCAAACGCATTATTCAGATTTTTTAAGGTAGAATATCATCAGTCCGTACATGAAACTCAATAGGACCCAGTTTTGACGTCATTCAATCTCTCTCTCATTACAGAACTCACCATTAATTAACTGTACAATCCCAATATTTTGTCCTGTCAATGTAAAGTCTATCTGTTAAATGTCAGCGCCTTTTGAAAAGTGTGAAACCTTCTCGTTATTTATTTTCCTGGGTTTATTCCCTATAAATAACGCCTCATCGATTGAATTGTAATCGCATTCCGATCTGCTGGCACGAATGCTCAGCTGGTCGACTGAATGGTATTTCCATCCAACGAAACATCATTTCATAATTACCAATGTTGATTTGTTCAGGAATCTGTTGAACTATTCTAAAAAAAAGGTTTGAATAATGAAAAAATCACAGATCTTCAACTATGACAGAATTCTCCAGAAGAGATTGATTCTTCTGCAACGACCACTATAAAATTTATTTCAATTTTTTAAATGCCTGGAAATATCTATTACGCTGAACTCTCTCTATTTCTAATTACATTTTTGGAATAAAAGTGTATTCAGAATCTTGTCAGAACCTTCAGTGGTATCACGGATATCTTTTGAGGGAGACATTTTAAAAAATATATTTATTATGTCATGAAAATATTGCCGATAAAGAATGTAATTATTAAAAATGAAATTAAAAATAATGTTATAGAACGTTTTCATATAAAATGGTAAAAAACATTTTTCGTATTATCCAGTAATAATAATAATAATAATAATAATAATTATTATTATTATTATTATAATATATATTAATTATTATTACTATTATTATTATTGTTATTGTTATTATTATTATTATTATTATTATTATTATTATTATTATTATTACTAGTTAGTTTTTCAGAAATTTCTTCATTTCGCAAATCTTCTTCATTTCGATTTGCGATAAATATTATGGGCTAAGTCTATCTAATTTCCTCGTATTTACTACAAATGAATTACACAATATGAACTGCAGATAATTAGTTAATGCAATTGTGAACTTCAACTCTTAGGTTTTAGAAACTGTGCAGTTACTGTAATGCAGCAGATGTAAATGGATTTTCAATCAGCTTACAAAGTTGGGTGTTCTAACATGGGTCGTTTGAGGTTTATAGTCGAACCCTCAATAAGTATATATTAGCAAATTATTGTGAAGTACTTCTGCTGGATTCAATGAGACCGGAGTGGAAACCCAGCCTCTGCGACCACTGTAATGCATGGCTTCCGCGTAGAGGTGGAAGCAACCCCCTTGATTTGCTAAAAGGAAATTCGTAGAATTGTTGCGCAGTACAATGAAATTGCATAACAAGCTAATTTACTTTAGTTTTACCAGTATTAGCGGAGATTGAATTGAATCATCATCGATAAATCAGAAATTCGTGAAGTTGATCCTGAAAATGCCGAAGAATAAAGTATATTGTAACCTCCAATGAGTAACTGAAAAAGTTCAAAATGATTTTAAAGAATATTCCAATCTAAAACTGGTAGATATTGTGTATGCATTCATGTAGTTGTATGTATGTTAGTACAGGAATGTGAATATTGATTCGTAATATTTTCTAGACACACGAATATATTTATTCCTTCATTAAAATCTTTCAGAAATTTTACAATTCATCTATTTCACATTTTCTGAAATACATGTTCGGGCTATTCAAGATATAAAAGTACTAATAATTCTCATGTTATTAGATATTCATATTTGTCATAAAGGAAATAAATGTAATAAATACTTTGCCACACGGCACAATTAATTAGTCTTGAACGTTGTAATTGATTTCTATTAACCATTTTCCAGTCTAACAGTAGAAACAAATCTATTAGCTGATGAAGCAAATAATTAAAACTAACCGTGATTTATTTAATAATTTACTAAATTTCTTGTTCCGAAATTCTAGCAACTGGCCAGCAACCATATAACAGTTTTTTTCTATTCAATAATAAAAAATAAGAATAATTCGATTGGTGGAAAATGGCTTTTGCTGTTGGCCATAAAACACAAGGTAAAAACATCGCGAAGGAGAGTGGTAGTCACCGCAGTTTCAGGCGCAATTAAAACATTATTTTTCCAAAGTGACGATTCTCCATGAAACAATAGTCTAGGAAGAGAAAGTGTTCATATTCATGGCTTTTTTTCGAGATTGGATTCAGCAATTTTGAGATACCGTTTACAGATATACGTCAGTTAGAAATAAGCTCTTCGATTTAGGTCGGTATTTGGCAAGTTTATTAATGATAACGTCACTGTTAAATTATTATTATTATTATTATTATTATTATTATTATTATTATTATCATCATTATTATTATTATCATTACTATTATTATTATTATTATTATTATTACTAGTTAGTTTTTTTCAGAAATTTCAAATTTCGGTATGAATCTCAGGCTTTATTTTAATATATCTACTGATGTAAGAACATATTTTATATTTCTATCGGCGTCGTTAACAATGAAATATCATTACGTGACCACCGAATCATTTTTTCATTACACACATTTCAATTCACACATTTCCACCCGCTGCCTGCATGTGAATTTCCTTGATCTGCTGCAGGTGTTGTAAAGTAACCACACACCAACCTCTCCAACAAACCACCCCGCTACATTACAAAAAAAATCTGGCAGCAAATTTGCCAGGAGGACGATTGGCAAAAGCCTACCGGCATGGAAGCAGATGGTATCACAGCAGCGGCGGCCAGCACGGCCACGGCAGCGGACGAGAGGTTTAATTTTCATATTAAAATATGTTCGGTAGAGCGGGCAGTCGATAGACGGCGTGGTGCAGTACAGCTGGCTCGCGGAGGTGGGACGGCGGCGGGGCGATGGCGGGGAAAACGAGGAGGGTGGCCGGTGACGGTGGCAGCGACAGGAGTGGCGGCGGGGGTGTCGGCGGCGGCGGGGGAGGCGCGGGTGGCGTGGTGGGGACGGGGTCGGCGGCGGCGAGTCGGTGGGGGCGGCGTTCGCGGCGCGGGCGGCGTGGGCGCGGCGGCAGTGGGGGTGGAGCAGTGGGGGCGAGGGCAGGGGGCGGGGCAGTGGGGCCGGGCGGGCTATGGCGCGGGTGGCGGTGCGGGCGGTCTTTGTTGATATAAAAGCAGCCGCGAAAATTGCGAACGCCCATCGCCACGCCCAGGCCCCCGACCGGAAGTGTTCGTTGCTTTTCGAGAGTTAATTTGAAACCTCGTGGGAGGAGAGGGAGAACGGGCGTGCTTGTGCGGTACGGGCGGCGAGGCGGAGAAGTACACAAGAGTCGGTGAGCAGGAAAGGCAGGCTTCAGACCACACAGCCCAGCGGTTGAGTAAGTGGCGGAGTGAAGTGGGGAAGGAGCGGGCGGAGGCGGAGAAGAGAACGTCGTGAGGAACGAGCCGGAAGTGGAAAGTAAATGCGATGTAAGTGGCGCTAGGAAATGTTTTTGGAAAGAGGCTGTGTGATGTAAATGAATGTTTTCTATAGGCAAGAATGTGAAAATCAACTTATATTTTATTTCCATGTTTTGATGTCGCTCAATTAATCAGAAGAGCCTGTAACTCAAATGGGAGTTGTATTCAGTAGTAGATGGAATGGGGGAAAGATTTGGGAGAACAATACCCGGTATATTGTAATAATATAAATGCTTGTAGAAATCATATACTACGCGTGTCTTAAAATTTTTCTTTTTGTAAAAGTAATAACAAATGTTTAACAGGTATCAATGGAAATGATCATCATCAACAAATTGGAACAAAAAAGGAATGAAGAGCTCATAACTTTTCATTTCTTAATATAACAATAAGACGAATTTGCAAGCAAATTTTCAACTACCTTGATCCTCAAGAGACAAACAATAACAAAGTACTTTTGTACATATTTTAGATTCTGAAAAATGAACATGTGTCACGATTGTTTCATTCTTTTGTTTTTCGTTTATAGCTTTTATAATTTGAAAATAATTTTGTGAAGAGATTAAACAAAAACAGAAAGTCATATTAAAGTCTAGATGACAGGCATTTAGCAGTTACCTTACAAATACAATTTACATTTATTAAATGCAATGTAATTATTTAAAAGTCGAGAATATTCATATAATTTGGGAATGACCTTGCTGACTCATGTCTGGTCTTCTGCAATCTCTAGACATCTCAAAAAATACTGTACTAAATAGTATTTTGTGGACTATTCTAAATATTTTCTCATATCTGTAAATTGAAAAAAGTATCTGAAGAGAAAAAGAGGAAAGCAATAAAATGAAAATATATGTGGGATGAGAAACCAATGAAACAAAACAGATTGACATGCGTTGTTAGGATATTAAAATATATAAATTCAATTATGTAAAGGACTGTTTTCAAACTTCACGAACATTACTTCAAACACTATCAGTTTATCAACTCAATCTCCCTCAGAAGTATCAATATGCAAACTTGATAAACCAAGTATTGAATGAATTACTGGTATAATTATGTACTCAGTTTCGAATTTATTAAGCAATGAAAATAATTTCGACATTCAAAATACGAAAGAATTTATATTTCCCTCCCACCGGTGCATATTTATCTCACGTAACAATTTAATAAAACATTCCTTTCTTCCCAATGATGTGGAAACCAATAACCAAAAGAATGCTCTAACTTTGTATTTAGTCCCGGTAATGCAAATAACACTATTGCATAACTGGGTTTTGGATACTTTAATGGATGATTTATTCTGAATCCAGTACGTAATTATTCGGTAACATCTGAAATCAACGAGTGAGATAAGCAAGCACAATGATTTTACTATTACAATACGTTCACCCGACCAGTAATGTTAATTTTACCATGGGTATCGGAAAGATCAACTTTAATTTTGATCATTCCATCTTTTCGTAATATTTATAATCTTTTAAATTTTGTAACAGATGGTTCGATAACATTTCAAGTACCTAAAACCGTTCTTGAAATATATATCCCCAACAAATAAAAATAAAGTCAGTATTTTTCCCACCAACCGGTTTTTATATTTTTATTAAAAAATGAATAGAAATCCAAAAACCTGATATATTGACCAAGCGCGTCCGCACTGCTCGTTCAAGTACAACAAGCTCGCTCTTCTCTTCATTTTGGTAAGTACACTTTAATTAGGAGCTACCGTCATTAGCAGAGCGAAAACCTGATGCCCGGCGTACTGTGCTCGGAGGCCGTGCGACGCAGGGCTTCTGGAGTCTGATTGGAACCAGTTGGGAGTCCACGCGCCACTGAATTGGCGCTCACAGAGACCAAACTCACGGAAATGACTTCACACACAGTCTTCTGTGCTCGCAATCTTCGTGAGGACAGACACATTTTACACATTCTCCACATAACAGTTATTCCAAGTTACAAATATTATAATACTCGACTGGATTTTGTTTGATTGTTTCGTGTTTCCGGGAGCGTCAACTGCTATGGTAATTAGTCACGTAAGGGTAGTGTTTGTTCTATCACGGGATGTGGCCGTGATATTCTCCCACTGAATGGTGAGATCCGACCTAGATGTTGGTTTGCGAAACTTTTCCAAATACTATCTCCCATCAGTGGAGCACCGCCCCAGCCAGGGCAAGCTCGTAGCTCCCAACTGGTCTCCCGACATGTGTGGTACTGTAGTGCAGGTAAATGTCAGTCGAAAATGAGGATAGAACCTGGAAGAGGGAGGAAAGAATACGCACAGTCCGACGTCGGGTTCTTGGGGCACTGCTCTAGTATTCTCCTGGGATTAATCGGAGAAACAACCGAAAACTTCCGATCTGAGTAGCCAGCCGCTAGAATCCTTTTCCATATAGCGGCTAAATTCTACCTAGCTATGTAGCTAGTGTCAAAAAAACTGCTACCTTCGGGACGAGAACCCTAGGACCTCTCATTCAAAGAGTCACTCCAGTAACAAAAGTTGGTGCCCTGAGCAACCTAACCCGGTCTCGATTGGTTATCCTGCCCAGCCTAACGGCCTGGTTTGATAATTTGCCAATCGTGTTTTGCAACAAATTAAAATACGAATATCGTACATTTCATCAACTATATGAAAATCACAATGTATTAAAATTTTCGTTTTAATTTGACTACTCATCCTGCGAAAGGTGACAGTCTGAAACTGACATAAAATATCACGCTATGAATTATTACAACACTTGTTATCTAATAATATTTCACAACTGATCTAAATGTTGTAAAGTTTAACATTACGTAATGAAATTGAATTCAATTTTTTTTCTACTCCTAATATATAATTCTCCAATTTCATGGATTCACCTTCTATAATGATAGTCATTATGTATATACAGAAGACTCCAGTTAGATTGAGCTTCTGAGGACTAACACTTTTAGTCCACTACATCCGATGATATCAAAATTAAATACAATTTCTCCCCAATGTTTGTTTTTATTATATATATATATATATATATATATATATATATATATATATATATATATAAAATGTGTTATAATATAACATTCTTATTCGTACACATTGCTTTTACAATGTAATATCTAATTATTTACGTCAAAGTAAAGTTGTTTTCAGAAAGAGTCGTTGTAAGAACAAAAACAATTTCATTACAAACAAAAAAACGTGTTTGACCAGTTATTATATTAATTTAAAGAAAGCAGAAGATTATTTTAGCAATTGAGATACTGAGCTAAAGTATAACACAAAATAAAAAATAATAAAAGAAAATGAACTACGGTTTCAGTTTTTTTCTTGCATATCCCTTGGCTTTTATCACAGTAAGGCATCGCCTCTTCATGAAAAGCACAAGCTTCTTGCAAGTTGTGGGTTTTATTTTCTTCCATTTTGCTTCCACAAGACGTTTTAGTTCTTCTTTGGTTTTGACGCCAGTTTTGTAAACTTCCCCCTTTAAAGTCGACCACAAATTCTCTATGGGGTTGACATCGGGACTTTGAGGTGTCGTTTGGATTAATTTTGGCACGTTGCATATGTTTATTAGCCATGTTATAGTGAGCTGGATCTTGTGCTCCTTGTCCTGTTGAAAACGGTAAACAAGAGGCTAGCTCATTTTCTCAGCACTTTGTTTTACACTGTTTTTCAAAATGTCGAAAGAAACTTTGGTATCCATAATTCCATCAATGACTTGGATCGTACCAACCTCCTTAGAACATACAACCCCATTGATCCACTACCACACTTCACCGGGGTAATTGTATTCATGAAACAATCGCCTGTGTCTTGGGCTTCCTTCAAACCCGACGTATCCCATCTGACTCGAAGAGATTTATTTTGTATACGTCAGACCGAATTACACTATCCCAAAATTATTCTCCCTTATTCACATGCTCCCTCGCAAACGCAAATCTCTTCTTGCAATTTTCCCTGCTTACGAAAGACCTCTTCCAAGCTATTCCTCCATGAAACCCGTTCTCCATAAAACACGACGAACAGTCTGGTTCGACATCTTTTTAGATACATTTTCCACTGAGATACGTAACTGAGGAGCACTTAATCGACGGGTTTTGCGAACATGAAGTACAAATCGTTTCTCGCGTTCATTCAACCTACATTCCTTTGGTTTACGTGGCAAATATTTAATCGAACCTTCCTCTAAACGTTTTTACAATGTATTGCACAGTGGAAAGCCTTTTGTTAACTATTCGACCTATTTCTCGCAAGGAAGTTGACAATTATCTCTTTCTCATTGGAAGCGAACTCCTTCTGTGGAATTATCCCTACAGAGCGCATTGAGACCATGGAAAACCGCCAAGGACCGAGTAACTCGACGTGTAAGATCTGCATATTGCCGCTCATTTTGTACGAATAGCAAAGTTGTAACGAAAGAGATTTGTTTTATTCAATATTAATATTAAGTTAAATATACATTCATTTAATAATTTTTATTGACATATATTGCACAATTTCAAAAAATACATTATTTTAAAATATTATAATATAAGATATAACTTTTTGTTGCTAGATACTATATATATATATATATATATATATATATATATATATATATATATGTATATATTGCAATGTGCCGAGACAATTCGTAAGTGGGAATGGTAAACCGCGCATGCCTTCCCCTGTATCATTGACAAGAAAATCAAAAGACTGAATCCTGCTATGTGGACTGTATTAAGTGTGTTACAAACAAGAACGGATATTGATCTTTGATATTTTTTTAATAAATTGAATTCTAATTTGACTCGTGTATTGCTTATTTTAAATCGAACTGTACATTTGTCTAATCAATACCACCTCGGTATTGGTAAACACTGCATGCCAAGTGCCCGTAAAATTTCGATGTAAAATTTTAATTTATAGTAGCAGATAGATGTAGAAAAACTACTGAATGAAACTGGATGTGATGAGTTTTGAAGTTTACGATACTCACTCGTTTCTGGCTCATATCGTAATAACATTTCACATTCATCATTACATAATCGTTTCATAATACACTCATATTTACATATAATTTGGGGAAGAAAAGTAACTGTATGACAGACAGTTTTCTGTGAAACTTCAGCAGATTATAGGGGAGACGTGATCTTTCTTTCCTGTTCTGTGAATCCACCTCTGGAAATGCCCATACCCTACGCAGAAACAATGGAGAGTAAGAAACAAGACAAACGAGAGCTTCTCGGGATAATCTACGAACCTCCTTTGTCCTCCTCTATTTTCAAATGGATCGATCGCTTATTGACCCCAGGTGCCAAACCAGCTGAGTTTAGTTCATCGCCGCAGTTTCTGCAAAGATTCTGACCGGCAGGTCCTAGAGTTTAATTCTCGACGGTGACTGATTTTTGACAGTAGCTAAAGAGCTACTTCAAATTCAGCCGCTGGTTAAGAAGACTCTAGAGGACGGCTGTTCTGATCGCTAGTTTTATGTGGTTTCTCTCATCAATAACAGGCGACATAACTCACAAACGGGTCACGGACTATGCACGATATTTTCTTTTCACTTTCTCATCCTATTCTTTCTTTTTACAGACATACATGCAATACGCTACCGCACATGTCGGGAGCTCAGGCGACTCGGCTGTGCCGGTGCCTTGCTGGGGAAGATATATGGAGTGGAGTATCCCCTACAAAGCGACATGTAAGTCGGCGCCGGATCTCCCCATTCAATGGGGGACGGAATCACAGCCACCTCCCGGAAGAAAAAAAAACACTACACTAACGTGACTAATGACATAAGCAGTCGACGTGACCGGAAACAATCAATCAACCCAGAAGCCAGAGGAAGAAGATGAGCACGATGGGCGCTTTCTTGCTGGTTGCGCTGATTTTCGGAGAGGAGCTGAAATGAAAAGGAAAATAATGGACGACGGATTTCCGAGAATATATGAGCAGGAGAAGCAGAAATGTTTTACCAGAGTTCACAAACTGCGGGCACAGGTGTAATGAGTGTGTAATTCTATCTGCAAACTCCGAAACCTCATTGGTGCAAGCAGCAGATGAAATAATCTCTAGTAGGTGAACTTTCATTAGCAGTATTAACCAGAAGGACAACGTTTTGCTGAAGAGAAATATTTGAGTCATTATCTTAGTCATGATGTTTTAAATATAATACTTTGAAATCGTTACATTTTAGAGTTCTTACATACACGTCTATATAATTGGAGCACATTTCTTCAGAGCCAATATTGTATTTCTGACAAATATTTTACTGCGATGTTTTCGGTCTGAGAAAATATTTTTCACGTCATTAACCTTCTGAACATGTATCTCGTATGTATTAAAATAAAGCAAAACTAATCAAAGCTAAAAAAAAATTACAACATACCCCTATTGTTTCAAAAATAACAAATATCTACATTTCTTCTTAAAAATTTTTTTTTTTTAAATTATCGCTTTATTAACTTTTTTAAAAGAAAAGACGATTAATCTTGCGAAACAATGTTGTTAAAACATGGAATTATAGAAATTCGTGACAACTTCAATTTTAAACTCATGTATTCACATGTAACCTGATTTCCAAACTACTGACGTAAATGCATTTTATGCTTTCAGCATATCAACCGGCCCGCCTCAACGTACAATTCATTGGCGTGTTTATATTATCTGTGCGCCGGTAATTCAACAACCATAGCAAAGACTCACATAGAATGCACTTACGTGCAAACTCCCCTCGGGAATCACCCGGTACAAACGATCAAAGAGATGGAACTCACCCACAATTTGCTGATGAGGTAATTAAAGGGACAAGCGACACCGTGCTGCAAAGCTCGGCAGCCGCTTCAATTGGACCCGAGCTGCGGACGAGGCCCCTGTGTGGCAGGGAGGAACAACAGTAAAACGAAGACGACACGCCGCTCGTGTCCTGAGTTGAAATTTGCTTCGCAACGGACACGCGGCTTTGAGGACTCGCTACCGGTCACATTGGCGCCAGTGTGGTAAATCTCCCAGCGGTGGGGCCCTGCGGGGGGGGGTAACATTGGAAGCAGACAATCAAGGGAAAGGCGGTCAAGCGTTTAATCAGAGCCGACGTTTCTAATTCGATGAGGTGTCGTTTTATTCTAGACTAATTGGGCACTAACTTGGCGAGGAAGTTTGGGTTTATGTAATTCGATAAATTCATAGCAGCAAGGGTGAAGTTGAATGTATAAAATTAGGAATAAATAATTAAATAGTTAAAGAAAAGGAGGACAGTCTCACATGAATAGATAACTAATAAATTGTAGTTCCAAACTTCACGTAGTAAATGAATTAGCTTCTGACCAGAGATTGATCGTTAAAATAGATATCAGACACACTAAACCAATATTCAAACCGATCCATACGTAGTCTACACGCAACCGAAGGAAACTCTGCTTCCGCAACATGAGTAACTTTTGAGAGACAGGCAGTAAGAAAATAGATTTTAGGATAGATACCTTGGTTAAAAATGATTTTTTTCACAATTAACATTATTTTCTTCTTTCTTGAAATACTAACTCATATGCCACGGTAAACACAGTGCGTATGGAGACCGTGTGAGCGACAGGGTCAGCACAAACAAGACAAAGGTGGACGGATGAAAGAGGAGGCGGGAGTGAGGGATATAGGAAAGGAGAGGCGAGCAAATCAGTGGTAAAGGCGATGGCAGATGCTGGGTTAGGGGAAAAGAGCGTCGGCAGCGACGATGGCAGGGAACGATTATGCGATGAAGAGGGCGACGGTAAGGGCGAGGGCAGATGCGTTATTAAGGACGCCGACAAAGGTGACGACGCGGGCGACGGCACGGGCGACGGCACGGGCGACGGCACGGGCGACGGCACGGGCGACGGCACGGGCGACGGCACGGGCGACGGCACGGGGACGGTACGGGCGACGGTAGGCGGGCGACGGTACGGGCGACGGTACGGGCGACGGTACGGGCGACGGTACGGGCGACGGTACGGGCGACGGTACGGGCGACGGTACGGGCGACGGTACGGGCGACGGTACGGGCGACGGTACGGGCGACGGTACGGGCGACGGTACGGGCGACGGTACGGGCGACGGTACGGGCGACGGTACGGGCGACGGTACGGGCGACGGTACGGGCGACGGTACGGGCGACGGTACGGGCGACGGTCACGGGCGACGGTACGGGCGACGGTACGGGTGACGGTACGGGTGACGGTACGGGTGACGGTACGGGCGACGGTACGGGAGGGAGGGACGGCAGCAGGCAGGCGAAGGCAGAAGCCTGGGACGATGGTAAGGATGACGGAAAGCTCAATATCAAGGGCGATGGCAATAGTGACGACATAGGCATAGTGACGTCATAGGTAAGATTGTAAGAGCCAAAGTAACAACAAGGAAGGCGACGGGACAGCAACGCAACAGTAAGGGTGAACGCAGGGCGCGGCAGAGTGAGAGCGACGAGAACGCTTCGGCTATGGCGAAGGCAATGGCGACGGCAGGGACGCGGCCTGGGCGTTTGCGACAGCGAGGTAGAGGCGGCTTTGTCGGTGCAAGCGAATACCTTTTTGCGGGGTGTCTTCATTTGAGCCACCTGCTCTCTAGAGGTTGAAGAGAGCGGGGTACAAGAGGGTTGGCGGACTGCAAGAGGAGATGTTTATTCTGTGGGTCGCGGTAATCTTGCCGCCGCCCGGGTGGTTGCACAGTGGAGGAAAATGCGTTGATATGTGGGCATGCGGCAGGGGTAGAGTATAGAATGGGGTGTGCTTAGGATTATAGAAATATGTCTAATGTAGAAACTATGTAGAAGTGTCCATTCAGTTTTTTTGTAATGAATTTTGTCCTTTTGATATAATATAGACAATCATAATATTAATATTATACATGTATAGTGTATTATTAGTATTATTATTATTATTATTATTATTATTATTATTATTATTATTATATAATGTTTTGCGAATGTTTTAAATTCAACAACATATATTATTTTAAATGGAGATAATCATAATTTCAATAGTGGCTCTTCTACTTCTGATTGGTTACTAGCCGTCAGATTGATTGCCTAAAGGTTTTTCTGAATGTTTAATAAAGAAACCAAATTAAATATTTTAAGCATACAATTTTTTTTATAGTGATAAAAACTGTAAATACCTTAAATTAATGTGAATACCTTGAATTACAATTATTACTCACAAAAATAGTGTTAATAAAAAATAATCTATGTTGCACAACGCTGAAGTTTCCAAAATGGTCAAAGTAAATTCATAAATGTATTAGTCTTTTATTGTCAAATTTACAAATTGAAGAAATAAATTTATTTTACTACAGACGGTATTTCCGTGGGTGCATGTGAGAAATATAGTGTGCTGTGTTGTGATGGAGGTAATAGCATATGAGACACTGAGGTATCGTAATATTTTAAATTAAGTGACAACGAAAAATTATAAAATGTTATATTCTATAATTTTTCTTGCCATTAAATTACCACAATATAGCGAAGAAACACACAGGTGGACGTTTATAGATAAGCGCATATTGCGCACTTCTCTAGCGCAGTGTGGAGCTTAAGTGGGGAAGACTGTTCCAAACGCTAAACCTGCTTATTAAAAAAAATCAGGTATAATATTGTGTTATAAATATATTTCTGCTATTATTCAAATATAAGTACTTTTAAGAAAACATTATGATAATGATTATTTACAGCAGAGTTAGAACTTCTAAAACCTCATTTAAGTTTTTCAGACTGAAACGTCCGAAAGACCCTAAACTATATACAAAACCTCGGACATACAGCAATCATACATCAGTTACACTAATGCGCATAAGTAAAAATAATATTTTTCTGTCGCGATAGTTTCCAAACATATTTTCGGAGTGTTTCGAGAAACTATATTTGTGCTCACTGTCTACGCTCTGGGTTCAAGACGCGGCCGCTAGCTGCAGCTTGGGATATCCGTGAAACCGCAGGATTTGGCAGCATAGGATGCGAGCAGACGGCACTGAAGACGCTACAGAACTTTTCCATTTGCTTCGCTCTGTGTGTAGAATTAAATCAGCTTCTACAAAGAAGTAAAGAAAACATCTTGCCGTAAAATTGTTTTTTGGCCACTCGCAATAACTGTTTTTCTAGTAAGTTGTTTAATTTACGGGTGTTTCAGAAGTTAAATTCTAATTATGTTTTTAGCAAAAAGTAGTATTTTTTTATATGCGATTAATCATTAACAGCGGCTCAAAACGAAGTAATTCTGGCAAAGTAACACATGGCATGAGTACATGTAGATATAACAGTAATATTGAATTCACAATAATCACTATAACCAAACCATCACTAGGAAATAATTTTGTCCATAAAATGTCGGTAGGTATTCCTAACTCGATTTCCGATAATTCAACACAGTACCTAAACCTAATGAACATTCCATTACAAACAATAATTGTCATATATATTCCGCACAATTCGGCGAGACAATAAATCTTACATTTTATTCGTTTCCATTGCTCGGAAATTTACTCAATATGAAATTACTTAATTTCGTGATGAGGTGCCATTGATTACGAATAGAAGAACGAACTAGAACAGCGCGGCCACCAGAGAACATTCAACTGTCTGGCACCTCTTCTGGAGAGTTCTGAAAGCATGAAAGCACCGCACATACATAGGCGTGGGCGTGGGGACTCGTGCCAGAGACTGGAGTTTCGGTCTCCGACGAGGATTTACGGCGGGAAGCCAGCAAAAAGGAGAAGTCGACAAAAACGACCGGCACGTTGGATGAAGTTGCCACGTCTTTATCCCGTCCGCGCAAGATCTTTCGAATCACGTTTCCGGAACACCGTGGAGACAGCACAGGAGGACGGCCCAGTTGCAATAATTCCCTGAAAACCTAAGGGTAGGAAGATAGTAGGGGAACTACACGAAAATACAATTAACACGATTATATTTAATTGATTTGAGATGGTATAATATCTAATTAATTCATGAAAACGTAAAAATTTATATAAGACGCGTTTACGTGGAAAACATTAAGGAAAGGTATTATAGAAATTACATTAGCTTTTCTTTAAACTTCAACAGTTTAAAAAAATATGGAATAAGAAATGAGTGTCATTTTCCGAACACATTCATTATAATAGGAGGTAAGTATCGAGAATGGGGAACGAATGAAAGAAAATACTGTATACAGCTGTCACAGTTTGTCATATACTAAGATTTTTCAATAATGTGGTAGTAGTAAAATTAAATAAATGTAAATTAGTAAATAAAACTCTCACAAACTTGTTAAAGTTCAGGATAATCAAAAATATTTAAGCTCATACACCCAACATACACTTTTAACCTATTGATCCCTTGCAATCGACTCACAGTGTCTTCACCGCTTCAGAAGCCATGGAAAAGAAGCCATATGGAATAGCAAGGGAAAAACTGCAGGGAAAAACCTTCAGCTAAGAGTCGAGTACAAACTAATCTGATCACTTTGAAAATTAATTACGGAAGGTGTGTAAGCCAAATATTATCTCCCTCCGCAAAAAGAAACAATAAGCGGTAAGGAAAGATTGCCACAGAAACTCGCCTTCAACCCTCCTACTACGATTCATCCACACACACATTCACTCATACACACCATGAACATTCCACGTTTGCGTGATCTCATCGTGCACATCATAGTGCCCATCATCTAGTTTACCAGGAGTGGTAGCTTAGTGCATCAACTCATGTCACTGCAGGGCCTCTGACCGGGATGTCCTAGATTCGAATTTTGTCGGCGACCGGATTTTCGACAGTAGCACCCCCACTGCCCTCATCTCCGCGTCCACAACCACCTCTACCGTCACCAAATCCTCCTCCTCCACCTCTATCACCAACACCACCACACTACTTATACCGGGAGAGGTGGCGCAGGGCAACAAACGTATGTCACCGCTCATGATTTTCGGGACTTGCCAGATACCTAGGTCGAGTTCTGTCGCTATCTGGAGGAGAATTCTATCGGCCGGCTGCTGTGATCGGTAGTTTTCCGTGGTTTCTCCGATCAACACCGAGCGAATGCCGGAGCAGTACCCTTACAAACGCGATATTTCCTTCTCTTCCTTGTCCTATCCTCTCCCCTTACACACACACACACACACACACACACACACACACACACACTCTCTCTTACACTAACATGCACTACACTACCACATATTCCGAGAGACCGGTCGGGACCCTAGAGGTTGTCCCGGCTGGTGCGATGCCCCGTTGGTGGGAGAGTCGTAGTTACGGGAAATCCCCGGTAGCCGACAGTAGGTCGGTGCTAGATCTCGCCATCCGGCGGGGGAAAGATCACCGCCATCTCTCGAGGAAAAAACATGCACTACACTTACGGAACTAATGACCTAAGATGTTGACGAGCCCGGAGTCACTAACCAACCAACCCCTCATCTAGTTTACGAGGAACACTAACCTGAATTTTCAGCCATTCCCTATTCCCTTGAACGAGAAGCAATGAGAAGCCCATGACAGTGGGTGAGCCGCTTTGCGAAACGGTCTCGCTGAGAGGATGATAACAACGGAAGGACGGGATCACCGAGGAGGACGGAATGTTTGGTGAGATTACGCAGTCGGCGGACGGGTTAGAACCCTGGGAAATTACAGCTGGAATATCACCGGTGCAAGGAAAACGCGGCGGGATCATAGAAGAAATGCAAGCAGGGAGGGACTAGGTGAGCGCTCGGGTTGAGGTGCCGAAGGGTACCTTGTTCGCTAAACAACAGGCGAGCAACTATTGCGAGTTTTACATCGCATTTAATTCAGTTTACGAAACGTGTCAATTATTATTTTGTTCAACAATCTTTTTTGTAAACGTTCTTTTGAGAGTACAAACAATGTCACGATATTTCATGAAAAACGTGATTCTTATGTTCACAAACTGTCTTAGTAGATAAATCAATTCTCCTCAGTATATAAAATATTATTCCCTCTTGGCAAAATAGCATTCACTTTTTGCACATTACACATTGCACTCCTCGACAATTGAAGGTCTCAGTAGAACAAGGCGCTATCCGACATTTTTTTACGAAATTGAGTTATATCATTAAATACAACTTCAAATATTATTCTTTTTAGTGAAATATGTTTTTTTAAACACAGTATGGAATTATAATATGTAAGTGTACTGTGTTTAAAAGTTGAAATGCATTCTGAGTTATATTATGAAAGTTCAATTGAAAGCTATAATATCTCAGAATTGGGTCAATGTGGGGTGGACCATTAATCTACTGAGCTCTGCAATTCACGAAACATATCAAATTGTTCTGTATATTTTAGAATAACATCATAGAAAAATAAAGCATAGTACGTTCTTTCGACAATACGAACATTGTTTGGATATTTCATTGATAATGTGATCCTTATTTTCAAATGTGTCTCAATAAAGAAATTAATCCTTCGCTCTGGGTAAGTATACAAATATTATTCTCTCTGGACACAATAGGATTTACTCTTTGCACACATCACTCTCCTCGACAACATCGTCACTTCGGTTGCTAATTATTCTTGATTGATTATTTCCTGTTTCCGTAAACATTAATTGCTATAGTTCTTAGTCTCGTAAGTGCTTAATCATGGAAAGTGGCAGTGTTCTTCCTCTCTTTGGTCGGAGAGATTCGGTGTCGATCTATACGTCCGCTAGCTAGGTTACCCATATCCAAGTATCTCCCACAAGCGGGCCACCACCCCAGCCAGAAAATGATCTATGCTCTCGACTGCTCTCCCTACATGAGTGGGAGTGCATGAAAGTGTAAATATGTAAATAACTGATGAGGATAGGACAAGAAACAGAAAAGATCATCGCGCGCGTGCGAGTGTCGTTGGTTGGAGAACAGCTCCGACTGTCAGCTGGTATTGAAGAAATTACGGAAAGCTGCCAGAGCAGACGTCTGCTAGAATTCTCTTCCAGGTAGCAGCTGAATCAGACGTAGGTAGTGTTGAAAATCGTGCTCAATCAAAAACGTTGCTGTCGGGACTCGAACCCTAGGACATTCCGATGAGAAGCTTTGCAGTGACATAAACTGCCCTAAGCCTAAATTATCGGGTCTAATTATGCTTACTCACGCGTAAATTTATACTCCATTCCTTTCTTTTATGTATTAATGCATTTTTTAAACAACAGTTTCTAATTATCTGATCAGTGCTAAAAATAAAAGATTATTCCGGGAAACGTAAATACCATTAAAACATCAAAAAATTAACTTAATATCGTTAAAATATCACAATATTAACAAAGTTATAAATGTAAAAATTTCTCCTGAATTTTGCATATGGTTTAATTTAAGGTTCCTCTTCAGTTCATGCCATTAAAAATGATTCGCTTTATATTCAATGCTAATAAACTACTGAGTTCTTTTTGCAATTTCTTCGTAGTGCAGTTCATATTAGAGAAACCGCGACTGGAAGAGGGAGTGGGGGATTGGAGCAATGTCCGTGTTCACTAACGTGAATCCGCGGTTTTTTCACCATTTGTTTTCGTGGGATTGACTTCTCTTACTATCCACGTATTCGATATTAAACAATATTCCCATCCATTACACAGACGCACAAAAAAAGTCAGACTCAAACACATGACCCATGTTTCTCTACCTATGTCGACGCGATGAATCTAAATCTTAAGCCAGAATTGTGCTACCAACCTCCAGTGGTTTTTAAATCGCGAAAAACCACAATGAAATTGTAAATTGTAATTTTCAGTTTTTTGCAGTTAAAAAAAACTGGAATGCGGCGAAATTATGGCTTCAAATTCGGATTCATCGCGTCAATATACTTACAAAAACATGTGCCAAGTCTTTGGATTTGACAACATTTGGCTTTATTCACAAGATTTTTCGCGATTTAAAATCCTGGAGGGTGCGGCGCAATTTGAGCTTCATATTCGGATTCAAGGCGTCGACATACCTGCAGAAACATGTGTCAAGTCCTTGGGTCTGACAACGTTTTTCTTTTTTTGTGCCTGTTTTATAAATTGTCCGACATCATCTCCACTAAATTAGAGTAAATTAGAACAGAACTTCCAACAATAGAATTCAAAGGCAAAACCATTTTAACGTGACTATGGAAAATAAGCGTAATTGTACATGTCATCTACTTCACCTGTGCTCCAAAATGAGCAAGACACTCAATACGGTCATCATGATCATTATTCACAAGAAGCACTTCCGTATAATTTGCTACATGATAAGTAGTTTTAAAATTGTAAAATCTCCTAAGCAGAATCCTTGCGATTACATCACAAAAAAAGAAGAAGTGTTACAAAAGTGTAGTTCTACATACTTCATGGAAAATCGAACTATCCCAAAAATATTGTTTCATGCCGTTATTTTATTATTATTATTATTATTATTATTATTATTATTATTATTATTATTATTTATTATTATTATTATTATTATTATTAACATTCAGAGCCTAATAAAATGAGAAATATTTTCACATTCTGGAACAATACAATCACATTCACTGCGATCAAAAATTTCAACAAATTTCTGAAAATATAATTGAAAATTGTATACCAAGATCTGGAGCTGTATTTTTAATGAAGTATAGCACGATGTGTATCTTATTTTAAACACAAAATGCATAACATGTACTTGTAATCACTGATTTTCTTAAACTAAAATGTTTTAAACGCTTTTGGACATTGCATTAATAGACACTTAATCCTGGAACTTCAAAAACCTCGCTACCTTCGTTTCTCACTATAACCTCTCACAAGCTTGCTCGCTGTATACCAAGACCGTTTTAAAGAAGGGCTTGACCCAACGAAATAACATAGCATAAAATTTACGGTAAATAAGCGTCCATAAATTTAGTATAATAATAAAATCTAGTATTTATATTATAAAACTGGCATAGCGACAGCATATTTGGAGCTCACTATCTTTCATTTAATGTGATAATCGCGAAACGTGCTTGAGTAAAAGGTTTAAAATTCTTTATAAAGAAATAAGAAGATAATATAAAAAAATATATATTATATTAGAATAAAATATATTATATTAGAAAATATATTATATTTTATATATTGATATAGAAATATATTTCTTTGTAAACAAATAATAAAAGTGGCAGTTGTTTCGTAGTGATCTCGGACGGAAGGGTCGCGGGTTCGAGTCCCGCCTAGGGCATGATTGTATTTATGTTCGTTTTTTCACCCCTTATTATCATCATATTGTTTCATCTTCATAGTTACCATACCGTTAACACCAATAGTGGTCGCGAATGACCTAGATGTTGATGCGACCGTAATTAAGCAATTAAAATAATAATAATAATAATAATAATAATAATGTTTAAAACGTAAATGTTGTAACCGTAACCGTAACGCAGGGGCAGAAAATGGTGAGAACATCGGCTGGCAACGAGACCTCCTGGAAAGGGAGCTTCGGTCGGTGTTCGGCGGACAGTAACGCACGCAGCGATAATCGTACGCAAATAGCACGCGGCTCACCGCGGCTCACCCTGCGGATTTGCACGCATTTCGCGCGTCCACAGCCGACCGGCGCGACGGGGCGGTGAGTGCGAGAGGGAGAGCTCCCGGCTGCGACGTTCATGCCCTCTATTGACGATTGCACGCACTGCGGTAGAAAAACAATATGCGGCTTCAACCGCTTGGTGGTATCGAATGGAGCCAGACTGTTTCCGACATGTGTTTTTTGTATGACAACATATATCAAAGGCAACAGTTTATCGAAACGAAATGAAATTAAATTTGCCTCAATGGGAAGAGTTTTACATATATTTAAATGTAGTAGGCGTCATTGTTAAATATGAATATTTTGACACTCTAACAGTACAATGTATATTGCAGAGAGAAAACGTCTAATAACCCAATGTTTTCATTTACATGTCAGCGCTTAATGATAATTTAAGATAGTAATTCAACATGCATTAATTTAAAGAACAAACAGGATGAACTTTTTTATTCCTAATTTTTAGTCGCATCAACGACTAAGGTTATTAGTGACTACATTACGTATAGCAAGTGTTTATACAATTATAATTTCATCCACAAATACATTAACATAAATGTCCAATTACAATATATATATATATATATATATATATATATATTATATATATATATATATATATATATATATATATATATATATATATATATATTGGTGTGTGTAAGGGAATAGGATCAGACAAGAATGGGGAATGAGGTCGTGCGTGTTCCAGGCTGGTTTTCGGACTACTCCTACATTCGTCTGATATTGGTTGGAGAAAGAAAGGAAAACTACTGATCAGAGATCAGAGCAGCCGGCAGCGAGAATTCTTCTACAGACAGCGATTGAATTCGCTTTAGCTATGAAGCTAATATTGAAAATCCGCCAGTGGCGGAACTCGAACCCTAGGATCTCTCAGTGAAAGTGGCTGAAGAGTGATCGGATGGCTTGGAGTAGACCTCAGCCTATACCGTCTCATTGTTCCATGTACTACCTACTCGTTTTTGCTTCGCTCTAAGACCCTTCTTGCCCTGTGAGCACCTCATCATCCCGTTCTGCATTGTTTCCGTCCAGTAAAAGCAACATTTTCCAGACTCCACTCTTACTGCTCTTCTTTCTCCTCCCTCCACGTCTGCCTCGGAAACCCTTCTTCTACGTGTCTTCCTGCGTCTTGAACCCATCCGGCGCTGTCACATTCCGATCTACTCGTTTCTCTCTTTACGTCTCTCTTTCTGCCCCTCAAATGCCGTGACGTAAACTGAAAACTTCACTCTCTTCCTCTCATTCTTTCCTCCCTGTTTTCCGCCATCTCCTTTGCATAATCGAAACCTCTCTCTGTCTCACTCTCTGCCTGTCTCCCTCTCTCTGTCTCCCCCCCTCCTGTCTCCTCCCTTCTGTCTGTCTCCCTCTCTCTGTCTGTCTCCCTCTCTCTGTCTGTCTCCCTCTCTCTGTCTGTCTCCCTCTCTCTGTCTGTCTCCCTCTCTCTGTCTGTCTCCTCCCTCTCTGTCTGCCCTCCTCTCTCTGTCTGTCTCCTCCTCTCTCTGTCTGTCTCCTCCCTCTCTCTGTCTCTCCCTCTCTGCTCCTCTCCCTCTCTCTGTCTCTCCTCCTCTCTGTCTCCCTCTCTCTGTCTCCCTCTCTCTCTGCTCCCTCTCTCTCTGTCTCCTCTCTCTGCTCTCTCTCTTCTCCTCTCTCTGTCTGTCTTCCTCTCTGTTTGTTTTCCTCTCTGTCTGTCTTCCTCTCTGTCTGTCTACCTCTCTCTACTGTCTGTATATCTCTATCTGTCTCTCTCTGTCTCTCTTTCTCTCCTCTTTCTCTCTCTGTCTATCTATCTCTGTCTATTTCTCTGTTTCTCTCTTTCGTCTCACTCTGTGTCTCTCTCTGCCTCCCTCTCTCTTTGCCCGGCTGCACTCTATCCTTCCATACCCTGTTCAACCTTCACCCTGTCCTGGCCAACATCGCCTCGCGCGATACCACAATTTCTCACCCTAATGTCTCTGTCTCTTTTTGCGAGCTATCACCCTCTCCCTCCGCCCCTGCCGCCGACGCCTTGCGCCGCGCCGCCGCGTCGCACGGCCCGTGCTTTATCCGCCCCGCTTCCCGGGCGTGACGCAAGCGAAGCGATAGGGTCGTTACGTGGCCCGCGCGCGCTACCGGCATCGGCTCCACTGCCCTCGCGGCGCAGTGGGCAGACATTCCGATTCCACGAGCGCATGGCTTGCGAGTCCCATGCCCTCGCGAGGGGTGGAGATATACGCGTGTGGTGTTCTAGACTTAGGAGTATCATCTAAGGCCGTCATGTCAAACATACCACAAGCCAGCAGCTCGCGATCAGATCTAAAGATTTTTACTTACTTGTCCGCAAACGGCAATTAGAAGTAGCCGTTGAAAACATACAACTCGTAATATTTCAGGAAATTTGAGAAAATGGAAATGATTGACATTGTGATACATCAGTTCAAGGGAAGTAATTCTATTTGTTGTATTACGTCATGGGAGTCCATAAATAATGGGCATTTTCAATACGCTGGCTTACTGAGTTGATAAGAATTTTATTAATATGTAGAGAAAGTCAATACTTTGGCACCTAAATAAATATTCCTATTATCATTTCCCTTTCCGTTTATTTATTTTAAGTATTGTTCATTCCGTCGCATGTATAACAAATTTCATTGTGCCATATTGTTTTAGTTTCATTCAGAGAGTGCACAATTCGAAAAAAAATTCTCGATTGCAAATTCACTACTATAGTTATCTTATCACATCCCGTATCGATAGTTTAGAAATCACATCGTGTTGCACAAACACGAGAAAAAAAACAATATTTTTATTGTATCTGAGAGAGGTCCTAACGAGCATTTAAAATTGTTTCCTTGAAGCCAGCGTAGCCAGCCGCACCAGCCACTGCCCGAGAATCGCCCTTACGCTTTGGTAATCATCCGCGGCCGGTTATGCAACCGGCCGAGGCGAGAAGCGGGTTACATAAGCGTCAGGCGCTCAGATCCTGCACGCACTCTGGGGGGGGGGGGTGAACAAGAGTTTTGGAGGGCGAGCCGTTCCGTTCCACGATTCTCTTCGTCGAGCACAGCAATAGCGAGTGTCTTACCGAGTGTTACTGGTCCCATTCCGCATTACGTCATCTACACACCTAGAAATACGCGCCATCGACGTAATACAATAGGGGTTGAATAGAATCAAGGCATTTCAGCTTCTTATGAATTTCCAATAAATGCGGTTATGATCAACAAAAGTTATAACTGATCCTTCGAATGCGTTTATTCCGTATTTCATGAGTATTTTCATTTCCTGAATAAGAGTGCGTATTTTTATGCTATACCATATCCTCCATCATACATCGAGTAAACCTGTCAACGTTTTACTACTTCAATCACCCAACAGATATACATATCATCAATAGAGATCAATACAGATAATATATCAGGTGTCTGTCTGTGCTTTTTGAGTTTTTATCTTTTAAATACATTTTCAACTTGCTTATTAGACTTGTAAACAGAATCTCCCCAAACATCAATTGCTGCCTGTCTATACGAAACGATTTACCTAAAAGACTATTTTATCTCTCAACATGAAATTAAAACACATTACAGATATTTCTCAAGGGACCAACTTACCTTTTTGTTTCACCATGACATTCTCAACGGATCTCAAGATATGATTTTTTGTCGTTAGCCCTCCGCATTCTATTGCTTCGTATCGTACTCCTGTTACATAAAAGTGAGTGCATACTTTTCTATGTATCACAAAAAAAATTAGAACCTCTAAGGTGTTTAATTCAAAATTTGACCCGAATACTTTTGAAGCGTCAAGAATATAAAAATTGTGTGTTTGCGATTCAATGCTGTTACCTCACCTTTTTTGTTCATATTCTGTTGACACATGGGCGGCCAAAATTTATTCAAATTTGGCGCCGTACTTTGAAATCTATCATTTATAATAATTCCTTGGCGCTAATTAACTGCACAAAGCATGCATTTCAAACGATCTGCGTTTGACTTATACTATTTTTTCTCCAAAAACCGCGGTTTAGCTTCCAGAGAGGCATCTTTAGTATGACATTCTTTGGACGGACAAACAGTTGACGAGTTGAACTGCTTACATAGACGCTCGGGAGATCGCGCCAGATACTGAGGACGCTGTGGAGTTGTCAACATTCTGAGAATTAAATGTCTTTCCAAATGAAGGCGCGTTAGAATCGCATTAGTTTCGCGGCGACTCGCCTCGCTCGAGTAAAAAATCGTTATGATGCACATATATACGCTACCGACTATCAATTTAATTATGTAGGGTTGGTATTGCGACCTCAGCTGAGGGTTATTGGCGCGCAAGCTCGCTCGCATTGTCGAGACTTCGAGGAAATACAATGCGTCTATTCATACGACGCCGCGGGAGGCCATTATTGGAGAATTTTCAGCCGAGCGTTTGCACAAAATATCGCCTTGTCAGTAAAAAGGCGTAGTAATTCACATATTGGCTGTATTGAAGAAATTATATATTTTGACTGGTGGTAGCGGTAGCAGCAGCAGCAGCATTGGAGCTGTTGCACATTCTCTGTAAAGATCGTGTTGTTTGGGTGCGTAAAGCTGCAAGTGAGCTGAAATTATATTACGCACGAAATAAAACAGAAAATATTATATTGTTTGCCTAAGGAAACATTGACAACAAGGTAACATTGACAACTTCTTCAATTATCAACAATTTTCGCCCTGAGATAAACTAATAGTTCTCAAATAATTGCCTTTCAGAATTTTCCCTTGTGACAAGCTAAGAAGTTGTAGCTACGTTTTGTGGGCAATCCAATCCATCATTCTGTGGCTCTTCCAAAAAAAATTGTTAAAGTTGTTTTGCAGCCTCATCATATTCAGTGAAAAGAATTTCCCAGTCTACCTGGGCTTCGTTGTTTGCTGGGCGTTGTCATATGACGTGGGGTGCCGAGTAGGACCGGGCAGAGCTGAGCCAACGAGACGGGCGGAAGGAGCAGGCGGAGAGGAAGCAATTACTATGTCCAATAATCCTGTTCGTGTAGTGAGAGCGCTTCTAAGGAGGTGACGATGTTCATCCCCCGCTGTATAGAGATCCGGCGCCAAACTACACATTGTTTTCCTCACCAGGTATCTCCCCGATTAGAGCACCGCCCCAGCCGGTACAAGCTCTACGTTCACAAATGGTATTCCAACATGTGAGGAAATGTAGTGGGTGCAAGTGTGTGTATATGTAAGGGAAGAGGATAAAACTAAGAGAAAGAGAAGATCCCGCGCTGTCAGTGGTCCGTTTCTGAGAGGAGAATTCCGGCGCTCAGAAACCCGTCAAACAACCGATCGACACTAGAATTTACTTCCAAAGAGCGACTGTATTGGACCTAGCTATTGAGAAAGTCTCAAAAATTATTCAAATGTGTAGAATAGTGCTCAAAATAAAGTTCAGAGAGACTTTATTCAAACGACTGACTAATTGGATCTACAAGTTTATTACATAGTGAATCTATATGGTAAGATGCATCTACATAGTCACATGTCACTTAGTCACGTATGACTCAAGTCATATGACGGGCACTGCTGTCTCACGAGCGACCGCTACCGAGAATCGATGGCGGTAATTGAAAACTTTTTTCTTCCTGCCTGTAAGTGATGGGTGCGGTCTGCGAAGCACGAACAAAACAGGACGGGATCTACTTACAGGAGGGGAGAATTTCATATATGTAATCGAGCCCAATTCGTAACAAATTCAAACAAAAATAATGTACTATTAAAATGCTATTAAGAAGAGAATATTCTTTTTGAATTTATCAGAATTTAGATATGTTAGAATAAATTTAAAAGAATATCCAGGTTTTAATGGTTCAAATATAGAGCTTTGAATGGGATACATTATTGTAAATTTATAGGTTTCTGTATACATATATTTAGATTTCGCAAGATCTTATCGAAATCATCTAGAATCAGAAAATTATTATTAATTCATTTGTAAAACAGTGAATATAATTTCCATTTCACTTCACGTCTTAGTATTTTATTACATTTATTCTCAGGCACTTGTGAAGTAACCAGTCATGAGACACCATTTTACTAAAATTAAAAATGATTTTAAATACTCATAGATTATATCGCAACAGTCCACATGATTCTGACATAATAAATCTTGAATTTGATTACATAAAATAAATAATTATGTTCTTATTGTTTATATGACTAGTTTTAAAAACAATTACTTGTAAATATATTAATAATCAATAAGACCAAAAGTATTCTTTAGTTCGAACGTTATATAAAAAACGATCCTACATGTAATAAAGAAAGGTGCATTTCACCCACTAAAAAGGAATTTGGAAAAAATTGAAGTGTTTTTTATTTGAAAAGCGGGAATGAGGAATCAATATTTTATTTTTTAAATATATTTGCAAAAGGGTATTTTACTTAGCCCTCAACTGTCACGAGTTATTCTGGCTCCTTGTTGTCAGTTTCCTACTAATAAAAGAAATTTCATGGAACTAATTTTACCGTATCCCTTTTCTTAAATGTTTCAAAGTCTTTTGCGTAAATTTGTATTGTATTAACTTTCGATAAGAAAGTAATTGTTTATGTTTAAACTACATTATGTTTAAGTTCATATATTTGTAAAAAAATTTCTGTTGTAGTTAAATTTCAATTTCATTACTAGAATGCGAAACTGGTAATTTGGTTATTAATTTTTTCAAGCGTTATAAACAAAGTGCGGAAGGCAAGGTCTTTCTAATAGCGACTTTCCGAATCCCTTAAACAGAAGACACAAACTGGATGCATACAATAGTTATGATATCAATGATTATTAATTTGTGTTACAAAATGATCATATGTATTTGGTGTGTGGATGAAAATATACTTTATATAGGTAGCAATATTTTCCAAAGATTATATGAATTCAAATTTTTTGCATACATTTGAATAAGTCATAGATCCAAAGCGACTGGGAAATTGCATGCCGCAGTAGTCTAATAGTGAACCATATGGTATTTTGGAAGTGACCGTCTAGAAGACTGGTAGTGAATTAGAAACAAAGATATTATTTAAATTTTAGGTGTGCTTTTTTAAACAATAAATGATGGAAATAATACTCAAATATGCACAAAAATTCAGAAAGTATAGTTGTATTGTTAATAAGCCATGTCAGATCTCAGAAGCTTATGCAATGCATGTTCGTTTTTTAGTTTCCATTCTTTATTTCTTCCCAGCTTTGTAAAATATTCTAAACTAATGAAACTATATTATTGTTGTTGAAAGCAATTAAAATTTCTAGCTGTTACAAAATATATTGTAAAATTCCGAGACAAATTGGCCCCGCGTCTGTGCCTGCGTTCTAAAAATGTTCTGTCTATAGGGAATGTTTGTAAGAATGTCTAAAGCTTCATGTATTTTACAAAGAAATACTTCTCCAATTTCTGTGCGATTACGATCATCAAACCAATGGATCTATAAGGATGATCAAAAAGAGTAGTAGAAGTTAACAGGGTTGTTACTGAAATGAACTGAGATGTCTCTTCTACCTATTAAAGTTCAATTACACTTTTTAACTTTGATCATGTAAAAACATAGAGGATTCTGACACCAGGAGGCATTAATTAAATTGTAAATGACATTTGAATCCATTTCATTCGTTTAGTTCTCCCACAAAAACAATTTTACAAAAAGGTTCTGTTGAATAAAACGTGAATTAATAATTAAAATTATTATTTAAAAATTAACCCAAGTTATTATTGAAAATGTGACTTTTCAACTGAAATTAGGTAAATTCTATATCGTTACAAAAATGAACAGTTCCTTAAATGTGATCTTTATTGAAGAATATAGCGATGTATTGCTAGACCGATAGCCTAACAATTTTTTAGTAAGAAAACAAATATGTATTTATATTGAAATTATTTGAAAATTACCAGTTTTAGATAAATATCATTTTTATTTAAGTTCCAGAAAACAATTATCTACACATTTATCCGAAATACCGAAATACAGACAGTTGACGTTCATCCGGTTCGATGTTCCTCTTTCCGCACTCTTTTCTCCTCTCTCTCTCTCCTTCAAGCAAAGCGATCGCTACCGCTCCTCCCTTCTTCCCTCCCCCTACCCCACTCCGGAGCTCTTTGCTCGTGTCCCCGACATTCATCACGCCCACCATCTCCCCGGAACAATGGCGCCCGACCCTCCGCTCCCAGCACCCCCTGGCGACCGGCGACTGAATCGCCCACTTGTTTCCCAAGGCGGAATCTCATTCTCTGTGCGAGGGGTGGAACATGGATGCGCGATGTACACAATGCACAGGTTTCTACCTCCGAACAATACGTTGCGTTTGGCCATTCGTTTACGTAAGTCCTTCTCGCTGTGTTGTCGTGTAGCAACCAGTGCACTTGCTTTCCAAATAATATTAACATGAATTGTACAGAGGACCATGGAAGTAAGTAGTCATTCGAGAAGGCTGAAAGAAAGGATTTCTAACATAATTAAACCTAAACGATTAAACCTGCAGTACTCACCAGAAGGAAAACAAGTCACATTGAAACTGAAGATGGAAAAGCGAGTTTGGCAAACACAAGGATTTCATTTTTTCTAAATTAAGTTATTTTTAATGAATACGATATTCATTTACAAATAAAAAAAGCTAAAATACTATAAATCCATTTAAATTGTTTTATAATATTTGAACATTAATTTAAATAACAAATAAAAATAATTTTTATTACGTCACTTCATTAATTAAATTTTGTACGTCTTCACCATTCCTGCAATTTGTACAATGTACCGTAAAAAAAGGATGCCAGTGTACCAAAACTGCAAAATGTTACCACAAGTTTGACTGATCTACAATCAGAAATCAGTTTTCTTATTTAATAAAAATGGTAATAGTTCGAAAAGTTAACTTCAGTATCTCTAATACGTACAAAAAGCTCAAATTTTACATTTCTCCTGTGGTACATGACGCTTAAATCATCCAAGATACTAACGTGCCTGACTTCTTTAAACTTGTGCTACTTCATCTTACGAAGACATACACAACTAAAATTAGATTTTTGTAGTAGCTTCTAAACAAAAACTCTAAAAACGAGTATGAACTTGCAATTGATTTCAAAATCATCTTCTGAATACAAAACTTTCATACATTTTCTCGTCCCTCGTTTGTTTCTTAAAATTTAATACTACATAGTTCCAAAATTCTACCACATTCTACGTCCCTCACTCAGTGCAATGCATGAAGTATATTACATCCCAGCGTAGGACATGACTGACTGGCTCACACCTTCAACGTCCCGGCTGCTGTGCCCTCGCCCCGCAAGATGTCACTCAGAACGCGTTTCTTTGTGCGACGCTGGCACATGAATAGTTTAATTATCATCGGGAGGACGCCTAATGGGAAAAGTTAGATTAATCAGCCGGCGGCGCGGCGTTGAGGACGGACCCGCGCGGGCGAGGGCGCCGGTTTGGCGCGTGCTCCTAATTAGGAAGCAGGGTGAAGAGCCCTGGCGCCGCCCGGGGCCATTAATTCAATTTGGGATTTGCGCGAGAAGCAATGGTCCGCGCCGCGAACGGCTACATTGGCAGCGAAGGTCTTGGTCCGGTTACGAATGTGCATGTCGCGTAGGGAACTAAATTTGCAGATTATCGGCAGTGTGTAGGCACATATGGCTGGATAGTATATTTGCTTGAGGGTTTCGCTTGATTGATTAATTGTTAGTGATTCATGAGTGTCGGTCAACTACTAAGGTGTTAGTACCGTAAGTGTAGTCATGTTTTTTCGCTCGGAGTTGGTGGTGCCCATCCCCGCTGGAATACGTCGGTTTCGGGTTTGTCACCAGGATCTACCTGAACGAGGCACCTGTGCCGGGAGCAGGCTCTAGTTCCCTAACCAGGTCTCCCATAGCGGAGAGCACGCTTTCAGCCGGAACAAGCCTAAACTCCCAACCGGTCTCCCGGAAGATGTGTCGATTGCTGTGTTGATCGGTAAGGTACGTATGTTTTAGAGAGATTGGCTAGGACAAAGAAAGTGGTAAGGAAAGATCGCGGGACTGCACCTATTGTTAGGGCCCTCGTCTTGTCAGGTACCCCCGGCTATTATAGAAATATTCTTCATTTCCAAACAATTATGCTTTTATAATTTAGAGAGGAAACAGTTTTCAATTTTCAATTTTTTTCCTAAAATGGATTCTACAGGAATTTTAACAAAATTTTATAAAAGGAATTTATAACGTTTTTAATCAAAAAGAGTGTTTAATTTTCTATGTTTAGTGAATTACAGATTTCTTTGAATTATTAATCGGTTTATAAACCAGATGCATCCACTGAAGTTTATTAATTAATTAGTGGAGTGAATGTTTTAACTCCAGAGGTAGCGGTGTTTTCCCCTGCTGGATGGTGACATCCACCGCTGAACTATACTTCAACTTGTGGGGATTGATCCCTCCAAACAAGGGGCCATACATATATTACGCAGTCAAGCGAATCTACCCTAAGCTTACGTAGGGGAGAGGGGGTCTTGGCAAATATCACGTAATTTGTTTCGCTAAAAACTGCTAAATTGGGAAATAACTGAGACAATTTAAGTAAAACACGTTTCTATACTAAAATATGGCTAAATCTTAGAACATTTTTAACGCGGTTATGTGAATGCTACAATAAGTAGCAAAGAGAAAAAGAATCTAACAAAAATTACCAAACTTTTTATCATTATTGAGACAAATCTCATTACCTGTATTTTTACAGATATTTTAAAGGAAAATTTCCGAGCGATTTTATAAGTGCAATAATATTAATTGTAATTTAGTCACTCTATTATCTAAATACTAGTCATATCTAGTCTTAAATAAATATAATATAATAATAATTTTAATAAATAAATATAGTTTTTAAATAAATCCCAATGCAATCGATTACAAAATAACGTATTTATATTAAAAATAAGAATTTCAAAAAATCTCACGTGAGATTATAATGGGGGGGGGGAGGTGTTGAACCATATATCACGACATCTCAGTAAGGGGAAGGAGGAGTAGAAAAATCGCCTCACGTAATTTATGGACGTCACCTAATTTCCCAGCGGGGCACCGCTCCAGCTGGGACAAACTAAGTTCTCATTCGCCTGCCGTCGGGTGCAATAATGCATGAAAGCGCAGGAGAGTGTGTGTAAAGGGAAAAGTGATAGGAACAAGGAATAGATCGGGTTGGGGTTCCCTGGCCTGTTTGTAAAGTACTACTCCGGGGTTCCCCTGGTACTGATCGTAGAAATTACGGTAGAGTATCGTGTAACGTAGCTGGTCTTTATAATTATGCTCTATATGGAGGCCAAATGTCACCTTCGTATGTAGTTACTAGCCGTCAGAGCTCTTAGGACCTCCCAGCCAGAGTAAACACCAGAAACAATGGTAAAATCGCCACTTTGCGAGATCATCTATCTATCTCATACTACACTATCTCATCTATCTATCTATTATCTATCTATCTATCTATCTATCTATCTATCTATCTATCTATCTATCTATATCTTTCTATCTATCTATATCTATCCTATCTATCTATCTACTTACTATCTATACCATCTATCTATCTATCTATCTATCTATCTATCTATCTATCTATCTATCTATCTATCTATCTATCTATCTATCTATCTATCTATCTATCTATCTATCTATCTATCTATCTATCTATCTTCTATCTATCTATCTCATCTATCTATCTATCTATCTATCTATCTATCTATCTATCTATCTTATCTATCTATCTATCATCTATCTATCTATCTATCTACCTGAGTGTGAGTGTGTGTGTGTATGTATTTGAGTGCGTGAGTACATGTAAAGGAAATATCATATACAGGAATTAATTATATTTTAACAATTATTTTAGAAGTCTAAGAAATTTTCAGTTTTATTCTTTCGTTTCAAGACACCTTATATAACTACTGTACAAGTTCAGAAAACGATAACCTTATTAAAACATACGACAAAAAATAAAGAGTAATATTGTATTTTCAGGATGTCAAAGAATAAATCTGACAAACTTCTATGGTGTGAGTGGGGTTGAAAATCATCACTTTTGCCAATGCACATAAAGTAGTACATTTCATTTAAAGAAGTTGTACATATGATATAGCCTCTGATTGTCCGAAAGACGCTTATATATATGTATACGGCATATCACTTGACTCAGCATATGAGACGCACATCATATGACTCAGCCAAGACGTTTTAATATTTCTGCCGAAAATCTGTGTATATTGTCTATCAATCACGGTCAATGTCACATTTGTTGGTCCGTTACATGAAATTTCCCACCAAATGCTCTTTAGCAAATAATTAATCATTTTCGACCTCTCTACATACCCTAAAAGTCTGCAATATTTATACTGATACATCCTGTGTGCAATGATTGTTTAGGTTTTTGATTACCGAATTTTTATGTTACTTCTTTTCATACTATTCTTTAAATATAGATAAGAATAGATACAGGCATCACATAAATATTCTATTTCCATGGAATATATTAGCATGCAGCTTTCAGGAAAATTGAACACAAATATTCTGAAGTTTTGCACATTGGGCTACAATTTCCAGTTCAATTTTTTACACTGGATTCAAAACACCATGTCGCTCGATCTATGACTGCTATGCTGTGTTTATTTGAATCAGCGTTCGTTATTGTGAAATCGTGTAGTTCTTTCAACAAATTGCGAAGCAATTAATTCTGTCCTATTTGCTCAAAGCCGTTCTGTTTAAACGCTTTTCTCTCGACAGTCCCACTTCATATCGCATAGCTCTGACTTTTCAATACTGCTTTAAATGGCATGTAGATCTAGTTTTAAAATATTTTTATATACTGTGACGTCATGGGATTAGACAACCCCATAACGCCACCATCAGCTACGAGAAGAAGCCCGCGAACAGAAAGAAGTCGAGTACGCGGCAGAACGATGGCTTGTAAACGCGCCATCTACCCATAGCTTTTCGAACTCTGACGCCCGAACTAGCGAATAATATTTTTCCGGGAGATCACGAAAAGAGGAGAATATTCACCCCTCCAAAAACTTCCTGAGACGCGAGTACCATAAGTATCGCGGCGCGCCTCGGAGGAGCTCTCTGATTGCAGCAGCGACGGCGAATAGATTGAGTTCTGAAGGCGATTGTAACTTGATAGCATAGAAGTTTATTTTAACTTGGTAGTTAAAAGTTCGCTTGAGAAGCGTATCAACGAAAGTGATGTATTTGAGAAGTGGAGTGCACGTACATTCCTTGCATTAACATTCCCAATATTTGAGAGAGCAAGTGAAGTGATTGTTTGACTTCGAAATAATTTCAAATTTGTAAACTTCGCGCAGAAGGACATTAACTAAATCCAGCATCTCATATTGCATGCTGAGCGCACATCGCACAAAGTGTGGTGGTAGGCCGAGCATTTAAAGCATAACTGCAGCAACATTAATTATTCGAGGCTGGAAGCGCGAACAAACTTGTACGAGGCACGGCAGAAGAAGAAGGACAACCCCACGAAGAGAGAAGCGTAGGCGAGAAAGATTTGAACTCGAAAGAGAATCGTACAAGTGCGGAGGACGGAAGAAGAGTGTGGAAATTAGAGGCGTGCAAGTCCAGAGCCCGAGGGAAGGAAACTGGTAACATCGTGGGACAGCGAGCGAAGACGGGTTGCAACGGCAGAAACTGCGGCTGCGAGCGACTGCGAGGCTGCGAGCGGCAGAAAATCCACATGGTCACCTACAGGCAAGCGATGCGGAGCTGTTGAGGTAAAAGACTTTTATGTGGCGATCAGTTGGGGAAAGAGAATAGCAGTACATACACGACAATTCGTGTTAAAAGTGGGTGAAAGTGCAGAATAGGTGGGAGAAGTATTCCGAACGATGTGAGTGGCAGTTTCAAGTTCATTTACTGCACGTGTTATTAAATTCATTCAAAGAGGCCATACCTTGTACAATTTTATTTAAATAATTCAAGATTTTCATCTATTGTACAGTGATGTTATCTGAAAAAGTCATAGTTTAATGTATTGTGTTAAAAGTAATGGCTTTCTGTGATATATAAAGGGGTCAAATTTAAGTAACGTGTATGTTACGTTTTATTTTTTTTCTCTCTCTTTTAAGTTCACAGTGTTATAGTGAGTGCGTAGCCCAAGGCTAGCACCTGTGAACGGGATACCTTAGAACAAGTGTAAAACTCATTTTAAAAGCCGTGCACAGAAAAACTAGAGAGTAGAAAGAGTAAAATAATGTGGTAGATAAAAATTCAGAACGAGGAATGAGCAAATTGTGAATTGTAATTGGTGAAAGTGTGTTGAGGCAGTCGAGGTGACACCAATTATTTGTTTTGCCTTGTTTTCTGTTTTTTTTCAGTGACCAACTATTTAAATAGTGCTATTATTCTATTATATAATTGTGCCACTGTAATTTTTCATTGAATATATGCTCATTTTATTAGTATTTAATCTGATTCATAGTGTCAAGGGTTCAGACCTTTCTCATACCCAAAAGGTCCTGCTTCCTGAGAATTTTAAGCTCGCTTCACGAGCATTCATACTATCACGCTCTCCCCACGTGCTGGAAGGTAGTAGGTGGGCGTGTTAGAATACCAAGTTTCAGAAATATGTCAGCTCATTTCTTTGTAAAAAAAAATCCATTTTTGTGGCGAAATATAATACTTGTTTCTTGTTTTTAACTGAAATACGGCAGAATATTTACATAAGGTAAAAGGAAAAGTGTATTTTAACTGAATCTTTTTCCTTTCCAAGTCAATTCTATACCAGCTCGGGAATCAAGAAAGAACGGGGCACGTAAACTGTGCAATAATAATAAATCACTGCGTTGTACACTGCAATGAATTAAATATTTCAACGTGACATAAAATTAAATGACATAATTATTTTACTAGAAATAATTTTTATGCACGAGTATTAAGATTAAAGAAGTATCGTTTATTTACTTGTTTGATCGGAAAGAGGAAAAAGCAAAATAATCAACAAAATGGATATGTTAGAACTATGAGTGCTGTCATTTCACTCTAGGTTTCCTTAATAAAATCGAGAAATTTTTTTCGAAACCTAGACTTTGCGCATTTTGCGAAGTTCCATGCTCATCGAATGTTTACCAAACGTTCCACAATGAAATACCTCTAGCGGAAGAACGTCGAACAATGAATGAGACCGCCAGCCAGAATGCATAAGACTGACGGCATAGCACTGCCGCCGACAATAGACAGCCGGTGAGATAAATCGCACGAATGTGCTTTTGTGCTACGGTGTGTAGGTGCGTCTAAAAGAGAGGAACAAACATCCGGTGTTTGCGGTAACGGCTGGCTAACACGAAGTTTCTGTTCTTTGCGGGAAACGATCGTAACGACTGCAGGGCTAATATGTTTTTGTACGCCTTTCTACTAAAGAAAAACTTAATCATGATGTCACTTATATCCGCCAAACGTATTTACGAAATATGAAAAATCTAATGTAAACATATTATATAACTCACCTTAAAAATAGCGTTTTAAGAGGAGACGTTTGAGATATGTGTGTTTGTGTTCTGCGTTTCACGCCTAAAATTTTGTTTTTTCTGCTAAAATTCTTTCATTCCTTTGATCTCAGGCTACAAAGTTTTGGTTTTTTGTAAAAACTGATAAATAAAATGAATCACTTTAAAACTATTCTTTCAAAAGCAATGTTTGGTAAATTAGTCACCAAGCTAAAAGCTTCTGGAAAGTGCGAGCTCTCGCAAATCTGCTCGTGAGCAGAGAGGAGAAATACTGGTTTAATTTAGTGATTGTTAGTGATTTCGGGAGCGTCAAGAGAAAAGGGCATTAGTCCTGTAAGTGTAGTTCACGTTTTTATCGGAAGATGGCGGTGGTCTTTCCCTGATAGATGGTGAGATTCGCCACCGACCTAGTTTCGGCTAGCGGAGTTTCCCCCAACCAGGTATCTCCCACAAGCGGAGAACCGCCCCAGCCGGGACCATCTCTACCCTCTCGACATGTGTGGTAGTAAGAAGGTGTAAATAAGTGAAAGGGTAATAAGAAGTGAAGTGTGTAAATAAGAGGTGAGGATGGGACACCGAAATGGAAGGAAAGATCTCGCGAGGCCCGTGGCCCGATAGTCACGGTACTACTCCGGCATTTGCCTGGTGGTTATCGGAGAAATCACGGAAAACTCCCGATTAGAGCAGCTGGCCGCTAGAATTCTGCGGCCTCCCGGTCAAAGGCACATCAGTTGATACCCTGAGCCACCTCTCCTGTGGAAATACTGGGGAGGGAAGAGGGGCTCTTGTAGTGTGGAGGGGTAGAAAGAGAGTAGGAGAGGTTCTTCGACGAAAAGGCACGCGAGTGACATTCAGAACAGTTTAACGCACGTGGCGTGTGGCTGCCAGTTGGCGCCAACGACGAAATGGGCGCACAAAACGCCCTTGGTATTGCGCTTTTCATGAAGTAATTTATTAAATAAACTAAATGTTTAATAACAGTTTACATTTAATAAAAAAGAACACAGTTTTTTAGTCATTCAAGTATTTTTCATTTAATGGGTGACAACAAGTTCTACTCTAGACGTGTAAATTTATTTTTTTTGTAATTTCTTGACATTTAATAAAGTTGAAAATTAGACTGACCAGAATCATGATATTTCCATTAGTATTAAATATTTTGTAACCAATATGTGAATTAAAAATTGTGTCACCATCTTATGATAATTTTATAACATGAACTCTTAAATTAATATATTACACTAGTATATTAAATTATTATTTCGCAAACAAAAAAAATATTTCACAATAATTGCTAGAGGCGGTTTTAAGGAAAACGAACATTTATTCAAGAAATGCACCTTTTCCCAAACAAACTTTAAAGGTCCACAAGTGGATAAACATTACTAAAAAAGGGAAATAACACGTCCGAAACTACACAAACTACATCAATGGCAATATAAGCAATTTCTAAAATGAAACTTTCCAAAAATAACTAAACTAGAGCATTTTAGATACACTCAGTCCCAACGTTGTGCTCATTTTGAAACTCGTTAGCCATTTTGATAGGGGCAATTATATAAAAAAACATAACAGCAAGTTCTAAGTTACATCAATTATAAATACAATTATTCAGAAAACCAGATTTTGAAATATATTGAAATTGTTGGATTGATTAAGTTGACCCGTTAAGAAAGAGGCCAAGCCGACAAAAAAGAAAAAAAGCTTTTGGATAATTTATAAATTGAAAATTTTGACTATTAGTTAAATTCAAAATAAATTTTCAATTAGAGTCTACCCACTAAACAACAATAACAATGATTCTACATTGCATTTTGTAAAATTAAATTGAATTTAAAAAGTTCAAAATCACGATTAATTGCATTAAAATCATTGCACTTATATTGGTTTAAAATTGCATTTTACTGCGCGCCGACTTGAACATTTGCGAATACTGTCTCTTAACAACTGCGAATGCAGAAAACAAAGGAAACTAGCGTTGCCGGTGATGTGTTTTTTTTTTTTCGATCACTGCAGTTGTTCAACCGTCTAGCAGTCCTCCCGCCATCAAGCAAACTTTTCCTCTGTCGCAAAATGGTGCCCACCCATCCCCTACGCAACGATGGTATCGGAACACATTCTCGGCTGACGGAACGTAGGTCGCCCGCTGATTATTGATGAGCAACGGAAACGGGTGAACCTGGTTTAGAAAATACAATTTAGGTGGAATTTCATGGATATTGTTCACATATTTTTTACAAATAGGAATATCGTATTTTTATTTTCAAAAATCTACTCGAAATACGGATGATCCCTTGAAACATGAGTTGAGATTAAAAAAGTTAACTATAACATATACTAATAATTAAATAACGCATTTAACTATTTATTGATTAAGTGATTTTACAAAATAAATATTTAAACGCTTTTTGTCAAATTATTCCATCTTCCATTGTTGTGCCGGCTAAAGTTTCTCAGGGCATTAACTGATGACCTAGTAAGTACTTTGTCCGGCAATTCCTAGGTTTGTGGTCCCAACGGTGGTACGATCTTTAACTCTAACGAGATAGCTAGGTCGAATACAGCTATCCTGAGAGAAAGTCTAGTGACCGGCTGCTCGGGACGTAGTTTCAGTAGTTTCTCCGATCAACACCGGAAGAATGCTCTAACAAGAGAAGACTCTAACAAGCGGACCACAGATCGCGCGCTCTCATTCCTTTCCTTGTTCAATCCTCATCTCTTACTTACACATTAACAGACACTACACAATCACATATGTCAGGAGATGTCGGGAGCTTATAGTTTGTCTGCCAGGAGTGGTGCCACGCTCGTGGTATCTCTCACGTATCAGCATATGGTATCACCGAAGGTGTAGGTTGGCGTCGGATCTCAAACTCCAATTGGGAAATAACACACCGCAACCTTCTGTGACAAAAACATGTACCACACAGCACAAAACTTACACCATGCACAAAAATGCAGCGTCCGGCCGGCTGCTCTGATCGGTAGTTTTCCATGATTTCTACGATCAACACCAAGCGAATGCTGGAGCAGTACCCTAACAAACGGGCCACGAACCGCGCTTGATCTTTCCTACCTCTTCATTGTTCTATTCTCTTCCCTTGCATACACTCACACCGACACACGCTAACATTCACTACACAATCACACATGCCGGGAGATCGGTCAAGAGCTTAGAGCTGGTCCCGACTGGGGCGGTGTCCCTCTGGTGGGAGACATTTGGCCGTGGGAAAACCCCGCTAGCGGACGGTAGGTCGGCGCCGGATCTCCCCATTCGACGGGGGAAGACCACCGCCACCTCCAAGAAAAAAGCATGCACCACACTTACAGAACTAATGACCATAGTAGTAGTCGCGTCTTGAAACACCAAGTAACCAATGATTCCGTTGGTAGTATTGGTAACAATTTGCCTTGGAACTGAAATCAAGAGTTGAACATCCATTGCTACGCACTTGTGAATCCTTCATCCCTCCCTTCTGGCTGCTCGCTGCGTAGGGGCAGCGTTTCCCGTCCGCAGCGCGGGCGCCCTGTGGGCGTGGCGTCGTCGGGGCGACGCCTGGCGTCGGGGCGCCGCGGGGAGCAGGCTGCGGAGAGCCTAGCGCCGCGTAAGCGCTCGATCGCAGTTAGCTTTACATTTAATTAGCGCCGGCGAGACAAACGAGCTCGGCGGCGCGAGATCTCACCCTGCGCCTCCCACCCCACCCACCACCGTGAGTCGCCCACGCGCCCTCGTCGCTTCTTCTCGCCTCGCTTCTCTTCGCTTCGACTCCCCACGCCTCCCCTCGCCACGCCTCGCCACGCCTCGCCTCGCCAGGCAATGCCGGGGGAAGTTGTAGCTCGCTGGTCTAATTCACTGGCCTCGCGGTCAACTGCACGACAGACGCAATTTTAGATCGTTGACAGAAACGAAGGAATGTTGAAGTAACCTGCCTCAAAACTGCGTCGTTCGGGATATTTTTGATTGATTAGTGACTTGACAACTGCTAACGTCATTTGTTCTGCAAGTGTAATGAATGCTTTATCGCTGAAGGTGGTGGTGATCTTCCCCGCCTGAGTGGTAGGATCCGCAATCCCACCTACTTCGACTCGCACGCATTCTCCCCAACCACCCATCTCTCACCCACGGGACATGGCCCCAGGCGTGACAAGCTCTATACTCCGATCTAAACATTGCTACACTTCAATGATTGATTGTTAGTGATCCCCTGGGCTTCAACTACTAGGGTCATTAGTCACGTAAGTGTAGTGAATGTTTTTTCTTCGAGATATGGCGGTGGTCTTCCCCTGCTGGATGGGAAGAGCCGGCGCCGACCTACCGTGGGCTAGCGGTGCTTTCCCCAAGCAGGTATCTCCCAACAGCGGGGTGCCGCACCAGTTGGGACAAGCTCTAAGCTCTCAACCGGTCTTCCGACATGTGTGGTAGTGTAGTGCATGTCAGTGTGTGTGCGAGGGAAGAGGCTAGGACAATGAAGAGATAGGAAATATCGCGCGCGGTCCGAAGCCCGTTTGTTAGGGTACTGCTCCGGCATTCGCCGGATGTTAATCGGATAAACTACGGAACACTACCGATGAGAGCAGCTGGCCGGCCGCTACAGTTCTCCGCCAGACAGCGACTGAATTCGACCTAGCTGACAAGCTAGTGTCGAGAATCCTGCCACCGTCGGAAATCGAACCTAGGACCTCCCATTCAGAGATACTGCAGTGATATCAGTTGATACCTTGCGCCAACTCTCTCGGTAGATGCACTTCAAGATCACAAGCTGGAAGGAGAGGAGAACACTTATCCAATCGGGAGTTTGTGGTAGTGTCATTTAAGTGTCGGTGTCTGTGTAAGGGGAGAGAAGGTGTCATGAGTGAGGAAGAGATAATCGTGCGTGGTCCGTGGTCCGTGGCCCGTTTGTTAGAGTACTTCTGACGAATTTACCTGGTATTGATGAAAAGATCAGATGATCAAAACATCAAAAATGTCGGTTGTTAGGCGATGGTTAGTATCATAGAGAAGTCGATTTTGGCCGAAATTTCGGTTAGCCAACATCGTCGGTCTTTTTGTCTAATGTGCCGGACCCGTACAAACATATAAGTGAACACACAATGTGAAGTGATCTTAGTGAATTCGAATATCGATTGATTTCGACCGAGTACGAAAAATTGGCTTTGAGACTTTGATGTAAATCGTTTAGTTTCGTCGGTTCCATTTACCAAATCAGCTGAAGAGTCAAGGCCATCTGCAATTCCAAGACCATCCAAAATACACATGAATGGGGTTGGCCGTGAATCTCGTAAATGTTTAAAAAATGAGCTGTGGAATTATGGGAATATTCGGACAATTTTGTGAGCAACATTTGGGATATTAAGGAAGAAATAAATCGAACAATATCGCTCGCAATTACCCGGAGTGACAGTAGCTTTATTTTTTTCCTCCAGACAGGGGCTGAATTCAATTCCGCTAGCCTTGCTACTGTCCAATATTCGCTCATGTCGGTCTCAAACAGAACAAGTTTTATCTCCAATTAATAGTTTGCTTGTCAATGCAGAACAATATAAGCGCAACGTTAAGCTTTGAAACAATATAAATCTTCCGCAAATTTATGCGCAGTAACAAAATGTGAATCTGTAAAATGAAATATACTTCAAATACACCACTTCATTTTGTGTCGAATACGTTGGCCACATAGTTTATTCTTCACGGACGGGAACAAAAATCATTAGGTGTCAAATTCGGACTGGACTGGTTGATGAACCATCAGTTCAATGTTTTGATTGTTAAAATACTTCATTGTTTGGACGCTGGATGCGAGATTGCGTTGTCATGATGCAGAACGAACCTCCGTCGTTGTTTTTTCTGATTTCTTTAACGACTTTTGGCAAACATATGGTTGTGTACCATTCAGAATAGACTATTTTACGATTATCTAATGACACTGCAGTTACATGCTCATTTAATTTAAAAAATAAAAAACAAAACAGAAGAATATTTGTTTTGAAGTGCTACTTGCAAGAACAACTTTCGCTCGTGTTGAAAGACCCAAAGAGTTGGGCTTATGACTTACCCCTCCAAGGATATTGAAGTGGGGATTATTCTAAGAGATCGAAAATGGTTCAAGAGGCTTTAATTGATTATACTGATAATGATGGTGGTGATACCGAACACGGATTTAGAGCGATTGAAAACGTCAATATGAACGTTCTGTTAACATGTTTGTTCTTTTATTCAATTTAACATGAAGTTAAATAATATTCATAGCACACGAGGTAGAACAATTTTATCATTGTAAAAAAATAACATTTGTTGATTTTTATATTGTTGACAAATTTCTATTTTAATGCAATGCGTCTTCTGATACTTAAGCTACTTATGGATTCATCTAAAGTTACATATTAAGTCTCCATAATTTATTTATGCTATGATACAGAAGCGTCTTAATTAAGTGAAACGCAGAACACCAGGAAAAAAGAAAACTTTATATGATAAGTAATTCTTATTTTCTTAAATTAATATATCGATGGCTGAGATCCAGATTGTTCTAAGTCCAATTGTATCCCTGTCTACATGTGTGCATCAAACAAAATTGCAAATATTCCACTCCATTTGAATGCAACAAACTCATTCCATACTAACTCGCGCCATACTTACTCATTACACACACACACACACACGCACACACACACACACACACACACACACACACACACACACACATTAAATGGCACTCCTGGAAAATTTAGTAAAATGGACTTAAAACAGTCTTGTTATCACCCATCGACCTATTAAATATATAATATATACTGAAAGTGAATGCAATTTATAATGAAAGGTTTGAAGTTACTTTCCACTTTCTTGGTAAAAGAAAATCTGAGAGAAAACTCATGAAAATGTTTCTGTAATAATTGTATATTAATGTTAAGAAAATAATAATCTATTTTTTCATAATAATAATAATAATACAAAAAAAAAATAACAAGAAGAATAAATCATAATAATAATAATCGTTGTCATAAAAAATTACAGGCGGCCTAAATTTTGCACTGGCAGCAATTTGCGTTTCCAACAACGAGGGCATGCACGGTAAACCTGACTTCCTCACGCGCTAATGCACTCGAAATTCACAGCGCGGAGTGGAGCCAATGGGCCTACATTATCCATTTACATAATGAGATATTACTCTTCCATTCATTTCGTTCATTTGAATTGAGAGGAAAACACGCGAACCGGTTGAAATAATCTGAATGCGTTATCCCGCAATGTGACTAGCTCATTACTATTAATAATATACTGCTAATGGATTTAAAGTAATGTAACTAGGACATAAACTGCTGTTTCCAGGTAACCTACTTTAGATATCATTTCGAATGGATAGAATATCTGATGAGAGGAGATTGCATTACTAGCGCAATCATGTATTTAATGGTTACAAATTTGAAAAACACTATAACTTATCATTATCATTTCATTATCTTATGCAATATTCTCATTTCCTGATTTATAAATTAAACAACGAAATCTCCTTGAATTATCAGTGTTTCTTTGTTAACAACATTACTGAAAGTACAGATGAGTATAACATTACTATAGTTTTAATATAGATTATTAAGTTTTTGAGATATTTGAAACGTTAAGGTTCGCATAAATGTGCAGGGAATGGCTCCCAAAGAATGTATTACATACAGCGTAAATGAAAAAGTGAATTGTTTCATTATCATCAATCATAATCAATGTACTGAAGTCAGCAGAAAGTAAATTAATTTTAGTTTTCGTAAAAAGAATAAATTTATTACACATAAATAAAGCATGAAACGTTCTGAGGGCTAAATTTGTGTTTGAGGAAAACTGTGCTTGATTTCTCAGAAGATCGTAAACTCAACACTTCAGCAACATCTAGGATCACTCACATGTCTACGCACTCTCGATTACATAATTTAGTAACGAAAATTGGTTTTTTCCCCTATTTTTTCGAATATAATTACGAAGAAAAGAACATTTTATTTCACTCGTTTGTCATTCATTTACTAGTAATAATTAAGGCAGCTGTCTATCAATCTTTTTCTCTCTTTATCTTTGCATGTCTTAATTGAAATGTTACGTGCATGTTGAAAAAAAAGCAGTGATTACATGTCTACTTTTGACAGTGGTCAACAAAAATGATTCTGATATAATTAAGATCTACCGCGAACAACATCGATCGAATTTGCTTCTTTACTTTCAACGAGCACTCACTGGGAAATGGTTTGTGAATTTACAGCTTGGGGAAGTGTGTCCCCTGATGCAATATACTTTAAATACGAAGACTTTGGCATTAAGGTGCTTGATACGCATCAAACCCTGTTACGATAGCCCCTCTGCGATGGCGTTGACTTGTTCACGCCGTAAATATTTCATGGTGTAAACACCAAAGTTATCCATGTTATTTTTTTTCTACACTGAACTTATCAGAACTGAGAGGAAGTAATATTGTGGGCTGTAACTAGCTGTAGTTTAGAATATTGTTTGATACTATTTTCAATAGTGCTGCAAAAATGTCCATTTCTTATTTTCACTTGATCTTCCAAAGCTTTTCAGTGGTAAATCATCACACAGTTGTGGTAGGATCTGATTCCAGAGACCACTGAAAAACCTAAATCACGAGTGTGATCGAATAAAGGGTGATTGTTAAGCTCTAAACAGGATTAAGTTCTTTCATTTGTATGACCGATTTGTAAGAACGTATATTCATTAATAGACAATTAAATTTCGCACATTTAAATTTGGATAAATCCTTTCTGTGCAAGAAATTATGGAGTTAAAATTGTCAACAAAAATTATTTTTTGGAATAATGGCAAATTCGACGCAGATACTTGAACATAAAAGGTAATGGTTGTTGTCATCTTATCCTCGATTTCTACTTGTGGATTTTACAATAACTAATATGTAGTGAAACTCACGATAAGCGGTTGCAATTGAGGTCCTCTTGTATTGAGATACTCCTAAATCTCGAATTGTCCGGGTTAATCTTGCAAATCCGTCACAGTGCTTCGAACTTTTGTAAGACATCTATAATATTTAAAAATATATCTTTGACCCCGGTGAATAAGCTGATAAATCATAAAGACTTAATTTTACAGGTTAAAAAAGAACTTTAAATTAATGCTATAAGGTATTAATGATATTCAAACAGAACCTACACAAAATAGTTTTGTTTGAATATCACCTTCGTTGTAATATTATTGATATCTGATTTAATTCATTTAAACGTTGTTTTTTACTCTCCTGTAAAATTAAGCGTTTATGACTTATCAGATTATTCACTGGGATCAAAAATATATTATTGAACTAAATAAATACCAGGCGAATGTCGAAGCTGTACTGTAACTGATGTCACTGCACTGCCTCTGACTGGGAAGTTCTAGGTTCACTAGCTGTCTCGAGGAGAACTATAATGGCCGGTTGCTCCGGACGGTAGCTTTCCATGGTTTCTCCAATTGCCACCAGGCGAATGCTGGAGCAGTACACTAACAAACGGGCCACGGACCGCGCACAATCGTCCTTCCTGTTCCTTGTCTTATCCTCACCCCACATACACACTTAAACTAGCATGCACTACACTATCACATATGCTGCGAGACCGATCGGGAGCTTAAAGCTTGTCCCAGATGAGACGGTCTGGTGGGAGATACCTGATTGAAGGAATCTCAGCTAGCCTACAGCAGGTCGGCGCATGATCTCGCCATCCAGCGGCGAAAGATCACCCCTACCTCTAGAGGAAAAAACACGCACTACACTTGCGGAAATGACATCAGTAGTTGATGCACCTGGAAACACTAACAACCAATCAACCAATTGGAGCTCTACCGTAAGACTCGGGACATGGATCGTGAGCTATCTTTCCTTCCTCTTCCTTGTCCCCTCTCCTTACACGTATTTACTCTTACAAGCACTACAGAACACAAACGACGGGAGACTAGTCAGGAGCGTGTCGTGGCTGGGGCAATACCCTGCAGGTGGGAGATATTCGAGGAGGATTCCCACACACGTCGACGCAGGTTGGCGCCGGATCTCACCACGTGTGTGGGAGAACGTTGCCGTTACCTGTTGGGATAAAATATTCACTACTAATAGGGAAATAACACAGACACACACAAAAAACAAATAGGACCAAAGAGTTGACACTTTTTATCTATTTCGACGCGGTGAATCCGAATCTGATGCCAGAATTGCGCCACCACACCCCAGTTTTTTTATCGCAAAAAAACCTCTCAAAATTACAATATAGAATTTCACAGGTTTTTTTCGTGATTTAATAAAAACATTGATGTGGCACAATTCTGACTTCAGATTCGGATTTAGCGCATCCACATATAAAGAGAAACATGTGTCAAGTCTTTGGATCTGGCAACTTTTACTGTGTGTGTGCCTGTGAAATTATAGCAATTGACGTGAACGGAAACATGAATCGACCTATGTTATTTCGGACTGAAATTACAAGGCAAAAAGTGTATGAAACGTAATTTTATGGCCATAAGAAAAATGTGGCAAATTGAGTTGTATTATATCATCATTTGTGTTTAATACAAAGTAAAGTGACAATCTGAACATCTGAGAGACTTGTCATCAATGAAAACAGCTCAATTTTCGGACGAGGTCTGTCAAAATACTATTTGTGCCCAAACTCATAAAACATGTTAAAAGTAGTAGTAGATTATAGTTGACAGCAGTGTTTCGACTAATAATAGTCCTCTAACAGTAAATTGTATGTATCTGGTGCTAGTGGTAAACGCAATCCAGCAGCGCCTCTCCTTAACAGATTAACACCCAAACCATGTAACATACTCGTCCAATCAGCGGCCGGGCGTGTACAGCAACGAAAATCGGGCCGTCATTAATTAGAGATCGATCCCCGGGGCCGGCTTTGCAGTGCGGGCGGCGTGTTGCGCGGGTCGGGGCCGCGAATCGACCGCCGGGACGCACACCGCGAACGCGCGTCGTCGCTAGGTGACGCGTCCAAACACGCGCCGTTCGATCGGGTTATACCGCGCACCGCGGCGTCGTCGTTCTCATACACGTCCGCACGTTCGGCATCCGCCGTCGTCGTCGCCCCGCGTCTTTCGTCGTCGTCGTTTCGTCGTCGTCGTCGTCGTCGTCGTCGTCGTTTCGTCGTCGTTTCGTCGTCGTCGTCTTCGTCGTCGTCGCGTCGTTTCTCGCTCGTCGTCGTCTCGTTTCGTCGTCGTCGTCGTCGTCGTCTTTTCGTCGTCGTCGTCGTTTTCGTCGTCGTCGTCTTTTCGTCGTCGTCGTCGTCTTTCGTCGTCGTCGTCTTTCGTCGTCGTCGTCGTCGTTTCGTCGTCGTCGTCGTTTTCGTCGTCCGTCGTTTCGTCCGTCGTCGTTTTCGTCGTCGTCGTTTTCGTCGTCGTCGTCGTTTTCGTCGTCGTCGTCGTTTCGTCGTCGTCGTCGTTTCTGCTCGTCGTCGTTTCGTCGTCGTCGTTTTCGTTGTCGTCGTTTTCCGTCGTTCGTTTTCGTCGTCGTCGTCGTTTTCGTCGTCGCTCGTTTCGTCGTCTTCGTCGTCGTCGTTCGTCGTCGTTTCTGCCGTTCGTCGTCGGTTTCGGTCGTCTCGTTTCTCGTCGTCGTCGTCGTTTCGTCGTCGTCGTCGTCGTTTCGTCGTCGTCGTCGTTCGTCGTCGTCGTCGTTTTCGTCGTCGTCGTCGTCGTCGTTCGTTCGTCGTCGTCGTCGTCGTTTTCGTCGTCGTCGTCGTTTCGTCGTCGTCGTCGTTTTCGTCGTCGTCGTCGTCGTCGTTTTCGTCGTCGTCGTCTCTTCGTCGTCGTCGTCGTTTCGTCGTCGTCGTCGTTTCGTCGTCGTCGTCGTTTCGTCGTCGTCGTCGTTTCGTCGTCGTCGTCGCTCTTCGTCGTCGTCGTCGTTGTCGTCGTCGTCGTTGTCGTCGTCGTCGTTTTCGTCGTCGTCGTCGTTTCGTCGTCGTCGTCGTCGTTTTCGTCGTCGCTTTGTCGTGGGGTCTCGTTACCGACTTTGTTGTCGTCATCTTCGCCAGCACGGATGTGTGGTGGTCTGTCAAGGGTAATGGCACGGAAGTGCCTTCAGATCATGAACTAGTTCAAAACTCGACGTAAAGGACCGATTGCGAGAGCTCAGTGGCAACACCATTGAATCAGCAGCTTTGTTAAGTGCGAGGTTCTAGATCGAGTAGCTAACAAATGTGATATAACACTAACTTTCGAGCAGAAATGCTATTCTCAAGACCTCGATTCAGCTATCATCATAATAACCCCCAGATCTGACACTTTTACTTTCTCACATGTCATAAGAAGAAAGTAGTGATACTGCAACAGCACGTACTTTCTGGCATTATTCCTAACTGCTCCGCAACATTATACTATCCCATAAACATGCAGAAGTATTTTCCAACACCGAGAATAATTCCGCCAGCGAAAAATATTTTCCTCACCGAGAATCACAATCAGGTCAACAGAATTAAATCTCAGTTAGTCTTACCACGACTCTGTAGAAACTTCTTAAAGTTCGAACTCGGTCCGACACTTACAAATGTAATTGTCTCTACCTAATATTTTTAACATGCAATTTTTCTGATTTTCAAAAATACGGTGAGTTCACCGAAAATGGGACTAGCAGCATATTTTTCCGTATGATAAAATAAAATTAACGAAAAAATTTGAATCCATGTTTGAGAAAATATTTTTTATTATTTAATAAGCCTCAGTCCGAGTTGGTATGTCAGAGCCTGTGGCTTTATGTAGAGGTTAGGTGAACATATTACCACCATTTTATATCAGTTTACGTCCGGCACCACTAGTTTATAATAGTTTGCGTTTTTGAGATATTATAGTTTTCCTTTACCCTTGCATATAGCCATGGATCTTTGTGGCAAAGATTTAAATGGTGATTTTAGTTGCAACGTTGCATCTAATACGTTTCAAAAATATTTGGGACAGTTAAATGATTATTTTGTAAATTTCTGAGTGTTGTTTTCTCTAAGGAATGAATCTAAGCTGATGTTCTACCACTTCAACGTTTTCCAATAGAGTTCACAGATCTCTTCCGAAATTAAAAGAAACCTATAATAGATGAATAAATTGCCTTAAAAAAGTAATTATTTAAATAATTCTATGATTTCGGTCATTTTGTTAAAATGTTCTATTATTTTGTAAAAAATAAAATTTAATTATTTTGAATATTTACTAATGTTTACTGGAATATTTCGTTTCTCACTATAACTCAAAAATTTTCAAGTTTAATTTTTTTGATTTCGTTTAATTTGCACATACGACCATCACAAATGGATACTCACAATATAAATGAAAATATAATCAAAATATTTCTTATTCAGGTCCAGAGCTATCTCAATACCACCGAGATCCCTTTGACTTCGCTCACTTCCCCTACCCTGTTCCCCACTGGCTTCGATCGCCCGCCGCTATCTCGACGCTCCCATCGCCGTCTTACGGGTTGATTCACGTTTAATGACGCGACGCAGCGGTGCGTCGGAAACGATGAGGCGTTAATGCCTCTATTCGAACCCCACCCCTCCCCTATCCGGCGTGCAGAGGGGGCAGCGGCGAGGCAAGACGCTTCCTTCTCCTCAGCTTATGCTCACTTAATGCAGCTGTTACATATTGTATGCTGTAAACTGTAGCGTTCAGGATGAGAGTTTGAAAAGTTTGGGGTTAGTGACTTGGTGGGGATTCTGCTGAAGCCGTAAACAGCAAGATTAGTTCTTTGTAATAATCTAAGGGGTTTCGGGCTATTAATTATCACTTGAAGCATTTAATTCTGCAAGTTTCTACTTGTTTGAGACAATCAGAATTGGAATGAATGAATAAAAAACTAAACACTTGTAGTTTGTGTATTATATTTCAGAACGTTTCGAAGAAGATGTCTTCATCATTAAACAAATTTAAAACTTTCTGTCGAATATTCAGTGTGCGACATGAAGCAAATGTCAATTTCAGGCATCAATCTGGTTATTTATTTCATGGAATAAGCATTTTGTAAAAACGATGTCGCCAAATTATTATTTCGCACGTCATATTCACTCACTACTTCGACAATCACAACAATATTTGAATCATTACAATTTATGAATGAAGCACAGTATCTAATCATCTTCGTGAATAAACTAGGGAAATGTACTTAATTTGATTGTATAATCTTAGAGATTCACACGATTTCTCTTTCGGAAATAATTTTGATCTTACCGTATGTATTCGTGAGTTTATTTCAAAAATACATGTTACCACTCATATGTCCAATTACAATAAACTTTATATTCAACTTTTTGTTGATTTAATGTAAAGCGTTTGAACACTAGGTCGTTAACGACTTATCGATAACAATACATACCATAAAACTAATTTTTAGCAGTTGCCTTCAGTTTCAATAACGTTTCTCTAATGTAATACTCAATAACTGTAAGTTAATATTTCCTTTGCGGATTAACCAAATCTATGTTTATTTAATCAATACATTTTGTAATAATAATTATTATATATAAATATTTATTAAGCAACACTGAAATACAAGTATGTTGAGTGGTAGCCTTTTCCACAGTTCCCATAAATCCACAAATAAACAACAAAAATTGTAAATACATATCAACTAAATATCATTTAGCAAAATGCGTATACAAATCCATCCAATCTACAAAGTCATGCTAATAAAAATATATATTTCAAATACGATACATTTTAATATAATTTAATCTACTTTGAGATATTTCATACAATGGAGGAAATCTCTACCACTGCTACACTAATATGTTCCAATGTTGTATTATTCTATTTACAAGTGAATATTTACCTACAACTGTTCTCTGTTTTCTCTGCCAATGTTTCAAATCACGGCCAGCGGTCATGTATGTTAGTTTTCATAATATCGCCGGAACTCCACCTACGATCCCCTCGATTTGCGTTGAATAATATCGTACAAACTCGCAATTTCTTCTTTCTGCGTTTCCCCAATGATTCCCACAGTGTAAATTAAAAATCAGTGCGTTCCTCTTAACAATTTTTTCTGTCTTGCATTTTTTTCGAGAGATTTTATTTGCTCTAAACAACTCAAGTTCCATCACTTGGAGCCATCTGCAAGTGTCGCGTGAACCAGGTGTTTACTATGAAGTTACCACTTCCATTGATTAGTTTTCTGGTCGCAAAATCAAATCTATCCCATGCGATTTCTATTACAAAATTTAATTGTTCATTCAACCCCACATTATCTTTTAGGATAATTTGTAACATTTTACCTGTGGTATATCTTGATTCCCTAATTTACCTCTTTGTGAATGGTCTTTCTACATTGTGCGTCTCAGCCTGTTTAAATCAGATTAAAATATTTATGTAGCAATTTTTTTCTTAATTTCCCGACAAATTACACAGTTATCGGTAAAAAGACAAATTCTCTATTGCATTAAATGCCAAACTTTATTAATATAATCTTTAAAGAGCAGTGGTCTGAGGTCACTCCCCTGTGGCTCTGCACACGTTACATCCACTTTCTATGAGAAATTAGAATCAACTCGCACGTGTTGAGTAAGTGAGCTGAAAAAATTCCTTAAACCAAACATCAATTCTACTGTTACCTTGTTAATTTTTTCTATCAGATTATCATTGGGAACGAGAGCGTGAATGATGGAACTTACCAGTAATGTCCTGACAGTGCCTATCTGACACACTCATGAATATTCTTTTGAAAAATTGTGCTTTCTTTCGCAGTAGATTATTAAATACAACACAATTATTAAACACAAGATAAACATATTTTAAAATTTTTAAATTTAAAAATGTCAATGTTTATATTTTGAGCCGTGTTCATATTTTCTACCGCATTGTTTTCATCCTCCAACCAATGGAAAACCGAGTATTTGTGCTTCAGCTCACTTAGCTCGTCAGTTGAGTTAATAAACCAGAGCAATATTGACAGATGCAGAACAGCGAGACACGGAGCGAGCGCATTTACCAGTACTACCCTTCTGAGCAATTGTTCAATTAGATTAATTCAGACTCACGGTTCTGATCATGAATGCGTCATTATCTATCTCCGGAGAAGATAACAATATGTCATTCGAACCGGAGTGTTTAGACCAGAGGCGACCTGAAATATTTCAACGTGTTAAGTTCAAAAAATTACTAGGGGAACTTCACTTCATAAATAACGATAACGTAGAACTTAAAACTATCAGAATGAAAATATGTTTTTGGCTACGATGAATATTTGGCAAGGAGAAAAGGAAGTTCAATATCGCTAACTGTTAATTAAATATTTTAAATAAGGTTATTTGTATCGAAAGGCATTTTATAAATACATAAATAGTGAAAGCTTCCTAAAATATCGCAAGTGCAACGAGCCAGAGCTTTGTGGGACAACATACGTTCAGGACGTACTGAACTTTTTAATTTAATGCTCCTTAAGTCTATATGAAATACAAAAATTTCCGCACAAAAGTAAAAATAATGTACCTTGTCTTCGCACAGTGCACATTACAGTGTTTTAGTTCTCGTGTGAAAACCGTGGTATTCCCCTCTTCAACATCTAAAAATATGTAACAAAACACGTCGTTAAAATTCATGCACAAAACGAGTAGCGAATATAGAAGAAAGGGAAGATAAGGGAAGTAGGGCGAGAGATGCGTGCTCGGGCAACAAGAAGGACCATTTGCACACCTTCGATCGTAATGCTCACCAGCGGTCGACAAAGCTCCGTGCGCCGTAAGCGGCAGACTCCTTTGAAATTCTCCCCACGTTTTCCGATCGGGGCTCGTTAGAGCCCGTCACCAGCACGTGAGAACCTCGAGCTCACGGGAAGCCAAACCGTAGGAATCCTTGTGTCTTCGTTTTTTTTAGACCGAGCGTCTGAGTATTGATTTTAGGCGCGTCATCTACTCTGATCATTAGTTCCGTATGTGTAGTGCATGTTATAACCCGGTAGGGACGGGATCCTTCCCCGTTGGATCGTGAGTTCCGGCGACGACTTACATCCTAGATAACGAGTTTTCTTCCTCTTGTTATCTCCACCAGCAAGGCACTGTGTCGCTTGGGACAAACTGGAAGCTCTCGGGTGGTGTACTTCCATATGTCGTAGTGAAGAAAGTGTAAGTGTGTGTGTGTGTCTGTGTAAGAGGGAAGGAGTGAACAGAGTAAAGGAAAGTAAGATAGCGCGTAGTTCGTGGGTTATTTGTCATTGTTACAGTATTGCCATATAGGATTCGCCTGATATCGATTGGTAAAATCAAGGAAAACTACCGGTCAGAGCTACCTGCCGCTAGAATTTTCTTCCGGACTATGCCTGAATTTGATCCAGTTACTTCGCAAACAATGTGAAACCTTTGACGGACACAAACCCTAGGATCTCACTATAAGTGAGATCCCTTAAATTGACACCATAAGAAGTGTCGAGCAGATGGCATAGACAGTATACATTTCTGAATCACCCACATACTTCTACGTCTCGTATAGTTAGAATATTTCACGGTACTCAACTGTTCTATAATCATTCTCATGTATGCCAATTATCACCTTTGTTAAGAAGTCCTACAAACGTACAGTACATGGTGAAATCTTCGTAGATACATGAACCACAAACATCTTTCCACGACCCATAGAGCATGAACGCTGCACGTTCTTCATCCCTGTGGTAACTGATCGCATTTATGTCCTCGGTCCCATCACCCCTCCGAAATATCGCATCCTATATTATTTCAGTAGTATACATACCTTTCGCGACTCTCACAGGCAACCAATCTTATATAAATGAGGTCTCTAAAGAAAGAGAACTTTACGGAGACGTGGCGAATTGCACTCTGGCTTCATAAATATGAAGAATTTGTTTACAAATACGCATCAAAATAGCCATGTCAAATGCCACTCGCAACACTCGGCCGCAACGGATTTTTACTCTATGTCGTTAAATACCTCCTCAACGAAGCGTTTTAGAGCCTTAAAACCTAACATTTTGAGGTCAAAGATTTCCGAGGAAATGTTCTTACACCGTAATCTACAGGATATATTGTTGAATGTTCTATCAGACGTTTGCTGGTTCGACCCTTCTCATTTCTACCCCACCTGTTCAGAGCCTGCAGAATAAGATGTGAAATTAAATTAACCTGGCAAGACTCAGGGCGTGAGGCCTGATCTTCCGTCATACCACGCAAATTTCGCTACGCCCGTTTCACCACCTAGAGGAGAAAGAATTACTAGGGCGATGAAATAGGCAATCTGAGTTTAGCTCAGAGGCTTCATTTAGGCTTGAGAATCTTTTTCATCCAGTAAATCTTCTAAAATGGGACAGACAGCTTTATTTCCCTTCAGAAGGATTTTTTCGCCTTTAAAAATCCACAGCTTCGACCAGATTGGGACTCCCGAACTTCGGTGTAACAGACCTGTATGCTAAACGTACCACCATCGAATTTGAACGCTGCTGTATGTTGCTCACCCCTGCAGTAATTGATCGCATTTATGCCCGCGGTTCCATCACCGCCTCTGAACCTTGCTCTGCGACGGGAACATGTGCTTATCGGAGGAGCAATTTCTCCACCTCCTTCTCCCCCTCCTCTCCCCTCCCCCTCTCACCGTCTGCACGTGACGAGAGCGGCGTTGACGGCGCTGCACCGCCACTCCAGCTGCGCGTTTGCGTCGCAAGTGAGGTGACGCCTTTTCCCGCTAGGCAGCGCGCCGGCGGTGGGAAGGAACCATCATTAATCACGAACAATATAAAACGCATTTTCTATTTCCGGCGCGTTTCTTTGAATCTTCTCTCGGTCTTCGAGTGAAAAACGTGCCGACGGTTTTGCTCGTTATTCGCATTTTTCTTTCTTTTTTTTTTTTTTTTTTTTTCTAGGGCTGCGATTTTTTGTGCTTTTTCCTTTCATCTCGGAAAGCTGTGGAAATTTTTTAGTTACGTGTTTCGTAATATTTTAATGTCAGTTTTCTTCGCAGTTACACGTCCATTTTTAATATCTGAAAATTAAAATACGCAAAGGATAAGAAAATTTAATATAATACGTTTTCTGTTAAAATGTGAATGTATTTGTGAAATTAATTTTTTTAACTATTTGAATTGATGGTACTTTCTGATTGTAAATAAGGAAAACCAAAAACTCTATATTTGATTTACATATGACTTACATTATAACAAATATCACACTTTCGTTGTGAAACCAAATATTTTATTTATAAATATCTATTTCCTCAAAATAAATTTAGTTATTTATACAATTCCAAGGTGTGCGCCGTAACCATCTGCGACCAATGGCTAAATGATTAAAAAATGCAATGAAGTAAATATAATTGACCCCATCTTTCATATGTCTGAAGTTCATTCTATGATAATTATCTCTTTTAATTGGCAGTACATTATTTGTAAGCTTATTATCAGCAGTGAATTTCACTCATTCTCTTGAGATGATTCCTCAATGCTGGAAAGTAATATCTCATGCTGTAGTCGGGTAATGATCAGGTCGAGTTAAACAGCGTTAGATCCCATCAGAACTTAAACTTATGACCATCCGGGAAACAGGATTTGCGTCGATAACAACCCCGTGAGTTATAGCAGTGTAAATGATAAAACGATTCGCATTGGCAGTGGATGTCGGGATTTTCGCAGACCATGGATAATATACACAAATCACTACGTCTCTGCGTGAGGATGCTATCAAATTAAATCAGGATTTCAACCAGCATGAAATCCGAGCTGAGTTTGCTTCATATATTACAGGATATTCTGCTTAAGCGAGGTAATATCTCAAAAGGTCGGAGAGATGATTGTTTCCCACCACGTTTCTTGATTGATTGTTATGATACCGGGTGCGTCAACTGCTAAGGCCATTAGTTCGGAAAATGTAGAGCATATTTTCCAGTGGGGTGACAGTGGTATTCTCCCACTAGATGGAGAGATCCGGCGCCGATCAAACGTCGACTGGCGGTTTTTCCCTAACCAGGTATCTCTCACCAGTGGCGTACAGCCCCATCCGGAACAAACTCTAAGCGCCTGACCGGTCTCAGGAGATGTGTGGTAGAGCAATGCATGTGAGTGTAAATGGGTGTAAGGAGTGAGAATAGGGCAAGGAAGGCGAAGGAAATATCGCGCGCGGTCCGTGGTCCATTTGTTATGGTACTGCTCCGGCATTCGCCTGGTCTTGATCGGAGAAACCACGGAAAACTACCAATCAGGGCAGCCGACTTCTAGAATTGTTCTTCAAACAGCGACTGAATTCTCCTAGCTATACAGATAATGCCGAAAATCCTGCCATCGTCGGGACTCGAACCTAGGACCTCCCGGTCAGAGGCGCTAGTGACATTAGTCATGCATAGGGCCACGTCTCCCGGTTCACGTTCCTTAGCACGCCAGGTACTAACCAAATAGTAAATATTGAAGGTATACCTCAGAGTATTGAGTATTTAAAAATTACTGCTTTGTAGAGTTACGGTCTTTATGATCGAAATTTGAAAAAAGAGAGGAGGGAGATTCAACTCAAAAAGAGAGGAGGGAACTCAAAAAAAGTATATTATTAGTACATCAAGTTTTAATTAACGGAGACACCATAAATCAATATTCTGATTACTGTGTAATACTTAAATGGATTCTTATTTTAAAGAATATTTTAAGACTCTTAGAATTAAGAGAAGAGACTTAAGAAAGACTTACTCCATTTCACACGTTCCAAAAATAATCCGCCGTTTTGACGGGTATGACTTACCATATTGGTGACTGTCTCCTGACATTTGTCAAACTGCGCTATGTAAATCAGTTATTTTTAAAAAGTACATTCTGAATACAGAAACTGGAGTGGATTCACGTACAGAAAAATCACATAAGATGTGAAATTGTACAACATTAAACAAAGAAAACATTTTAAACACATTTGATTACAAAAATTAAGAGCGCAATACGCAAAAAGTAAATAGATTGACAAGGTACGACAAAGAAGAATATGGTTAATAAAATTGAGTATTTCAAAGAGTTATTGATGTACTCATATAAGCCATTACTAGGTTAAACACGTATGACATTTCAATTAGTCATTGTGTAATAGAGTTACCATAGAATTACTCCATCGGAAACCTCAGCAAAGCCCTCCTCTCCAGGGATACCCAACGGCACCTATTACCATGTCACATTCACCGAACATCCCATCAAGAGCTCACAGTCCCTTCGCCTCAGTTCATTAGTCACTAATAGCGGAAGGCAATCGGATGCAAGGGACGCGTGCCCTTGCTTCCTAGCAGATTCTACTCTTGAACTATTGGTTGCTTCAGAGATGAACTTCGCTTTTGAGTGGAGGAGGGGGAGGAAGAGAAGGAGAACAAGTTGAGAAGCCCAGGACGCATGCGCTGCTACGAAGAGGAGAGGAGAGGGGGTTCCACAAGGTTTCCCCTCCAGATCGCTCCCGTCCGATCGACCCCTCCCCTCTCTCCGCCGCCTCCACTTGCCCACCGGGTCCGTCTGTCACGTTCTGCAGGCAGACTTGCGAAGTTCCGTTACAGGTCGCTGCGTTTTACGTTTGCTTGAGAGGAAACCCGAGGGTTTATATTTTCTGCCGGAATCGGGAGCGTTGTCGGAGAAAGAGAATCGGCTGCAAATCAGAAATGTTTAACAACAGAATTAATTGCAAAACTTTTCTCAAGAAAACGCCGTGGCATTAATGAATGATTTATCGTACAGTGTTTGTATACTTAACATTGTTTTCTTTCAAGTTATATATTACATGGAGAGAGAAAATAAAATAAAAAGAATTCATAAAAAACACTTTCACATAACTCTTTGCCAAAATAAATGCAAAACAGACCACAGTTTAGGGAATAATAGGAAGGGTTCCTACGTTCCTAATAAGTTTGAAATAATATTTTTTTTAAATTTTGAGTGATAATTTGTGTTAAATGAATGAAAAAGCTACCTCTGTTAGTTTCTAAAATACAGTGTTCAATTTTGGTGCAAAATTTGAAATATCGACAGAGAAAGGAAGTAACTCAACACTTTTAACATGTGATCAATACGATCGCATTGTTCGAATTTAACACAAGAAAACATAACATTTTAATACGAACTGTTACCATTAAGTTATATTTAAAAATTAGTATGACGACTATCAGAAATCAATCTCTATAAAAAAGACGTTTGAAGGAACAACAAAATATGAATCATACAAATTTTTAAATATTTTTCAAAAACGCACGTGTCCTTGATAACACAATAAAAACAATCTAATGCATGGAATCTACCTGAGGAAAGAACCTATTAATCTTAGTTTGTATTTCACAAAGGTTTTTGCGAATTTATAAACTTTTTGCGCAATGAAGTACGAAGGCTATTTAAATAAATGGTTCATTTATTTGCAGACATGCAATAAATGTTGAAGAACCCTTTTATTACAATACAACTGTTCTGACAAAAATCATACCATGAGGATCATGTTTCGCCGCAAGGGAAACAAAAAAAGTTAATTTCAATTTCATTTACTGGTTAACAGGTATTGCGTTATTATATTCACAAATGACAACGTATTTCTATTTCACAAAGCAGATTTAATTACTATACCAATCACGTCAATACCCAATGCACTCCCTAAAAATAATATATTTTTAATTAGTATAATATCTAAAAATGTTACCATGAATCAAAATCACAATTTAAACTAGGTGACTTTTATTGTCAATTTTTTTACCACTTTGTACGTAAATAAATCAATACTTATTTTAACAATAACATTATAAAAATGCCTAGATCGGCTCGAGGAGAAAAACCATAGCACCTAAGCTCTAATTGAATTCAAATTGGAACCATGAAAAATGTTTATTTATTTAAAGATTAAAACTCATTTCCTAATTTCATGTATTCGTCCTTTTTAATTGTGGTGTGTATTATGTTGGTTAGTTGGTTAATTTCTTGCACTATTTCTACTGGGTTGGAAAAATGTTTGAATTTAGTTATAGTTGAAATAATTAGCGAGTAGAATTTTTGCCAGTCGACAAAAGTCGACTGGATTTTGCACTCGGGCTTGCTGTGGGATCTTAAGCGATCGTAGGGTAATAAGTGGGATCTAGAGGTGAAATTATTTTGAGAGAAGTACGGTCTATAATGTGAGCTAATATTTTATGCGGTAGAGGAACTGGGAAGGATGGTCTCGGTGGTGGTGATGAAAGCGCGACCGTGCGAATAGCTGCTGGGTGTTGGCGTCAGAATCGTGGGTGGCGGTGGCGCTTGAGGTGGCTGGGTCGGTAGAGAGAGGTACTATAAGAAGGGACCGCTTTGACAGCTAATGCTTGGCCACTGCTGGTAATATAACTGCAAGTTACGTTTATGCACTCATTTTTTCAATGCGTTTGTTCAGTTAGTTCATTTGTAAATGCCTTCATCATTGACGTTCCTTTGTTTCCCGACCACTCAAAGTGGTCCTTTCTTAGAGTAACTCCTCTGTAGCAATGGCAACAGCGCTCGCAGAGGCGGTGTCGTATGCGCCAGGTGCTGCTCTTTCTCCCTGCCGTTCCCCTCCATTAGGTGCACGGGCAGAGGTCGTGGCTATTCGCTCGGCAGTGCGGGGCGGAGCGGCGCGCCGCGGCGAGGGCGACAGACGCAGCCGTTTTCTTTAAGGTACCAATGAAAAGGCAGCGTAGGGCGCTGGCGAGACCCGCTCATTAGGCTGGAGATTCATTAGACCTGTTTGAACCCTAAAGACCAGCGGTGTAGAGTAGGAGACTGTGACGACCGTGGGGATGAGGGTTCTTGTTTTACAAAATACCAACTGGAAAGGAGCAGTACCATGCAGGAAGTAGAAGCAACAAAGAAGCCACGGCTCTAGTGATTAATTATCCTTGTCCCCTGAATTCCCCTGATGAACACACACACACACGCGCACGCACACACATAAATATGCCTACCCTACCACTGATGGCGAAAGACCAGCCTGGAGCGTAGGGCTTGTCCCGGCTGGATTGTTGCCCAGTTGAGGAAGTGCCAGGAGAGAGAGACCACACCAGTCGACTTGCAGGTCGGCGCCGGGTCTCACATTTTAGCGAGAGAGAAATACGTTCACCTCACGGGGTATAACACGAACTACTCTTGCGGGATGAATCACCACAACAGTTTACTCGCCCGAAAACACTAAATAATCAAGATCAACGAACTGGCAAGTACGAGCTGGTATAGTGATATTCATATTTTAATTCGTAAATGCCAGAAGTATTTCTTACATTATTCAATATGAGATAAAGTCATGTAAATGAGTTTTTCTCTCACTAATTTTAAAGAAACTTTAATGCGTATCTATTCTCCCGAGTAAAGAGCACTGCATCTTCCTTTTTGTTAAAATACAATATTCTAAAAACACTTTTAAATGCATTGCTCTTCTTAAGGTATTGAAAACTAATCCCAAAACACATTAATAACAAAATTAGAGGAAGTCTCAAGACAATCATATTCACTTTCATTTGGATACACACATTTTTAAAGTGCTCTTTTGTTAAATTAGATAAATGTAAAAAATGCCCTTCACTCCCGAGTTTCAGACAAATTCATATAAATCATTAGTCCACATAAAAGGAGTTTCTGTAATTGAAAAATACTTTTGTTTTGTCAACATTACATAATTATAGTATAATAATAATATTGTTTAAAACCTTACTTATATGATCAGATAGAATAAAATATTATTAGCGAAATACATCAAATATTGATATCAAATAACGTAATCTACAAATATTTTTTCGCTATCAGATATTGTTCTTTCACTAAATATTTAAAAATGTAATAGTGATCATGTGAACGCAATACAACACTGTTTGTGATATTGCATATTTTAACATTTTCATTATTTTCCAGCGTTAGTTTATTATTTTTCATTTTATAGAAGGGGAACATAACATTCTCTAGAGCAACGTGTATTAAAGAAATCCCTTTTCTGAGAGGTGTCATACACAAAAAGCTGGAGTACAAAAACAAGCGGGAAAACTCTTACATTCCTCGTAAGTTCCATTGTAGGAACAGCAAAAAATCCTTGTGTAATATTAATTAAGAAGAAATATTTTGTGTTAAGTTTTCATTTTTTATTTCAGGAACAGAAACAGGATTTTACAACACAGCTTTTCTGAAAATGGTAATACCACTAGGACATTGAAGATGTAGCAGTTATGAATCTTCCAGAAACCGGACGGAATTGAAAGATAATTGATAGAAATATTGTAAAGAGTTACGTGAAGATGAATGAAATATTATTTATGGAAGCATATATCAAATAACAAAATATAAAAAATTCCTCATTTTCTTGATATTTTTAAAACAAAAGGAATGGAAATTGGCATCAAAGAACAGTCGAAATCACAGATATCAATATATAGAATTTAATTCTGTTTAGTGACATGTCTGGCAAATCCCTCTCAGCTAATGGGTTTGTAAGAGGGCAAAGGGAATTCTAAATACTTTAATGGATTTTATATAGACTTTAAAGCGTAGTATCCATTATTTGAGCCACAACAAATTAGGTACATGAGTTTTAACTTGTTTTAGTTCAAATATTTTATATAAATGGATTCGCTTCGGATGATTTCATTACTTAAATTTTGCTATTTTGACCTTGTTGTAATTTCATTTTTTTTTAGCGCTGAGAACATTAATTTACACATCTATCATTACGTTTAAGCAATCAATAATCCAAAGACTGCTCGGGGGGTATCATCTTGATGCTACTCTTCTCATTAAAAATAGCTATCTAAATTTTTAATACTACATTCCTGTAGTTGCTTTAAATCGCTGAACTAAATATAAACACTATAGTTTATGAGACGAAATTGCAACAAATTATGAAAAAACACTTTTCATAAACCAAATGAATATCGAGTGCTTATTATTCGATTCATTAACTTCGTAATCCTTTTCACAATGCCATTACTGAATAATGGAAAACAGTCATACATTGGAGGAAATTATATTACTCGATATCCTTTATATTTAAATCAATTGTTTATTTCGCATCTTTTCGTTGCCGGTGTAGATTTCGTTTCAAATCCAACGCGTTTATTTTAATTTGTGTCGTTAAAAAGGTATAAATTTCTTGAGATATTCAAAATTATATTAACAGTTGACTTTTTTACCCGTGGTGAGCCAACAGTCACAAAGTGGAGGAAAAATGTGTCAAGAGATAATGTGCAAACTATTAAAAATCGAAATTTTCTCTCCAAATTTCCGAAAATATTTGCTCTTGGGTTGGTCCCTTTAACTTATAGCTTTTTCCGCATTGAATGAATAGCAAAACTGTTATTTAATTTCATTTCAATTTTCCAGACGTTTCTATAGAAAAAAAAACAAACAGAAAAGCTTAGAATCAACTTTGAAGAGCACATAACGGTTTTGTGTTCCCAAATATATTTTCCTATATTCGGCATTTCAGAAATGTCTATATTCGAGCCAACTAAAAATATTGGAGTGCAGGTATTTTCAGAATAAACTCAAAATAAAAAGAAACGAACGTTTTCTCTTATAGGATATGCCTTTCATCATAATCATATGATCTTTTTCAATGGAATAAGAATCGCACTTTTAAAATGAAATCAAGATTCGAAATTAAAACGTGAAAACATCCTCTCTGTGCCAATGGCGACCACGGAAACAATGACATTCCGAAAATGTCGGCGCAGAGTATTTCGCGTCCGCACTCCGAAGCCCGCAAATCCCCTGTGGACGTGGCGGCGCGCCGGGCGCAGAGTAGCGACCCGCCCAAAATTGCGGCCTCCGTGCTAATCCCGCCCGACTAATGCGCTCACCGGGCCGTGGCTTTTTCCCCGTGCGCGAGCTTGCACGCGTCGGTGGCAGCGGGTTCGGGGGCTGAGGGGCGGTGGAGGCGGTAGCGGGTGGCGGGTTGGGGATGCGGGAAGGGGGCGTTGGAGAGGGTAGCGGCATTGAGTTGGTGGTCCGGGGAGGAGGCGGTCGAGAGGGTGGTGGGTTCGAGGTGGGTACGGTTGAGGCGGGGGGATTCTGGGAAGGAGGCGGAGGCGGTGGGGGAGGCATTGGGGACAGCAGCGGAGGTTGGGGGGAGTGTGTCGATGAAGGGAGGGAGAGATGAGGGCAGCGGGGCGGCGAGGTGGCAGAGATTGCTGATGCGGTAGGGTTTGAAATACCGATGCAGTGGCCAAGGTGACAACAGTTCGGTGCGGCTGGACAACTTTTGGATCTGGGTAAGAGGGCAAGATTGATTGGTTGATTGATTTGTTTCCGAGATTTTCAACTGCTATGGTCAGTAGTACCATTAGTATAGTGAATGGTTTAATGTCTGGAGGTGACGGTGTTCCTCCCTAGCTGGGTGGCGAGCGTCAGCGCCGACCTACATGCCAGCTGAAGGTATTTCCCCAACCAGGTAACTCCCATAAGCTGAGCACGCCACAACAGGAACAAGATTTAAGCTCCCGACTGATCTTCCCACAAGAGTATAGTATAGTACATGTAAGTGTATGTGGGTGTCAGTCAGGAGACAGGATAGGACAAGGATGAAGATGAAAAGTTCGTCACGGTTCGTGGTATATCTAGGTATTCATATGGACAGACGTTTTACGTGGAAAAAACATATTTAAAAAAAGCAGTTACAGTTTCAACTAAGAAAATTATTTTGGTTTGCAGGACACAAATCAAAATTATCGCTTGAAAATAACTTATTAACATATAAAACCATTATAGTTTCTTTATGGACATACGGAATTCAGATCTAGGACACTGTAAGCAAAACTAATTTGTCAATTCTACAAATATTTGATTCAAAACTTTTAAGAATAACTTAATCTGCATCCTGGTTCATAACAAATGGTACAGTACCCCGAGACCTCAATATAGCAACAGTTCAAGAAAAGATTCAAGAAATACGTTCAAAATGTCCAACGACTGGAAATGCATCCCAATCACCTTGCTCTATACCTACTTGACAATAGCCAAGAAATTTCTCGACTCAATAGAATTTCCACCCTTCATCTTTCTCCGTTGGGACAATGAATGGGGAGCAGAGGGTGATCGTTTGTATGGCAGAGAGAACAGCGACGGTGCGAAAAGGAACAACGTGGTCATCTTGGAACACGGAAACGAAAGAAGGAAAATAACGAAAATGGAAAAAGGGTACAGAACGAACGTTGTACTTGTCAAAAACAGAAACATGAGTATGGATAGACGGTTCACGCGGGGTTGACAGAGGAGATTACGGCGAGAGCGGAATGAAGTTATATGACCGGATATAAATATGGGCCATATTCATAGTCGTGACTTATAATAAGGAAAACCTTAAGGAGTTCCTTATAACGTTTTCCAATTCATAGTAGCAACTTATCCATCCACATAAGAAAATCCTTATAACTATTGTATAGGAAGGTCCAACTTTCACTTATCTATTCACTTCTATAAGTGAAGCCTCTCTTGATGCGTTGAAAATTGTCGTAATTTGAAAGAAATGGAATGGACGACTATTTCAAAAATTATAAGGGTTTTTACAGTAGCATCTTTCTTTGTAGCAACAAGCAATATTTACGTGACATGCAAAACCCGTTGAAAATGCACAACGATCAAAAATGTAAGAAAAAATATCGTTTTACTAAGACTTTTGTTGTACACTTTTTGGTAACATTGGTGGCTAAAACCACCTCTACCTAACTAGATATTTACAGATTTCACAACGTTTAAGTCTTTGTTTAAGATACTGGCACTATTCAAGAAACTGTGTAGGTTAAGTTACCTCACGGGCGCACGCATATGGTAGTTCACGGCCAGTTTATTATTGTTGCCACACGAGACACTGCTAGCATCGTACTTATTATAAGTATCGTCTATGAATATCAAATGTGTATAAGCATTTCCTTATCGAAAGTAACTTCTTATAGCTTAAGTATTTTCATATCCTACAAGTGATGACTATGAATATGGCCCTATGTCCTGCTGAAGAAGATATGAAAGACAAGTAATGCAGAATGACAAGGTTGTGGCGCTGAAGAAAAAACGGCCAGTGCAACCGAGGGGTGTGAGGTCGAGGACAGAGTACGAGGGTAATGGAGGATGGCGCAACCACTCAGCATAATTCTTAAACTGCAGCAACTGTTCACAGAAACGTAGATGTGACTGGTGTCGAGAAGAAATCGGGGCATCGAGACTGGTGAACTGTGCAGTACAGAATGCAATGGAGTGGTGGTGGCTATGAGGACGTTGTGGCATGGAAGAGAGTGAAGAATGGTGATGACGTCGGGGAGATACGAGAGTTAGTGAAAATAGGAGTGAATTAGTTAAATCATTATTATTAAAATTACATATTTAATCCTTTGTATCCAAATCTGGAATGGTGGAATGTAATGAACATGGAACGAAATATATTCTTGTGTGATAACGATGACATTGACGATAGAGCAATAGTGAAATGAGAGGCAAGCGAAGCGAAAGAAATTCCGAAAACACTTTCTGCAGACCTATTTTCTCCATCAAAAATGCCATATGAATTGACCGGGATTTGAAAAGCAGTACCCAGAGGTGGAAGTAAGTACCGGGATGTGGTATTGATATGAAAAATAGCGTGACAATTGTTGATCGCCAATGGTGCGCTTGTTTTCCCTGAAAACACTTGTTCCAACGGAGCTGGTGTAAATGTAGTAAAAATGGAAGGTTGTTATTCCTGTTAAAATATTTTCGGAGAAAGTGGATTCGTGTTTTCAGGCAAAATGTCATGTTTATAAAGTCATGTGAAGATATGTTATAAAATATTTTCTCATTACAGTTTGTCTTCCAATTCTTTAAAAATATAATTCTTTAAAAATATTTAAAAGGCTGACCTTTTTGGTAGTTTTGTTGCTGATTATGACTTTACAAAAAGTGTAGATAGTGCAGTAAAAAAATTGAGCAAGTACTTTTCCTGAAGATAACTGTTCCTAAAGTCAAAACACAAGAAGTTGAGTCAATTGACTTCCAAGTTGTCGTGCTAAATTTTGCGTGTACTCAGTGCATTCCTGTTACATATTCTGGTCATCCAGAACATCCTAATTCTTTCCTTTGCATTTTGCTTCCTGATTCTTCTTCTATTTTTGTTTTAGAAGATCATTTATATTTTTTCACCCTTTCTGGCACGTTGTTTAGCAATGTGTTGGAGAATAAACTAGGAATTTCTTCCAAGAGACATTCCTAATTATTTCATCACTACAGTAGAGTTTTATTTACACAACAATAATTTACTTCTATTCTTATTAAATACATTTACTTTAAATCAACTACTTACAACAATACAACAAGAATGCAATTACTTTTCTTCTTATTTCAACATTAGGCGTTTTGTTTAAAATAAACAAAGGAAACACGCTAGACGAAAACTAACAGCGCAGCCATGAATTGCAAACAATGTTCGAACTTTGCAAATGTCTAAAAAAGTAAGATTTTTTGCCCAATTCTACATTCCTCGAAGAGTTGCGCCCATTCTTTAAATGCTAATAGTACCATTAGTAATATTTTTAGGGACTAAAGCGTAGAACGTCATGCATAAACTATGTATCAGAATTTTCAGAAGACAAAATAGTAGAATTTATGAAAAATCAATTTTTTTTCGATTTTTTCGTTTCCTTCTCCCCTTCATGAAAATTTTTATATGGGTCATTTTTCAATTATTCTTCTCCTTAGGCTCTACGACCTTCAAGTGAACGTCTTGTCTACTCAACTATCGTTTTCCATTCTTCCCTATTCTTCCAGAGCTCGATTCAATTCTCAATCTTCATTTTCCTGATGTCTTTGACATCATCATCTTCATTTTTAGGCCGTCCTATTCTCATTTTTCAATTAGGGGACTGAAAACCAAGAAAATGTAAAAAAAAAGTTTTTTGGAAACAGCTGGAAAGTGGGCGGGGCAATAGATAAAAGTGAGTCAGGATTAAAAAGCGCGAGATAATCTGTGCCACTTTGTATCACCAATAATTAAACTTCAAATATTGATACAAATACTCGTCGCTGATAATTGGTTTCTCTAAAACAATTCGTTAGGTCTTTTTGAGATGGATATTGAACAATTATTTTAGTTTAAATAAAGTAAATTCGTTTGCAATTCAGATTCCTCAAAATAAATCAATAACTAACATTTTTTCGATGAGTTGTTTTGCGTGCTCCTTGTATTTGTAGGTATATGAGCACAGCCGGCATTAAGTGCTCATTGGAGGCGGAGGTTGGTGGGCGTGGCGAGCCGGCGGGGCGCGGCGTGCGCGTCGCCAGTGGCCCGGATGGCGGCAACCCGGTCGCCCTCGCAGCGAGCGCCGCCAGCCCTCCGGCCCTTCAGCCCTTCAGCCCTTCAGCCGCGCCGCGCCCCGTGCGCGGGCCGCTGGGCTATTTCTGGCGGTTGCCAAGACGACGGCGGGCGGCCCGGCCGCGGCGCGCGCGGGGGCGGGAGCAGGGCGGTCGTGGGGGAGGGCGAGGCGACGGGCAAGGAGGCGGGCGCGGGGGCGGTCGTGGAGGAGGGGGGGGGGGACTGAAGGCGGACAGGACGCGCGGGGGCGGCGATAACGTGCGATGATGCGGCGACGCAGGCCAGATAGGGATGGCGGGGAGAGACGAAAGGGGAGGGAAGAAGGCAATGATAAGATAGGAACAACACGCGGGGGGAATGAAGTAGCCCTTGACGAAAATGGAAAGGGGAACTGTGGATGAAGCGATATTGAAAGGGAGAAAGGGAACGTCAAATAAAGGGAAATGTAGTGAGAAAGAAAGACAGATAACGAAGAAGAAGTGCGGCACTTTTATATACATCTGAGTGCATATTTAAAGAATAAATAAGGAAACAAAAAAAGTACTTAACATATGATGTTGGCAGGATGAGAAAGGACACACACTTTTACAGCCACAAAGCTACAGAGCAAAAACTGCCAGAGAAAGGTGCCCTCGATTTTGGAGGAGTGATAATATTGAACTTCAGAAAGAGAAATGAAGAGAGTAAACTACAAAACAGAATTAGTAATGTTCATTTTATAAAGAGGAGTTTCTTCATTTGAAAAGGAGTAGTCCTGACGGAGAAATAAGGGGTGAGTTTAATTGAAAGTAGGAGTAATATGTACTAGAAAGAGAATAAATGAGTTATAGACGCGCAGAGGAAATACTGATCTACAACTACAGAACAAATAACCAAACAAAAAGATGTCGGTGATACAAGGATGGAAGTTCGAGTGAAGAACAGTAAACACAGAAAAGGGACTAACGTGTAAATCCGAAGTTGACAGCAAATGCGGATTTACAGGGGTGGGTTTCCTCCAGACAAGAGCTTTGTCTTTAAAATACCCAAGTTTCAAATGAGTAATACGCAAAATAAAAAATTAATTGCATAGGGATACAACGCGAGAATTAAAATTGATAGTAACACAATGATAACATTTTGAAGGAGATACCAATTCAAATGTGAACTGTCCTGAATTAAAAACTGCTCTGACGAAAAAATGACAATTATTCTAACAGGAATAAAATTTAATGAGATTTGTTCTGTAGCTCTCCATATGTTAAGAATTTTTATATTATGACTTTTTTATGCATGACGACTAAGCTACAATAAAGTTAACAATTTAACAACTTGCCAAGATAGAGTAAATCTGGAGTTATTATGGGTAACATTTTTAAAGAAATGAGTATACTCCTGAACGGCAAGGTGTTGTTGGCAGAAGAGAGAAAAAAGATTGAAGGAAACCTTACTCTTTCAGAGACCTCTAAATAAATGAGACCTTGATACTGAATAGATAAGATCAAGACCGAGACAGAAAAAATAATGCATATCTGAAACTGTTATATTTAACAGTTATCGCTATAGTTAACTGTTATCGCTATTCATAGTTACTATTGAAGCCTGTCCTCCAAACAAATTTGAGGGAAATGAAATGAAATATGAGGGGAATGAAGAAATATTAATTGGCCAGTTTTACGAGACTAAGACATCACAAAAATGCGAGAAGAGAGAACTGAGTGTAACGAAAAAAAAAAAATTTCCTCCCTGCTGTTCACTGGCTAAAGTTGGCTCAGGTTGATGACACTGCTAATATCACTGCCGGTGCCTCTGACCGTGAGGTCTTTAACACAAGCTGTACAGCTAGGTCGTATTCAGTCCCATTCTAGAGAATTATAGTGGTCGGCTACACTGAATGGTACTTTCATGGTAGTTTCTCCGATCAACATTACGTGACTGCTGAAGCAGTACACTATCGAACGGGTCATGCAGTCAAGGACCGCGGTATCTTTCTTTCATCTTTCTGGCCCTATACTCTTTCCTTATTTACACCTACATTCACTACATTGCCGCACTGTCGAGAGACCAGAGAAAGCTTAGAGCCTCTTTCGGCTGGGACAGTGCCACACTTGTGGGAGATATCTGGTTAGAAAAATCTCGCAACCAGACTTGTAGACCGGCACCGCATCACACCATTCGGCGCGGGAAGAATATAACCACATCCCGTGACAAAATATTCATAATACTAGTGGGACTAATTACCATAGCCATTGATGCGCTCGAAAACACAAAATAAGCAATCAGTAAAACGGCGCGATAGGTACACTAAGTCTTTATCTTTATTATACGAACGGTACGGCGCATAGATAGTCCGACTAGTTTTACTAGTCGACGTTAAAAAATCTAGAAGACAGAAGTGAGTGTATCAGACAAATCGATTCCTCGGCGAAGTAAATACATTTCATCATCCCGAAAAGTGACGAAGCCAGTATGTATCATTTCCGTATGTATGGTAGTACTGTTGTGCGGATGGTCTGTTTCAATTTCGAATCTCCCTTTTAGTTGGAGCCTGGTCTACCAAATTCCCTCTCCGTCCTCCAGTCTCCGTCCTCCAGTCTCCGTCCTCCAGTCTCCGTCCTCCAGTCTCCGTCCTCCAGTCTCCGTCCTCCAGTCTCCGTCCTCCAGTCTCCGTCCTCCAGTCTCCGTCCTCCAGTCTCCGTCCTCCAGTCTCCGTCCTCCAGTCTCCGTCCTCCAGTCCCCTCCTCCAGTCCCCCGCCTCCCCCCCCCCCTCCGTCCTCCATCCCCCCCCGTGGTCCTCCGGCGACGCCGGCGCTGCGGGCAGCAACAAGTGTCCGTCGCGACGGCGCTGTCTCCTCGGCTCCCCTCCTCCCGCCCACCCTCTCCACCATGCCCTTCGCCCTTCCGCGCCGGTCCTCGCGCCCTGCACTAATAACAGCTCTTAGTTCCCGTCCGAAAGGAAGCAGAAGGGCTCCCTGGAGTGGTCCGCGCCCGCCGCACCGCGCCTCGCCCGTTAAAAACGCCTGTAATGCGCCTCTTAATATTGATCAAACTGCGTCGTTCGCCCAAGCTTCGGTGCGGTTCATGCAGACGAGCGGGTCTGAAAACGAGGAACCTGGGCGAGCGGACGAGCTGACGGGCGGTTGACAGGAGTACTTCTGAAAAAGGAATGTTCGTAAATTGCAGTAGCAAGTTTTAGCGGTTAATTTACCGAATACGTTCTGTACGCGTTTTTAAGTAAGCCATGTTTTTATCTAACGTGGGTTTAATGATTTAGGTAACTGAGACGGCGGAAACGAATGAATGGATTCTGTGAAAGTACACGAATTTAATACGCCCGTTTTCATTAAAACAAAGTACTGAAAATAAAAAGCATGTAACACGTGAATGAAATATGTATACGTATAATAAAAGAAAACTAATTTAACTAAACTAATATAAGTAGGAATATATGTTTTGATATTTTTTCGGGATGACACTGTACTTAAAAATATTTTCAATATATAAAATTGTTGTTTCATTTTCGTTTTTCTCTGAGTTTTCGAAAAGTACAAATTTAGAATTAATGCGAGAAAGTTTGTGCTGACGAGCACCTCTGGGCTATATTGTCTTATGTTACAGAAAAAAGAACCATACGCCAAAACACGTAATCAATATAAAAATGTTTGTAAAAGTTTGAATGCAACTCCAACAGGCATTCTAATTAACAAGAAAAATAAAAATACCAGCAACAGTTAGCAACCTTTTGCTTTATTTTTTCGTCTTTCTCCTTCGCAAAATACAATCGCGTCCAATTATACGGGCTTGTGTATTTATTTTTTCGCTAACGATGTTGTAAATGGAGGCCTCTGCGTAGGCATTGCGTAGGTGGCGGGAGGGAGGCGGTCGGGCCCGCTCGGCAATCGCGTTGCCCTGACGACGCGATTGCAGGTCCGGAGCCATCAGCAGCGAGTAAGCCGGTAAGTCTATCAGAGAGAGGTTTGTAGGCAGCGATGCCACTCTATCCTCGTTCAACGCAAATGGCCGACAATGTCACTAGTCGCTGAAGTCATTGTGGGATTTTCGACGTCGACTGACGACGAGGCCGTAAATGGAGTTTCATGGATGCTTCATCGATCTCAGGGAGAAGGGGTGAAGGCCGTTTGATGCAATGTTAATTGCGCTTTTCAGGTGGCCAGAGTGGTTGATGGTATTTGAAACGGAATACGTCAGCAGTGTTGCTATTTGCAAATGCGTACATTCAAGTTGCAGCGAATTGTATGAACCTCGTAATATACCAGTAGTACTACAGATTTCATTTTTTAAATTAGATTTTAAAAAATTTTAAAACCCTTCTAATATTTCAAACGTCATTGAAAAATTTTAATTAAAATTTCATTATAAAAATTAAACTTTTGCTCCATATAACTAAATAATCATTTATGAACATCTACTGCTGTTCAAAGTAAATTCTTGTTATGCCTACAATTTTAGAAAGCTTTGTCATTTATTGTAACTTCTCCTCAGGTTGTCTTTTAAATATTCATGGATTCGGGGCGCTTTATCAACGAAGATTTTGGAAAACAAACAAACAAAAAGTCATAGTCACAGAACATTTATAATTGCACGTTTTCTTTTACATTTACCAAAATACAGAATGTCAATCCACAAACAATGATAAAATAAACACAAACATTACACAATAAAAAAACACATATCCCCAAAACAACACAAGTTTCACTCAGATTTAAACAAAGATTTGTTTGCTTCTGGAGACAATCATTTGTCCATTTGCTACTTTCTTTATGACTAAAGCAAGAATTGAACACTAGCACTAATCAGATTTCAAAAGAAAATAAAGAATGATATGATAGTAAAGTAATATTCACTCAATATTATCACATTCCTAATTGCTCTATCAAACTGGTGTATAAGTATAAAATTTTCTTTAGGTGCAGAATTGATTGCAGGTTATTTTTCTTAAATGACTTAAAATACATCCCACCTTGAAGACCTAAATGGAACAAGTGAATGCCTCTTCAGAATACTGTTCTGTTTCAATGTTAACACCACAAAGACTTTTAAATCAGAAAATAAACTCCACAACACAAACACATGTACTCCCCTCTGAGATCAACATGAACACATTCTTGAAAGTTTACAAGTGTTTAAATGTTAGGCTGAAATATATATAGAAATGTAACCAATTATGACTCTTCTGTCATATTAAACTTTTACATATCAGTATAATAGGATAAATTATCTAGTCTTGCACTCTTTAAGAGAATTATACAAGCAAAGATGAAGCATAAATAATGTCTTATTCCATAATACTATGAATTTTACTGGATACCTAATTTGCAATACTTAATAGTCACATAGTAAATACAATAACATTCGGTAATACTCTCATTTTGTTCAGAAGGAACTCTGATTCGTTACGCACACTATTACAAACCACATGTTCTACGTGCCATTTCACAAGCGGAAACAGTTTGTAAATGTTAGCCTCAATTTACAAAACTTCTGGCAGTCTTCTTTTAAACGAGTATATTTAATGTTTATCATTCTATTTAACAGAAACTGTATTTTCTAACACAATGCATTCTATCAACCGAAGCACTGATCACAATCGATACTGTATTAACAAAATGTAGAGTACTAATACCCTTTTTTTCTTAAGATAACCTCATTCTACGCCGTCTGGAATACAACAAGAACGTTTTCCTCTCGCCCTCTTGCCTAGTGACGTCTCAACGGACGGGTGGAGAGAACCCCCTCCCTACCTCCGATACACCCTCCTTCTTGGAATAAACTGGTGTCGTCATAGCGGCGGCGGCCGTGCCAAATTCGTTTGTTGATCATTCGAATGATCACATTATAGCTTGCTTTATAATTTTATATTTCCAGCCGCATCAACTGCCATGGTTATTATTCCCATTAGTGAAGTACGTATTATAACGCGGGAGGTGTCGGTGATCCCACTTCGCTAGACCGTGAGATCCATGAAACAGTACTTGTGTTCTTATAACTCGTATTTTGGCCCTGATTTCCGTTTTGAAAAATTTGACTTCAGACGGGTAAGTAGTTAACAAATATTATATCTTCCAAGAGGCAGAAATTATTAAGTCTTGACGTTAGAATGATTACTCCATATGAACTTTCTGGTCGCAAAACCAAATGTATGCTCCTATTCTGGATTTTTCCTTATTTCCTCTATCTATATTACAATTTTTTTAATTCGCATAGAAATCGAAAGAAAAATATTTAGTCTCTCGCATTTCCACACTAGGACAGCACCCGTCATCTTGACGGATGACCCACTATTGATCCATAATTCACGGCAATACATGTGGATTGTAAATTCAGCTCTTTGTGGCTTTTAATATTTAATCATATTCTACACATTTAAAGAAAACTAGGCATATGCAGTAAAATTTAACTACGGTATTTACAAATACTTCTAAAAGGACGAATACCAGTCATTTTGACTGGTGTTAGGTTTGTGTCTAACATCTTTGACATCTTATGAGGGAAAGGAATGTAAAAGCATGATTGCTAGTACATGGCCTCAAACTGCAACTAATGATGAAACCAGCTCCCAGAAATTTCCAGACATTACAATTTTACAATGAAACAAAATGTGACGTTGACATACTTAATTAAAATGCCGCGCTTGAACAATGTGAAATTCGGGAGTAAATGGTGCTCAATGTACGTATGTTTCAATGTTCGCGATATGGCAGCCATACGTACTCCCAAGTAATCAGCATTCTTCAGAGTAGCAATTTGTGCGAGAGCTACTACGTAGGAAGAAATAAAGACAAGAATAAGTCCAAGAACACTGGGCTGCTCTACATGCACTGGAATAAAAATGTAAAATATCGTGTGCTAAAAAAACCCTTTTATACTTGTGCACGCTACTTCGAAGCTTCTGGTGGATTTGATTAATTAAAATTTACTGATAATCAAGAACTTGCGAACAATGAAACATTTTTATTTATGTTAAATATTAATGTTATCTATAGGTTATAGGTACCTGTTGTTACATATGTTAGCGCAACAATCTTAGCGCAACAATAAAATTCGTTAACGATACAGAAGTTGCAGTTAAAATCGCAACCTTTGTATTGATAATTACGCTACAGAAACTAGTACCCGTGTTAATGACGGGTTTGTCCTACTAAGTAGAAAGAAATTCGTAAAGTTAAACGGTGTCAATGGTTACATTTTGACAATAGCTAGAGGTTTTGTTGGATCCCCAGGAAAGAAAAGTACAAAAACATCTAATTTACTAATTTTCCAAGCTCCCAGAAATTAAAATAAACAACGCAGCCTCCAGCCATTTGCGAGTAGTCCATTGTCTAGTGTTTCGTTAGATTCGCAGGAATTTGGGAAAAATCCAAATCAATTAAAGTTTCAATTTTCTCTGAAAATCACAAATTTGACTATCTGATTACACCTATTCTAATTCTCAACACATCCGGTGATTTATCATACATATTGCGTTATTGCTTACGAGACAGCTGACGTTAAGCGAGAGCAAAGCACGAAGGAAGAGACTACCAGCAATTAAATATATTTTCTTTTCATGAGTTGCATTACGGAAGAGCAACATTTTTTCTAGTCTAGGTACGTTCAGATTTGTTGTTCTAAAATAATACAGCTTTAGTACAGCTTTTGTACTTCTCCCTTTTTATCTTTTTTTTATCTAAAAGTATTCATTAGTATACTATTAATAAGTATGCATATGTAACAGAAGCATTGTTATTTCTGTGCACGGTTCCAGTGTAAATTATACATTTCAATATACTGCAACCATTTTCGATGCTTTTCCATCTAGTTATTAAAATGTTAAAAATCTCTGTATATGACAATAAAAACTACGAATCATGTTGCATTTGCATCATGCAATTGCAATGCTTAATATTTAAATTCTTTGATTAGCCTACGTTCGATTACGATCTCTCTGAAACACATTCGATGATACATATTTAACGAGAACGGCTTTATACATTTTTGATTCACGAGTCGAAAGAATGGATTCAATCCAAGTCGTCAGATAATGATGTAAAAGAGCTTGGGTCATGATGCTTTCGAATACCATCATTCATTAAAACAATGCTAAAATACACAACATTTTTTGTGAATTCTAGGGTTATCAAAGACATTTTTTTAATAAACATAAAATTAACTTGTTTTATTTAAATTTTTTTATTAATATTTTTTAATATAAGGTTTCTGAGTTAAATTTAAGAATCAAATAAATATGTTGCGTTAAAATTGGGATTAAAATAAATGTTTTTGATAAATAAAAGTTTTGAAGAAATAGTTTTGTAAAAATAAAGATTTGGTTAAATAAATTCGTTACTTAAATATGTTACTTAAATATGTTAATATACTATTGGTTAAAACATGGAAAGTTAGAGTAGATATTGATTAAAATAAGAGTTGAGCTTAAAATAAGAATTGCGATTAAAATAAAGTTTTTGTTTGAAATATGGATTTAAGTTACACGGATTTTCTTTAGATGAAGTTTTTGTCTAAATATATAAAACTGCAGTCTTTAATTTAAAAATTACTGCCGTTTTATATTTTCATGTACTTTTTAATTTATATATAGAACCCATTCATTTGTTTTACAATGTTTGTGGGTCACTTTTAGGCTAATCCAGAGAAGTGATACGTAGGATATTACGTGAGGCACAATTTAGCCATTTTTTTAGACCATTATTTTCTATTATATAAAGTATATTTTTTACATGCAATTGTACAATCTTCATTCATGAAAGTGTGTATCCTAGATCGTCAAAAGAAGACAAAAGTTTCTTTGTAGAAACTGTCAAAAACTATTCCCATTCTCATTTTGTATCTCCTTAAGAAACTTTAAAGTGTGTACACTTCCTGTTTTTTTCCAATATCTCGAACCCGGCGAGGAATTTCATCAAAAATAGTTAAACGTTTCTGAAAGCCTATCAATTTTTTAAAAATATTTTTTGATAAGGCTTTTAATAGAGAAGCTCAAAACTCAAGACCAACCTGAATAGGCCATCGAGTCTAGGTAAGACAGGGCGGGACGGGAAAGGGTAGACTTACGTTGGTGGATCGGGCAAGGCGGGGAAAGCCAGGAAGGTTAGGACAGGGATACTCTACATATAAATTTAATTCTCTTTCCTGACTAATAGGTGATTGTGATAAATATCACAAGGAAGTAGTGTACTTCAGTGATTTGGGGATTATTTAAAAAAAGATCATTCTTGTTTAACCCTGTTGTTCTGGTTCTAATAATTTGGTTAATAACTAGCTTTTTGTAGGGACATTTAGATATCAAATTTCATTAAATAAATGACACCTTAGAATATGTTTTGCGTTTAGTAAAATAAATCTCAAACTCGACTTTATCGTTCACATTGTTATGAAATTGTTATTCTAATAAACACGCGATAACTTTAACAATACGAAGAAGTCTGTAATACTAAAACCATTTTTTAAAACAAAAAAATCGTTTAAATCATTGAACAAGATAGAGCAACGATAGATTTTTAAATGAGCATGTAATATGACATGGTTCTGTCAAAAAAACAAGAGTGAATTAACTGCTATAATATTAAAACAAGACTTAATTCTTGTATAATTAATCTATGCCAAAAATGTTAGAATTACTCAAATTAATACATTAAATATTGGGTTAACATCCCTGAAAAGAAGTAAAGCAGAATGGGAGGAATTAAAATAAAAGATAATGAACTTCACTCTTCCACATCAGCACATTCCTCAGAACTATTGAATAATTTAAAGAGAACTAGTGGTAATATACCAGCACACTCTTTCTTATATTAATCAAATGTTTAGGTATTATTGTAATATTGAAACTTCTGTCGTACTAACACCTATTCATCACTTGAAAACCTCTTCTCCAAATGTTTCTCGTTTATGAATAGAAAAATATTTTGCTAAAATGCACGTAACAGTCAAAGAATTAGTTTCCTAATATTGTCTTTGCCTTCCCATTACTTGACATATCATCACCCCTTACACTTACATGCATTAGTTTACCACTTACGCCGGGAGACCAATCAGAAGCTTAGACCTTGTCCCGGTTGGGACAGTGCTATTTTAGAGGGAGACTCGTGGTTAGGGAAAACCATGCTAGGCAAAGCGCCATCTAGTGGGGTCACCTCTTGAAGAAGAAAAATGCACACATTTACGAGACTAATGATCGAGACTAATTACGAGACTAGTGGAACGCCCGGGATTATCAATGACATAATCCAAGATCCTCCTTTTAGAAATAGGAGGTCAGTATTTCCTGTACCACATACAATACATGTACGTTACTTTACAACACATTGCCAGATGACATTAAACAAATAAAATCGGTAGACAAAGAGTATCCCCGGATAAGATGGTAAAATGTTCCCCTAAAGCAAATGACATCTGAGTGGTTACGTTATAATAAGAGCATAAAAAATATTTTTAAAAGGTTTATTAGCCCCGTCCCACCATCCACATCCATATACAGCCAAAAACATTATTTTTAATTAATTTTTTTTCGGCCACAGAACTGTATTTTATCTGACTGAAAAAATATGATAAATAAGTGAACAATTTATACTATCCGAAAAACATTTTTTTGGCATTTTCTCAAACCCAAATTTAAACACAAAATCATATTTTTGAAAAAAAATTATTGTGCCTTATAACCATGGAACAGACTAAAAAATCGCAAACGTTTCTCTTAAAACACAAATTGTTATAATGTTTTTCAGAATTTTTGGACTGCTAAGCTGCAGTTAAAAAATAAAAACTATTTTCCCACCTTTCAAACACCTTGACTTTAAGTATACTACTTTGAAAATGCAACAGTTCCGTACCGTTTCATTATTATTAATTCTTTAAAAACTTTTTTCTTCTTTCAACTATTTATAGTTAAATTGTTGGGAAGGGATTCTGGAACTCAAGAGACCGTGTACAGATTGTTTTCTCCATCAAACGTCACATACAGTTTTTTGACTAAAGAAATCGAATACCGATCGATGGCCTACAATGGAACCGCAATTCATTCAATGGCACTCCCCGAATTACACGTTAGCGTACGTTTCGGGTTCATCGATGTTCGTGCTGTGAAAACAATGGAAAGGAGATTTTGTCCTCAAAACTGTACAATGAACTGGGGGGAGGGCGGAGGCGAGAAAAGGCCACGGAGGGAGGGTGGCTTGCGTAATGCGGGCGAGGGGAGAAGGGCCGCCGAAAGGGCAACGTGTCGATAAGCAAGAGTGGGAAGTTGAAAGCACTGGCCTGGGGGAGAGTTGGTTCCCGACACGTGCGGCGAAGGGCGAGACGCCGACCGCGTGCCAGGGTACACGCACGAATTTGTGTGCTCGAGCCACGCGTGCTTTGGGTGTGTCTGTCACTCGACCTTTCTTTCTATTCGCTTCACGTTCCCCCTCGATTGCGGTCTATATCACCCCCTTCTATCTCCGTGCCATACGTCCTTTTCTCCCTCTTTTTTATCCTCTCCATCCTCCCTCAATCTCTAAATGTTTATCTCCCTTACTCTTTCCATTTCTGTCTCCCTCCCTCCCTTTTCTTTCATTACTCCTCTTTTCTCTCCTTCTCCTCGTTCCCCCCTTCCATCACTTCACTTTAAACTCTCCTTCCCTATTCGTCTGTGCCTCTGTCTCTATCTTTCAAACATATTGATTTTTTGTCTCTCTTTTTTTCTACTTTCTGTGACTGTGCTTTCCTTCTCACACTCTTTTCCCTCCTCCCAATTTCTTCTTTATTTCTACCCTATTTTCTTCTCTCCCTGTCTCTTTACAACCTTATCCTTCACTGTCTTCTGCATTCTCTTTTACAAACACACAAACATACGCTTACAGAGCACAATATTTAATTGCAAATTCCTAGAATGAGATAAGGCTATATTTACAATGCTTTTTCACAAGAAGTTGAAGTTCCTCCACATTTCAAACTTGGTATTTTTAATCGACTTGGTACATAGGAGGTAAGAATGAATGCAAAATAATGCGATAAAATTGAATGAGGCGAGGAAAATAACACAGTCTCACGAAAATAGGAACAAATTCTTTAAGTAAACTGAAAAATTCCACGCATTTCGTTGTAGGCTTATCAGACAAGCAGTGACTGTAAATCGCATGTAACAGTTATGCCACGTGTTTTAAGGACGTCAGACACACACAAAAAAAAACGAAGTTCATTGACGACATAACAGATACTAGTATTTCTATACTATTCCTTCGGCAAACAAATAAAATATCCAATAACAAGAGGTACATTTAAATTCGACTATTTTTTTACAAGGTAAGGGTAAGATAAAATAAACCTTCCTAAAATGTCACGGGTATTTGTTCTAGTATTTTTGCACATTACTTCTTAAAAATTAAATCAGAAGTGATATCCTAAATCTTACCTTTGCTGTCTCGTTTTAAACGTCGGAAATTTTTATTATGACTGGAAAATTCAAGAGCACTCACCTGAAACAAATAGAAATTATATAAGAAAAATGTTATAATGCAATTTATTCGGGAATTGTAATGTCGGAAAGAAGAGAAGAAAATGAAAAGGATAAAAAGGAACGTAAATATACGTGTATCTTAAACTATTACAAAGTTTCAAGAATTTTACAGGTTTGGTAGAATGTCGTAGATTTGATTTGTTGTAGATATGAACGAAAGTTAAAAAATAAAACGTCAGTTTAAGTCGATCTTATTTAGAATAGAAATAAAACGTCAGATTATTTTCGATCAGAACACTTCCTATTAGTGTGGTACGAAAGCAACCTGAAAATATTCTTACTGATTGATGTGATACGTCAATATTTTTTACTGGCGAATTACATGTTATGCTTTTGTAGTAGATTTTGGACCTAATAATGATTGTGCCCTTAAAAGCCATAACGTCCGTCAGAAACAAAACAGCCGTCTAGCAGTTAATTGTCCGTTGTCTACTACGCGACGTACGTTATTGGATTTTGGACGTTATTGGCATTATTGGCGACGGATGTCACTGCAATTGCCTTTTATGCCATGGTCCCTACGCGTCCTTACTGCATCATGATGGACGCACTTTAACGTCTTTCATTTGACGCTCGTGTGTCGGTAGCCTGAAGCAATGTAAATTTTTCTACACATTAAGAAAATGAAATCGGCAAGTTCCATCATCGTGTGTGCGTATACATATATGAACCACAGAATACGAGATGACGATTTATAGTGTTCAAGAGACGTGAACACACGTCTCCTGAACACTGTGACGAGATTGCACATAGTCAATATTTCTGGCTCTGCTAGCAGAAAAACTGGTTTGCAGAAAGACGTCTGTCGAATTTTCGTCTGTCCCTCCGTCTGTGAACAACACTGGTCGACAAACCGTAGGCAGCAAAGTGATATTTCCTAATCAATCCGATTGACGGAATGGCATCTTTTTGTAACCTCTGTGAAATATTGCGTTGTATTTACTATAAGTTTTACAATCATTTACATGTAAAATGCACTCACACTTCGATTTGTATATGTGTGATCATTGTAAAAACAGAAAATTGCGAATGAAGAAAATAAAAATGAAAATAATAACAATAATAATGATAATAATAATAATAACAATAATAATAATAATAATAATAATAATAATAAGTGTATAAAGTAAGAAGGTGATTACACTACGTCTATACAAGTGGTATACTTTTACGGCATAGGATCAGATGGTAGAGGTTATGAACTTCGGTATAAAGATGAACTACTCCCAGACTCAGTGTGAGTGCACCTGTGTCTAAACGCGAAGCAAACGCAAGGCACCTGCGCTTTGTTGATTGACTTCAATGCCGGGTACCAATAAAAACAACAGATGATCTATAGATGCGTTTCTAAAAAAAAAGGGTAGGGAAAGCTCCTATCTGCTTTAAGCAGCTTTTAATGATGAAAATCTGAAATGCATTGCGTGGTCCATATAGATGGAAAGCAAACACAGGAGGGAGGAATTCGAGGAAACTAAACATACTTTCACTAAAGCAGATCAGATATGGTCTCTGAGTCCTGTCTTTTCTTCTCTCTCTTTGTTTGAAAAACGGAATGCAAATATCAAAAAAGAGATTCTAGAGTATAATTATCAGAATTGATCATTTTATATGTCCATGAGTTTAATATTGAAAAATCAAGCAGGAAGAGAAAATTACTAATGTTTTCAATAACATACCTATTTCACTTTCCACTCACAGATAAATGAGAATTTCTGTAAATTTTGGTTTTAATCCAATTTTATACATCGATCAATGTCTTTCAAATATTTTAAAAATAGTTTGCTAATACCTTTCACTTTTTATTCACACACAGTAACATATTTGATTTTTGTCAATGATAGAGATTGTAGAATATTGGCTTCAGTCACGCATTGACGTCAATATTGCGACGGATCCATTTCAACGTAGGAATATTAACAGTCAGTGGAAATAGGTAGCATCGTGTTCCTAGTCCGTGTACGGATTTAGCGGTGCTTTGGGATGAAATGTTCATATTAGAGAGCCGGAAGGATTCCTAAATTTACGGACTAGCACGCTGATGAACACTCGGTATCACATACAGGCAAATAATCAGACAGCTTGCAGGAGAATACTCTATTTACACATTCATATCAATTTTTTTTCCTTTAAAAATTTTTTGTGAAATTAAAATGTCCTAAAGAAATTGCCACATCTAACAAAATTTGTATGTTGTTATGTAACAGATAATTTTATAGTCTATTTGTGACAATAATTATTATTTAAAATTTGTCCTTGATTTGTCCTTTTAATTTTAATTTTTAAATTTAAAACATTTGAGTCGTGAGTAATGAAACTACGACGTAGAAAAATAAGAGATCTTTGGGGTTTAAAGGCATATCCAGCAAAATGAATAGAGGCAATTTAAGATTTCAAAAATTACTTCAGATCTCTAGCTTGTATACAGAGTATACTTGAATTTATTTATAGTCCCCCCCCCCCCGACAGGTCGTCAATTGTTACGGTATCATCCAATGAGGAGCTTACACACTCTACAGTGCATTCATTCACTGTGGTGACGTTCAAGCTCCCGATTGGATGACACCTTAATAGGTGATGACCTGCCAGGGGTAACTGTAAATAAATCCAAGTATAATTTGCTACTTTTAGGTTCTAGAGTCTGTTTACTGTATAATTATCACCATTAGAACTTCAATTTCTGTGGCGAATGTTCTCATTAAATGTAATAATTATTACAGCGATACCAAAAATGAAAAATACGATCATTAGGGCTATTCAAATTTTTCTACAATCAATTCCGCGGTAAACCTGATAATATTAATCAGCTTATGGAGTTTTCAATTCACAAAACCTACTTTTTAGAGGTTGGGTGATTTATCAACCAGAAATGTTAAGGTTGCTGCTCTATGTTCAAATTACTGTTTTGCGTGATCAGGAATTCGGCCTGAACGTGGGCGCTGTGATACAACATATTTTTAGCGCTACTATTCCTGTTACTCTGGCTTTCCTCACTTCCTTACTGGTCCGGTTTAGTTGTCAACAAGGAAGGCAAACTCGATCGGCTGGACACACGAGGCTCAACTTGGATTTATGTCGAGAAACTACGGATTCGCTACAAGATTACTTTCGATTTTACAGAAGATGGTTCTTTAAATTAATTTCTTAATTATTGTGAAGTTGTTCAACGAAACAGAACAATGGCATCATAATTATTTTGATTTTATTTGAAAATCACATGTAAAAGTACAGCTCCGACTAGTAAATACTAATTATTTTTAAATATTTTTGCGACATAGTTACTTGGAAATCCTATGTCATATTTTTCGTTTAAATATACATACTTTTCTACATCTAAGTTATCAATAAAAATAGAACGATTTACTATTAGTGATTCAAAAACGTGTTACTATTAACATGAGAAAACATCTTTGATGAGAAATAATGCTCTTATCTTCGAACACGTATCTTAAAAGACATCAAGGTCTTAAGAAACACTCGTTCGTTTTCTGGAATTACCTGTAAGTGTGTCTAAGATATAGAAAATTTGTATCTTGGCACGTCAAGTTCTCTTGCGTTTGTACAAAGGAAAGAGAAACTGACGTTCTAATACAGTTTTCTAGTGAAAAACTTTTTCTAGCCTTTTCTAGTAAATTTAGAGGTATATTGTCTTCATGTCAAATGATTTCAAAATTTACATTTAAAGAGAAAAGTTTACGGAAGCATTTGTAACAGACGTTCATATTAGTTATGAGCGCACACTCCAGATGTGTCCTCTGACGGAACATCTAGATGTCATACGCACACGATCCAAACCAAATATTTATGATGATGCTTTAAACAATGTTTACAGTTATGATACATTCGTCGTAAGATCCATAAGCTTCGTTTGAGACCCTTTTGTAAGCACCTAAAATTCTTACTTTAATCTTTTCTTACATCTCTATTAGATCTTGTCTATATTAAGAAATTGTTGGTACTTTCTTTTATAGACATATAATTTATAACAGCTTAGTGCTACAAATTTAGAGGTAATTGTGAATAAATTATATAACCGTAATGAAACTCACGCTTCAATAATACAAACGTATTTACATTTGTGCGATATTTCTATTTTCTTATAGGAAGCTTTAGTGATATTTCTGCATTTTGAAAGGCAACTACTAATGTATGAAAAAAGTTAAGAACTGTGGAAAAAAAGTTTGGTGAAAATAACTGTTTTAAAAAAGACCATTACGTCTTCGGAAATTATCCAAATCCTATGAAGAGATGAGGGTTTGGTTTGTAATTATTATAATCTTTTTGACACTTGATATTTTGCTGGCATTACTGAGCATAGACTTAATATAAAAAATAATACTTAATATTTGATTAAATTTTAAAACCCGCCAGATATGTGCAAAATATTTAAAGCAGTAAATACTAATTTCCATAATTCGTGATTTACTTTTATGTCATTGTCATAGACTTGAACGTGACCGGGTAATAATACGACTCATAATTCTTGATGATACTATTTTTGAAGAAATTGGATGAATCCTCAATTGGTCGACTTTCAACTCACATTCATCTATTTGCTAATTACCCATCTCTCAACAAATGTAGTGAAATATCACCAGTAGATTGACAGATCTCCCGAGACAAGCTTGAGATGGATCTTTAGTGTCCAAGCTTTGCAGCCTTTCTCGAGATTGTGCAATGATGAAAAGTAGTATTAAGAGATGTCATGTCGGGGCAAGGGTCTTCCATAACATGGAATTCTACTCACGAAAGCCGATAAGAAAGAGAAATTTAAGTCATAAATGGAAATCGCAGGCGGATAGGAGTTGCAGTTAATATAGTATGGGTTGACCACGATTTCATGTCAACTCCACATTTCCCCAGAGTAGTGGCAACCAATCTCCACTATTACTTGACTCGACAATCGCAAACTTCCACCATTCCTTGCTGTATATTTTAATCAAAATTCTTAGTTATTTTGTATTTTAAAATCGAGAATTTATTCTCCCAAAAATTAAATAACATTAAACTTGTTTTATGTATACAATACCCAGAATTTATTCTAAAGCTCGTCATTTAATACCGATACCATCAGCCTAAAATATTTGTCAGAAAAATAGGTTACATGTTTTAGATGCCAGAATCTGAGAATAGATTTCTGTTGAGATTTAATTTACCGTAGAAAGAAAGTTCTTTTATTAAACCACAGCAAGGTCATGAATAAAGAAACATCATATAAAAAATCGACAAACAAGACCTCGGATCACACGCTTCAATAAAGTTTGGAATTTTTTATGAGAAGACAAAGAAACTGCAACACTCATCTTTTCTGTGGACACTTAAAATTCACGGCATGACCACAAATATCAACTTTTCAAACTCTCACTCAGAGGTATTACAATTATTATTTTCATTTTTTTCAATTAAACATCTTATCATTACAATATGAAAAAAATCATTGTAAAAATTAAGTACGTCTAAAGTGTAATGCTATAGTAGTGGAGTCTTTTCTCTCATCACTTTTAACGTTTACATTATTTACGTTTACATTATATTATAATACCACACGAATCTGCAAAAGGCTTCCCAACCCGCAAATATATTTAACTACCCTACAATCGAATTCAGGTACATAGGTTTAGAAAGAAGCAGCCTAACCACAACACTAACTGCCTGTATAGGCATAATTACCTTTACGACGCTTCACACATAAAGTTAAACATTTTAAATTTTGGATAATTAAAAGATGTTAATGAAAATAAGATGTGTTAGAGTAACAAAGTTTGCAGATTTGAGAAAAAAATTACGCAAAAGCTACATATATTTTGAAAATTAGTTAACATGACATTATTCAAACATTTAATTTTCCAGAACTGAATAAGTCAAGAAAAATATCTACCTTGAATATTGTAGATGCAGGAAGTTGGCAATTTTTTTTAACATTTGCCATTATCGAAATTTCAAAAGTCGCAATCAAAATATGATATATGCCATATTTCTATTATTAAGTAAACATTACTGCATTTAATTAAAATACTTAAAGAAAATTTTGGAGGCGTTTCCAGAAAATTTTTGTTTACGTATTTTAACATTGCTTTTTTCCACGCAAAATTACGCAAAAAATCCATATTGTGAAAGCTTATTGTTTAACATTAAATAAATATCTAGTTTTGAAGAAAATATTTCATTAAGAAAATATGTTTTCAATGTTGTAGATATCAGAAATCACTGTCAACGCTTTTAACGTTTGCAATTTTCAAATATGAAGAGAATTTAAGGTAAGTCGGACATGTGCTAATTTTATAAGAAAACTTTGCTAACGGAAAAGAAAATAATAAAAATTTTTTCAATCAATTTTTAACCATTTTTGAAAACATTTTGAAACTTTCCTTGGAGTTCGTGGAAAGTACTCCCCAAAACTAAAAGATTCGTTTCAAATTCGCAGTGCTTCGAGTGCGGTTAGATCAGAAATGGAAATCAATTTTAGAGATAATCCTTTGAAGAATTAAGAAGATAGTGTTGCCCACAGAAAGATGTTCTACTGGAAACAAGATTTCACGTATCAAGGATTCGTAAGACGTGGATTTCGACTAATAAACTATTTGAAGAAGTTTGGTATTACATATTAGAGCAAGAATTATCAATTTTTATTTTTGATATCAGAGACCCACATTGCAGTATTTTCAGTCGAAAAATCACCACTTTTGATTCCTGCATTTTAGTACAATACTTCGTGGTCAAAGAAAGTAAAAGTATTCACACCAATATGTTGTATGAGCCACGTGGTGATCTAATAATTCATTCGGTTTGTTGCATCTCCTTCGATACTACTTCTCCACCAAAAGAAACAGATTGTGATGGCATGGAGACGGGCATGAGGGCAATGCTTACAATAAAGTAATACACAAGACTTCGAGTTGAGAAACATTCCTCAAGAATGATTCTTTTATTTAAAACGAAAATAATTGGTATTAATGTGAGTTACGTGGTTGACCACTGAAATGAACTTTCTATGAAAAGTAATATATTAAAAATTCTTGATATAAATGGTTATGTCAATAAACGACACATCATACGCAATAATTTATTTCAAAACACTAGCGAAATAAATCGTTACGCCTAGTAAATGAGAGAAAGTAGCTTAGGAAAATATAATAGTGAACTTCAGAAGTAGGATGACTAGTTAAAATATTAATAATAAGAAATAATAAATGAAAGAAAAAAATAAAGATATATTCACAAAATAAGTCATTTAAGCCAAGATTGCAATAATCCTGTAGGAAGACTACAAAGTGAAAGCTATGAGGTGCTACAAGTGAATTAAAGACACGATACGGTATTACAATTCAAATAGGAACCACAACTGGCAAGATTAGTTCTCCTACTACAGTTACGATCAATATTGTCTGCACAACTGAATGAAAGTGCCATCTCATTCCCAGAAGCCATTCGCAGCGTCATCCTCACAACCCGATCCCACCACCAACGGAAGCGGCCGGCGTGCGCGGCGGAGCGGGGAGGGGTGGGAGGGGGCGGGGCGGGGCGGGGAGGGCGGGGTCGAGCGGGGCGGGGCGCGCGGCGACGCCCCGTCGGGGGGAACAGACGCAGGTCCATGGGCGGTGCGCGGGCCACTGGCACCGAACCTTCGCCGCCGCGACCGCCGCCGCCGCCGTCGCCGACGACCCACTTACCGACAAGGCGCCCCCCCCCCCCCGCCCCCCCCGTCTTGCGCCCGCCGACCCCCCGACCGCCCTCGCCCGCCCCGCGCCGCCCGTACCTGCTCCCACCGCCCGCGTCGACCTGCCTCGAACTCGCGCTCGGTTGGTTGGAGGCGTCGGAGCGTGTGTTTGGGCGTCGTACGGCCGAATTCAGGATGCTCGACAATTAAGTGTTGTCGGTAATGTGTGTGTGTGTGTAACTGTGTTTATCATCTTCTTGTCTTCCTTCTGATTGTCTTCTTCCTTTCTTCTCATTTTCTCTTTTCTTTCTTCCTCTTCCTCCCATTTTCTTCCCTCACTTGCCCTTTCTCCTCTTTCCTTTTTTAGTCCTTCCCTTCGCCGCCGTCTCTCCTTTTCCTTCCTTTTCCCCTCCCCCTCCCCTTCTTCTCCACCGTCAACACATCTCTTCCTTCTTCATCATCATCTTCTCTTCTCAGCATTTCATGTCAGTTTGCGTGGTTTTCCACACCAGTTATCTCGCTTAACGGGGCACCGCCCCAGCTGCAATAAGCACTAAACTTTTCGGCTTCAGATATGTGTAGAAGAATAGTTCATGTTAGTGTATGTGTGCGTGTGTGTGTGTGTGTGAGGGATAAATTAAAGTGTGAAGATAGGACACGAAAGAAGAATGATTGCGCGCGGTCCGTGGGCCGTTTGTTAGTGTATTGCTCCCGTATTGGCCTGGTGTTGATCGGAGGAATCACAAAAACTAACGATCAGAGCCGAAAGAGCAGAAGAGAAATTTTCCCCAGTCAGCGGTTGAATGCGACCTACCTTGATAGTGCCAAAATTCGGCACAGTTAGGACCCGAAACTTATGACCTCGCGGGTAAAGTCACTGCAGAGACAACGATAATGCTTGCTCCGAGTTAATATAAGCTTTATTTAAATTAGCCCGAAGCATGACAGCAGTTTTTCATTCATTAAGTAAATGTATTCAGCATAGCATTCTGAACCCGTACAAAGAAGTTGCCTATCTCCTAAGCGCATAAAACTATCACAGTCATTATAGGAAAGATGAAGGGAAGTGAGGCAACAATCCTCTAATCAACGACGTTACTACGCGTAAATATCGAAAGATGCATAAGGAAATACGTTCTGCTGATGACGTTTACCACGGAGATTTCAGAAATGTTGGCTGTGGTGAAGAACGCATTTGTGGCACTTGTTATTTTGCGTATCAAAATAATGTGGCTTGCATGGAGAATTTTCAATAAAACAAGGTAAAATGATTAAAGTAGTTTCCAAAAGACATTTTGCATGATATATTTCCTTCGTGCTATATTTTTTCTACTTCTAGTGAGTAAATTACATTACATGAATGCTGTAAGTGGAGACCTATGTTTTGAACCGGACAGATCTGACAAGGTAAGGTTCTTGGAATCAACTCAATAAATACTAAAACATGGACGTTGCCGTTTCTGCTTTTTAGGTCGTATCTACAAGAAACTCCTTACAGCTTTAAACACCCACAATTCCTTACAGCTTTACCCACAATAGATTTTTTTCACGTAAAAACAGAAAACTGTCAATTTCACACATTTCTTGACTTTACTGATATTGTCTCTACCGTAGTCTCTACTAAGTAGCCAATAAATTTATTGTAAATAATTGTGTTATAGTCTTTTTGAAAACAATCTTTGAGCGATAACTGTAAAAAATTAAATTACAAGATGAAAGAAGTGAAAATATAATTTATTAGTTTTCTATTCAGTGGAACTGCTCTACTTTAACCACATACTTACGAAATATCGTAATTATCAACGAAAAACAAATTTTGGTGCACATGCTGACTATTTCGTAAAAATGGAAATGAACACCAAGTTTTATTCATGGATAGCAAACCGGCTAATTTGTCCGATATATCGGCGAAGGTTTCTAAACATATTAAGTGTGTGTATTATTTATGTGAATGTTCCTGTCGTATCGTAATTCCACATCGTAATTCACTACTACCAAAACGGGAGTCCCAGTTCTAGAATGCCGAGATCTTCGGGGGAATTAGTTAAAGCTGGTGTGAGAAGAGAAAGTTGTTCGTGTACGTCCACGTACTTGAGGTTCGGTAAGAGTGTTCTCTTCACACCAAGTGATGAAGTAGTGACAGGTGTATAGTCATTTGCTGAATGGAAAAAGGAATATACCAAATAAGTTTTCAACGTTGATGGGTAGATGATAGATTATAATTATTATATGTACCAACACAGCACATACTAAATCATTGTTTTAAAAATAAACGTAGCTGCTAACTTAAAACAAATTTCGAACGTTTCAGACATCTTACGGAGACATTCTACGGAGACATTCTACGGAGACATTCTACGGAGACATTCTACGGAGACATTCTACGGAGACATTCTACGGAGACATTCAACGGAGACATTCAACGGAGACATTCAACGGAGACATTCAACGGAGACATTCAACGGAGACAATCCACGGAGACAATCCACGGAGACAATCCACGGAGACAATCCACGGAGACAATCCACGGAGACAATCCACGGAGACAATCCACGGAGACAATCCACGGAGACAATCCACGGAGACAATCCACGGAGACAATCCACGGAGACAATCCACGGAGACAATCCACGAGACAATCCACGGAGACAATCCACGAGACAATCCACGGAGACAATCCACGGAGACAATCCACGGAGACAATCCACGGAGACAATCCACGAGACAATCCACGGAGACAATCCACGGAGACAATCCACGGAGACAATCCACGGAGACAATCCACGGAGACAATCCACGGAGACAATCCACGGAGACAATCCACGGAGACAATCCACGGAGACAATCCACGGAGACAATCCACGGAGACAATCACGGAGACAATCCACGGAGACAATACAATCCACGGAGACAATACAATCCACGGAGACAATCCATTCCACGGAGACAATCCATTCCACGGAGACAATCCATTCCACGGAGACAATCCATTCCACGGAGACAATCCATTCCACGGAGACAATCCATTCCACGGAGACAATCCATTCCACGGAGACAATCCATTCCACGGAGACATTCCATTCCACGAAGACATTCCACGGAGACATTCCACGGAGACATTCCACGGAGACATTCTACGGAGACATTCTACGGAGACATTCTACGGAGACATTCTACGGAGACATTCTACGGAGACATTCTACGGAGACATTCTACGGAGACATTCTACGGAGACATTCCACGGAGACATTCCACGGAGACATTCCACGGAGACATTCTACGGAGACATTCTACGGAGACATTCTACGGAGACATTCTACGGAGACATTCTACGGAGACATTCTACGGAGACATTCTACGGAGACATTCTCAGAGACATCTCGGAACATCCTGCGGACACATCCTGCGGACACATCCTGCGGACACATCCTGCGGACACATCCTGGCATGGCACATCCTGGGGCACATCCTGCAGGACATCCTGCGGACACATCCTGCGGACACATCCTGCGGACACATCCTGCGGACACATCCTGCGGGCACATCCTGCGGACACATCCTGCGGACACATCCTGCGGACACATCCTGCGGACACATCCTGCGGACACATCCTGCGGACACATCCTGCGGACACATCCTGCGGACACATCCTGCGGACACATCCTGCGGACACATCCTGCGGACACATCCTGCGGACACATCCTGCGGACACATCCTACAAAGAGGGATCCCCTCCAAAAACGTAAAAAACATTCGTAAAGAAGTTATTTTGAAGAATACGTTGTACAAAACGAAATTCGTATCACTTAAGGGATGCGGAAATCAGGATTTAAAGGCCACTATTCCTGAGTTCTGCCTGGCGGAGTTAGGACTAATTTGTGTAGGAAGTTGCATGTGCAATGTACGTTTGAAATTGACGAACTTCTATTGTTTTGCGTTTGATGTGTTTGGCCAGACATTGGTGGGGGATTCCTTATTTAGAAGTTTATGACGTCTTGTGTCAAAGAATTTTAACAAATGGAAGAATACTATAATCTCTTTTCCTGGGGCTTTTTCTAGCCTTAGGGAAGCCCATTTCGACTACCCGCGCCGGGTTACCACCATGTCCCTCATAGGAACTCATATTAACCTTTACAGTAGGCACTTACTTGCGGGCTCCTCAGTGTGTGGTCACCAGACTCAGGTCTCCCGTGACAACTGACATACATGAAATACAACGGAAAACAACCAAGCTCACGGTGGGACTCGAACCAACGACCTTTCCGACCAAGTCGCCGAGTCGACACACGCTCTAGTCATCTAGGACCGCGGAAGATAACCGTAATCTGTACTAGTTTATTACATATGAGGGGATTATATGTGTAGAAACTTCAATGTTCATATGTTTCCTAAATAATCAGTATAAATGTTACAACTTTCTAAGACATGAAGGGAATTCAAAAGGTTTTTACGATCAACTTGTGAGAAATTCTAAATAAGTTACACATGTGTCATCAGTTACTCCTGGCTGATAGCAACAAATAATGCTCTAATGTTTGGAGGGTACAAAAAAGCTTTTTTACTGCCTCGGAACGTGTACCTGCCAAACACCAGAACACGGTAACTTTCCTACCTATGATGGACAACTCTTAAATATGTAACTTCATTATATGAGATTCCCACCACATGTTCATTGAAAAAAATGCATCCCCTACATGCTCTACAAGTTTGTCATATTTATTCGCTAACATCTGTATTTGAAAAAAAGACGTATGTTTTTCTACCTTGCAAAGTCAAAGTATTTACGTACGTTTTATGTTTTAGATTTGGAACATAATTCTTGGTGTATTTCTTGCTCTGGGAAAATGAAATAATTTTTAGGGTTGAAACAAATATCAACTCCAATACATTACAATGAAAATTCTGTGTACCAATTAAAATATAAGAATGTTATGATTCATTTTGTATTCATTGGCTTATACTACTCCAAAGAAATACATAAATAGCATTTTTTGTGAAAATTGTATAATTTAAAAGGCTATTATTGTGTCGCGAAGAACAAAGAGAAACTAAAACGTAATTATCAATTAATAGAGGAAAAATAATAATAAGAGTGACATCTTCATAAACGAAAATTCAAAATTTCTTATTGTCATTTTTCGTAAAAAATAGTTTTAATACAGGTCGGCCATTTACAAAAGATTGCTTAGAGAGAAACTACTGTTGAAGGTATTATATTATTACAGTCAAAAAATACAGCGGCATTTTTCTTTCAGAATCATACTTTTACCACATGAATGAACTCGAATGCTCATTTAATGCGTTTGGATGCACCTGTAGATTGCACAATAATTATCTCTGTTAATCTGTGATTTGTAATTATAGAAACAAAAATTCAACTGGTGCATAGTTACATCATTTTAATTAATCCGACTGGTGGGCTTAATAACCAGGGCTAATTATGATGTCGCAGTTCAAACTCATCTCTAATAACTCTTCCCTTTAACAGGACCCGAGCGTGAATGAGTTGTTTATAGAATGTTTATAATAGAATGTGAATATATTTATTAGGGTTTTCAATTGAAGTCACACACTCAAGCATAATTACAATAATTTAACATTATAATAACACATTGTATGTATCAGTTCACGCATTTTCATTTCAAGCACCGATTCTCATTTTATATTGATGAACCAGTGTGTTAGCCTTGGCTTCTAGCTATATTAATATTATAGCGAATTAGTATTTCTCCTAATACTAGTATATATGTATATTTCCTGTGCCCATCTTGTACTCCTAATATGTATATTTATTGTACCTAGTGACGATTTGATTAAAGCACTAATATTAAGTGTAATATTTCAATTATCACAATTATGAAAAGTTGTGCACTATAAAAGGCGTGAATATCTTAATTTAGTACGATTTTTATTTTACGTCTTACAGACTGCTCTTTGGATTTAAATGCTTGTTTTCAGTTGATAATAATTAAACTGTTTTTTATAAAGGATACTACATTTGAATGTTCTCCGAATGTCGTTACTTTTCTTTTACATTGCTTCCTTCAACACAATTACATAATTATTTAGTTGAACGTGTTTTTGTTAATATTTTATTGTTGATTTCATTTTTGCAATTTTTCTTTTTTGACGCCGAAAATTAGGTAGTGAAAATATACTTATATTTCGTAGCTTCCATCATTCAATTTACAAAAATACAGTAACAAAAAATCTATGTTACTGATTTGCAATCCGCAGAAAGTGAAAAAAATGCAGGCTTTGGCCTAGTAAGAGGTGTCTATAGATAGTCGATAAAAAAATCAATGAATTTCGAGTTTGACTCAAAAACCCAAACTGACTGTGTTATTTCCTCTCTTCTAATACTGGGATATATCGACAAAATTCTCATTCAGCGGTCTAAGATAGCAAGCACCCACCCAGGATCGTTTGCTTTGTGTGGGTAGCGTTATGAAACTGCAACTGTTTTTACATTCTAAACATGTAAAATTTTGCAAGATTTTGGGCCAAACTACGCACGGGCGCCTGTTGCAGTAGCCCACAAGCCACTCCCTTCCTTCGTACCCCCTTTTTCTTTTTAAGGTCGCTTTTCAGCATCATTGATCATACAGCGACCACCGTGAATTTTAAACTGTAAGGGGAACTGTAGGGAGAACACGTGAGGACAACACAACACACACACAAACATCCATACTCAAGGCGGGACTCGAACCCTTCTCTAGCGACCCTTGGAGCCGAAGCTGTACGGCCCTTGAGCCTTAACGATCTCGACTTCGGCTATGTATGCCGGCTCTTTACTTCTTATCACTCTGTCAGCATTGCAAAGCATCCCCTCCTCCTTTTGGCGGACTGGCTCGGTAAGCAACTCACCCACAGGAATGAGAATGGCAAAAAAAGATGTTTTGAAAACATTGATATTTTCCATCAGAAACATCCATACGTTAACATCAAAGTTTTTTTCGATGTTTTTTCAGATAAATATATTTTTTCCAGAAACCAATATTTAAAAAAAATCTTTTTGGATGATTTTGAACGTAATAATATCGCTAAACTTGATTTTGAATCCTCTATGTGTAGAAAATTGATCATAAAATGAAGGTAACAGAGTTTTTAAGGCAGGATATACCTTAAAATAATATTTACGTATTATCTATATTAGGTTCAGAACCTGTTACTTCCATGATTTATGAATGAAAGTGAATAAATGGAATAATAGCAAAATATGTCATTTATTTTTTATTTTCTTCTTTACATTATTAACATATCTCTTATAGGGGTCAATACAAAAAATTGACCGGAATTTCATTTAATTAAAATTAAAAACGGAAACATGGGAAAATACCATCTTTTTTATCACTTTTAAAACGTCGACGTTTTACACATTGATTTTTTATTGATGTTTTCATCGACATCCAAAACCTTTAGGTGATTAATCGAATAATTGATATTCTGATCAAATGTGCAACAGCTACGCAGGAATGCCTAGCCCGGGCCACGTCAAATGAGTCACCCAATTGAACAGCCATATTCTACACAGTGATGTTGCAAGTGTTCGCGATGACTCTTTCTGATAAGATATTTAAATCATTGCAGGGTTTATTAAGCTAAAATGGATAGCTGAGGTGGTTAGAGCATGCGCTGACTTAACGCCTGGGTTGTAGGTTCGAGTACCATAGGATGTTTGTCCTTTGTTTTTCATGTATGTGTGTTGTCGCGGAGGATCTTGTGAGTCTACTGACCACAGACCGAGGAGTTCATAAGTGTGTCTAGTGTAAAGATTAAAATGTGTCCCCGTGAGGGTGTCTGGGGTAGTTGGTAGCTGGCTCAGATAGTCGAAATCGGCATCCCGTGAAACTGAAAACACTCTCGGAGAAAAATTGCAGTGTTTACTCCGGTATTTTTGTTTTATTCTTGAACAGTGTGATGCTACTTTTCGGAAAACCTATTTATGTGTATTTTTAAAAATCATTTTCGCCACTTGTCTTGTAATACGTATAGATTCGAAGAAAGAAAGCAAAACGATGTTTAGTATTCCACCTCGTAAGTACAGTGAAAAATCACTCACGAAGATACGTTGAATAACAAAATCAGAAAGTGATTTTAAAGAAAATCATATCCAATCTGTTCTCCACAGCATGTCGTACTATATTTTGGTGTTAATAATAATAATAATAATAATAATAATAATAATAATAATAATAATAATAATAATAATAATGCGATACAGGATTTGTTCTAGATGCAAACTACTTATATTCAGGGTTGAGAAGAATTTAAATACTTGTATTTGAAATACGTATTTTGAACACATTTTGTATATGAATAACTGTATTTTGAATTTTTAGGGATGTATTTAAATAAATAAAATAGGTGTATTTGAAAGAAAACACTTCAAATACAGATGAAGATAAGGAGGATAGATTCTTTTCTTTGATTCTGCTAGTGAATGAACCTCATTAAAAAAAAAACATTTTCAGCTGTTGGTTTTGAATTATCTTCATTTTTAAATTATAAATCCAAATCATTAAAAATGCTGAACAATTATCCGACAAAAAAAGACGTATAAGAAATTGACACAGTAGGGTAACCTTAACTACTTCGCCGAAGCCATTCAGGGCGCTCCAGATAACAGGAAATTGCTCGTCTTTCCAATCTTCGCAATGATTAGTGAGCTATCGTTTCTTTACCAAGAACACAGTTCTCTTCAAAAATAGCACTTCCGGCATCTTTCGTTTTAGAAGGTACAATTACACAAGGTAGGCGGAGTTTTCTTCGATAATTTCTAAGTTTAGTGCATGTCAGATCAGTAAATTTGCTGTACCTGTTGAGCATGTTTGCTACAATGCCAAAAGAAAAAGTTTCAAGATGTGGATTGCTAAATGAGTGTGAAAGTACTAAGATTCACGGCGGACTGGAAATGAATTTTTTGCTAGTGTTGTGAAAAGGTGGTAAACTGTGCAAGAAATATTTTTTACAACATAAAAACACTGGAACTCATGCAAAAAATGCGAAAAAACTGGGAAAACTATTCAAACTTTCTTCAGAAAGTGCAGTCAAAATATGAAGACAAGAAAGAATTTCAACAATGACTTGTGCCATGTCGCAAACATTTTATTTTCAAAACTCGAAAATTCAACGTTACCAGTTTAACCAAAAAAAAAATATAAAATTAGACACGAGTGTCTTAGGAAATATTTATTATCTGACCGCAATATGTTTTGACAATCGAGAAAATTCGATTTGTTTTCAGAGAATTGTGTTCATCATTTATGCAGTATATATTACATATAAATTTTAATATTATTCAACAACATTGCCCATTTTCCAGCGTATTTTTAAGTTTTTACTTCCTCAGTAAACCTATTGTCAACTATAATTAGTATTTCCCTGCCTATTGTTAAGATTTTAAGTGTCTATTTGCCTGCCTATTTTTGACCTTTTTAGTGCCCACACGTCCGAGCTCTACGTATAACACAAGTTCACGTTCATTCTCGCCTTTGCGGATTTTATACATTCGTCAAAGAGGAGTTTGTTGTCTGATGATTTGTTTGAAAAACTGATCGCTTTAAAAGGAAATTCGGCTATTTGATTAGACATATGTTATTGTTCAGAAATATATGACTGTCAATTAGTAATTTATTGTAATTGACAATTAAACAATAAAATATAATGACAAAAATTATGATTTACGTATTTTAGTATTTAAGTATTTTAAATACGTATGTAAATCTATGTATTTTGAGTATATATTTAAATACTTATTTACGAAGTATATTGGCCAAGTATTTAAATACTAAATTTAATGTATTTTGCCCAACCCTGATTATATTCTATGAAGATAAAAATACATCAATTCAGGATCCTTCAAAACGATGATAAGATTCTAAACGATGATAAGATTCTAACTTAATATTGATCGACTGTCAAAATTAAGTTGTCGATTCTTGTGTCCTAAAATGAACTCCTAACTACATCTCTCCTACGCACCCACGATCGGATCGCATCACGTTCTTCATTACAAAGCAAGGATCGTCCGCTCCTTTACGTTCCTATTTCCAACAGTGCAGTCTGACACGCTATCCAAACCCACCTTCCAGCCATGTCCCCGAGTCCTTCCAAGCGCACCCAAGGGTTACATAAAAGCCTGGCCACTCTTCCGCCCAGATTGCCGGGACTTATCGCCTTTTAAACCTGGGCGTACTAAAAAATTTGACGAGCGCCGCCTTTGACACGACAGCGAACGCCCGCGCGGAAGAAGGAAAGTGTCAATGTGCGCAGTGGGCGTGTTCACCTCTGTAGTCGCGCCTATTGATCTTCATAATCCCGTTTTTTGTTTGCATATTCTAAATTTTACTACTTATGTTTTTATTGATTTATTTTTTTAAAACAACTCGATGAAGACAGACTTACTAAAATCTGCCTTATGCAGAGTAGTTAAGTTTTGACCTAAACGACATTTCATTTAAAATTGTAGTAAATAAACATTTACCCTAAAGAATCCTTATATTTTATATTACTATTATTAAACTATTTATAAAAACTTGTGAAATAAGTTCAAAAGCTCAGTTTAAATGACTGGATGCAATCGCAAAGGATAACTTTTATTAATTTACTCTAATTGTATTAACGAATTTGCTTCTAATTTATGCATAAATCAAATATTGGTACAAACACGTATTCATCATACAATTCATGTTTTTGTAGCATAGGAGAGACAAAATCTAAATTCTAATATATCTTGGACATTCACTTGCAAATTATTATTTTTGTGCTATCGCACCAAGAACAAAATTTCCTGTTTGCAATGTGTTTGGAAGATACTACAATGGGTTCTCTAAAAGCACCAATAAACTCCTTGCCTGAAATAAACACTAAATTGGTCGTGATAAGAAACTAGTGGCTCTAAAAGACGACATACTTTCTCACCCGTATTTTCACGCACAATTACACGAAAAGTCCTCAAATTTTCAAAAAATTGTACTTGACCTTATTCCAAAATCTATCTTTAAGGAACAGATTTCATTAAGAGAAAAATTTCTATCATTAATATTTTAGTTGTAGGAAAACTCCGAAAAAAGTTGAAGTTTTGCAATTTTCTAACATGTGACCTGCAGCATTCTCTTAAACATCCTTGACAATATCCTACAACAAAATTTAATCAAAAACGATGGAGCCATTTTTTTAAATTTGGAAAATGTCTCAGAGGCTTCATGTAAATACCCCCCCAATTAAAATATCGGTTTCTATTTCAAGACATTAGCCAGATCAATTGGAGAATATCAATTTTGGAGAAAATCAGCTGGATGGTTTAGACGTTTTTTTTTCCGTCCGTCATGAAATGTCTGTCTGTCATTTGATTTTCCGAAATCAAGAACCCACAAAACATGGATTCCGGCTACACCACGTGATAGAGGATTTTTTCTAAATTTAACGTCTGGATTTATTCACATCTTCGTCACCGTAATAGGAGTTTTTCTGCCGAAAATTCGCCGTTCTTTTCGCAGCATTACATAACTTTCTCTCTGCTCGGTGGTGAAAAAGTAAAAACGAATAGTGCAAATCAGCCAGTAGTGTTGTAGCAAGACTGTTACCTCCTACCTCTGGGTACTAGGATTGAAATTCCGGTCGGTCTATGGGAAATTTGTGATGGAAAAGGAGGATTTTCTCCGGACGATCTCGCTTCTCATTTCACCATTGTTTCGTGATCATTCAAATCACATCATCACCCATCCATCGAATCCAAAACCGATAAAAGTTTAGCAAGGACCGGTGGCGGTTTCTTTGGGTGTGTTAGCCGTTAGTCAGCGCCCAAGGAAATAAAGAAATCCTTAATTTTTTCCTTTGAGGCTAATTAGATTTTTTCATTTATTCGGTCTTCCGTGTGATCGGCGTCATAGAATGGCACTAGCGTGTTCATGCAAACGGAGGCCGTGTGCGAGTGCAGCTCAGGTCGTTGGCGAATGTCTCCAACGGCTACAAGACGAATCGGGTGGCGAGAGCGCATGCGCGCGAGGCCCCCACTCGGTGAAGGCGTTGGATCTCGATTCAACAGCCTGTTAGTGACCGTAATTGTGATATTCTCCGTTACGCGTAGCAGCATTTAGCGATACTCGTGGTATTAGTGTTATTTTTTGTTAAGGATGGTGAACAATAGTATTAAATATTGCTTTCCTTCCTTTTTGTATGAAGAAAAAAGCAAGTTGTTAATAATGAGTGACCACGTTCTAATTTAATAATATTTCGGAAATTTACTTTTAAAACGATTGCCGAAGATTAGGAAAAGCGTCGAGAATGTCGTTTTAAACACTTTAATATGTATTATTCCAATGTTTGCAATAGAAAATAAAACATCCTCATTGTTGTTATATTGCAATTACCTTTCCCTCTTCCAATATTATAATTTAAAATAAATCAGAATTTTGTTGATACATTCAGGTTTACTCTAAATATGTAAGCGAAAAGAGTAGTGTGGGTGTTAATATCTTCTTTCACTGCCACGGTTCTAGGTTCAAAGTGAGGAGAAGCCACTGGCAAGGACAATAAAAAACAAGTTTCCACGAGAGACAAAATCCTGTAAGTGTTTCTGTCTTCTTTAGAAACGGATAGAAGTGCAAAAACATTAGCCCGAGTATGTGACAAATAGCAGTAAATACAATCTATCACGATAAAATTAAATGCCGACTTACATATATCTTTTTATTTGGTGTAATATGACTTTACATTTTCCAATCGGGACACTAAAAATATTTCCGCTGCATTACCAGCCATACAGGATCATGAAATTACTGGATCTCATGAGTTTTCCCCTTCACAACATAACACTTACGTGAATTTTAATCCACACGCAGTGCATTCTGTTCAAGAGATACAAGATATGTATATACATTAAGTTTCAATCGATAAACATAAATCAAATCAGAAAAAGGTTATATTTTTGTCCGTACCACAAACGGATTATTTCCCATTCAATTTCAAAAGAGTGGTTTATAAACAAACATAATACGTGGAATGGGCTATTTTGAGAAAAGAAAACCCTTCCATACTTAAGTCATCAAGTCACTAAGCAAGCGGATAGTCTCCGTTTACTTTCATGCTGGATGTTAAATTAATTTCTAAATATATTATTAATATTTCTTTGAAAGACATTGAAACCCGAGCATACATATATTCTACTTCCTATCATACACTTAAATTATGTTTCGCGGCCAGTGACACTTATATCATTTTTGGATCGTCACATTGACTCAACACAATTTTAATCCCGCAAAAATACATGCTACGGTGCATCTGAACGCGTAGGTTTCCTTCTTCAACGCTCTTACCTACAATTCTATTGCGGTTATTCGACATTTAGCGCCCACATTGCATCCAAACAGGTTTGACTTTTGCAATTTGCGATTTTTTTTCCGTTTGAATGAACATTCGACCTTTTCCATAAATAAGCAGTCTTTGCTTTATTCGAGTAAACAATAAGGAAGAAACAATGGAACTCTATTAGATGAAAATTTGGTTTAGGAGTTTGAGAAATGCTACTTTTTCACCAAAAGTCAATAAAAACTATTGATTATACTAAAAAGTAGTTTCCTAAAATTTTTTTTAGGAAACTACTTTAAAAGTAGTTTCCTAAACATTCATTGAAGTACTTCATTTTCCCAAAACTTTGTCCAAAACCTTAACCAAAATACTTTATCTGAAAACTACGATATCACTAAAATGCCAACGAAAACAACTGATTTGAAGTAAATTTACTCACATAAAAATTAACCTTACATAAAAATCGAATCTATAATTCATTTCAATCAGAACACTCGCTAGTCAAAATATTAAAAAGTGTTTTGCAATTTTCGAAATATCTAGTTTTAATGAAAATAGAACACCATATAATACACATTATGCGTTCTTGCCCTATATGAAAACATTTGATGAAAAAATTTAAAAGTCTGTTCGGGCCCACACGCAAAAGCAGAAAGGGACGTATAAATATAAAACGCTTCCTACGCCCTAAGCGGCAACACCGGAAGCGCGGCATGGGAAGTTCCATGAGCCGACCGGCACCACCGCGCCGCATGACCCAAACCTTCTAAAACCTTCTAGAACATATTCGAATTCTAGCAGTTGCCTATTGGACTGTTCAAATTCACCCCACCTCGCCATACTGCAACCGCTGGAAAAGCAGTCGCTAATTGGCCAGTTCAAATCAGTTCAAATCCCCTCTTCGCGTGCCCGATAGAACTCGCAAACCGAACAGAAATCAGTCGCTGAGTAGCACCCTTGCTAGAAGCATGTCTCGGGCTCCGTGTTAAAAGATCACGTAAATTCTTATACAGAAAGTAATATTCTGTGCTTATGTTGTAGGCCAAGTGAAAAGCCACATTGTTTTAATTTGTTGTAGTTCAGCATTGTGTATAAATCACTCTGAGAAGCAGCCAGTGCAGAAGTATATCTCGGCTCCGTGTTAAAACATCACGTAAATTCTTATGCAAAAAGTAATATTCTGTGCTTATGCTTGTGCAAGTGAAAGCCACATTGTTTCAATTTGTTATAGTTCAGTATTGTGTATGTATTGAACTAATTAATGTATTGTGATTCAAGATGGAAGATTCCTGTATTCTCACACTGAGAACAATAACTTAGTGTAATTTTATTGTAAAGAGCAATTGTGACAACTCCAAGGTAATTAAACATCATTCTGCAAGGTGAGAAGTGTGTTTCTATGATAATCCACATTATTACAAAATTCCTAACGAGCGTCGAAAGGGACTGAGTGGATTGCCTACCTACTTTCAACAACCAATAATACAGTCCACTACAAGCAAAGGTAACCCGCCACGTCCATGGTCCTTCGAGCTTCGGATATCGAACTAGTGACCCGTGGAAAGCAACCCGCTCCGTCCAAAGTCATTTTGAAAAAAAATTGAAAACGACGTAGACGTGTAATTAAAGTACCACCCAAAATTTAAAAAAAAAATAGTTTCAAATAAAAAGAGTCTCGTTCGCCCACGTCGATCGGCAAATATCCATTAAGGGAAATCCCTCATGTAATTTTAATGTGTGTGATTACAGATGGACATTTTGAAGAAAACATTTTGCGATATCAGGAACCATCCAAAACGTATTTCTGTAACATTAAGTAAATTATTAAATATATCGTAGAATATCTATATAGGAAATAAAAATAACAGTGTAATTTCATATATATCTGAATCATTTATTGGAGAAAATTCCGAGATATCTCGGAGTTCAGATTTTGTGATGGACTTCTACGTACGTTTTCGTAGAAAATAGCGACATTTAAACAAAGAGTTAGATATTCACATTGCAGTATTTTCACAGCTTAAAAAGAACAGTATTACAACAACACAGAGAGAGAGAGAGAGAGAGAGAGAGAGAGAGAGAGAGAGAGAGAGAGAGAGAGAGAGAGAGACAAAATTTCATAAATAAATATATTTATAGGTATATTTGTAAACTTTTCTGATATATTTAATATTAAATAATATCAATAAGAATAAAACATTAGTGTGTGTTAGTTGTCAGACTTACAGTTGTCTTCACTGACACGTCATTCTCCAACACGTTTAGAAACTCAAGCCTAGATAATTTGCACAATGAGCATTCAATTATGAAAATACAAGCAAAATAATTTAGCAAACAATCCGGAAGAAATATTAACGACTCCTATTATATCAAAGGTTTCCATAGCAAAGAATCTTTTCCTATTTACTTTATTCACAGACGAATCGTCCCGTAATATTTTAATAGAAAAATCAAATTCACTTCTCCTCATTACGCCCGACTGCCACCACACAACCTGCCACTGTCTCCCAGGCCCATCCTCCCACGACCGCCCACCGCGCCATCTAGCGGCGACTCGGAGGAGCCTACAGTTTCGCGGAACGCTCGACTGGCGGCGCCACGTGCCGCCGGCGCGGCGGCGAAGCGGAGCGGAGCGCTGCTATCGGCTCAACCACGCCCCCGCCTCTGGCGCGGCGCCCCGCGTTGTGCCGAACGAAGACAATCGCGAAGCGGCGTATTGTTCCGCTATCGCGGCCGGCGCGACAGCTGGCGATAGGGCACGCGACTGAGAGAGCGGGTGCGAGGGGCGGGGACGGGTGGGGATGGGGGAAGCGGGAGGGGAGGAGAGAGGGTGTGAGAGGACAACGCCCTGCTTTGAGCGTTGTATGGCATCGTTCTCCGCAGCCGTTTTCGCGTATGGAATTCCGTTGATTGCGTTGGAAATGTGTGCGATAATGCTCCGGGGAGAAAGGGATGATGAATGGTGAGCCATAGGCGACGTCGCGAAATTAGGTGAGAGTGAATTTGGCACAGTATGTAAGGTTGATGGCCAACATTGTGATGCTTTCTAAATGCTTCATTATGCTGCAGTTTGAATTAATCTGTTTTGTTGTTTCGAGGGGAAACTCGTATTTCTGTAGCCAAATGTTTGAAATAGTACGGTTTTCTATGTTACAGAATTACCAGGCATAAAATTAATTTGAATGTAACTCCAGGATATTACAGTGTATTAAGCAAATCGTTTTAGTAATATTAATGCTGATAGAAAAGGCCTATATCGATCCAAGCAAATAAAAGTAAAATCACTTGACATAGACCTTCGTACGAGTCAACTACCCATTAGGCCGTTAGAGTTACATTATATATCAGGTATACATTACCTAAAATACAAGATATTTGTTCAACACTCCGAACATGCGTGGGCTCCAATTTTACATCGGGTATTGAGCTGTCTTGGTTAATCTTCATACATGTTGATTCACTGATAACTTCAACTTACAGAGGATATTCACCAGAAACTCGAACAATATGAAATGTAGTTGAAGAAAAAACGTTTAATAAAAACAAATTGAGACAAAAAACCTATTCAAAACTTGTATTAATATTTTAAGCGCTTATATACTCATCAGTCGTCGCCAAAAGACATATGCCTTAATAACGTAATATATTATTATTATTATTATTATTATTATTATTATTATTATTATTATTATTATATCATCATCATCATCATCATCATCATAGTTGTTAACGGTGCAGAAAATGCCATTATTCAGCAATGGAGGAACGAAGTATTCAGTATAAAAACACCCACTCCTAGATTAAGAACATTTTTTTACGAATGCCATACATACGCAGAGAAAGTAGAAACAAGTGACAATAACGACTTCTGATCTTCCACGATATTACTGTGTATGCATTCACGTACAAGGAGTGTTTGAAAGTGATACGAATACACCGATATAAAACTCGAGATATGCTTATATACACATATCGACATCTCAGTCGTATTGTAGCATTGCAAATGAGCATCGACGTCACTCACTTCATTCTCACCATAATCATACATTCCATCTATTGATCAGCTGTACCACACGTACATTTTCTGAACACGGAATTTGTTTTAATGCAGTACTATTTGTTATCTCGCAGTTCTACAGCGTTCAACCAAAATTTAATTTTTCCGCCTCAATGATTCATCCTTTGAAAGAGACACGGTTATTTGAGATTTCCTTCCTACCTACGACGAACGTATCTCAAAAGTAAGCTGTACACAACATCGGCAGCACATAAGAAATCTTACTTTGTCTACACAATTTGAATGTTATTAATAGTCATAATAACGATTTAGTCGCTGTATAGTAGTTTGATACTTCATACTTTTTTCCTTAAATAGGCTATTATAGACATTATTTATAAGGACTATGAAATAGATTAAATGAATTAACAGAATCTACTGAAATTCACATTTATTATTTCATTCGTGAAATAAATATAGTATTTAACAAGTTATTTTATTAAAACTAACTAAACAAAACACATTTTTTATAAAAAAAAATAGTGATCAAAAAACATATTATTTGATCACTAATACTGGTTCTTAAAACTTATTTAAAATACATTTTCAAACACTTTTTCTACCTTAAACGTATTTTGTGTTTTTTATTTTTTAAATAAATAATATAACTCATGTACTTTCCTGATAAAACTAACATTTTACAGTTTTTCGTAGGGAGGGGGAGCTGATTCAGCATTACCCGGGGTCCAAAATTGTCTAGGTCTGGTACTGCAACTAACACGTGAAAATTGGATGCAAAATGAAGACGCACATAATTTACCCGTAGAAATTTAAGCACTAAAGACCGTAGAATGAAATATTAACCCATCGTTGGTCTCATCGAAACGTGTCTGTTATGAAAGTTATTCTTGGAAGAAGCAGCGCCTTCCTTTCCTTACCTTCTTGGAAGAACATATGGTAGAGCGCCGCCGAAAGTCAGGGTTATCAACTTGTCATTTTCGATGTGGGCTTTGGTTGAATAGCGCCTAGCGTTTACTCAAAACCCAAGATGTTTTTTTGTGCGAAAAAGAATGAGGAAAATGAGCTTTTGGGCTTCAAATATATCGAACGTCATATGTAACCCAAATTGACATTTTTATTGCACACAAGTTAACAAGGGTCTTTACAGATGATATATATTAGAATTTGACTTGAAATATTTAATGTTCATTTTAACAAAAATGGGTGATAATTTAAGTAAAGTATTTTGAAATTGACTAAATAAATATACCAGAAATGCTTTTTCATCACAATTGAAAAAAATAAAAACTAAATATCTCCAAATATTTCAAATTTCATTATTCATGAACATGTACAGAAAGTCATATTCATAACAATAAAATTGCTATGTTTCTAAATACGCGATGTCGAATTAAAAAAAAATCCGAAATCGGCATTACTTCCTACCAAAAAATAAATTTAGAAACTTTACAGTTTCATTAAGTTCCATAGCACTATTTACCTACATAAATTAATCGAATCATATTTGTTATCTGACAACATGACTCCTTTCACGTCTTATTTCCCATCTCCTTTATGAAATCCCAGTACGAAATAGTCATCACAAGGGGCATCACAAGATTAATGATACGGCATTTTGTTTCTTTTCACTTTAGAAAAATGCCTTTTAGTTGAAAAATTAATTTTATGTTAAGACAAAAGGAAATTTTAAGGTCATTATTTTTTTTTAATTAATTCCCTTTAAATGCTTTTTTTACTGATTTCATCGTTTTAATATCATTTTAATAGTATTAATGTCAAAGAATTCCTGAGTAGCTTATTCGATTTCATTGTTCTGAAATTGTAATGCCAGCGTTGTGAGTATGTAGTCTAAGATTCCTCTGACCCCAAACTACGCCATTATCGGTTAGGCCGGGATAACTGAAAAGAGAGATTTCTTAATAATGAACAGTCTAAATCAATCGTTTAGACGAATAGAAGAAGTTTCGATTTTATCAGTAACGTACCAATGGCTTGTGTTGTTCATCCGAGCTGGCTTTGATAATATTTTTATGTCATTTTTATTTTCTTTTAGGGCGTTTTAAAAAACATTTAAGAGCATTTTATTGACCATTTTTGGCGATATTTAGATCATCAAAATCCGCCCCCTTGTCATCAGCCATAAACAACATGAGTGCTTTCCCTCCTAGTTCTCAGCCTCCGGTAGTACCCTATCCGTCAGCATCTTCAGGACAATTCTCATATCTCCCTTGGCCACTGCTCTGGATTCACTCTTATCAGCATTGCGGCAGCGCAGGCGAGCGGCCATTTTTGCACGCCTTCTCCACAGCAAAAAGTCCGTTAATTAACTGCGCTTGTATGCGGCCCCGCCCCCGCCGCGCCGCGACGTCTCGCACGTCCCCCGGCTCCCGCGCCGCGCTGTTCCTCTTTTCCCTCGCTGTCAACGGCGCAGCCCTCTGCCCCCGCCGCTGGCGACGACGGGGATGAGGTGGGGGAAAGACGCTCTCGGGAGGAGGACGAGACGTCAGCGGGGACGACGCGGGTACCTCCACTGTCTTTACCACTATCACAATCTCTGCCAAGACAAGTACCGCCTCCGCTATGAACGCCACTGTACAAAAATGATTGATTGATTGTTAGTGATCCCAGGCGCGCAACTACTATGGTCATTAGTCTTGTGCGTTTAGTGCGTGTTTTTGCTCGGGAGGTGGCGGTGGTTTTCCCCCGCTGTATGGCCAGATCCGGCGCCGACCTACCGTCTGCTAACGGGGTCTTCCCCAACCAGATATACCCCACCAACGCGACACCACCCCAGCCGTGACAAGTTCTAAGCTCCCGACCGGTATGTGTGGTAGTGTAGTGCATGTTAGTGTAGGTGTGTGTGTAAGGGGTAAGCATAGGACAAGAACGAGAAAGGAAAGATCGCGCGCGGTCGTGGCCCGTTAATTAGAGTACTGCTCCGGGATTCACCTTGTGTTGATCGGAGAAATCACGGAATACTACTGATCACAACAGTCGACCGTTAGAATTATCCTCCAGACTGAATGCGACCTAGCTGAAAAGCAAGTGTCGAAAATCCTGCCGCCGTCGGGATTCAAACCTACGACCTTCCGGTCAGAGGTGGTGCAGTAACATCGGTTGATGCACTGAACCACCGTTTCCGGTCTGTACAAAAATACCATTACCACCTCCGTCAATATTACCATCCACCAAAAGCGTCTCTAGCTAGCAATACCATCTGTACCCAGCAATACTTTCTTCACTCAGCAATACCACCTCCAGAAATATAACCACCACCAAAATCACCACTTTCACTACTATCTTCTCCCTTACTACTGTTCACTAATATCACATACCTTTTCCATAACACCAATACTAATAGACTATTGTATAATTATTACCACTAATAACTCCACCCCTAACAAATTACTTTCATTATCTCCAGTTTTACTAGAACCACTGCCGATCACGCAGCAGCAGGTTGCAATCGCCACTTCCATCAATTTAGTTTTTTCTCTCATTGTTCATTATCATCGCCATCACTTTCACTATCACGAAAACCATTCTCTTCGCCACCATCATCACTGCCAACACTCATGTCACTTAAGGAACTTCCAGGACCATCAAGTTTGCACTGGTTCATTACCACACCATACTACCAAAACTATCTCCATCATTAGTAGAAATATCAACAGTTTCACCAGTTCTAGTACCATGATCAGCAACCCCACTTTCCGCCCCCATTCACCACCTACCTCGTTGCATGTCACAGCCACCTCTGGTTCCAACGCTTCAGTTTTATTATTCAGGTAGGCAACACGAAACCGATGGGGTTAAAGCATTTGCTAACCGATTGAGAAAATTACACTCTGTAACCACCACCTGCATCGATCCTTGTACACCAGGCGAATGCCGGAGCAATACCCTTACAAACAGGCTACGGACCGCGCGCGATATTTCCTTCCTCGTCCTTGTCCTATCCTCACCCCTTACACACACAGAGTAATTTGCACATCACTACGACATAATCCGGGAGACCGGTCGGCAAGTTCGAATTTGTCCCGATTGGGCGGTGCCCCGCTGGTGGGAAATACCTGGTTGGGGAAATCCTGCTAGTCGATGGTAGGTCAACGCCGGATCTCACCATCCAGCGGGGAACGATTACTCCCAATAGTGGGGACGATGACGGCGGCAGGATTTTCGACTCTAGCTTTTCAGCTAGGTCGAATTGAGTCGCTGTCTGGAGGAGAATTCTAGCGGCCGGCTGCTCTTATCGGTAGTTTTCCGTGGTTTCTCCGATCAACACCTGGCGAATGTCGGAGCAGTACCCTATCAAACGGGCCACGGACCGCGCGCGATCTGTCCTTCCCATTGCTTGTCTTATCCTCTCCCCTTACACACACACACTTACATTAACATGCACTACACTACCACATAACCCGGGAGACCGGTCTGGGGCTTAGAGCTTGTCCCGACTGGGGCGGTGCCGCGCTGGTGGGAGAGTCCTGGTTAGGGGGAAACCCCACTAGCCGACGGTAGGTCGCCGCCAGATCTCGCCATCCAGCGGGGGAAGATCACCGCCATCTCCCGAAAAAAACATGCACTACACTAACGGGACTAATGACCAGAGCAGTTGACGCGCCCGGAAACCTGAAAAATCAATCAATAAAAAAACTAACAAAACAATCGATGGATCCTTGTTGTCTCATTCGAACACACTGCAAATAGAAAACAACACCACCAATACCACTACCAGCACCAACTGCTCCCAACACCAATTGCAACATCACCAGTACTACCATCACCGTTAACATCTTCTTCCTCTCCATGTTGGCTTGCGGTGTTTTCCCCAATTCAGAAACCAATCTCCCACAAGCGGGGCTCCGCCCCAGTCGGGACAAGCTCTAAGCTCTCGGCTTGTCTCCCAATATGTTTGGTATTGTAGAGAATGCAAGTGTATGTTCCACCAATAGAAACACTACTAGCACTACCTCAGCTACTACAACCACCACTATTACTTTCATTCCCAGACCCCGCAACCTTCATGGGAGAATAATTACCATTTGTTTACCGTTATCCAACTGACACAGAACAGGAATTCAAATGAGCTCCACATAAATGAACAATAATATTAAGCACAGACACAAGCGACGCGGAAGTATAAATTACGTATGCGCGCTTGTTTTCAGTGAACTTGAACTGCATTCTTTTATTATTGTAATGTACTATTCGTGTTGGTGGTAAATCTACGACCAGTTGTGACAGGCGAGCCACGAAATATCATATTACATATCACCGCTGCTCGTACTTCGAGCAGACGCCGCCACGGCTGTCGCTTCCCCCTTGATGTAGCCCTCAGTACCAATAGCACCGACATCGACTACCCAAGGATGATTCGATGTCAATAAGGTCATTAAAAAGGGTACTCCAATTGGGACGTACTCAAAAGTTGTTGTTTTCATTAAGGATTGTTGTCTTTGCTTTTTTTATAAAAGAAAGTGGAATTATGAGTTATCCTGTATTTCCCTTCCAATTGTATTTTCGTCAATATTTACCTTTTTCCTTTTTTTCTATCTTCGCAACATTGTTGCTCTTATCGCCCTTACCCAATGACGGTAATTGTTCAAAGGCAAACACCATTGCCATATTGAGGTGGCGTTCTACTCCTGATAGAGGCGAATTTTCGACTGTAGCTATATAGATGAAACTGGAGGAGAATTCTAGTTGTGAGCTGTTCTGGTAGTTTTCTGTGCTTCTTGCAATCAGTATCAGAATAATACCGGAAAATTTCCCCAACAAGCGGGCCAAAGACCAGTGCAATCATTCATTCCTCTTCCTTATCCTATCATATCCCCTTGAAAGCATACTTGTTCTTGCATTTATACTTACATGCACTACATTTCTACATATCTCGAGAGATTAGTAATAAACTTCGAGCTTCTCTCGGCTGGGGCGGGATCCGCTCGATGAAATATTTGGAGAGGAAAATCCTCCACCAGACGACATTAGGTTGGCGTCGGATCTTACCATTCGGTGAGGTAAGAAAATCGGTACTCCCAGGAATAAAAAATAATTACAATAACCGAACTAACAAACTAACCAGGGATCGTGTGCGATCTTTCCCCCTGCAGTGTTGTCCCATCCTCTCCCCTCACACTAATATTGCACTCCACTCTCATATATGTCAAGAAAGCAGTGGAGAGCTCAGAATTTCTCCCGGCAGAGAATGTATTGATAGGGGAGATTCCAGGACAGACATAACTCGTAAGACATCGTGTAGATGACTGTAGAATCTCACATTCCAGCGGACTAGGAACACCGCGAACTCCTAGAATATAATATTCACTCTTCTTACAGGACTACTGATCTTAGTAGTTGACGTAGCAGAAAGCAATATGCGCTCTCACTTGAAATTATAGAGTGTTACAACAACTTGTTTTACAAATTCTGCAAATCTGCAGGGTGTGAGGATTACCACAGCGCAGTGGCAAAGATTCCGAGAATGTTTAGCATGTTCTGCCTGTCCTAATATATTCATTACATTATTAATCACGCTATGACAGTATCTAAACAAATGAAAAATAATCCAGACACAAAATAAAAAAAATGTAGTCAGACCCAAGACTCACACATGTTTGTCTATACATGTCGACGCACTGAATTCGAAGCCAGAATTGCGCCATCACCTTTCATATTCTTATTGCGAAAAACAACCGTGAAATTTACAATTTATAAATTCAAGGTGGTTTTCTTTTGTAATTTAAAAAGTACTTAAGAGTTGTGGTACAATACTAGCTTCGGATTCTGCGCATCGACATGCATAGAGAAACTTATATCAAGTATTTGCGTCAGGCAACTTCTTGTATTTTGTGTGCCTATGTATTTATATTGAAATTTGCGGTAATTAGACTGCGATTTTGTGTGCTATTCGTAGGCAACATTCGAAGCACATCAATGCAAGCACTCGTTCAGAAACGCATTGGAGACGGTCGGCGCATGTGCTGAGTGTCATTTACAGTTTGGAAAGGAGGGGGATTTACTGCCCTTTTTGGGGGTTATTTAAGATCGCATCAACATCTATGTCATTAGCGAACACTTTTGTTATTAAAGTTAGGGTAACTACGAAGATGAAACGAAATGGTGATGATGAGGGGTGAAAGGACGAACATAAATACAACCATGCGCGAGGCGGGACTCGAACACGTGACCCTTTCGGTCCGAGATCACTACAAGCCAGCGATCTCTGCCAATTTTGTCTGTAGAATAGTTCTCTTGAGGAGGTTTTTCTCATGCAGTTTCGGGGGCGAGGAAAGCGACGGCATAGTCGCCTGGCAGTGTAAGAAATTGAGAAGCTAACATAGTGACACCAGATGTAGATTTGGGGAGATAGGCGCTGAGTTGCTATATTCAGCTCACGTAACTACATCCTCCCCTACCTCTATGGACTTCCCCATGATCCGATGTTGCACTGTTTATGAGAGGGCGGTAGATTTCAACAGTTCTATTAGTGTTTAAGTGCATTTAAAGTTAAAGTATGAAGTATCTATATTGATTCTTGTTCACATGTAAAATGCCGTTCGTCCCGTGTATTTTACTGAAAAACAACCTTTTTCGTGACGTGAAGACGTTAAAACTACTTTATAAAAAGTTAAAAACGTGTACCAAAGATGAATGTTGGAAAAGTTTCAGAATATTGAGGCAAAACGTAGGTACACAAATTTAAAAGTGATTGGTTGTGCTGTAGCCAATATTTTTTTAAAAATATTTTAATTCCCTTGTTTAATTTTAGTGCCCAATATTGCGAATGGATTACGGTAAGGATGGCATGTCATACGATCTACGATGATAATGTACGTAATACGATCTAGTAATAGTTCCACCTCTAATTTAACTAATGGAATGTTTAAAACAATCAGATTTCAGTGAAATTCTGAAATTTATCAGCGTACTTTCTTCTATTTGTGAAAAGAATTAAAGAAAATATTTGGAGACAGTTCTGAAAAGAATTGAAAATGTGACTTCGTGTAAGTGGTCTCAAAATTAAAAATGTCCTTTTCAAATTCACGGAGCATCGACTTCGCCCACACGGAGAATATTAGTTTTGGAGAAAATCCTATGAACTGTTCAGGTGATAGTTCTAACCATACGCGAACAGAAGCAGACACAGTCCGAGACAGTCCGAGAAAGGCAGAAATAGGCAGATCTAGAGAGAGAAGCAGACCCAGACAGAGACTGAGACAGACTAAAAATGCCAGAGAGAGAGACATCGAGCCCACCAGACCTTTGGCCACGCAACCGCAACCGACGTAACCGCCTAACGTAACAATTTCATTTGACACCAATATAAATAAGTTTCAAATTTTACAGAACCAATTTGGAAGAAAAAAAACCCTACGAAATTTTATGAATTCTGTTTCTTCCTAGCTGTAATTTTAAATAATAATAATAATAATAATAATAATAATAATAATAATAATAGTAATAAGAAAGGAAAATATAATTTTCAAAATGAAATACACTTCTATTCTAATGTGGATGTTAGCCAAATAACAGCGTGATATTCGTGAAAGGTAGATTGAGGTAACTCAGGAGTTGAATGTTAGATTCATGTTTTATAATGCCTTTTATTGTTTTAAAATTTATAGGATCTTTATTATGTATTTTTGACAAAAGAAGTAGATGGAAAGTTTGTCGCATGTTCTGAACACAAAAGCAACGAAACAGGATATCGGATAAGTCAAAAGTACAAAATTATCTTATATTACTTCTAGTTAATATTAATGTTTGTGCCTTGACTTGAACTTGTCTTCTATTCTTTTCTCAATCAGCAGGATTTTGTTAGGGAAAATACCTTTAACGAACGAATTAAATAAAAAAAATGCAAATACTATGAATGACATTATTTTATAAAAAGTATATAATAAATAAAATATAAAAATGAGGTAATTTATGCTTCTAACACGCATTCAAGAACGGTGAGCTACACTTCGATCAACGGTGTGACGAGAGTAGGCTCTATCCACACAAGGTTAACTCATCTTCCCTACGTAGCTCACAAGTTCTTCACAAACCACCCTTTTATAACTTCAACAATGTATATACTTCAGAAAAATCCTTCTTTTAAGACCATAATGAAGAACAGATACTACATAACTTTCAATGCTTTTTTTTCCTATATTTCCCATACTGAATCAGTGATATTTTGTATAATTATGAGTCCTCTGGCCCCAAATTCAATAAAATTAATTTATGAAAGCTTAGCTTTTTAATTAAAATTAAGTAGAAAACGTAAAAAAAATTAATGTAGGGAATCATGTATACTCCATCACTAAAAATAGATTTTTAAAAAATGTCTGCGCATGAGCTGGTCGCTAAGAAACACGGCTTTCCTCCGGCCCGGGTGACGACCGCAGGCCGTGGCAGCCCTCGAGCTCGCTCCCAGCACATGGCGTCCTCCGCCAACTGCGAGCGACCTCCCCTGCCCGCCCCCCCCCCCTCTGCCGCCGGCCTCCCCGACCCAGTTGCGGCCCCGCGCAGCCGCCGCCGCCGCCGATCGAGGGCGCGGTAAATTAATTCCGAATTACGCGGTGGCGGTGACGGCGGCGCGGAGGGGGCGCGGGTGGTGCGAGAGGCGCAGTCGGTGGAGGGAGAGAGAGGCAGATACAGCTAGAGCTTTGCAGAGAGACAGAGACACAGATCGAGTGACACAAGCAGGCACAGAAGACGGAAAGAGACAGACAATGAGAAAGATGTAGAGTCAGAGAGGAAAGAGAGACAGGGAGACGGAGCCAGAGGGGGACAGAGAGTGACAGACACAGATCGAGTGACACAGACAGAGACTTAGAAGAGAGAGAGGGAGAAAAAAGAGAGACAGAAAGAGAAACAGGGAGAGAGACGGAGAGAGAAAGACACACTGGGAGGCAGACAGAGAGATACTGAGAGACACACAGATGGATAGTGAGAGACGGAGACGAGTAGTGGGCAGGGCAGTGCAAAACGAAGAGGCGGCAGGCACGTCGAGGGACGGGGGCGGGAAGGACTGTTTGATTGATGTTCCCGAACACATTTATTGTTATTCTAATTCATCCCGTTAGTGTAGTGATTTTTTATCCGAGAGGTGGCGGTTTCCTCTTTCGTTGATTGATGAGATCAGGTGCCGACCTACTCATCTACTAGCAAAGAATTTCCCTCAGCAGGTATTTCTTCCAGCGAGACATGGCACCAGCAGGGACAAGCTCTAAGCTTCGTAAGTAATGTAGTGCATGTAAGTATCCGTGTAACGAAGACAAGGGGAGGGTCAAGGAAGAAGAAGAAAATATCGCGCGCTGTTTGTAGTCTGTTAAAAACTACTCCCGTAGTCAATTGATTGTGATTGAAGGAACTGCGAAGAACTACCGATCAAAAAATTCATCCGCTAAAATGTTCCTTCTCATATAAAAGCTGAATTCGACTTATAGTTATATCTATTGTGAAAAATTCGCCACCGTCGCGATTTGAACTCTGGGAGTTCCCAGTAAGAGTTGCTACAGAGACAGCAGCAATGTTGGCTCTGAGCTAAACTTAGCTTGTGAGAAGGGGAAAAGGAGGCGCAAGCAACGGAGTGGGGAAGGCGAGCGCGCTAGAGATATCGCTGCCAGCGAAGATGGAGGGTAGAGGAAAGCGAGAACATGTCGCACACTGGGTCGAAACGCTCCACAGAAGGCGCATAAGAAAATAATTATTGTGCGATGCAGTATTTCCTACACATTGCAAGAGACATTTCTTGAAAAACTTTGGCATATGAAGGACACTCAAACCTCAAGAATCTTTCGCATCTTCCTAAAGATTACCTTCTAAACTCCCAAGTGGCTTGAAAAGGACTGGATTCACAACTGGTGTAGTAGTGTGGTGCATGAACGTGTACGTTTAAGACTGTGTGTAAGCGGAGTGGAGGGAGTAAGAATTGCGCGCGATCGATTACCTGTTTGTTGGGCTCCGGCATTCACCGAAAAAAAAACAACAACCATGGAACACCACCGACCAGAGATACCGACTACTAGAATTCTTCATGGAGCGGTTGAATTTGACTTCGCTCTGCAGCTGGTGTCGAAATAATGCCATCATCTGGACTCGAACCCTACGACCAACCGGTCAGAGTATACTGAAAGAAAACAGGAATGCTGTTACTGACCGAGTTCAACTGATCCACCTATTGAGGAACGACTACGAAGTATACGAAAGCGAATGGGCACGGCATTGAAAGCAAAAGCTATGAGAACGGGAGGAAGGATCGTGGGGATCATGAGGAGAAATGTGTAGAGACGACCCTCGCAGCTGAATGGCAAAGGTCTCCAAAGGTGGAGGACACGCAACGGCTGCCGTGGGAATACACCACTGTCGTGCCCGTCTGCAACAGCTTAGCGGAAGCCCCTTTGCTTCTGAAGAATCGACGTCCGGGAGGCCCTAGATTTGGACGGTGCAACTTTTTCAATACTAGCTGCATCGCTGAGTTGAATTCAACCACTGCTGGACGGTGAATTTTGGCGGCACGCTGCTCTTGTTTATGAATTTAAGTAGTTTCTTCTATCAAAACCAAGTGGATGGTGTAACAGTGCAGTTCAAACTCTGACCTGACATTCGCGATCTCCTTCCACGACTGGTCTTTCTCGACCATGAAGAAAGGTTTACATGGTGATGGAAATGAGTCATTAAAAACCATTATCGAGGGAAGTGAGAGCGAGACACGTAGGATGCCTATTAATCAGAAATAATTTTCTTCATTCCTGAAATAATTTGGCTGTTGACCTATGTTACTTAAAGCATTCCGTCAACCATACTGAAATGATTCATTTCTCACGAGTTCCAAACAAAGAAAGTGAGCAAGACACAGAATCCCATCATCAGCTTTTCTTGAGGCAGTTCTGTTAGAAGACGCAGAAAGACTCAGAAATAAGGATTCCGATAACAAGTCACGAAAGTTGAAGCTTGAAGACGCATCGGCGACAGCCACTTCAGTGCCAGAATATCCTATATTTCGAGCAAAATAATCACAGTAGGAATCAACTCTACAGCTAAGATGAACAGAACTGCATCATTGTACGCAAAATTGTAAAGAAAAAATTAAAGATTATTTTGAGAAAATGATTGATTAATAATTGCCTATATTTCACGCAAAATTTCGTAAAAACTTTCCACATCGATCAAATGATGAAGAAAGGTAGACAGGTTGTGAGGTAGGTACCTGACTGGAGAAACCCTGGTGCAAAGAAGTTAGTTTTTTAAGCACGTTTACACGACAATAACAGCGACGAAAGGACCGTAAGATGGGGTGACAACGAGAATGAGTCAGAGAGATCACGACGGTACCAGCAAAGGAGATTGGGTGCTGGTGGACCTGAAAGATGAAAGAGAGGAAAGAAGCAAGGGAAGCCAGAGGGGCACAGGTGAGGGCGGAACCGCAGGTGATATCGTTGGTGGGAGAATAAATGGGCACTAGCGGAGAGTGAGAAAGGGAGGGAGAGGGAGAAAGAGAGGAGAGAGAGAGAACGGGCATTAGGAAGATGGTAAAGAAGGAATGAGAGGTAGGTGCGGGTGATAAAGAGCCAGGGAGGTGGGGTGATTCAAATTCAGCACGGGGGAGATTTATAAGAAGCGGTAGGTCGCGGTCGGCAAGGGTGAGTGAGTGGCCGAGATTGTGGAGCAACAACTGCATATGGAGACAGAGAGATGGGCGACGATAGCAATGAATGTAGCATGACGAAATTAGAGGGGGATGAAGCGACGAATGGGGGCAGTGGTGGCGAGTCCAAAGAGAGAAAATGGGGTGAGGGCGGCGAGGGCGGCGAGGGCGGCGAGGGCGGCGAGGGCGGCGAGGGCGGCGAGGGCGGCGAGGGCGGCGAGGGCGGCGAGGGCGGCGAGGGCGGCGAGGGCGGCGAGGGCGGCGAGGGCGGCGAGGGCGGCGAGGCGGCGAGGGCGGCGAGGGCGGCGAGGGCGGCGAGGGCGGCGAGGGCGGCGAGGGCGGCGAGGGCGGCGAGGGGGCGAGGGCGGCGAGACAGCATGGACAAAGAAAACGATGTAGAGGAAGGCAAATCGGGCAGGAAGGGCGCGAAGACCACGATGTCGGTGGGAGTGGCCGAGAGGAGGGATGGGATCCGGGGCCGGGTCGAGGCACGAGGCCGCGGCGGTGGTCGCAGGTTACGGGAGGGCGGCGCCCCCGGGCCTCGGCCGCGGCCCGACGGGGGTTCCGGAAGGGCCGGGCGGGGGCCTTCCCCGGGGGGCCCCGGCCCCCCACCGGGGAGCCCCCACCTCACCTCGCTCAGCGGAGCCACCCTGTCGTTCGCCCCAGCTCCTCGTTGAAACAGCACTGTGGCCCTAGCAGGTCTTTCTGTCTGTTCTTGGCGCGACAGCCCGCATAAGGGCCATGGCCTAACAGCAGCGTCCCGGCCTCGCGGTCTTGTGGTTAGCACGAAGACATCATACCGTACAGACACCATGCCGTATTCTGGTCTTCTGAACCTGAGAAGTGAGTTTTCTCATCGTCACAGAGCAACATATACTGAAACGTACAAAGACTAACGCACATTATAATCCTTCCCGACCAGGAATCGAACGTCGCGTCATTGAAAGCGAGCACGCTGACCAATGAGCTAAACCGTGCGGGCGGCTCTAGTATGACACTGAGAAAATAATGTTAAACATTCAACTCTGTTATCAATTTTATAATATATTTAAAGATATAAGGGTTTTCGTTTAGAAAGGAATTTGAGCTCAACTCAACTAAATTTCCGAGATGTTTCACCTACTGATGGGCTATAGAGAATCATTTGATAACACACCTACGTTTCGATTGCCGACGGTTGGTAGATTTTTCGAATTCAGCTGCTGTCTAGAGGACAATTGTAGCGTCGGCTGCTGAAATCGGTAGTTTCCCATGGTTTCTCCAATCAACGCCAGGCGAATGCCGGAGTAGTTCCCAAACAAACGGGCCACAGGCCGCGCGCTATTTTTTTCCTTCTTCCTTGACCCAACATATTCTCTTAGTCACACACGTAATCCACTACACTAGCACACGTGTCAGGAGACCGGTCGGGAGCTTAGAGCTTGTCCCGGCTGGGGCGGTGCCCCGCTGGGACCTGGTTAGATCAAAAAATCACTTTTGAATTCGGGGGTAAAACGATTGCAACGTAAACAAAGAAAATGACATGAGGTTCTAAGCAAAAAAGCTTTTCATAGAACGATGTCGTAATAGACGAACCTCTCATTATACATGAGAATGAATTTGTATGTGATATTTCAATATTTCTGCAGATCGTCCCGATTGCTAAGAAATTTTGATAATTTTGGGAATATATAAAACAAGGTGAAAAGGTCAAACACATGATGTTTGTAGCTCTGTTATATCCCATTGAACAACTCAAACAATTTTTGGAAAAATCTAAAGGGATCATGGATTTTTAGGACGATTTCATATGGAATTACCCATATGTTATTATCTAAAGAAATAATTTTGAAGACCAAAATTCATGAAGAAAACTACTTTTGTTACAAAATAGTATAAATATATACTTTCGTCTTCGAATATATTTCAATATCGGTATTCTCTACTAAGGTGGCTGAGAGCACCAACAGATGTCACAGGAGTGCCTCTGAGCGGGAGGTGCTAAGGTGCGAGTCTCGACGGTGGCGGGATTTTCGACACTAGCTACAGAGATACTAGGTCGAGTTCAACCGCTGTCTAGAAAAGAAGCGGCTGGCTGCTCTTATTTGCAGTTTTACGTCGTTACTCAGATCAGTATCACGCGAAAGTCGGCTACTCAGGATCAATGCCAGGCGTAACATGAGGTTCAGGGGCCGCTCGCGATCTTTCCTTCCACTTCCTTACTTTATTCACGCCCCGTTACTTACATTCTAACAAAATTACACTTACATGCATTACACTTCGATACTTCGAGCGACCAATGGGAAGTTTAAAGCTTGAACCGACAGGGGCAGTACTCCGCTGGTGGAAGATACCTAGATGGCGAAATCCTGCAAGTCGAAGCGTAGATGATCCAGTGAGAAGGAATATTACCACCAACTACAGTGATATAACCATTAACTACACTTATGGGTTTACTACACTGACCCAAGCATTTCGCGCACCCTGAAACACAAATCAAACAACCGGTATTGCTATTCCACAATATTATCATTCTAACTAACTACCAAAAATTAAAGCAGGCCGATTCATTCGAAACATTCCATTCGTCTCAATCTGTTCTTACTTCTATCTCTTTCTTTAACTTCCATCACACTTCACCAATTTCAATTCCCTCGTACCGTTTGCTCTGTCACTATATTTCTCTCTCTTTCCCTCTCCTCGCTAGCTCTCCCTCTCCCTGCCTCTCTGTCTGTCCGTCTGTCTCTCTCTCTTCCCTGCCGCCCCCACTTTTACACACGGCCATCACCACTCCGTCTCTTCTGACCCCGCCTTCTGTGTCTGCGTATCCCCACAGGGCTTCTCGGAGGGTGTGAACAGGGCCCCTTCGCTTGCAAGCGTACACGACGACCTCCAGGAAATGAAGTCCGCCCTCCCCCGACACATCCCTGCTCCCACACGCACAAGAGAGGCACGCTGCTACTTGCTCCCAGCGCTGCCACATTCCTCCTAATAAACGGCGTATTGTGGTTCTAAAAATGGCACTAAACGAAGGCCAGGAAAATTGAAAACGGCCTTTCCGTTTTAATAAAACCCTGTACATTTTAATGGGTGCTAGGAAAATGTCATAGTTATGACTTAAATGATTTAGATTTCAACGCGGTCTAAGTAAAACCTTAATTATAGAATCGTAAATTATAATGACTCGTAATAAACACACAAAAACTACAGTTTATTTTGTAATGTATAGTTTTAATCAAAATGTAATTATCTTTTCTTTATTCTCGTTGTGTTAATAAACAAAATTTAATTATTTATTGCTTCTTTTTGTCTGTACGGATTTATTAAAAGAAATTCTATATTTGAAAAGTGCAACGACAAAGGTGACTCATATTCATCGGATTAAATACATATTGGTTTTGACGTCACTACGAATGGGAATTTCTATTTTTAGTTTCATTCCCAACATATTTTAAATTCTGTAGATTTTTTGCTTTTAGTGTACTAAACCTATTTCAAGGGACAGTGAACAATGTAATTAACAATTCTCCATGAACCCTGAATGACAAATTAATTTTAAAAATTAATGTTGATTTTATTTTCTGTTGAAAGGGTTTTCATTGCCAACAGATCAATAGCATAGCCTCAGTTATTTGATATACCTATTGAAATGGAAACCTTAATAAGAAATGTTGAGGAGAAAAGAGTGCATTTTTCTCCTTTCGTTAGTACTTCTCAAACTTCACAGTATTATTTATATTTTATTTAATTTCTTTAACAATCCACTCTTTATGTTGATTTTTAACTTTTTTATTAAAACATACGAATAACTAATTAAATTCCCTATAATCTTGCCATTATTTGAGTTTGGTTTGATTTGATGTTAACTCTTACACAATTCAAAATATTCCCTATATCTACCCTCCTTTTCAATCGTTTTCCCATCTCTTACTTCAGCCTCATTCGTACGCCGAACTTCAAACGAATATTCTCCATATTTCAAAAGAAATAAAATGCTGGGTTCAGTGACTTTTATTTTAGAGAGTATGCTATACGTATAATTATCAACGTATCATATTATCCTGATTTACATAATATCCATTCATTTTCTTCAACATTCTTTTCTCCAGTACGGTGCCATGTTTTCTTTTTTCATTGGGTTCTGCGAGTTAGTTTATTATATTTGCTATTACATTTACATGCAATGGGAATTAATTGGTCAAAGATTTATCGGTAAAACTATTGTTGAATACGAATGGAAACGCCTAGTCGTTGAAAGTAATGCCAGTTTTCGTTCAAACATGTAAACCCTTCCTGTGAAATATCGCAAACGATGTGTTACTTCGGCTGAACGAGTCACGTCGAAGAGTGCCCCAATATCCGATACATTTGACAACCGTCGTAGCTCTCGGGGCCAGAGGACAACTTCCGAGAATCCGACAGCGTGAAAAAAATGAAACTGGGAGAGGATATTAATCTCAATTTGAACGCGTGAACGCTTTAGAATGATTGCATGGACGACGGTACCGTCCGCAGAGTGGCATCGATGAAAACATCGGAAGCAACGAAGACTACTCAAGGCTGAAAGTCACGTAGCCAAATATTGTTTAAAAATTGCGTTTTACCTGTGTCAAATGGTATCTAAAAGCTAGTTATTCCTATCTGAACTCTTAAGACTGAATGCTAATAGTTTCTCTTCCGAAAAAACCTTTTCATGAAGATTCGTAAGTTTGAAAGAAGATCTTCAACATTTCAGGAAGCAAATGCAATGAACTAGAGTCTTATATTTCAAGATTAACTTCAACGGTTTTCGGATACCGTTTAAAAAGCTTATTTTCAAAGTGACGTGTCATAATTTCTATTGGTTTTCTAGTTTTACGAATCAAATTCTTTTAAGATGCTTCTCCATCCTGTTGCCAAATATTGTTTAAAAATTGCGTTTTACCTGTGTCAAATGGTATCTAAAAGCTAGTTATTCCTATCTGAACTCTTAAGACTGAATGCTAATAGTTTCTCTTCCGAAAAAACCTTTTCATGAAGATTCGTAAGTTCGAAAATAAGATCTTCAACATTTCAGGAAGCAAATGCAATTAACTAGAGTCTTATATTTCAAGATTAACTTCAACTGTTTTCGGATACCGTTTAAAAGAGGGTAATGCAGTTTAAATTAATTCTTCGGAAATCTGAAGCGAGTACGTAGTGGGTTTTATCCTGGTTTGCCAAAGTTAAATGACACCAAACAGGCTTGAAGTGGGAGGGCAATGGTTTAGGATATTTATATTAATTAATCTAATATATCAATATAAGGTCTTTAAATACTTCAGAATTTGGAATGATACGAAAGTTAATGACATTTCAAATGAAACAGTTTTCACTCTGGAAACACGCTAATGACGTATCTCCGTTAATGCTATACTCTGAGTTTAGATTACAAGAATATAGTATAAAAGAATGCGGTATAAAAGAGTATTGAATAAGTTCAATTCTTGTCAGAGAGCAAAGATTTCATTGTAGAGATTGCTTCATTGTTTCGCGTCAACAACCGTACTCATTTAAGTGTAGTGCATGTTTAAGTGTCCCTTAAATGAGGTGAAAGTTTTATCACGGAATGTTGCTGTATTCTACCATCTAGCAAGTGTCGAAAATCCCGCCATGCTCGGCACCGAACATCAGAACCTCCCGGTGTGACATCAATTGATGCTCTGAGCCACTTCAGTCGGACGGACGTTGTAATCATATTTATGATGGGTACCTTACAATACCATACTTATATACCTTACCTTACCATACTTATGATGGGTACCTTTAGAAACACAAGGGAGCAAAAATCTTAACACTTCTAAAGAGAGAACCCGAGAACACTCACAAATGCTTGCAAATCCTACCTCATTTGGTGTACAGTGAAGCTGCTAAAAAATCCTAAGTGAAATCAATCACAATTTAATATAATTTTTACATCCTGGATCTACAACGAGGTGGTAGCAACTCAACGCATTAAAATACAAACTTCAAAAGAATATTATTAAAAAATAATCACATTGAAAACAATTTCTTCAAATTGATTGAAAACAATTCCATCAAATTTATTGAGAGACAAAACTACGCCTGACATTACAGAAGTAACATAATGTGATAAAAGTTAAAACTATTTAGGGTTTAAAATAAGAAATAAAATATGGTATGCATTTGTGGACATTTGTATGTAGAAATAAAATGTATTGCTGCACTTTTTATAATGCTTTAATCAACGAAGGTTTCATTTAAATACAACAGGAATGGCTCAAAATTTGTATATTAATGAAAAACGAAAAAGCGGACAATGTTGTTTCCCAACGACAACTTTTATTGAAGACTCAGGTCAAACTAACAGCTCAATTTTTCCTTTAGTAGTATCGAACAGCAATATCTCTAAAACATTTTGCCTTTACACGAAAGAAATAGGATACAGTTTCCTCAAAACAACTTATTCATTCTAATAAAACGAATACATCTCGCCAAGTCTCACAAGCTCTCGAACATGTTTTCAATCTGACCCAAAAGACTGGGTGCTCCTGATGAAGCGTTTCATGGGATTTGAGAAACGTAGCAGTAAAACTGGAAGTGCTCCTCACAAAGAAGTGAACTGCGTACACAGCCGTTATTACATTGCACGAGCCCCGGATTCTGAGCTGACCGTCCAACACCGGAGCCTTTTGAGATCCTCGTAATCCCGAAAAGTGATCCTCCTACAATAGCAAATAACAGTTCACTGCTCGAAAGTAAAAAAAGAAAGAGCAATGGTGGAAAAAAGGCGAAATTGACGTGACGAAGAAAAGAGGAAAGAATAAAGAGAGTAATGAAGTAACACAATGCTTTGAAGAAGAGGATGGATAAATAAATAAATAAATATATAAAAAAATAAAAAATAACAGTTGTACACTAATGGGTGTCAACGGGCACAAATGGGGGTCAACGTTGGACCTCTCAACGTACTTTTATCCTTCATCTTTGCTTAGGTTAGGAGCAACTTTCTCATCGTTTAGGATTTTATCATTAACATTGCTATTATTATTATTATTATTATTATTATTATTATTATTATTATTATTATTATTATTATTATTATATATCATTATTACCTTTTTAACGGTTAGTGATAGCTTTGGCTTCCATCGCTTTGTGGATATTTAGTTAAAAATGTAAACCTTCGTCATTCGTAATCGCTTCGCAAATGTTTTCTCTTAAAGTCAGGCCAGATCATACAAATGTTGCAATATAGTTTTAGTATCTGACTATCTAGATAAGAGATGTACAATCGGAGGAACATTGTAAATTTTGAACTAGAAAAAGAACTTTGTCATCCGTGTTCCCGCAGAAAGGACCGCAGATACAAAAAATGTTCAAAATGTGTTGTTCACTGGATACGGCCAGCTGCTCTGATCGGTAGTTTTCCGTGGTATCTACGATCAACACCAGGCGAATGCTGGAGAAGTACCCTAACAAACGGGCCACGAACCGCATGCGATCTTTCCTTCTTCTTCCTGGTCCTATCGTCACACACACACACACACACACACACACACACACACACACATGTACTACTCTTCCACACATGCCGGGGGACCGCTTGGGGACCTAGAACTTGCCTCGGCTTGGGTGGTTCCCAGATGTGGGAGATACCTGGCTGGGAAAACCCCGCTAGACTATGGTGGTCGGCGCCGTATCTCGACATCCAGCGGGGGAAGACCATCGCCCCCTCCCGATGAAAAACATGCACTACTACTAATGACCTCAGGACCTGACTAGTTGACGCGCCCGGAATCACTAACTCAATCAATCAATCAACAATCAATCAATCTTTGGATTCCGGAATTGCATTGGTATGCGTTTTTTAAGTAGTATACCAGAAAATTATTGGAAAATATCACGATTGCGCTAAAAGTCCAGCCATCCATCTATTGAGAGCGTAGGCTTCCGCGGCCGGAGTCATGATTAACTTGGGCGTAGTACGGCAGTACTACGCCTGAGAAGGTCGCAGAATGGCGACCGAAACGTTGGCACCTGTGCCCTGGGCGCGCGTCTCCCGGATAGCCAAGTTAATCATCTATCTATTCATCTGTACAACAGTTTCCCAATGGGGTCGGTACAACGCAGCAATAACAGTAAAAAGAGAAAAAAGGAACATACCAAATGTCCCAGGAATAAAATGTAACGGGTTGCATTGATCCATCCTTTCCGAAGTTTATTTAAAATATATGTAATTATTATCACTTTAAGTGTATAGAAAAAAGCATTTCCTTCTCTGAATTATTATGTTCCATCATACCCCAAATGATCAATATGACATGTAAGTCTCACTAACAATTCCTAAACAACATTAAAAACAACTTTCAGTAATAAATAATGAAATAGCAACTAAAAAGTAACTTAAATACATAGTAATGTTTCAAAATTTAACAACAATTGATCACGAAAGGGTAAAAAGGTGTCCATGAATGAAATCCCTATCTATAGTCTACATTTATACAGAAATCCTTATTTTGGGTACAAAACTGCTTCTAACCCTTAGCCACCTGCACTAATCTTAAACCAATAGAGCTGATGTGTGAGCATTTAGTGTTAAAAAGAAAATTAATCACGAATTTGACGACCGAAAATTCTGGATCATATTGTTAAGGTTATTTTAATAATTTTCCTCCTAGTACTAGTATAAGAAGGAACAGTCAAAAATACTACCTGTAAATTGCAAATATGAAATAAAATTAAATTAGTTATTAATGAAACAGGATTACGAGACAGGAATATTGCAAATCATAAATACTTTGGAAACTCTTCTGGGAATGAGACTGAGGACATATCAAAACATACTCAATATATAACATTTTTGTAGCAGTGCTATTGTAAAAGGGTCAATTGTCTACCTCTTTCTAAATATGTTCGATGAAATCTTAAATCTAGAGAACAGGAAATTTGAACTCAGATGTGCTCCTATACATACGCAACACAAACCTTCGAAACAGAAGGTTGACCACGTACAAATATTATTATTATTATTATCTTTTAGGTTTTCTTATAGTATATGGAAGCTTGTAAGGAACCTAAACTTATAAAAACACGACTTTTATCTAAAACTTAAAATATTCTGAATGGTGTATGACGCATAAACCAAAAGCTGTAAAAACTAACTTTGAGAACATTTTACTTTAATACACTTTAAAGGATTATTTTTAGTTTTGGTGTTTCCATTATATCGAGTAAACTTTCTTGTAAATACATCACATTTGACAGATACGTCCCATACAACGTAAGAAACAAAGATAAAAATGAACACTTCCGAAAAATTTTCGAACTTCATATTTCAGCATATCGTACCTACCACATTCTAATCATTCACATTTCCCAAGATATACATATGGATTATTAAAAATCCGAAAATAAATTAACGCAAGAAAAATCGACGCCACACCATTTTAGATATGAGAAAATATCAATTTACAAGTAACATTTGGTGGGCATCTTATATCTCTGTAAGAGAAAGAAAGTCAACTAGGTGTTTCCCTGTCGTTTGACGAAAAAACCCATCACACTGAATGGGAAGCATAGTAGTGGGAAGCATTAAATGGGAAGCATTAAAAAAGTGCTCGATCTAATATGCATTTTGCAGTATGAAAAAGTGCATAATCAAAGATTATGGCTTACGATAATACCTCATTCACCCCTTCAATCATCCCTTCAATCATCCAATCATATTTTTTTAAAATGTAGATGAACCGTTCAAGTGTATAACCTGAAACAAGCCTCCCGAGCACAGAGACAACCCCGAAGATGACGTCGCGTCAGTGGGAAACAGGATGTGGAAACCTGGAGCCTTGCGCGGAGGCAGACATCCCCACAAAAAGGCGGCGGTGGAGGCGGCGGCGGCGGCTCCGTGCAATCCGCTGGGGTAACCGAGTTTTAAGCGAATTAAAACTTGCGGTCGGCTACAGGAAGGGGGCGCGGTGCAATTAGACTTGCTAATCCCACCCTGCTCCACCCCCTCCTCCCTTCCTCCCTCTTTTCCTACCCGTCAGGGCTCTACCTCGCTGTGCTCCACCCTACCTCACCCCTCTCTTCTCGTACCCGCCAAGCTCTACCTCGTCCCGTTCCGACCTCATCCCGCCCGCCGGCCCCCCCCCCCCGTCCAGCCCCTCTTTCTTTCTACCTGCCACGCTCTATCTCGTCCTCACCCTACCCCCTCTTCTTCTAGCCGCCAAGCTCTACCTCGCCTCGTCCCGCCCCACCCCACCCCGTCCACGCCTTGCTCGTTACATCTGGGACACCCGGGTGCGCCGGGCGACCGGGCAGCCGAGAGGGAGAATGGGTCACACGCCACTTATCCCCCGATGTTGCGCCATCGCAATACTCTGCCGCCGAGCGGTCGTCGTGTGGACAGGGCGGACGTAGCCCAATTGCGCTTTGAGAGTGTCAAGGGGTCGATAGGTGCAATTCCATTCCATTGTGGGGTAGGTGACGGGGTAGGGGGCGACCCTAGCGAAGGGGTCAGCGTGCTAGAATTCCTTCGCCGCATTCAGGGTTTGAATTCCGGTCGACACGAGTGGAATCTATGATGGACAAACAAGGGTCTGCCACAGCCTTACTCGGAGTTCATATACCCGGCTTCTCGTTCAAGCACTGCTGGGTCGTCACTCATTCAAAGTATATCACTCTTAACCAACCAATTAATGCATTCACAGTTCTTGTTATAGTGAAGGAGTATTATTAATTGCGGGCGTGTAAATGTAGATGATTGGTCCCGTAAGTGTTGTAGATATTATATCCCGCAAAATGGCGGCAATCCTCCCACACAGAAATGAGCGAACCGGCGCTGACCTACACATAGGATTGCGAGTCTCTCCACTCCATAGTCTCTCTTCCAGGCGAGGCACCTCCCCAGCCAGGAGGAATTCCAAGTTTTCGAAGTCTTCTGATGTATTGAGTGTAGAGTGTGAGGAACGTAAGGAGATAAGGGGACTAAAGAAGAAGGAGGCAAAATAACGTGCGGTCCGTTGCTTGATTGTTATGTTACTGAGTGTGTAATTCCCTAGTAATGGTCAAAGAAACCACTGGAACTACAAATTATATCATTTGGCCGCTAGAATTCTGGTACAAATAGTAGATACTAGAACAATCTTCCAGAATTCGGCCGAACTATGTAGCTAGTGCCACAAATCAGCCATCAAACTCTCTCTACGTTTTTATGGAGAGTGATTGATTTTTCCGACCATGTGCTGTGACCATGAGTCCCGTAGGTGCAGTAAATGTTCATATATGTAGTAGTGTCGGTGATGCTCCTTTGCTGAATAGTGAGTTCGGCACCCACCTAAGAGTCAGATACTGCCCCAACGAGATAAAGTTCCAAGTTCCCGGATTGTCTCCGCATTAGATGCAGTATTATTATACGACGCGCGTTACTTATCGCGCGTCAAAGCAACGCTCGTGTGACAGAGACCTAAAACGTCTTTAGTGACGTATCATATGGATGCTCTCGGCTTAGAGCGCGGCGGCGGTGCCATTGACGGCAATGAGAAGGCTCACGCTCGAATTTCCTTCTTTCTATGCTTAGCCGAATGTGGGTTGGGGTTCCGTTGACTTTTCTGTTGAAACAACAACCCTCCGCCTGCCGAGCATTTGATGGCAAGGCGCCATTGACAACTTTGGGTATTGCAGATCTTGCGTCTTTGCCTTAGGACATGTAGAAGTGAATTTGTGGGTTATTTCCAATTTGTGCTGCAATGAATGTAACAGACAGAATCTTTCTCTGTACCTGCGAGAAGTGGCGAGATATGGCAGGGATGACAGTGGCTCCGCACGGTTTTCGTCCACCAATGGTTATCAACCGCGATTTAGTTTTACACTGTTATGTCTTTGCAGGTCCCATTTGTTCTCGTTTATTCTCATTTTTCTAACGTACGAAATCGAATTCTGTAATGGTTCAAACATTCCATATTTAGTAACTTACTGCAAATGACTGTGTCGGCAGTTGACAGTCGAAATACTACCGTATGCTAATCACGACAATTTAACAGTTTTGACATCACATACGGCTGCCAAGACTTATTTGTGGTTGACTTTAACAATTTATAAACATGCAAAATGTTATCAAACGCTAAACAAATTGTATTTGTAAGTTTGACTGTCAGTGCAGTATATTTTTGAAGTTTTCAATCTGCAATAATATGATAAATGATTGCAAAATGCAAAATCACGTACAAAGTGCAAAATGATTGTGAATCTGCGATATAATTGCTAAAATGCATTTTACATTTTCCTTTGTTTTCGCTCTCTAACTAAAGATGCTACACCGACAAGAACACATCGATTTTTAAAACATTTCATTAGAGAGTGTCTTTGTTTATAAACACCAAAATGTTAAATTAGTTTCCCTTATTTTGTGATTTTAATAGGAAAATCTAAAAAGATCAAAATATTTTTTCTCTCAATGAATCGTCCATTAATAATAATTTTCTCATCAAATCCTACAAAATCTTAAATCTCAATATTTTCATTGCTTTAAAACGCTATATCCTTGATTACTCTGACAAGTGCCTGGTACCTGCTTATTTGCTTATTCTTCCTAAATTTCCATTTTATCTTTCATCCAACAATTGCCCTAAGAATTCTTCCTTGTCATGATAAAATTTTTAGTGGTTCCGATATCCGTCTCTACAGATATTCATGATGACAAATTTAGAAGTTAATTTTGTTCTCACGTGGGATTGGGAACTCTTTTTACTAACCAGGAATGATAATACTTACTTCAAGTTAACATTTCCATCGATTTAATACAATACATACATATCACATCTAAACATGAGAGATGATAAGTACGACAGTTAAAAACATTATCATGAAACTCTTGTATTATTGTCTATTGTTTTGTTTCTATGTCCCTCCCCTTGCATGGATGGCTATTATCATTCTTTAATATTTATCCAGAAATTCTTAATTTACTACAAAACTTGCTCTTCCTACAATAGATAATTTAATGTGTCCCTTGATTAGTCATTTTCCTTTCGTGTTGCTTCCGCCTTCTTGAATGTCGTCCAGTATTCATTTCAAGTTCCATTTTTAGTGAATCCGGTCCAGACTTCCTTCACACACACGCGGTTATAATTCGATGTCATTTTATAACATCTCTCTACTAATTATTCGTTTGTAAGAATTACTAATTCGTAAACGCATCTCTGCACCCGAATGCTACCAGAACATCATCTCATCCGCCCTACCGCGTCAAAAGATTCTCCCCGTTGTCTTGACGCTCTTCATCGGTCTTTTCCCTTCGCGACATAGTACCCAAAATCCTCTGTCGTCTAGTGCACAGGCACTATCTTTCTCCACATATTCAATTTCGATTGTTACTGAACTCTAGCACTGTATTTTTTATTCTTTGTTATTCATACTAATTTTCCTAATTTACTTTTTCACTCACGAAATTGCTCACGTGTCCTTTGACTATTTTTGTTTACCAATATATTCTCTATTTTCCCCGCTATCAATATATGTTTCCATTCCCTTCATTATTATTATTATTATTATTATTATTATTATTATTATTATTAAAATTCGATCCTTTGCTTCTCTTCTTCATCCATTGTTGCTGTCGTCCTGTTTATATATTTATTCGAATTTACGTCTTATTACACACCCTTATGATAACACATCACATTACAAAATAGGCTTTTTACAAATTTAAAATGCTAAATTCTACCGTCACTACCCATTTGCTACTAATATATTGGTAACACGGTCAGTGAGACCTGGATGAAAGAACTATGGACGGAGTACAATTATTCACACGGAAGTGATTAAATATTTTTAAACTTGCAAATGTCTGTTAACACACATGTTCAAAATCCTTTTGATCAAATTTATAAAATAAGAAAGACATTAAGGTGCTAGAAAATGAGTGTTATTTAAATTCTTACTCTGATAAATTAGGCTTAAGCGTTGAACCCTAACCCTAAGGGAAAAAGCATTAATGAGTAGACCCTGATACAGTTGAAACCAATGAATAAGTAAGGAAAGAATAAGATGCAGAGGAAGCGAAAGAATCTCGAGAAAACTTATTGTAGGCCAGCTTTGCCAGGATTCCACAAGAATATGCAATATTTTAAACCAATATGTCAAAGGCATAATTTTAGCGAGGTGGTTGATACAGCTTATCGCCGTATTAGGGGCATCACCGTTGCCGCAACCAACACCACCACAACCACCCTCATGATTTTAATAGCCGATGACCAAAACGAATGAACCTTCATCTTCGTTGACATCCCTGACAGTGAGATCGTCGTACCTCACTTCAAAACAGTCGATGTCACCAAAACCGCCGAATACAAAGTGTTCTCTATCGCCCGAACGCAATTAACAAAAATTTCCTTTCTTGGTTACGTCAAGAGGACCGTCATTTTCACTATTAAAACAATCAACATCCTCTCCGTCGCTACGTTGAGTGCCTCAGCCATCCACTGCTGCCACCTTACTGACAACCGTCATGTCCAATCATAACCTACACATCTTTTGCTGGCTATCGCTTCTAATGGGATAATTGAATCACGTTTCATCTCTTTATTTCACCCACTTGCTCGACCTCAACATCTCGAGGTGAACCGTGTTCCGCTTTGTTTCACCTCCACCGGGGCTGTGGTCACTTGCACCCTGCCAATACTGCGTCCAGTGCCACCGCCTGTTCTCAATCTGGAGATTCCACAAATAGTAGTTTGCGTCATTTAATCTTCGCTTTCTTCCAAGAATTGCGTCACCAGCAAAGGTCGACGTCAATTCGCCGACACCTGTCACAGCCATCACCCCAAGCAGTCTCCGTACTTTTTTCTGCTTAATGAGATCACAACCTTCTTTACTCTCTTCTGTGTGGTTTAATTGACTGATGTCTCCGGGCCTGTCAACTGCTATGACCACTTGTCTTGTTCGAGTAGTAATTTATTCACTACCGGATATGGTGGTGGTCCTACCCAGCTGTATGGTGAAGTCCGGCATCAGCCTACACGGCGACTTGCGGGGTAATTCCTCTTTCAGGCGTTGAGATATATTCCTCAACGGGCCACCGTCCCTGTCGGATCAGGCTCTAAACTTCTTATTGGTCTCCCAACATGTGAGGTAGTGTAGTGCGTGTAGGTGTGAATACGAAATGTGAGTAAGGGGAGAGAATAGTACAAGGAGGAGAAAGGAAAGATCGTGCGCGGTAAGTGTTACGTTTGTTAGAGAACAGCTTCGGAATTCACCTGATATTGATAAGAGAAATCACGTAAAATTACCGTTCAAAACAGCATACTGCTTATGTTCCCCTCCAGACTCCGCGGTGGCTGAATTCGACATAGCTACTCGGCTAGTGTCAAAAAGCCGCCACCGTCGGGACTGGAACCCTAGGACCTTCCAGTTTGAGTCGTTGCTCTCACTATGACAAAGCGGGTTCTGAAGTAAACTAGCTGTGCCCCCTCTCCGGATAACGTCAACCAAAACAGAACCCGTTTGGTCACCCTCTTTGGCCATTCTTTCCCCTTCTTCTTCTTCTTCTTCTTCTTCTTCTTCTTCTTCTAATGGCCCGTTCCGAGACTCAGAACTGCTCCGACCACCTCATTCTATGTCTACCTACATCTCTGTAGCCCTTAGCTCCATCCCGCTCGAACCATTTCTGTTCGTATTTTTTAGTGTCATTACTACACTGTCAATATTTAACAACGACCTTATATTTTTGTTTGGAACTCTATCCCTCAAGGTTAGACCCAGTAGAGCACTTAAAAAATTTTTGGAAAGCCTCTAATCTTCTTTCATATTTTTTTCTCAGTGTCCACGTTTCACTTGTGTGAGTTGAGATATCTCATTGTGAAATCTAATTAGCATGCTATTCATCATATTATATAAATTACTCTTCATAAACCATTCCACTATTGTATTTGCTTCCATTCTCTTGCATTACAGAGTCGATGTCATTAGATATTTTGCATCCAAGGTAAGTGAAGTTGGAAACTTGTTCAATAACTTGGTTGTTGATAGCCATTTTTATTCTTCTCAAATATTTACCTTGGTTTGTCATGGCCTTGATTTTTTAAAAGATATTCTTAAATTATAGCTCTGTGGCACTCGTTTAGGGCATGTTATATTTCTTTGGATATCGTTTTCCGAGGTAACCAAAAGACCTTGATCATCTACATACGTCAGATGTGTGATTTGCTTATTTCTCAATATTGGCATACCTTTCCAACACGATCTCCACAACCACATTCTGATCAACTTCTACCGCTGACTGGAACCCTCGTCCATCGTCCGACGCGGAACCACCAACAACGTCCTTTGCCGCCCTGTGCAAAGGGACAGCCACATTAGCTTTGCCTCTGGTCTGCACCACCGTCGCCGTCGCCATTGCCATCACCGCCAGCTCAAGCGGCCCTGCCGACCGCCAGCATCCCCTGCGGCGCGGCCTGCGACCGCAGCAACCACCTCCTCGGCGAAACTTCTCGTTAAGCGGGGCCTGGATCTCCGCCGCGGCGCCTGGGAACTGGCTGCTAACTTACTGCTAGTTCGGCGCCTGCGATACTCAAAGGTTTGTGGTTATGAGGAAAGGAAAATGTAATGGGGTCTCACTGCAAAACGAGAGAGCTCGCGGTCTATGGGATGTTTTACGAGTGGCGTTTCCTCCATTAAACAATTTAGTAGGATTATAGTCTCATTGTTGGTGGCCATTTGTAGTTATTGGGGTACTTTTTTACAGTGCTTGATTTTTAAAATTTTTGGGTACCGGAATCTGCTCCAAATTAATTATTAATTTAATAGAAATAGTTATATACTTATAATATAATTTAATATTTACTCCGGAGGTACCGCAACGCCGCGCCGCGCAGCTAACATACATTTCGAGGATTCTTTTATTTATAAAGATTAAATATTGTTGGACAATAAAAATAGCAAACGAGTAGTACAGTAGTTACAATGTATTTCACTACTACTATTATATACTATGTATTTCTTTTATTACTTAAAGAATATTTAAACTTTTTTTTTACTTTTAAAAACTACTCTTAAAAACATTTTAAACACTATCTTCACCTAGTTCTTAACACATTTTCCGTTGAGTCGTGGGAATAATGCTTGTAATAACCTTTTCTTTACTTTTGGACAAGGAAATGAAGCTTTTATTCGTCTTCAGTAATGTCAGATAAAGGTCAGTATTTTCGACATAAATAAAAAAAATAAATAAACAATATGAATTAAGTGAAATATTACTATTCTAGACTTGGAACATATTTCAATATACTTAAAGAACCGTTTTCTATTGACTAAATAAATAGTTATTTAACTTAACATCCTATGCGCGCGTTTCGGCCCCGTTCAGACCACCGTGCGCCGTTCTCACGCATCCGCCAGAAATCATGCCGTGTTTCTCAGAATTAATTCTATCGAACTGACTTGCTTCAATTGTTCTCCTAATTATACTCATAATCCGTTGCAACTTATTTAATAAGGCAATCCTATTCATTTTGCTAAAGTGATGTGCAAGAAACGCACGGATAAATGAAGATACATTAATATTAAGAAAAAAATCACAGAAGTTGCGCAGGATCTCTGTTTCTTGGAACACGTTTCGTATATCTGGAAGAAAAATATTCCAGGAAGTTTGACATTAATATTGTTAATCTCACGTCTGAGTTTTCTATTACGGCTGGGATGTAAATGTAGTAGCGAATTTATTTATTAGGTTATATCCTAGAGGAAATTTTGTAGGCCTGATTACACTCTCTTTATATTTCAGCGAAATAAGGCAATAGCAAAACTAAATTCTAATACAGAACTATTTAAATATCGTGTTATAAATTACGTCTTGGCAAGATCATATAAATATATATATATATATATATATATATATATATATATATATATATATATATATAAGACCATCGTCAATGGCATATTCCATTATCTTATTAAATTGTGCAAACAAATCCAAGGACAATATGTAAACAGTTACTTTTCAGACATATTCATCAACATCAAATTACACGTTTCTTAATGGTGAAACTACATAATTAACCGCAGAGTTGTGACCGACATTATTCGCAAAGGACATCTGCAGCTATTTCTCCAGAACATGGGAGGCTTGAGTTGCGCCCCCTACTAAGACCTCCCACTGCGCCTCTCAATGTTGCCTCCGAATGACGTCAGAAGAGGTCTCCTGCTGTGCTTCTGAAGACTGTAGTGGCCTCAAGGACTCGAGATGTCACCCGCAATCGTCTTGTCTGTTTTCAACATCTGGAGGCTCAATATATAGGGAAACAGATGGGGGTCGCGAAGGAATAATAACCTAAGTACAATTAAAAAATTGTGGAATTAAAAAATAGGTCAAATATAAATCTTGCAAGAAAATCATAAACATATCTATAACAATCACATTGCGATTAATAGATAAAAATGGATTTGTAAATGAAATAAAATATTGATTAACTTTCAAACCCGCAGTTGATAAAGAGAGTGTGGAATCTCTCCCTCTCCTCCGTTCTCTCCCTCCTCTCTCTCTCTCTCACACACACACACACACACACACACTCACACACACACACACACACACACACACATGTCGATTACCTAGCTACAGATTCTTGTTTCTTCAAATTATCATGAGCATAGACTCTGATTATTCGTAAGCATGCGTAAATGCCGAGAGTGACTAGTACGTCTCACGTTAAACACTAAGGAAAAGAATATGTGATGAAATAACAAGTAAAATCTTTATTGGGTAGCTGCCAGTTTGTTTGTTTTTTTTCTCGCACCTGATTATCATTTTGTATCCATTTTCAAATAAATCTGTCGTATGGTGTTTTGAATTTAACTGAAACTGATGTAAATTGGCAACACATTTTTTGTATTGGGTGGTAATAATGCGAACATTTTCCTCACACATGGAACATTCAGAGCACGATTTTATAAAGTTTGCTACAAAGACTTGTAATATTAATTCTCGTAATCGTATTTTTGTGTTTAATTTATAATCATCGCGATTTTAAAAACGCGTATACGGCACACTGTGTATGAAAAAAATCCACAAAAACACATTTTTAATAAATAATTAAGTTCATTCGCAATTGGGCTAGTATAAAATTTATCTGTTCACAATTAAGTAGCAGTAAATGTGAAGTTTTTATTACAGAGTAGTAGTTTTTTCATACTATTTTCAGAAAATATTTATTGTTCAATATCTGTAAAATATACATTAAATTTTGAAAGGAATGACATCCTGACATCGCATCAAGAAACTGACTGTGGCAAAATAACAAAAACAGTATATTGCTTGCATGTATGTTTACTTCAAAGGAAATAATGCGGAAGAGGAAAATGTAATTTTTTATTGCGTTAAAAATTACCTATACGTGTATTTGTGGACAAAAACAATGCATTATCCTAATTGTGTGTAAGTAAAGCCTTCATTCAAGAGAATTAACAGCACGTTACGACCTCCGAGAATTATGTCATAACTCACTTGGGAAATACAACAAGCACTAGACATGCAATGTCGTGCAAGTCACATAATAGGGGCCTAGGCGTGTCAATACAGGGTGCTCAAGAGGACTGCAATTGCATTGATCCAAAATATTCCCTTTATTTTTCTGATCTGTTTACAACATTGATTTATATATGAACATTGCTGTGAAAAAAGGCTTTTAAACTGATTTTGACACTTTAATTTTTAAATCAAAATAAGGGGGAAGGTTGCGATAAAAAAACTGTTCGAAAAGTGAAAGAATAAAGTTCTGAAGTACGACAATATAGAAATCAATTAGTTTGGAATCGTTTATTGATTATTTAAATAATACTATTTTACACTTAAATATTAAAAATACGAAAAATATACATGCTCAACTGTAAACGAAAAATATTTTCAGATTTTATAACTTTATATATCTGCTTCCTAGCACTCTGCAGAGAAGTAATGGCATTTTCAGTGAAATAATAATCCAAATTTATTAATTTTTGTTTATTAAATGACCTTTGAAAATTTTACATAACTGTTACAATTATTATTTTTACAGTGAAATAAAAAGAATTCACATTATGTTTCGACATATTTGCTGTACTTGAATGTCAATCGAACTCTAAACGTGTCACAAAACGTGCTGTACAATTGTGAATTAGTAGTAAACAACATGAATGCATGGAATATTATATAATACATAACGTACCTTAAAGGTTTTTTGGATCTTATTTGACTTTTTTGGAGCAAAATTCTTTTGAATATCCACTCTCCGTAGCAAGAGCGGTCTGAAATTGTTATAATCTACTAGTTTACTTTTTTGTTCGTGAATGATCGCATAGCTATTTTTAAATATCCTTTCTGTTTGTTAATGAACTCTAATATGATAATGCTTACTCACGCGTAATATTGGCCTATATGATTTAAGGCACAGTTCAGGGATTGGCCTGCACAAGTTGAGTTTCATAATTAAGCAACTTTCTTATTTAAAGCAATAAATTATGAAATGTAGAATATTCGCACGGCTCCAAATTGTAGATATTATTCCATATATTAGCCACGATACTTACATTATACTACCTACAGTAGATTTAAACATAGCGTCAATATATATCTCAATTTATTCGTGAAATATATTCAATTAAAATTATTTGAATTTCAAGAAAAAATAATTAAAAACGCATTTAATTGCATACATCATAATGAAGATAATATCTGTAACAGGGAGAAACTCAGAATACTTCTCTCCTATTGCAAAATATTATTGTAGAATTTTAAGGGTTATTCTTAGACACGAAAGAGCTCTTATTTTCAGGCAGTCAAAGCGTCTGCTTTTTCTCAAAGAGAGTACGTAATGAGAATCCAGCAATAAAGATATTTAATCACTGTCTCAACGTGAAAAACTTTTTATGCTGGAATGTTTTATAGCTCATTTTCTTATGACTTTATGGATACTAAATATTCATTTAGGCTTCCATGTTCATCATGGCTTATCTTCTTGTGATTTCCTTTTGAAGTTCAACACCGGTCTTTGTGCTCTTTTCATAGTATAAGCACAAAAGCTTAACTGAATATGTTGCAAAAGGCTGCGTCATTCCTTACCTCAAAATACCATTTTGGAATCTAAACCTGAATAAACAAATTGTTGCATATTATCAATAGTTGTTGATAAAATAAAAATAGTAACATCTGATGTATATTAAGAAATAAAATAAGTCATCGCCATCAACTTAATCATCTCCGTCATTAATATTAATTGACGGAGATGACTTCCTTTATTTCATCAAGTAAATACGCTAACATCAGAATTCCTACAATCTGATATGTAGGCAATTCTAAAAGTATAGGGCAAGTATATAACTCGATTATTTAACCAACATCATTGCAAGAACCAAACCAAACATTTCATTTTTCATCAACTAAAAATAAAAATAAATAAAATTCCGTCTCTGTTAAATCACGTATAAATTCTCCGATAGGTAACATGCTAATAAATTTGAAAAATTAATTTATAAGCAAATTTTGAACATATTCTCCATATTCGATTGTATCTATTTTGATGAATATATGTCTTTCGGTATTTTTTTTCACTACCCGTATGCTATATTTGTTTCAGAGTATTTATCTTTAACTATGTATGAAATAGTAATGTTACTAATATATTTTGGTTTAATACCCCATTCCCGTGACTTTGAAGGAAGAAAGTTGGAGTGCAGAAATGGTAATTGACAGTTTACAAACATATTGTACGAGGACGACAATATGATTTTAGGTACATGCAATTGTCCCACAACATAATGTCTCACAATAAATGTTACAAATTTCTAAGGCCTGCAAACGAAAATTACCATTTTTGCTAATGCGCTGAGACCTGAATACTTCACTTTCTTTATTACACGAATAATATTTATTAATAATATAATTTAAATTTACTTGTCTTGTTACTATCCATTTCCTCGTACTAATTTTTAGTGAAATATTTTGTGGAAATGCGTATTAATTAGGCATGAGGAAAAAATATAATGTGAGTCGATACAGGAATATCGGATGTAAATTTCTTGTCAAAGTTCTCCAATTTGGAATTCTTTACGGAAGCAATAACGTCGCCATATTTTTCCTGATAATTTTTAATTATTCAAAATTCGTTTCGTACAAATTCTACAAGAGAACTTCCTCTTCTTTATATTTCTAGTGTCCTTTTTATTCAACGTCACTAAATACTTTGTTTTTATTTTACACTATTACGTTTCCTCACAAGGAAATCACTCAACACGTGTCCGAACTTCTACAATTTAATGTAAATTATTTTATTACCCTCGTAACTGCATATACGGGTTTGTTTATTTATGTTCTAGATAACACTTATTTACCTCTCCAATTCGTAATTCACTTGTCATTTTTTATTTCCATTTTGTAGTAAAAATTAACATTTTACATGTTATATGCTTTTTTGAAATAGTCGTAATTGACTCTTCGCAGCAGATATAGCGGCACAATTCATACAACGGCGTTACTGATGTGACATTTCCAGCTTATTGTTATGTAACTTCTTATGCACAGTTGTTCGGTGCGTTACGTTCTGTTGAAATCAAGGAGTTTTAGTGGTCAACGTATGTGACCAGGCCAACGTATGTGACGCAGGGTTGCCTAACAGCCAGGGGCAAAATTCACATAGGCAATTCTTAGGGCCCCTGCACACGAGCGTTGAGTTGACGCGCGTTAGGTAACGCACGTCGTAGAATAACACTGAATTACGCGAAACGGCACAAAAGAGTTTTTGGCCGTAACATTATTGAGTCATTTGTACGTACCCAACAGTTAATCCAACAGTAAAGCTATTTAATAAATTATTCCATAGAACACATTAGAATTCACACACTTTCTTCTTCTTTTTATCCAGCCGACAGCCGGTTACCCTTTACGTCCCGATGGGACGCATATTCGACCATACACTAGACACCAACACACTTGCGGGCTCCCCTGATCTGGGGTCAGCAGAACGCGAGGCCCTCCGCGACAACACATACATACAAAGACAAGGGGCAAACAACCATGCCCAAAGCGGGACTCGAACCCGCGACCCAATTCATACACTTTACCAAGATAAAATATTTTGTTTTCTTTTTATTTCATCTACCGCAGTGATACAATATCAATAGCCGTTAGGATAGATTCCTGTAACCAGGAAAATATTTTTTCCTTTCACTTCATAATTTACTGCGAGGAATATAATTGGAAAAAATAAAATCCGTTAAATACCAATACTGTAAGGTCTTTGAATTTTCTTCCACGAATGAGGAGCTAACAGGTAGCAAACCTACTGTAATTTCAATTGAACAACATATGCACAATATTTTGTCCATATTACAGTTTCGGGGGTCGTTCTTAATTCACATGTAGTCAGTTTATCTCACAGTTTTATGCTGCAGATAAATTGAACAGCAGTTTAAAAATATTGACTGCTTTAAACTAAGATTTTATTTCTGTACGTTTCAGATAGTTTTATTGGATCCTTATATTTCGGCTATCATTTTTACATCTTACTTTCATTCCTTATTTAATAATTCGGTACATTTACCTTTATTTCCCAACTTCGATTCATTTAGTATGACATAGTGTGTCTCAGTATTCTTAAATATTTTCCAATTCATTTGACGTTTCCAATATTCTCGTACTTTCCATGAACGATTTCCTTTGGAAAATAATGCTTTGTCCATATTTTTGGTCATCTCTATCATTTCCCTTTTACTTGCGTGTCCCACAAAACGAGCTTCTCTACCGTAAAATTGGCACTATTCCGTGCACCATTACAATGCAATAATTCATTTTCATTACGCACGTGAGAAAGCGAGAAGTGCCTGATGAAGATGAGTCCCCACTTACGCATCTCGCGTCTCTCATCCAGTGGCTCCGAGCGGACGGGAAGGTTGGCAGGGGAAGCACGGGGCGCGTCAGGTGCAGCGCAAACCCAGCCGCGAGCGAGGAAGCTGGCATGTGCTGGGCGTAGCCAATACGTCCCCCACGGTGAAGAGGTAGTAAAGGGAAGAGTTGGAGGGGGTGATGGAAGATGTTGCAGAGGGCTGAGAGAAGGGAAGAAAAAAATGAGATTGCTTCGGAAAAATGGAGAAAATATAAGTTACAGAAGAGAAGGAGGGAGAGATATATTTTATTTATATATTTATTTGATTTATTTTACGGCAAAAAACAGTTAAAAACTGTGTGTGACTTGCTATAGGGAAAAGTGAATTCAGTGAACGTGTTCAAAATTCTCTGATTCTATTCCTAAGCCATATAATAATTGAATTTTGCATACAGAAAAATTAGCATTTTTTGCAAGGATTGTTAAGTAAAGTATTCGCTCCGGTGTAATAAATTTAATTTTCAAGTACAAGTCAACAATTAATTTGGGCTCTTAACCCTCATCATGTCCTTCGTCAAGGAATAGTACTTCCTGCCATCGCAACATGGAGAACGATAATTTGAATAACTATATTTACCACTGAATTAACAGCATTTACTCAAAGAATCAGGGAAACTGGATGAAAAACCTGATTGAGAAGGAGACAGACAGATAAATAGATATATAGATAAGTAGATAGAGATAGAGAAAAATGTGATCTTGAAGAAATAGTGAAAAAAAAGGATTAGACGACAACATGGGAAGTACAGATAGATGTAATAGTCATAGGTAAGAGTTAAAGAAACGTTCCCATGAAGGAATGAAAGTAAGAAGAATAGACCGAGAAGTAAATAAAGACATTGTAAGAATAGAATCAGTGAATCAATGCGTAGAAACGAAATGGAAAAATGAAGGAAAATAAAGGACGAAAACAAAAGAAAAATATAGAAAAGAGGTGAAACAGTTGTTGAACAAGGTGGTATGAAAAGCAAAAGAATCAGCACGTTATCAATTAAGATAATAAATCCTTCAATGAGGTGTGAAAGAGAATAAATTAAAGGAAAAAAGAAAGATTTTCGTACGTTTTAGGCTCAGATACCACCGGGCAAAAAAGCGATATGAAGAGTTCAGTAAGATGAGAAGATATAACCTGCTAAACTTGCTTTATGAAGGTCATCCGGCTAAAAATTAAAGGAAAAAGAAAGATTTTCGTACGTTTTAGGCTCAGATACCACCGGGCAAAAAAGCGATATGAAGAGTTCAGTAAGATGAGAAGATATAACCTGCTAAACTTGCTTTATGAAGGTCATCCGGCTAAGAGAAAACTGTCTTGGTTCTTTCAAGATGGAAGCATTACATGATGAGACACATGATGAGCAGACATGATGAGTCGCAAGACCCTCCATCCCCGTGTCTGAAGGTGCACAGCGTGTACTTTCTGCTTTAGCTTCCTAATTTCGGCGTCTGTTTACTAAATATTGCAGTTTTACAACTATTTTTAATTTTTAACTGTTAGAACGGAATAATTGCAATTTTATTTTCATATCTCAAGTAGTTATTTTATAGTTAAGAATCCAAACATAACACAAAGTGTTATTTTCATTCAAAATCCTGGAATGTAAGTAACCAGGATTCAGAAGTGTACGTTTCAAACGGAAGAAAGTAGGAGACTGATCATAGCGTAAGAGATACACTTTAATAACAAAAAATAAAATTGATGAGTGGTACAATAATAATACACATCAGAAATATTCTAGGTCCTGTCTTTAGTACATTCCAGATCCAATCACACGTAAATGTTGCCTTACCCGCGGGTTCGAGACTAGTAGCGCGTTTGTCAACGTGTGCAGAGTAGTCACATTTTATAGACCTGCTCAGCCACAGTAGATACAAAACACAGAACTGAAATCATCGTAGAAGAACTTTTAATGTGTAATTTAATGAAAAAAGTTAGCAGTTGTATTACCCCCACTCCAATAAATATTGTTCAGTGAAGGATGCTACATCTTGCCAAAAATCTTCGAACTTACACTTCATTCAATTTGATAGGTAGGGTCTCTAACTAAATCCCATTGCTAACCGAAGTAAAATTTGTAAATATAACACTTACATATTTCAAACTGTAGTGCCCACGATCTTCATATTAGTATCTTTGTGTACACAAAAGAAGCAACAGACCCGCGAGCCTATTGGACAATCACATTATTTCTATACTGTAATGCGCAGTTCCTCTCCAGCACTATCAAGTCATTTTGTGTATTCCGCATCTACGATTCAGTATACTCGAAGTTTTATCCTAATGAATAATCAATATTAGATTATTAGATATTCAATTTCATAGCAAAGTCTGTTTCTCCTGTTTTTCGTTCAAGTAAAATACACTACACAGTCAAGGAATGGAATAATATTCATCCCTAACTTTGTTTTTCAGACTAATTTCAAAAGGTGGCAATACAATTTGCGCATCGTCAAAGGTTCAATTTCCATAATTCCATTCCCCAGTCGCTTGTGTGGTCACTACCTATTATTCATCAAGTTTTTCCTCGTTCGTAACGATGGTGCCTTTCTTCTTATTGCCACTGGGTTTCCTGGAAAAGCTAAATTAGTAGCAAAGGGAAGCCGACCTGGTGGAGCAGAGGCATCGGGGGTGTTGCGCTCAACTATAAAGACATTGGGGTTTTGGGATCGAATCCCTGGTAAAGCAAGATATTTTTAGTTGATTTTGGGGGGTTGAAATCTATTCTTCATTATATCACATATCACTTCAACACTTTAATCGCTTCGTAATCCTAAGGGGGCAGCTCGGAATGTGTGGATGTGTGCTTGACTGAAGAACTCCCTTCTTGCACACATAATAATGGTTGGCCGAGATAGAGCAAATCAGTGACGAGATAATCCCACGATCTCACTATCACTACCTCGAAGAAATATCTAATGATACAGGTACTAACGGGCAAAAGGACAACCTTGGCGTGATGTTATGGAGCATTAAAGACGTTTTTCCCAGGTAGCGGTAGAAACGGTAAAAACTCAAAGGTAGCTCCAACTGAAAGGAAGGAACACACTAACTAGTAACAAAGAGTGACTTTCTTAATACTTATATTCTTGATGAATGGTTTTGTAACTACCTGTCAGGACAGCCGGCCCCCACCCGGAAACGCTTAGCACCAGTTACACTCGACTTTGGCATCCAAGGCTGCTCGCCCCCATTCTGTCTAGCGATTCCGCCCAGCACTGCCCCGCGGACTGGGCCTTGCTGGCCGTGTCACCGGCGGCGGCGGCGGCGGCGGCTGCGCGGCGCGTCGGTGCGGCGTGGGCGTGGGACGGGCCCCAGAGCAGAGCGCGTTCGCGTTGTTTTGTGTGGGCGCCGGGCAGCGCGCCACCGGGCAATGCGCCAGGCGAGTGACAGGAGCGCCGGGGACCGCAGAGAGGCAAGGACGGCGGGAGGTGGTAAGTGCGGTAACGGTGGCAGAGGCCTGGAGGGTTTCGGGGCAGCAAAGGCAATGGGGCTTCATGTAGGACAGACAGGAAAGGGGCGACTGAGGTGGAAGAGGCACAAGATTGGCATGGCCGGCTGGTGGCTCACACGATAGCAGAGGCGGGGAGAGGGGCGGGTGGAGTGGAGGGGAGGGGAGAGGGGAGGGGAGAGCGGCGGGGAGGGGTGGAGATAGGGGCGAGAAGAAGCGCTGGGAGAGGGTGGGTAGGGACGGGGAGATGAGCGGGGAGAAGGGCGGGAGGGGTGTGAGAAGGAGCGGGGAGAAGGGGCGGGGAGAAATGAGGGTGGGGAGAAAAGGGGGACGCTGAGGGGACGCTGGGGTGGCGCGGGGACTGTGCTAGGTCGTCCCGGAACCGACGTGTAACGGGTAGAGCGGTTGGCTGAGCGGGAGGAGGGCGGAGCGGCGGAGTCGGCGGCGAGCCTGGCAAATCCATGCTCCACGATGGCTGTCCTCGACAAAAACGCCCGGCACTGTCGACGACGTTGGCCTGGCGACGCGGAAGCGCTTTTTTCCTGGGAGTTCAAATAATGCTCCGAACTCACGATTCAAAATGTTAGCGATTTTAACCTATGATCTTTCTGTCTTATTACTGATTTCGTTTATCTTGAACACAATATTCATGCTATGGAAATTCGGAAATAATTTACGACTATTCGTTTGACAAATAACAAATTTTAAACAGTATAATTTAATTAATCAGCAGTATTTTTCTACTAGAAAGCAAGGTAAAGACTTATCTGTTTTCGAATATAATGACTTCCACTTTCCCAACTCCAATATTCTTTCTTTATTGGTGTAGCACAAAATTATACGAAAAATGTTTAGGAAACAGGAACATTTTTTGGAATATTCGAACTTTCACATTCAGCATTCGTGCTAAACACATCAAAAATATTTTTATAACGTTTCAGTTCTTCGAAAAACCAATATTCTGTTTAGAAACTGCACATATTTATAGTGTGAGAATTTTTACTTTATACTATTCTTCACTATCAAATTTCAATTGCACATATAACAGGTAAATGAAAAAAATAATCAGTGCGTAGAACATCTCATACTTTTATATCGGCTCAATTGCACTCCCGGATATTTTTTCGAGTTTCCGGTACGCCCGGAATAACGTAAGACTTCTACAGTTCGACGCATGATGAAAAGACATGGGTGAGTTAGTCCGGGGCATCAAACTTTGTTTCTTCTGCGCAGCACTAGACACGTTTCGAACCACGTGACCACGACTCGAGCACTTCGTTTGAAAATCCCAGCCTCCATGCGGCATGAAAGGGTAGTAACGTTAATAAGTACTATGAAAGTGCAATAAATTGACCATTTTCAACGGTGACCAACCCAAAATATCACGCTGGAGGTGACGTTGAAATAAAAGATTATTTTCGTGAAAATATGCTTCATTTATCTGTTTAAATGACTCATAAGAAGGTGATAATGTTTTTTGGTCTCTGGGTGCATTTAAATTTCCCGCTAATATTGTGACGCAAATGGTGCATGAAGCTCATTGGCCTATACCCGATAGCCTGCGCAATTGCTCGACCCTGTCTATTCATGAGTGCGACTGTAGGACAACTGCATTCGACTCCAGCCGTTGCTAGCCGCTGACAGCCACTTCCGATTAACAATGCGGTTCTGGCAGTGTCACCGCACTGTGGTCGTTGCCTGACCTGGTTCATTTGGCAACAGTTCGGAAACTTCCCGGCTCTTACAACAACAAGAACATCGACCTTAAACACCATTAGTAAAACGTAAAAAGAAATATGAGACTCAGGCCATTCTAATGACGCGACAGGTGGTGACTGCGCCAGACATTATTCACATTTCAAACTCTTTCGAAAAGATACTTCTTCTTCACTTCACGGATTAGGGAGATTCCCTGTTCCGGCTTCGTTACACCATCTCTGTCGTGGACGGCCAATGTCCCTTCTTCCCCGTGGTCTGTACAGAAAGGCATGTCGGGGAATCCTTTCGTGAAACATTCGTCGTAAGTGCAGAAGGAGCAGCCCCCATGTGGGGTTAGTGCGCATGGTGGTTTGTGATCAAGCTATAAGCCAGCATCTCTGTCGGATCACAATACCGTGAAAGACTGATAACCTCGCCGGAAAAATTCTTACTTGAACGCTACTAATGAAAAACATGAAAAGGTACTTTACAACCATTATCTATGAATCTAAGGAGTTAGAAAACTTGAAAATACACTACTCATAAAGATAATATGTTTATATTTGGGACATTTATCAAGATAAACAGTCAGAATTATAAAATTAAAAAATTATAAAAATGAATTTTGTATGCCTGAAAATCTAATTTTTTATCTGTAGCGCACACTGGGCTTTAGCACCCTGCCAGAAACTGACTGAAGCATATTCACCAATACTTGGATGTTTCTAACGTGGCGGCTGGGGGTAGTATTTCCAAGATGGAATTCGGCACGACTTTTTGAGTCATTCTAAGTCCTACCGTTAGAATCGCTTGATCTGCAGCACTGCTTAATACTATCGCGATAATGCGACTTGTTGCGGCAGGACCAAGAAAGACGCACAAAGACGTGCCGAATTTCATCTTCGAGATACTACCTTCAGCCACAACGTTAGAAAAACTCAAGCTTTACTGAATTTCTACTTTACCGTTTATAATAATGAAAGTCAGTCAATATCACAATTGAGCAGTACCCTAACAAACATGGACCGCGAGCGACTTTGCTTTCATCTTTGTTCCTTCCCCTCTCCTTACATGCACTACAGCATCAGACATACCGAGGTTGTCGTGGCTGGGAGGATGAGCCACTCGGAAAGGTACTTGGACGAGGTAACCCCCAAGTCGACGTGAATATTGGCGCCGGATCTCCTTATCTAGCAGGTAGGAACACCGCCATCACCCTGTATTTAACATTAACTACACCAACGGGCTTATGAGCACAGAAGTTGACTCACCAGTGAGCATCAACCCATCAATATTCTGGAGATGGCGATTTTTCTCACCCGCTAGAACACGGAATCCAGCGCCGACCAAATAGGTCAGCATGCAGGGTTTTCCCCATCCATATATTTCCCACCGGTGGGGCACGGCGCCCCAGCTGGGGTAAGCTTTGAGTTCTAGCCTGGTTACCCGATATGTTTGGTACTGTTGAGCTTGAAACTCTTAGTGTGTTTGTAAGGGGAGAGGAGGAAGCGATGATGAGCAAGTAAACATCACCTTTTGGTATTTGATGCTTCTCTATTTCTCAGACTTGCGTCTGTTGATCAGAGAAACCACGGAAAATTACCATTTAGAGCAGCCAGGCGCTAGAACTCTCCAGCAGACACTGGCTGAATTCGACCTAGCAAGTAGCTTGAAAATGCATAAGTGTCCGGACTGGAATCCTAGCACTTCCAAGTCAGACTTACACCGGAAACAGTACTTGGCTTGATACATTCTATCTGCTTGAATGTTTGATATTTGCTTCTCATATACCGAGTTCGGTAATTTTCACTCCAGAATAGCCTTCTATAAAACTGAATGCTTAATTTTAACAAACATTGATTTGGTGGTGAATTAGTTTTCTCCATCAGCAGTCAACACGATAATAAGTCATTTACTTGATGTTCAAAATACCAGTGCAAGAAATTTAGAAGTAACAGAACTGTTCATTAACTAAGATAAATGTGGAGAAGTCTATGAAATTCTAAAAAAAACATTCGTATCCTTCATAGTACATTAACGTATGTTTCACAAATTTAAGAAAATTAGCTGTCATATGTTGTAAAATTTCTTTAGTTTATTTTAGGAATGTATGTTGTTACAAAACGCTTTCTTTCATCAAGGAACGTTCATAGTGCAAGCCGAGCAGGAACGCGGAATGTTACAAAACGCTTTCTTTCATCAAAGAACGTCTATAGCACACGCAGAGCGGCCGAGCGACCGGGAGCCGTTAACTGGCAGTGTATGACCGTTGGCGGTCGAGCGAGAACACGAGCCCGCGCTCACCCACAGTACAACCCTGAAAACGTTAATTTATCTGATGTTTCTCCAACTTCTATTAATAATTTGTCGATCGAGTTGTGTCGATCGATTCAATTGTGTAATGGTAAAACTTAGCATTCAACTGTGTAAAGGTAAAACTAAGAAGTGTTACACATGTGGATAATAAGCTGATGCAATAACACGCCAATTCATTGGTGTGTTGTTCCTCGTAGTGCCGAGCTAACGGAAATCTACAAACTATCATCTGGAAACGCAACAACGGTTGTATTTAGTTTAAGTTAAACAATTTATGTCATACCAACCATCAAGGAATTTCTACCAGAAATGCAAAATAAAATTGATATTTCAAAACAATAACCTTAATTCGATACATCATATGTAGTTAAATGAGAAAGCTAAGAAATAAATAATACTAAGTAGCATTTAGAAAACTAGTGAGAAATGAAATCTATTTAAGAAAACCCTATTCTAAAAAGAAAATTCCGGGCGTTTACTAGCTCCTACACGACGTGACCCTAGCTCATTTTCTTTCTTTTCGTAGATACTATTTTCAGGAATTAATGAACGTATAATGAAAGCGATTTTTATTACGCAAGTAAACTTGCTCAATTCAGGAGAATGTAAACTCTGGAACACCATTTTTTTCATTTGCAAAACAGTGTTATATTAACTCTGGATGTATGAGCATCTAATTTGAGAAGTAAATTATGCTTGTTATTTAAGATCGCAACTAAAGGTATAATGCTAATTTTCGTTGCGTCTGAGATTAAAAATCAACACAATCACAGCGCTAACATAAGTGCGTATTATGATCATTATCTACTACGACTTGGTCAAATATTTCTCAAATTCCCCTTAAACATTTGGAAACAAATTTGTACAAAATAATTTGCTTTCCTCTGTTTACCATAAACAGTATCCCAAGCAATGCATTTTCGGGAAGATAATCAGAATACTGATGAATTACGATGTTACATTCAAATAAATACTAATAATATAACTAGTAAATTATTAATTACAAACACTTTATGGTTTGACTATTCGTACACCAGTAGACTCAGTAGCTCAGGGCATCAACTGATGTCACTGCAGTGTCTCCAATCGTAAGTCTTCTTGTTTGAGTCCCGACGAAATCAGGATTTTCGACACTAGTTAGACAGGTCGTTCGTGTTCAGCTGCTGTTTTGAAGAAAATTCTAGCGAGTGGATACTTTGATCAGTAGTTTTCCATGGTTTCTCCAATCCATATCAGAGGAATGACGTAGCAATACTCTAACAAACGGGCCACGGACAGCGCGCGACCTTTCCTTCCCCTTTCTCACCCCTTACATACACGCATTTACTTCTACATGTACTACACTACCCCACATGACGGAAGACCAATTAAGAGCTTCGAGTTGGTTCCGGCTTGGGCGATGACTTGATGATGGATGCAACCAGATTGGGAAAAACCTCGCAAGCCGACATGAAGGTCGGCTTGCGAGGATCTAGCAATCCTACAAGGAGATCTAGCAACCCTGCGGGGGGAAATTCACCGCCACCTCACGTGACGTAAACGTGCACTACACGTACGAGACAAAGATCGTGTGTTGAGGCGTCCGAAAACACAAAATAATCAATTTATCAATTATTTTACTATACTTACGACGGAGATAATTCAAATATTTCAGCCATGAACTCCATTGAACAACCGTTATCCAACATCTCTTCGAGTGACTTACCTGAAACAAATCAGAAATCCAAATTATTACTGTATAATAAGTAAACACTAAAACTATCTCTTATTGTTAATCTATAAATAAAAAAAGCACAATACATTAGAGTCTAAACTCAGTTTGAATGCCGTTTATTGGATTAGAGGAACTTTGGAACTTAAAGCTTTGCTCCTGGAATAATATTTATTTACGAAATAAGTGTAATAGTATATATTTGTGCAATACACGTTTGGAAAGTTATTTAACGAGGCCATTACGCAGGGTTGTGCAATATTAAAAAATAACAAAAAGTACCAAAAGGCTCCAATTTTTTTCTTCATAATGTTGGGTAGGGAAAGTGCTCAATGTACCGTATAAGATGACATTAACGACATTAAGACCCGAAACGCGATAATTGCACTCGTGAAATCTATTCAAAGGATTGGTGGTCTCGTTAGCTTAGTGGGCAGAGCAACTACGCGTAAATCGAAAAACCCGGGTTCAAATGACGGTCAGGGCGACCAATTCTTGAAACAAGTTTAATTATTAACGACATTGTAGTACATGTAATTCAAAGCACATGTAATTTATTTGACATCTATCTCACGTCGTTCATATTTACATCATCGGCGATTTGAATACCCTTTTGCATTTATGAGTATGCTTCAATATGTCTTACTAACTTCCTCGAAAACTCAAAAGTTTTCGGTGCATATGAGCTCAAATTGCGCATTTTCAGAAACGATCAATGGCCATTTTCTCAAAAAACCATACCAATTTTTTTATTCAAAATTTTTTATACGTTTATGCTAACTACGCTTTTGAGATGACTGAAAGATATTTTGGTGTATTTTTTTTAGTTATGCAAATATATTTTTAATTTTCTCTCACGCCATTAATATGCACATTTTCAGCTATTTATATACATTATTGTCTTTATGTGGGGAAGTAATGCAAATGACTTCCATTGAAGTTTTTCGTAAATTCAAAAGTTTACTTTGATAAAGTGCTTCAAATTTCGCATCTAGAATAACTGTTAAACGATATTTTCTTAAAAACGTCAACACAACTTTGAACAAAAATTTCCATTTAGGACGAGTTTTTACTCTTCTGTAATTTTCTTAAAGTCATATTTCGGTTCTACACTTAGGAAATCAAAAAATTAGAAAAAATAATCTTTGGTCGGCGATAGATGGTAGGTAACAAGGGGAGGGAGGAAACCGAAAAGCTAGCACATACCAAAGAAATTAAAACTAATACGAGAAAGTCTGTGTCATTCGGTAGCACCACTAGTTGTTCTTGTAATGACGAATGAGTTCTCGGTGGCTTCCTCAATGTTTAGTCCCGTCTGATCTCTGTATGGGCGCAGCTTCATGGGATCTCACATATCCCTGAGGACCTAAGAGGGACGCGGTCTTTAACGCGTACAATATTTTGTCCATGCTTTTCAAAGCTTTGTAGGCCCTCTTTATATCAAAGCCGATGAAACGCTTTCCAATTTTATCAGTGTCACATTTTATATAGGGTAGAATGGCCACTCTGCGGTCGAAATCATCACTAGATGTGGTGATATCAACAGTGCTAAAGTTTGTTGCTGTCTGCCGTAGATCTTGGCTGGCAGCTTTACCCTCTCTTACCTCGAAATGTGCCCTTGAGGAGCTCCATTTCACAATCTAAGGATTCCATTTCACACACTCTAGTGGCTCGGACGGCAAGAGTTTTCAACACTCCCGTTTAGTATCTGGGTGATGGTAAGCCGTCAGGGAGGTATCTGTTGGTTTGAGTCGGTTTCCGGTAAAGACTATGCCCTAGACTGCTGTTAGCTTTCCCACTAACAAGTACTGGGCAGAATGTTCTCAACCCGGCACTGCTGAAGAAATCACGGGATTATTCACGTCCTAATATCATTTAACTTTCTTTCAAATAGAGAGTTGGATCATAATTACTTGCGACCGACTTATGGCGGAAAAACTGAGAATCAAGCGTTCAAGGGGACGCCCACGAGACGCAGTTTCTCGAAAAAGGTTCAATAAACCATCGCCTGGGGTAGATTTTAAAAGAAGCGTGGGTCTAATATGCGGGTACGGATCTATGACCAATGGCCTTGTCTCCGCAAAATCACCAATACGTAAAAATCTGTCAATGCCCTCCAGCTGTGCGCCCCTCTCATTCCTCGCGCCGGGAATCAGCCTTCAGGGCCAGGCAGCGGGGAGCGGTCCCTGACAGGAAGAGGCGCGCCTTTTCACCTAGCTGGGGATGACGTGATCTTATGCCGCCGAACGTGATCTTATTTCTTTCCCGCCAGAGAGCAGGAGAGATCCAACCGAATGAACTCACGTAATACATAATTCTGGGCTAACACAATGCATCAATATTGTAAATTTATTTGCTACTACATATCACCAAAGTGTTATAGAAAAATTTGTAACTTACCAAAAATATGGAGCATTTATTTTCTCTCTCGCTGTAATGCAAATGAAGAAGAATATGCTCTGTATATTTTATTTTTTTCACATTTTTGTAGTAATGATACTCGTGAAACCAGAACGTAAATTACACCTAAATTTTTAATCGCACGTTGCACTACATTTAAGAAAATCAGTATTGTGCGTTGCTCAGAGATGATCAGTTGTAATGTCTGTGATATATTAACAGGATTTAATTTTATCATAAAACGTCGTTAAGAAATATAATAGTAGTTAAAATTCTGTCCTGGAACAATCAAGTGTAATATTTCTTCCCGAGAATATATAAATATATGAATTCAAGAAAACGTTCATCAACAGTTCTATGAGAAAGAAGAAATGTTTGAAAACGATAGGAAAATATCAACCGTAGTACAGTTACAAAAGATACTAACAAAACAATTATCAGGCATTTCACTGGTTCAGGGTACGAAAAGTATCAGTAGTTAATTTGCACTACATTACCGAATTCTAAGTTGTGTTAGTCATATTTCTGTTTTCTAATTGGATCCAGAGGGGATACAAAAATTTGGAAAGTTTTACCAAAAGCAGCAACGTGAAAGTGAAAAGTGATTATCCGATTTATCCTTTCTCTTCGTTTAATCATTTTAGCTGGAGGACATTTAATATTCAGATTTATTTATTGACAATCTATGTAGAATTTTACTAGATATAAAAGTAAAATGGAAGTTACTCTCCCTTACTATACCATTTGCAGCCTTCATTTTTCAGTTAAGTAACTTGCAACCATTATTTTCTTATTTTATCAAAATATAATACAATATATAAGGGTGTCAAACTGCATGTCGTAATTTGTTTACAAATACATTTTAATTGTATTTGTGAAATATCTCAACACACCATCAAGTTTTCTACAGAGAGGTTATAAAGAGACGAGGAGGTCGCGATCATCCAGAGTATAGAATGTGATCAGTACCTGTCGCTTGTTTGGGCGGATTAAAACTGTATTATCATTGAAGAAAGTATTATTTTTATCACTTTTAATGTGATGCCCTGTAAGTCGACAACTTTTGTTGCAACAGGCCACTACTTCTATCTAGTTTGCAAATAAAACTGGTCTAGTATTTATCATTTCTTGCATCTATTCCCACATTAAGCACAAAGAAGAAAAATGTGTCAAAGCGCATTAGTGCAAACCTCAGCACACAACCTGCTTAACTGTTAACCTTAATTAGCGTCGATCGTAAATAACTTGAAAAGTGCGTTACAGTGTAATATATCTAAAATGTACACTTAAAACTCCATAGTACGTGACATGATAAGTTAGTCTTAAATAGAAAATCCAGTGTTCAATAATGTGAGCGAAGATTGACAGAGCTTTGGTACGACTATTGGACATGAACCAGGAGCTATAGTCACAATCAAGCCATGTCCCCGCACCGCCAAACAGGAATACCAAAACTCCTGCCGAAGTAAGCATATTAAAAAATCACAGCCCAATTTTTTTAGCACAGTTCGTCTTTATACAGAAAACGTCAACTAACTCTATGTAGCACAGTTCGCACAATACCACTCATTGACCCTGTTCCCCGGACATTTATTCTCCCTTCATTAATTGAATATTCATAATTCGAATGAGTGTGAATGATAATTAAAACCACGACAAAAATGTGCATGTTTTAATAAATTAAATACACACCAATCCAAAACTACTTTTTCGCGTCAATTTATTTCATCATTAGCTAATTGTTTACAGCAACTACAAAGAAAATTATGAATACAATTTTTAAAGAAAGTTATATCAATATAAAAAATTAAAAACAAGAGAATAATAGTGTTACGAGCGAAAGCGAAAACTAGAGTGACTGAACTCGTCACTAAAACAAATTTAAATGAAACTATTTCTGACAAGAGAGTGTTCAATTAGTATTTGATGTGTCCAAATTCAACACACACAAAATTCAATAAGCAATTTATTGATCGAAAACAGGTACAGAGCTGTAGTGTCGAATATCCAGGAGAATGTACAGTGAAACGTAGCCGAGTTGTCGTAACCAGAAAATGCACCTCAATATTGCCGAGTCGCCAAATCTTCGTAAAGGAAGTCCGTTGTCGCAGCACTGTCGTCGTAATCACAATCTTCACCGTACTACCTCGTATCACCAACTCGTCACTCTTACTCCGCCGCTCACTCTCTGTCCTCTGTCCGGGACACGGCCGGCTTATTTTGCCCGGGCCGTAGGCCCCTGACTGGCAAGCGTAGTAGGGGAGGTTGGGCCTCGCCCCGCTCGCTCAGGCGTGGCGGCCGCACACCGTCGCGTCTCGCTGGCCTGCGCTCGTCGCTGGCCGCTGCCGCCAGGGGCGGTAACGCCCAACTGTGGCGGCACATTCAAATCTGTGCGGCCGGTCACGACACCCTCCGCGTCCAATCGCGTCGTATACGGCGCGAAACGCACCTCCTGGTGCTCCTCGGGGCGCAACCTCGTCCTGGTGTCTCCACGGCGTCTTCATCTACTGGCTCGCCGACGTCCGCTGCAGGGGTTCTGCTGTGCTCTGCTCGCTCGTCCCCGGGCTACTTCCTGCGGGATGTAAATGGTTTCCCTCATCACTTTTTGTAAAACTCCTGTTGGGACACATTGGGAGTGAGTCCACCCTGCTGGGGTTCACCGGGGTCTCAATTGTCCCTGGTGGCGTGTCACCACCCTACCCCGTGCGGACTAAGTATGTCCTGTTCCTTTGCCGCCGTTACAATGCCCGGAAGCCACGCTGGGCACTTTTTAAAGGAGGTACAATAGACCATATCACCCACCTGGAATCTTGGTTGCGTTCCTACCGACCTGTAAGGATCCCCTGGGCTCAGCAAAGACAACAACGTTCTCGGTTGCCTCCCGTGTAGCACCTCGGCAGGGCTCCTGCCGTCCGCGCCTGGCAAGGTGCGGAAGGTGGCCAAGACCCGCAGCAGAGCTCTGGATCTGTGCGTACCTGCTGCGCGCGCTTTTGACATAGCCGTCTTGAAGGTTCTCACAAAACTTTCCGCTTCCCGTTCGATTGCGGGTGAAACGGCGGTGCGCAGACATGCTGGATCCCGTTGCTCGCGCAGAAGTTGGCAAACTCTTGGGACGTGAACTGGGTTCCGTTATCCGACACCAACGTGACCGGGAGCCCTTCGGTCACAAAAATTCTCTCTAGGGCATTGATGGTCTGCGCCGACGTGGTGTTGGCCATTTCCACCACGTATGGGTAATTGGATTTGGCGTCTACTACTACCAACCACATCTTGTCCCAAAATGAACCCGCGAAGTCAATGTGCACCCGTTCCCGGCTCACTAGGTTCCGGCCAGGGAACCAAATCCTTCCTAGGTGCACTCTGATTTAATTGGCAGGCCTCGCACCTCTTAAGTAACTGGTTGATGTCTGTGTTCATTCCCTCCCAGAAGCAGTGACGACGCGCCAGTTGCTTCGTGCGGACCACCCCCCAGTGTCCCTCATGGAGGAGGTCCAATACTGTCTTCCTCAGAACCTTCAGGATGACGACTCTCGTGAATTCCTCTCCGGCTAAGAGCAACACCCCCGCCTTGCAAGTTAATCTGTCCTTCTTGTTATACCAGAAGCATTGCTCCTCAAGCACCTGAGCGGCCACCCTTCCTACATAATTCCTCACTGTCCGTAGCTCTGGATCCTTGTCCGTCTCCTGTGCGATCTTCTTGCCTCCCAATGGAAATTCTGACAGTACTAAGCACTCTTCCGAGTCGATCTGTAGGCATTCTTCCTCCAACTTGTCGAACTCCAGGTCCGGGCCCCCTGGCAACCTGGATAAAGCGTCTGCATTGGCATGCTGAGTCGTGCTTCTGAAGTGAATTTGTAATTGTAGTCCGACAAGAATAGCGCCCACCTTTGCAGCTTCTTCGCTGTGCTTTCCGGGATCCGTTTTCCGGGTGGAATAACTGTACTAGCGGCTTGTGATCCGTAATTATAAGGAACATACTACCATATAAATAATCGTTGAATTTTCTCACCGCGAAGATTATTCCCAATGCCTCCTTTTCAATTTGTGAGTAATTCCTCTGATGTTTGTTGAGGGATTTTGACGCAAACGCAATTGGCCTCTCCACACCATTGTCGTCCTTCTGCGATAATACCGCCCGAGACCATACTCGAGGCGTCAGCTGCTACCGTGGTGAGCCTAACCGGCACAAAATGGTTTAATTTAGCTGTTTTCACCAGTGCCTCCTTTAACTGGCTCAGTGCTCTTTCGCAGTCTTGTGACCAAACAAATCTCACTCCTTTCTTCCTTAGCTTGTTGAGTGGAGCTGCGATAGTAGAAAAGTTCCTAATGAACTTATTATAATAATTTACTTTTCCCAATAATGCCTGTAGCTGCTTCACGTCTACCGGTGGTGGCAGTCGCAGGATGGCTTGTACGTGCTGGCTAGTGGGTGAAATGCCGGTGCTGTCCAGCACGTGCCTCAAGAACACTACCTGGTCCTAAAGAATTCGCACTTGTCCTTATTCACCTTTAACCCATTGTGGTGCAGCACCTTAAATAAACTCCAAGTTTTCCTTGTGCTCCTTCTCCGTGCTCCCCGTGACTATAATATCGTCCAGGTAGTTGCAGCAACCCCTCAGCTCTGCTGTCAACTGTTCTAGGCAGCGCTGGAACAGTGCGGCTGCGGAATTCACGCCGAATGGCAGCCTGTTGTACCTGAAGAGTCCTAACGGGTGTTAATCACCAAAACTTCCTTGGCGTCCTGGTCGAGTGGTAGCTGTAGGTATGCGTCCCGCAGGTCAATTTTCGAAAATTTTCGTCCGCCGGACAATTTGTAGAACAAATCTTCCGGCTTGGGGATTGGATATTGTTCTACTTCCAGCTGTTGGCTCACTGTACTTTTGAAATCCCGCACAATCTAATCGAACCATTGGCTTTCTTTACTACGACCAAGGTGTGGCCCACTGGCTTGTTGACACTGGAGTGATAACACCATCAGCCTGCAATCGTTTCAGCTCCTCGGCCACTTTTTCCCTAAGGGCCCACGGGACTGGTCTTGCTTTGAAAAAGCGTGGTTTGTGCCCCTCCTTCAACTGGATGTTTGCTCGGAAGTGCCTACACTCCCCGAGTCCGGGTGAGAACACTTCTGGAAACTCCTGTTCCAGTTTCCCGATGACCTGTGTCTCTTCTTTCTCGTCGATCTGGTTCACTGAGTCTACCACTCCAAACCATAGCTTATCAAAGGAGTCGATGCCTAAGATGTTCGTGACGTCATAACGGTCCACCGCGATCACTTCAATATCTGCCTGTCTCTTCTTGTAATCTGCCCTTAGCGACACTTTCCCCAGCACCTTAATCGGGTCCTGCCGAAAGCGTACAAGCCTTTTGCACCCTCTGCAACCTGGGTGCCCCTAATCGCCGGTAAGTTTCTAAATTGAGTGTTACCGCGGCCCTGTATCTAACAGAAAACTCACCGGCACTTTTCCCAGCTCAATTTTAACCATCAGTTTCTCCTGCTTGTGGGTGTCGAGCACTTGACTGATCATATCGATTTCCATGTCTTGCTCCTGTTTTTGTACCGGTCTGTGTGCCTCTTTCTTCCGCACACTTCCTAATGTGACCCACTTTCTTGCACCAAAAACACTACGCATTACGGAACCTACACTGTTCTCTTGAATGTAACCTCACACAGTTTTTACACGATTTCATGATTTGCACTCTGCCACTGTCACTGTCACTGTTACTGGCTCTCTTGAACATTGGTTTGCCGCTGGGTCGGCGGTCCGCCTCCACTCACTGCGGTTGCCGCCTCTGTTGCGGTAACCACTCTCGGCACTGTCACTACACTCACTGGTGTCACTGTCGGTCTCGTGTTCTTTTGCCGTCTTTCCACTGTGAACCGACCCACTGTTCTTGAAATGGTGTAAATGCGACTCTGCTGCGATCTGGCGAGCTGTCTCACACGTCATTTCGTATGTCTTACATAGGTTGTGTACTTCCTCTAATGACGGGTTATCACTTTGTAAGGCTTGAAACCTAATTTTCTCTTCCGGTGTGTAGCACTACCATGTCCCTTATTAAAGTTTCCTGAGTTAAATTTGCAAACCAGCAGTCAGGGTAGAGACTGACAATCTGCTAGGTATCGGGTTCGATACCACAGGATGACCAGTGAAGTAAAACTCACAAGAAGATATTACAACATTTAATTTGGCAATAGCTCTGTACAAGTTGGAACGGCCGAAAGATGTTATGAGCTCAGTGACTTGTGAGCGAATACGCTGCTTTGGCCGTCGTGCTTCTCAATATATATATGATTTTACATGTTTACAAGAAATTACTAGAACAAGGTTTTACAGATTTCACAGAGGTAGTTTCCAGAACGTTCCAGGATGTAGCATGTTTATCACTGAATCGTCAAAACATATTATTGTACATTTGGAAACGTGAAGCAAGTAGCAGATGGGGCGCTCGGTGGGCGGCGCGTCTGAGGTCGCGGGGTGCGGATCTTCCTTGTTGATGTTTCCAATGGAATACATAACTCCTTCACACCCGGTTCGAAGTTAACGTCCACGTTAACTTGTTTAGGCCGAAAGTGATACCAAAGTATACGTACATTTTTGGTAATGAATTTTCTAAATGCATAGCACAGAATACATAGACTGAGTACCAAAGAAGTTACGTTAAATACATTTAATTTCTTCCAAACAGTGTATTTTGGTACTATAGGTGTTAAATCTAATTTGAGTTTGTTTACATCGAGATGAGAATAGTGAAACTGTATTTGTTGATTTACTATAGGTTCACTGTGAATAAATACAAGAGGAAAACTCTTTATATAATTTGTTGGTTTAGGTTCTAAAGTAGTTTCCATGGAAGATAATGAACAACTTAAGTTGCTATATACCAGATGCGGGCCTTGTAATTGAACTGAGGCTTGACTATTTTCACATGTTTGCAAAACAATTTCGTTGCTAGTAGAAAAGAATAAGATATTAGCATTATTCAGTAATTGAAAAAGTTTGATATCATTGATTATTTTTGCAAAATTACAATTCACAGTTTTTGTTAAATTGCATGGGGTTGTCCTAATATTATAGTGCAGACATACATAAGTCGTAGTACCTTTTACACAGGAGTTGGTTGACCATTTTGATGTAGAACCCTGTAGATAATATCTTTCAGATGGTATTAGAACAATATTATCAATAGTAGGTACTGGAGTGATTGAGTATAATTGATAGTTGTTACCGTCGGTAGTAGGTACTGATAAAATAACTACTAGACCCTTTTCTATCATTATAACTTGGGTTTTAGTAAATTTTAAATTTTCATATATGTGATAAGGGTCAGTATGGACAATTGCTTTGCTTGGATATATAACACGAACATGATTAACTATATTTAAGATGTCTTCCTGTGAAAATAGCTGTACGTTGGTCATGTCATTAAAAGATAGACTTAAAGTATTTTCCAGTGTCTGTACTATTTTGAAACTCTTTTAGACACATTACAATGTATTGATATTGTTCTAGAATGTTTATTTGAAATTCTTGTTTTGTTAACATAGTTTGAATTATCCCAAATTTAAATTTACGTGATTCATCTCATTATAGAATTTCTGTGAAACTGAGTTACTGAATGAAACGAGTTGATTGATATGTTGGATTTCGATACTCCGATCCGTTTGTAAAGCTCTGATTTGTCCTTCAATTTTGTCATAATCATTTTGATCCAGGTTACCGGATACAAATTTGATTAGGCTTCCGAGTCCATTAATGAGGCCTCTTCTGTTTCTAGGTTTTGTAGGTAGCAATTTAGAAAGGTCTTCTTTAGTACTTTTCAATAATTTTGACAATTCCAAGAATAAAAACGGGAAAGTGTTATTACTTTGTTTTTCTAAAGCATTGCTGGTATTTTGAATTGCATCATATGATTCTTCCAACCTGGTAATATTGAAATGAAACATGAACTTGTGATAGTTGTTGACTATTACTGCTCTGCGTAGAAGCCTTGTGTTTCGATTGGTTTGTGTCCTATTCCTTCACATCTGATGGTATTTCTGAAACAGAACATTGTCTTTTAGGTTTGACATGCCGAAAATGTCTTATATGAATTTTGCCATTTTTCATTTTACAGTGGATTCTGTGTTTCTCAATTTTGATAATTGTTCCTTCCGATACAAGTTCTTAGATTTTTGTTTCTGGTCAAAGGGTCAGTGATGTAGACTGTGTCGTTTAATTGGTATTTTGTGAAAATGGAGTATTATTTGCTGGTAGATTTTGAGAGGCTAATTTTTGGATTTGTTTTTCCTTGTCAAGAAGATATTCCTCTAATTGAGGAGTTGTTGTAAAAACGTGACCTAGTGCGTCGTAATGGTTGCCTATGGTAACAGAAAAAGGAGTCTTTTAGTAGTGGAATGAATGGAAGAGTTGTACGATGTAATGGAATCAATTACGAGGTGCTCTAAAGGACTATTTCAGTCTCCGCTGCGAAGATTACGTAGTTTTTCTAACAAAGTTGAATTGAAACGTTCTACTGGAGAGTTGGATGAAGAATTTAACGGTGTCGTGGCATGATATGTGATATTATGAGATTTGCAGAAGTCGTCGACTAGTTTGTTATGGAATTCTGTGCCTTGGTCGTGAGTAATTTGAGAGGAAAGCCTGGTGAGAAAAATATTGTTTTAAAGTCCAAAGAACTGAATAGCCTGTACCATCTTTTAGTAGATATGCTTGGCCGTATTTTGAAAATACATCAATTATTGTTAGGAGCTTTTTCCTTCAAAATGAAAAGTGTCAATGTGAAGAAGCGAAAGGGTGCTTTTGATGTGATAGGGCCCTCATTTGCGACTTTGTTTGGATGTCGTTCGTATTTGTTTTTCTGGCAAAGTTCGCACTTATTGATGTAATCACTAACTAAAGTATTTAGGTTAGGCCAGTAATATCTTTGTTTAAGGTGTTCCACGGTTTCAGCTATTCCATTATGGTTAATACTGTGATACTGAGCGACTAACTGTTGTTGTTGAACTTTATCTTCGATGTTTTCTAATAATTTCGTGCACCTAAGAATTACTAATTCAGAATGAAGAGTTTTGGCAAACTCGTATAAAGGGAATCTCGATTGTAATGTCATTAAAGTACACTGCATATTTTCAGAAGGGTAATAATTTCGAGAAGGAGATCTTGTAAATCTTTCAATAGATTTTGTTCGGTGACGCCAGTTTAATAATTTTATTTCTTTTGAAAATAGGTCGAATTGACTGGCCAGGTGTTTTCCGTAAGTTACAAAATTTGATTTTTATTCTGACTTAAAGATCTCTCGGACATCCCAGGGTAAAATTGGGTTTTCTTCATTAGAATGAATTGTATCAGAATCTATTTCTTGTTGATAATTTTCATTTGGGATGGTGGCAACGTCTGATTTTATGTCATTATCATGTGTTTAATTTCAATACGAGACAAGGCGTCGGCAACGTAATTAGTCTTTCCTTTGACATACTTGATATCAAAGTCAAACTCCTCTAGCTTGATTTTCCAGCGGTACAAGAGTGAGGAAGGTCTTTTAATGAGAATAGCCATTGTAGAGGTCTGTGGTCGCATTCGCATGGTGAAGTGGCGTCCCCAAAGATATGGTTTGAAATGTTTGCAACTGTTGATAATTGCAAGAAGCTCTCTTTGAATTGTAGAATAATTGCGTTCACTTGGATTTAAAGTACGTGAATAAAATGCAATGGGGTGTCCTTCTGTGAAAGAACTGCACCTATGGCAAAATTAGAGCCGTCGGTAGTTAAGGTAAAAGGTTGCGAGAAATCTGGGTATGCCAAAACGGGTGCGTTTGAGAGAAGTACTTTAATTTGTTCAAAGGCGTTCTTATAAGAAGAGTCGTTGATATCGATTTTGGTACCTTTTTTCAGACAGCGAATAAGGAAACGCAATTTTAGAAAAGTCCTTTATAAATTTTCTGTAATAACCAGCTAAACCAAGGAATTGTTTTATCTCTTTGTTGTTGTCGGTATTGGATATTGCTTTAGTGCCTTTATTTTCTCGGGATTCGGTTTTATACCTTCTTGTGTCACTAAATGACCAAGAAAGGCTACCTCTTTATGTAAAAATTCGGTTTTGTCTAGCTGAACTTTTAGATTTACTTCTCTAAGCTTTTTCAGAACCAGAGAAAGGTGGTGAACATGTTCATCTAAAGATTTTGAGTAAACAATTATATCATCAATATAAACAAAACAGAATTTAAAGAGATATGGTCTGAGTACATTATCCATGACTCTTTGAAATGTGGCTGGGCATTTTTAAACCAAATGGCATTCTCTTAAACATTAAATGTTGATTATCTACTGTGAAGGCAGTTTTTTCTAAAGACCGAGGATCCATCTCAATTTGGTGAAATCCTTGAGCAAGGTCGAGGGTACTAAAATATTGGCATTTACCTAAATTGTCAAGAATTTCTTCTGTTTTAGGTAAGGGATGGTTTTTATTTAGTTCAGAAAGTCTATTACTAACCTCCATTTCTTTTGTCCGGATGCGTCAATTTTCTTAGGAACAATCCATACTGGGTGGTGATTCACTGGGTGTAATTATACCCTGATCAAGCAGTTTTTGAATTTCTTTGTTAATAACATCTTTTAACTGAGGTGGATATCTGTAATTTTTCTTATAGACAGGGCTTTCGTCAGTTGTTCTAATGTAATGTTTCGTAGCGTTAGTAAATGAAAGGTCGCAACCGGGGTAGTAAAATACATCAGAAAATTGAGAACAAATTTTGAAAATAGCACTTCTTTCTAAATCATTCATATGTTGTGTTCGGAAGAAATCGCTAAGGTCAGATTCTGAGATTGAATTTATTTCAACTGGTTGGATAATGATGTTATCAATTGGTTCTACTAAAATGGGTTCATCAAATGCTAGGTTGATAAGAGAATCTGTAGGGTATTTGACGGTGTAAGTTATCTGCACATAAAATTGCATCAGAAAAATAAAGATCTTGATATGTAAAAGAGGGAACATAAACTTCTCCTTGTTTAATGTTGACCGGTATTGAAAGAAAATTTGGATTTTGATCGGCTTTAAAATCTTTGTGTTTAATTCCGGAATGAAAATTGAACGGAATTTCGTTATTGCCTAAAGTTATAGTATTCTTGTTATAATCAATTTTTGCTTTTAGTCGAGCGAAGTCGGCAGATCCGATGAGAGCGTCAAAGTATTTATGCCATTGCATAATTCTAAAATTTATGGGAACATTTAGACCGTGTTCCAAGAATACTGGATATTGTACATTCTCAGTACCTATTGTTTGTGCGTGAACTGATTGAATACAAAAAGGTTCTTCAAAAAGGTAATCGGAAAATAATGAATAAGCTGGGTTTGGATTCATAATTGAATTACAAGCTCCGGAATCAATAAGAATTTTCAATCCAAAAAGCGTTATAAATGGAAGCTGTGGCGCATTGTATATATTATTTAAGTCTTGGGCTGTGATTGTTGTGCCTCGCGAAAATCCTGATATTGGTCTTGAAGAGGTTCAGTGCTGTCAATTTCTGGGAGGTAATTGTTTTCGTATTCATGATCCTCCTGATAGGACATGTCATACTGTTCGCCATAAAGTTGTTCGTCATGGTGAGATGAATTAAATTGATTGTCATTTTCGTTGTGGTAGTTAACGCCATGTCTGATGGTCGACACGCCTGACATTGGAGTTGACTGATTTCTTTGCAGAGCATTCTGTGGAGAATGCATTCTACCTAGCTGTTGAGGATGTGGGTACGGCGGTGATCGAAATTGGGCAGATTCTTGTCGATTTGGTAAAGGATTGTGAATTTGAAATATGTGAATTTTGTGACAGTCGATTTTGTAAGTAGTTAGGTTGACGTGGTATAAATTGGGCAGATTCTTGTCGATTTGGTAAAGGATTGTGAATTTGAAATCTATTTGGCGGTTGTTGATATCGTGGCAAAAACTGATGTGTGGCAAAATTATCAAAAGGCAGAGATTTTTTATTTTGAGAATCAAAATCGGGTGATTTGTGAGGTTTTGAAAAATTGGTGTGGACACAGGTTTCTGATTATTACGCAAGGAATCCATATATGTTTCATAGGCACGTTCGTTATCAAAGTCACGACAAGCGCGAAGAGCTTGTGAGAGATCGGTAAGGTGCGCATATCTCAGATATTCTCTGTAAGGAGATAATACGCCAGCACGGAAGGCGTTCAAGGCTTTGGTTTCGGCTTCTTTCAGTTTCATTTCAAGAATTGGTGATTGGTAATTTAGTTTAATAGTACTGATGTATTTAATTAATAATTGGTTTATCTTGTCGTGATATTGTAAGAAGTTTTCATTGCGCATTTGACAGCAATTTGAAATTTCTCGGAAAAGTATGTGTTCATCACGAACATCCCCGTATTTCCTAATTAGTTTTCTTTTAGCTTAATAAAATTTGAATTTATCTAGGACAGTTTGAGCTTCACCTTTAATTTTTGATTTGACTACATTAAACAAAAAGTGTTTGTTAATTCCGCGTTTGGGACCTCAGGTGCTTTTTGAAAATTTCGAAGAAATGTTTCACATTGAATCAAGAAGTAATCAAGATTGCAGTTTGATGATCCATCAAATTCAGGCAATAAGTTTATATGAGCCATCTCCCACTTGAGAGCAACTCAGGACTTTGAGTAAAGCCATTATTTAATTAATTTAAAATTAAAATAAAATAAGAATTTAATATAAGATGAATCTTATAAATTTAATATTTGTTCACAGATGTATCGATGAATGCAGGAAATGCAAAAATAGTTATTTTACTACTATACCTTACTTGCATCCAATTTTTATACTATGAATTTCTTAATATTAAGATAAATCTAACGAATTTTGATTATAGTCACTTTGGAAATTTGATCTTGGTTCACAACTTGTGAATGTGTATATATGAAAATAGTTATATTGACTACTGCATTAATTAATACACATTCAGAGAAATTACACTTTACGTTGTATTTATAAATGAAAGGTGCACGATGCAGCCAAAAATAGCTGTTTCACTACTATAGCTACTTCTGCACTTCACAATAATATAAAGTTCTCACTTACAGTACTGAAAGGATGAAGATCCACGTCAGCATCTTGCAGTAGAAGTGGCTTGTCTTCTTGTTACGGTGTCGAACTGGTCCTTTAGATGTGGAAATGGCAGCCGGGCGATCGGTAGTCAATTGAAGGCTTCTTAATGTGTGAAGAGTTGGCAGTAGACTCCGACAGCGTTGTCTTTCTGGGTGGGAAACCCGCTTGCCAAATACCGTTTTGTAGATAGGCAGCAGGGCGCAACCAAAAGCAGTCTTGAAAACTTCTTAATTGGTGAAGAAGCTTTTACTGATGATTGGCTGGCCAATTAGGTCCTCTAATGTAAGGACGCTTGCCTATCTCGGACGAGCCCCCAGTTAAATTTGCAAACCAGCAGTCAGGGTAGAGACTGACAATCTGCTAGGTATCGGGTTCGATACCACAGGATGACCAGTGAAGTAAAACTCACAAGAAGATATTACAACATTTAATTTGGCAATAGCTCTGTACAAGTTGGAACGGCCGAAAGATGTTATGAGCTCAGTGACTTGTGAGCGAATACGCTGCTTTGGCCGTCGTGCTTCTCAATATATATATGATTTTACATGTTTACAAGAAATTACTAGAACAAGGTTTTACAGATTTCACAGAGGTAGTTTCCAGAACGTTCCAGGATGTAGCATGTTTATCACTGAATCGTCAAAACATATTATTGTACATTTGGAAACGTGAAGCAAGTAGCAGATGGGGCGCTCGCTGGGCGGCGCCGTCTGGAGGTCGCGGGGTGCGGATTTTCCCTTTGTTGATGTTTCCAATGGAATACATAACTCGCGTATGACACCTCTATCCGATGGCGGGCACCTGAACTGACAACGCCGCGCCAGCCCGGACAACTCGTAATCCACTCGCTGTGTGTTTGCCCTCGCTTTTCTGCATTGAAAAATTTGAATCTAGCTGCAACCACATGAGGTACTTTGTTAAAGTAATTGTTGAGTTTGTCTAGCATTTCCGCCCATTTGACACTCGATATTTCTCTCTGGGAACAGCTTTTTATTAGGTTGGTCACTCTCTTGCCCACGAAGCTCAAAAGAACGCCTTTTCATTTTTGCGTCTCCTACCTTGTAACACAGTAGGTGCTGCTCCAACCTGTGATGTACTCGTCCCATTCTTCTGCGTCCGGCCGGAAACCAGGAACTGCGGAGGGAACGGGCACTGACCGCCTCCAACAATGCAGCCATCTGTGCATCCGCCTGTTGCCGCTGCTGCTGCTTCTGTTGTTGTAGTTGCTGCATCTGTTGTTGCATCAGTGTAATTAAAGTTACTATTTGCTCGGACTCCATATCGTTGTTTTCTCCTCGTCGCCAATTTGATGTGTCCAAATTCAACACACACAAAATTCAATAAGCAATTTATTGGTCGAAAACAGGTACAGAGCTATAGTGTCGAATATCCAGGAGAATGTACAGTGAAACGTAGCCGAGTTGTCGTAGCCAGAAGATGCACCACAATATTGCCGAGTCGCCAAATCTTCGTAAAGGAAATCCGTTGTCGCAGCACTGTCGTCGTAATCACAATTTTCACCGTACTACCTCGTATCACCAACTCGTCACTCTTACTTCGCCGCTCACTCTGTCCTCTGTCCGGGCCACGGCCGGCTTATATTTTCCCCGGGCCGTAGGTCCGCTGACTGGCAGGCGTAGTAGGGGGCAGGTTGGGCCTCGCCCCGCTCGCTCAGGCGTGGCGGCCGCACACCGTCGAGCCTCGCTGGCCTGCGCTTGTCGCTGGCCGCTACGCCAGGGCGGTAACGCCCTACTGTGGCGGCACATTCAAATCTGTGCGGCCGGTCACGACAGTATTCAAAACGGATATTTTTAAATCTTAAAATTTCAAGGTGTTCTAGAATATTTAATTTTATCATTTTATTTGCCACATGGAGAATTTAGAGTTTCGATAGGGTCGGAAGAGTGGTGATGGTTTGCATTTGATAAATTTCTTCTAAATCTCTTGCTTTCCTTTTAGATACCGTGAAAGTCGAGTGATAATGCGATAAACAGCCTCGATAACTAACTTTCGTTTTGTATGTTAGTTATTATAACACGCATATTTTTTGTTGTGGTTTCATGATCTCTCACACCCATTCACTATGATACCGAAAATTAGTGCCTGGCACCGGCGAACACAATACTCATAAATATTGCTCCGGCGATGCAGGGGTTCATGGGCCGCCGGTCACCGGAGTCGGTTGTAATGGAAGAGAGGGAGTCAATCCATTGGTGCTAGTTCGGTCGTAACCGACGTGCAGTAATCATTCGACTCCCTAGATACATAGAGAGCATAGCCTGAACGGCCGCGGCTATTTAAAATCATTTCACACAATAACCCCGCTTGGCGAGTCACGAAATATTCAGAATTTAATAAGGGAGGATAACAATCGAAGGCATTATGGAGAGTTCCGAATATATTATCATTCGTTTTTGTACATTGGTGGTTCACAACGCATCCACAACATCACAAAGTTCAACTAAATATAAAATGGAGGATTCGATGGCGCAAAGTAATGTACGACTCTTCATCTAGGGACTCTAATCCCGACACGTGCAGCGCGCTGCTGAAATTTCGGAAGTTGCCGGCGGCCGAGACATAGGCATAATAAAAGACTCAGTAAAATTAGACTTAAGACGACCGCAGTGAAAGTCAAGGTAATATTGTTTTATTATTAACAGTATCTCAGCAATTATGTCATACTTTTTCTCAGTTACACAGTCTAGACTGAGAAAAAGAGTTCCCGAAAAGTCGCTCCGAAATTTCATAACAAACTATTTTCATTGTATATAAGCATATAAATTAAAAATTGGATGTTTTGTATAAAGCTGTCTGTCCAACTCTTGCGGTCAAATTCATAGAATGATACTGCATAACTCTATCTACCTAGGGACTCTAGTAGCCACCTCTGACCACAGACATCTTCCGGCGTTTGTCAGACCAACCGACCTCCCATTGCCCCGCTGACAGGATCACAGCGGGTGGTTTTTCAATGATTGTGCTTCGTCACGATCCTAAACCTGATATTCGATGCAGAAGACATCGAGTTAAGTTCATACATTTTGATACAAAATAAGACCGGTTGGAAGCCTTGTTTTACGTTTTTGAGGGATTGGATCTTTCGAACCTTCACGAATTGGCTATGATATGGGTACATTATCTGGAATTTAGAGATTCACAGTACTTCAAATTCTGTCAAAAAAACGTTGTATGTGCTTCCATCATGCGAGCAGTTTTGCACGAGCACGCGAGGTGCATCGGGTGTGAATAATATTTCTATTTTAGAAAAATAAATGAAGAGGGAAAAAGAATGAGTTCTCACAGCAAAATATGATAAATTAATACTTGGAAAATTCACATGTTACTTCTATTGATAGTTACATGGTACACAAGAACGTAAAAAAATATGCTACAACTGCAATTGACAATAAACTATTCGTAATCAAATAAACATAATATATAAATAAAAACGTGTGCATTAAAATATATGTAGTATAATATATAAGCGTGATAATTTATGATAACTTCATAAGAACTCTAAAATACAATGATAATCATCCCACTTTCAATTAATTTACGTTTTTGTCAATTCGCTTCACCGTAATATGATTTTGCGAAGAATATCACATTTTTTTCTCCTTTTAGAAACCATCTTTCATAAAAAATCTACCACAGCGTACTTTTAGTACAACGCCATATCAGTTGTAGCTATACATAGCTCAAAAGACGTCGGAAGTGATCCCTAACTCTGCTGCCTTTGGGGTTCCGGTCCGCGTGATTTCCCCCGCAACACCCAGCAGCAACCCTGGCGGAAGTTGTCGGGCAATTAAACCGAGTCTACAGTTTCATCTCCCGCTAGAGGGCAGCCGGAAAGCTCCCGGGCGAGCGGTCTCTGGGAGCAGGAAACCTTCCCCGGAACAGAAACATCAAAAAGGATGGGCTCCGATGACCCTCTCCGCCTCTCACTCCTTATCGCTGCATCTGGGCGCAGGGAGATCCCGCGCAGTTTCCAGTTTTCTGTGGGCTGCTCTCAGAACTTCTAACTTCACCACGGGTTGTCGAACGCGTGTGAACTGATCTCTAAACACGGTTTCTGCAGAAGCAGCAGTATCTTTCCGTGATGGTGTTTGAGCAATAAAAAACCTTAAACATTGATTTGAACACAACTTTGATTTGATTTTTGAACACAATTCTTAAACTACTCGTATTTCACTGGCAGATAAATAAAAAGGTCGTTAAAGACTTTTAATTCATAAAACACATAAGAATTCTATAGAGGATTTATATTGAGTAACATAATTCCTTTTTCAATAAGTATTCACAACATTTTACGACAACAATTGTAAACTGCAGATCTACTATCACACTCCCCTCACTACATGGAAACATTTGGTTGCAATTTTGGTCTCCTGTTGTTTTCAGTTTCTGTGGACTGCACTTTAAACCTTCATCTTCGCCAGTACTGAACTGCAGTATTTTGTAGCTGTCAATATCTGAACTTTAAAATGAGACAAAGTGCTTTTGGAACTATTTTTGCTATTTGCTACTATTTTATAAATAATTTGATTTTAACATTGAACTACACTATTACGTTCTCAACTATTACAGAAAGAAAGTCGTATTATATCAAAACTTTCAAAAGTACAATACTTTGGGCTGTTTAGGAGCGGAGTGGAAAGAATAAAAGATTTTGAGAACACAAAATTCTTAATGTAAACGTATGCTGAATATTTACGTGATTTATGCTGTCATCCCTCCTGAAATGGTAGTTACATATAAAACTTTATAATATTTTCGCAGAAACGTTGAAACAACAGTTAAATTCATTTCTTGACTCCTCATTTACAAAATAATTATGTAAAATTGTATCAAATTGTGTTCGAAGGGAATATAAATAATTGAAATTCTTTTTTTAATTTGAAAAACACATAGATAATGGCCTTTAGTACTGAAACAAGTCGAAAAACGATGATTTGTGATGAATGTGTTTTAAATTATTTTTCTGCTGGTTGAAATGAAATCATTGATAGCGGACTGAGTGTTTCTAAAAGTATTTAATAGAATTATATTAATAATTATTATGATACAATGTCATATAAAAGTCATTACGGAGAGTTTGTATCTTTCGATTTGAGCCAATGTTGAAAGGTGTATACAATGCAATGCCTAGAAATACCTAAAAACCAAAGCTTGAATCCAGGGTTAGGGAATAAATTCAAACTCATAATAAGTTAACGACGTGTAATATTTGTTATTTACCAAATGTTTTCATTCGATATGTTTTCAGCACATTTATTTCTAGATAATTTCTACAGAAAAATCAAGAGGAAGACATCTATTTTATAAAATTTTTGATTCGTTCTTTAAGCAACATCGTAAGTTGTGATCTATATCCTGGAGGAGACCCGAAGATTATACGTCTTGAAAGCGAGCGTTTGTGTTGAGTTCAGGCTTCAAGTAGAAAGATTAATAACTAAACTACAGCGTATGAGTAACTGGTTAATTCGGAAAGAGGAAAAATCCATACCGAAAACATGTCTCTTACTGTATTTTTTTTACATGTGATTGAACTGTAAGCACTTTGAGCCACGAAGACAACTTTTTTATTAAGCAAATTGACTAAGGTGTGCTTAAACTATAAAGGTTCTCGTTCTGTTGTAGACTTCCTTTGCGTCAAATCTTCACTAGCGACCTCAGCGTGACCCTACCTTTAGCTTGCGAAGAGCGCCAGCAGGATGCCAGTGGCTACGCTCCTACGCTCAACCCCCTCCCCCAATCCCCTCCACGCCTCCCCGCCCGCTCCCCCGCCGCTACAGGCGCCGCTAAATCCAGCCGCCGCGCAGAGGTGGCGGGCACAAACCCAGTTACCGCCTCCTTTCAAGCCTTTTACTGGCCCGGAAATTAGCTTTCAATTTGCGCCCCGGCCAGAAGAGGGGGAGTGGCTGGGATGGGAGCGGGGACGGAGGCGGGGCGGGGCGGGGCGGGACGGGGGCGGGGCGGGGACGGGGCGCGAGCGGAGTGCGCGGGCGCGGAGAGGGAGGTGAGGGTGGCTGCGGCGCTGGTGGTTGTGGCTTTGGCAGTGGTTGTGGGAGGTGGATGTGGGAGGAGGTGGTTGTGGTTGTGGCAGGTGATGTTCGTGGGAGGTGTTTGCTACATGCTTCGTGTCAATGGTGCAAGAAAATCCATACAGTGGTGTGGTGATGATGAGGATGATGACAGAAATAATAATGTTCGTGAAGAGGGTGGTAAAGATAGTGAATGGAATTTTGATAAGACATGTGGGAGTAGTAGCTAAGGTGAGGGTAAAGATAGTGATGGTGGTGTAAACAGAAGTGGTAAGTGGAAGAGGTGATGATTGTGGTGGGTGTTGAAAGTGGAGATTGGCGGTGGATGTGTAGAATGGAAGTTATAGTGAAGGGTGGTGGTGCGGTGGCGGCGGCGGCGGTGGTGGTAGTGATTTTGGTGGTGGTGGTTGTGGTGGTAGTAGTCATGGTGGTGACGGGTGACAAAGTAGAGAGTGAAAGTATTGCTACTGGGGTGCAGATGGAGGAGGAGTTTGCAATGGTGGTGATTGTGGAGTTATGCGGTAGTGATGTAAGGACAGCAGATATTTTAGCAGAATATCGGCCGTGTTGAACGTATTCGAAAAGGGAAAATGTGATCATGATGGATGTTAATACATTGCAAAAGTGATAACACTTAAATAACTGTGTGGAGCGTATCGACAGGAAAGAAGATGGTAGGTGTTATGGTGGCAGTGACAGGAGTTGATGCCACATTGCTGACACTGTCAGTCCAATACGAAAACAATGGTCTTTTTTGCTACAAATCACAGTCATTGCATCTTATTACAAACTTCGACGTTCATAATTTGCTCTACAATCGGCACCAAGACGTTAATAAATGTCAGAAACCGGTCATACAGGACGATGACTCTCGAAATCACGCACGTAACAGACGATCGAGAAGTGGATCGTGTAGTTCCCATTACTTATATGGTGGTGATGTCGGCCTTAGTCTACCAATGGTAATAATATGAATGCCATAACGGTTACAATAATAACGTAATATTAATTTCGAAAAAGTTATGTTAGCAATCTAAACCGTTACAATTTTAGTAACAAATGGTAGTAGGGTGAGGAAGGATGATGTTGGTAGTAGTGATGATAATAGAGATTGAAAGAGTGGTTTTACAGGTAATGGTGAGGACCCTATCGGTGAATATACGGGAGGACTTATCAATAAGATGCTAGTAATAGTGAAATCAAAATACAATTTTAGAAGAATGAGGATGATGAATGCATCAAATAACATTATTTGCATGATTGTTGGTGGTATTAGTAATTGGTGATTGAATGTGATTCAATCGCTGAATGAATGAATGAATGAATGAATGAATGAATGAATGAATGAATGAAGGGTGGGAATAAAATGGATCCACTTGGATGACAGCGAGCAGCAAACCACGAAGATGGCAACGGCGGTGGGCGTGGCAAAGGCAGCAGCGCGGGTGGAAACGGCCGGGGGAAGCGGCGGCGGCGGCGCCAGCTGCAGGCGGACACAGGCTACAGCAGACCTGATGCGCGCTTCGCTTTGACACACGCTGGTAAAAATACCGCCGGTGTCCGCTGGGGCGGAGGCGGTTCACAGGCGGCCGATGGGCGGGCGAGTGGCGTGGGATGAGGGGCGAGGGGGGGTGAGGGGCGAGGGGCGAGGGGCGGGGGGCGAGGGGCGAGGGGCGAGGGCGAGGGGCGAGGGGCGAGGGCGAGGGCCGAGGGGCGAGGGGCGAGGGGCGAGGGGCGACGGGCGGGGCGAGGGGCGAGGGGCGTGGGCGAGGGGCGGGCGAGGGGCGGGCGAGGGGCGGGCGAGGGGCGGGCGAGGGGCGGGGCGAGGGGCGGGGCGAGGGGCGGGGCGAGGGGCGGGCGAGGGGCGGGGCGAGGGGCGGAGCGAGGGGCGGAGCGAGGGCGGGCGAGGGGCGGGCGAGGGGCGGGACGAGGGGCGTGGGCGAGGGGCGTGGACGAGGGGCGGGGCGAGGGGCGGGCAAAGCGCGCACGCCTGTGTATGTGTGTATGAGTGTGTGAATGGAGAAGCGCCGGGGGATAGAGTGAAGAGGGCGTCCTGTGTGTGGAGAGGGGGCGCCACTAGTTCGCCGATGCCGGGGTTGAAACGTGACTAACATAGTGAGATCCGGTAGCTCATGACGATAGCAGTTTTACGTGGACCAGAGGAGCCGAGAAGTGACTGAAAGTGACGGAGCATTGTGCTGGATAGAGAGTATTTTTGGGATAAAGGCGATGGAGTTTTCGATCGGTATAAAATATCCTGTTTGGACGAGGATACGAATTTTAGATTACATATGGATACATAACCATGCTGTGGAATTGCAGAAGGTATGCAGGGAGTGACTTAAACTTCTCTAAGTCACGATTTTCTGAACCATCTTGGTTCGAAGAGAGGTTGGTACGAGTGTCACAGGAGTTTTATTTTCCGCTTATTAATCTTTCGTTATAGTTGTTTATCCACTTTGATAATCAAAGCGAATAATAATATATCATGAACCGATGATTAAATGATGGGCATTAATACACGAGTATGAAGTATACTACTATTCCCGTAAGGAATGAGCTTCACACAATTGTATTAATACCTATTACATCTTCTTTCATTCCATACTTTTTCTGCGACTAATGATAAATAAACTGGCGAAACCTTTACATTGGACCGTTACACGGCAGCAAGCAAGTAGGATTGAGCAGATAGATTCCTAGTTCTCCCAGATAGTATTAGTTACCCGTTAGCACAGTCCGACTGCAAACGAGCAGTACACGAGTCAAGTTAGGATCTATTATTTTAAATAAATGTCAAAGTTAAGTATATTTTCTTATTGCTTTTAGGCGAGAAATTTCAATGCAAATATTTATTTTCACCTTATAGTAAAAACTATTGATATGTTCATGAACACTGATTTCTAATTATTGAAACAAGTTTTGTCTTTTCTGAATAAGCATTATATTTCAGAAAGTTTCTAACTATTCTGAACAATTCTAACATTCAATGTTGTCATATCCTTAAATAACTAACACCACTTATAGAAATGTGCTAAATTTATGATAGGATAGTTTATAATAAACTTGTGTTTTTGTCCCGCAGACGTGTTCATTCATGTGGCGTCATGAACAAAATTGTTTGAATATCATTTAAAAAAATATTGTGTGAACTTGTATTATATTGTTATCCTTGTAATTATACCTGATGGAGACACAAGTTGATCTCCAAAACGTTGTAAATTTGAAGAAAAAAAACACAATTTTATTTTACTTTATGTTTTATTGTCAGAAAAAATGGTTGTCTAAAATTTTTAATTAAGAACTATATATTATTATTAATAAATTTAACTTTTAATATTGTAATGCTTATTTTTTGTGACTGAATTATGCATGTTATTTAACAGGAAAATCACGATTGTTTTTAAAACTACTTACCGTTGAATTCATTTTGAAAATCGGTGTCGCTCATGAACACGTTACGTGAACTCACAAGTCATGGAGCAGGCTCACCCTAAACATGTGAGCGAAACACGATGAAAACAGTTGACCTTCCCTTTTCTATTGTATGACAGTGGCTGCTAAAGAGTATTCGTAATTGTGTTTAAACGTGATTCCTACGCCAATTGTGAAATGTATTTAGCAGTAGACATTCCATGGTGAACTATTACTATTCTTGGAAATTCCATTGACTCTAGATTAAGAGTAAAGTTGCGGATGAACGTACTGTGGGTAAAAATTACAATAAAAACATTACGATGCGATAATATACAGTGTAATTAAAATGATTCATCAAATATATATATATATATATATATATATATATATATATATATATATATATATATATATTTGTTAAGTGAGAATGTTAATTGTAGTATAGAATTTTTTGAAACTGAGGCGATGTGATTTTTGATTAAACCCATACGTTGTTCCCTATGGATCTGAGAGTTGGGTATAAACCACGTTGCTTGTATGATTTTCCTAAGACATTTGTTTTGTACCGTCTGAAGTTTCTCTATTGATGAGGGTGCTGCGTTCCCCAAACAGGACAAGCATATGTTAAGGTGGGCATATGTAAGGCGCCTATGATTCATTTAAATATCGTAAACTGACACTCAATGTTTTATGAAGATTTTCTATTAATTAGTTGGTATAATTTTGATATTTTCCTTGGGCTTTATTTACTAATGCATGAATGTGGGGTTTCCATGTTAATCTTTTATCGAAAAGCGCACCAAGATATTTAATTGGACCATTATTCCGTTCAATTGGGCTGCAGTTGATTGTTAAATTGGGAGGAATCTACGGAGTGTGAATATTTTGCCTTTGGCATTTTTCTGGATTGATTTTTATTCTCCACTGATCTATCCACGATATTAGTTCTTCAAGATTATTTTGTATCCGATCTTGGGATATAAGAATATCTTCGCGAGCAGTGAATAAGGCTGTTTCATCAGCGAGAGAGCTAATTTGGTGTCTGGCATACGTGGATATCTGAGGTATAAATGTTAAATAAAGTTGGAGAGAGTACTGAGCCCTGAGATAAGCCTGCTGATATGTTCCGAGGGGTGATAATGTTTCATTGACTTTACTATGAAATTTCTGTTTGAAAGAAAGCTATTGATTATTTTTGGGTGTAATCTGGGACTCCCAGACTATATAATTTATGCATTAGTCCTGCGTGCCAGATCCTGTCATATGCCTGTGCAATGTCTAAGAAAATTGCTACTATATTCTTCTTTGATGAAAACTCTCGGCAATATTTTCCGTTAGTCTCAGTAACTGGCGCGTGCATGAATGGATAGGTCTAAAGCCGAATTGTTCATCGGGGATTGAGTTCGTTTCTGAAAGGTACTTATTAAGTCTACTGAGCAACAATCGTTCAAAAACTTTTGATATGGAGGGTAGCAAACTGATAGGTTTGTAATTTTCTCTCAATATAGGATCTTTACCTGGTTTGCGAAAAGGTAGGATAATGGCGGTTTTCCATGCATTTGGAAGTCATTTAGACGAAAGATTGCATTAAATATTGCCGTGAGTGCCGCAATAGTATACTTATTTAATTCCTTAATGATTTTATTATTTACTCCATCATACCCGGTGATTTTCTCCTTTAACTCTACTAATAACTTTTGGGACTTCTGATGGAGAGATTAACTTAATTATTATTGTTAGTGAAACTTGAGGCTCTTTTAAAAATCTTCGATAATTTTATTGCGAGTTGGCACTGCTATTGGAGGGGGTCGAAAAACTTGATCTAAGTGATCTGCTAGGATTTCAATTTTTTCCTCATCTGAGTAGGATTTTGTATTATTGATTTTGAGAGGGGGTATTAAAGTTTTTATCCCGTGATACATCTGACTGTTGACCAGAGATGGACTGAATATGTGTCTATTTGTTTTAAGGTTTGTTGAAATTTGGAATATCAGAGTTTGTCTAACCGGTGTTTTACTACTCGGATAGTTTGTTTAATTTAGTTCTGATATCATGTCATCGTGTTTCTTTCCAATATCTTTTCATATATCCCTTTGATATAATTAAATTTAATAACCGTATTTGGATGGGATTATTTTGCAATCACTATTTCTGCTTTTACAGTCGAGGCTTATCTTAATGATTCATTGATAGCTGAATTAAATTTCGCGATTTCAAGTTAAAGGTCTGTATAGATTTAATATTTGTGGGATGAGAAATTTTCCTGCATTAGGTATGAAAATTTGGGCCAGTTTATTTTTATTGTTGCATTCGTTTTTGATTTTATTCCTTCTATAGGTTTAAGAAGTATTAAGAATAAAAACATATACACGCTTGGAAACACAACACCTGCAAATCTCACTTTGCCAATCATTTACTTCAGACAGGCCAACATTCAATCCACACAGACATTCACATACTGAAATAGAAAATCAATATCATACCAGATTAACATGGGAAAACCTTCGCATTCATCTGAATAGTAACCTAATGAATGTAAACATAAACTACAACCCCTCCTCTGCTAAAATTACTTTTTGACACCACCCACAATCACACTCTTTCGGGAGTGACACAACACAGAACACCTCACCCAGGCCATTAACCTCCTTCTCCACCACACAGCCGGTACGTAAGCTGCTAGGCCTGCCTGAAGCCGCGTAGTCGTTTTGTGACTTTCCAGACAAAAGGTAAGAAACGGCTCAACTTACTTTTTGTATTTTCTCAAAATAGTATATGTATATTTCATTCATTTTCTTACTTAAATGTAAAAAACTACTATAATACAAAAGATCTAACTCCCTGTCCCTTCTTTCTTTCTTTCTTTAATTCTTCTCCCTTTCATTTCTAAGATTTTTTAAAAGTATGTAACTATGTTAATTTAATTTTATATTTTTCTTGTATCAGAAAACTGATGATGATGGCTAAGCCACCGAAAGCTACTCTTATTGAAATAAATAGTATTATTGACAATGACAACGCCTTCAATTATTTCAATTTAAAAATGTTATTAGTACTGGATTGTGATCTGATTGAAGGTCGTTAATACACTTTGGAGTATAGAATAGTTTATGCTTTTGGTTCACTTTCTTCCCCCGTTGTCGTGGAGGTCAGCTAGCGGGTCAAAGGGTGACGACGCTTCGACACCATATTCAGTAGCATCTTCTGATTCACTTGAGCATTTCTTGCGTTTAAGATTTTTCTCGCTAGTGTTCATGCTCATAGCTTTTTCGGTCATTTCCTTTCTTTCATTACATTGAGCCGTTTGCAGATGCACTTCAATGCGTGAATTTGACTGTTGTTGGTCTCGGGAAATTAGCGCTTCTGTTCTTGATTTCGGTCATGAAGTTCAGGAGCAGAAGCAGGTAGATTATCAGGAGACTGGGAGGAGCAAGGGTTTTGGAAGTATGAATTTTGATGAATTAATTGTTGGTAATGGAATACTTGTTGGTGAAGGAAGTAAATATACTGTTGAGATCCTTCATATGTTAATTGTTTTACTTTCTCTGGTGATAGTGAAAACATTTCTTGGTGTTCGATGCTGCAATCGGCCGCACCTTGGAGGTGGATCTGCTGCATACCTGGTTGAATGTAGCCTTCTTCATCCGCGCCTATGTCTGCGTCGTGTAGATTTTTCAGTGCAGCTGCTATGTCGCTCCCAAGAGAGCCCGTTTTACGGTTCATTGTTGAGTTTAGATTGTTCAGAAATACTGTTCAGCATTTCACATGTTGATTAGAACTTTGTCACCGAAAAAGAGAGATAAACTTCCGCCGTGGGGCGGCTGCCCGTGGGCACACCGTACTTTGACTGCAACGAAGTGGTCGCTTTGGATGAATAAAAGTACTGGTTTCTAGACACTGAACTATCTACCTCTTTTTAAGTTTGATTTTACACTCATCAGCAAATAAATCTTTCACAAATGCAATTGCAACCAAACATTCGTATTATTATTGTAATAGACACCTCCTTTAGTAACCGAGTGTCATGCATCCATCTGTCTGTCCATCCTGCCGACCGTCCGTTCATGCGTCACTTACGGTTAAACCCTTTTGCTCACCAATCGAGTCCAATGAAGTATCACTCACTGCGTCTTGATCTCCTTGTTGGAAATTTGTCATGTTTTGAAAATCCATTCCGAAGTTTCCAAGAAAGCTCTCTAAGAACTTTCTTAAGCAAAATAAAATACGTTTTGGCACCTACAGAGGCTCATCCAGTTGTTCTCAACGAAACAAATCGATAGGCATAAGTATTAACCGTTCTCTGAGGATATTCTAGAAAAATTCTACAAAAACATCTGATTTTGATACTTTCAATGCACCTACAAGTGCACTGGTGTCATGCTGCGAATTTCTCTATTTTCTTCCCATTATTTTCATGAATCGTTACGATTTCATTCACCAGATTGACAAAAGTGAAATCGAATTTTGTAATGAAAGAAAAGTCTTAAATCAGTATGGTGCGGCTGGTGAGAATTATAAGCAAGCGAACTATTTACGCCACCTCTTTGACTTCAGCTTCAGAGATGTCAGTTTAATGGGTGAATGCACCACCTGCTGAACCCAACTATTTAGGTTTTCATTCCATTTCAAGAGGTTTTTTTACTGTAGGAAATGTTTTTGTAGATTAATATAGAAATAATAAATAATAATAATAATAATAATAATAATAATAATAATAATAATAATAATAATGATTATAATAATAATGATTATAATAATAATAATGATGATTATTATTATTATACCTGATGAAACTTGTGATTTTCGACAGCTTTTGTACCACGACACTTATAAATACCTTGGTATCTATAATGGTATGGACTAGTGAACACACAAATATGAAGTCGATATGCAAGGAAAGATACAAATCAAGAATCACAAAGTTGATGAACAAAAAATTGTACTCTAGGAATCTAATAAGTGCTATTAACACCTATGCTGTCCCAGTATTGACATATTCCTTTGGTATTCTGAAATATTGAGACACAGACCTTCGACAACTGGATACGATTACTCGAAGCACCCTTACAAATTAAGAATACATCATCCCAAGAGCGCTGTCAAAAGGCTTTATCTTCCCAGAAACCAAGGAGGAAGAGGTCTTCTTAATATCTTCAATCTGTGCAGGTCACAAGAAAAGAAAATGCGAATGTACTTTCACGCCTCGGATAGTGTGTTACTGAAGAATGTAGTTGCTGTAGATGCAAACTATTCAGCTCTAAATCTCCAGAAGACTGAAACCAACACTGAAATTGTTTCCCAGATATGTAACATGCAGACAGATTGGAAGAACAAGACCTTCATGGAAAATATACTAATCTCTTAAATAACCCATCAGTTGATAAAGTCTCTTCTCTCCTGTGGTTGAAAATGAGATATTTATTTCCTGAAACTGAAGGATTTATAATAGCAATTCAGGATGGGGTAATAAAACACGCAATTATGAAAACACATACTGAAGAGAAGTATAAAAGATGTCTGTAGAATGTGTAATCAACCAAATGAGACCATCGACATGTGATTGCAGGTTGCCCAGTTCTTGCCAACACTGCATATCTAGGGAGGCACAATCAAGTAGCCAAAATAATCCATAGACAAGTGGCATCAAATTATAGACTAATTGAGAACCCTCCACCATTTTACAAATATTCACCTTCACAGGTTATAGAAAATAGGAAATAGTACTCTACTGGGATAGGCCTATTGTCACTGATAAGACTGTGGATTATAATCGCCCGGACATAGTAGTTATCAATAAAATACAAAAGTATGCAACAATTATAGATGTAGGCTGTCCACTGACAAAAATCTGAATAAGACAGAATCGAGAAGATTTCAAAATACCAAAATATGGCAGCAGAAATCCAACATGTTTGGCAACTGACTAAGGTTGAAATAGTGTCAATAATCATCTCAGCCACAGGTGTGGTGACGGACCGATTTGCTTCAGGTCTTACAAAAATAGGATTATCAGAAGGAATCTGCAGAACCATCCAAAAGCTTTAATTCTAGAGACTTGCCATATTGTGCGAAAATTTTTTAATTGAAGGACGGACAAAGATGAATTTCTTCTCCGTCTTTCCTCAGATCTGTCATTACCAGTTGCATTGGCTAGAGCCCAAGTCGTATGAATAGATGGATGTTTCTCAATGATTACTGAGAAAGTACAGATATAATAATACAAAACGGTTATAAATAAAAGCAGGAAATACGTTATGATTAAGCTCTACTAGTTTTTCCTGCTTCCTTAATTGTCCAATTTACTATAAATGTATGAACAGTAGACAGATCCGTAGCTGGATGCGAAGTTACGTGGGCCGTTCTGCCGGTCTAGCGAGCGTCCACACGGTGGTCGAGAGTTTGTCGGACAGATCGGCAGCAGGTCCGCGCGGGACCGGGCGCGGGGCGGGGCGTGGGCGGAGAGGGGTGGGGTGGGGCAGGTGAGGGCGGGGAGAACGGGGCGGGGCGGGAGGGCGGGGTGGGAGGGAGCGGAGCGGGGAAGGGCGGGGCGGGGCGGAGCGGAGGAGTAAAACGAGGCGGGGCGGGGCGGGGTGGGGTGGGGTGGGGATGGGAGCGGACGGGGACGGGCCGGGGCCGGGAGGCCCCGCCCCCGCCATCGCCACCCCCACCCCCCGGTGCCACCCTGCCTGCGGCTCGGCGCAGGTGCTGGAGCGGAACCTGACCGCCGCCCCCCCCCCCCCCCCCGCCGCCATCAGGGGCGGACGGGGGAAACGATACATGAGACGGCCTTCAAGATGCGGCACTGCACTCCACTAGTGGGCCCGGAACTTGGTAATGCGCGGGGCTCCTGCATTCCGGAGTGGAACGGACCGCAGCGGTGGCGAAGGTAGGGGTATCGGGGATGTAGGAGCTGATTGCGAGTCGATGTGGATTTGCGTCGTTGCTCTCACTATTTTCCTCTTTGTTCGTAAAAACATTCTCTCGCTTTTTCTTGCAATTTTTTTATCTTTCTGTCTTTTCCTATTCCTTGTCGTCTTTCAATCTAAAACGTGTTTCCTTCTCCTCGAGCTCTCTTTCTGTGTCCATAACAATCTCTTTCAATAGTGCCGTTCCAGCACTATCCTCTCATTCCAACACTGTCTTCAACTCTTATCGTTCATTCTAATGCCTATTTCTTATTTATATTTATGTTCTTTTTCCTGTATAAAAATGCTTGTCTGTCTTTCTTCCTTTTCATTATATTCAAGTCTTAAAACTTCATTCTTTATTATTAAAGTAATTCTTTTATCCATTCTCTTTTTGTTTCTCAGGTGCTTACTATCTTAATTTTACACAATTATCTTTCTCTGTAATATTTGTTTTTGCCTTATTTTATTGCTTGTGAGTCTTACGTTCAAATTTTGCAGTGTTTTCAGACACTAAAATTTCAATATGATGATTTTTTTAAAAAAAAAGAGTATTTAATGCGTATTTTCCATCAAAACTCCATTATACGAGTTAATTAATGTGCTAGTGCTAGTATTTTTGATATGAATGTTTTCTCTACAAAGAATCCTCAAACGCTAAAAATATTTTCTAATTTTTGGCCATCCATGTAAAAGGCTACAAAAGCCAGCTTTCATATTAACCGTCATTTTCTGAATGATTTGTTAAAATTTTATATTAGAAGGAAAATAACATATTATTAGATTATTATTTACCTATTATTATTATTATTATTATTATTATTATTATTATTATTATGAATGAAAACGCTGACTATTACACTTAAAATTAAATAAGGCTAAATGACCACACAAGAAAGTACATGAAATATTGCTTAATGAATTTTATTTCAAGTATTCTTTTACTGCGTAATATTTACAATTACACGGTGACTTACTTTCTAACATGGCAATATGAAGAACATTTCGGCCTCTTGACTTTGCTAATCATGTTGTCTAAAATGCGAAATATAAAGTTAATAGTTTTTGTGCAACACATAAGTATAACATTAATGTAACAATAATTAAGCGAATACTAAACCAAGCTAACTGCATGATTACAGTTTTCTTTACAGATCACAGTATCTCAGAAGTTGTAAAATGTCAGAATACGTAGAAAGATGTATCATTTCCTCCTAGTTAAAAACGGCACTTCGAAACAATCAAATGAGCCGTACTTTACGATCCTCAACTCACGAGAAACGAGAGCATTCTAGAGCATCCTGAAGCGTCGTGAAAAGCAAAACCGTATCACGAGAAGTAGAATAATGTTTCAATTTCTCTCAATGGTCGTAAGAAAACTTTTTATGTCACCTCGTTTCTAAGATTTGGGAGACGTATGACGCAATTTTTACAGTGAAGGAAAGTGAAGGAGGATGAAAGAGTTACATTCATACCAGTTTCACAACGAACCCTCCATGCAGTGCAAAACATCCTCAATACGAACAAATTAATGTAGTTTAAAAATGATTTTTTTCTTCAAAGTTCTACTTAAATTTGCTGATTATGTCGTGTAAAGAAAATAAATCAAATGTTGCATTTTTACATAAAAATGTGTATACGTAGTTCAAACAATATATGTTGATAGATAGAAATAAATATTACATCCTTTTACAACCCTATAGGGTATGAAGGATTTCGGATGATTTTTGACGATAAACATGTGGTGGGAAAACTCATATAATGGGGCTCTCAGGAACTCAGGGACATCGCGTCCCTATTTGGCAGGCACCCCAAACTGCGTTGGTGTTTGGCAGGTCAACCACATTTCAGGGGAAGACCCGCTCGATGGCAATGGAGCTATCAAGATTGACTCTGACTTCTGACTGTGTCTGAACGTGCATTGCTGTTAACACCAATGCATTAAACAGGATGGATGTCAATTCAAGAAATCTGTGTTGTGAAAACTGAACAATAAGGACAAAAGAATCAAAATTGCCTTTGCCAGTAAGCGGACTGTCCCGTTTAAGTTAGTTTTCCTGCAACTGAACAATAAGGACAAAAGAATCAAAATTGCCTTTGCCAGTAAGCGGACTGTCCCGTTTAAGTTAGTTTTCCTGCAAGTGCCGTGCAGGTTGAAACGTGTTGTAAGCAGGGTCGAAAAGTCAACCTTATTTCATGAGTAATTTCGGCATATGAGGTTTTCTGTGACATATTCATTGAAAGTGGAAAAATTGAGAGGATTTAAATCATTTGTTTCTAATTGAATTTTAATGCTCTATTTGCTCCACATCGTTAGTCTCAGTGCATTCAAATATACAATTTTCGGCCACTAATTTTTTTAAGTGCAAACAGATTTTCCTTGATATTTAATCTCGTTTCCTATAATAAATTCTTCTAATTACAGAAACATTGAAAATAAATGGATAAAATGTTTAGTTTTTAAATATTTTTTGTTTTTCTCTTGAAAAAAGTTTTTATATCCTTTGTAAAGTGCGTCGGTTCCTCAAACCAGAATGTCCCATCTACGATACTTCACTTGCGATGCGTTGAGTAAATGGAATCAGGTTTACGAACATTTTATTTACTTGATAAACCTCTATCGACGGCTTAACCTTCATCTTCTGATATGCTAAAGACCAAAATTTGGCTATTTTAGTCCAAAACTCAGCTAGACATTTGACTGGACAATGCCCCTTTTTAAAGCTTTGAGATGTCAATAATACCTTACTAACAAAGAAATACTTCACTTGCAAATTCATAAGTACATATGATATTCCAAGAGGTTGTAAGCGTACACTAAAAATGGCATTTTCTCGCAAGTAAGTGGCAGAGAAATACGGAACTCATTACGTGTACGTCGCGTATAATACGAACATCAAGTACACAGTAACATTACAGTAACTCTTCTGAGTGCTGCAACTCGCTTCTGATACGTCGTCTTTAACTTGCCTAACTCCGCTTCCCAGCCCCACGGGGTCGTCCGAGGTGGTGAGAGTTATGGAGAATGTGGCCGTTCGCCTGCTCTCGGGTGAATCCCTTCAGGTCGATTTAAAGAAATATATATCAAACTTTTGCTATTGGACTAAATCTCACTCTCGTTTGTGCAAACAGATCGGAAACTTTGTCAACGTCCACGCAGTTCATCTATTGGAAGCAAAGGAGTTGGAACCGCTTCGTGCGTTACTGCCCATTTCGCTCTCAGCTTCACAGATTTTGGATTCCCTCTTCGGAACTGCTGCACAAGAATCATTTCAAAGAAATAGGTTTAAACGATTCGTAATAAAGACGAAAATAACAAAAAGGAAAATGTAATCTAAAGATACTAGTAAATAATGTATAAAAAACCAAAAATCTATAAAGAGAGAAAGAGGGCAAAAATAACAGTACATCAGAAATAATTCACGACTGAATGTAGAGGAAGAGATTCAAAGGAGAAGGAAACAGGAAGGTAAAAGATATAAAAAGTATCAATTGAGAAAAAAAAGGAAAAAAAGTGTAAAACGAAAAGCCTGAAACATAACGTCTTCAAACATGGAACAGAAAAAAGTGTGAGAAGGTTTGAGAAAAAAGAATGAAAGCTTGGTGGTAATAAACAAAAAGAAAGAATTTTCCCAACAAAATAAACACTGTGGAACAATGTTATGAAATGAATGTAAAAAGCGGCAAAATTTTCAAACAATCACGAAGGTACATAAAATTTTACAGAAGCCATGATTCAGGTAGAAAAAGATAAACAAAAAAAACACACGGAAAAGAGGGAAAGCACAAAAGAAAAATGAAAAGAAAACGCCACCCCGGTCTAAAAACACGTAAAGTGGGAGACCGCTTACAGGCAGTGAATTCGGGAAATGAGACCGGTTCCGGGGAAGACGCGGGTGGGGAGTCTTCCGGAGAGCCAGGGGGCGAAGGCGCAAAGAGGGAACGTAACGCCACCCCCGCCCCGCTCCGACAGCCTGAGGCGCGGGCGGGGACAGGGGCGGGACAAGCGGGGTCGGCGGATATTGTCGGGGGGTTGCGAGGTCGATACCTCATCGGCGCTCCTGGACCGACCTCACTCACACACGGCCTCGCCGACGCAAGAGGGGCAGTGCGCAAGAGGTGCACAAGCCATTAGCCTGGGGCTCAGCGCGCCCACAACTGGCCCTCCCCCACGTCCCTCACTCCCTTCGGGTTGTTCCCACTTCCTCTCCCCTTCGGGGCCCCGAAATGAAGCATTGTGCCCCTTTGCTGCGAGGGCTTTTGCCGTTTCCACATTTCCTGGTTTCGCTTTATCACGCCTGGCTTGCAATCGACCTGCTTCAAATTGGTGCCAAATAATTTTTTAATGAATCACTCAATTTTCATAATTTAAAATTAACGTCTGATTTTATTCAAAAATATCCAAACTAACGATCAATTATCATTAGACCATTTATTAAAACATAATTATTAAAAAATAATAATTAAGATAACCGTAGTTTCTCACACTAAAAACAGATGAATAGCGGAGCAATATCTTAACAAACGGGTCATGGACCGCGCGCGATCATTTCATCTTCTCTCCCTTTGCGCACACACATTTGCACTTTCATGCAATAACGGTCCACCATACGTCTCGTGAGCTTGGAGACTGTGTCGTTTAGAGCACCATCCCGCTGTGGAAGATATCTACAGAGGCATTTATAGCGCAAATCCCGCAAGCTGACGTGTAAGTCGGCGTCGTGTCTCGCGTCTTGTGAAGGACAAACACCACGACCTCCCTGGATATAACCTGAACAACGCTCACGTAACTTTGTGACCAAAGCAATTGATTCGCAGGGAAACACTAAATGCTCAATAAATCAACCTACATGACCTCCAGCTCAATTGGACGGTGCGCTTTATTTCGTACGATCTCACTGACTCACGCCGCGACCGACAGAGTGCAATGCAGCAACTCGTTCACATTTTGATTTGTGAGATGAGATTTCCATAAATAGCCAACGCATATTGTTACGTGTGTACTTGAGGAATGCGCAGAAAATAGTCTTAAAGAACTAGTATATAGGGTGATCTTTGAGAAAGTATGGCAACAGGACTTAATTGTATTTTAACAGAAGGGATAATAGCAAAGTCTAGCATAGACAGAAATTTCGAATTAGGATACAAATTATTGAATTAAGAAAATCTAAAACAATTGAACCATCTTTGGGAACTAGAAGGATTAGTAAGTAAACTAGAAGAATGAGTAAATAAACCTTTCAAAATACTTTGAAATGATCAGTTGTGTCTAAAGAATAATCTTCGAAAGTAATATTCTGTTAAATAACAAATTTTGCTCGAAACATTCACCCCAAAAAGAATTATTTCAATCTGTTTGATGTACTTCTCTTCTTCCAAATAGGTGAATTTTCGTCAACAATTTATAATTTACATCACACCACACAATTTGAGTTGGCCCAATCCCTCCTCCCATTCACTACGTCACCTCCAGCTCCATCGCTTGGTCTGCTGTATTTCTCATCAAGAAGGATTATCTAGAAGGATCAGCACATAAATAAAGTTTTCAAAACAGTTTGAAATTATCAGTTCTGTCTAAGAAAAGTTTTTATTGAATAAAGTAATATTTTGTGATTTTTGTGATCATGTCGCATGACGTAAATCAGCTGTTAGGGTATCAGTCATTACGGTGAGTCATTGTGGTGTTGTTTAAGCTCCCGATTGGATGACATCGTCAACAGATGATTTACGTCAAGGACCACGTACAAAATTGAAGTATAAATAACAAATTTTGTTTAGAAACTTTCAGCCCCAAAAGAATAATATCAATTGGTTATTGGCAGCTTATTGCACTGTCTCCTCTTCCAAATAAGCGATTTTCCATCGACAAATTATAATTTGGATCCCACTACATAACTGGGATCCCACTACATAATTTGGAGTTGACCCTTTTCCCTCCTCCCATTCTCTAGCTGCGTCCCCTCCAGCTGCATCGGTTGGTCCGCTTCATTTCGCACCTCCTCTTCCAAATAGGCGAATTTCCATCGACAAATTATAATTTGGATCCCACTACATAACTTGGATCACACTACATAATTTGGAGTTGACCCTTTCCCTCCTCCCATTCTCTAGCTGCGTCCCCTCCAGCTGCATCGGTTGATCCGCTTCATTTCGCACCTCCTCTTCCAAATAGGCGAATTTCCATCGACAAATTATAATTTGGATCCCACTACATAACTTGGATCACACTACATAATTTGGAGTTGACCCTTTTCCCTCCTCCCATTCTCTAGCTGCGTCCCCTCCAGCTGCATCGGTTGATCCGCTTCATTTCGCACCTCCTCTTCCAAATAGGCAAATTTCCATCGACAAATTATAATTTGGATCCCACTACATAACTGGGTCCCACCTCCTCTTCCAAATAGGCGAATTTCCATCGACAAATTATAATTTGGATCCCACTACATAACTTGGATCCCACTACATAATTTGGAGTTGACCCTTTTCCCTCCTCCCATTCTCTAGCTGCGTCCCCTCCAGCTGCATCGGTTGGTCCGCTTCATTTCGCGCCGGTCTCCGCGGCTCATCCAGCGACCTCTGGTGGCCCATTCCGCGCTCGCTCCCGCGGCGCCTCTTGAATTACGAGCCGGCCGAGAGGGTTATCGAAATGGATCCGGCATTTTCCGCGGAGATGAATGGCGGCCAGACGCTGCGGGCGGGGAGGGGGGGGGGTGAAGGCGGAGGCGATGGAAGCGATGGCGGGTGGAGTGGCGCAAATGTCCCAAATGACTCGTGGGGGACTTCAAAGCGCTTTTGATCAAATCTGGAGTTTGACTCTCTTTATTATAAGCGAAGCACTGTGGTGGCTACGGAGAATGCCAAGAAGTTAAAGAGTCGGGAATAATAGGGCTCGAAGTCTGAAAGCTCGGAAGGTCTCAAGAATTAACACGCTGTGCCAGAAGTTCGTGATAAACGATCGAGAACAATAGTTCATTTCGGGAAATAAATGATTTAAATGAACACGTACAGCAGTGGACCGCAATGATAACTTCCAATTCATAATAGTTAAATCAGTAGTATTGCTTACTGAAAGAATCAATAACAAATTGTTATTTTAGTACTATTCAACATGAATTGTAATTATATTTCCTGATAGTTCCTTATTGAATTTATTTAATATTTTTCAAACAACTTGATAAGTTTTATTATTTCTTTGATCTTTTGTTTTTCAACTCTCATATTAAATATGTTGTATTTGAAAGAACAGTATTAAATATTAATGTGCTAATATATTCTGTAATTTAAAACTAAATATATTTCGACAGAAATATCTGCAATATTCACACATGCGTGTTATATGTTAACTGTACTTACATCCAACGGAACGTAAAGGTAAAATATTATCACAAATGTTTCAGTTGATAAATGAATGAAATAGTTCAACAGTCAAGACTCAGAAATTCCTGTTGTGAAAAACTTTATTCCGTATGAAATCTCCGAAAAGTCTGAGAACTTGGATCTTGGTCCTCCCTCGAGAAAGTTTGAGGAGTATGTTAAGATTGCACGGCATATCGATTTCTGAAAGTAAAATTTAACAGCGCCGGAAATTATAATCACCGGGAGCGCTGTGATGCACGAAGCAAACGGCAGAGATGGTGGAGAAGGTGAGGTAAGCACAGAAAGCAAGCACGTAGCTCAAATAAATGATAGAGTTATTTTTAAGAACAAGGCGGTAATTTATTTTTTATTTACGATATTTTATTGGTTTCATATTACTTATTGACAATATATTACCTACCCACTGCTGAACCAAATTACAATTACCTTTAGGATTGTTGAAGTTGATATATATTGTTATAATATTTTCGACTGCTTTTCGACTCGCTTCTGTTTCGATCTTCGCTCGTTCGACTCTTCGTTTCGACTCGCTTGTTCGACTCGCTTCGTTTCGACTCGCTTCGTTTCGACTCGCTTCGTTTCGACTCGCTTGTTTCGACTCGCTTCGTTCGACTCGCTTTCTGCTCGTTTCGACTCGCTTCGTTTCGACTCCTGCTGCTCGTTCGACTCGCTTCTTTGACTCTTTCGTTTCGACTCGCTTGTTCGACTCGCTTCGTTTCGACTCGCTTCGACTCGCTCGTTCACTCGTTTCGACTCGCTTCGTTTCGACTCGCTTCGTTTCGACTCGCTCGTTTCGACTCGCTTCGTTTCGACTCGCTCTGTTCGACTCGCTTCGTTTCGACTCGCTTCGTTCGACTCGCTTCGTTTCGACTCGCTTCGTTTCGACTCGCTTCGTTTCGACTCGCTTCGTTTCGACTCGCTTCTCGCTCTTCGACTCGCTTCGTTTCGACTCGCTTTCGTTTCGACTCGCTTCGTTTCGACTCGCTTCGTTTCGACTCGCTTCGTTTCGACTCGCTTCGTTCTCTCGACTCGCTTCGTTTCGACTCGCTTCGTTTCGACTCGCTTCGTTTCGACTCGCTTCGTTTCGACTCGCTTCGTTTCGACTCGCTTCGTTTCGACTCGCTTCGTCGACTCGCTTCGTTTCGACTCGCTTCGTTTCGACTCGCTTCTTTCGACTCGCTTCGTTCGACTCGCTCTGCTTCTTGACTCGCTTCGTTTCGACTCGCTTCGCCTGACTCGCTTCGTTTCGACTCGCTTCGTTTCGACTCGCTTCGTCGACTCGCTTGTTCGACTCGCTTCTGTTTCGACTCGCTTCGTTTCGACTCGCTTCGTTTCGACTCGCTTCGTCTTCGACTCGCTTCGTTTCGACTCGCTTGCTTTCGACTCGCTTCGTTTCGACTCGCTTCGTCGACTCGCTCTTCGACTCGCTTCGTTTCGACTCGCCTTCGCTCTTCGACTCGCTTCGTTTCGACTCGCTTCGTTTCGACTCGCTTCGTTTCGACTCGCTTCGTTTCGACTCGCTTCGTTTCGACTCGCTTCGTTTCGACTCGCTTCGTTTCGACTCGCTTCGTTTCGACTCGCTTCGTTCGACTCGCTTCGTTTCGACTCGCTTCGTTTCGACTCGCTTCGTTTCGACTCGCTTCGTTTCGACTCGCTTCGTTTCGACTCGCTTCGTTTCGACTCGCTTCGTTTCGACTCGCTTCTGTTTCGACTCGCTTCGTTTCGACTCGCTTCGTTTCGACTCGCTTCGTTTCGACTCGCTTGCTTCGACTCGCTTCGTTTCGACTCGCTTCGTTTCGACTCGCTTCGTTTCGACTCGCTTCGACTGCTTCGACTCGCTTCGTTTCGACTCGCTTCGTTTCGACTCGCTTCGTTTCGACTCGCTTCGTTTCGACTCGCTTCGTCTTCGACTCGCTTCGTTTCGACTCGCTTCGTTTCGACTCGCTTCGTTTCGACTCGCTTCGTTTCGACTCGCTTCGTTTCGACTCGCTTCGTTTCGACTCGCTTCGTTTCGACTCGCTTCGTTTCGACTCGCTTCTTTCGACTCGCTTCGTTTCGACTCGCTTCGTTTCGACTCGCTTCGTTTCGACTCGCTTCGTTTCGACTCGCTTCGTTCGACTCGCTTCGTTTCGACTCGCTTCGTTTCGACTCGCTTCGTTCCGACTCGCTTCGTTCCGACTCGCTTCGTTCCGTTTCTTCGACTCGCTTTCGTTTCTCTACTTTTCGTTTCACTCTGTGAGAATAAATCAACAGACTCCATCTCGTCACTTCGTCCAGACACCTTGTTGTACCCACGGCCACCCGTTCTACCTTGTACTGCTTCCCCGCCCTCTCTCATCCCCACTCCACATCGCCGAACCCCATCATCCAATGCATGCCACAACCCCATCCGCCCACCCGCTTCCTCGCATGGCCGGTCGGCATACCTGTCCGAGCGCAACCCTCTCCATCCACAGACAGGCACGCGGCCGTCGTATTTTGGGCTCACGGGGTGGTTCCACGAAACAATGAGAGGGCGCCAATGAACAGAATGCCGTCGAAGCTGGATCGTTTACCGCATGCTCCGAAAGTTATGCTTCGGTTTACTCCCTGTTCGGGAAGTAAAAATATACTTTTCAAAAGATGCGAGTTGTCATTTCACTAGGTTTCCATACATTTTACTACACTTGTCAAAAATTAGGTTAAAGAAAAAATAAATAATTTGTTCTTTAATTGCCTTCATAATAAAATGATATAAGAGATATATTTTGCAATATAAGGGATTTATTTTCATTTTAGCTTTAAACTTGATTTGTCGGAGTGAAAAAAATATACGCGGTAAATTGTACAAAAGATCTCAGAATAAATGTTACGAGCTTCTAATGATGAAAGGGGAGAATACGGTAATTGGTTTTTGTCACTGAAACGTATGTGAGAAATTTAATATAACAATTTTACATAATACAGTAAAATCTGTTCAAGCCGGAATCGATCGGAACACAATTTTTTTCCGGTTGAAGGAGGTTTCCGTTTTATGCAAGACTGTCCATTTTTATGACTCGCGATATTGACGTTTCTGCCCTGAAAGTAGCAAATTACACGACTCTATTATAATTATCAAAATACTTTAACAAATAACGTATTAATGGAAGAAATTACCAATAAATAAATATTCAACACTTTATTGACAGCTTCTGAATTGAAAAATACACACTTTACTGACTGTACTCGAACTGCTGGCTGCCTCAACGCTCAATGCATCACAACCCAGCATTATGACTTTCTGATACCCTCGAATTGCGTATCTGATCGAGGGGTTATGATTTTCAACGCGGGGCAGGAAGACGTGCGCAGCCCGCGCACCTTCTCAGGCTCAGAGTGTCAGGAGAGAGGGAAATCCTCTACAGCCTACGCCTTGGGAGACAAGCGATTCCAAGGTAGAATTCTATACTGACAGCTGAAGTTTCTCTCCTTAAACATCCAGCTGCCATGACCAAATCGCATGTCACAGGGATAGATAATTTAAAACAAGATGGCAGATGCATTCATTTACTTAAGTACATCTCGCGTCTCTCTGCCAACTGAATTAAATTTTAAAAAATCCCGATTTACAAAGATTTCTTTTTCTGCAGGACATGGAAAACCGTTCCGTTTCCCCGTTGGGGAGGTTCCGTTTTATTCTGTGTGAAATGCCATATAACGTCACGGACCGGAGTAATTTTCCGGTTAAGACAGCGTTCCCGCTTATACAGGTTCCGGTCTAGACAGGTTACTGAATGTGACATTTGGTCCTGATTGGAGGCAAATTATCACACGATGATTTTTGACAGGCCACGTTTCTAATACAAAGATATTTCTGTTCTCGCCAATCACCAATTATTAGTGAATTCCCTACAAACTACGAGTAAATGTCTCACATGTGACATTCTTTTATGAGTCATGTTAACTTCAGTGGTAAAAAGTTATCATCTCCGATTGGCCTATACCTGCCCTGGAAGTTTGTAATATTTATTTTGAAGGCACCTGTGTTAGCACTGTGTTATTAAATAAAAAATAGTGACTAATTTTAGTTAAAACATTTTAAAGTATTCTTCTTTACATACTAAACAGCTACACTAATTAAATATAAAATTATTTTCAAACAACCTGAAATGAAATGAAAACAATATACCTCATTTCAATATTTTTTGAATAGGAATGTTGAATGTGTTGACATTAAAAATCCACCCAGGAAAATATAAATGACTTTATATCATTGGCTTGATAAGAATGAATGAAAGGTTTTCTTCAACAATTTTATTAAAGGAATCAGTATCATTCATATCACTTATATCACACATTTTGTTATTTCAAGCTTCTAAGAAAAACATATTTAAATTTTCTACCTAAATTTTCTAAATAATCTGCAATACCTTATGACACCTTGATATCAACATATTTGACTCCCTTGCTCTATAAACTTCGCTATTGATCAATTATGGCTCTACATGGGGGACAAAACTAATTCATTGAAATTTTCTAAACCTTTTCATTTTAGTACGTCCTACAATTATTACTTTCTCGCCCTTACGCTTCGTACTTCTTACGAAGGAATGTAATGCAAACGAAAGTAATGTAATCGGACGCCGAAAATTGGTAATTTTCGGCAGAGAAACTCGTATTTCCTGGCCTTGGAAAAAAAGAAATGGATAAATCCAGTTGCTAAATATAGAAAAAAATCTCTAACACGTGGTATACCTAAATCCATGTTTTGTGGATCCTTGAAACCGAAAAATCAATTGACGGTCAAAGTCTGTCTATCCGTTTGTAATCAACACAAACGCCAAAACCGTGTAGCCAATTTTCTTCAAAATTGATATTCCCCGATCTATCTGAATGAACTTTAGGCTGTAAACGTGTGGTTTGATTTTTGAGGGTACTTCACATGAGCAAGTATTTATGTTTTTTAACGTCGGCCCGTGTTGGTACCGTACGGCGCTTCAGTAGCGTAGTGATATGAGTGACAGCGATTTTACTCTGAATATCTGTGTTCAGGCTTCAGAGCAGGAAAGAATGTTTGTTGGTTGAATACACTTTCGCAGGTTTATGCAGTTTATAGTAGTATAATATACCGGAGCAGTTAGAAATAATGCGATAATAATGTGCATTTGCAGCACCACTAGTTTTACTACGTGGCATGCGATTCCTACAGAGGAGGGCATACGAAGGATGAGGGGAGTTTATTAATGCAAGATGGCCACGCTCGTCCGATCAGCCGACGGAGTTACACGTCCATACAGCACAAAGAGAATACAGATGGCGGCGCTTTCGGGCAAACATATTGGGGTCCTAATGGGTGTGATGGCAAACGCCCAATTCACGGCCAGTGAAGCTCTCAGTGGGTGACGAATCTAAAAGAGTCGTGAAGTGGAAAATGGACGCGTCGAGCAAAAAGACTAACCAATGAGATGTTGTATTAATTTTTGACGGCATTTAGTATATTAATTTGCTTTTTGTTTCACTGTCGTTGTGAACTTCTAGTCTGAAATATACAGTATTCTTGTAAGAAAATTTCGTTTAGGGGTTCAAAGTAGACTATGTTTAAAAAATGATCTGCTGTGCGTGTGTGTGTGTGAGAGTGTGGAGAGGAGAGAGAGAGGAGAGAGAGAGAAAAAAGAGAGAGAGAGGAGGGAGGGCGAGAGCACTAGATCGTGCGAGAGAGAGGAGAAAGTGTGTTAGGTGAGCTTAGATTCTAGTTTAGAAGCGTTTCAGTAGCATTCTTTTGTTTCGGGTCAAAGTCCAACGGCTAGAAGGAAATAGCATGCAACGTCTGCCACTGTCTTTATTAAATCTTTTAAAATCAGAGTAAATTAAAAGGCATTCGGCATTTGAAAGTAGGATTTTCTCCTTTGAGAGCAATTCCCTTTCGTATCCTTTTCCATGCTGGGAGCAAATACCAGAGGTCGATAAGTAAAAACTCGAAATACTGATTATAAGTGTAAGTGTTAGTTAGAGAAGAATATATGAATTTTAATGGATGAAAAGACTTACGACTAGTCACAGAGTATCATGTAATAAGTATAGGATATAATTTGACTCCGCAAGTTTTTTGACATGACCATGGGAACTGATGTAACGGAAGCAACTGACACCGTATTTTCTGTATTGAAATATTCTCGCAACCTATCGCATGTACTAATATGTCCATTAATTGCGCACGCTTACTTACCTACGAACAACGAACTAAGATGACTAGACCATTATGCTGTAAACTGTTCAATTGATCAGTATTTATTGTGGCAGCTTCTTTGGAAAAACTGTAACTTACTATAAAGTGTTTAAAGTGTAAAGAACTGTGTATTATATTGTAAGGGGGAGCATTGTATATTTTGTTCATTTCAAGATGAAGTAATAATTAAATTTCAATCATTGAAGTGATTGAGTTCATGCCGGCGTATGTTCCTAACCCACCTAGGGACATCGCCAATCGCCATCGCCTGGGAATCAATTTAGAACTTATTAAAACAACATGAGAAAACACTATATATTACAGATCGCTAACTATATTGGGACATCATAACAAGATAAAAGGATAAAATTAGTATAACAAAATGGTTTTTAAAAAATCCTAACTAAACAGAACAACTAATCCCCATACCCCATGTGTTTAATAGCTTACAAAATACAAAAAAAAAATAAAAATCTCTAAAGATTTTAGAGAAGTTAAAACTTCCAAATGTATCTAAATCGTAGCTTAAGTTATTTAATTTCTAGCAGAAACTCATTCCACTGGATAATAATATTTTAAGTCGATATTGCGAATTCGGTGTTTTACAGGCAAATGTGAAAATAAAACAAAGTAAATTTACAGTCTCGAGGAAAAAAGGCTGCGTATATTGCAATGCTCTACGCTTTAAAAGAAATATATAATGAAGGGTGTGAATTCAATTTTAGAAACTACGGATACTGTCTCATCTCTACGTAATTATGTACAGGAAACGTATTAGAAAGCATCTTTACGTTTTAGTACAGCTCAATTGGACCGGCAAATGGGGCTAAGCTCTGAACAGTACTTCTTTTGGCGATAAATTTAATGTGAGACCAGCTTCGTCAATTCTTTTTAAAAGTGAATTACTTATTCACTGTTTTATGCCCACCGCTTTGTAGTCTATTCTGCCTCGTCCCGTCCTCGCTTTTTGGACTAAAAGATTTAATTTGTCTCGTCTCTCATTAACGGCATCGACATTTACAAAGGCGACAACGACATTTTTAGGGAAGAGAGGGTCAAGGCAACGAAATCAATAGATGTGAAAGAGAGAACTCCGGCAACCATTAGAACGTCGCAGACATTGTAGACGAAATAGGGCATGTATTTCAAAGAAATGTTTGGTAATTTTGTTGGGACATAAAAAGAAAAGCGATAGAAATTGATAACGTGTCAACTATACATATTATAGAAAATACAAATATTCGGAAAGCGTTTTGGAATTTCGGAAAGCGTTTTGGAGAGACGGGGAGAGAGAGAGAGAGAGAGAGAGAGCGAGAGAGAGAGAGCGAGAGAGAGAAAGAGAGAGAGAAGAGAGAGAGAGAAGAGAAGAGAAAAGAGAGAAAGAGAGGAGAGAAAGAGGAGAGAGAGAAAGAGAGAGAGAGAGACGAGAGAGAGAGACAGAGAGAGAGACAGGAGAGAGACGAGGAGAGAGAGACAGAGAGACAGAGAGACAGAGAGAAGAGAGAGAGACAGAGAGACAGAGAGGACAGAGAGAAGAGAGAGAGAGGACAGAGAGAGACAAGAGCAGAGAGACAGAGAGAGACGAAGAGAGACAGAGAGAGACGAAGAGAGACAAAGAGAGACTGCATAGATCTTTGTGATTTATTTAAATTTGATTCTACGTGTACATTATTCACACTTTAAATATCAGTCGTGTGAACATCTTGTAACACCTCATTCAATAATGGAGTATTTCATTTTGGCGACCTTCTTGTCAACACACTCGTTTCTTCTGTTGTGGAAAACCCGTGCATTGCAGTCACGATGCCCTCACTCGACTCTTCATTATATATTTCGATCGGATTTCACTAGTTTCTAAGTTTCGCTCCTCGGCAATAAAATCTTCAGGCTCCATAGAACTATCGCAGAGGTTAAGCAATTTTCTCAGTGGTTTCGTTCCTCTATCTCTTTCATTCTCTATCAAAGTTGCAAGAACAACTTGCGAGACCCTATATCTGCAAGCCCATTGTGTTATATGGATTCGGAGAAATGATTTGTAAGATTTTTTGGAAGTTTTATTTAATACGCTCACTCTAAGCGAAGTTGAGAGTGCACTATGACCAGATTTTTTAGTATTTAGTTACCCGTGTAAATGGGGATCAGTGTTACGAAATAAAAATAAAAATTCGTTCGAGTTGTACACTCATTTGGAAAGAGTCTACTAAGGGATCTTGTGCAGCGAGACTGAGCAGAGTTCTCTAAGGAATCGACACCTGAATGTAGGACGCGAATATTAATGTGACATTCTCGATAGTTCTCATGTAAGGAATAAGATATCCGCGGAATTGGAAAAGGTAACATTTGCCGATTGATTCTGATTACGAGAATTCACAAATTATAAAGTTGATTTTGCCAACGGAAGCAATGTTTGGAAAATGGAAATGCAGCTGCAACTGAATTTATTAGAGTTCAAACGATCCCAATTTACGTATGCATACGTTGATGCGGGAAGATTGAAGATTCAGAATATTCGTAAAAATCGTTTACTTCAATGTAATTTAACAGAAAGTTCACTATACCTAGGTTCGCTATATCCAGAGTCTGAAACGTGAGATTCGGCGCCGAATGACTTGTCGGCTAGCGTGGATTTCCACATTCGGACATCGCTCCAGTGGGTATCATCTCACCAAAAACATCCAACTTTTAGACGTGTCACTCGGTAAATGTATTAGAATAATATATGGGGGGTGTGAATATTATGAGAGATATTTTATTTAGTAAAATACCAGTAAAAACTGTACGTGACGTTTGAGGGAACAGACAGCTCAAGGAAGAGAAATGGTTGATTCCGCGCGGTCCGTGGGCTGCACTACGGCATATTGTTAGGGCTACACTACGGCATAATATTGATCAGCTACTGCATGGAAAACTTCCGATCGAGTAGCGGTTGGCCTCTAGCATTCTCCTCCAGAGAGCGACTGAATTAGCCCTAACTACTCCACTGGTATCAAAAATCCACCCGTGTCGTGACTGAAATCTGCAGATCAACGATGCCGCCGAGGAAACGAAGCTGCCGCTGAGCTATGGCAGTCGGCCGAGCAGCAAGAGACACCGGCGCGCTCCGCCTGCGCCCTGCCCTAGCGCCCTCCTGCGCCCACCCCCGCGGGCGCAGCTTTAATTAGAGGGCAGTAACTCAGGCAAACGACGGGCGCCGCGCCGGGAGCGGGAAGGAACTGGGGTCGGCTGGGCGGCGGCACGCCGGGGCAAGAGGGGTTCGGCACGAAGGGTGCAGCCCGATGGTGGGAGAAGAGTACAGCGCGTGGAGAGGCCAACGTGAACCGAGCTAGAATGATTACTAGTGCTTCCGGGTGCGTCAACTGCTAAGATCATTAGCACCGCAAGTGTAATGCATGTTTCTATGCTCAGGAGGTGGCTGTGATCTTCCCCCACTGAATGGCAAGATCCGGCGCCCACCTACCGTCGACTAGCGGGGTTATCCCCAACCAGCGGCAAACCGCCCCAGCTGGGACAATCTTCAAGCTCCCGACCGGTCTCCCGTCATGTTTGGTAGAGTAGTGTATCTAATGGAACTGTGTATAGGACATGGAATGGAAGGAAATATCGCGGCGGTCCGCCCCGTTTGGTAGGGTACTGCTCATGCATTCTTCTGGTATTGATGGGAAAAACAACGGAAAACTACCAATCAGAGCAGCCGGCCGCTAGAATTCCAGACAGCGATAAAACTCGACCTAGCTATCTGGCTACTGTGGAAAATAGTGCAACGGTCAGGACAACGTTAACCAGAAAAAGAGAATGGAAAAAACACGGGAAAGACGGGGAGATGAATGGTCGTGAGGGAATCGGTGGGGTGGGGCGGAGGAAATGGCGGGGAGCGGACAACCGGACGTGGAATAGGCGGGGCGGATGTGACAGGCACGTGTGAGGGGTGTGGCAATGGAAGTTGTCAGGGAGTGGGGAATGTCAGGTGCGGCGGAGTATGTGACAGAGGTGGAGCAATATCCAAGCAGAAGGTACATGGGTGATTCGCGGTTACAAGAGACTCTAAATGGAAAACAGAAGAATTGGTTGGCATTCAGCAAAGTACGAATAGAAATGGATGTCTCTGAGAAGTAAGAGAAAGATGAGACAAAATGTGGCAAGCAGGAGTCACTGTTTGGACAAATTAAAAGTTTTCTGCAAAGAGAAATGGTATTCAACAGTCGCATAACAATACTATTCCGTTACTCGGAGAACACAGGTGGGTAAATGGGGAAAGGGGTGGGTAGATGGGGGATTATATTTCAGCATTATTGTATTTATTGAGCAATAAAATACTTTCAACATTTGCATTTTTTTATTAATATTTCCAGGTTTGGGGGGATGGCCCGGGAATATATTTTCTGCGATAATTGCAGATAATAATTGCGATAATTTCCGCCTCCAGCGTCGTCTGGATTTTGAAGAACTAGTTCACAATGCACAAGGCTTTGATTCCACAGCTGTTCTGTAAATCGACAGGAACTAAAATAAGATTTTAACGTGATTACGACCAAGTCAGGCGGTAAGCAAACGTTGGAGTTTCGACGAAGTAATTACTTATAGATGTATTCGATTTTATGGATGGTTTGGAATTTATTATCTGTAAGTATCGGGGAAGCATTGAAAAAGAAACAATCAATAAGGGTTCAGAAAAGCTTTAACAATAAAAGTTCTAAAAGGTTAAATAATAACTTCTTCTCTAAACAAATATATTGAGAAAACTGACGCCGATGTCTATTGTTGACCTCCGAAGGTACGTATGAGACTTTTGAATGTGACGTGAACCCCCCGGTGAAGCGTGACGAAACGGCAGAGGTGACGTGGGAAATGTCGAGTATGACGCAGGGCTTGTCACGTGCGAGGTAGAGAAGGAGGTTTTTCTTATTAACACAATGAAAATTTACAATCTATTTCAATTCGAAATAATAAGTAAATATGATAATTCAAAATAAAATGATCAATGAAACAATAAATTACCAGAAAAGTCCCCCATTGGTACTTTCCAGGATCAATATACAAAGACTATAACATAAAAGAGAAAAAAAATATTAGAATAATAAGAACACAAAACGGAGAATTATTTTTGTTTTGTGTATGTCAATGTCAAATACTAAAGCGGTAAATAAGTTGCAAAGAGGAGGTTCTGTTGAGGCGAGATATTTCTTGGCTATTGTCTAAAAGGTTTAGGGCTAGATGATTTGGATGGGTTTCAAGGCGTTTATTGTAGTTTAGGCTAATTTCTTGTATCTGGAGAAGGAGGTGAGTCATGAAGAGAGACGTGACACATGGTGTGAGGCGCTGCGTAAAGTGGGGCGTGATGGGGGCGCGAGTCGGACGTGAGGCGGAGCGTGAAGGGTGGCATGAGGCGTGGCGTAAGACGGAACGTAAGGTGGGACATAAGGCAATCCGTGCGCACGGAGTTGGATTGATTGTGAGTGATTCCGGGCGCGTCAACCACTGAAACCATTAGTCCCGTCAGTATAGTGCAGGCTTTCTCATCAGGAGGTGGAGATGACCTTCTCCCGCTGGGTGGCGAGATCCAGCACCGACCTACCGTCGACTAGCGGGGTTTTCCCTCACCCAGGTATCTCCCACAAACGGGCCACTGTCTCAGTCGGGTCAAACTCTACCTCTCCCCCCACTGGTATATCGGCATGTGTGGTAGTGGAGTGCATGTTAGTGTGTGTGTTTGTAAGGAGTGAGAATAGAACAAGGAAGAGGAAGGAAAGATCGCGGGGTCCGTGGCCCGTTTGTAAAGGCAATGGTCCGGCCGATCAGAGCAGAAGAAAACGACCAGCAGGCCGCTAGAATTCTTCTTTAGCCAGCGACTGAATTCGACCTAACTGACAAGCTACAGTCGAAAATACTGACACCGCGGCGGCAGCGCGCCGACGGCGCGCCGTCGAGACTCGAATCTAGGACATCCCGGTCAGAGGCACTACAGTGACATCAGTTGATGCACAGAGCCACCTCTCCCGGAATTGGAAACGTCATGAAGCGAGATACATTGCGGTGTGCAGGGCACGATACGACGTGGAGCGGAGTGGGGCGTGGAAATCGCGTACGCCGCAACAAAAGGTGAAACGACTGACTGAGGTGCGCAGTGAGTTTCGGGAACGAAGTACAATAGGTACAGGACTGGTCGGTGCAAGGAGAGGTAGCCATGACGGGACCAGAGGAAACGCGGCGGCGGCGGTGCGGCAACTTCGCCAGCAAGCAGGCGACCGGGGCAACGGCGTGGTGTTGACGTGTGCGCGCCCGCGGAGCGCCTCCGCCTCCGCCTCCGCCTCCGCCTCCGCCTCCGCCTCCGCCTCCGCCTCCGCCTCCGCCTCCGCCTCCGCCTCCGCCTGCCGCCCCCCCCGCCCCGCCTCCGCCGGGGGGCCGGGGGGGCGGCTGACGGCTCCCGGAAGGGTCGTCTGCTCTCCGTTTATAAGGGCTCCCTGCTGGGCGGCGCGGCGTGTGAGGATTATGGGCTCCGGCAGAGCCCCGCCTCTTTATCACGGGCCGTCACGGGGGAGGCGGAGGCGAAGGTGGTGCTCGGCGCCGGTTGAAGGGTTGGGGCGTGGGCGACGGGGCCGGTCGCTGGTGGTGGAAACGGTCGTGTGGTAGTTGTTGGTTGATTGTTTGTGATTCCGGGCGCGTCCGTTAGGTCATTAGCCCGTTGGTGCAGGCTTTTTTGTGATCGTCTCCCGCTCGATGGCAAGATCATCGACCTACCGTCGGCTAGTGGGGTTTCCCTCTAACCAAGACTCTCCCACCAGCGGGGCACCACCCCAGCCGGGATAAACTCTAAGCTCCCGACCGGTCTTCCGGAATATTTGGTAGTGTAGTGCATGTTAGTGTAAGTGTGTGTGTAAGGGGAGAGGATAGGACAAGGAAGAGGAAAGACAGATCGCGCGCGGTCCGTGGCCCGTTTGGTAGGGTACTGCTAAATATTCGCCTAATCGGAGAAACCACTGAAACCGGAACCGGAGAAACTACCGATCAGAGCAGCCGGCCTCTAGAATTCTTCTCCAGACAGCGACTGAATTCGACCTAGCTGAAGAGCTAGTGTCGCAAATCCTGCCACCATCAGGATTCGAACCTAGTTCGTGGGGTGGTGATGAAGGAGTTGGGGAGAGTAGGTGCGGTCGAGATGGCCATGTGGAGGAGAGAGTAAGGATTTTTTAATTAGTTGATTAGTATATCCAGGTCCAACTGCTAAGTTGATCAGTATATCAAACTGCTAAGGTGATTAGTCCTGTAAGTGTAATCTTCCCCTGCTGGATGATGTGATGCCGCGCAGACCTGCCGGGGGTTAGTAGCATTTTCTCCAATCAGGTATTTCCCATTAGCGGAGCACCATCCCATCCGAGACAAGCTCTAAGATCCCGACCGGTCTCCCGGCATGTGTGGTAGGGTAGTGTATGTAAGTGTAAATGTGTGTAAATAAGGGGTGAGGATAGGACAAGGAAGGTGAAGGAAAGACCGCGCACGGTCTGTGGCCCGTTGTTAGGGTACTGCTCCAGCATTCGATTGTTGTTGATTGGAGGAACCAAAGAAAACTGCCCATCAGCGCAGCCCGCCGCTAAAATTTTCAACTAGAGGGACTCCTGCTCCTTAGGTTTTCGAAGTTTGCGTCTACCTCTAATTTTTTTTTAATTCACTTCTTTCCTTCTCGATCTTCTTCGTACTTCCAATGTTCACACGTATTATCCAATTTTAATAATTTGATTCACGCTGCTCCACACCCTAATTCTAACTGTTACTCTGCTTTGTTCCTTCGTTTTAACTTTATTGCTCATGGTTCCCACTCTATTTACTTTTCCTTCCTATACTGTAGTAGAGAATTGGAGCTGAAATTTAGTAAGTACGTTAGGACTAGGAACCAGTTGTGCCGTGGCGGAGATAATGTTTATGTTTTAATTTTTGGTGGCATTTACAAGAAGCCTCTGACTCATTTTCAATTTTTTTAAGAAAGTAGCTGTAATTTTTTCTTTATACATTTTGCTCAAATACAAAAAAATACATTTACAATCATGGAATTTTTTCGGATTAAATCATTAAAATTTTTCAAATTTAGAAAACGGCAATATTTCCGTAACTTTCTTCATACCTGTTCTATCCCTCCTATATTAAATCCAAATATTACTTTTTTCAATGAAATTTATCCTTCAGTTTCAGTTATTTGAATGATCTCAAGCACGTTTTTTAAAAGTACAAGTAATTATATAGTAATATAATAAAGAGGAAGAAAAAATTCGGTATGTCGCACATAGATTAATTTTTTCATGTTTCCGGGCACGTCAACTGCTTTGGTCATTAGTCCCGTTAGTGTAGCGCATGTTTTTTCTCGGGAGATGGCGGTGATCTTCCTCCGCTGGAAGGCGAGATCCGGCGCGGACTTATCGTCGGCTAGTGGGGTTTCTCCCTAACCAGGACTCTCCCACCAGCGGGGCACCACCCCAGCCGGAACAAGCTGTAAGCTCCCGACCGGTCTCCCGGAATATGTGGCAGTGTAGTGCATGTTAGTGTAAGTGTGTGTGTATGCGGAGAGGAGAGGACAAGGAAGAGGAAGGACAGATTGAGCGCGGTACGTGGCCCGTTTGTTAGGGTACTGCCAAATATTCGCCTGGTGTTGATTGAAGAAACCACTGAAAACTACCGATCAGAGCAGCCGGCCGCTAGAATTCTTCTCCAGACAGCGACTGGAGCTAGTGTCGATAGTCCTGCCGCCGTCAGGACTCGAACCTAGGACCTCCCGGTAAGAGGCCCTGCAGTGACATCAGTTGATGCACTGAGCTACCGCTCCCGGTGGTATGTCGCACATTCCAATTGGTTATCTTCTCCATCACTCCGAAAAATTCTCCCAGAATTTTCTTTTATAACACGTACACGTCGATAATCGATTACGGAAATACCACCATAATTCAACAAATTGCATCGTCTAAAAATATATGGTTACATATTTGATCCACTTTGACAATTTTAACTTCGAAAATATCGAAAACGAGATATACATTTGAAGAACAAAGATATTGGGTTTTAAAAATAATACAGAAACGTACATATTCATTCATTCATATAATTCGAGGTATTCTGAGAGAAAAAAGGAAAACCGGGAAATATAATCGAAATGTGTTGCATTGGAAAATTCTGAGAAAATTGGAAATTTTTAAAAATAATATTTAGAAGATAATAGTAATTTTAATAGCATTCAAAAAGTGACGATATGAATATTTTTCCGAAAATGACATAAGTAAAATGATATATTTATTGCCCTTTTTTGTTAATCAAAATATTGTTAATTTTTGGTCTTTGTACGACGAAAGCAGAGAGCTGGGAAATTCGTGCCAAACATTTAGTCTTGTTTACGATCAATACTTTTTTTCTAAATAATGTGAAATACTATTCAAAATGTATCATTAAAAATTAAAAGAAAAATCTAAAGAGACAGAAAAGTATGTTGCAGAAAATTAGCCAACTACCGTCCCCAGAGACGTCCATGTTGACCATATGGAGCGTAAATCGCACTACTCAAACAAATAAATGTTGTCTGGACTGTTCCGCTCCGGTCTCTCTCAGTTCATTTCGTCGTTGGGTATGACGAGAAAGAAAGAGATAGAGAGAAAAAGAGAAGATCTCTTTCTCTCTCTTTCTCTATCTCTAGAGAAAGAGAGAAGAGAAAGAGAAGAGAAAGAGTGAGAGAAAGAGAAAGAGAGAGAAAGAGGAGAGAAAGAGAAAGAAAGAGAAAAGAGAGAGAAAAGAGAAAGAGAGAGACGAGATAGAGAGATAAGCACTTAGAGACCAGTCAGAGACGGATGATACCGCAATATGATTAATGATATATTTCGAAATCAATACTAAGTTCGTGTGAGGTACACCAAGGGCATTATAGACATAATAAGAACAATAAAAGACAGAGTATTAGAAATTCGAAAGACGAAGCTGAAAGTGATTTTGACGAGGTCATTCTTTTTACTTCTCTTTTGAACGTGGGATGTCTGATGTTCCTACTGCGATTCGAACTGTCTTTGAGGCGAATAAAATAATCCAGGAATTCTCTAATTGATAAACAGATGCTTCGCTGCAAATATAAATATGTGTAGGTATTTTCACAAGCAATCTTTTGGACTACTGTTCTTATGTAATAGGAGACTAATTGACTCTCAAATTCAAAATCTTCAGTCCCATCTTTCAACTTGATTTGGAAGAGTCCTGATATTGCTTATGGGTTTCAAAATTTACAAGATAAGAAACTTCGCAAAGAATACAAAAGAAAATAAATGTAATTAAAAATTTAAATTAGTCCGTCAATATTTTTGTGAAAAATACGTTAGAATTACAGCAAAGCATGCCACTGTTACATAACAATATTAGTTTAAATTTAAATGCCCAAATATATGTAGTGTAACAGTTATAGTATATATCCGTACTACCTAGTTTAATACACACAGCCGAGATCGAGTTAATGTTTTTTATACATACTCGTACACATATATATTCAAATATCAAGAATGAGAGCAGCAGATGTTCAAAGTTGAAATTATTTAAAGAAGGTGAGTAGTAGAAAAAATAATGCAATTTCAAGAAAATGAAAAAAAATTAGGGACAATTTATCCGCCATTTACAAATTAGTCTGTTATTCTTCTTGTAGATAAAACTATCCTCCACCTATTACTTATTTTCTATTAGGGAATTGTTTTCACGTAAATATCTGTAACATGCATTCGCCTATTTCCTTTCCACTTCCTTCGAGTAGATTGTGTTTACAGGCCATTAGTGCGTGGATGTAATGTAATTTCAACTTCGGTGTAACTATTGTTAACTGTCGGTAGAGATTTAATGTGATTAGTTCGCGTAGTTTAATCGGATAACAAATGATTGATGCTCATAAAACTTTACTTCTGAAATGCTGTAAACGATGTGTGTTATTTGCGCTCATTTGTTTCGAGTCTCACACGACATTAGTGATACAAAATCTCTACTTTTCTTTCCTGTATTTGAAGGAAAGAAACCCAAGTTAATCGATATTGAGCAAACAGAAAGGTATAAAACATACGCAAGTTGCGAGTTGATTACCACGATAGGCACATGTTCTACCTTAAACAGTATCTAATGTCAAGGAAAACCGTTACAGATCTATATGATCCACTTGGTCCAGATCCGTAGTCCAATCTGTGCGGTAGTCGGGCCGTTCTGTGCATTGGTTAAGTGAAGAGGCGAACGGTGGTTTATAATCCACACAATTTTATAAACCACGCAATTGTACAAACCACGCATTTTTATGACGACGCAATTTTATAACCACGCAATTTTAACACGCAATTTGAATGCCAATTTATATACCACGAAGTTTTATAACCCACAGAATTATATAACTAACGCAGTTTTATAACTAACGCAGTTTTATAACTAACGCAGTTTTATAACTAACGCAGTTTTATAACTAACGCAGTTTATAACTAACGCGTTTTATAACTAACGCAGTTTTATAACTAACGCAGTTTTATAACTAACGCAGTTTTATAACTAACGCAGTTTTATAACTAACGCAGTTTTATAACTAACGCAGTTTTATAACTAACGCAGTTTTATAACTAACGCAGTTTTATAACTAACGCAGTTTTATAACTAACGCAGTTTTATAACTAACGCAGTTTTATAACTAACGCAGTTTTATAACTAACGCAGTTTTATAACTAACGCAGTTTTATAACCATATTAACGCAGTTTTATAACTAACGCAGTTTTATAGATAACGCAGTTTTATAAAACGCAAACAGCAGTTTATAACTAACCAGTTTTATAACTAACGCAGTTTTATAACTAACGCAGTTTTATAACTAACGCAGTTTTATAACTAACGCAGTTTTATAACTAACGCAGTTTTATAACTAACGCAGTTTTATAACTAACGCAGTTTTATAACTAACGCAGTTTTATAACTAACGCAGTTTTATAACTAACGCAGTTTTATAACTAACGCAGTTTTATAACTAACGCAGTTTTATAACTAACGCAGTTTTATAACTAACGCAGTTTTATAACTAACGCAGTTTTATAACTAACGCAGTTTTATAACTAACGCAATTTTATAACTAACGCAATTTTATAACTAACGCAGTTTTATAACTAACGCAATTTTATAACTAACGCAATTTTATAACTAACGCAGTTTTATAACTTTATAACTAACGCAGTTTTATAACTAACGCAGTTTTATAACTAACGCAGTTTTATAACTAACGCAGTTTTATAACTAACGCAGTTTTATAACTAACGCAGTTTTATAACTAACGCAATTTTATAACTAACGCATTTTATAACCGCAATTTTATAAAAATTTAATTACATCTATAAAAATTTAAACGTTGTAGGGAAAATATAATTTGTGTAATATAATTTGGTGTATTGTTTTATATCCTTACAAAACGTTTAAAGAAATAATTTAGATCTGTATTGGAATTATGACAATTTGACTCAAATAAAGAGAAAAACTACTAATATTTTGAAAAAACGTTTACTTTAAATAGGTCTAATGTAATATTTTACTGCATTAAGAAAGAAATTCCGAGGACCAAATTAAAGAAATGGGAGCGGTTTGAAAAAAATGCAATTTTAACATTTCAAAGGTTTTAGTGAAAAGGGATCTTTGCGATATTCTTAAGCGGTTTTTTTCTTCTCGAGTTAAAATTTTAAAGAAAAAAGATTTATTTTTTAAGAAAAAATGTGAAAACGTGAGTCGGCTTTATGTAAGAAAAACATACATTTACTTTACACTGCTTACACATTTGTTTCAAATTTACAGGGTCTAGAATTTGTTGAGAATGGGGAATATAATACATTTTGACGAAAATTCTTTCTATGGTTTTATTTCTGGCATTGTTCAGTGTCGGACGATACAAAGTTTATGAAAAATGTTATTCAGAATTCCGGATTACGGAACCATGTATTTTGATAAAAATTTCGGCATTGATTTTGTGGAGCACAGCATACCTTTCTCTACACGTTGTAAACGAGAAAGTAAAGTGGCATATGATGCTTTTCCATTTATCTGAAAACAATAATTTCTTCGAGTTACAGTTTGTGGCAGATCCCTTAGGATGGAACTGAAGTTTTCAGGTCACGCTCTGAGGCTCTCGGGGGACACAACACCCTGCCCAGGGCAAGGAGCCCAGCTCGCGCCCTTTCCCTCGACTTCCACGGCTTCTTGCCGCATGCCGTCCCTCACCAGCGACCACTATCAAAATCTCTTTTTCCCATCGACATTATGTTTCCTCTGACCGCGCAGATACACTCACTCAAACACACACTCACTTAAACACACACACACACACACACACACACACACACACACACACACTCAACACACACACACACACAACCACACACACACACTCAACACACACACACACTCAACACACACACACACAGTAGTAATCACATTCTGCATTATTCTTCTCATCTCCATCTGATACCTCCCATCCTTGTCTTTCTCCTCCTCCTCCTATCCGTCGTTTTCGCACATCTCATCTTCCTTCTCTTTATTTTCATATTTTTATTCATTCTCTCATTTATTTATTAACTGCTTTGATTCACACGCACCCTCTCATAATCACACTCTTTTGCATTGTTCTTCTCGTCCTTTTTTATTCTCGTCCCCTTTCTGCCACCCACCAGCTTCGTCCTCGTCCTCCTATTCCTTCTTCCTTCGTATTCGTTCTCTTCTTCCTTGGGCTCGTTCTTTTATCTTTTCTTCGTTATTTGCTTATATATATATATATATATATATATATATATATATATATATATATATATATACCCATTAACTCATAATCATACACTTTTGCTTTGTTCTTCTGTCCTGTTTTTCTGGTCCCTCTTTACTTCCTCCCATCCTAGTCCTCCACCTGCTTTCTGTCGTCCTCGCCCGCCTCTTTCATCTCGTCTTTTTCTCATTTTTATCCATTTTCTTTGCCTGTTCTCTGGTTTTACTTCATTTTCCTCTTATTCCTCCCCATCATCCATTTTTTCATCTCGTCTTTTTCTCATTTTTATCCATTTTCTTTGCCTTCTCTGTTTTATTTTTCTTTCCTTTTTTTTTCCTTACCTTTGATTTACTACCCTTCCCTTTTTAGCATTTTCCTCCCTCTTTTCGTTTTCTTCTGCTCGTGGTATCGTGTTATTCTTTACATTAAAATGAATATGACTCAAGAGATAACAAATACATTTCTTATTTATTCTGCAATTAGGTTTAATTACGTGGTGGCCGTAAATCTGAACATGGAATGGAAGAATTATTTTTTATTTATTTCTACTTTCTGCCATTTTACCACAATTCATGACAAGAATTTCATTTATTTTGTAATTGTTGTGAAAATGTTATTCAGAATTTTTTTTCTCAAAATTGAGAACGATAAACTTCTGACTGCTCTTCTTTTCGGAAGTGAAATGCATCCTTTAAAGATCATTTCAATGGTAATAGTTATCAAAATTTGATATGTTATGATGATATTAGATTATATTACATGATTTTGCTCATATTATATGATGATTTTATTTATTATATATTTTTTATTTATTTATATGATGATATTATATGATGAATCATATTTTATGATGATATTTGATATTCATTATTACGATAGTACATTTAATGAACTCGCCAAAAATTATCAACTAATGACCTGAGTTTGTAAAGCGCTGAATTACTTCACTACTAATATTACTGCCTTCATTGGCAATGTTCCCTCATGACGTTAACTTAATCTGAAGTTGTTATCAGTTTTAAATTTGATAAATAAAGGAACGTAATGTCATGCTGCACTGTTGTGGTAAATATGTGTGTGCGCGTATGTGGGTGGGCGTGGGTATTGTCTGTATATTCAAATTTTGTTCTAAATTCTTCTATTAAAAATAGTCACCAATCGTTGTAAATTCTCGTTAAAAGCAAACGTAAAGAAATAGATGAAGTAAGTGGGTATTAAAACGTTTATTATACTATCGTATTTTCCTGCGTTCAATACGCATCACATTCCATATAAATAATGTATGTTATATATCATGTCGGCCTAGTATTATCCAGGTGTGTGTATATATTGCAGTGACGTACAGACAGAACTCTGGTGCAGCAGGTTCGAATCACTAAAAAAATCTGGGTTATTTCTGCCTGAAGTTCAGCGGAACTGACGGTAGACATCATCTTTACATGGAGTAATCTGTAGCGAAGAGTATTCCCATCTCTACGAAACGGGTCAAACGGGTAGCGAGTTTGCGGTACGTTTTGTAGGGGAATTGCTGTTTGCCACATCTTTCATTCCACCGTCTCTCTGCTATTTTTCTTATTGAATCATCGCTATTATGTTCTAGACAACAATAATATAGCATTTAAAGTTCAACCACTCGGTTTTAGACAATTTCGAACATGCAAATAAAAATAATAATAAAAATCAATTTAATAAAATACATCACATCTACTAAAAATATCAACCTCACATTCAGCAAGACTCGACACACACTGAATCCATTCGCCTCTACGACCATCAGCAGCCGGAATAACCCACAGAGTATAACTCGCCATCACCTAAGCCAAGCCATATCTTCTCCCTCCCCGCAACCCCGCGACCGCAGCCCGGCCGTCCTTCTCAGGCATTTCGCCACCCGCCTCCCGCGGGGGCAGCAAATCTCCAAGGGGTGGCGGTAGCTGCAGTAGCAGTGGCGCGGGCGGGAGCGAGGGGCGGGGCCGGGGAGAGGCGGAGACGCGGCGCGAATGCGGGGCCGGTCACGCGCCTGGCCGATGGAGGGGGCAGGGGGCGGAAGCGGAGGCGGGGCCTTATCTCGCGCCTGCTAACGAGCGCTAGCGGAGGCGGCGGTGGCGGCGCGCAGCGGCAGGCGCGGCGTAACAAGAGCTGCAGCTATTAGTGAGCAGAGCCAAGGCGATGCGAATAGGCGCGGTGGGCGGGCGAGGCGAAGGGCAGAGGCGGGCAAGAGGCGGGCAGAGGCGGGCAGAGGGCGGGCAGAGAGGCGGGCGAGGCGGCAGGGCGGGCGGGCGGGCGGGGCGGCGGGCGGGCGGGCGGGGGGGCGGGCGGGCGGGCGGGCGGGGGCGGCGGGCGGGCGGGCGGGCGGGCGGGCGGGGCGGGCGGGCGGCGGGCGGGCGGGCGGGCGGGGCGGGCGGGCGGGCGGGCGGGCGGGCGGCGGGCGGGGCGGGCGGGGCGGGCGGGGCGGGCGGGCGGGCGGCGGCGGGCGGGCGGGGCGGGCGGGGCGGCGGGGCGGGGCGGGCAGGGCGGGCGGCGGGGGGGCGGGCGGGGCGGGGTAGGCGGGCGGGCGGGTAGGCGGCGGGCGGGTAGGCGGGCGGGCGGGCGGGGCGGGGCGGAGGGTGAAGGATTCGATGGGCTGAGGGGCGGGGCAGGGGTTTAATGGCGTGGGCAGCGGATGAGATACACAGGATGGAAATAAGGGGCACTGTTCTCGGAAGACGTGCGAGTAGGGAGTATAAGATCGGCTAATTGGAAAGCCGGAAATATTGCCCGGATAAAAAAAAAAAGTAATGAGAGAGATGGATTAACAAAACTTAAGAAAAGGAGTAATGAGTTCAAACAAACTAGGTATACCATCGGTGGTAGAGTAGGTTACCGGAATGGCAAAAGGGCCAGTTCTTTGAAGATGGCTTTGTTAAAAAATATAAGATTGGCAAATATGTTTTTAGAAAAAGTCAGAAACGTTTATGTGAATACTTTGGTAAAAGCTAAGTTAAAGAGAAAATAATATATTTTTAGAACACCAAACAAAACTGACAAACACAGAAATGGAAAGGAGAAGCAGAAAAGAAAAAAAACACGCAATTGTCAATAAAAGAAAGGAAAGGATTATTAAATAAAGCTCAGTACAGCCGTGTAGATTTTTACATACACCGAATCAAAAACGTCGCAGAAACTCGGGCATCTGCAAAACGTAAAATATGCAAGCGATGACGCAAGGAATAGCACGATAAGAGTTTTACAAGCATTTAAATCATACGCGGAGGATATTAAATTATTACGTTCCCGTGGGCAATTTCAATTCTCATTTTAAATTTTTGATTATTATTTAAAATGAACAAAAGTAGTATATAATTGCACGCTGCTAATATAAACTACTTGTACAAGCCACAAGAAAAAAGTTTCCTACTGCAAAATTAATTTTGAGTGGTTTATTGCGCAGGAGAACCACTCGCTGGACCCGAATAGGTCGAATCAATGATGGCATGGACTGGGTGGCGCGCACGTTAGGTGTGCAGATGGTGGATTCCAACGCCTGGATTGCAGACGGCGACCTGGGCCGGGCCTACACCTCAACAAGAGGGGTGCCTCAAAACTGGGACGCTTATTTGCGAAGATCAGCGCGCACGCCGAGCAGCTGAGAAGAAAAAGCGATGCACACAGATGAGGGTAAGTCTCTGGTATTGCTGCAGGTAAACTGTAGAAGCATTGTTAATAAAAGTTTAAACTTTTGGAATCTTGTGGAAATATACAACGCCGATATTATTATAGGAACGGAATCATGATTTAGTGTGGATATCTCAAATGCGAAGATATTTAGTGGAGATTCGTAGTGTTTAGAAGAGATCGGGGTAGACGCGGTGGGGGTGTGTTTATTTGCGTAAAAAATTGCTTTAAGTCCATAGAATTGTGGTCTGATCTAGAGTGTGAAATGATTGCAGTGGACGTTTAGGGTAAAAACGATCGAAATACATGGGAAATAATAGGAATGTATCGACCTCCAGGGGAAAATATGAATATCTTGCAGAAACTCATAGAAAAAAGAACGCGCGTTAGTATCAAGAAGAACAGACAATTATCGGTGGAGATTTAAATTTATCTCAATTTCAGTGGGAAGGTGTAGTGACGCAGGGGAGAGGGGCGCAGGCGATAGTAAACGAGCTAGTTCGGACAAATAACCTAGTGCAGGTAGTAAAGCAGCCAACAAGAGATAATGCCGTTTTAGACATATTTTTAACGAGTCCGGAGGGATCCGTTACGAGTTGTGACGTAGTTTCAGGTATAAGAGACCACTCGGCTGTGTGTCTAAAAGTGAAAGGGAACTGTACACCACATAGAACTGAGCGTAAGAAGATTTACATGTACCGTAAGGCGGACGTGGCCAATTAACAAAAGTATTTAGTCTATAATTATTCGACATGGGCGGGAATTGGTAGTTCTGTAGAGGAAGTTTGGAATAATTTAAATAAAATCATTAATAAGCGTATGGATCTCTACGTACCGTTTAAAATCATAACAAGAAATCCCGATTCAGAATATTATAATAATATTTATTTATTTATTTATTTTTTATTTATTTTACGTCAAAAAAACAGTTAAAAACTGCGTATGACGTGCTGTGAGGAAAAGTGAATTGTGTGCACATTTTCAAAATTCTGTGATCCCTACACTAAGTCATATACTACATAAATTTTGAATTTTGAAAGGGAGAAAAAAACTACCATGTAATAAAATCTATTTTCAAGGATAAACAAGCAATAAATTTTGAATTTTGAAAGGAGAAAAAACCAACAAAAACTCCCATGTAATAAAATCTATTTTCAAAGATAAGCAATAAATTTTGGCTCTTATTACTTCCTGCCGCAACAACATGGAAACGATAATTTGAATAATTTCCACTGAATTCTAGAAGACGTGCACAGAAAACGAAGTTACATTTATGTCCAGAAGCAAAACAAGGGGCCATCTCAGCATTTGCTCAATGGATCAGGAAACTGGACGAAAAACCTGATCGAGATGGGGGTCATTGACCCGGAAGCTGTAGTACAATAGTTGTTACAGGTTGTTTATACTCATTTATACAGTCCAAATGGTAAATAATGCATTATGTATCATTGTTAAAATTAATGTTACTTTTCTTGTGATGCTCAGTATAGTCTCTAATTGTATAGAAACAGTTATGCAGCAGAAACGATTTCACTTGGGATTTAAACTTTGCTATCGAATTTAATCGTTTAATGTCATCTGGAAAAGTGTTGTAAAACAATGTACATGTATTGTATGTGAATTTTTGTAATGAGCTGTTGATACTGCCACCTGATGAATATGATTTCTACGTCGAGTGTTATAGTAATAGACTTCGGCATTTTCTGAAAAATATTCCGCCCTTGAGCAAGTCATATTTTACAAAAACCACTGATTCGTAAATAAAAAGACACGGTAATGGTAGAATTCCTAGATTAATGAAGAGAGGCTTACATGAATCACGTGGGTGGGGTTTGGTTATTATTCGTACAATTCGTTTTTGTAATCTAAAAGTCTGGGAGCTATAAGATGTATTTCCCCAGAATATTATGCCATATCTCAGGCGGGAATGAACATTCGCGAAGTATACACAACGAGCAGAATGAAGGCTGACTGAATTTGCAAGAATTCTGAACGCGTAGCATAATGAACTTAATTTTGTGTTCAATTCATTTAAATGGACGTTCCATTTAAGGTTTGACTGAATTGAGAGACCTAAAAATGTTGTTGCCTTAACAAAAGTCAATGGTACACTGTTCATTTTCAATGGAGCGCAGAATTGTTTATTTGAAATGGAATACTGCATTAAAACCGTTTTCTTTTCGTTTACTATTAATTTGTTATTTCGGAACCAATTTGAAACATCTGATATTGATATCTGATATATTTACTGTTTCTTTATTGCAAAGGATGTTCGTATCATCCGCAAAGAGAACCGTTCTTCCGTTTCGAATCGTCGAGGGCATATCGTTTACGTAAAGTAGGAACAGAATAGGGCCTAAAATCGATCCTTGAGGAACTCCACATGCAACGGGCAAAGAGTCGGAAAGGTGCGTACGTAATGTTCCATCATTCCAGTAAGGTATAGGAGGATACGATATAATAGGATACGAAGGTTAAAAAGCAAAGCAAGGCGGGCATATGGGAAAAGAAAAAGTGATCAACATTATAAGAAATTTAAGAAACTAACGAGAGAATTATTGGATGCGAAAGTATTAGCACAGGAACGGTATACGGAAACGATCCTTACTGATGAAGATAAAAGTTGGAGCATTTTTTTTTAAATACGTACGAAGGCGCAAGGGGAATCGGGAAGAAATCCCGTCGTTAAGAAACGGTAGTAATAACTTAGTGGTAGGCAATAAACAAAAAGTAAATATATTTAACCAATTTTTGCGTCAGTTTTGCAGATAAAAGGAAGATCGCCGTAAACGAATGCGAAGGAGAAAATTTTGTACTAACTCCGAGAGCACTTAGGAAAATAATTGCCAAAATAGGTAATAATAAATCAACAGGACCAGACGGAATTTCGGGGGAAATTCTCAAATTAGGGGGAGAAGCTATGTCATCGTACCTATTACGGCTTTTCGATATATCACTGAACAATTCATGTATTCCTCGGGATTGGAAAGATGCCATAGTGGTCCCAATTTTCAAAGGAGGCTCGCGTCAAAATGTTGAAAATTATTGCCCCGTAAGTCTAACGTCTATAGTGTGTAAACAAATGGAACATTTAGTGGCAGAATACTTACGCGAAATTTGGGATAAGAACAACATCATTTACGAAGGGCAACACGGTTTTAGAAAAGGATATTCATGAGAGAGTCAGGTAGTCACTGTCAGTCAGGACATTGCTGATTCTCTCGATGAAGGTTCCATTGTCCATGCAGTTATTATAGATTTCACAAAAGCGTTCGACCTCGTTCCTCATGATAAATTAATAAAAAAAATTAGTAAGCTTAACGTAGACAGAAGAATTGCTCTCTGGATTCGTGAATTTCTCAGCTCGCGTGCTCAACGTGTGCGAATCGGTTCAAGTTTCTCTTCGAGGGCGGAAGTAACGTCCGGAGTGCCACAGGGAAGTGTCCTAGGTCCGTTGTTATGTGTAGCGTATATTAATGATGTTTGGCAGGGAATTGGATCAAAAATACGTCTTTTTGCAGACGATTGTATAATTTGTATGGAAATTAAGAACATAAGTTATGCAGAAATATTGCAGGTTGATTCAGATAAGCTAGAATCATGGGCGATCACAAATAAAATGAAATTAAATCCCAGCAAGTGCAAGTTCATTAGATTCGCGCGTTCTAGAAAGACAGACGATATCATATAAATTAGGAAATCAGGATATTCCGAGGGCTAAATGCTGTAAATATTTGAGAATTTCTCTAAATGAGGATCTGAGTTGGACAGAACACGTGAACTATGTAGTGAAAAAGGCGTCGAGGGCATTACACTTTGTAATTAGATCACTTAGAAAAGGAAGTGGAAAATCAAGGGAATTAGGGTACACGTCTCTAGTACGTCCGATATTACAATTTGGCTCCATATGTTGGGACCCTTTAGGGCGAATAAAATCTCTCGAGAAAGTACAAAAATATGCTGCAAAATTTGTTAGGAGAGAAAGTTCATGTTCTGAATTTATATCGTGGGAACCTTTGGAAAAACGCTGAAAGAAATCGCGTCTTTGTGCATTATTCAAATCAATAAGAGGGAACTGTCTGTTGAGTGAAGTACGGGAAAGACTATCAAAACCAACTTACGTCGCACGGAAGGATCATGGTTTCAAAATTCGGCAAAGAAAACAGAGAACAGATGTAGGTAAATTCTCATTTGTAAACAGAACGATACAAAATTGGAAGAAATTACCTGCAGCAGTGCTGGAGACTTTCCCTCAGAATGTCAAAGCTTTTAAAATTAGGCTAAGTAAATATGGTTAATAGAATAATTTTGTAAAAATGTATTTGGTAACATGTCAATATTTTATGATATATTTTATGATATAAATATTTGACGATTTGACATTTGATGAAAAATACACAAAACGCGTATTTTTAGAAATTACTTAGAAAACGCTACCGCCGGAAGTATTCCATGTATTCCTAAGTAACAAAATAAATATTCTATTCTATTCTATTCTATTCTATTCTATTCTATTCTAAAAGTCTGTGTATGGCAGACAAATGACAGTTAAGCAATAAGGCAGCAGAGGAAGACAAGATTATCAGGGAAGGCATTTGTTTCGTACGTGCCTTGAACACAAGAGACATCGTTCGCAACAGGCGCAGCCATCTACCGAGATAGGCGGCCCGCACTAGCCACGCAATTGGAATGGGATGGGCAGGGTCGGAGCAGTGACGGGCAGAACATGGGCAAGCAGATGGGAGCGAGAGCCCGGCGGTGGATACAGCGGCGGTGGTGGTATCGGTAGTGGTGGCGGTGGCAGTGGCGGCGGCGGCGGCAATGGTGGCAGCGACGGCGACGGCGGCGGCAGCGGCGGAAGAAGGGAGGTGGCATTGGGGGGGGCGGATGTGGCGGTGGCAATAGGAGTGGCAGAGACGGCGGGGCCGCGGGGCGGCGGGGCGGCGGGGCGGCGGGGGGGGGCGGCGGGGCGGCGGGGCGGCGGGGTGGTGGGGCGGTGGTGTTCTCGAGGCAGCGGGGCGGCAGGGCGGCGGGGGCGGTGAGGCGACCGGAGCGGCGGGGCGGCGGGGGTGGTGGGGGGGGGGCGGGGGTGGGGGGCGGGGCTTTCCGAAAGGGCCAAGCCGGCTCTGCCCGGCGCGGAGGGGCGAGCGCGCTGCTCGGCCTGGGGTTCCGGCAGGAGGCAGAGGGGAAAATAGCTTGTTCGGGGATGGCGAGGAATGGGGCAAACGGCGCTACCACGCTTCGGGAGGAAGCCTTTAAAGTTGCGGGCGGGGTAGTGTGTCACAAGCGCCGGAAAGAGCGGCGGCGCAGGTGAAGGTTGCGAGGTCGCGCAGTTGCCTCGGCGAAGGGAGGTGTGGGTTGGAGTGGAGGTTGTGGAGCCAGAAGCGACGTGGTTGCAGAGGAAAGTGCAAAGGCGGCATGGTGGAGGGTAGTTTTCTGAGACAAGGGCGCCAGGAAACGGAAAGATAAAGACGTCTCGATCGGTTTGGGGCTACTTGGGGATGGTATGGAGCAATGAGTTCAGCGACTTGACAGAAAAAGTTGTGGTCTGGAAGAGTGGGTGAAAGTAGAAGCACAACCATGGGATAACGTTTCAAGGCATGCGATGTTAAATATGAGCAAGGGGAGAAAGGGGTCGAGTAATGACCCGAAGTCAGTGAGATCGGTGAGGATATTGGCAAAGGGAATGGTGAAGGACGTTGGCTATGGTGGTGCGTGGAGTTTGGAGGAAGACGCGGAGGAACATCAGAGGCGTCGCTAACACTGGGGAGACTGGGGCAACTTAGAGTAAGGGGTAACGGAAGCGACGGAGACAATGGGGGGTTCGGAGCGGCGGAATGACGGGGCGACGGGGCGACGGGGCGACGGGGCGACGGGGCGACGGCGACGGGTGACCGTCTGAGGGAATCGTTATTTGGGAGATTGGGTGGCAGGGTGCTGACATGGAGGTGTCAGTGCGACTGGGTGACCGGGCATAGGGGTGACCGGGGGTGACCGTCTGACTAGGGAGGGTGCGGGTGCCAGCGAGAAGGAAGGGTGACGGTGTCCGTGTCACGGAGTGACCCAGTGATGAGGGACCGGGTGAGAGACTGGGTGTCGAGGTGACTGATGACGACCTGATCAGGTGACGGGGTGACCTGATGAAAGAATGATCGGGAGACGTGGTGACCGGCTGGCGCGGTGACGGAGTGAAGTGGTGGCGGGATGTTGGGGTGACGGGATGACCATGTGAGGGAAAAGGGGACAGGCCAATAGCTACGGAGGCAACGGGGCTGTCTGGAGTCTAAGTCGACGGGGGTTACGAGAGTTTCGACCGTGACGAGGGAGCAGGGGGGAGCACGAAGCCGTTGGTGTCTACGGGAGCGGCAGTGGCAACAGGGGTGAGAGTATCGTGCTGCGTGGGAGTCGGTGAAGCAGAGGGTGAAATTGAAGAGCCGCAGGCGCGCAGAGGAGGGGAGCGCTGGCTGGGAAGGTGATGGTTAGTTGGATCAGGAGACAATCTCCGAGAAGGATCTTCCAGAAGGTAGCAGGAGAATTAGTGCCTCAGCTATTGTACACCTTGGCGTGCTGTAAAGGTTGTGGGTTGCAGGGTGGAGGCCGAGGGGAAAATATTATAGATTGGAGTGTTCCATTAGGAACAACCTTAATTCACATTCATTTCATGCTCACGTTGATTGCGTTGATCGCTTCAGCAAATTAATTTGGTTAGCTCAATTGGTTTACACGTTTCTTCAATGAATTAATGACAATACTAAATGCATAAAAAGCAGGCTCTCTTATTGCGTATGGGTTTGGTGGATATCGCAATAAACGTAGATTTTATTTTATGGATATTTGTATTTTGTATCACTATTTTGTTCTTAGATTATAAATTAAAAAACGTTATAACCAGATTTGTATTCTGTGACCAACGCATAGATTCACATTATCAAGAGAATACAAGTTTTTTCAGCCTCATGACACAAAAATAAGTAGCGGTTAACTTATTTTTCAATATTTAACTCACAAAATTAAGAATCTTATCTGAAAAGAAAACTAATATTAAAAACAAAAGGTAGTAAACAGCCATTAGGAGGAGAAGCATATTTCATGTGACTAATAATCCTTTAATATTTATGGAAGATTTTCATCGTTTCTGATTCCTTGACATGCAATAAATCATTCGAGATGTGGCTAATTTCATATTTTCATTTATACATACAGCAATCACAGGAAGCGTCGCAGAAAAATTGATTTACCGAAATCAATTTCCTTTTAGGAAAAATCTATTAATTCCATAGAATATCAAACAAATTTAATTTCATCAAATATCATTTTTTGATACTATACTTGAATACCAATATTATTGTTTGAACTCCAGTAAGCAGAACGTTAGAATATTCTGTCCCAGTGAGCCATACAGTGAATACTAGGAATATAAAAGTTATTTAGAAGCATATAAATGTGACAGAGAGAATCATCCATTGTGGACTCGGAAAATACTCCTCCCTGACGGAGAGATGCCGCGTGGCCGATCGCGCAATAACATCGAGCCAGGGGAAGCGTTTCCGGCCACATATTGAAATTTCCGAGCAGCCACTCGCCCTGAAGCGACTGCACCCTTCCTGAGGAGAAAGGCCGTCTCTTGCTTCCGCCGTCTTTGCTGCTACGGTCGCAACCACCTCAACTCCTCTTGCCACTCCTCTGTCCGTTACCGTATGTCTCCATTCTTCCGCTCGCGTTCCGCTCCAGCGCGTCCTGCCCCTCAGTAAGTTCTCCTTTTCCTTCGCTCCTTCTCAGCCCCACTCTCGCCACTCCCCCGCCGTCTCTGTCTCTGCCCATGCTCCCGCTCGCGTTCCGCCCCAGCATCTCACATCGCTCCTTCTCCTTTCTCTCGTGCCACTCCCTGCCGTTTCGTCTCTGTCCATTCTTCCGTTCGCGTTTCGACCCAGCGCGTTCTTTCCTCAGTCCTTGTCTTGCCACTGCTCTACCGTCTCTGTCTCTGCCCATGCTCCCGCTCGCGTTCCGCCCCAGCATCTCACATCGCTCCTTCTCCTTTCTCTCGTGCCACTCCCCTGCCGTTTCCGTCTCTGTCCATTCTTCCGTTCGCGTTTCGACCCAACGCGTTCTTTCCCTCAGTCCTTGTCTTGCCACTGCCCTACCGTCTCTGTCTCTGTCCATGCTCCTGCTCGCGTGTCCGCCCCAGTATCTCCCATCGCTCCTTCTCCTTCCTCTCGTGCCACTCCCTGTCGTTTCCGTCTCTGTCCATTCTTCCGTTCGCGTTTCGACCCAGCGTGTTCTTTCCTCAGTCCTTGCCTTGACATTGCTCTACCGTCTGTTTCTGTCTCTGTCCATGCTCCTGCTCGCGTGTCCGCCCCAGCATCTCCCATCGCTCCTTCTCCTTCCTCTCGTGCCACTCCCTGCCGTTTCCGTCTCTGTCCATTCTTCCGTTCGCGTTTCGACCCAGCGCGTTCTTTCCTCAGTCCTTGTCTTGCCACTGCTCTACCGTCTCTGTCTCTGTCCATGCTCCGCTCGCGTGTCCGCCCCAGTATCTCCCATCGCCCTTCTCCTTCCTCTCGTGCCACTCCCCTGCCGTTTCCGTCTCTGTCCATTCTTCCGTTCGCGTTTCGACCCAACGCGTTCTTTCCCTCAGTCCTTGTCTTGCCACTGCCCTACCGTCTCTGTCTCTGTCCATGCTCCCGTTCGCGTGTCTCCATTCTTCCGTCGCGTTCGCCCACGGTCCTTCCTTCGCTCCTTCTCAGCCCCACTCTCGCCACTCCCCCGCCGTCTCTGTCTCTGCCCATGCTCCCGCTCGCGTTCCGCCCCAGCATCTCCCATTGCTTCTTCTCAGTTGCTCTTGTGCCATGCTTCTGCCCGTCTGCTTCATCGTTTATGTCCGTAGTCGCGTTCGCGCGTGTGCCTGCATCTCCCGTCCCCCTCTCAGTTACACTCTTGCCATACTCGGTCCCTCTCCGTCACCGTTTATGTCCATACTCCCGCTCGAGTGTCTGCTCTAGAATATCTCATCGCACCTTCTTAGTCTCTCTTGCCACTCTCCTGCCATCTCCGTCTCGGTCCATGCTTCCTTTCGCAGGCCCGCCCCGGCATCTCCCATCGCAATTTTCCTTCCTTCCCCCATCCCGTTTCTGTACATCCTCTCTCCCATCTTCCTTCTCAGATCCTTCCTTCCCCGACTCTGCCATGATCCCGTTCGATGGTCTCCGCCACATCTCCCGTCGCCCTTCTTCTCCCCGGCTAGTCTCTGTCACCCTCCCGACTCTTTCTCCCTCCCGGGTGTCCGCCCCAGCCACACTCGCCTCTGGTGCCTCGCCTCCACTTCTTCCCCCTATTGTCTCCCGGCCCTCACTTTCTCCATCACCATTTCTATTGTCATCTTATCCAAACTCGCCACCTTTCCTCGACATCACTCTCTATCCCCGCTCATCACACTATCAACCTTACCGCCATTGCCCTTTCACTCCTCTGTCCGGTACCTCACACCGTCCTGTATCCAACCCTACTCCCCCAGTGTCACATCCTCCTTCACCTTCGCCACAATCATTGCTCCTGTTACTAATGCAGCGATACCTACAAAACATCGCATCAGCAACTGCTACATCTCACTTTAAAATACTTATTTTTTCTCTCTTCTTCGTATTCATCTTCCACCTAGTCAGTCAACGCTACCTCAATATTCGTCATCACTGTCCTCGTTCTGACGTCTCTAAATACGTCCCTGTTTCACTTCGGTAATGTCTGTCAAAACCGCCTTAGCAACAGAATATGCTTTTAGTTAACTGCATTTTCTTTGGGCTTCTCCTTCTCTCTTACCACTTTTCTTTACCACAAGACCATCGCGTTTTCGAAAGCAATCTCCCTCTCCACTTGTAGCATTTGCTATTGGTGTATGAGACGGTGTCGCCATATGCAGCTTCAGATACTTGCCGCCTTTCATTTCATTTACAGCATCCTTACCAACACATCACTACCCCACACACTCAAAAATCACAACAATATCGTTACTAACATATGCCTATCCTACATTGTCAAAAATTACATTAAATTTAATGTAGATTTAACGTGCGCATGTACATGAAATTTAATGAACATTGTACATTAAACGGAGATTAATATACCTATACATTAAATTTAATTTAAATTAAAGTCGATGTAGATTTAATGTACTGTTAACTTAACTTACGTGTGCACATTAAATTTATTGTACGTGTGCATTAAAATTACTGTGCGTGCACATTTAATTTAGAATTGAAAATTACTTTCGTGTACTTTTACATTAAAAGTAATGCAAAATTTCTGACAATACCTTTTCACAAGCATCTTCAAATTCACCAGCTTAATCCCATCGATTTTTCTTCTCTTCAGTGGTTTCGTCTTCGAAAGCTTTCCTTTCAATTTATTACTATTCCTCTATTTCTTATTCATTAGCTTATCCTTTGATTTTCACAACTGTCAATGCCTCTTTGCTTCCATTTCTGACTCACACACACATACACGCCACACACACGCACACCGCAACACATGTATTAATTGCCATCGTCTTTCCTGCCAAATCATCATTATTACCAGCTACTTCTAGTCTTCTCCGCCATTTTCAGTACCCTTGATTCCTACTGCCCCTAACTTCAACCACGTCCTCCTGCCAACGTCGCCAGGGCTGCTGCCATAGTCTTCACCACCCACCACCGCCCCTAGGCAACACGGCCCCCACTGTCTTCAACAAGTGCCTCTTCGTCACTCTCAGTCGTGCTTCTAGCCACCAGCTCTACCATTCCCAGTCACCAGCCACCGCCACCAGACACCGTCCTATACTCACTCCCCCGCCCTTCCCCCCCCCCCCTACCCCGGCCCCCCCCTCCGTTGCCCTTTCCCCCCCCAACGTCCCCAGTCACCTGTTTCCCTCACCGCCTCTAGTCTCCGTCTTGCCAACGCCAACCATAGCCCCCAGCACCGCAGCCATCTGCCCCTCCTCACCCAACCACCGCTCACAATCACCGCTTCCAGATGCCGCCCCCACCCATTTCCAACCTCCTCCTCCTCGTCCCAATATGTTTGCCGCCCCCGCTCGCGAAAGCCCCTGAGCGCAGCGGCGTGGGTCGCGGCGGCCGACGCAGGTGAAACGCACGGGGCGGAAGAGATCCCAAGGAGAACAGAGGTCGCGTCGTGTCGGAGGGCAAGCGACTCGAGTGGAGTGCAGTCAGGAGGCTGGCGGCCGGCGGCCGGTAGAGGCCCGCCACTCACACAGGGGTGGACAACCCCCAGCCGGCGGCAGGCATCTCAAGGCGTCGTAACAGCAGAAATAATTATAATATTCCGGTAAGAAATCAAGAAATGACGAAATTACATGACGCGTGGCAATCAAATGGTGATCAATAATTAAACTGATCACTCATTAAATGTCCCTACTGGAATGCGAATCTGGTTTGATGCCCGGGCGGAGAACTAATTCGATGGACAATTTGAATTATTTATCATATCTATTACAATGTGACTAATTTATTTTCGAACAAAATTAATATGGATTGAATTTTTTTCGACGTATTTGCGAATTCAGTGGCAACACAATGTGACAAAAAGTATGTGTAGAGAGACCCCACAGAAAGTATTATATTCTTAAACCGAGTGGTGATATTATCAAATAAAAAGTTGCAATTATTTGTCATTGTTATTGGCTGACCGGTCGACACCTTAAATTCTTTAACAAGGCGACGGAAGAAAGAAAACGTTGGGCACCATCCTCAAAAGTATCCTTGCTCGGAGAGCCAGAAAAACCTTGTTCGTGGATGTCTCTGACTCCCCTTGCAATCACAACAAAACGACGTACAATATTTAGATCTAAGAAATAGTAGTCTCCTCATTCAAGTTTTCTCCTCGTACATTTCTCAATAACAATAAGAACTTTCCTAAGCAATTAAAGATATTTGTACACTTTTTTAATCAGTTCAAAATATTTTGAACAGTTTTTCACAAAATATAACGATTTTTATTTCAGAACTTAGTTAATAAATTGAATTCCAAAACTGTACAGATCATGGATTAAACTACCATCGGTTCCATACAACAGAATGTGTACGTTGAATTACTCAACTTGAGTTCCGAATTCCATCTCTTCTCAGGCTTGGCAAGCTGTCACATTTATCCGCTTAATGGAAGCCTCTTGATGTTCCTTTAATGAGACACAGCGCAGACACTTCGGAGCTTCTAATTACGTACGCTTACTATAAGTTAAAAGACTACGGGCCTGAGCACTCTGTAGGGTTTCGGTCACAACAAACGCTTGTTGTGAAAACATCTTTCATTAATGGTACGTATGTGTAATGACGACATTACGGTTCTGAAACCAAAATTAAAACTTTTAAAGCAAAGTAATCATTACAATCCGTAATAATTATCTGTTTTCTTTGACTTTCGTTCTAAGTACCCTCTTCCCGCCACTCTCTGGAGGAGAATTCTGGCAGCCGGGCTGTTCCCATCCGTAGTTCCGATCCGTAGTTTTCCGTGATTTCTCCATTGAACATCAGGCAAATGCATCAGGCAAATGCATCAGGCAAACGGGCAACAGATTGCGCGCAATATTTCCTTCCTCGTCCTTGTCTTGTCCTCTTTCCCTTCCTACAATACACTACTCACATGACAGGAGACCATTCATGAGCTTAGTGCTTGGACCGACTCGGGTGGTGCTTCGCTGGTAGAATATGTGGGCTGGGGAAAATCTTGCGAGCTACGTTTAAGTCGGCGCCGGTCTTACCATTAAGCAGGAGAAGACCACAGTCACTTTCCGAGATAAATGTTGCAATAAAGTTACGGGATTAATGGTCTTCGCAGTTTATGCCTCCCGAATATAATATTTTGATTTTAAGATTTTTTAAAAAATTTAATCAATGTAGATTTAATGTAAGACTATGAACCTAAGTTACTTCTGTACATTAAATTTAATGAACACTTACATTAAATTCAATATATACGTAATTTAAAGGTACTTTAATGTACAGACATTAAATTTCTGTCAGACATTAAATTTCATATACGTACATGAAAATTACTTTCGTACATGAAAATTACTTTCATGTACTTTTACGTTAGAAGTAATGCAGAAAGTTCTGACAGTGTAGCGGAGAAATAGTTTTGCGGAGGTAGCACAGCGTATAAATAGAAATAGTTTAAACTTTGTCATCAATAGTATTCGCTAACACCTAAACTACAGGCATAAAGTACTGTAAACATGAATGTTGAATGTGCCGCGGCCTCACACAAATCATGCAAACGATCTTGGCTAATCGAATGACGCCGCGTCGAAGGATAAAATGTCGACGTTTGGACCATCTTATCATGGTTTTCATCAGCGTTGACACGCAATATGTAAAGAACTGAAGTGTGGGAATTCAGCCCTGAGGAAGACCATGATAAGGATAATCGAAATGTTGGCTTCACACCCATTAATACGACGTCACCTGGGCAGCCAAGATCATTTTTAAGAATGTGGAAGAATGCTTTACAACGAACAATTGTGCAAAACATGTCATCAATTCGGCCTTCTACCGAGAGAAAGAAAATACTGAAACACCTTACAAGGCAACAATACATTCTGTGCGATAACAACATCAAGTACGTTGTTAAGAACATAATTGAGTTCTAAAATTAAAGAAACTGATTACACACACTAGTGCTTCTTTCGAACACATTACTTCTTCCACAAATTTTAGTCATTTAAGATGATTCAAATTCGCTGGCTGTGTAAACTCCAAATGTCCAGCAGCCATTGACGAGCCCAACGGTTGTTCACCCCTGAGCCAGAGGGCCCCTGAGCCAGATTCCCGGGCGGACGCGAGGTCGAAGGGCGCGATGAGGCCAGGGGGGAGCCCGCCGATCTCCGTGGGCAGGCGTCAGAGGCGGCGGCGGGAGGTCGTGGCAGGGAGGCCCACCGGCCGCTCCGACAGCCGGCAGCGCCCGCGGCCGAGGGCGGGAGGTAGAGGGCGGCGGGCCGGCGGAGAACGGATCAGCGAGGACGACAGGGGACGGTGAGGGCAATGACGGCCGCAACGGAGGCTAGAGCGTGAGTGGCATCGGACCGGCAAGAACTACAAGGTTGGCGGGGACGTCAGGAGCGGCGAGGTGACAGGGGCGGCGAGGGCAGCCATGATGGAAGAGTGAGGGGGTGTTGGGGACAGTGAGGACGAAAAGTGCAGCGGTGGCGGGGCGGCAGGGAGGCGGGGTGACTGGAGCAGCGGGGACGGCTGGGGTGGCGGGGTGCAAATGTGCGGTAGAAGTAAGGGGCGGTAGGGGGCGGGGCAGGGAGGTGAGAAGGCGCGGGGTTGGCTGGGGTGGCGAGGTGGGAAAGATGCAGCAGGAGTATGAGGCGTTAGGGAGTGGCTGGGTGGGGTGGGCTGGACGCGAAGCGCAGAGAGAGGACGTGTTTGGTCAGCGTCCTGCGCTGTTTTCTCCGACAACACTCCCTCGCCGCCGCTCGCCCGCCGCCGCTCGCGCCACTCGTTCCGCCACCAGCGCCTCGACGTGAACTTCGCCCCGATCTCTATTACATCCCAATGACCCACTAAGATCACCCCATCGCAAATTAACGGAAAATTTCAAAACATTAATATGCTGTGATTAAGTATATTCAATTGTCTTCGCCCGCTTTCTGTTATTTTAATTTTTGATATTTTTAATACATATTGTTTTAATTTATTTAAGTATAGTTTTAATATATTATTTTCGTTTAGGGAACTAAATATGCTCATAATTCCATGAAAAATAGTTTATCTCTAGTTCCACCCATGCAATTAAAATTGCACTGTACAATTAAAACTCTACACCTACCAATCAGTAATCAGAAACTTCCAGTCGGCCATGAAACATGAATAAAAATGTACATCACAGATTACGTACTATCTACCAAAACTACATATGAACAAAAAATGAAAATTAAGTTGGCGATGTAAATGTTCAGCTAGCTGACTAAAGAAACTAATAACAATTTGAATGAACTGAACTATTCGTATGAATTTTTCCACACTACATAAAACCCTGTCAATCTGCCTTGAGTCGAAGATCTGCGATTTTGAGAAACATTCTTAATTTTTGGGGGTACTTTACGTAAAGCTCATTAGACATTTTCAAAAATTTCTTAAAAAGCTCCACATTTTTTCTTTCAATTTCTTGTAGGAATAGAGTAAAATACACTTATAAAGGTGGCATAGGTCCGATTTGCACAGTTAACTCTGGATTTTAGAAAATTGCAAAAGTTGAATTTTTTCGGCGTTTTCTACAACTATAAAATTGAAGACGAGAGGTTTTTCTTACAAAAAATTGTTGCCCATAAATAGTTCTTTCATTAAGCCAGGTATATTTTTTTAATTCAGTAGTTTTCGTACAATATTTTTAAAAAAACAAATAAGATTTTCTCAAAAATAGCTAAAATTTTTTTTTAAATTTTTAGAGTAGTGACAAATGTACCCTATAAGATGACATAAACGCCATATGGCTCTATTCTTTTGTTGTTTCAAAAATTACATAAATGTAATTTAAAACATAGTACCTCTCACGCCGTTAATATACACATTTCCATCAATTTGTATACACTCTTGTATTTGTGATGACTTTAAGTGAAGTTATTCGAAAACTGAATATATTCCTGAAAAATAGCTTCAAATTTTGCATTAACAGTAATGCTTTATCGCCATTTTTTAAAAGTTTTACCCTTCTTTAATATTCTTGAATTAATATTTCGATTCTACTATTAGGGAACCGAAAAGTTGAGAATGTTTTAAAAAAAAATACATTGGGCGACCATAGATGACAGCTGGCAAGATATTGCAAAACCGTGAAGCCAGTCCACACCAAGGAAACTAGAAAACATTATTACGAATACGTCCGTGCCATTCTGTAGCACCACTAGTTTAGCAAGTGTATTCTTTGTGTTATATGTTTTAGTATATGGGAAATATACATGTATGAATACCAACAAATGCTCTCAATGTTAGTAGGCAAGAAGAAATAAGGTAAGAAGTTATTAAGAGGCAATCAAAAAGACTGTTAAGACCCCAATGGTGTCTCCCGAACTTGAGAAGCTTGGAAGCAACCCACGGACCCCGTATGAGCTGGCTCGACGGTCTGATTATTTGGTAAACTAAATAATAAGGTGGCAGGCATCACTTGTTTGCGGCGAGAACCCGTTTCGCCCCTTTGCACTGTCACAGGCCAACATGCACATTTGATGAACGTTTATAACTGATCAGCCTATTAGTCACTAACGATTAAAAGTATGTGAGTAGTGAATAACAACGCATAGGTATGCTATTTCAAAATTTTCAATACTTTTCGTTCGGAAAATGTATCATACCCCACTATTGTAAGCTTTAACAATATGAGTGTGTGACACAATGCAGCAAAGGATAAATTGATCACGTGTTCAGAGTTTTGATTCCTAATTTTTACGTAGAAATTCATTGTAAATATAAGGCAATGCTCAGACTAAATGTTGGCTTACGTGAATCATAATTGTCGTAGGCCGGAGTCTTGCGGGTAACATGAAAGTTCGGCAATGAATCCATTCCCCCTATCCCTAAGACATTTAATTATTTACACTACTAGTTATAATTATTCAAAAATGAAATTGACGTAGAAATGATCAGTACTTATGAGGTCCGACATTTATAAAAAGGTTCAACATTTTGTACAGGTACTGCTCCTTTGAAAATAATTAGTTTTATTATATTATTCGCCCTTCTTACCACCGAAATATTTTTATTTCTAACAAGACCATTTTACAGAACACATTATTACCTATCTTTTATTTACATATTAATCTTCTCTAATATCTTTGCTAAGTTTCTACAGCGAAAAATAACTATTGAATATAAAAATATTGGTAGTCTTAACGCGTTACAGATTATTTACTGTATAATTACGAACGCTGTAAGGAAAAACTTACTTATATCTTCAGCACAAACTAATTTAGTTTACGCATTAAAATTTCAAGTTAACCTTGTTACTTTATGAACCTAGTAATGGTCCCTAATCCATTACTAAAATAACAAGAAGAGGAAGCAGTAGTAGTGCCGTTATAATTTCGTACATGATGACGCTTGTCAGCATGTGTGATCTCTAGAGATCGGATTTATATGTAATTATATATTTTTTGTCTTTCTACTTACCGTTCTTAAATTTGTAGTCTTGGTGAATCGGTTCCTCCTAACACAATATTCAATTTTTTCGTAACATATTTTTATATATTTATTACTATAGTACATATGTTACATATTTTGGTATTTTCACGAAATATATTTCTTTATATTATTTGTCTTCTCCTTTATTACATATTTTTTATGAAAAGGAATATTTTTTTTAAATCAGCATTTTTCCTTCTCCTAAAACTCAGCATTATTACTGCGTGCTGTCTCCTCCAGGTACCCCATGTGAAGACGCGTGATGTTTTCAGACTCCCGCACGTCTGCTTTGGTTATCTCAGTAGCGGGAAGTGCGCGACAGTGATTGAAATCATTTTCCCCTTTAGGTGTGAAAAGTATCACTGACGTTGCGGATCGTGACTTTTAACCTTAATTTTGGAGAAATATAGTCGATCGGCAAGTGTAGCATTTAATGAGAATACTTCACGTTGAAGTGATGTATGCTGGTCGTAGATATCGTTAGTTTGTACAATGTATTCTATTGCATCCAGACTGGCTGCAAAACTACAGTCCTGAATAGCAATAGAAGAAGTTTTACTTCGGACGGAATAGTTGTATAGTGCAAAGTGTGAATCAACTTATGCTCTCCAAATGATTTTTATAACGTTTGTATTATTTTAAAAATTTGTTTGGGAATTTTTTTAAGAACGTAATTTCGTATTATGTAAATGAGTTTTGTAATTAGTGAAGTTTCATATTACATATTTTATCTAATTTTACATATTTATTACATATTCTTACTGTTTTCAATACATATTTATGTACATATTTTGACGTTTCATACTACATATTTTTCCGGTCTCTAGTGATCACTAAAACATTTTAATCGGCATCATTAGATTGGCTTCGATATGGCTTCGATCAGGTAACTCTAGAGTACAGAAATAATCTACGAGATTTAAGTTACAATTAAAAATCTCCGGATCACGTGATTGATTTCCCTGATACGATACCTTCTCTAAATATAATGCATTGGAGAACTATTTTGAGTTGGCTAGATTTTCAAGACTTCGTCTTCTCAAAACTTTGAAAATATTCCTCTAATGATAGGAAAATAGCTCTAGACATACCATCCACATATTTTTGTATACCAGCATTATAAACGATATACTGCGTTGAGAGAAATAGTTAATAAAATGGCATCTTGTGGCATACATTACGACATATATAAACAATTGCAGCATCATAGATTCAGTGAATTACAGTCAAAGAATTGGGTTACGGTGGTAAACCGCACAAACGACCAAATCACAGCGGTCGAATCGATGGGGAAGAGGGGAGAGGTGGTAAAGCGAAGAGCCGACCACCGTTTTTTCCTACAGAAGTCAAATTTCCGTGACGTTACAATAAGTTGTTTCCGAAAATTAATTTTGCTTCCCTTATAACTTTATACAAAAACAAGAACTCCTTATAACTTTATACAAAAACAAGAACTATGGAACTCGTTTATAATGTTGCTTCATTGCATATGTTCACATGTGAAAATTCGCTCCCAAGTTTACTCGTATTCAAAACGTGTACTTATGCAACAAAGATTAACACTGTAAACTAGTTGCATAATGAACTACTAAAGTGAAAAGTGTAGAAATATGTATATGAACGCTACGAATGAATAATAAAAAGTATATGCAATTCTTAACACACTGTACTCTGTAACACATGTTGCCATCATGCGTAACCCTAAAATAGTAGGTTGTAAGCTCTTAACACTCTGTTTATGCCCCCTGTAAAACTAGAGTTATATTTATTAGTTATTAATTTACGATATGTAACCTTCAGAAACTTTCTACTACTTTTTTTTATTTAATTGCTAGGGAATCTTATTTCGTTGTTTGGTTGGTCTGAAAATTACACAATCTAAAAATGTACATAAAATGAACAGGTATTTTGAAATTTTCGTTGACTCAGTATTAATGTCTCCTACTATAGACAACTTACTATTGAATTTTGTACCGTAAGCAGTGGTTAATGTGAATAATGAAGTACTTTTTCCCGAATCAGTCCATATGTAACAATTATATATCCTGAGTTTTGGCAAAATTATTTCAATATTAAAATATAATTTTCACATATAGTCATTTCATACTTCTTTTATCAGATGTTGAATAGATGAACATTAATGTATTAAAATAATAATTATGTCTAGATTCAACCCACCACTCTGTCACCCTATTGGAAAGACAATTACGTCGGAAATGCATGCAACAGGGCGTAAACAAGATCTCCGTTCGATTTCCAGTCGAAATGACAATTCTTTGAACAATTTGACGTAGACCTAAGTCTACACTTTGCATTTTGGTCAAGTGTTGTTTTTAATTTAGATTTTAAATATCATTTTTCTTTGCAACAAAAACCCACTTTTCCAATCTCACTTCAGTCCCTTTGACCGGGAGGTCCTAGGTTCGAGTCCCGACAGTGGCAGGGTTTTTGACACTGCCTTGTCAGGTAGATCGAATTCAGTCGCTGTCTAAAGGAGAATTCCCGTTACCGGATGGTGTTATCAGTAGTTTTCCATGGTTTCTGCGATCAACACCAGGGGAATGAAGGAGAAATACCTTGAGAAACGGACCACGGACCGCGCGCGATCTTCCTTTCCTTGCCCTATCCTCTTCCCTTACACACACGTACACTAACAAGTACAACACTACTACACATGCCAGGAGACCGGTCGGGAACTCAGAACTTGTCCCGGCTGGGGGCGGTGCTCCGATGGTGGGAGATACCTGGTTGGGGTAAACCCAGCTAGCCGACGGTAGGTCGGCATCGGATCTCGCCATCCAGCGGGAGAAGAACACCGCCACCTTCCGAAAAAATACACCACTCTTACGGGACTAACGGCTAGAAGTTGACGCGCCCGGAATTACTGTTAATGAATTAAGCAATCCACATTACCACGTGACAGTGTTTCAAAAGGAGGAGACTCCTTTCTCTTCTCTTTTTCCTGTCCTGGCGCTTTCGCCGCTTTCCGAGACGTTGTGTTTTTGCAGGCGGACTGTGCGTCCTCCGCGAGGCAAGACCGATAGCCACCGGCGCCCAGCCGTCCCTCCCCCCCCACCTCACCCACCCACGGCACGACCGCAAGCCGGTGACGAAGAAATCCCTCCGCACAACGCCCTGCAAAGCCCCAAAGCTGAAGTGGTGAAGGGGGAAAAACCGCTAGACACGAGTTGCCCTTGTCGGATGCTCTTTCAAAAATACACAGCATTTCTCTGTATAGAAGGGCGACCATACGAAAGGAGACTTTCTTAACTTTCTCATCGTATGAGATCGTCAGATTTGTATAAACCATTAGCCCTCACACTCTTACGAACACTAAAAATTTATAATATTTAAGTTCTTAAGTTGTCTTAACTATAAGTTAAAGCGTATTATCAGAGTAATTTTATACATAAAAATGTGTTATATAAATATATATATATATATATATATATATATATATATATTGAGATATACCAAAATTTTCCTTCTCTCTACATTTATATCTGCCAAAGATCTTAACGTCCGGCTTGCTGGGTCAATGGGTCACGATATAATTATAATCCTTATTACCTCTGTAATGGATTATAGGATCCGCGACTATACAGCGCAGCTGGGAATCTAAAATGGAATGATTCTATTCCTAGTTCATTTCTGTTCGGATTGACAAAATGAAAAATCACTTTCTTTTCTAAAGAACAAAATTTAACAAAGTTTATTTTTACTTTTTATCAAACAATTTAATGAATTTAAATTAGGCCTTTGATCATGATCTCTTTCAATTTACAATTTCACACCGCGGTTAACTTATCTTTTCTTCGTTGATGTCCCTCGTAGACTTCTCAGTCGAAATATCTTGAGCTTGCGTAGTCCAAAAGTTCCAAGGAATCCTCTTCTGCCCCTATCCAAGCTGTTCTCAAACTATCAAAATTACCAGTCCCGATTACGTCCTATGACATAGTCCCGAACTTGATTACCACTCCCGACAAAGTTCCAATTTATACTTCAATATTGCTTCCACATGAAAATATCTACGATCAGTTCAGTAGCGCGTTTCAGAGCAGAATCAAATCTTCCTGCATGATTCATCCTCGAAGACTTCGTATTAAACTCCCTTCATTTTTTTCAAAACATTTGACCGTCCTTCTCTCACCCAGCCAATCCATACGTTCGTTATATTTTGGTGTAGCTGACATTTTGATCGTGTTAACTTCTTCGCCCAATCCCAAATTTTCTACTTTCGGCATCCAGAAAACTCTTAATGCATTTAGAAAAACAAAAACTACATTGTTTATTCACGGTCGTTGCTAAGCTCTAGCTCTCGTGATATTTCGTAATGCATGTTCCACCATATTGTCTACAAATAAATGTTAATTTATTTTAACGTGACATATCGGTATGTCACAATATATATATATATATATATATATATAAAATATACTTACTTGTAAACTTTATTTATCTTACAAGTGGCTTTAATATTATGTGTATGTTTTATTAGTATATTTTGTGTCTAGTAGTTTTTATTAGAATTTTTATTTGCATTAGCATATTATACTTTAGTTGGCACAACGAGCTGCAAACCGCCAGCCACAGCAGCCGGGACGAGCGCCGGGCAGTATACTATATTTTGTCTATTTGCATTTTTCGATGAAAACCTAAACTGATCATTGCTTTTCAATTTTTTCCAGAGTTTCTGTGTATCTAACTCTCTCATGGCCACAGGTTTTTGTTCAATTTCTGCACACATACAGAAATGTATGTAATTGATTATACAGATGTAAATATATCTTAGTTGGGACGCGACTAACCTTCATATCTCAGTGATATTATGCGGTATTATTTTGCGGAAAGAAATAAACATGGTAAAGTTTGAAACTCCTCACACGTTGTAAGAGCCTCACGTAGTTTTATAAACAGCTTCTTACACCTTACGTTTTGAGGTATATCCAGGGATATTAAGTTAACGCTTTCGCTACTCTCTTGATGAAATATTATACTCTTACATTTATAACATCTTTATAACCGTTCCATTCACCATAATTAACAAACCAGGGTTTCGCAATCCCTGGATGTTTGCTTTTCATTTCTTACCGGTATCACAGGAACGGCATAAGATTTTTAATCTCCGAATGGTATTTGGGATATCATGGATAGAAAATTCTAGATATTAGATAAAAATCAATAAAAAAATTCAAAATAATCGTAAAACATTCCTGAGTATATTTGTATCTTTACCGGCAATTTCGAACTAGCATTAATCTACAGACATGATAAATTAAGTAAACTAAGTCCAGTTTTTTGGATCTCAATTTGGTAGTCGCCTTTAAGAAAAAAATAAACCAGAAATGAATCTATGAAATGACTACAAGGAAACGTAGTACAGAATAACATAAATAATTAGGTTGAGAATGGTAGTTTGATATGAATACGAGACTAGCACGGACTCCATACGAAACGGGTCCAATAGAGAAACATGCCGGGAAAAGGGAATACGCTACTCGTTAGTCGCACTCTTCTCTCAAAGGTCTTTGAAAGGGTCTGCTTCTGTGAACCAGTGCGTTGGTTCGCAAGAGCGAATAGTGCGAGTGAAAGAGGACTGACCCTTAAAGCCCTTAAAGCAAGAGCACCCGTGAGGATAAAACGTGCTTCGTGCAGAATAAAGGCAAGAAAAAATTCGTGTGGAGCGGAGGATATGGTACAGAAGAAAATAGAAAACCTAATGAAGGTAGAGAATGGGACAGAAAACATGACAGATTGTCACAAGAAATGCGTAAAACGGTTAACAAGGAAGACAATTACAACGGAACGCTTGCAAATAACAGTATATCAAAAGAATAAAAAAAGTATGAACGACCCAAAAATATTCTCTGGCAAGAGAAAAGCATACCAAAAAAAAAAAATGAGATACATATTGTTAAAATATAATATACTAAGATGAAAAATATGAACATGAAAGCGATCTTGGGCATTCATTTTGTGGCATGCATCCACCACAGCTTTAAGAAAAAGAAATGAATTTGAATGTTTTGCAATTAATAATGAATTCAATAAGGAAGAGTTTAGAATTACCGGAGAGTTGAGAATTATTGGAAAGTTTAAAAGCACAGTAAAAAGCATTTCATGTACTATCAAAGTTCAAAGTTAAAAGCAAAGCATTTCATGTACTATTTAGATCGAGAGTTGCTGAGATTTTTACCTGAATTGGCCAATACCATCGTCTCGTGAAATACGTATAGTCAAGGGGACATGTTGTATAGCTTATTTATAACAAACGTACAACGTATTTGGTCTAATGCACAGTATTATTTAATGCAGACCACTCACTGTCGGTTTTTGGCGAGGAAGACTCTCGACTGTCGATGCCCCTTCATGGAATAGCTATCTAGCTAGTGTTGGAAAATCCTGCCACCGTCGGAACTCGAACCTTGAACCTCCGGGCCAGAGACACTGCAGTGGCAGCGTCATACCCTGAGCCACCTCTCCCGGCTCATCTCGATCCAGAATCACTCAATGAGTCTAAGCCACTCCCCATAATTAACCCCCCTCGTAAGCACTCTGCCGTCATGTTTGAGCGGAAGTAAAAAGTTAAACATCAGGTTATCAACTAATCAGAATAGAACAAGACATCAGCGAACAGCTACTCCTTCTACTCTCATAAATAAATATAACACTTACCTCATCTACCAGCCAAAGTTATAATTGATATATTTTGTGTCCGAGCATTTTGTGTCCGGGAAACTAGTATGGTCATTGGACACCAAGTGTAATGTCGGTTATATGTCAGAAAGTGGCGATATTCCTTCCCCGCTGCCTGGCGATATCTGGTACCGACATACACATCGGCTTGCCGAGTGTTTCTCCCTCCACGTATCTACGCCAGAGGGGTACTGCTTCACAAGAGAGAGATATCTCACGGCTCTAAAGTGGTCTGCCGACACATGATGTAGGGTAGTGCATTTCATTGATAGTGTGCGAGTGTAAAGGGAGAGAAGATTACAGCGATGAGGGAGAAGAGAACGACCGCAGTTCATGGCCCATTTGTTTCGGGACTGCTCGAGATTTGCCACGTATTGATCAGAAGAAAAAAAAACACGAAACATATCTATCACAACTGCCAACCCCAGAATTCTTCTCCAGTCAGCGTCTGAATTCGACCAATTAGCTAAATAGCAAAAATTGGGTAATGTTGAAAATTCTCCAGCGTTGTAACTCGAACCGTAGCATCAAAAGACACTTCTGTGGCAACAAATGTTGCACAGAACTGACTCAGCCAAAATGCTTGCGTATATTCATGGCAGTGTGCCTCAGCGGAAGAAATAAACAAAAAGCTGCGCTCACAAACTGTCCAGTGCCACGGCAGCGTGTAGCACTGCTAGAGCTAGAACAGGGCCAGAGTCTGCGTCGATAAGGGGCCATTGCAGGCCCGAGCAGGCATAACCAGCTCATGAGCGCGGGCTGTGGAACCAATAACCGTTCTCCCAATGGCAGCCCTCCGGCATCGACGAGCCCGGCCTAATGAAGCCAAATGTTCACTCCGGTAAGTGTCTCTTGCCGGGACAACGATATTCGGACACAAACCATGGAGATAACCTGGGACGGAACCCATGGAGATAAGAAGACGGAACCCTGAGAACCAGATTTTTCTAAGTCCAATTTTGAAACAAAATGAGCGTTCATTGCGTTCTTTATCTTTGTTTGCATGTGTGAATCAAACAAAGTCGTAAGATTCCACTCCATACCACCCAGAAACAAATTCATTCCTCACTTATCCATTTCACACAAAAATGAAACTGGTTCTCCTTAAAAAGGAGTAAGAAGAATATGTCGGGGGAGGACACGTCGAAAATAGGAAAAATAAGCACTTAAGACGGTTTTAAGCATATTTTATCTAACAAACCACTTGGATGTTCTGAATGGCTGAGCCGCAATAAGCATTCAAAAGTTGGTTTGAAAAAATACCTTCTAGGTAAATATGTACAATACAGAAAATGAATGAATATATTTGTTCGGAAAGAAACATTAACCCTAAAATAAAAATGCACAATTTACACAATTTCATTGCTTTTATATTGCTCGGTTACCTTTTCCTCTGAACAAATATATTAATTTCTTTTGTAAAGTAACACAATTAACATGTTTATGGTATGTTTCTATGTTTCTTAATGCCTAACCATGAAAGCCATAGCTTTTTGACTAGAAAGCATTTTTTCAAATCAACTTTTGAGTGCCAATTGCGGCTCAGCCATTCAGAACATCCAAGTGGTTTGTTAGATAAAATATGCTTAAAATTGTTTAAAGAGTTTATTTTGAAATTTTCGACGTTTCCTGCCTGTACATCCAGTATATTTATTCAGGTTTAAACTTTCAACTACTGTAAGGTGTACGGTGATATGAGTTCTCTAAATCGTCTTCCTCAAGGTACAAGAAACGAAACAACGACCTAAACAGCCACAATATCAGCTCCTTCTTATTTATTTTGGTGAGTACCCATGTCTCTGTCCCATACAACCGTGACGATGTACATAGCAGGTGTATCTACACTTTCTACTAAAACGTGCCTATTACTCAATGAAACTCAAAGGATATTATTATACTCAAACCGATATTATTATAAGATTGAGATACAGAATTCCGCGAAAAGGTTTAGTTGCTTTTTATTCATACTTGTTACAAAAACAGGTCTTGGGGACTTAACGTGGTTAATTTTCATTTTTTAGAACGTTTGTCACTCGCTATTTTTTCTATTTTATGATTATATCATGTTTGTTAATTTCTCTTCACACAATTACATTATAGTTTTATTTGACTTTCTTACAATTTTATCACTTTGTATAAAAAATTGTTTCTTCCTTATAGTAGTTATGGGTTATTTTTGTTGGTTTCTACTAAATTATCACATGCTCACGACTTAATTAGCAATCAAATGACAGCATTGTGCTCAACTACAAATTATTCATGGTAATCTCAATGACACCAATTCCTTCTCTGAGTCTCATGTCTTCTCAAGGACGCACCAAATAGTGGAGAGTCGCTGTGTAACTTACTGCTTGCATGGCTTGCGCGAAATAGTTGGTGGAATTAACGCGGAGTTGTAGCAACCATGTTAACGATGCGCAAGGGTAACATGTTCGAGAATGCAGCGCTCATCGTTCAGCGGTGGCGCAAATGGCAACCAAGTATTCCGAAGTGTGGAAATGCCTCTGCGACGGAACTGCGGATTCCTATCAATTACACGGTCTCAGCTGAGTCACTCCTCTGTACCCAGGATATTTCAATTTACACGTACAAAAGAGCAATTAAGGAAAGCGCGCGATAATGATATTAGAGTTTATTACGTATGACTTTCATTATTTATTGTTAGTATTTACATTAAATAGATATTTAATGATATTTCTTCAGAACTTCAATATTACAAGTTAAAGAATTAACTGCATCTCTCAGAAATGCTTTGCAGAACTACTTACAGGCGTTTCCAATAATAACCTCGACGTGCACCGATAATTCATTAAAATGAAACGGAATGGGGAGGCTCTGTGTAGTAACTGTCATTGCAGTGCCTCTGACCAGGAAATTATTGAGTTCGAATACCGATAGATGCAGGATATTGGACACTAGCTACATAGCTAAGTTGTGTTAAGAGGAGAATTCTGTCCAACGGCTGCTGCTCTGATCAGCAGTTTTTCGAGGTTTAACGGAGCAGGACCCTAATGGTTCACAGACCGCGCGACGATCTTTCCTTCCTCGTTCTTGTCCTATCGTCTACACTTTAATTACACACACTTACCCTCTTCTACACTTTATTTACACACACTTACTAACACGCACTACATTACTACACGTCGGGAGACCAGTCAAAAGCTTAGCGCAAAATTGTTCCGGCTGAAGCGGTGTCCTGCTGGTGGGAGATACCTGCATGAGGAAAATCCCCAAGCCGACCTGTGGGTACCTCCGTATTGAGGGCCATAATAAGCAATAACGATCAGTAAAACAATTCAATAATTATTCCCCTCCTGTTCAATTCATTCCTTATTAAATTCTTTGCTATTTGTTCAAATATAGTTACCGTAAGATATTCTTTTAAATTATGGGCAAAATTATTTACCTGGTGATTATATGCAGGAATCGTGCCTATATAAGTATTGTAAACGAAATTAAAATCCCTGACAATTTGTATGATTGAACACTTAGAAAATAAATCATCAAAAGTTAAAATGTTCATCGTAATCCGTTGTCAAAATGGCGTCAAATAAAGGAAAGAAAGCGTGCATCCAATTACTACTGCATTTTTTTAATATATTTTGTTTCTTGTCATTGCTGCCTTTCAAAGGTGTTGTTACAAAAATTACTTAAATTATGGGCTGGATCATCCTCAGCTATATATATTAATACACATCCTACGTAAGTACGTACGATTGAAAGGTAATATGAGCTTGGCGTAAGTTCAGTTAGGTAGCTTTATTCATACAACGTATATGAGAATGTAATAATGTTCGAGCTCTATTAGCCCTATCTGTACTGCTGATCTTAAAAAACTCACAAGAACGGTTTGTGTGCGAAATGTTCTGTAAGTTTTCGTTTTATCCTATAACAAATCGTTATAACACACAAGCCATATCATTAATATGTCCACCCGTCAAAATCCTGAATAGCCCTCGCTTGCAGCTTCGACCGCTGCGAGACGTACAGGAAGAGAGTCAATTAGGTTTCGGATGGAACTGACAGGAATGTGAAGCCATTCCGACTCCAGCCATGGTCAGCTGCGCTAGGATCCTCAGTTCCGGCGCCAGCAGCCCGATGGAGAGGGACTCACGATTTCTTGATCAGGTTTAAATCGGGAGAGTTTTGTGACCAGGGGAGTACTTATCTCATTCTGATGCTCTTTTTACCACGCACGTACACTGCGAGCTGAATGACACGTCAAATTGTCCTGCTAGTGGATGCCGTCTGGCTGAGAAAAAACAATCTGCGGGTAGGGGTGGACACGGTCCCCAAGCATGACTACATACTTCTGTTGACCCGTTATGCATTCCATAATGACGAGATTACCAAGCGAATGCCAAGAAAATATTTCCCACACCACCACCACGCTCCCTCCTCCGGCCTGGACCTGCCCCACGATTGTGGCAGAGTGTTTGTGTTCAGACTTTTACGCCGTGAAAGTAGATAGTTCGTTAAGGCTATATTTTACGTGGCGAGACTCGGGTCATCAGGTAAGCTCTTCCGTCTGACGACGCAAATTTGGCTACCATCTAGCGGAGAAAGGATGTATTATCTTGGTCGACGAAACAGGCGATGTGAATTTCGCTCAGTCTTCTTATAGGCTTCATCTTTTATATGCAGTAAATCTACTACATGGGTCAGCCAACTTTACTTTCCCTCCGAAGGAATGCATACAAAGGATTTTTTTAGCCCTTAAAAACCCTCGGCTTCAATCGGGTTCGCAAACTTGGGTACAACAGTCCGGTACACTAACCGTTATACCAGCGAATCCATGTAAGCCAACGACCATTTGTCTGATGGAGCAGAAAACTTAATTTATCTGAAAAGGCCACCTGTAGCCAGTGGACGTCTAGTTGTGGTTTTGACGTGCAAATTCCAGCCTTCGTCGCCGATGAACAAAGGCTAGTATGGGCGGATGAGCCAGGCTTCTGCTACGGAGGCCCGTAGTCAGCAACATTTGCTGAACGGATGTTGAGGACATCCTGTTGGCAGCCCCTTGGTTCATCTAGGCGGTGATATGCTCTACAGTTGCAGGTCTATCCGCCCGTACACATCTCCTTAACTGTCACCTCTCCTGTCATCTATGCCCGTGGTGCGACACAGTTGATTTGGAAATCACCATTTGGCCAAGCACGGTCGGTATACTTCATCCACGGCGGCACGCGAACTCTTTACAAACAGCCGTCGGAAATGCTTCCTCCCTTGGCCCGGAAGCCAATGATCATACCCTTTTTGGCGTCCAATACGTCTTTCCTTTTCTACGTAGCAACAATGCTTTATATACCCTCCACTGTTAGTGCTACCATCTGCCATCGTCTTATTGCACGTTTACGTCGAATGTCAATGGTGGTCCCATTAATGAGGCTGGTGTGTATAGCATTTGAACATTTAGATTAAAAAAACTACTCCCTAATAAATGGAATGTTTTTTTGTATTTTGAATAACACAATTTTTCATCAAAATGAGAAAAACCTACGTTTTAAATATCTTTTAAATTCAAATATCATGTTGTGTTGTTTTTTTGCCTCAGACGTTACGCAATTCACACATAGCACTTACTGAACGAACCCCGCAATAACGGAAAACACCTGAACAACCGACGAGATGGAATGCAAATCCACTCGCTACTATGATGGAATATCCGAAGCGATTAACTTCTGAGAATTTTTCCGCGGGTGGAATTCGGGCAGAGCAATAATTCCGATGGCATGATATCGGCAGCCAGACAGGCGAGAAAGGCACATCACTGCACGATACAGATTCCGCTAATGTTGACTGCTGATTGACACACCGCTGATTCCACTGCGACGCGTCTGGAATGTCCAATAAATTAACTTCGATCCCGTTCAGTTCCCGTTAAAAAGTATGCATACACATAAATATTTATTTTCTCTCGATAGGTCTCGGCAATAAAATCAGACATATCGTATAGAAATGAAAACCTGGGGGAAAATGCATTTATGACAAATTCATCATGGATATCTATACTTATTAGAAGTGAAATAAATCTTTCTCTGCAATGAATATAAATGTGTCTTGTTTTGTCTTTAAATGACAAGTCACAACATTCAGTGAACAGTCATTAAAGATGCATAGAAAACAATAATGCTGCCGCTAGTAATATCCACGTCAAGACAACTATTCATATGGTTCGTTTCATAAAAAATTTTAAAAAAATAACACAATAAAAAAAAGTCATGTATTTACAAAATATTTTCTAAAATTATTACAAGAAGATTAAAGAACATACTTGAAAAAAGCAACCAAGTGAACGAGCACGATTTCAATCAACCTTTTCAACAGTAGACCAACTTTAAGCTCTGAATCAATTCTGAAAAAGACACCAGAGTTTTATCTAACATAACATAATAAATATGTGCCAATCATCGATTTCGCAAAAACTTTCGATTTTGTTTAACACTTATCCATATTATAAGCATTATTAAATCAATGTGTCCCGAGTAAAATAGAATAATAGGAGGAATTTTTTCAGACAGCTGGGCGATAGTGAGAACAGAAAAGAAGGGGGAAAAGTTTAAAAGAGGTGTACGACAAGGCGACCCAATCTGCCGACTGTTATGTATTTTCTGTTAGAAGAAAGCGGAGCAAAGACCTTGTTGGTGCGATAGAAGATGAGATACAGTTGGCAAGCTATGGTCGAGAAAAGCGAAAGATAGAGGCTTGTGGAATCTTCTCACACATAGTGAAGATGATAGGTGCGACAATCACAGCGAGTTCAACGATCAATAATGGTCAGAAGTGTGGTCAACAGCAGCAAACATGATGGACAGTGGTCAATAAGTGAATGGTGGTTAGCGATGGAAATATAATCAGTACACAGTAAATAATACGTGGAGAGTGATCAATAACAATATCGTCAGTGAATAGAGTGAAAAAGGGTCAATAATATAGACAGTGGACAATTCGCTTTGAATAAACGCTCTCCAGAACTAGCTCACCAAAAAGCGGTTACAATTTTCAGTCACCCCAATATTTAAGTGGGAGACCTTGCCCAACATTGGGATCAATGGCTTTATTGTCATTACTATTATTATTATTACTATTATTATTATTAAGTGAATATGTATTAACAAACCAAAACGTGATGCCAGAAGCACGCAGATTGAACAATATTTCTGATGAAAAATGCAGGATTTTTACTTCCTCACATACTACGTACTTACGTAGTAAAGAGAAAGTATTGTAATGCTGCAGCGGAGAGTGGCTATTTCCGACTGAAAAAGTTGTATTGCGCGACACTATTATGATAAAATTAGATAAATCTTACTTCTATATGCTTTAATCTAGTGGCAACACTAATGCCAAAGCCACTTAGACGGTTTTATTAAAAATTGACATTTCAGATCAAACTCGTCAAAGTTGACACCATAGGAGTTTGAAACGGATATTTTGATTTGGGGAAAGTTTACATGAATCTTCAACATTTTCTTTTTTTTTTTTCGGTGTCAGTCTGCAACTACATTACTGAAAATAGAAATTTTCCTCTGAATAAAACCTTCTATTCAAAGATATATTTTTTAAATATATTCATATTTTTTTTCAAAAGTATGAGCAATTTTTGCGACTTTTCTTAAAATCAAAGCAACTGAAATATCATTTCTTGAACGGCTCCTATTTTTTTAAATAGAGAAAAATACGCTTAGATAAAAATAGAACGTGTTGCACTTCTGACTAACTCACTGTAACTTCTAAATTAACAAAAAATAAATATTAAACTTTTATTCCTTAATGAAACTTGTTCTAAAAATTAAAGCATTAAATACAAGTACAATTTCTTAAAGTACAATCGTTTTCGTGTGAAGTAAAACAATTTATATTTTTTTTCAGAAGCCGCTCTAAATTTTTATTATTTTTTTCTCGAATAAAGAAAAGTTTCCTGATAAAAATGGAGTGATTCCCGTTTTCATTGAAATCTCTGAATTTTCGTGATTTACAAAACTTACCACAAGAAAGTATGTGAAGTTGTAGTTCCACAAGTTTTAAATTACTGAAGACAATTGTGTCAGAACATTCAACAAAATAGGTTTTACATTAAATGCACTGAGGAAAATGATACAAAAAAAACAATCTCTATGAATTACGTGCGAAAAATTACTGAAAAAAACTTGGCTATTTAACACACAGAAAGTAAAAATTATGAATAGTCAAAATATAAATTAAGTAAGTTATGTAATTTAAGGAACATATTTTTATTTACAGACATTCCATTGCAAATGCCTCAGACTTGAAAATATACAACGAATGTTAATGATGGCTGCGAGAAAACCAGGAGGTAAAAAACAAGAATACAGCGTACATCATATCTGATTGTTGCAGAATAACGAATGTTGACCTACATGTTGAACTAAATATAGTTCAACATGTAGGGAGACTAGTAATAGCAGCTATGGATATTTATGTTGCAGCAAAATTAAGATTCCAAGATTACTTCTATTACTGTTTATTAAAACATTTTTTAAACTTTCTTAATTGCACCACTTCAATTTATTCCATTCGTAAAAATCAAAATTGAATAAATTTTATTTTCATAATGATTTACATTACGATTATTACGATTTGTATTATTATTACGAAATGCAATTTTGATTCATTTAATACGTTCGACTAATAGTGAACAGCAAATAATTACAAATACAAAACTAGTGGGAACCCATCACTTATCGAAACTTTTCAACCTTTCAGTGGTATTGCACCAACTATACACATTTTTAAATGCGTGACATTACTTAAAGATATAAAGTTGAAGAATAATATGCATAAAGAAATAAATCACTGGATTAAATATTGAAGGTGTACTATGTGTTAAAAAAGCTATTGAACAATTGCAGTTATACAAATCTCAGATATTTTAATGACAGTAACTAAACCATATTCATAAAACCATTTCTTCTATTCTAACCAAAAATTTAAATTAAAAATTGCATTCATCTTTTTATAAACTTTTGGAAACGCCACAGTGACATCATTCAAGTACTACAAAAATTTAAACATCTTAAATTCAGTATCACCGACATGGCACTAAATTTTACTCGTGAGGTTTATCAAGTTTCATCTCAAAATCTAATATGACAGAGTTATACGTCCCTCTATACGTCCGTAGACATTTCCGATTGTCGGGTACAAAATTGCTTGAACGTCCCGACTATCAGTACCAATTGTTAACAAACAGTAGCGAACAAATTAATATGAACACAATCTCTCCCTTAGAAAACTTTAAGAATGTTTTCCCGTGTGAAAATAAACTTTTCAAGTACTTAATCATTTATACAGAATTATTTAATATCAATAAGTTCATTTATTTTCTTAGGCGTTGACTCTACTAAAGTCCAACATTTCTTTTCTATATGTCACGAAACTAGACAGAGCTGACTCAAGAATGTTTATTTCTGAGTCACATTTAATTTTTTCGAGTTGGTTTTTCCATTTAACCCATACATTTTAGATTGCATTTAGGTCTAGATAATTGTCTGACCAATGAAGCACTTGAATATGGTTAATATTAAACAAATGCGGATTTCTTTGGTGTGTGAACGGTGCGAGGACCTGGTGGAAGATAAATGTTTTTTTTCAACAAGTGGTACGATTCTTCTCTCCAATATTTTCATGTACGGATGAGTTTTTATCATAAGATTTCATTTAAGATAGCGCAACAATCGCTACCGCAGTACATTACAAGACAGCTGGATATCAGGATGGTCTTATCAAATAATGAATACATTATGATACTTCCCTCTATTCGGATTAATTTGTTCGCTGCTGTATTTCGAACAGAACAAATTGTCCTTAATCCTGACGAGTGTGCAAAGATACAGTTCGAAAGAACTTTAAATACCGACGGCCGTAAATTTGAGATCATATTTTTAATGTAATTTCTAATACTTTTCCTCCCTAATTTATGTAATATAGGGGTGTAAGGGGGAAGGAATAACACCTTAAATTTAAATGTCATTCAAGTAGGTTTTTACATTTAGAAGTAATTAAGATTACTGATAATTGTTTAATAAATCCGTTGTTTTCATACAATTTCAAAACAATTACTGAACCAGCATGAGAAGGTTTGAATTTCGAATGGTGGCAATCATGAGAACATTTGAATTGGGAATGGGACGATTGAATAAACAGAAGATTGGTTGATTCAGTCGTTCCAAAATAACAAAACTTAATTAAGAATGCAATTTTTACTTTTAGGGAGGTGTTAATTTGTTTAGCAGATAAATCATTTGTAGGTTGGAGAAATACGAGAAACTTTTATGGCGCGTTCGTGCTGGGGCATAAGACGAAGATATTACCGGACTGGTTTGTTTCGGGCTCGGAGGAGGAATGTTCGCCAACCGCATTGCACTTAAGGGAGCAACGGCTTCCACCGCAAACCCCCAGCCACCATTGGCACTCCCGCTCCTTAATGTAGCTGTGCACAGTAGCCATCTGCACCAGTAACTCTGTCTCCGCCTTCGTTTGTTTAGTTGCGAGGCGCGCTCACGAAAGACTGGGCCACCAACCTAGCAGCCACTTCTGTCGCCGTCTCGGCAACCATTCCTGTTGCCATCCACCAAAACGGTTTCAACACTTTAAGACATTTTTGCAGTCGTCACTGCACATACCCAACCCAAAAAACTGAAAACGCTGCGGTAATAAAGGGTGAACTTACCAATAAATGAAAACTGAATCACGTGAAATATAGCAAACCCTATTGTGTGAATATAATAATTTCAGTGAATAAATATACACAAAGAAAATGAAAGACGACTGATAACAGCCAGTATCTCCTGAGAGAACTCCCGAGAGCAAAGTTAATTTTCTGTTTTCTGAAAAAAAAAAAAAAAAAAAAAAAATGAATTCATGGAAGGGAGGTACGGCATTAAACTTCTCTAATTTTTGTGCATCTAATTGTACGTTTAAATTGAAAAACGTTTATGTACCTTAAGCGTGCATTAAATCATAAACTGTTTAATTAATTATAAATGTACCAGTAAAAATGAAAATATATATTACATAACTTTTGCAAGTTTTTACATTAACATATTCAGACTCTATGGATGGAAGTACACCAATTATGTCCACCATCGCTGTCACAACCACCAATACCGTCATTAATATTACAGCCCCGTCAAACTTCACAGCCCCGTCAAACATCATCTCCACAATCACCACCACCAACAACTTCGCCCGCACAACCATCTTCACCGCCACCGCCAAATTCACTACCTCCTTAACACCACCATCACCACCAACAACAACTGCATCAGCCACCGCCACCTTCACCAGCCCACCGCCAATTTCAACAGCCACCCGCCAACGTCACGCACACCCGCCAACGTCACAAGCACACCCGCCAACGTCACAAGCACACCCGCCAACTTCACAAGCACTCCGCCAACTTCAAAGCACTTCCACCAACTTCACAAGCCTCCAACTACAAGCCTCCGCCAACTTCAACAAGCACTTCCCCCAACTTCAACAAGCACTTCCCGCCAACTTCAACAAGCACTTCCGCCAACTTCAACAAGCACTTCCACCAACTTCAACAAGCACTTCCGCCAACTTCACAAGCACTTCCGCCAACGTCACAAGCACTTCCGCCAACTTCACAAGCACTTCCGCCAACTTCACAAGCACTTCCGCCAACTTCACAAGCACTTCCGCCAACTTCACAAGCACTTCCGCCAACTTCACAAGCACTTCCCAACTTCACAAGCACTTCCACCAACTTCACAAGCACTTCCACCAATTTCACAAGCACTTCCACCAACTTCACAAGCACTTCCACCAACTTCACAACACTTCCACCAACTTCATGGGGTCCCCGTTTAACATTACCAGCTTCCCTCTACCTCTACTAGTAACTATCCGTATTATTCATGGGGTCCCCGTTTAACATTACCAGCTCAAAATGTAATATTCCGCGATAGATGGTATCCCCCAGTGTATTTCAGCTCGCGATTTCGCGTGTTCTAATGATACCAAAGACAACGGCAGAGACACGCGGTGTTCTTTGGATGCAATGTCTTCAGATTATTCGATACAGATCATGGTCAGTGATAAATTTCATAATTTTCTTCACTTACATTGCACTTCACTTTCATTATCATAATTGTTGTAAGATTGTCATAATAAGCATAGAGGCTAAACCTTAAATGTACTCGTTCATAAAGAACTTTCTTTTACTTTATTAAAATGAAATATGAAATGCACAAAGGAAAAGTTTTAATTTTTAATTCAATCAATAATACAGTTCTATGATTTTGCATATCATAACATGTCACATACAACCACTAACAAAGCACACATTAACTATAAGCATAAACGTGCTGCACATAATATGTAATCAACGTGAGATATTCGATTTTGTACTAAGGTTTTTCCTTCCGTTTCTGGTATTATGAAATTAACTCAGTTTTACTTTACTTTACAATAATACTCTTTTACATTTACGTAAACAGGAAACGGAGATACATGCATTAGATGGTACTCAAGTGTGTTGGTATGAGATAATAAGAAACATATGAATTCCGCGCGTCCAGGTGCCGAAAAGTGACAGACGTCACTATGGTTCTTGTAAAATACAGAAAAATGCAAGTCGTGTAGTATTCTTCAGCGTTATCCGTAACCAAGTTAGTAGATAAGAAATATGCATATTTTGAAGCTAGATAATAGAAGAAATCAAAGAAGTCAATACATAATTTTCAAAATGTATTAATTATATAAGACGTAATTGTTTGTTACGACACCCGACGATTTTTATTCTTTATATGATATACGTTCAATGATTACAGTTTTCGTGCTTTTAAATATATTCAATTTTTGCATTTTGTTGAGCATATAGTCTAAAATTCAGTTTTGTGCCGTTCACTTAATAATAGTTTCCCTTCATTTTAGAGTAAAGTTTCAGTTTTCCGTAAACCACGTTTCCACAGAACATGCTAATCTTTAGTTTGATAAAGTAACATTAATATTTGGTTTAGACTTTCAAACATTTTAAATCCTTTCAATAATGCTTGAACACACACTGAATCCAGTTGAACGCGGATCACGTAATCCGAATGAAGTCTCGTACACAAATTCTTACTACAGTATGTTCATTATTTTATATTCAATGTAGTTGGAATTTAAAACTTCTATACAAATTTGACTTGTTCGGTTTGCCCAAATATTGAGAAAAATAAGTGAAATGGGAGTATTTGGTTTTTAGTATTCATAGATTAAGTATATCAGAGTGGATACTAATACTATCAAGAATTTAAAAAACATTAATATCTAATATTTATTCCTAGGTAAAAATTATATTTAGTAAATAAATAATAGTCAGTGTTTCCCACGTCTGTAGCTCTTTATGTAACATTTTCAAACTTTATTAGTTGTCATATACTATCATTAATTGAAATATTCGTCTCTGTATCTTCACAATACATTTTACATTTCGAAACCGACGATTTTAATTTGTCTTCTGAAACATCATATTAAAGACACGAAATAAAAATATATAGAAACATTTAAACTTAAAATTTTCAAAATATAACCGGAATTGAACTTCAGAGTTAAGGATTATTTTGCAATTCAATTTAAAAAAATAATGTTGAGCAGATGCTGCCGGCCTGGAGAGGCAGCTAAGGTAGATGGGCCGTAGGTGTCTCGTGCCTGAAAAGTTTCGGTTTTGAATCCCGTTCGGGGCATGGATGTGTGTGTGTGTGTGTGTGTGTCCGTGAGCGAGTTCCGGAACCGTTACACCAAAGTTACAAAACCAACGTTAATTAGAGTGTACTCTCTTTGTAGTTGAAAAATCACGTTAAATAAAGAAAATAGCAAAAGCTTCAGAGTGTTTTTTCATTTACACATTAAAAATGCTGGGTGGACCCCTTCCTAGTTTTCCAGAACGGAAGCATCCGCTCGATACTGAAGTAACTGGAACGAATTAATAATTTATTACTTCGAACCTGACGCGAATGATCCATTATCTTCGCAAATTCGTTTCTCAGAATATCGCCTTCAATAGAGATATCTATCTCCATTTGGGAAGAGAGAGAGAGAGAGAGAGAGAGAGAGAGAGAGAGAGAGAAGAGAGATCGCAAAAATGTAATGAAAGAATATTAACAGAAGCATCTACTAATGAATTACAGAAAAAAACATTTCACTAAAAACTGCGTGTGTCCACTAGCTACTAGGCGAATAACAGGAAGTATGGATTGTAACGGAAAGTACGTCGAAAGTGGAACCCTCTTTAATATGAGACGAGAAATATTTTAAACCATCAAAGAAGCAAATTCTATTGGTGGCTTACTCTTCTAATAAATTAAAAAAATTAAAAATTTATTACCACAGAAATATTACTTATCGTTCTCCAATTCTATGATTCATTTTTCTTTCTAAAAAATGATACGCTCCAACGCAATTTGATAGAAGTTACTGATATGACATATTTTCAATGTGTTGATTTATTTCTTCGCAATTCCAATATCCATCAAAGATCCTTCTCACCCGCACTACGTGTTGAAATGTCAGCTACATATCGTGCACTTGAATGCCTTTCACTCTTCTTCGAATATTCTTTTCTCACACCCAGTAATTTGAAGTTATTTGTTTCATATTGTTTTGCGGGAGAATGGTTTGAGAAGTCTTCTGACCAATTTCAGCCATACTGTTAACAAACAACTTCAATTTTTTTTCACCAACTTTTATGAATTCTGGAGAGTACACGTTATATAAATTATATCGGTGAAAATATCAATCTTAAGAATGAAACTGGGACCTTTATCAATAACGACTCACCGCGACTATTTCCTCAGCATGCGAAGAAATTAACATGATCCATATAACTAAAATATCTTTACAAGACAAACGATAATTTCAGGGAGCCAATCCGGTGGCCGAGATTGCTACGTCAGCAGTGTCGCTGTAATCTTGGACCAAAGGGTCGCGGGTTCGAGTCCCGCCTCGGGCATGGTTGCATTTGCATTCGTTCATTCACCCCTTATCATCATATCGTTTCATCTTCATAGTTACCATAACGTTCACTCCAATAGTGATAGCTAATGACCTAGATTTTGAAGTGACCTTCGATAATAATAATAATAATAATAATAATAATAATAATAATAATAATAATAATAATAATAATAATAATTTCAGGAAGCACCAATCCTGGGAGTGAAACGTTTGAATCAAATAATATTATGGCATACGTGAAAACCTGATTCCATGCTGACACCGCATTTTACCAAATCCTTCATACTTTTTCTCGCTATTGCTGTGCCGCTTCTTAGGCTGCATTGCGGTGTGAACATCACCTCCGGAAATCACGCGGCGCCTAGCATCGCACCCCATTTCCTCCGCCGAGTAGCGCGCGTGAGCGCCTCCCTGGGCCCTTCATCCCCTGTCACTCTCGCGCCGGACGTGTCGCTCCAGCTTGGCACTCCGCCGCCGCCCCTGCCGCCGCCTCTGTTGCCACAATGCCGCTTCCAGGCGTTGCCAACGCGGCTGCTTGCTCTCGCGGAGTTTAAGAGGATGGGGGAAGGAGGAGGAGAGAAGAAGAAGAGGTGGAGGTGGAGGCGGGGGGGAGAGATAGAGCGGGGGAAGAGAAAAGGAAGAGGAGGAACTAAAGTGGAGGAGAAGGAAGAGGAGAGAAAAAGGGGGGGAAAGGAAGAGTAGAGGAGGACAAGGAAGAGTAGGGAAGGAAAAGGAAGAGTAGAGATGGAAAAGAAAGGGAAGATCAGAGATGGAGGAGGTAGAGCAGAGATGGTGGAAGAGGAAGAACAGAGAAGGAGGAGAAAGAATGAACAGGTGAGGAATTCGAACAGCACAGGGTCACATGAAGATTTGAGTGCATGCAGTCGTGAGTATTGAATCCAGTCGTAGAAACTAATTATGGACAATACATCCAGAAAGTTTTGTGCATGTTACGATAGGCAGGTGACGATGTTTCTGCCCGCTAAAAAGTCAGATTAAGCAGCGACCATCACGCCCTCTTGCGAGTTTACGCCTCTCAGAATCTCTATTAGGAACACCACTCAACCGCGACATGCTCCCGACATGTGTGGTAGTGTAGTGCATGTCAGTTTAAGTGTAACGGAAGAAGACGGGATACGTATGAGGCAGAGAAGATTGCACGCGGTCTATGGCGCGCATATTAGGGTTCTGCTTTAACATTCACCTGGAATCGATCGTAAAATCTACGACAAACCACTAATAAAACATCCAGCCGCTAGAATTCTCCTGTAGAAAATGGTTGAATTCAGCTATGTAGGTAGTGCCGATTGATTACTTGATCTATTAGTGATTACAAGCGCGTAAATTGCTGCGTGCTCCTGTAAATGTAGTGCATATTTTTTCTAGAGAAATGGAGGTTACCTTGCTCCGGTGGATTGTTATATCCGACACCGACCTACCGTCGGCTACCGGGGTTTCCTACAACTAGGTATTTCCCACAAGCAGGGCACCGCCCATAGGCGGGACAAATCTAAGTTCCCGACCGGTCCTCCGACATGTGTGGTAGTGTATTGCATGTAAGGGATGAGCATGGGACTAGAAAGAAGAAGAAAGGATCGCGCGCGGTCCGTGGCGCGTTTGTGAGGGTGATCCGGCATTCTCCTGCTATTGATCGGAGAAACCGCAAAAACCACCGCTCACTAGACTCAGCCGGCCACTAGAGTTCTCTTACAGACCGAGACTGAATTCCACCTAGCTTTCTAGCTAGGTCGAACATCCTGCCACAGTCGTGACCTGAACCAAGGACCATGCGGTCAGAGGTACTGCAGTGATAACATTTGATGCGTTAAATTAGATCTCCCGGTTACTGGTGTCGAAATTTCGCTACCCACCAAAGACTCGAACTAGGACCTTCCAGTCAATGATGGTTGACTGGCAAAAATCTTGGAAAAACAGTCTGGCGTCGTAGTACTCAGAGATTACTCATTGGACTCGCGCAGTTTTTGGCCGTTGGGGAGGATACCGCTGCGAGACAGGGCAAATCAAGGTCAGGCAATAACACTATCGAAATACAAATTATGAGGTTTCGCTATAAGAACTACTGCACATGCGTCAACCATCTCGAATCCGCAGGGAGAGCGGAGAATGCTAATCCGCCGGATAAAGCAGTCGACGTATATGCCATGATAATCAATCGTTCGGTCATTCTACAAGGAATTTGTTTCCAACTACCTATGTACAGATCGGTGGTTAATAGGTTGCCCAAGTCAAAGAAATGTGAATCAAGAGAATGTGGCACTGGGAATTTCGCGCACGCATTACCACCTATTTCAACTTCAACGTTGTGTCAAAACTCTTCGACTTCACCTGCTATTGGTCTCGTGATTGCTATCGATTGCAGTACGCAACGCTGTGAAAAACTCTTATCACATATTCCTTGTCTCTCGCAAGGAATGTATGATAGAGATAACCGTTCAATAACTCCGCTTCGTTTTAACCCTGGATAGGGAAACAAATTTCTTGGCGTATCTATTACGGTACGTGATCAACTCCTCTGTTCATCTAATTACTCTGTACATTACACCATGCTCCCGATCCTCTCACCCGCCCGCGCGCAACCCTTACAAGCTTCGGCAGCTTGCGCTCCGCTCCCCTGCGCTGTCGCCGCCGCGTCGCGCTCCGCGATCTGTCGCCTTGAAGCCCCGCCGGGGCGGGCCACCCCGGTCGCCCTAAAGGAGAAGGACCGGCGCTCCGGAAGCAGCTATCTCCTTCAGTTTCCGCCCGCGTGCGACCGCCGTGCGCGACCCCTTGCCTCGCGCCCTCTGTACGCGAGCGACACGCGTGGGGCTGCGCCGAGGGTGGCGGCGGCAGCGGTGGTGGATGGCGGCGGGGCTAGGGGGCGGTAGCGGAGGCGTTGACGGCGATTGGAACGGCAATGGCGGAGGGGGACGGGGTGGTTTTGGGCGGGGACGGCGGCGGGGACGGCGGCGGGGACGGCGGCGGGGACGCCGGCGGGGACGGCGGCGGGGACGGCGGCGGGGACGGCGGCGGGGACGGCGGCGGGACGGCGGCGGGGACGGCGGCGGGGACGGCGGCGGGGACGGCGGCGGGGACGGCGGCGGGACGGCGGCGGGACGGCGGCGGGACGGCGGCGGGACGGCGGCGGGGACGGCGGCGGGACGGCGGCGGGACGGCGGAGAGGACGGCGCGGTGGAGTTTGGTGGCGGTGGAGTTTGTGGTGGTGACGGTGGCGGCGACAGTGCTAGCACAGTGCCCTGTTGCCCTGGCGGCGCGCGCAAGCCAACCGGCCGAATGCCTGAAGCAGTGGTGCGACGAGGATGTTTCTTACGAGAGTAAAGAAGTGAATTTCTTGAACTATGAATATAAGATAAACAAAATGGCGCGCTTGTTCAACCTGTCCTTTGCCGAAGTGAGATACCGTATGGCGTACGTGGTTGACATGACGCACGTGTCAACAGAAGCGCCCAGTTATACGTCGCTCTAGTTCACAAAGACAGTCATAAAGGGCCTTTTTCTGGTGAGATTTCTCCTCCTGAATTGTAAAGACCAATTATTATTTTTACTATTTTGACTGGAGAAACACAATGAGATATACGCGATTCCCAGAAGAAAGGTAAAGGGTTGAGCATTCCTTTGCAAAACCATTTCAATCGTTTACGTGCAAATGAAAGCGTAGTTTCTAACTAGGTCAAAGTGAATTTTTTCAGAGGTCTGTAATAAAAAAGTAAGTATACCTTCAAAAATTCAAGCAAATCTTTTTTAATAACATTCAAAGGAAGAAAATATGTGAAAGGCACTCTTCCCCCCTCACCCTTTCTTCAGTAGCTGAAGAAGGCCTGAAGAAGGCAAACAGCAGTGAGAGGCCAGCAGTAGCGATTCATAATCTGAAAGGAGAGAGGTGTGCGAGTAGAGGATGTAGGGACGAAATGGGTCGGTCGTGCGATGCATCTGAGGAAGATAGAGAATATGAAAAATGAGTTAACAACTGAGAGAAAAAGAGGTAATAAGAGTGATTGGAGCATCATTATGTAAGAAGAAGGAAGGTAGACAGTAAGTATGTACGAAGTGGAAAAAATAGTGAGAAAGTAGTTTTGTGAGGACAAGGATAACAACATGATTTTAAAGGAAACGAAATAAATTACAACAACGGGAGTGACGAAAGAACCACGTGACATGAGAGGAAACCGTAGACTTGGATGAATATTATTGTTTTGAAAAGTTCCAATAAGCGTTGAAAAAAAACTATTACTTGAGATGATGAAAGGTATTAATAATAAGCCATAAATGATGAACCACACAATGATTACCGAAACAAAAAGAAAATACCTATGCTGGTTCCGTCAGTAATCCCACTCTCGCCATTGGTATGGTACTGTTGAACACAAACCAAAACTCAAAGCTCACAAAAACGTTTACATTTACAGGAATACGTTAATTGTGTAACTTATAGAAGACAAACAACGCAGTTATAATCTTCTGGGCTTTTCCGGAGACTCCGCATTTTAGGCACAGATGACAACATTTTGGCCGTTATTCTGCGACTACCCTCAGGGCGAAAAGTCTGAGAAAGTTGCAGCAAGACGGCCGAAATTTGGTTCTGTGCCTAGGACGCGGCGTCACACTAACAGGAAAGTAGATACTGACTCTATAGGCGGAAGACCACGCTTTATCATACTTTATACATTACATACGCACTGCGTTACTGACATGCAATATTATTAAAAAACAACTACATTACAATTACAATTTGCTAACACACTTAACTCAATACATATAGCTACTAACATACTGCACATGCTCACTAACGCGCGCGCACACACGCACACATTTCATTACACCTTATTTTCTGAACTGCTATATTAGCTCTATGTCATTACCATCGTTTTTAGCAGACTTTTACTGGTGTTCCATCACTTTCTTATTCGGTGTTTTGAAAACAATTCGAAACCATCGCCACGTGTAATGGCTTCGAAAAACTCCGGCGTTTCCGTACAGCTGAGAATGATCAAAATACGTGGCAATATAACTTTAGTATCTGCCAATTCTATGTGCATTCGAAGCAAGATAGTCAATTGTGATGTCAATAAAGAGGGGTAATATGTGTACCTGTCGTGAAGACCACAAATAAAGAAAAAGTTTAAAATATCAATGACCTTGTCGTTCCTCAAAGTCAAACATTTTTTTGCCATGTTTTAAAGAAAAATTGTGGATAATGATTGTAATATGTAGTTAAGGACATGTAGCATTATCATATATATATATATATATATATATATATATATATATATATATATTGAAACGCACCGCGTTTCCACCCAAAGAAACGGCGAGGCATCAAGCAAGAACGCGGCAGAACGGTTGCAAGAGGCGCTCGCTAGCCACGGAAAACGGTTACGGGCGGCGAGGTGTCGTCGGTTGGCCGACCGTGGAACGAGGCCGCGAGGAGTCAGTGTCTGGCTGGCCGCCGGCGAGGAAGGACGTATCTGGGGCTGCTCCGATCGAAAAGCAAACTAGTATCGCGAACGAACGAGTGCAGAAAGATTAATTGACGGACAATTTGTGCGTGTTAACAATCAATAGTCGATCGGACATATTGCCAAAGTGATAGCTGCTATTTGGAGTAACACAGATCAAAAGACGTCGAGTGGATCGGAGAATTGGAAAGGATAACGTACTTCGGAAGCGCAGCGCCTCACCTCGGCTGATCTCAAGTAAAACGACCCCGGCAGGCAGCGAAGGAGCGCGAGGCAACCCGAGAGTCCCCGAAGCCGCCGACGCTCGTATGGGAAGAAGTAACGGTAACTATTTCTTCGATCGATAAGATCGAGAGACTAACAGTGATTCTGAGTTATATAAAGAAAAGGGTAGAGACCACCATAGATATTGTATCATTAGTGATTTGTATAGAATTAATAAACAGTTCAGTTTATTTTGTTCACGGAACAGTGGTGTTTGATTAATAACCCCGAGCCCATTCACGAGAAAGAACACCTGTCCCTTACAAATAAATTTACTGAGAACAAGCCGGCCTACCGGTACGTCACAATATATATTAAATCTCTAAAGAGAACGATTTCAATTTCCGTCTTTATCGGCTCAGAGATAACGGTATTAAACAAGCGAGTCACCAATAAAGAGAAACAAATGAGGAGCGGATATCACTGTGTATTGAATAGACCGCAGCTTTTCTTTTTTAATGGAAAGCTACGATATTTGTGCTGTTTGATATGGGCGACTAGAATGTAACCCGGAAAATGGCGTCATGCGCAACATCTCAAATTTGCGGGAAATGGAAGAGCAATTGATCTTGCTTAGAAAACATCGTGCAGTGTGATCATTAAAACTATTGTTTGTGACTGTCAATTGTTAGTATTTAATGTACTATCTTGTATAATGTACATTCTCGTGATATCAACGGAAAACATTAAAGAGGTGATGGAGTTCAGATTATTGTCTGGAAACTGTATTTCATACATTTTGTTCCTGATGTCATTCATATCATACATTTTATTTTTATAGTCAGCGATGGCACTAAAAATCAGTATTACATTAAGGTAAGGTTGAGAGCAGGATTTGTAAAAAGAGTATGCATCAAGGCATCGAAAGTGAGAGAAATACTTGACAGACGAGATCGAAAGAAAGACACGAGAATCTAGAGATAACGGGTGTGGTGGTAGCACACCGCAGAGTGAGGGAAGTAGAAATACTCGGTTTTAGAAAAAGACACACCAAGGCATCAAAAGAAAGCGAAAGAGAATCCTGTGGCCAAAAACCGTGACACTAGCACTATGCAGACTGATCGAGATAGAAATATCGGTTTTAGAGAAAAAAATGAATGTTTTTCAAAAAAGCAGAGCTTTGACTCAGACCAGATCAGGAAGGGTTTATTCAGTTTAGAAAAAATCGAACGCATAGTTTAGATGCTAGTGTTGTTCACGTACATCAGACAAACGGAAAGACAGACGGACGGATGTTTTGAAACGTGTATTTCCGTTGAAATCTCGAAATAGATTTTCCGCAGCATTACATAACTTTCTCTATACTACGTACATTACTTTCCGTATATAAACGAGAGTATATGTATACATACGTATGTATACGAGAAAGTAAAAAAAACGACGTAACAAGACATCGAAAGTGACAGAAAGACGCAACAAATGAGATTTGAAAGAAAGCGACGAGAATCCCGTCGGCAACGGAGTGCAACGCTGGCGCGCCGCGGGGTGAGCGCAGAACGCGGAGAATATTGCCACGTGAAAGCCCACGTGTCGGGTGGAGCGGCGCGCCTGGCGCCTTTTATTAACAGGCCGCTGCCCTCCGGCGAGCGCGAGAAACAATGCACCACGTGACGCGTTCAACGGCGGAAGAGGAACTCTTCACACGCGGATGAACGCGCCCAGCTGCGAGGGCCCGGCCCCGCCCAGCCACCCTGTGGAACACCGCTTTTTCGTGCGTCAAAGTGTAGCCGAGAGCGAGGAATAAATTCAAATCAATGCAACTTTCCTAGAATATGCATGAAGCGATATGAATAATTTTAGCGCCAAATTATAAACCATCACGCTGAGTTTACGTTTTCGAAGGAATGGAAACAGTTTTCTATCAGATCTTCTTCTAAGCTGGAACAGGCAAAAGATAACTCTGATGATGATATAACGCAGCTAAAGAAGCTACAAGAAGTAAACTGTTAGCCAGTAAATTAAAGAACAGGATATTATTACCTAATCATTTTGAGGAAATACTAGTTATTCTGGGTGGGACTTAGTCTCGACATATAATTGCACACTCGATTTACAATGTTTCTTTTCTATTTAAGAGTGACTGAAGAAGAGAAGGAACCTTTTAATGCACATACAGACACGAAAACTAAGAAAATCGTTATATATCCTCGTGATACAACCATATGTGGTTCAGATCACTGAAGTCGTGTCGTTTTCCAAAATAGAGTAGCGCAAGGATTATGGTCAGCAATGTTCAATACAATGTGTTAATGTATATATGTTTGGAGCTCTTAAACTTAATTTAATTTAGTTTATAGTCTAATTTATATATGTTTGGAGCTCTTAAACTTAATTTAATTTAGTTTATAGTCTAATTACATAACTATCATTTTAAAATGTATGCGTGAATATTTTGTTTTCACAAATAAGTCTACCCTCATAAAAATAATCACCGGTTTAGCTTCGTCATTGACTACAACTGAGTGGTTGCGAGACGTTTCATCCGATCGTCATTGGCTTTCACTGTGTCAATACCAGTTCAAAACTACGACAAAATAAATAAATTAGACTCACATGACAAGATTCTTTCTATATACTTCGAGCATTTTGGAATAGGTTAAATTTCACTCCAAACACTATTACAAAATAAGCTACTACTTTAGTTAGGAAAACTACAAAGTCTCTTCCACGGTCACATGACCTAGAGATGAATAATTAACCCGGCCGCTGTTACACGGTCGATAAAGTGCACTATTGATGCTTGACGTGCTTTTTCGAATTGTAAAATATCTATTGTAATGGTGGAATGTTGTACAACATGACAGTAATATAACCACAGATCAAGAAACGAAAGAAAGAATTTATTGGGTATTAGGCCATTCAAAACCTACCTCGGTCACTGTCGGCGAAAACTAGTACAGTATACCAATAGTTTACAATATTTTGCTTTATTGCATTAGTACATGTTTTGAAAATCAGCGACATTGGGAGCGATTTTTCACATTTGTACGAATGCAATAAAGCAACACTCTAAATGAGTTGCATTTACTATTTTTGTTAACAAAATTACAAATTTATAAAACCAGCCAATTTGTTTTTTAAATTAAATTTCAAAGAAATTTTCCAGTTGGCAATCCATTTGGTGTTTTGACCCAGTTGGTGTTGTCAAACAGGGAGGACGAGCTGTGAATGAACAACGATGACGGACGATAAGAATAGACGGTGAGGACGGGCGGGGATGTTGATCCAGATGGTAAGGACGATCAGGGAGAATGGAGAGAGAAGAAGGACTGTGCCATTAAATACCATGTGAGGCATTGAAATCCATTTTATAAACAATGCCTTGCAACAGATGAAGCCGTTCGTAATGTCGGTATTCAAAACTATGTAATAAATAAAGCAAACTTTTTGGATGGAAGGATGGAGAAGAGAAAGAAGTAGAAGTTGCTCGTCAAAGTGTAAATAGCTATTAAATAGTGGAGGACGAAGAAAATAGCGTCCAGGCGCTTGTGCTCAAAGACGCCTCCACACATTCGGCATTCGCCGAGCAGCGAGCTAGTGCTCGCCCACGCCCGAGCAGCTGACGTGTTTGGTGAATGTTGTCTTCCTTCGATGTGTCCAAAAGACAGACACGCAGTGGGTAGGGCGAACCCCGAATTTTCGTAACTCGGCAAACAGCAAGCAACTCATCCATACTACTAGGAATTCAATAAGCAGTTGCTCGGTATTCGCCGAATAACGAATGTGTGGAGCCACCGTAATGTGAATGAAGGCGCTAAAAATAGATTTTAGGTCGAGAACATCTCAGTCTGCGAGCCGGCCAACAGAATTGCAGTACATTTGCTTTTCACAAATGACGCTACATAATGATCTCACAAGTTTACAACAGCACTTCAAGCACTTGAAATGCGCAGAAAAGTGCAATGATATACAGCTGCAACGAAATAGAAAAAATACTAAAAAACACTAGGACACTATTTTTCTGAGGTCAAAATGGTAAAGGAATTATTTATTGCTAACATTATAAGGAAAACGCTCGTGTATTTTTTCCACCTAAAATGACTTATCATGAACATTGACGCAAAAGGAGAAAGAAAGGACAAACTACTCCAGAAACTCAGAAATCGCACAGAACGGGAGCTTCGATAGAGAATCCGGACAAAAACCTACTTTCAGGCATCAGGCGCTTTTACGAACAGACACACATATCAAAAGGAAGCCTATTTCCGGACTGACCCCACGCCAGAGCAGTCCAAACCCCATGGGCGTCCCAGGACGCGCCGGACACTGGCTGGCCCCGTCACGTCCGCTCCCCGCCACCATCGCAGGCACGCAACCACGCCCTCTAGCGTCGAATGGCGCGGCGACCGCAGGCGCGACGCGTACGGTTGTCCACCTAACGCTGCACCTGCAACCAGACTCCCAGCACAGCGCCTGGGCACGCCGCGCCACGCCGCTCGGATACCACACGGACTGGCGCGGAAAGCAGGGGCCCAGCGTGGCTGACTGGAGCATATTCACTATTAGACCAAGGGAAAATGTATCAATTCTGCAATGATTGTTATTTATGCACATTGCCAAATAGAAATAGCAAAGAATATTCTTTGAAAAATTCTGGGTATATCTTTTATTTTTCACAGATAGGAGGTCAAGACGAACAGACAAAATTAACGCTCAGTTGGCAAGTCAGTCAGTAAGTGGACAGATACGGAAGAAAATAGAGAGATGATGTGAAGAATTGTCAAAGGACGGAGTGACGGTCAGACGAATCGTTGGAACGACCGTCGAACGGGCCGACGAAGGGACCGAGGAATAGACCCACTAATGTACCGTCAGACAGACAGAGCGCACCGACGAATGGACAGACGGAGTGACTGGTGAAGGGTTCTTTTTTTCTGCGGCCATCATTGGTCCATCAATCGACGCATTAATCGGCCATCGTTGGGCTTACGTGCATCCTAGCGGAGCTCAAACTGAAATATCGGTGTAGGTTCATGTTACTTTCTATAGAGGGAATCTTGCAATTTAATGCAGATTCTATTTTTATTCCCCAGGGTTGTTAGCCCTGAGGAATAGGAAGAAGTTATGGTGAAGATGGATGATGACATAGATTAACATACAGAGACACAAAACAACCATGCCCGAGGCGGGACTCGAACCCGCGAACCTCTGGTCCGAGTCCGCTACTGCAGTACTACCTTAACTATTTCGGCCATCGGATCGGTTGGTGGATTCTTATTTAATATTTTTTTAAATTACCCAGACATGTTTACGGAATTTTATACCGTCCGTCCGTCGACCTGTCCGTCAGTCTTTCCGATCAGCCGGCTGGCTGGCCGACGGATCATCTGTATATTTTCTAACGTCTTTTAGACGCCGATAGGTACGAGCTGGAAAGAGGGAAAGGCAAAACTGAAAACCTATTTCAGATTCAAGATATTACGAAACTAACAGGAACAAAAAAGTCTGTAGCACTATCAGTTTAAGAATAACACAGTGTGAATAAACAATCTTGACAAAGCTGATGTCTCCGAGGAGGACAGTGCATCTAATGAGGAGCAGGCAGCGCAGGGGCCGAGCGCAAGAGAAAGTTGGTGGCCGAGTGGGCGTGGGCGCCGCGCTGGACGGCGAGTGGTGCGGGGCCGCGGGGCCTCGTTAAAAAGCCGCAAGTCGAGAGGCAGCCATCGCACGCACGAGGGCGCATCATTACGGCCTCTGACCTCCACAGCGCGCAAGAAGTACTGCGCACGGCTTCCATGCGAATGTTCACTACTGCACATTTATCCACTAATTATTTCGTATTAACTTTGTGTAAACTGTTAAATTCAAACGCTTACAATTTAAAAATTATAAATAACAATTATTTGTAATAATAATAATATCAACAACAACTTTACCTAACATAATTTTCCTCTAGAATGATATCATTCAACATTTGACTATCATTTTTATTTACGAACGCTTAGTAAGAAATGCAAGTTTCGTAACTTAACAAGTACATTAACACTAATACTAGCGTAACTCACTACTTCACAAAAAGTATACAAACTTTATCTCATTCAGCAAATGATACTTCCCTCTGACACGATGCCAGACGTTTGAAAGCACTACCACCCTCCGTTTCAGATACTTCAAAATTGAAAACATGCTTACTTATTCATTTCAATGTACAGTTCAATATTATTGAGGGCAAATCAATGTCCAAATATTTTCCTTATGCCACAAATGCAATTTAAAAAGCTTTACGTTAGAAAGTGATAAATGCATGCTCTATTCATCGTAAAAAATTACGATTATAACATATCTTTCCAATGCATTGGATCATTTTCTACGGAGAGCGTTAGCCACTATAGAAAATTGTACACCAAAGCTTGTTGCCGACACTTCACACATGCGTACCAATGAATATCAGTACCAATTTCAGTTATCTAGTCGGCTCCCAACTAGAATGTTTTTTAAATCACCGACCTTTCGGAGACTCCAGGCTTACAATCACTTCTGCTGAGGCCACGCTCCCGTTCACCAAACGACCTCAGTTGTACCAGACCTCGCTCAACTGCTACGGACAACTGGATGTATTCATGTTTGCTGGTACACAGACTTGCTAGCACCCAGACGAAACATGTTTCTAAAATATGAATCACCGGAAAATTAAATTCAAACGGACAGCCGTAGCACAACACTTGATCAATTCACTCGTCAGTACTCAAAAATGCCTTCCGCCTCCTTATCTGTCGTATACGTCCTCGCGTCTCTCCGTCTACAACCTGGCTTGCCTCCCTTCTCGGTGCGATCTTGCTACTTGTTAGCAAGTCACTCGCCGCTTATCAGACCTCCATGGTCACGGAGAAAGACTCTACCATGACGCGCGAATTTTGAACACCTCCGGTGCGACAGTCGGCATATATTCAATTATATTTTACAAGATATTTAAGGTAATGTATTTTTTTTAAGTAGAACAATATACATTTTTTCAGTCTGTCATGACGAACGTAAAAAGAGAATTCAATAATATACGTATTGTTATCTGTTAGATAAGCATTTTTTGAGTAAATTTGATTTTTTTGCGACTCGTGTTTAACGGATATTTTCAATTTCTTCGTTACTCATAAAGAAAGAAATCTGTATTTTTATGAATACAAAAGGACGTTCGTCGGTGCCAAAGTACTGCCTCGAAATCCAACGCGACTGCATACTAACACACGGGAGCACACGAAGGTTAATATTGCTACAAAACATTATGACGGTGTATATATTGATATGAAGAAAATATGTGCATATGTTTACAATATCGCCTTGTAATTCACTAATTATTTTCATTATTTACATAAATGTGGAAACAAACTGGAATTTAAAATTGAAATTTAAATATACAATTTTTTTGATTTTTCACTGTCCGGAGGAAAATGTGAATATTTTTATAATAGTATGCTGTAATTCACTAATTGCTTTCAGTATTTATGTAAACGGTCAAACAAACTGGTATCTGGTACCGAAATTTAGAAAGAAGAATTTAGAAAGCGAACACGAAGAAAACCATAAAATGCATTATAGTAATTATATCACAGATTCGGGTGATAGGTGATTTCGCATTTTATCGCGGACTGAAAACCTTCAAAACTAGACTGCACTGACTGTCAAACACAATTACTATTTTTTAACACAATTACTATTTTTTATTTTTTATTTAATAGGTAATTATTGCAGACAAATGAAAAAACTTGATGCACTGTGGCTAAAGTTAAATCGGCGGCAATTATTACAATCCACTTATGTGTCTGCTCCATTGATCAGTTTTTTTTGTAACAGTTCGAAATGTTTGCGATTGCTAAAATCTTCAATCACTAAATATTGTTTTAAATCGGCGGCAATTATTACAATCCACTTATGTGTCTGCTCCATTGATCAGATTTTAAAATATCTTATGTCACTTTTACGTAAAATTCACATACAGATGCATCTATTAAGCCATTGCATCCTTGTGTTGAAAGCTCGCAAGTCGATTTCCCAAACAAAAGCACAAACAGATTTTGGAACATCTATATAGAACCCGGGGATATTTCTATAAGATTGATTGAGTGGTTTGGATTTTTGGTTTCCTTGGGTGTCAACTGCTATCTGTTCCGTAAATGTAGTGCATGCATTTATCTCGGGAGGTGACGCTTAAGAGTGAGGATAGAACAAGGAAGAGGAAGGAAATTTCGTGCGCGGTCCTTAACTCGTTTGTTAGGATACATTTCCAGTATTCGCCTGGTGTTGTTCGGAGAAACTACGGAAAACTACCAACCAGAGCAGCCGACCGCTAGAATTATCCTCTATACAGCGGCTGAACTCGACCCAACTATTTAGCTAATATCGAAAATCCTGCGACCGTCAAGCCTCGAAACCTAGGACCTTCCGGACAGATGTAGTTCAATAACATCAGTTGATGCCTTGAGCCACTTCAGGCCGTGACAGTTCTAAGTTATAAACGCTCCTGTTAATTACTCACAACAGACTTGCGTGGTTTTGAAATTGATCACCGCTATTGATCAAAGTGACTCAACAAAAAAGTAATCGAGTTGTGCGGGTCATTAGAACTTCCTGCGTGCGGCGGGTGTGGGCGCTTGCCGAGGCGAGCGATTCACACGCCTTGGCACGCAAAGCACGCGTTCACGTGCGCGTTAACATCGACTCGAGAGCTCGCGGCATTGTGCAGGTTTATCCAGACACACGATCGTCCTCGTCCAATCCAACACGAGCGTTTCTCGCTCTGAAGGCCCGTTAGATCCTAGTCATTCAACCTTCGAATCCATTTGATATTGATTTCTACATTCAATTTGCAAGATTGTTCACTAAATTTTGTTTAGAAATTGTATACTTTTGTAAGGAAATATGCTATAAATGAAGTTCACATGACAGTCGCCTTACATTGTAAAGCACTATATTTGATCACAAAATGCAAGGCTACAATCAGGATAAAACCATTGTCATGCAAATTATATTGTTTTATATGTTTAACTTTCGTGTGCATCGATGATATTTTCCGTCTATTATACGTCTACACGGCATATCTAAATATGTATTTGTAATTATTTCATATCCCGTCTCAACATAATACAATTCAATTTCATAAGTTGGAAATAAAGAAAAGTTATTATAATTAATTGATGAAAAATATAAGGGTCCAATTAATAGAGTACAATTAAAATGGTAAAAATAAAATGACAACCTTTAATTCAAATTAAATAATTTATCTAGTTATGAAATTTCATAACATTTTATCTGAATCCATCCAATTAATTCTATTTCGTTCACTTAAAATTACTCAGAACGAAGATGTGTTCTTAAATTTCTTTCCATAATATTTATGCTGACTATTTAACTACTCCGGAACATAATAGTCCAAATGAAAGTTTTCTTTGTTACTTCTCTTGCAAATTATTCATTCTTTAGAAATGATTAATTTATTACTGATTCTGGGTGTGCTAAGGTATTTAGTCCAGGAAGTGTAATGCGGGTATACTACATAGCAGGAGTTGGAGGGTGATCTTCCTCGCAGGATGGTGGAATACGGCGACGACCTATGCCGGCTTGCGGATATTTTCCCAACAAGGTATCTCCCATTAGTGTGGGACCGCCACATAATACCGTAGCCCCGTCCCAGCCAGGACAAGTAGGAAGCTCCCGACTGGTCTCCCTACATGTGTGGTAGTCTAATGCATATTAGTGTCGTAAGTGTGTCTAAGGGGGAAGGAAAGGGCAAGGAAGAGGAAGGAAATCGTACGCGGCCCTTGACCCATTGGGGTACTGCTTCGGCATTCACCTAGTGTTGACTGGAAAAATCACGGAAAACTACCTATTAGAGCAGGCGCCGCTAAAATTCTCCTCCGTGCAGCGGCTGAATTCTACCTAGCTGATATGTTAGTGCCATAAGTGCAACCGTCGGGACTCGAACCCTAGGACCTCCCGGTCAGAGGCACTGAAGTGACATCAATAGATGCCCTGAGCCACCTTGTCGTTTATCACTCTATTGAAATGCAATGAAATATGCCTACTGTTTCGGAAATATATAGAATTGTAAGAAAAGTTTGAATACATTTTAACAAGATTTCGTCTGCTCTTTTCCATCCCGAATCAGAATGTTCCCAGTATATAATGCTTCAGTAATTAACATTCAATAAATAATTATTTTGTCACAAAGAGTATAAAGGTCACAAAGAGTATAATATATGACACGATTTATACGTTTTTCTAAGACATTGAAGAATACTAGTTTTTGAGAAGACGAAAGTTAATGATCTGCTAACATTCCTTCCAAGTCGAAAATAATGCAACATTAATTTAATTTGTTTTACATGCTGAAGTTAAATAATATTATCAATCACACAATATCTGTCTTAGATTTTGAACCTTGCTTAAGAAATAATAGTTTTTACATCAAGGAACAAGAATATATTTTCGTCGTCTCATGACAATTCTAAGTCCAAAATGCAGTCTGCTAAACATGCAATTCGCGCTACACAGCTGTATTGAGTATAGCGGTTACTAAAAAATTTAACCATTGACGTTGTGAATACATTTATGATATTCAAGTGTCTAAACTAAGGAAGAAGAAAATTAGGTTGAAGTTTGTGATTCTGTTTTGATTTGTGCAACTGACTTAAATACTTAAGTATTCAATTTCAAGCATTGTCACAATCTTAGTAAGAAACATAAGTGACAACAATTTTTTTTCGCCGACTGGTATGTACATACACATATAGAGTAAATCCATAGTTAAAGTGGAAAATTTGTCCGATAATGCGAATGAACGCAGATAAAAGAACGGGAAAATCTAAAGATTGTGAACAAAACCATCACGTAGTTACGACAGTAAATCTTGTGTTAGAAAATTCCATACCCTTGATACTTTACCTTCCCACACAGTTTTCTCTTTTATATTGCAGACCGCACATCCCATTTTAGCCCTTGCAAATCACGTACGATCCCTCTTAAGCTCCACACACGACCGGGATGAAGTCTTTCGCGAGCTTTCCCCTCACGTTGGCATCCCTGCTGCTGACGTCATGGCCCGAGGGAGCGGGCGGGCGGGCAGGCCGGCGAGGCAGTCCGTGTGGCGGCGGCGATCCCAGCCGTTTCCGCCACACAAGAGCGTTGTCCACCGCCCACCGCCACCGTGCACTACCCACTGCACGCTCACCGTCCACCACCCACGCTCACCGTCCACCGTCCACCTCCCACCGACCACCGTCCCCCCACCGTCCACCACCCACAGACCACCGTCCACCGTCCCCCCCACTGCCCTCCACCCACTGCCCACCGCCCACCGTCCACCGCCCACCGTCCACCACCCACCGCCCACCGCCCACCGTCCACCTCCCACAGACCACCGTCCACCGTCCCCCTCCCACTACTCACCACCCACACAAGTCCACCACCCACAAGTCCACCACCCACACGTCTACGACCCACAGTCCACCATCCACCCCACCACTGCCCACCGTCCACTGTCCATCGCCCACCGCCGAGGGCGCGAATGGGGAAAGGGTAGGTAGTCGGGAGGGCGAGGCTGAAATACAGAGGCACATGTTAGGGGCAACGGGTGCTCCACAACAGCTTTGTAGATTTGTCTCTCTATTTCAATTCACTGCCCTCCTTATGCAGTTATCATTTTTGGCAGTTAAAACTTTAGGATTCGCACCGTGTGTTTATGCACAAAATCAACAGTACTTCTGTTTGTGTTTCTTCTATTTTCTTCAAGTGTTAGTTGCGTAACACCTTCGTTCTTCTATGCGTGTCTCTTGTTGTAAGGTTGTTTTGAGCTACATATTTCAACTGCACTGGAATTAGTGTAATTATCTTTAACGTGTATCTGATTATTTTTAAGGTTTGAAATTATTTGGAACGTTTCGTGCACTACTGACTATACTTAACGTTTTATTGTACACTTGTGCTTTCTTTCTATATTTATGCGTAATTTGATCACTGGGAAAGTATTTTATTTAATACGCGAGAAAGGAATAAATTGCTAATTAACAATATGTAATTCAATAAAAACTATGGTTGCAGGTATTCTAACAGTTCCTTATTTGCACGCAGCCGCAATATCTCAGAGAAAAAATAGACACTAATGAATTAGAGAACAAAACGCCACTAAAGAAATTCAGTTTATCAATGAGTCATTCCTATTTTCTGCACACCTCAACTCCGTTTCTCTGTTGATACGAATCCTCTTTTTATGATCCTCTTGCCAAAAAAGACGCGATTTAATAGCAGAGCCCTTATGTAGGTCACGCGATTGAGGACAGGATTTGGCTGCTAGTAACGTTATATGATCTCCTTCACTTCCTCTTTCCTATGCAGAGCCGTTTTCAGTTTCTGGAAGCAAAAAGAGGTGAGCGGTGCCTGTGTAATGGAGACAAGCATTGTGCTGAAGAACGCAGAATGGGGGAAGGGTTTTAAAATAACATTTTCGGTGTAATATTGGGTGGCGATTCAGATGAAACCACAAGTCACCAGGGAATACAAATAATATTCGATAGAGAAAATGCATTTTTATTTCCATTTGTAACAATTGCCTTATTGCCAATTCACACGTAATTGAATTCATTTTTACAAAATTTTTAACTTTCATGCACATTAATTACATAAAAGATACGAATTTAAAAATGCGAACTTCTATTATTATGAAAACATCACAATTTGTATAAGGTTTCATTTAATATGTGAAAAACATTTCACTTTGATTGAAATGACTAATTTATCGACCAGGGTTCAACACAAACTTTGAAATATATATAAATAGTAGTCAAATTCTGGAAGAAATGTTCACATTTTTCCGACACTATTTCAGGCAGGGTCTTATTTCTTATTCATCAGCTTTCTCTTTTCTTCTCACCCTCCCTCTGTCCGTCCGTCCGTCCGTCCGTCCTACTACACATACACACACAGTATCAATACAGACGCAGAAAGATGGCAAAAGCGTCTGTAGCTCACGTAATGTTGTTCACTGTGTTATGAATGTCTTTGAATGCCAAAAAAGAAAGAAGACTGGAGAGCTTCAACAAAACGCGACGCACTTTAATGCAAAGTGGCCATTTCCAATTATGGCTCTTGTGACCCCTGTGACCTTCCACGCACATGCTCTTACGCCTTTCACCGCCTTCCTCTGCACCAACGTTTTTATTCAGCTCTATTTCCACCTACCTCCCCACACTGCTGCTACCTACTCTCAAGCGACTCAAAGGGAACTATATTCCGCCTGAAGCATAAAAGGAACAGCGCGGCTGTGATGTTGGCGTAATAAAGGACACAGGCTTCGTCTGTGACACATTATGAAAGTGCGGAGTATTTTTGTTCCAACGTTCGTGCGATGTTATCGCCAGTTAATGAGCGCCCGTGTGAAATGTCCATCATGTGGTAATATATTTCTGACTAAACATGTTGGTGATGTTTATCTGACTTGCGTCGTTTGTTCTGATGAAGTTAAGATTTCCTTTTAAGAGGGATTCGGAAAAGAGAGCTGTTGTAGGAGGAAATTGAGATAGAGTGCACTGCACCACAAGATACGAAATGTTTAAATTAAATAAATAAATACATTTAAAAGACCTCAAAATTACAACAATCTTGTTTTTCAACAATTAAAGGTATAATCAAGTTCCAGTGCGAGACAATATTCTTCGCAGTCACGTATATACGTTCCATGACAAACGTATCGCTAGCTTCTTACATTTTAAATATTCCAAGCACTTCGCGCACTGGTTATTATATCTTTGCACTGTAAAACAATATTATTTAAAATATAGAAAAAACAGTGATAGCGGCTTACGAATGAACATTATGATAAGAACACACCCTAGTCTGTATTAAAGAGAATATTCAATTCACGCAAATAAATCCATAGAGTTCGTAAGAAATTAAGACGCTGCGAGACCTTACCATAACTACGCGAACTAGTAGGTAATTATAAAATAAATGTTAACTAGATAGATATAGATTAAATAAAGATATTAAAAGTGAGTAGCAGATAGAAAAGGCAAAACTTAACAATGTAGAGTAATTTTCTGCACATTGAGATGCGAAGATCAGCTAACTCGGAGAAGCGGAGGATGCGTAGAGACCATAACCTCTCCAAAACTTTTCCGACCTATTCCACCATCCTACAATGCTCTGAAGCGAGCACATTGCCTTTCATCAATCTATGCTGCCTAATGTGATGAAGCAAGCATACCTCCCATGTGCTTCAGTAAGCAATCATGCCCTATCGATCTATGCTACTTAATGTGTTGAAGCAAGCACACCGCTCCATATCGATCTATATGGCCTCAAGTCACAAAGAACGAACATAATACCCTTGATCGTTGATAAGTTCCTTTGAAGGAGGAACAAGTAACAACACACATATATATTTTGATATTATTATTATTATTATTATTATTATTATTATCGTCTCCTAAATCCCAAATTCATGCTCCAAATCACAATCAATGTATTCAAATGAATACACTTTTCACTGTAAGACATTGATAAGTGTTTCAGAGAGCGCAATATACTACAGAAGTTTCATGTTTATTAATAGATGTCATTTAAATTAAAAAAAAATAATTTCAGATATGTTAAAAATTCTTTGCTGTATTGACGTAAAAGTATCTAAAAAAGCTATATTAATTTCCATGTTGTTAATCTTCAATTAATACAATTATTTCGAACGTTATTCCGATCTTTTTTGAAATCTCATCAAAAATTCCTTCTCATGATGTCATATCTAATTATTGAACGTGCCAGTTAAACATTTTAACTTAATGGAAGTAAATTATGGATAATAAATTATTATTTCTGCCGATATCATGCTACATCTAGCGTATCTATTCTACATTCTGCCTACAACGTACTCGTATAAGGAAAAATCTATCATTGGTACTAGGCAGCGAGAGTAGATAACGCTATGAGAATATGGACTCTTGTTGTATGACTGAAAAGTTGTGAGAATTCAAGTCAAATTTATAGCGTAATACGATTGGAATGTATTGGTTCATTTATCTCATTAAATTCTTACTCAACTCTTACTTGGCTTAAAACAAAACAATAGTTACGGTTGATGAAATGCATTCATTGATCGTTAATTCTCCTGACATGGACATACTGAAGGCAAAAGAAACTACTGAATATCTCAAACGCTGGAAATTGCCTTAAAAGATGGACTTTGTGAAAGTACTTCACGGAAAAACGAAAATGAAAAATCTATATCCCGACACCTTTTTTCCAATAACGCCGTCACACCTTGGAGCTAAGTTTCGAAGTAGGCGCTTTCTAAAGCGCCGTGGTGGGTGGTGTTGGAGACGAAGTTGGAAATGGAGAAGATGGAAAAAAGTGAGCTGATAGATACGAAAATAAGTAGAAGAAAAAATTGGGTAAATGTGATTCTTTTAAGGCATGATAGGAATGGCGAAAAACGGATAATGCAAATGACCCGTGTTTCACAGAGAAAAAAAAAGAGGAGAGATATTTCCATTACCTTACTTCTGGCTTCTGTACATTCATCTGGCGTTGAATGATTTGGAATAAACATATTTTCGGACAAACATCACGCTTAACATCATACATGCATAAGTAAGAAATAATTCAGATTGTATTATTTTATAGGTTTGAGAAATTTCACATCGAAGGGACGATAAATCATAGGAATAATATTTAAACAAATGAGCGGTTATAATATGAAAAAAACAACAAAATATTTAGTATCAACAAAACTTAATATTTGTTCTCAAGAGGAATTAGAAAGTAGGTGAATAATATTTACATTTTATGACGATGAAGAAATGAATTCGCTTAACCCTGACAGCCAAAGTAAACGTTACAACTCACCAATCATAATTTAAAATTATGAAGATTTCTTGTCGTTGAAATGTTGCCATAAAAATCATGTGACACAAAATCTTGAATTGTGAGAATCTTGATCCTTAAAAATGGAAAAACGTCGCGTCCTATAATAAGATTTTTTAGTTAGAAAAATAAAAAATAATCCATTTTTGGAGAGACGCCCGGGGAATCGTAAAAAAGAAGTAAATGCTGCCGTAAAGTCGGTTCGAGAAGCAACAAGATTGCAAAAGCCGAGATTTAAAATGTTTTCAAGTGCCTATGCGAGAACATCGGATCCCATAAAATGCATTTCATTTCGCACCCGCCGATATCTATGGAAAAGGGTTCCTTGAATGTCTCTCAGATTCGAAATAGTCAACATGTAGCATGTATGTTGAGGAACATATTGCATTAAAAGAAAGACTACAAAAAAATTATTTCAGATGTCGATCTCATTGAGAAAACATATCAATTCAAAACTTAAGAGGCTTAATTTTTATGTACTTTACGTATTAGTATTAATAAAATATAACTGACTGCATTTTTTCTAGTCCTATATTTTTTCTTTAAGAATATTTAAACTCTAAAACAAACACGTAAAATGTATAAACATGGCTAAATCACAATCGTGAATAAACTTAGAAACTTAACCCACCTCCAGGACACTCACTTCGGACACGTACATGTGATAATGTAGAGCATGAATGTGTAAGTTTATGTATGTGTGTGAAAGGGGAGAGGATGGAACAAAAAGAGGAAGGGCAGACACCGCGCGATCCGTGAGACCCATATTTAAGGTTACTATTATTCCGACAGCCACTTTAAATATCGCCTCGAGAAACCACGTTCTTTCCTGAGGAAAGGAATAGTACCGAACAGAGAAGCTGATCAATAAAATAATCTTATAGATGAAGTAGCCACTAAGATACTGTAGCCGGCTTGAGCTTTTAAGACTCTCCCGTTTAAACTTTAAGATTTTTAATGGTGACAATTTAAATAATTTGAAATAATTAGATAAACGCCAGAAAAGCTGTGATTTGAAAGGCGGAGTTACTCCGCTTAAGTGTCCGGCTGATCTTTAATTCGATGTGCTGTTGAGTGGTGTGATTTTAGAAAATATTATGCGTTTTATCAAGATAATTGAGGTACCTATTTCCACTTCAAATACATAGCTTTGAACCATGCATACAAATATCCCATCAATTTATTTTTCCGAAACAGTATTCATATTATTCACTATTTTCTCCCCAATTTGAAGTTTTTAAAGAGTCAAAATTATTCATTTTTCTTTGTGATTACAAGAAGTGTAATTGCTCTCTTATTTGCACATGGTACATAAAACTACAACTTCGTTTTGCAGATACATACAAGAAAGTGCCTTATCAAACCCAAACACAGAACTACATTTTGGTAGAATCTGAGGTAAAAAGAATCTACTTTATTCGAGAGGTTCTTTTTTTACAACATAACGCGTTAAAGTCCATTGCTCTTACAATAGAACAATAAATTAATCGTTTTTGTTCTTTTATCAAATGCTTTCATTGTGAATTTTATTTCTTCCATTGACGGAGAAATTCTAAATGAAACCTAAGCAAATGTTGGCATTCCTGACTGCTAGATGTCGATTTAGCCGAGATCGCTAACCCATTGCACCCTCCTGGCCAGGCTGTATTATAATATTCATCTAAAACCGTGCACAGCTGCTAAGAGTCTGTGGTTAAGTCGGAGGGAGAGGCCGGTGTGCAAAACAATGGTTTAATTCTTTTACTTTTTAAATTCTTGTCAATGTTTCCACATCTATTTATAAACTTATTTAAATTAATCTCAAAATGCTTCACTTGTTCCAAAAATTGTACTATTGTCAATTTCAATTTTTGTTCTAATTTGAAATTTGCCTTTTATTAATTATATATGACTAGAGAAGCTACAACACCGGTGCATATTTTAAATAATATTGAAAAAATATACAATTTGAAAACTTCGACCCACAAAACAACACAATGGCTTTGAAATGAAAATTTCCAGTTATAACCAATTATATATTATAAATATTGTGACATACCAATATGTCACTGAATATTGTACAACATTTATTATAAATGGCGTCAATTAAACGGGATAAATTATGTGAATATGCTAGCATAGCAACGGTAAGCGAGCCGTCGTCAAGGTCAACATATTCATTCAGTGACAATCGCGGAGACGGCTAGTTAATTCTGTATAGAATTCAGGGATTGGCCGAAAAAGCAGTGACAGCGTGAAGACGGCTAGTTTGTTTTGCAAGAAATTTAGAGATTGGCTAGGTACGAAAGTACATCAAATGTTATCTGCAAATAAACAATCGAAAAAATGGACCGAGCTTTGCAGGGCTGAAAGAATACGAGGGACATTGATTCTGACTGATGTCGTGCTCATGAACGGATCGTGCTCCAATTAATGTTAGAAGTTTTTTTTCTTTGGGGACTTGTAAGCATCTACTAGGAAATGGATATTGAGAGAACATCAAAATTTGAACACTAAGTGTGACAGTGGAGCTTAAAATATTTCATGTGAACGAGTTGGAGGGACATTGAGGGCTTGGGCGAAGTTGTCAGTGATTGTACTGGAGTGTTAGCAGCAAATAGTTTATTGATCTGATGAACGGTGATTGAAGTGTGCGTCCGAGAAAAGAAGAGAGAATATGGTGTCTGGACCTGAGGACGGCGGCGTCGGAGATGGATAAATATGGTCCAAAAACGCGCGAAGACATAAGGTTGGAACGGTCATGACAAACGTTTAATTTTATATTAGGTAAATTTATACAATACTAAAATTGTTTTAAATTGTTTAATAAATTTCCATGTTTTTGTGAAATGAATATATGATTTTTCATTGAGCCAATTCTAGCAATGAAGTAGCAAGATAGAAAGATATTTGCTTTTCAGGTTCCTCGACAGAGTTTCTTTGAATAAATTGCAGTTTATTTCAATATATATATATTGAAACGCACCGTGTTTCTCAACTGAGATGCGGGTGCCGACCAAATTCAAACGGCAGTGACGGCCGTTCCAGGCGGACTCGTTCCGAACGAGAGTGTGTCTCGCAGCAAGCGAGACAGAACGAATGCGCAGGAAAGTTGAGAGGAATCCGATTACACCGATCAGAAATTGAGACGTAGGACAATGAGAAACAGTGCTAACTATTAATTGATATCGAGTGAAGTGACGAACAGTAAAGATTAAACGGACGGTAGTGGCTTGAGACGAGGCAAGACGTGAATGTGTGGACACGTGTGCAGCGAAGGCAGCATGAGTGAAATGAACATAGCGAGACATCGTCGGTGAGCCTAATAAACGGATTCGGAAGAGTTGTAAATTATGACCGTTGCTGATTTGGCGGCGAGTGGACATTGTCGTGCCCGGCAGAGCACGACTGCAGCGTGGGAATTGGAACGGCGGCCGGAGAGAAGCGGCAGGGGCCGGCGCCATGGCCACGAGGCGGGCGAAACGGCCCCGACTCGTGTGAGCTCAAAAGGTATCTCATACGCAACAAAAACAGTAAGACTGTTCCTAGAAGGGACTCATTATTATGTGGTAATAGAATCAAGTGAGTTAGGAAAGGGAGAAGACGATTGTGAGAATTATATGAGGGAATATGCCCCGTAGTAATAAATAAGATAATTTGATGGGAGAACAGAAAGGGTATTTTGGAAGGCATGCACTGTTTTGTAAATAGAACGAAAAGTGTTGAAATAACGAGGTGATTATGTATCAGTATATGCAAAGGGAGTCCCATTAATAATATGAGGTGTAAATTCAAGAAAGAAAGAAAAAGTGTTCATTAGCAATATTAGTACTTAATAAGAAAATTAGTCATACATAAATATTATGATTTATGAGAAATATAGTTAATCCATTTACAGAATTATTTGAGTTCAGGAGTAATATCATACTTTTCAGTACCATGAAAAATTCATTAATGCTAAACTATCATTAATAAAACATTCTGAACATTTAATGAAACGATATTTTGTGTAATGTCCATTATCTTTTCTTGAAATAAAGTATTCTATGTTCTTTGCATTAAAAATCTGCTTTTCCAATGTTTGTGCATGCACCCAGACCCCGTTCGTGAAAAAGAACACCTGTCCATTATATTATATATATATATATATATATATATATATATATATATATATATATATAATATATATAAATTGTATATTTACCAAATCAAATCAAAAATTAGTGCAGCTTCTTAACAATTAATAATGTAATATTCGTGGAGTACGGTCAATGGACTTTACACTTCTCAAGTACTAGTTTACACAAGTTTATGTAATTTTGCGAAATGTTTGTTCACAAACAAATTGCAAAATAATCTATAATTAAAAAAAACAAGAGTCCCAACAATGACTGTGCGTACCGGCGCACAGGGGTGCATTTTGGCGATTTCCTGGCCAAAACCTCTGAGAGCTATAGTATGTTTTCTACGACGAAAAAAATTATTTTGGAATATCTTTATAATGTTAGGTAGCAGGTAACATAATACCAGAATAATGCACTGCTTAAATCTGTGAAATATAAATATATATTTTTCTATATAAACTTGGTTAAATTGTATCAATTCACAAAGTTGACTTTCGAAAACCGTAGGGATTATTTACATATTAATTGATAATATTAGGCATAAAGAAGCATGGTATTAATGCCATCTTCTGCTCTCTGCCAGAGAAAACTCATATATAGTGTCCGAAGAACCGGAAAGGAAGAGCACATTATTCACTAGGGTACATTTCTCCCTACGACGATCTTGGGCTCAGGTAAATGAGACAAAGCATATTTGTTCAAGAATTTTAACTTTCTTTTGGAAAGATTCCTCAAGTTGGAAGTGAAAGGAACAGAAGATTTCAACAGGCGATTACACATCTCCTGGATTGGGTACATTCTTGAACATGTTCGCGAGAATCCTCTTCCATACGGTCTTCTATCTTTGTGATTAGAGTCTAGGCATGTAATACCATGAATATTTGGAAACATTTCTTGGCAGTTTCCAGTGCGTACTACTATAAAAAAAATGCTGATGGCGTATCCACTGGACATTGCCAATAATTTTTTTCAATCTCTTAATTAAACCCTCATCTATCCCCGTTATTTCTGAGGCATAGATTTAGACTTCTCAAAAAAGCGTCTTGCTGAATTACTATCGTAGCTATTAACATTATCCTGTTTGGAAAGTTCTAGATTCAGACCCATTTTTTATTTGAATTTACTGGTCGATATTGAAACTGTAGTTACAGTATTATTTCATTAAAAACAATATAATACTAATTTTGTAACAATAACATTGTAATAGACAAAATTGTCGGTATGTAACATACGAGTTAAGCAAACAAATATTACTTTCCGATAAATTTAATTTTTAATTTAATTTTTAAAAATTTCAAGTGTTACGATGAGTTTCTTTGATATTAAGTACGTATTTGACCTTTCATCGAGCGCACACCCTTCCTGAGGACGAGCTTTGATGACACATATTATGTAAATATTACTTTATACAATTTTTAATGAAATAAAATGTACGTAATCCAGTCCAGAAGATGTAATATGTACGTAAATAGTATGTTCGTGTAATATTAGTGAATCGTCATCTATTACAAAAATTAAAAATATTCATGTTTTGTTTATAATATTGAGTAAATCTGTTATTTCAGTAAAAGGAATCAAAATTTTCCCTTAGAAACAGCGTTGTAAAAGCAGTTCCCGTTCTCAGGACGGATCTCGACGAGTCACATTCTGCGGTCATGCGTGCTCGACGAAAAGTTAATTCTTTGAATTTACTAATGGGACAAGTTAGGGCATGATTTTATAACTGGATTTGAAAGAGAATAGCTAGTAAATGAAATTAGAAACATCGCGGAATTTCGCAAAATTAATAACTTTCAGCCTACGTGAACATTCGAGTAATTAAAAATATTGTGTTAATTTCATGCATTTCAATATTTCATCCCAGGTCGGTATTATGCATTAATGCACTATAAAACAAACATGAAAATACTCTACAAACCTTTCGAAAGAGAATCCATACTGCCAGTTTTCTCTGCACAACTTCGTATGGCCACCACTTACAAATAAAGACGGTCTCTCTATGTTACTCTCGCAGTGCAGGTCTACCGAACGCCGCGAAGGGGAAGTTCGGGTGACTACTGGTGCTAGGGGAATTGACCCAGAGACACGAAGTAGGCAGAAACAGATGCCCCCAAGTATACAGTGTGTCATAGTATTTGCAAAAGTTCAGCAAACACGATTTCATTTTTGAGGTTTTGGTCAGGATTTTGGGAAAATGCACCACCGTGCGACGCGACGACAATGTGTGAGCCCTGTGAGTACAAAACTATGTTGGGTGTTAACAGGTTAAATTTCACACTAATAATTACTCATTGTCACAAACCAACAAACCAATCTAATGCTGCACGATGGCTTCATTCACGTTGATGGAGAGAGCGGAAGAAATCAAAGCGAGAAACAGACCGTGTGTCAACAGACATGCGATGAGCAACTGTCAGAGATATCCTCATTTAAGTCCTGTTAATTTTCCATTTCTCACTAACTCGATCGATCAATTGATTGATTGATTGGATTGATTGATTGATTGGTGTTTCTGAGCACGCCAACTACTAATGAATTAGTACTATACATGTTTTTAACGCGAGAACAGTAATCTTCCCTTGCTGGATATCGAGATCCGATCCCGACCTAGAAGTCGGCTAGCAAGATTTTTCCCAACTAGGTATCTCTCACCAGCGGGACTCTGCCCCAGCGGAACAAACGCTTAGCGCCTTACTGGTCTCCCGAAATGTTTGGTCGTGTAATTCATGTAAGTTTGTGAATATGTAACGGGTCAGGACATGACAAAGAAGGGGAAGGAAAGATCGCACGCGGTACGTGGCCCGTTAGTTAGGGTACTTCTCCGAAATTTCCTTGATGTTGATCGGATAGATTTATCTTCCTCTTAGCAGTCTAGCTAAAGACGAAAGTCCTGCCACCGCGGGGGCTCTAACCTTAGGAAACACCGGCGAGAGACACTACAGTGGCATCAATTAATGACTTGGGCCACCTAAACCAGACAATCAACACCGTCGAAAACTAATAAGAGGTCTGGAAATATCGCGCTTAGGTTAGTATTGTTTGAAAACTATACTTCGAGTTCTTTTTATAGTGGACGATGGCATTAGGCCTTTTTAACATCTCCTGCCTTATAAAATAAATGTACTTAAGAATGGTTAGTTCATTTCTGAAGATACGAGCCCCGTTGAGAAGGACGTTTGCCAATTAATTAAAAAAAAGGTTCATTTTATAAGGCAAGAGGAGTAACAATGACCTAATGTCATCGGCCACTATAGAAAAATTCGATGTATAAGGTGATTCCTCGCGTCGTGCTTTCTTGAAGGGCACGCGGACTCTCAGCTGGCACCCGTGCAGTTACGTTACAGTCATGAGGGAGGCGGGGTTGTTGTGAAAGGTTAAAATCAACAACTCGTACTACTTGATAAATAATGCAGAGTTCCCTCCTACGATCGAGACGGTGACGTCGCGAAAGCGGGAGATTCAGGTCGTCGAGCAAGCGGACGCAACCTTCATCGGCAGAAATAGTTGGCTCCTTCAATAGCGCCCTCAACGAGTCAACACATCGTCGTCAGCGAGGCGACGACTGTACGGGGTGGGGGTGGGGGTTCCGCCCCCTCCGCGCCGTGTGCCCTGCAAGGGAGGGTGCCTCCCGCTCTCAACGTCCAATCAGAGCGCGCGCTGTTTTCTCCCGTCTCCTCCATCTACTCCTCATTCCCTCCTTCTCTCCCTCCCACCTCCCGCGCAAAACCCAAATATTTGCACTAGCGCCGTCTCTCGCGCCTCACTGCGCAGGTGCAAGCACGTAATATCGGCCACCTCCCGCGCCCCCCGCCCCCGCCTCCTCCGCGCCGTGTGCCCTGCAACGGAAGCAATATCTGAGGCAGCACGTAAGACCTGAACTCGGCTCTCCACCCGTCTCGTTCCGTCCCGTCTTGCTTTGCTCCGCCACCGCTGCCCGCCGGCGATGACGTCGTTGCTGCCCGACCAGGACTTTCTATCGCGCAGCGAAGAGATTGTACGTGCGGTCAAGTTCAGCATGAAATTGCGAATTGAAACGTTTGCTTTTCTCGTTTTATTAACGCGTTGTGAGACGTTGCTGACCTGAGTATGTATTAGCCTCCTCTTACAAGTTTTCTGTAAGTTAGGAAGCGCATAGATTGCACACACCAATTTCCGTTAACATCTGAAACTGATTTGTAAAAGAATAATTTCTTATCCCGAATACGCACGTGCGGTCAAGTTCAGCATAAAAATGCGTATTGAAACGTTTGTTTTGTCTCGTTTTTTAATTTTGCTGCCTGAGTATGATTAACCTCCTCTTACAAGTTTTCTGTAAGTTAGGAAGCGGATAGATTGCACTTACCATTTCCGTTAACATCTGAAACTGATTGTAAAAAAATAATTTCTTACTCTGATTAAAAGTACGCAGGTTTTAATGTTTTGTGAGACATTGCTGAAGAACAAATATATATTGCCTCTACTCTCTTGGAGTTGCAAAATGCATTAACCTCCTCTTACAAATTTTCTTTAATAAGGGAGAGGATAGATTGCACATACCATCTCCATTAACATCTGAAACTGTTTGTAAAATAAATATTTCATATCTGAATAATTAAATTGATTATTCACTTCGATTATGTGATGTGTTATCACGCGTTGCAGAATATTTATTATATTTTATTATTTTAAATAATGCATTTCGTTTTTCATGTGTGCATAATATTTTCATGAAACTTCTCTATTATTAGAATTCATTTGTACTTTAGAAATCCTCTCATATTATATATGCCCTATATATCATATATACCCAAATCATATAACAAAAACAAACAGAAACACACAAATGAAGATATAGCAACCCCGAAAAGAAAAGTAAACATTGAAAAGTGTTCTAAAACAAATTTTTGAAAAAGAACACTTCGGAAATATTTCTAAACATTTATTTTACTTTGCATGTTCATGATACATTACGGATCGGAAGCCAATCGACCTTAGTAATGAAAGAAACGAAAATGAATGAAACCATTATACAATAATATTATTCAAGAACCGTCCCGTCTATTGATTTTTAGAAATTTCATCAACCCATCACATTCTTCTCGGACGGCGAGTTTCCTTATCAAAAGAAATAAATCCCACTTGTTAGCTTAAGCTTCGGAGCGCGGGCACGCTTGGCTCGAGGCAGACTTACGGAGCGACGGTGAGCAGTGGTCCGAAATACGATGAAGCGAGTGCATATCATTCTTTTTCCTATTTCTAAATGAACATTGTATCTGCCAAAGTTTTAGAAACTGTGTAATATGCATAATAGATAACACAACATAAAATTAGTACACAACACTTTCAATGCATTTAGAAAACACTCTCTACTCTCATGTTTATTTGAACAATATCCGCGTTCATATTTATTATATTCGCAGTACGTGATTACACTTTAAAGAAATTATAATTTTTTACTAGGTAGCATATAACGCTTAGTATAAGTTACTCTAAAACTTTACTTTCTTACTTTTAGGAAATTGTTTGCCTTTAAATAACTGTAAGTTTTAAATTACAGCAGTTCAAAATATCACATTTATCAATTAAACAATTAAGATTGTACTCTTTCTTTATTTTAAAAGACTTATCACTAGCGACAACCTGCACTCATTGATTTTGTTGCCCAAGCGTGCCTTTCGCTCATTCAGGGACAGTGTGCGGTGCTTTCTCTCCCTCTGGCGTCCCTGAGCGTTCGTCTTGTATTTATAGTACCATAGCGTGCGCGTTGGGCGTTCCACAGGGCGCCGAACTCGGCCCCAAAAAACTCTTGCATGGCCGGTGAGAAGATGGGAAAGCCCGTACTATTTGCAGGGAAGTGAGAACCGTGGAGGAGATATTCTTTTGTTCCTTTTAACTCTTAAGACTGGGTTCGTTAAGGGTTCTAATTTACTTTTGAGCGCGCATCTGTTAATTGGGAGCCACTATTCTTTAATTTCTCAATAGCCAGTGATAATATTTCCACAATACTTGTTACGTAAATTTGTTTTATATTCTACTTCTCCAAACTTGAATAAAATGTTTTCAATGTTTCTATTATGATTCGCATATTTTCTTGGTGGGTTGTGTATCCTACGTAGTGGTTTTATTTATTCTATTACTTAGACACATTACATCATACTCTATGTGATCTTTTACAGAATTTTTTATGGCCTACGAGTACTGTTTTGCAACCATCAACGATTTTTTGTTTCAATCATATCACTGTAGCTTCATCAAACTTGTCAAATAAAGCAAAGTAAGTCACCTTGTGTCACATACAAGATAGTGACTCTTGGCGCGTAAGTTTTGAACAGCCACTGCGTATTGCTGCTTGTTATATTTAGCAAACGAATACATTAGTTTTTACGACCCAATATCGCATTCCCGGAGTGCATCTGCATCTTCTGATCGATGTCGATTTTTCTTCTTCTTCGATCTTTGTCCATCCAAGATCACTCCCCGTCCCCCGGAGGACGTGCAATATCCCCAGGGGCTGCCCATCGGCCCTCGACCAGCGTTGGTCCCAGCGCAGGGGACCTTGCGGGATGCCGCAGACGAGTCCCAGAGGACCTCAGGATGCAGTGTTCCAACTGCTCCCATGGCCCTCCCTCCCTCCTTCCTCACTAATTCGAATTTTCTTCGCTTTTAGTAGCTAGGGGGAACCACTATGGTCAATACTTTAAAGATGCGGCCGGAAGTGTTAATTCATTTTTCAACAGAGTAAACCATCTTTCAATTAATAGAATACAGAATAAAAATTACCATGTTTGGATATGCCCCAAGAGCGTGTACGAGATAAGTTTAAAAAAGAAATTTATCCGCGAACGATTATAAGAAGTTTCTCAATCTTCTGAATAAATAAATATTAACTTAAAGTAAATATGTTTATTAAATTAATGTCAAATTTAATTTAAAATTTTTCCAATTAAAAAAACTTTGTTTCACTACAAAACTTAGAATACGTGTTCTACTAATACTCATTTTAAAATTTATAGTTTTAGTTATATTCTACTTATCAACAAACTTACACTAAAGGAAATGAAATGTAGAAATAAAAGGCAAGAATATTTGATCGCGTTTAGCATTTGAGAAATCCTGCATGGGATAAGTATTCCATTTTTATTTAAAAAAAGACTGATTAGTGATTCCGAGCGCGTCAACTCCTAAGGTCATTAGTTCCGTAAGTGTAGTGAATGATTTTTGGCGGCGGCGATGGTGTAGCGGTTAGCGTATCGGACTGCTATACCCAAGTTTGCGGGTTCAAACCGATCGAAGCCGTGGATTTTAGGGCGAAAAATCCTTCGTACGCCTTCCTTCGGAGGAAGTAAGCCGGATGTCCCATGTTAGTACATTTACTGCATGTAAAAGATCCTCAAGCCTAAATGACGCCTCTGAGCTAAATTCAAATCGCCTGTTTCGTCGCCCAAGTAATACCTTCTTTCTCCCATTATTGGTGAAAGGAGTGTAACGAAATTTGCGTGGTCAGACGGAAGAGCAGGCCTCATAGCCTGAGTCTCGCCACGTAAAATAAGGCAAATTCAATTCAATGATTTTTTACGCCAGAAGTGGCGGTGATGTTCCCCCGCTCAATGGCGATATCCCGGCGTCGACCTAGAGCAGCCGGCCGCTAGAATTCTCATTCTGACAGCGGCTGAACTAGAACCGGGAATCTAGCTTGTAACCATATCCAACCACTTTCGGGACTGAAATTGTCGGACCTCCTGGTCAAAGGCACTGCTGGGTCACAAATTTGATGCTCTGCACTATCCAAGCCGATGAGTAAAAATAGAGTACACCTACATTATTTAAGAGAATATTCCAGCGTCCGTGTGTCTTATAAGATTAATTATTCGCCAAAACCTAAAGAATGTGAATTTTCATAACTAATTCGTAAGTATAATGAACTAGAGGATTTACGTCCAGCCCACGTCAACCCCCTCCATCACCGCTGCTACGACCTGGTCGTTGTCGTGTCGCGATCACCCCCTCGCTGTCAAAGCCTTGCTCAGCGTTAGTTTCGACCCGTTTGCACTCCGTGGCACCTGCTCGTCCTGTACTACTAGACCCCGCCCCGCGACACACGGAAACGCCCAACAACAATGATGCCCAGGTGGCCTAGGAATTGCATTTAACTGAAGCCCCATTATATTCTGCAGCGGCATCTCGTGAAGAGTTACAACAAAGTGAACAGCAAAAAAAAATCTTCTCCACGAAAAAAGAATTTAATACTTGACAAGTTTCTTTGAGATCGGTGAAACTCTGTCAGAGTTTATCAATCTTGGACAAACCGACATGTATATATGAAATATTATTTTGTAATAATCTGCGTCAAATCACAAATTAAAATTTACAAGTTGTATAATTATTATTTAGGAAAAACGTCTATTGCATAAGGTACAAATACAAGTGCATGTATCTTATTGCAGTAGTTAATTACAGCATTACACTAATAAATGACTAATGATGTAGGAAATCTGGCCGCACAGCTACAACACACATTAGGAGTGACCTTCATTCATTCTGCAAATTATATAAAGTAACACTTACATGTAGAACTTATTTTCCAGATTTTACAAACGAATTGACATCACAGAAGTATCGCAATAATTAGTCACAAGAGACTATTAATGTGATCAAGGTTTTAAATATTTTTAAACACCTCTCCACGCAGCATCGGCCAGTGTATTTTCTCGTGTCTTATACGACGGGTTGTGTCATTTTTATGATGTTACGCTACTTTTCTGGATTGTTAGCTCTACAGTCAGTTCTCCCGACACCACCAAACTAACTAAGCCTAATATGAAAATTTTTTAGCCGCGGCGTCACGGCATCCAGGGCTAACGCTTTCCTCCTCTCGTACAAGGCGGTGAACACCATTATTCAACATCATGAATACGGAACCACGGTAAACCGTTGTCGGTTTGCAAAATACTATGGAGGTCGGTCGTCGATTTGTGTCCGACAGAAAGTCTTTCGTTCGTTACAATTTTTTTGAAACAATTATTGTTTATAAACATATTAAAAACAAGTTATTTGGGAGTGTGTTTATTTCAAAATTATAAATAATACGGATACTCGTATATTCCGTGTTGTAATATTACCTACAATGGCAAAAATAAAGTTCACATATTGTCGCATCCTTTTTACAAGATCTCGAAATCATCAAAATGGTACAAACAATGGATTCGCAGAGATTTGGTACCATCTAGACTTTCATTGTTAGGTGGCACAACAAAAATTATCTACATGCATTTAATACTTAATTACGTAATTTGTATATTACTTTTACCTTCTTGTATTTTTATATAGCATTTTTATTCCACACTTTTTATGACAGCACTGACAGTGCGGAAACTCTGGAACATATCTGCGGTATAACGGATTAAAATGTATGATATAATATTGTGGCAGGTTATGGTTATTCATTACTATCACCAATTCATATGTTTTATTCTTCTTCTTAGTTTCTTAAATAATGTGTTTTTATTCACCTTCTTCAAAATTCTTACAGTCAAATAAAAATTAATGCTTCTGGTGTTGGAGTATACCTTGTTTTTAATTGTAAGAACAAAATTCAAGGCCCAATACTTCTCTTATTTTAGTTGTTCAGTTAGAAATAGTTGTCAAGAAATGTGAACTGAATAGGAAGTTTTAATGCAAATGAGCATATGATAGCTCCTTAAAAATGAAATTACTCCGCTATTGCAGATCTTGAACAGAAATTAGCAACAATTCCATTGCCGAAAGGGCGTGAAGCGTGTATGAGTAGTCAGGTTTTGTAATTTCGGCGACGTCGGTCCGCCCTCGCGAACAGCGAGGAGAATCGCCGTGAGGGAAGCAGTTGAAGGGCGCCAAGGCCATCCCTAGCGAGTTCACGGCCTCCTCCGTCTGTGCTTGAGACTGCGCCACGCGTCGCGGCGTGGATGTGGGAGTGGGCGGGGTGCTCGCGTTAATCCTATTCCGGCGAGCGGGTTACGGCCCACCCCCGCCCCCGCCCCTTCACACTTCCCACACAACGCGCCGAGACGACTTCAAGGATGGCGTGTTACTGCACGTTCACGGTACATAAAATTTTCCCTCGGGGGAAAGAATTGCGATATCTTGTGACACGTATTGTTTCCTTAGTTTTTGGTGAATTTGTTGGTGAATAAATGCTTTAATATACAATAAGTATTGCGAAAATTGGAAATCAAAATACGATATGTTTCAGTGTTGTTTTAAAAATGTAAAATAAGTTTACACAATAATTTTAATATTATTTCTTATATATTGTTTGTCTGTTCACACTCTCCAAGAATTCTACCAAAAAGCCTTCAGATGAGGCCTACTATTACAGAGAAAGGGTTTATACACGTTTTGTTATTCGAAGGAAAATGGTTATGAAATGCAGAATTGTATGTCAAAAATTGCTTCTTCCCTTCTTCTCGTTAATAGGATCATTTCTTTCAATGCTTTTAGGTAAAATAAATTAAACATGAAAATATTTTTTTAAATTATTTGTGAAGAAAGGGTTATATTTATTTACGAAAAAAGGAATTATGTCTCATATTTTATTCAATTTTAAATGACACAACCCTTTGTGCCTCTTCACATTTCTGAAACAAAATAGTGAGAAGACTTCAGGGGTATGGAGTTACAGCAGGTTTATGACGTATACAATTCTCCACTCAGGGAAGTGTAGAAAAATATCAGAATCATGTTGCACGTTTCGTCTGTTCGTGTACTTGTGCATATTAGCACTTTCTGGGTATAATTTATTTTAAAAATACTTAATTTGTTAAAAAATGGGTCCCTAAAAATAATTAGATATGACTTTTACTTTGTCTAACTAGATTTAAACAATCCATATATTATAATGCGTTGAAGAAAATAACTTATCACGTATTAATTATTTAACCTAATGCGACATTGTTGTAATTTCGTAAAAGCTTAGTAAACCAGAAGATCTTATTTTCCATATCCGATTGAGTAGAATTTTTGACACGAGTAAAAAATAAATTCCAACCATATCGAGTATTCTAGAAGCAGACTAATCTGCAACTAAAACTTCATAAGCCAGAATATCTTGGACACCTCGTGGGCATTAATTTCCGTCCATATCGAGTATTCTAGAAGCTGACTACTCTGACGTATCGTTTCAGTGACTACCTCCGAACAATTCCAGGAGGATTCTGGAGTATTATAAAAAAACAACAGACCATGGAATGCACGCAATTATACCTACAAAAATGTAAAACATGATCTGAAACGATTTTGAAAAGTTATTTTCATATTACTAATAATGGTTTCAAATTACACATTACCTACTTCGCTAATCTTATTTATAATTACTCGTAAAGCAATAACGAGCTCATTTTTGCTATTTTAAATATAACGTTTAATGATTACTGTCATGAACTCATTTTTCTGTTATTTGTACACTAAAGTTAGAGATTGAAGTTATGAGCTCATTATTTGCATAATCTGAAAATTTGTAAGAGCGGCACGCTAGCCAATCCATCAGCACTAAGGATTTAATAAGAACCGAACTCCAGACTCATTTCGCCTCGTGGGTTCTGGAGTGTCTGGCGTAGTGAAATTGTGATGAGAACTGAGGACATCGACACGATGCGAGAAGATTACTCCCGATGAGATGCCGCTCGGTCAACATCCTCCGAGACGCTCCTCGGGTGAACGTTTGTTTCCGAAGGGATGACAGAAAAGACATGTTTCATCACGACTCATGGGCCTCCATGCCCAATCTGTTCCCACGAGTTTCCATCGAGATAGAACCAATCGCGCGGTGCCTATTGGTGTCAGACACTGTCATCGCAATTGCCAACTCGTGTTCACGGTCCTTTGCCTCTGCTCTTTCTCCATTTTCCACACGAGACTGTATTGATTCTCCACTTTTACGCTGTATATTTAGACTCGAGAGTTGTAAACTTTGGAAACTTCTCCTCAGAGCGAATCATCCGTAGATAAACGATTGTAACTTAAAATAATGCTGAGTATAATTAAACATCTATCAATTACAATCAAATTCATCGTCTAAAGAAATCAGGATAAATCATTTTCATTTACTAATAATAAACAAGCTATTATCATAATAAGAAGGTGAAATAATGTCCAAATATACGCCCTTAAATTTAACAGGAGTGTGAAGTGCTAAACATAATTTTAAGAAGAGCCAAGCTGAAAGTCCAAAATAAGAAAAAACATATGTCACAAATATCTATGCAACCCATATAATGTAAACGTTAAATTTAAAACGGCTGCAATGAACGATACATCTGTAATATATCTAAGGTTATTGAATACCCATAATTTAAAAAATGAATTTAAAGTTGATAGCTGTAGTGGCCGTGACATAGTATGTATATTTAAAGAATTTATTTTGAACTCAACAATTCCAAAAGCCCAAAATGCACTACAGAAATACCCCAGTTTTACGAAAAATATGATAATTTGTAAAATACTGAATTAAAGTTTGTAAAGTATTCTATTTATTTGTGCCACATCACACGAACTATTATAGTTTTGTAGAACTGAGAAGGTCTGCAAATCGAGACAATGACATGTTTATGATTGCCCGCCCTATGTCATTTGTGTTTTTGACATCCTGAGTTCGACGATAAAAACTTGAAATGAAAAATGTTATCGTACAGAGCATGACCTGGTGATACGGAATGGATAATGGAGATGTCGATTCACGTATTGTCTTTTCTATAACATTGGTACTGAAGCTACGGTGACTGGTGCTGTAGGTCGGGTGGTTCTGGTCACGAACTTCATCTATTAACGCCCAGTGTTTTCATTTGAGGAAGCACAATGCGGATCAACTCAAGTTTGTTCGCATTACAATAATTTGTCATTTTTATATCCTCAATATAGTACGTACATTGCTTGATTAATTGTTTATGTTGTTTCCGGGCGCATTAATTTAGTCGTTAGATTCGTAAATGTAGTGCATGTTATATCCCTGGAAATAGCGCTGTTATTCTCGCACTGGAATATGGTAATAACAGTAATAATAATAGTCATAATAATAATAATAATAATAATAATAATAATAATAATAATAATAACAGGGAAAGGTGTCATCGAAGACCTGACAGCCGAAGAGCTGTACAAGTACCTGGGATTCCAACAATTGCGAGGTATCAATGACACTCTTATTAAAGAGAAAACTTCTACCGAAGTAATGAGAAGGGTAGAAACAGTTCTTAAAACGCATCTTCATAGGCGGAATAAAGTCAAAGCAATCAATACATTCGCTATCCCTGTTTTGGGTTACACTTTGGAGTGGTGAAATGGTCCAAGACAGATTTGGAAAATATTGAAAGACAAATCAGAGTCAAGATAACCAAGCACAGAATGAGGCATCCTAAATCAGCAATTGAAAGGGTAACGCTACCTCCATGCAAGGGAGGAATGGGTATCACGAGTGTCCTTCAATTACACTGCAAGCAAATTCAAGACCTAAGGGAATACTTCCACTCTAAGCAGGATAAACACATGTATGAGATATTAGTCTCCGCAGACGTAAATATAACACCATTAAAACTGCAAAACCAAAACCAAGATCTGGAAAATACCTGGCAATCTATGGAAGAAAAAATACTGTCATGGAAGCAGAAATCTTTACACGGTTCGTATCCCCATCAGCTTGAGGATACAAATGTTGACAGTACATTTTCGCATCTTTGGTTAACTGCAGGTAACTTGTATGGAGAAACCGCTGGATTCATGATGGCCATTCAGGACAGAGTCATTAGCACACGAAACTACAGAAAATATATATTGAAAGAAACACTGAACGATAAATGTAGGTTATGCTCAACGGAGACGGAAACAATTGAGCACATAACTGGGGCATGTAAAATTCTTGCTGGAACAGAATACCTGCGACGACATAACAACTTTGCAAAAATCGTTCACCAATCTCTGGCTGTTAAAGAACATCTTAGTGTGGAAAACGTACCATACTATCAGTACCAACCTCCCACCGTCTTGGAAAATGAATCCATGAAGATGTACTGGGATAGGGAGATTAGAACAGATAAGACCATCACCGCAAATAGACCAGACATTATAGTGCTAAATAAAACCAAGAAGGAAGTCACCATCATCGATATTACGGTACCACTATCACATAATCTCCACTCCGCATACACGAACAAAGTCCGAAAATACCAAGAGCTAGCAGATGAGATAAAGAAGATTTGGAAAATAAAAAGGTTCAGATCCGTCCCCTGACAATTTCTACAACCGGAATAATACCAAAATCCCTCATCAAACATCTGCAAGAATTGAATATAAAGCATATACTAGGAACAGTACAAAAATCAGTCATTCTAGACACCTGTCACATTGTCAGAAAAACTGTCACTGATGTGTCTGATATGTAGTGTTAGAGGTCTTGGAAATAAATGAAGATCTTGCTCGTTACTTGCTCTGAGCCGTACGAGTGAGCCTAGCCACAATGACATCTGTGGCAGGTGAATGTTTCCCGCGTGGAGAAGTGCATAAGTCATAATAATAATAATAATAATAATAATAATAATAATAATATTTGGCTCTATGTGAAAGAATCATATATGTAGGTAGACAGGTCTTCCTGAGCTCCAAATATTTACTTTCTTTTCTATTATGAGTAAAGATAAAAAGCAGAATTTTAATACAAGAATGTAAGAAATATTTGGCTCTATGTGAAAGAACTGCAAGCGACATTCAATTTTCATTTTTAATGCAATCTAAAAGTAATTATCCCTCCACTCCTCTCACGTCTAGCACAAGGGAGCTTAAGAAGACTTGGGCAGAGTGAAGTTACATTTACTGTTCAGAAATCAAAGCAAGTGGGCCATATCAGCATTTGCTCAGAGAATCAAGAGAAACTGGACAAAACCCTGATCGAGTTGGTGTCATTGATCTTACAGCTGAAAAACAATACTTCTTATTGATGATGGTAATAATAATGGTAGTAATAATAATAGCAATAACAATACTTCTACGTAACGAACTCATACTATACAACAATATGAAAGCTGGTCTCGACCTGCAAGTCGGTTTGCGGGGTTTTCTCCCACTAGCTCAGCCGGGCCAACTCTATGCTGACGACCTGTCTTTCGACGTGTGTGGTAGTGTATTGCGTGTACGTTTGTTTTAGAGTTGTAAGAAGAAAAGGGCGACAATGTGAAATGAAAGATCGTGCGCGGTTCGTGGCTGTTTGTTAGTAGTTTGCTCCGAGATTTGCCTGTCATTGCTCCGAGATTAGCCTACACGACAATTGACGTGCGCTTCATGAGCAAAATTAGTTTGGACGTTGGTAAGTTAAAGCAAACCCAGGCAATAAATATAGTAGGTATTAAATCTAAAGAATGCATCGATGTTTAAATCTCAGTATTTGATATACAGAAAAAAGTTTCAAAGATAAGTTAATTTCAATATTATTAAAATGTCCGAAAATCGTGGAACAAATATTTGTCGCATTTGTGTCAATTTCCTGCGAGAAGATGTTATTTAACGCTTAAAGCTAGATATTTTTGTTAAACCCACATTCAAATTGATTTTATTTACTTTAATGCCAGATTGGTAAAATGAAGTATTCTGTCAATGGAAGATGTTTTTGTCACTAGTATCACGGATAAAATGTCCCTGATTTTCGATGTGTAAACTATTCCTTCTGAGGGTAACTGACAAAGCAGTTTCGTTAGTAATTCCTAGTAAGTCATTTCGGAAGTACGGGAATTTGAAAGAATACGCAGTTAACATCTATGGCTACGGGGCGACGTTCGGTCCAAGAAACTAGAGAATACTTCAGATATGTAGGTATCTCAACCCTCTATTGCATTCACATTATTTATGACTTCATTCAACACCGAGGTGGACGAATAACATGTGCAGCATATACGACAGATATTCTTGCTACATGTTGAAGGCCCACACTGACCTTAACTAATTTAAAGGATATGGGACATTTAAATCTAATTAATATATTACAAGAAAATATAATCTCGAAATAAAATTAAAAGTCAATATTCATTTCACTATTCTAAAGTTATAATATTCACCTTCGAATTCTGAAATAATTCTCCTTTTCGTGTGTTTAATAAGTACAGATACTTTTTCACGAAACAATATTTAGTTTATATTTGTGATTAACGCAATGGTGAAACAGCGGATCAATTCTTTCCGATGTGAAAACAAAAAGCACTTTCCCCACCTGAACTGTGAGAAGTTTGAAACAAAGCAATTAGCGAATTTCAGAAAAGGAAACTAATCACACGAAGAAGTTCCGAAAAGGAAGATCCTACAAGGAAGAAAGTCGGTAGGAAACAGCCACATCCTATCGATCTGACACCGACAGCTCGAGATTAACAACTTGCAACTTGTAGCGTCCTGAGCTTAACATTCCGAGAATCGATACTTGTACTTAGTTGTGGGATTTTAAAAATAGAGGAGATGACGAGAAAAAAAAGAAAGGGACGGATGGAAAGAAGAATCAACCGACGAAGAATGTTTAAATGTTATTTTGATGCTAATCGGGCAAATAACAGGAATAGTTTTCACCCACGATGTAGGAGTGAAATCATCAGAGGTGGAAAGTGGAAGGATAGAATTTGGGTTTTCTGAGAACTTTCGGACTTTTGAATACGTGGCCTGACGGCATATCCACAATTGCGCAGCTAAAACGTTTGCAGCTGAGTGAGAAAACGATGTTGTTTTTTTTATGAAGGTTAAGGAGCGACTGGTAGTAATCGGGTTGTTGGAAGTCGGTTGGCGGTAGGCGGTTGTTGGACGGTTTTAAGCAATTTGTTGCCAATTTGTTTGCAGTTGGTTAGCGGTTGAATAGCAGTTGATGGGTTGGTAGCTGGTTAACGGTGTGTTGGTAGATGGTTGGCGGTTGATTGATAGTTGGCGATTGGTTGCCGCTTAGTTGGCAGTTGTTCGGCGATTTTATGCAGTTCCTTTCCCTTTTGTTGTCGGTCTTAGTGTGTTACTGATTGGTTGAAGTTGGTTTGCGGTAGGTAGACGGTTTGTAGTCCAGTAGTAGATATGTGCAGGAAGTTGATGGACGATATTAGTATGAGGAGTCGGCTGCTGGTGAGTGGCGGGGAAGGGGCGGCGTTGTATCGGCGGCGGAGTGCCGGAGCGGCTGGGGCCACGGTGGAGGGCGGATGCCGTTCTTGTCCGGAACATCAAAGTCCACGCTTCGTTAACGACGCGCGCACAAGGCTGAAGGTCTCCCCCCTCTCCCCCCAGCAGTGCCCCCTCTCCCATTTCATCCCTTCCCTGCGAACGTCTGCGCGGGTCGCGGGCAAGGGGAAACGATAACCCCTTTGTCGCCGAATAAATTATTCATGCATCTCGTTTTCTTGCGGGTCGAAACACGGTACTCCGCACCACAAATTCGACTAGCTAATCTGTGCATATGACTACAGCACTCGTGTTCACAACGACCTCGTTCGAAATGTGAGGCTTGCTCGAGGATAGTACAGGGTTAATTGGGTTTACTAATGTCACTTCAGAACGGGAGCGTTAGCTTACGCATTTGCGCCGTATGTGAAGGTCCTAGGGTTTGACCGGGAGGGGTGGTTCAGTGCATCAACTGATGTCACAGCAGTGCCTCTAACTGGGAGGTCCTAGGTTTAAGTGCCGACACTGGCAAGGTTTTCGACTCTAGCTTGTCAGCTAGGTCGAATTCAGTCGGTGTTTGGAAGAGAGTTCTAGCGGCCGGATGCTCTGATCGGTAGTTTTTCGTGCTTTCTCCGATCAACACCAGGCGAATGCTAACAAACGAATACGAATACGCAAACAAACGGGCCACAGACCGTGCGCGATCTTTCCTTCCCCTTCCTTATCCTATCCTCACCCCTGCACACACTTGCCTTAACATGCACTACACTACAACACATGCCGGGAGCTTAAAACTTATACAGGCTGGGGTGGTGACACGCTGGTGGGAGATACCTTGTTGTGGAAAACTCCGCTATTCGACGATAGTCGGCGCAAGATCTCGCCATCCAGCGAGGGAAGAACACCGTCACCTCCCGAAGAAAAAACATGCACTATATTTACGGGATTAATAAAATCAGTAGTTGACGCGCCCGGAATCACTAACAATCACCGCCGCCACCACCATCAGCAACTATGATTTGAGTTTCGTCAATGGCTGTTTTTTGACAACGGCTGGATTGACAATTGCAATGCCTGGTTGAGAAAGTGGACTGACTGCTCTGGGCAGTTTTAGTGTAATCTTCTTTATCTCCAGGCAGTCAGCGGAGCAGAACCTTAAAAAATGGACCTCGGAGAGTGTGCAATCCATCCTTTCCCATTAACGTTGCCTGGATGAAAATGCGAGATTGACTTCTACGAGCCGTTTGTGCCCACCACCTCCAGATGGATGGCGAAACAGTGTCTTAAACAACGGCAATGAAGTGCGTCATTGCCCAGTACGGTTTTATTCGTAACATGAGTAGCGGACTGTTGACCGATCTGATTCAGGATAGTCATCAGGTAAAAGTCAACGCTATCTCCGAGTGTAATAGACCAAGGTTTGATTTAGCATTCCAGTGGGAAACGGATGTGCCTAATACTCACATTTTAATTAAACATTTTTTCTTTAATTAATATATTAATTTAATCTTAAATCATTTACAATTTGATGCGCTCTTACTGCTTTATTATTTCAACAAAATGAAAGTAACACTATAAAAATATTTTTTAAGTAGCTTTGCTACGTTTATCAAGAGGTATTTATGTACAGTACAATTATTTTAACACCAATGGACGAAACTTCTCATGTTTCACACGTAAAATGTTCTTCATTGAATGTGAAATATACTTTATTACCAAGGACCAGAAGCAAATATATTTTGTTGATTTGCTATACGCAAAAGATACGAAGCTGAATACTAGAGCCTTTGATCTCATGAACAAACAACTACATTTCTTTCTAGAAAGTTTCGTCATTCCCTAATTAGAAGAAGCAGCATTTTCAATGAAGCTCTTTTCATTAGTGTGTTTTCTGAATCGATCCTCTCAGTGTTAGCTGAAGGACCACCCGACCTCTGACGTGCCTATAAAAAACGCAATACTCTATCGAATTTGAGGCGAGCATCTGATATTCTAAAGTAGATGAGATGCAAATATTTACCTTGTTGATTACTAAGTATTGCAATCGAGAGAAGTGGCACGTTCGAATTAGCATCCCCTCGTTCGCTATGTCTACGACCCTATAGAGGGATTCTCTTCAATGACAAATGTTCACTCAGAATGTGATTCTATCTAAAGCATAAGTTGAGTGAGAGAGTCTGATTGTTCAAATGTGTAGGGTAATATTCGCTCCCTCTGCTTCTGTTTCTCTTATTTGAACGTAATCTTATGATTTACATCTTGTAGCTCCTTGATAGAGGTTATGCATTCTACCTTCTTGGAAGGAGTGTTTCGTATCTCCATCAGCGAATAGTTAGAACCGTCCCGAGCAACGTAGAGTAGTTTTCAGTGTTTCGAGCTAGGGTACAAAATACCAATTTTTCTCTCAATGAACATACACTTTTGTGTATCATTACTAAAGCTTTTTTCTGAATAACTAAAACGTATTGCTGCAAACTTTTACTGTGTAATTTGATTTTGTTCTTTGGAATAGTTATTACATAAACCTAATAAACACTTAATATAAATCATTGTCTTAATTGAATACACCTTAATCGGTTGAAGCGGATTCCGTACCCCATGGGTACGTTGACGTACCAGTTGACGTACGTTGACGTACCGACGGAGCAGTTGACGTACCCGGGTACATCAATCAAACCAATCCATTGAGTTCAAAATGAGTAGCAGAATAATCATACATCTGCTTCCGGACGTAAATGTGGCTTCACTATGCGCACGTTTTATTGAGCTTTCCTTTGGCTTGTAGTTTGTAGTAGAGCTTAGGGTGAGTTTCTATTTAGTTAGCAAAACAGAAAAATCGTTTACCGTTGCAAATAAGTTTTCTATAACTCGAAACAGAAATATCTATTTTTTAAATTGTTAATCTCTCGCTCTTTTAAATTTATTATTGTTATTGATATTATTATTATTATTATTATTATTATTATTATTATTATTATTATTATTATTATTACTACTATGTTTTCATCTTTTACACTACTAATAGTTAAATTGTTGGGAAGAAATACTGAAACTCAAGAAAGCGGGCGCAGATGATTTTCTCCCCATACGTCACATACAGTATTTTACTGTTTTTGACTAAATAAATATCTAAATATTCACGTTTTGTCCGCTATTTCGTTGAGCGCGGCACACTTTAAGCACACGGCAGTGAGCTTAAAGTCGCGTGCAGAGTATCCGAGTTCCGTGACGATAAGCGGCCTTCCATTGGCTGAGTCGGAGGAGTCGGCTCACTGATGACCCGAGTCTAATGAGATACCGGCGTGGCTTCTTCCTCGGAGGCGAAGAAGCCTCCGAACAAATGTTCCTCCGTTCGCCCCGCGCGCACCTCACGCACTCACGACAACCCAATGATCCAACCCCAACGATCAAACGCATTACGACGTATCGGGGTCGGTCGTGGGCGTTTTCCCCACCAGTCCACCTGATCTCCGTACCAACCTACTCATTTCATTTATTGGTGTTTCAGGACGAGTCAACTGGAAATCATTAATCTGGAATGTGTAGTGCATGCTTTAATTCGCGGAACGTAACTGTGATCTGGGGCTGACCTACACGTCGACATGCGATTTTTTTCTCATCTAGGTATTTTCCATCAGCGGGGAACCGCCCCCGTCTTGTCAAGCTCTGACTGCTCTTCCGACTTCTCTAGTAGTGTAGGGCATGTAAGTGTATGTGTGTGTGTGTGTGTAAGTAAAGAATGACGGTACGACAATGAAAAGGAAGAGAAGATCGCGCGCGAAACTAGGCCCGTTTGTTAGGGTACTGCTCTGGGATTCACCTGAAGTTGATCGGACGAACCACGAAAAAATACCGATCAGAGCAGCCGACCGCTAGAATTCTCCTACAGAGAACGGCTGATTTCGACCCATCTTTCTAGCTAGTGTCTAACATTCTGCCACCTTCGGGACTCAAATCCTAAAATATCTCGGTTAATGGCACTGCAGCGACCACAGTTAAAGCCATGTTCCACCTAAGCCAGTCAACGTACTCGATTTCAACTGTGTATTGTATTGTATTGCATTCTATTCTTTAATAGTTGATGGTATGAATGCCTCTAATGCCCATTTGAACTCCACCACCCCTTAAAAAATTCTCCGTTCAGTAGACTTATGTTTCTGGATACTCCTGCTACATAACAGAAATAACAGCCAATTCTAGATAGGTAAGACATACAATTAAATCTCCCGAAATCATCAGGAGTGTTTTCAATTCCAAGCATTTGAAAACTTTACCTTATATTCGTAATGAAACAGTTGATAAATTGGACAGATATACAAGGCGTACGTAAAAAGTAAGTTTCCATTGATCGTCAACAAAAATAAATCATTTTCATGACAAAATTTTATTGCAACAGATAGGTTGCAACATGCACTATTTTTTCATATATTCAACACCAGAAACGAATCAGTTTTCGCACTGTTGAATAAATTTTTGTATACTTATCTTTTAGATGATTCCCCACCAGGAATGGGTACCAGTATTTATGAGCCACCTCCAACTCTGCATCACTATAATATGCATAATACTGACTGGAAAGGATTTCTTGAGGTGAAAGAAAAGATGGATATCATTTAGGAAGGAGGGCGAGATCCGGACCAAAGGGTAGAAGTTAAGGAAATCTTTGTAGGGGTACTAATAAAAAACGTTTTATAATTTTAAAATCAGGAAAGTGGTTCGGGATGGTAATGTAATGCAATGTATGGCTGCGAAACAATAGACATTTTAAGGCTTTTGAAGGTAGACAATTTTTACGAAAATGAATTGTATTTTTGTTCAATTCACCTATAATATATGCGAGCTTCTACGAACAGTCCATTTCTACGAGGCAATTGACATACAGAATTACGCTTTATTTCAGTCTTGAGAGCTTATCAAGTGCAAAATACATATTCATATGAATTAATAATTATTTTATTGGTGGATTAAAGCAAAATATTGAAAAACAAACAAACAAAAGATATTGCCGTATACTCACAAAGAGGAAATTAGCATCCATCTCAAGTTTCATCGCCTCACTTACCTGAAACAGAAAATACGAATTCAAAAACATGAAAAACTAAATAAGTTAAATTGAGCCGAATGACATTTGACATACATCTTTTTAAACGCTTTTTGCTTTCTACAAGAAAAACATAGATAACAGCAGCAGAGGCTGAGATTCATGACAGAGAAACATACATAATATTGTCGCGTTGATTAGAGAACAATAAATTTAAGAAAAAAATTAGAGTATTTAATTTTTATAATCAAGTTTCCCATTGTGAAATATGATAGGGTTTTTTCATTTTGTTCATTTTCCTATATTTTTTATGGAATAAGTAACCACATCAATTTCTACTAGGATACGGATAGCGTATTTCATTGTGCTAAGCGTTGCTTATTAAACGTTTGGTTAGACTGAGACGAGTGAAAAAAAATTTCGTGTTCTTGTTTAATGATGTACCTCATTTATCTCATCTATTGTGATCAAATTACAGTTGTTCCAAGTCATATCATACGTATCGGCTTTTACTAGCATATTGAAGTACAACAAGTGGGTGGATTTTTTCAAAGGAGAGAAAGTGTTTGGTCTAAATCAACTATTTCAAACGTTTGAAACGCAGACGATAATCACGAACTTCAATAATCAATAAAATGAGAGATGCTTTCGTTATACAGAATCAAATCATAAAAGGTACATTCTAAAAGAAAATTTACAAACGTTAAAAAATCCTCCTGAATTAAATAATTACGCAAACGGTACCTGAATGATCTGGTACTCACAAATTAAATGAAACGCAATCGATGGAATGTAATAAAATATTCGTCTCTCAGGTTCTTATTATAAATGTTACAAACATGAACTTATCTGCTCTGTGTGTAGGAATGCTATAATAACTCAGTAACAAATAAAATATACCACGAACTTCAGAAAAATATAAAAATTAATCAGGGAATGAATTAGAAGAACCAGTGCTGGGTCCTCTATGAATAATTATCGCACTCCCGTACTTGAAGATTCCAATCACTGCGGAATACGCTAGAGGGTGACGGGTCTGGGCGGCGGTAGGAGAAGACGGCGCGCTATTGATTGGGTGGAAAAAGAGGAAGAGGTTACGGAAAGAAGGGGAAAGGTCTTTGCATCGCAGATCTCTGGCTGAGCCTTTGAAATCGCCAGGCACACGCCTGCTGCCACTGGCGCCACCGCCGCCTGTGACGACATTAACTACTCTACCCCTGACATAGAAGCTGCAACAACTTCGGTTACGCCGTCACTCTCAGTGGAGCACATACTACCTTCCTCCCCGTCCTTGACAACAGTTCCGCAAGCTACAGCAACCGTCGCCTCCGCCACCTCAACTCAGTGGAGCACCACGCCATCCTCCGTACCTTCCCATCTCTGACATACATCTAGCTGCAGCAAACTACCACCCCCAGCACATCAACTCAGTGGAGCAGTTACTCCATGCGTTCTATAGTCGTATCCGCAAGTACCTCTGTATCCGCAGTCACTTCTAACGCCGCCTCCATTGCCATCTCTTCTTACGACGTCTTGTCCGGGTTATCCCAAACGCTCAACATCCCTGCTCCTCACCTCTCTCCCCATCTTCTGACGCCACCAAAGCCCTCTACCCCTACATCCACATCCACCTGCAACTCCGCCTGACTCCCCGCCTTCACCTTCACCCTTCCCCCCCGGCTCCACCGAAGGCTCCCGCCTTCACCTTTCCCCGCCTCCCCTTCCCCCTCCTCCTCCTCATTGCCCCCGACCCCGCTCCACCGAAGGCTCGCGAAGGTCGACAAAATGAAATGGTTTTCGTTCGACGAAAAGAGAGATTTCTATTGAAACTATCGATGGGCTTTTTGAGACGGACTGTGCTTTCGTCGGGTAGACCCGGCTCGGCGGTAAATATTCCCGTCGTTTTAGAGCGGCGGTGTCAGTGGGTGCGAGGATCGCCAAGGCCTTCTGAGAAAGGAAACGTTTTCCTTCGGGATCAGAAGCAGATTTCTAAGAATGCCAGCATGTTACTTTTGTATTCAATGCTGTGTTATTTCACAAAATATAGTATCACTCGAACGAAGGAACAAAACTTTCAGCTATAGAGGACCAATAAGTACAATTTATTTTCTCTCGACTGTAATGACAAATAAATTTTATTATTTAAACGCTTCAAAAGTTCTTCCAAAATATTTTATTCTGCAATACATTAGAACTTTCTATTTTACTTGAGACTATCCTCAAGACTCATAAGCGTTTTATTTGGTATGAATTGATCTATATTAAAATTAATTTTCCCATCATTTTTATTGTTACTGGCATACGTAGTATGCGTTAATCACTTTCTAGAAGCAGTTTTCTAGACATTTGCTAATAATAATTGTCGGGGAAGGAAACGTCTAAAATTCAAAAATAAGCTCTTAAGACAATTTTAAACATATTTGATCTGATAAAGTACTTGGATATTCTACATGGTTTAGCCGCAATGAGCACTCAAAAGTTGGTTTGAAAAAAAAATGCTTTCTAGGCAAAACATTTGTATTCCAGAAGCGTAGAAACTCTCCACAAACATATTATTTACAAAAGAAATTAACTCATTTGTTCAGAAAGATAAAAATAACTAAGAAATAAAAGAGCAGTCGAATTGTGTAAAGTGTGTGCATTTTTTCGGTTTCCTTTTTTCTGAACAAATAATTTCATTTATTTTGTAAATAGTAAACAATTTACGTATTTCTGGAGGGTTTCTATGCCTGGAATGCAAATTTTTGCCTGTATATACTTTTTGTTTTAATGAAATATTTTAGTTTTTATAATTGTAATGTGTTTTTCAAGAGAGATACCCTCAGTAAAATGTGTTAGAAGAAGAAGCTCTTTAATATTAGCTCTTTATATAAAAAAGTGAACTGGGTAACTGTCATTAAAAAAACTGAGCATTTTTTATGTTCAAGTTTTAATAATTACTGAAATAAAAGTACCCCCTTCTAAAATTATTTTAAACAGAAGAATCTCCTAAATATAGGTGGTGTAAAAAGCGTATTTTGAATATTACTAACATTAAACATAATTCAGACATATTTGACACCCAATTCGGTTTCGATTTACATTGAAATTTAGAAATAATTATTTTCTTATTCCCACATTTCAATTCAAATCAGTTCAAGTAGTATTTACATATTATTGATTGTAGCTAGATGAAAAACGAATATTACAGTGAATATAATTTTTTAAGGAAACCCAGTCACGATGAAAGTATAAAACAGACACTTAAAGACCAAGTTAAATTGGCATTGATATTTTATTACGAGGTTGTAATAAGAGGATATATGAGGGTCCATTCCAAACACCAACATATTCCAAAATTGTTAACAGCACTTCGACACGGGGCAATATTCGAGAGTAATTAATTATAGAACGGCAATTCTCGTTCAACCCATTAGCTCCATCTCTACGCATGGGAGCCCTCATTTTTAATGTATGGAATTAATGTATTCTATTCCATTCGCAATTATCATAATTTAACGTTTGCCCCAGCGCCCAATCTAGGCATGGGACGCCGACCCATGAGTTAGCATTTCGCTCAGCGCCGGCAGAGGCGCCGTCATTTCGCCTGGGACCCTATGCTCTGTTGTTGTCAGTTACAATACGAAGCGAACGGATGGAGTTTGTTTTAAAGATTTGTCGACAGTCGCTAGCCACTTCACTGCGTGACACGCTCACTCTAGCGGCCGTCGTTCAAAGCTATCGCAGCCACCCACCCGATCGTCGCAGTGGCTGTCAACGCTACTTTTACGAGCTCAAACACGCCGAAACGTTATCCGCTGTCCAAAAAGTTACTTCCATTCGATCTTCGCCCATTTCCTTCTTTCACTCTCTATTTGTCAAATGTGATGATCACGATCACTGAACAGCCTGAGATGGCCCAAAGACAACATCCGTGATCGCTGGCAGGTGAGTTCCTTGGGTTTGAGTGTTGACGGCGGCGGAATTTTGACACTAGCACATGTAGCGAGGTGCAATTCAGCCGCTGTCTGGAGCAGGATTCTTTTGGACGGCCGGGTGCACTGATCGGCAGTTGTTTCGTGATTTCTTCCTTCAATTCCAAACGAACACCGCAGCAGTACACTCACAAACGGGTCATGGATCACCCACAAACTTCCTTCCTCTTTCTTGAGTCTTCCTCTCCCTTATACTATACACACACATAAACACACACACACACACACACACACACATGCATATGCACTTCTTGTCGGCAACTTGAACTTGTTCCGCCTGGAGCAAAAATCTGGATGGGGAAAAATACACAAGCCGGCGTGTAGATAGGCTACAAATCTCATCTTGTCTCGGAAAAGAAACAACACTATCTCCCAGGTGTGTCATGTAATATACTCTCAGAACTTATAATGAAATGGTTGACACTCCGAAAACACCAACACTACTCAAATACATTCGCTGGTAGAATTATTACTCTGGAGTGTTATCACTGTCATCTCTTTCCCTATCACCATTGCCTATTTTATATTTCTCGAGAAATGTTAGTTCCTAACAGTAACCTTTCTTGTAGCAAACTTCACGATCATTCTTTGTAACGTCATCATAGGCAATGTTATTGTCACTACAAGCGCTAAATAGCTTGTGGCAAATTTAGAAGTTTTAAGGAGACAAATATCACTTAATACGGCCAAGCTTATTTTATTCGCCCACAGATCCCTTTTCCATTAGCACGCACCCGCGATAACCGCCATTCCTTCTTTTGTTCTCCACCGCCGCAACTGTCGCCGCCGCACACTTATTTGCCAAATATGACCTCGCCGTCCCCGCAGTGTCAGTCACCCAGCTCACCTCCCCTTCGCTCTCACCTCCCCTTCGCTCTCACCTCCTCTTCGCTCTCACCTCCTCTTCGCTCTCACCTCCTCTTCGCTCTCACCTCCTCTTCGCTCTCATCTATTCTTCGCTCTCACCTCCTCTTCGCTCGTCTCCACCTGCTCACGTCATCGCTAAAATGGTTGCCAGAATGCAAGTAAATAATTTTCGATGAAGATTGTGTTTGATTTGGTAGCGGATATGATGAAAACAGGGGTAGTGAAAGTGCATAGATGGTGACAACAATGATGAAACTGGGTGCGGCAGTCTTGGTGACGATCCTAATAGTAATTATTAAGGGGCTCTATGTTGTTCTGAAGATGGAGGTAGTTGTGGTCGTTATGTTCGGAGTGGTAGAGGTGGTTATGTTAGAAATGTAGTTCTGATACAAATGTGTCATGGTTTGGATGATTTATTGCTCTAACAGTCAAAGCGCAGGCGGAAAAAGGAAGGTAGTGGAAGTGTCGACAGCTGTCACGTTTGTGGGGCTTTAAGCGGTTGTGATAATCTTCCAATGTTATGAAGAAACGATCTCGACGACGGCGAGATCTTCAGAGAATTTATGGTTTCAGAAATGAATAGATCCAAAAAAATAAGAAAGTTTCTTGAAAGAGTTAAGTTTTTAGAAAGTACTAAATAATATAAACCACGTTTGTTTCCTCAAAGGTCTATAACATCCGGTTTTTACTTTCTTGCCTTTTGAATACTTCACAAGAAGAGAAATTGTGCTTTTACATCTATGATGATAGTTATTGCTTTTTAAATTCACCTTCTGAATGTCTATTGCAGAAATATGGAATCACATAAAAAGTGACATATTTTGAACAGTTTTTGGTGGTTGGTTCTAAATACATTCAGATAATACTCATCTTTCACATCCATAAAAATATAATTTTTTATTCTATTATTTAATAATTAATTCATAAAATAATTTAATTATAATTACCCACTCCCTTCAAACATATGGTAATGTTAAAATATTGCTCAAGACGTTAAATATTCATAACCTTAGTATTCAATAAATGTGCTAAAAACGTTTGTGGTATTATTACAATGCGAATGAGAATAATTTTCAGCAGTTGACAATCACATAATATACGAAATTATCGCATGTTCGTTTGTTGTATAAAAAATACGTCTCTTATGTTTCTGAAAATTATTATCAGATTTAAGAGTTAATGCTAGAATGGAACATCTCTGAAAAATATTATTAAAATTTTGCAAACTTCAGAGGTTTAAAGCAATAAATTATTTTCGATTTTTAAGGATGTTAAAATTTTGTTCATGAATGTACTTGTATAAAATTACATTCATTTTTAGCGCAAAAGATACTTGGAAGAGATAGTAGTTTCAAGTTTAAAATGATATCTTACACGACATCTCATGATCCTTGATAGTGTTTTTGTAACCTTTGTAAACCATTGTGATTTATTAGTTTATTTGGTAAGATATAACGAAATTTTAAATTTCTTTGCAGGTGCTGAGTTCCTTGTATTGAGTCGAACCTAAGTTGGTAGTATTAAATCCCCACATTTGAAAGCACTGATGCAGTAAGGATGTCCCATGCCAATTAATTAGAAGGCAAGATTTGAATTTGCCATACTGTCGTCTGATGATAATAAAATTATATTTTTTAAATATTTTTAAAAATATTCTGGTAATCTTTTCCTAATAAGAGATATAATTCATTAGATTGACACCTTCATACTAATTTAAAATTATGTTTTCAGTCACATTTTGTAAAAATTGCAACTCCCTTCATCAGTGATGGCAGAAGGTTCGAGATTACGGATGTTAAAAATGAGTTTTCTTATCTACTGAAAACAGACTTTCTCATGAACTGCTTTTGTTTTCTAACGTACCCCTCTCTGGTATGTGAAAGTCAATCTAAAATTATTCACAGTGTTATTGTGTATTTATACACTTCAAGATTAAATTATATAATGTCATTTCGAAATTTATATTCATATATTGCTTGAAAGAATTACAAACTCTAATTTGGAACACCAAAGATGTCAAAAAATACACTTTTGAAGTTTCATTTTGATACGAATGGTACTAACGCATATATTTGGTGCGCAAGATTACCATAATTAATATCAAAACAATGAAGTCAATTAAATTTTACATTGCTTTGCATTCTTTAATTTCAGAAGCAGATTTCTTGACACAAAGGAATCAACGAGGATGAAATAATTAACTCTCTTGCTACTTTTGAAGAATAATCTGCGTAATTAATATTAAAATTACCTGGACCAATAAGACACACTTTTATGATCCTAACAAGGATACAATTCATGAAATGCAAACTACTCAGTGTTAATTTACTCCTACAAAACTCGCTGTTCATGTCAGACTAAAAAATATATTGAGTTCTTTTTTCAAGAGCGGCTTCATACAGAAAAGTATTGCAGGAAGTTTTGAAGTGTTTCCGAACGAAAATGAATTTTGTTTCTCAAGTTAATAAACTTCGAATTTTATTAAATCTATGACGTAGTTACGACGCACAGTGGTCTATTTTGCTCATTTACGGGACATTTGCCTTGAAACCAAAGTTGTTGAAACCTCAATGTATCGATTCAGGAGTGTTAACAGAAGCTTGAATTGTTCGAAAAAGTATGAATAGACCATATTCTATGAAGCGTAGAGCGATAAGGATTCATGAAACGAAGCGAAAGACCCAGAGCGCGCTCAGTCTTGTTTGGAGGTTGCTCGGAAGGCTGTGTTCGAGGTGTCCTAATACGTGCGTGTTATATTCCAGTGAGAAAATTTTTATCCCATCATGTAATCTGGTTCTTCAGGTACGTTATACATTAATTTTAATATGTGTTTATCGTTTTAGAATTATTAAATTTATTTTATTAAAAAACGGGGGAAAATGAAGGTGTATAACTCTTAGTCGAAATTCATTGGAGTAAAACAAAAAAGGACCTCGTTGTAACATGATCAATTTTTTATATGATGTAGAGCATTTATCTACTTTTAGAACGAGACTAATTTTAATGTGCGGAGATTTGCGGAAATTGTGTTATTTAGTTTTATTTGTCGGTAGGTGCGCGACTGGGAGTGACGCGTCTGGAATTGTTTGGATTTCTTTCGCACGAAGGTCTTCTGTCTCACGCAAATAACATTCATGTGAGAAAGAAGGTAGTTGATTTGATAATGTCGAGAGTGCAGAATGTTCCAGAAGACGATATTATCAATAAAATTAGATTTTTTACTATCTCAATTGTAAATCGCTGGAAAGCAAGCGGAAGGCGGAAGGAAACATTTTTGAAACAAAATAAAGACTGGTTAGAAGAAGAAATTATCTTTCTTCGACATAATATACGACCACGAATATCCACGACACATCATCAAAGAGAATTTGATACGTTGAGCACCAGAACAAAGAGAAGGCGCACAAGAAAATTAGTTGAGGGCCACAGTCCTCAAGAACTAGCTTTTGCGACACAAACTGTCTTCAGAAAACAAGGCAAACGAAATGTTGCTAATGTCATAAAAAAGGCTACAATTTCAAGCCCTCGTTCGTTGAGGACAATGAAAAAAATAAATATGCAAAAGAAAAAGTTTGACCCTTACACTCCAGAAGAAGCCCTGGCTCTCATTATAGACGCCAAATTGAGTAAAGCACAATATATTCAGATAAGAAAAGGTGCAAAAGAGAGAAATTGTGATATATATATCCGGCCTACAACAAAGTACTGAAAGTTAAAGAGCAGTGCTACCCTAAAGACATAGTTATTTCCGAGACAAAAGGCAAGGTTAAATTGCAAAGCCTACTTGACCACAACACATCGTTTATCCATAGTTCAACACGAAGTTATCAGAGTTGTAAGTGAGCATGAAACTTCCTCTTTCGAAATTATTTACAAATGGGGTTTTGATGGAAGTTCCTGTCATTCAAACTACAAGCAAAACTTTCTTGAAAGCGCAAATGCTACAGATTCTGATTTGTTGTTAACGTCAATTGTTCCCTTAAAATGACAGCAAAATCCGAAAATTTCGAAAAAATCATTTGGCTGAATCCACGTTCTTCATCCACACTATTCTGCATGCCAATTAAATGTCAGTTTATTAAAGAAACCCATGATGTCATTACTCAGAGTGAATACATTGAAAATCAAGTATTAGCATTAAAGCCAACACGTATCACACGCAATGGAAAAGAAATGGATGTGCATCACAAATTATTGAAGACCATGTTGGATGGAAAAATAGCTCATGCCCTGGCAGGAAATCCATCAACCCAGAGTTGCTATATTTGCAATGCGAGGCCAAATGAGAGCAGAGATGAGCAATATATATGCTGTTGTGCGAAGACGTGCAACACAAGCACATTTTTATATGGATTGTCCATTTTGCATGCACACATTCGATTCTTTGAATGTATTTTAACATATCATACAGATTAAGTTTTAAAACTTGCAAGTTCGAGGGCGCGAAACAAAGCTGCATTTGAAGAACAAAAGTTAAAGTTATCTCAAAATTTCGACAAGAAACTGGACTACTTGTGGATGTTGTCAAGCAGGGTACGGGTTTACGAATGATGGAAATACAGCAAGAAGATTTTTCAAGGATTCAAAAAAAGCAGCAGAAATCACTGGGATTAACGAAATATTAATATTACGATTTTCAGCGATTTTACAAGCCATTTCCTGCGGTTATGAGTTGAACACTGAAGAATTTAGAAAGTATGCTCACGAAACAGCAGAACTATTTGTGGAACAGTATGGGTGGTTCAAAATGCCAGTGAGTGTCCACAAAATTCTAATTCACGGTGCTGACGTCATGGACACACTTTTGCTTCCTATAGGACAATTAAGCGAGGAAGCATTAGAAGCAAGAAAAAGAATGTCGCTACTTTCGCGAGCACAATACTCTCAAAAATAACAGGCAACGAAACATCGAAGACCTTCTCCATGTTCTCTTGATATCTTCTGATCCAGTGATATCTAGCATCAGAAATTTACCTAAAAGAAAAATAAATCAGTTGTTACAGCAAGTCATCAATCTCTTAAAAGTCCCTAGACATTCACCAGAATTGTCACGAGTTCACCAGCATTCAGATGATTCATTCCAAAGTCAGAGTGAAGAAGACTTGGAAGATTCTTCAGGCAGTGATTTTGATATATAAATCGTTTGGGTATGTATTTATCATTTATTTTCACTCGTAAAATACAGGTTCTAAACTTTACAATTCGTTTAATTATAGAATATATGTATATCCTTGTTTGTACGCAATAATACGCAGAAAAACGATTCGAATATCTTTTGCATATTATAGAACAGCAGTTAAGAGTGATAAAGATTTCAAAATTATATAAAATTAACAAAAAACTATTATACAGTTGATTTCAGTTAAAAAGAGCAATGTCCCCCTAAATATTGAAAATAGACCACTGTGCGACGTTCGTATCGGAATAGTTGTATCTTCCTCGCACAAATTTCTCGACAGGGCAATCAAACCCAGTATAATAATAAAAAAAGCAGATTCTAATGGAATGTGAAGAATCGACGCAGGTCAGCGCAATCGATGCTATCTAGTAGTATCGTTTGCGCTGAACTGCGCCGAGACTCCATCAACGCAAACCCCGTTAATGACCCCCTTAGAGATAGGGAGGTACAGCAAAAATACTTATCTTGTTTGAGTGATTAGTGATTCCAAACGCGTCGACTGCTAAGGTCATTAGTCCGTAAGTGTAGTGCTTGTTTTTCCTCGGGAGGCCGCGATGATATTCTCACCTGGACAGTGAGTTTCGGTGTCGACCTATTGTCGACTAGTCGGGTGTTCCCCAAACAGGTATTTCCCACCAGCGGGCCACCGCCCTCGCCGGACAAGTTCTAAGCTCCCGACCGGTCTCCCAACTTGTGTGGTAGTGAAGTGCATGAGAGTGTAAGTGTGTGTACGTAAGGTGATAAGAATAGAACAAGAAAGAGGAAAGAAAGATCGCGTGGTCCGTGGCCCGTTTGTAAGTACTTACTATGATATTCGACTGAAGATGATAGGAGAAACAACTGAAAACTACCGATCAGAGCAGCCGGTCGCCAGAATTATCCTCCAGACAGCGATACAACTCGACCTAGCTACCTAGCTGGTGTTGTAAATCCTGCAGCCATAAGGACTCGAAACTAGGACTTGCCGGTCAGAGGCATTGCAGTGACATCGTTGATGCCCTGAGCCTCCTCTCCTGGTTTTGACCCACTATCTACCCGGCCCCCTGTAGAAGAAGTATATATGATGATCCCTGACCTAAAGCATGAAAGTAATCATCTGCGCTTGTAACTGTACGTAAGGAAAGTATGATCCGTCAGTTTCCTCAGATCCCGGATATGTCGCATCATTTTCACAAATATGTAAGATATTAAGTGAAGTCGTAGGCTTCTGCGGCCAGAATCATGAAGATTATCTTGGCTGTCCGGGTGACGCCGCGTTGAAGGCTGAATTGCCGATGTTTCGACCGCAGACCAGCCCTGAAGAGGATCGCAAAAATGATTATCGAAACGTCGGCAATTCATCCTTCAACGCGGCGTCACCCGGACAGCCAAGATAATCTCCATGTAAGATATTGATATCACCTCAAATCGATCTCGAATGTTCTGATATACACTCAGTGTTTACAGTGTTTTCGGTTGAAATTTCTCACACACGTCATGATTATGATATGTTATGAATGTTCCAAAAAATGGTTAATATTATCTCAGATGGCAAAGAGATACACCCACTTTTGTTCCCCAAAATCGGAATACATGAGTGAATGGATGGTCGTGATTTTACTGCATTTGTCAGAAGTAAGATTCATTCTGTACTTCTGAAGATATATAAGATATTTTAATTTTTGGGAGAATTTTGCATGACGCTCTTGTGACATTTTCAGACTTTTCTGGAAATTTCGATTTTATTCTTTATATTAGTTGCTCAAGTGGAAGAGAGTGCATTTATAAAAATTAATATTACATAAAGAGATATGAAGCGTTGTTTTGTCCTAGGTGTTTATTTTGTGAAAAGAGTTGTCGATGGTAGTGCGACCATCTTCAGTGCTGCAAAAAATAATAACATATCCAAATTACAAATAAAATTTTATTTATTACTTAGTATTATTAAGAATTTAATAAAATAGATTTCACGGATTATGAGGCATATGTCTGTTCATCTGAATTTATCTATTTTAATTTTTCTTATTTCTTTTTTTAATATTAAGAATTTTCATTTCTTTAAGAATTGTCTTACTTTATACTTGTTATTTTTGTATTCCTTCTTCAAAATTATGTTTTATATTAATATTTCATATTCGAAGTTTTCTATGTTGCTTAAATTCTAATTTTATTTATAATAATATTGTTTAATAAATAAAAATATTTGTAATTTACATATATTGTTATTTTTTAGCTCTGATGACACCTACGACAAAACGCAGCCGCATATCCTCTATATATCTATATATATCATATCTATTCTCTATCATATCTATATATAACTCCCGCTCCCGGTCCCTGGTTAGGGAACCCCCCTAGTAGGTCGGCACCGGATCTCGCCATCCAGTGGGGGAATATCACCACCTCCCGATAAAAAAGATTTACTACTCTTACGGGACTAATGGTCTCAGGAGTTGACGCTCCCGGAATCACTAACAATCAATCAATCAATCAATCAATCTAATGTTAACTAAAACCTATGAAATTTTGGAAACTGCAAAGCTCAAATTTTTTTTCGAACTTATCCTCCTTCTTCTAATATTACATCCATAGACATTTTTCTCAATACAAATTATACCTCAATTTTAGATCTTTAAATAATGTCAAGCACTTTGTTTCGAAAAATGTATAGTTTTTGACTAATAACTATTAACACAAAACGAAGGAAAAGTTTCGGTATGTCACTAGTTTTCTCCTCTCGGAATGGAGCCTCTTTGAACTTATTGTTCCAGTACGGGTTAATTGATCTTCGCACTGTAACGATTGCCATAACGAGGTATGGTTGTAGACGTGAATTAAGTTGATATAACATTATTTATGTACTGATTTTTCATATTTCCTTTAGAGAACCATTTTCATTGTTTTATCGCTGCTAGTTTAGATGAATAATTTAAAAAATATGTTCGTTACATTCATTGTGTGTATTCTATGAAAGGTCAAATAAAACATATCTCTTATAAGTTACGTAGTGTGGTTTTGTGATTGCAATTCTGTGTCTCAGTTTTATTTCGTAAAGCAAAATATTTCATTTCAAATACAGATTTAAATGGATTGCTGGAATAGTGGATAAAAGATATAGCAACGTCATTACATTCAATGTCGTTCGCAAATGAGGAAATACGACACCAATAGTCGAAAAAAATGTTTTTCAAAGTTACCAAGAAGTGGTAAATGTAACTGACACCACAATATTAGGTTACTCCAAGAAAAGAAAACAAAGATTTGATGCACTAGGTTTCGAGGAAACGATGAGGGATTATAGAAAATATTTTTATTATCCGCGATTAATAACTTCTTGTTCACTTTTATGAGGTCTTTGGGCATTATATGTATAACTTAATAAGATCACACAAGTTTGTTATTCCACATATTTTGTTTCATTTCTTCTATTGAATTATATTTGCTTCTTTGGTATGTGATGTTAATGTTTATTCTTCTATTTATGTATTTTAGAGCTAAACTGCTACTGAATGTGCGCTCATTTGTAGAAATAAATCATTACTAGAGGTCGGATGCTTAGGTGCAAACATTTTCTAACTTAGATGCTAAAATAGGTACCAAAAATATTAAAAATAGGTGCATGTTTAGGTGCAAAAAATAATGCATATTTAGGTAAAAATATATTACATGGTTTTATACCATAACATGACTAATTCACTTGGAATGTCGCGGGAAAATACGTAAGTTACATACAAACTACATTTTTTAAACAGATTCACATCAATGTTCTTTGTCATCAGGTACACATCATCACCGTTCCCTGTGTTGTTCCAAATTCCGAAGAGAAAATCCTTCGACTCTCTTTTGCTTCTGTGAAAGTTCGCGACTGTGCAACTACCGGAAGTTGCACGTCCTCTAGTACGTTAGCAGATGCCCCAAGAGCTTTGAAGGAGTGGACACACAAGCGTTCTGATATATATATAATATATATATATATTATATATATTATATATATTATTATATATATATATATATATATATATATATGATTCCCGATATGTAATTGACAACAAATCTACTGCGACCCCATACCTACTTAGCAGAAGTAATATTGCAGTTACATGTAAGACTAACATCTAAACAGTAAAAACATGTTTTACTAAGGATGGAATAAAAAATATTCCAAAACGTGGGCAAACTATGTTTTAATGTCACAATTCACTCTGACCAAATCCCATGATCTAAATTTCCCTTTTCTTCTTGAGTCGTGAATCTAAAATTGTTTATTTTTATTATAATTATTACTTTTGTATCAGCCACGACGGTTTTCTGGTTATTTCAATTGCTTTCCTGTTTGAAGTAGTTTCCAGTATTTTCATTATTATGTGCAGCTGATATTGCCGTTTATGTACAATACATAGCATTATAATCTTTCAAAGCATCTTGCCTTCTTCGTTTTCGATGCCTATAGTTATGATTTATTTAATAATTATTTTAAACTTGAAATTATTCAATGTCCACATTCAACAACAAAACTGGAAGTAAAGACAAATAGCAATGTTACAAAGCTATTACACAACTCCTTGTTTATTAAAAGTACATACCGGGAACAGAGGAAACACAGGGAAGTACTATAAAAAGAACACACATTCAAAACACCATGGGAATTCTGGCATCCAAATATTCGGTGTCTGCTGGCGTAGTCATTATCTTCACAATGAACCAAGTAATCTGTATGTGTGCAATATTATGATAATTGCCGTTTCAAGTCACAGCCGTCGTATCTGATTGCCCGTGTGCACGACAGCCTACCTAATAACAAGCCAGAGCGAGGCCCGCCGTCAGCTGTTTCAGCTTCGCGCTTCGTAACGAATATTTCCGTGGCCCGTAATACCCAGAGCTTCAATAGCATGGCGTGTTAAACTCATTTGAGAATAACAAGCGAGGCGAAACAAGGTTCAGCGCAGTAATCAGCCCCCAAACGGCCTCGTCAGATGGCGAGATTGAGAGAAACGTAAGTGAAATTCACGCGCCGGTACTCCATTTGTTCTCGCTTCTACTATTTACTCTTACACACACCATTTATTCTCTGTTTCGTTTACGGAACGTTAAGAAAATGTCCCACGTCGCTTTGCTACATACCGATCTAAGTCTCTGATCTAGAAATATCACGGATAAAAACGATGCATTAAAAAAGAACATTTTAACATGCTTACATATTTGCCCTGCTCGATGAATTAAAGGTCTAAACACATTTTAAATATTTATTTTACAGCTACGCACTCTTAGTTTTTATACTTCCCCTGAATAATGCCTGCTTTTGAGACCAAACGTATGGTATTACCGAGACAACACAAACGTTTGTATGTGGATATGCTCGCTATATTCAGTCACATTTGCAAGGGTTCAGAAGCCCAAGAAAAAGTATCTGAAATGGAGGCGCAGGTGGTTGGTTTTAGTGCAAAATAAACACTAATATTTACGCACATGAATACAGAATATAAATCAATCAGACAATCTGAAAATAACAAATAATGATATAAAAAAAATGATATCATAGAAACAAGACAACCACAAATACCGGCAAATAGTATGCCGGATGTCGAAAGTGTCAAAATTAATTGAACTTTTTGTAAAATATTGAGTCTTATAAACGTAAAGTAATGAATATTGGCCCATGAATGAACAGAGTAAGAAAAACAATACGATGTATTTTTAAGGAATGTTGTTTCTTGTCTCATTTGTAATATTTAGCAATAGTTTGTTGAATGGTTTATTCTGTAAAATGTTCTCTCTTCATCTCACGTCATATCTCCCGCAAAATATGATGGCATTGCTTGATAACATATCCGAACATTGATGCATATAATTATATTCCTTTTCCTAAAACCTGATCACATCAACCTACATTTATACGCACATTAATCGTATTCAAAGAGTCGTTATACCCAATGGAGTGGCTCCTCAGAGAACAATTTCCTTTATTGCATTCAACTCTCATTCTTTGCCAAACACACACACTAGCAAAATGATTGTTTCTATTCCGCCTTCGAGGTCTTTCTTCCAAGCCCTCTCATTCTAAAACACCTTCTTTTGAGATCTTCCTTCCAAAGTTATTCAATTATTCAACGCTTCCGATAGAGGCTACTCTCCAATTCTCTCCACTGGCGACTGCCTCCCATCCTTCGACGAACTCGTCCCAGTTCTGTCTCTCTTCAACCCCGAACTTTCCCCCCACCTCTCCACGCTTACCCCCTCTTTGTCAGCCCCACCCTCTTCAGCGCGTCGCGTCCCATCTGGTTCGAATGAAACAGCGCCCCCCGAGTGGCGGCGGGGTGAACTAATTGAGCTGCGCTGGGAAATGAAGGCACAATTAAGATCGCATCTGGTGTTGCTGGTTGCCGCGAACGGAATGGTAGAACGCCATGGCACTTTCAAACTTTTAAGTTGTCGGTAAAGATCCGTGTAGTAGTAGGTAGTATGTGAAACTTCCAGCAAAGCTAGTGAACTGCAGAACTGCACGAACGTGTTGACCGGTTGAAGTGGCATCAACTGATGATACTGCAGTTCTTGTGACTGGGAGGTCCTTTGACTCTCGGCGATGGCAGAGTTTTCGACACTAGATTGTTCGGAGGAATTCAGCCGCTGTCTGAGGAAGAATTCTTTTTGCGAATCAGGCGAATACCAAAGCAGCACCCTATCAAACGGACCACGGACCGCGCGCAATATTTCCTACTTTTTACTTGCCCTATCTTTATCCATACTTACACTCACACTTACCTGCAGGTTTTTACATTTAGCACGCTTACCCGATTTTACTCTACCGCACCTTCAGGGATACAAAGTGGGAACGTAGAACTTGTTCTGGCTTGGGTGGTGTACCGTTGATGGAAGATTCTTGGATGAAGAGAACCCGGCAAGCCGACAACTAGGACGGCACAGGATCTTACCGTACATGGATTTAAAAACAACGTCACATCCATTGACAAAACATGCTCTTTAATTACGGGACCAATGTGCGTAGCAGTTCACACGCCCAAAACCACGAAGTTATCAATCAATCAATCAACGAGCATTGTGACAAAATCTTAAATCTAGAAAATCGAAACTACTAGCTTGAACTTTCAGTATAAAATTATTTTATTGTTGCCGTATCAGTTTCATTATAGATTGTGGCAAACGGAGCACTGGAATCTGCTTATATTCCTTTGCAAACACTCAATTTTACTCAAATTTAGATGGAACGAAGGATTTAATGGCTGACATTTCTTAGTGCTGCAGAGGACCACGACTATGGTCCCGATGCAACTCAATTTGGGCCTTTTTTGCTCATTCAGATAGTTTCAGAAAAAAAGTTACGAATTTCACAATATACTACAAGCCAACAGACATGCGCCAGTCGGGGAACGCCTGATGGGTAGGCTGGCCCGCTTTACACTTCTGACTTGCGTGTTATCAATCCATAAACTAAAGCATTATAAGGAACTAAGTATTAGGTGGGTAATTAGTTGAATTTGAAGTCTACGCTTCGCGATTTATACGAGGTTAGATCGGAAAGTATCGCACAGTTGTTTTTTCTCGTCTGGTATTGCAACTAGAATGGTGAAATTGCAAGACGAGATAGTTTGCAGTTCGCGCTGTAGAGGGTATTTTGTTTTCATTTGCAGCTCTAGTAAGTGTAGTATGAACTACGAATAGAAAATTGTACTTACATTAGTGTCAACTGGTGAAGAGCAGAGAAATGTAGTGCGATATTTGTAGGCCAAAGAGCATAATATGATGAAATTCACAGGGATCTGCGTTGTGTGTATGAGGACGACTGTGTGTGTATCTCCACGAGGTGTGCAGAGAGTCGTGTGAACCTTAGTGATTTGCCACGCTCTAGGGGACCGGTTTCAGCTGACACTTCTCAGAATGTCGGAGCCATTGAGACAGACACTTTGAAGGACCGACGTGTACAACTGTGAAGTTCATTTCACGCGTGAAACATTTCCTACGGTGCGGTGTACGATATTCTTCATGACAAGTTGAACATTTGTAAAGATAGTGCTCACTGGGTGCCTAAGAACTTCACTAACTTCCTCAAAGGTCAGCGAATTATAATGTGCTTCTCTCACTTAAGGCGATAAACCGCCGAAGGGCATTTTCTCAAAAATCGTCGCAGCTGACCAGTCGTGGGCGTACCACTGAACGTCCAAAACCAACCAGGCCTCTATGGAGTGGAAACATGCTGGTTGTTTAGTACAAAAAAATTCAAATGAGACAATCTGCCCAGAAACTTCTTATGTCAGTGTTCTGAGACACGTTTGGTGTGTTATTAGAGGACATAGATAAAAAAACACGGAACCACTGTGAATGCCAGAGTTTACATTGAAATGTTGGTTAAGTTGCGTCGTGCCATTCATAACAAACGACACGACACCCAGATAACTCTCACGCCCTTCTGTAGGAACGTCACACAGTTGAAAAAAATTTTTATTAATGCATTGTTGAAACGGACAGTGACCTATATTTATATAAAGTACATTAAGTTAGAAATGCACTGCCACAGTTTTTTTGAGTTATCGTTTACAGTAATTGAGAAATTGTGTTTTGAAAATTGGGCGAATTGACAATTGGCAATTTCACAATGGGCGAATTGACTGATGCTTAAGCTTGTCGTTGACACTGCTCGCCACGTCATTAGAAGGAGCAGGTGGGATAGAGGTCCCCAAGAGTACTGTGCGGTGGTTTGATATCAACAATGTCTTTAAGCGGCCGAAGTAGAGCGACATTATTAAGGCACTCCATCAATGTCCCAACGTACTAGAAGAGGATAGTGACGGAATACCTCAGTAACAGTATCACAGTGTTAAATACGGACGACGGACCGAAGATATACAACATACGTAGTTCTTAAAGATTCCATATTGGATCCACTGTTGTTGAATATTATGTTTGATGAGGTTCTTAAGTCTCCCTCATCCAGACGGAATCTTTAAGCTGACTTCGCAGACAACATTGTCATCACCGCAGTTACGAAATTTATAGAGGAGATCGTGTTTATCTGCATTGAAATCATCGCCGTTTTTACTTTATGAAGGAATCCAGGGTGCCAAACAAAGCCAACCGCACGTGCTAGATCAAGGAATACTAGTGAAGATATTTGTGAAAGTAGGATGTAATGTGACGTCTGTGAGTTGAAGCAAGCATATTCAGAGATTTTATTCATGAATACAAATTGAAACGTGAGAATAGAATTCGCTCAGTCCCCTATTTACCCTTTATCTTGTCACTCACTCTTATTTATGCACATAATGTGCAAATTTACTTATTTACATATTTATAAATGAGATGAATAACTTTTTAGTCACCGGTAGCGCGGTAGCTCAGGGCATCAACTGATACCACTGCAACGCCTCTGACCGGGAGGTCCTAGGTTCGAGTCCTGACGGCGGGGGGATTTTCGACACTAGCTTTTCAGCTAGGTCGAATTCAGTCGCTGCCTGGAGGAGAATTCTAGCATTCGGCTGCTCTGATCGGTAATTTTTCGTGGTTTCTCCGAACGATACCAGGCGAATCCCGGGAGAAGCCCTAACAAACGGGCCCACGGACCGCGCGCGATTATGTCCTTCCTCTTCCTGAGAGTCCTGGTTAGGGGTCCCGGCGGGGGGTGCCCCCTTGAGAGAGTCCTGGTTGGGGGAAACCCCGCTAGCCGACGGTAGGTCGGTGCCGGATCTCGCCATCCAGTGAGGGAAGATCACCACTATCTCCCGACGAAAAAGCACGCATTACACTAACGAGCCTAATGATCTATTGACGCATCCGAAATCACTAATCAACCAACCAATCAACTTTTTTAGTCAATTCAATGTGTTGATTGACTTATTTATTAAGAACTTTATTTTTATATGTAAATTGTATTTATTCATTTATATATTAATTTCTGCACGAGTAGACAAACGTCGGCCACTTCGATTCAGAGTCGTGCAATGGCTTCTGCTTGGGAGTTCTCCTGTGTCGTGGTCGCTGGTTGCAATCCCGACGCGTCTCTCGCTGGCCCAGAACGTCGGCTGACGCAACTGGGTCACGACAGAGGTCACCACTTGCGCTTCTCGCGATGGGGACCAAACAAGAGCCGCTATCGAAAGCGGGATGTGAAGGTATGCAGTGCGGGGGATAATGATGGAGGAATTAGACGAAGGACAGACTTCTTTACGATATAATTTCGGGACTCTGCAGGGTGAATCAGTGCGTGGAGTAAAATTTTTTTAACTGAAAATGTTTCTGAGGTTGTGCAGTATCCTATATACTGTAAGTGTTCGGGCCCACACGCAAAAGCAGAAAGGGACGTATAAAATAAAGAACTTCCTACGCCCTTGGCGGCAACACCGGAAGCGCGGCATGGAAGGTTCCATAAGCCGAGTGGCACCACCGCGCCGCGTGATAATTCGCCTCGGCCACCCGAACCTTCTAAAGCCTTCCAGAACATTTTTAAATTCCAGCAGTTGCCAATTGAACTGTTCAAATTCACCCCTCTTCGCCGTACTGCAACCGCTGGAAAAGCAGTCGCTAATTAGCCAGTTCAAATCAGTTCAAATCCCCTCTTCGCGTGCCCGCAACCGAAAAGAATCAGTCGCTGAGATGCAGCCGTGCGAGAAGTATATCTCGGGCTCCGTGTTAAAAGATCACGTAAATTCTTATACAGAAAGTAATATTCTGTGCTTATGTTGTGGCCAAGTGAAAGGCCACATTGTTTCAATTTGTTATAGTTCAGCATTGTGTATGAATTGAACTAATCAATGTATTTCACACGAAGTTGCAAGTAAGTTGCCAGGCGAGCATATGTTCTCGCACTTCGTGATCCAAGATGGAAGGTTCCTGTATTCTCACATTGAGAACAGTAACTTAGTGTATTTTTATTGTGAAGAACAATTGTGACAACTCAAAGGTTATTAAACATCATTCTGCAAGGTGAGAATTGTGTTTCCATGATAACCCACATCATTACAAAATTCCTAACGAGCGTCGAAAGGGACAGAGTGGATTGCCTACCTACGTTCAACAACCAATAATACAGTCCACTCCAAGCAAAGGCACCCGCCCCGTCCATGGTCCTTCGAGCTCCGGATATCGAACCAGTGACCTGTGGAAATCAACGTTCATCTTCAAATTGCACCGGATGCTGGCTCAGCGAGCTCCGGAAAATCATCTTTTATGAACTAGCGTTCTTCAACCCAAGGTGTCTTCGCATCCAATCTGCTCTGCGTCAACTGTTTCACATCTTTAAGAAGATCGTGTGAAATCTGTGTTTTTTCAAAAGCAGTGTTCATTTCCATTCACAAGTTGTGTGGTGAAAATTTGCTATCAGCGCAAAAGTGCCTCAATCAGCGTGGGTTTGAAGTGGGCATAATACCAGCCAAATATTTTGTCGCTGTTTAAATCAAAAATTTTATGTGTAAAGTGTTAATCTGTGCAACGAAATAATATTGCTTAAAATTTAAGTGGACATAAAGATATTAATCTATCCACTATGATCAAATTTATTAAAATCACTGCGAGTTATTTCAATTTTTAAAATTTTAACTTCTCACAATATTGTGTTTCAACATTTTGAACACATTATCATTTTTTGTTTGTTCAATGTAATTGTGCTCATTGCTGAGCAAAACATACTAATTTAAATTGCCTAAATAATTAATTTAATGCTTTATTTACTGTCAAATTCAATACACTTTTTATAAAACTGTAAGATTCACACACGAACAAAAAAGGTAAATTATAATCCTTGAAATTAAATTCAAAATATGATTCGTTTAGAAAACTTTAAGATAACCACAGTGTTGTTACGTTAATTTAGCATTCACTGTACACATACAAAATCGAAATTAAGTTCTAACATGTTTTCCTGTTAATACATTTTTTCTTTCTTTAGCGTTTTTGTATTTTTTTAAGTGTAATTGAATCTTTAGATACAAAAGAAAATATGCAACACAATCAATTCTATCTAAGAAATAATTTTACAATAAATGTATAAATCTAAAAGAACACAAATCTCCATAAGTGTTTTGAAATATAATCAAATAATAATCCTTGTCTGTATTATGTTCAGAACTAGTACATTCTTTTCATTTACATCGGCCTCAGAGATGGAGCAAATACAAATGTAATTTGTGGGCTAGGCTTTTCGACTGCCTCTCCAGCGGTCCCAATTCTTTGGGTAGTACGAATAAATAAAGAAACCTTTCCCGCAATAACCTAAAATCCAGCCCAGAAATTTCTCGCCAAGTTCTTTCCCTAAAAGGAAAGGCCATTAGGGAAACAGACAAACGAAACAAAATGGATAAATTTACATCAGAACTTCACAACATGAGTGTTTCGTTTTCTAGTAGACACTATATCTTGCCCAATTCACTCCTTAATAAATTAAAACAAAACCATATTGTCAGTATCACATTTCACATGAAACACAAGTACAGTTCTCGGACGAAATTAGTGAAACTTACTGGTGCATTGAATACGAATGAAATCCTTTCTAATTAAAAGAATAAAAAATAAATGCAATATTTTCATAAAATATAAAAAACCTTTTTTTTTAATTAAAATAAAATGTTCTATGCTATTATTTATTTTTCTACATTTTTGCAGTAATTAAATCAAATTTTTGTCACTATTTATGTCAGCAAACTTTAAGTAATACGTTTAAATCATATTCTACAATGGGCAATGGCTGATAATCGTAGCAATCATGGGTGGGCTGTGGTGTCTATATTATACAGTGCGCCAGAACAGTCTCTCCGTAGGGTGACCATGCTTCTGCATATCATTTCCCTCCCAATATTTTCTGCAACCATTCTGAAGCTTTTGGATGCAATCCATATTGTAATTGTTATTGTAAGTAGCAGCTCGGCCAAAAGCATCAGTATACTTGTCACTCATACGTCTAATTAAGTTAATTACACCTTTGAAATAAAACTCATCTAAAAAATACAACACAAACCACATCGAAATCTTAACTCTCTCAGACATACTGTTTATATAGGGTATCATTCTTCTGTAGCAGTAGTAAGGCTTCTAAACAAAACCACAGAATATGATTATACAAAACGTAGCACGCACGCTATTCGACAACAACAAATAAAATACTTTCATACAACACTGCTAGAAATTAAATATTCAAAGAAAACGTCTTCACAATCTGCCATAACATACTTCATATTTGAAAAAACAACAGTGTAAATGACGCTTATACACCAAGAATATAAAAAGTTTTTATGCAAAATTATGTTTCATAGCAAATATTTAATGACAGGCAGACTCTTACTATGGCACAATAAATTATTTTCATTTTAGAGCAAAAAAGAAACCGTGTCATTATGCCTGGAAAACGAAAGCATAGACACCTGTCACCTGTTTTCAAATTAGCTACGTTATTTTTTGTAGAACAGCATTATAAGCTTAAAAGAGAATCAAAGTTAATTTTTTGGAACAACTTTATTATTAGTCAAGGTTATATGAGATCTGTGTGAGAAACGGAGGTCGGTTTTTAGATTTACTCCCTAACACACACACACACAGCACACACGCACGCACGCACGCACGCACGCACGCACACACACACACACACACACACACACAATTCGCAAGCCGCAATTGGCTTAATACGTGATGATGCAAGTGTCTGTGCTGTGTAAGGGAGATAAATCACAATAGCTGCCATGATATGCCCATATATGAACAATTTCTTGCAATAGAAAATGACATTTATAATGCTTGTATACAAAAAACATTATTTATCTTATTTACAACACGACACAAAAACTTTATATTGTACACTCAACAATAATATTCGTAAATGAACAATCTGCATCCCACTAAAAAACTACTATCCGGGTGTTTCCGGAAGCAACCCGCCCTCAGAGGAGGTCTCACAACATTCAGCACTCCGGAAACATCAAGGTCTCCTCCGAGAGACTCAACCCTTCTTAATTACAAGGCCCATCTTCCTTCCCACTAATGCAGTAATCAATCAAATCTACAGCATTATGAAGACGCGCGATGGGGCGACAGGCAGTTACTAGCGCGGAGAAAAGATGAAGCTCGAAGGGCGACAGCAGCGGCGGCGGCGGAGGCGGAGCGAAGTAGGGGAACGGTGGTGGCGGTAAGAAGTGAATGCGGAGGCGTGCTGGTGACTGGGCTAGAAACAAGGACAATGGTGCTGGTGGGTGGGGGTGGCAATAACACTGAACGTGGCACAGGCGTGGCGGTAGTAACGGCGGCGCGGCAAGGCAGTGGGGAAGCAGTGGAGAGAGCGTGCTGAGGAAAAAACGTTATCGGTTGTGAAGGAACGGGGAAAGGGTGTAGAAAGTGCGGTATGGGGAAAGGGTGGTATGAGAATAGGGTGGTGTTGGGAAAGGATCGTGTGGGGAAAGGATGGTATGGGGAAAGGGTGGTGTGGGGAAAGGTGAGTGGGGAAAGGTGTGTGGGAAAGGGTGGGAAAGGTAGTGGGGAAGGGTGTGGAGAAAGGTAGTGTGGAAAGGTGAGGGGAAAGGTGGGTGAGAAAGGGTGGTGTGGGAAAGGGGTGGAGTGGTATATGGAAAGGTGGGGAGGAAAGGGTGGTGATATGGAAAGGGTGAGTATATGGAAAGGAGTGGGGAAAGGGGTGGGAATAGGTGGAAGGGGTGGGAGGTGAAAGGAAAGGTGGGAAATGGAAAGGTGGGAAGAAGGATGGTGTGGGAAAACGGTGGTGTGGGGAAAGGATGGTTTTGAAAGGTATGCCAAGGCTAGTTTGGTGGGGACTGGAGCATGTGGCTGGGAAATGATTGTGAGTGTTTGAAGTATCCTATGCGAACTACATGGTGCTAACTGTTTGTACAATGCTTGCTAAATCAATGGAGGCAAGGAAAAACTGCACTTTTTCTTCCACTGTTGGAACGTGATATCCGACAAGAACCTACACGCCTGCCTCTGTGGTTTCCTCTTTCCTGAGTTCTCCACCAACAAGGCCAACTCGGATCAATCTCTAAGCTCCCGGATGGTCCCCGGGGTTTTCTTCTGCAAGTGAATGTGTGAAAGAGCAACCAGGTGAAGTGGGGAGTACCCTGATAGCCACCGAAAGGTCGGCGCCGGATCTCGCCAGCCAGCGGGGGAAGATCGCCGCCACCTCCCGAGGAAAAACATGCTCTATACCTACGGAATTAATGACCTTAGCCGTTGACCCTCCGGAATCACTAATCAATCAATAAAAAAAACGTATGTGTGAAAAGGCAAAGGGAAACTTTGCTATCGAAGGCCTCACTCCCAAGGACCTCCCTGTCCGAGATCGAGTAGAGTCATGAAGGCAGGAAGTGGAGGGAGGCTTAGCACGAATGATGAGAGTTTGGGGTAGAATAGGAAGCAGGGGGGAGGCGGATATACGAATTGAGAGATAGCCCAAGGCGGAAGCGAAATCATGGGAGGGGAGGTGCAGAAGGCGAGTCGATATCTCACGAGGGCGCGTCAGAGAGGTTGCTTCGAACTCCTGCGGAGTAATGAGGATTATGAGGGAGTGTACTTAGCCAGTTCGCGCGCTGTTGTCGGAACTGGCGCAAGCCGCACCGCGCTGGAAGCTGAGCCGAACTCCGCAGGGATTCCCCTGAATAAAACGCGGCTTAAGGCGTCGGCGTGGTGGCCGCGGAGGGAGTTCGAGTCGAGTGGCAATCAGGGAGGGGATGATAAAAGGGATCAATGAAGGAATCGACGCGATGGAATCCGGAAATGAGGACGGGGAGACTGTGGAGGAAAGCGAATTTGAAGATGACAAGAGAGACAAATACGACAGAAGAAAAAGCTGGCCGAGAAAAACTGAGTCAAGACGCGAAATGTGCGGAAATTGAAGGACGTTCACATCGGGAATTATAAGATGACTTGGTTACACCTGCCAAGTTTTTGACATAATTAACAGCAAATAAGGTTGAATGCGTCAAGTTTACGATTATCTGAGCTGCAGTAATAGTGTGTATAGCATTACTGTTTTAATGTTGTTCTTAGCTTAGCATAGCTAACAAAAATGGCTTGCTAACAGAAGATGGCTTGACTAAAAGAATATGAAGAGTATGAATTCAAAAGCGACGAAGTTGAAGACGACGAGAATGAAGAAGCCAAAGACGGCAAACACGACAAGGACGGCAGAGCCGGCAAAGACAACGAAGAAGAAAGAGAAGAACACAAAATCGAAAAGCACAAAGAATAGAGATTTTTCTTTATGAAATTTTAAAGTGAATTCCTGGATGAATTATCCCACGCCGCCCAGAACAATTCACTTTTCACCGCCCATCTGGCCGCTCTGTGCCGACTCGACGCCGGCCCCCGCGGGGGCGTCTGCTCTTCGGCCGCTCGCTGCTACTGCTGCGCTATCGATTGTGACGCCGCGCCGCCGTGGTCCACATTAGCATCGACGGCGCGCCCCGGCGTGGGCGCGCGAGACGGTCGCGGAAGCGCTGGCGTCACAGTCAGACGCGGGGGCACAGTAGGCGGGTGGGCGGCTGGCGGCACGGTCGAGGTGAAGAGAACGAAAGAAGCACGGCAGCAGTGAGGAGGGAACAATGACGAGCAGGGGCGGTGAAGGCAGGGGAGGCGGCTGGCGGCACGGTCGAGGTGAAGAGAACGCAAAGAAGCACGGCAGCAGTGAGAGAGGGATACAATGACGAGCAGGGCGGTGAAGGCAGGGGAGGCGGCTGGTGGCACGGTCGAGGTGAAGAGAACGGAATGAAGCACGGCAGCAGTGAGAGAGGGGTATAATGACGAGAAGGGGCGGTGAAGGCAGGGGAGGATGCTGGTGGGACGGTCGAGGTGAAGAGAACGGAAAGAAGCACGGCAGCAGTGAGAGAGGATACAATGACGGGGAGGCGTGGTAGACAGAGAGCGGGAAGGCGGCTGGTGGGACGGTCGAGGTGAAAGAAGCACGGCAACAGTGAGGAGGGAAACAATGACGAGAAGGGCCGGCAGGGGCGGTGAAGGCAGGGGGAGGCGGCTGGTGGGACGTCGAGGTGAAGAGAACGAAAGAACAGGCAGCAGTGAGCGGTGAAGGCAGGGGGAGGCGGCTGGTGGGACGGTCGAGGTGAAGAGAACGGAAAGAAGCACGGCAGCAGTGAGAGAGGGATACATTGACGGGGGAGGCGTGGTAGACAGAGAGGGGGAAGGCGGCTGGTGGGACGGTCGAGGTGAAAGAAGCACGGCAGCAGTGAGGGAGGGAAACAATGACGAGAAGGGGCGGTGAAAGCAGGGGGAGGCGACTGGTGGCACGGTCGAGGTGAAGAAGAAAGAGGACAAGGATCCAGCGAGAGAAGGATACTATGAGGCGTGGGCAGAGAGCTCGGGAAGAGTAGAGAGTACAGTGACACGCGGAGAATGCAAGTGGGGTGGAGAGTACGGCCGAAAGGGGAGGGCACTAAGCTCCCAACTGATTTCCTGGTATGTGTGGTAGTGTAGTGCATGTCAGTGTATGTTAAAACAAGGGATCAGGATAGTACAAGGAAGGAAAAATCGCGCGCGAACTGCTTGTTAGAGTACTGCTCTGGAATTCGCCTGGTGTTGATTGGAGAAAGTGCGGAAAACTACGGATCAGAGCAGCCAGCCGCTAGAATTCTCCTCCAGACAGCGACTGAATTCGACCTAGCTGAAAAGCTAGTGTCGAAATTCCTGCCTCCATCCCGACTCCCCTCAAGGTTGATCAGAAATTTTGAAATTATTAGATATTATACAATTAGATATTATATTAATGAAGCAAGCAGGTGATTCCATTACTAGGCGTTGGAGTAGAGAATATTTATTTTCTAAATGTGAAGTTGCGTAGGGAACTTGGAGAAATTAGAGAACTTCTCAACCCTCTTTCCGTTTATATTAATTTTACAGAAACAAACTTCTCACATCTTGCCTCATTTTTATTTTATTAAAGCTAGTTAATTTTGCAGAAAGAGAAAAGTTTAGGCACATCAACCAAAATTTTAATACAATTTTTAATACAATTTTTGTAACAATTTTATTTATGTCAACTATTTAATAGTCTAATAATCTTTCTAAATAATGCTGATAATTTTATAATATATTAGAACGCTTTGCGTTTTGTAATCAAAATACAAATCTGGGTATTTAGCTCATACATTGTAATAGTGTTTGAGTCGGCTGAGGGAAAATTATTCAATAAGCATGCACACTATCAAACATAACGAGTGGTTATAAACCTTACGTATACTTCATGAATGACACTTCAAGTAAAAATGTAAATATTCCAAATTCGCTCATTAATCATCAAGGAAAACCTATCAAATATACTTTAATTCCACCTCGCAGGACGAACACCGGACTTACATTCACTTGATAAGACTAAAAAGAAACTATTTGGTGTCTCAGTTATTACAAAAATGAAATTTAAGCTGCACATTACAAAGTGAGGAAGGAATTCGTCCAAAATTCATTAACATAATGGTCATTTTCCTCAAAAAATGGTAAACAATTTTATACAAATATTGAGATTTCACACAAAAATGATTTTATCCTCCCATGCAAATTACACGATCGATCCACCCCAACACTATAGCCGCCGACTTATAAATAGATCTTTTAGTATATGGGGGTACGTTTTGAAACATGTAAGATAATTTTGAAGTTTTATCAAACATTTTGTCATTTTTCTTCAATTGTTTGAAGGGATTGAGGGCAGGCCTGCCGCAAGCCGTCCAAACATCAGTCGGCGCTTCGTCGGTCCCTTTTCACAATGATCGGAACGCGATAATGGCGTCAGACCCCCGCAGCGGCAAGCGGAATTTCGTACATCCGATCCATGATGATGGCGTCAGACCCCGGCAGCGGCAAGCGGAATTTCGTACATCCGATCCATGATGATGGCGTCAGACCCCGGCAGCGGCAAGCGGAATTTCGTACATCCGATCCATGATGATGGCGTCAGACCCCGGCAGCGGCAAGCGGAATTTCGTACATCCGATCCATGATGATGGCGTCAGACCCCCGCAGCGGCAAGCGGAATTTCGTACATCCGATTTGCGACCAGCGCCGCTCTTCGTGGAAACAATTGTATTACCAGGTCCATGACACCAGGGGCATACAGAGAGTAGGCGAAGGCTTCATGCATATTTGTGCACATGGTGACCGCCACAGCGTGAGAAAGACACAAGAGAAGGGATAGAATTCACATGCGCAGTTACGCCATCTATGCATAATATAGCTGCTTAGAAATATCGGGTAGCGTAGTGTGAGCTATGGATTGTAATCGCCCAGCATTTTGTTTTGGATGCGTTAGTAATTTCTTATATTGGATACCTTGTGTGCTTTCTTAAACGAAATGTTAATGTAATTTGTTTCGAAAAGCCAAGAAGTCGATGTTTTTGAGACAGCATTCAGTATTGTCTCCTCCATCCTCTTCCTCCGTGATATCAGCCGTGTGTGTATAGATTCCTCGCAGAAGTTCACACACGCTGGGCCTGTTGCATTAATTGAGTGATTGATCAGTTTTTTCGGACGCATCAACAGGTCATTGGTCCTGTATGCATAATGCAGATTTTTATCACAGGAAGTGACCGCGTTCTTCCCTGCCGGGTGGTGAGATCTGGGGCCGACCTACACGACGGCTTGCGGGGTTTTCCCAACCAGGTATCTTACAACTGTGGAGCATCGCCCCATCTGAGTAAGCTCCAGCAGTGTTAATGTTAACAAGTGTCTGTTGTGATGTGCTTAAAAGTGCGTTTGTCCAACCGACCACAGTTATTTATGCAAAACTACTTGTGTACAATTAGACCTACTAATTTAATCAAGGTTGAGCGCATGGTTGAACATAAATTTCAACATCCATATTTATTTGTTCTGCGTCTACGTGAATGTCATTTTCTCAGGCGACCGACAATGATAACTGTGATTTTATTTGTTTTATCTTTTCAGACAAATATATTTGTTGTACATTTATATTATTTAATGTGTATTTTGAATGCGTTTCCTGTGCGTCTCTCATCTACATCCTATGATCATTAGGAAATGTCCTCAACCGAGGCGCATAGAGCATCAGAGGGAGTATTCTAATTATCTGACACAGTCTACTTTTTATCTCCGAATGCACGTCTGAACAACACTGTCTGGAAGCTTCAAAGGAATAGTCTCGTAGCGCTTGTTACACGTTTTCGTGGTTTCCCCGCCCCGGACTTGACATTTCAATCTTTTCCACCACGCAAGGGCAACGCAACCGAATAGAACAGTTTTTGCAGCGCGTTTCCTCGCCGTAATGGCAAATAGTCGAAGAGGTCGTAAAAACCAACGTTTTACTACACTACTTTTGTGTTACTAGAGCATACGTATGAATCTGTTATCATGCAGTAAAAATATCAAGAGATTTCCATTTAAAATATCAACATTTTGTGAAATCTGTTTAAAATATTTTTATAGTAAAAGGTGTCACATATTAATGTATTGGGTGCCTTATATGTATTGTGATATTATATTCATTTGTATCATAAAAACAAATATATTAATTTAGACGTAATTATGTACAAAGGTTCATGTGTTTTTTGTGGCTTCTAACGTGCGTGTGTGTAAAATAAATGATCAACGTTGAAATGTAAATTGTGCATTACTCAAACGTTATACGTTATAAGAATGAAAAACTTTAGATAACCAGTAAGCAAAATTATACTTTATCATACTTGATCGTATAAAATTATACTTTATCATACTTGATCGTATCCCTTTCTTACGTTTTAATGAAAACCAGATCTCAATAACTGGAACAGTTCAGGAGATATTTGAAAGGAACATATTAAGTCGGCCACTATATATTGGCAAGAGACCCTGCTTTTAAATAGCGCCCCGTTTTAAATGTCAGCACGGTCTCCGAAACTGGCGAGATCTGCTCCTGTCGCTGATCTCCTGCGGACAGCGCGCCGCGCCAAACAAAGGTAAAATTTTATTAAAATATATTTATTGGAACACAAACTCCGAAATTGGCGAGATCTGCTCCTGTCTTTGACCGACGCACTCCGCGCCAATCAAAAGTAAAATCTCATTAAAATATATTTATATTAATAGCATACTTCATCCTACTCCTATGTGCCCCTTGCTTCCTGTTTAAAGAAAAATGCATCTCAATGACAGAAACGGTTCAGGATATATTCGAAGGGAACACATTAAGTCTCCCATTCTTTATTTGCAAAGCCCCCGGTTTTCAGTGTCAGCCCAAACTTCGAAACCGGATTGCGTAACGCGGAACACCAACTCCGAAACCGGCGAGATCTGCGCCTGTCTTTGACCTCCTGCGGGCAGCGCCGCGCCTTACCACGCCGCGCCGCGCCGCGCCCCGCCCTGTGACGTGACGAGAGGCGACGCGGCGGCGCAAGGCGAGCGGCAAAATCGCAAAAGTGAAAAGTGAAGCGCACCGCGCACTGCAAACGAACCGTCGCGCGGCGTCGGAATGACCTTACGAACTCCTGACCTATTGACCTCCCTGGGCGCGGAGTGACGCGCGACCGGACTCTTCTGACGACGCACGCCTTGGTCTTCACACACCCAGTGAAACGGGTTGGGTTTAAGGGGCGTGTCAGCCACTTATGCTCCGATTTAAACTAGTTTCCCCTTCAATCGATTGAGTGATTCCGGACGCGTCAACTGCAATAGTCATAAGTTCCATAAGTTTGTTTTCCTTCCTCTATTCAAAATTCAAGTAGTATATGCCTGTGTAGGGATCACAGAATTTTGAAAACGTTCACAGTATTCATACACAGTTTTTAACTGTTTTTGACGTAAATAAATAAATAAGTGTTGTGAAAGACTTTCCATGAGAGTGGCAGTGATCTTCCCCTGTGGATGGCGAAATCCGGCGCCGACCTGCCCCGGCTAATACAAACAAGTTAAATGTGGTTTAGTATCTATAAGCCTTTAGAAATAATACTGGTCTACAAAATTAAACTTTTATACGCCGCAAAAATATATTGGCTCATATTTATAGGAAATGTTACACTGAGTTCAAAACTGAAAGCCATATGTCTCTATCTTGTATAGCTTTTGTGACATTTCAGTATTTTTTACAGTCGTGGGATTCACAAAAATGGTATTTAAAATGTTCACCATACCTAAAAGGTTTAAATATATTTGGTCCTTGATTATTTTGCCTCAGGAATTTCAAGAGCACCGTATTTCTGCCACCTTATTATGGTCTTATACTCGTAGACACCTGGTAACCAAAGCTATCAAAAAAAATATTTCTCAGTAATATTCTTTTTTCGAAATAAATTTCTGAAGAAGAGACTTAAATATAATATTAAAATAAGCCTCAGATCTTCTGCTTTCTTCTTACTTCATTATAGCAGGTCGATACGTTACATAAAAGTTAATTCATATTACAAAATGTTTAATAAAGCTAACATTTGAATAATAATGAGATGAATATAATATTTGTTTATAATTTTCCTGATCAAGTGATCAGGAAATATCCATTGTTCATATTGCAATCAAAACCACTAACTGCATGAAAAGAAATAGTAGGTGCCTCTTGTGAACCGTACAACAGCTGTGCTAGGCGCAGTTGATTTGGCATCAGACTCTTTGTACTCAAAAGGATGCATTATTTTTGCGGCTCTGTAAAATAAAAGGAATACGTACTTCTTTGAGAAAGGTACAATTCACCATCCCTCCAAGCATCCCTCTTTGTAAAGCACTGAACCCCATTTCCAAGTTGTCTACAATGTTCATATCGTTTAAAAATCCTCTAACGTGTTCCTCTGAAAATGATGCAGGAATACCTTCTGTCCAAGAGGTACGATCCAACATGGAAGCATTACCAGGGGAAAATGTTAAACGCAGTAAAATTTGCTTCGAAGAATTTAAAATATTGCGTTAGTTTCATATTAGTTTTGGAGGTGCTTGGAGGTCGACCAAAATGCTGGAAAATAGCACACACTGCGCTTTTGATTTGCAGTTACGTTTATTGTTTGAGAGATAAAAACATAAGAATTCACATCAGATTGACCCATGAAATCAAAACATGAAATTATCTGAAATTTTTGAATTTTCAAATTAAGGGGGTTTGTAAGGTTTTTCCATTAAACTTACAACTTTGGAAATTGATCGTAAAAAATAGAAAATAGTATAAATTAAATTTGAACCAATATGTATTCAGAAAAATAAAATAGAATATACCATGAGTGGTATAAGATTAGAAGATACTGTATTTTAAAGAAAGGTTTATACACAAATAAACACCAATAAACTAGTCAAGTGATGAATGTAGAATACTTCTCTATGTGAAAAAATTCATTATCTACAAAATTAAATTTTATTAATATTTACTGTGCCTCTCAGTGGCACATGAACAGCGTGCTAACTTCCCGTGGTGCGATCCCGGATTCGATTCCCGGTTGGGGCAAAAATAGATCTGCAGCTTTCCACGACAGTCGTCTGTATTGCTGTGTGACAAAATAAAAGCACGGCAAGACCAAGTGAAGGGAATACGCCACGCTTGCCACTGGTCTCCCTTACCCCTACATGTGAATAATAAATAGAAAACTGCTAGCTGGAAAATATATTTATCGTATCAGAAAATGCCAAATACATACATGCATTAAGGTACATCTTCGAATACATTAGCAAGATGGGTTTGACGGGTCGCGGAATTCTAGTCCCGTAAACGCACTGATGTTCACAATTGTGTTGTGACGTGTTGGGCCGTACCACTCACCATGCATCATCATTCCCACGATAACCCTTCATTTCTCCCCGTTCGCACAGCATAGCAGCATACGCAAGAGGTACATGCGCATTACACATGGACTTTATTTCATGAACTACGGGTTCATAAAGTAAGAAGTATGGGAGCCACTAAGAAGTATGGGAGTTAGTAAGAAGTATGGGAGTTAGTAAGAAGTACTTCTCGAAAGAAGGAGTATGAAGTCTCGTCTCTATGCTATGTATAAGAAGCACACAGGTTTTCGAAGGTGGAACGAAATTCAAAGTCGATTAGGAAAACCTACATATTTAGACAGAGCGGATCACATGCACAAAGTTCAGACAATAATTCAGAAAACGGGCAATGGGAAATATTCAGTCGCGAATCGAACATTTAAAGATGCTTAATGTAAAGTACCCCCCAAAATTAAAACGGTTTCCAATTCAAGACGCCGTGACATCAGCCAGATCAATTGGGAAATATCAATTTTGGAGAAAATCGGCTGATCGGTTAAGCCGCTAGTGTTCTTCACCGACGGGCAGACGGACAAACGAACGAACGGACAGATAGATGGACAGACGGATGGACGGACAAACAGTTGGACAGGCGGACGGACGTTTTGTCCTTATTTGTTTTTTCGGTATCAAGGATCCACAAAACATGAATTCTGGCTTCACCACGTGTTAGAGAATTTTTTTAAATTTATCAACTGTATTTATCACTTTTTCGTTACCAGGGCCCTTAATAAAAGTTTTCTGCCAAAAATCAACGCTGAAAACAGAAATAATGTGCTGATGCTTGTTTAGGTGACTTATGTAGGAGTATCCGACACTGAAGTCCCCAAAAGTGCGACTGGAAGGTGTATAACAACAGAGTCCACCAGTCTGCCATCGCTGCTGAACCCGGCATACGGCTACATTCTCACAGTCCACCATACATATCTTGTTTCATCTGCCGTTCAGGTAAATTCTGTAGTAGTACTCAAAGTGATGTCTTGTTAGACAAATGATTTGATTCCATTTCTAATAAATAAATGCTATTTAACTGTATTAATACATGCTATATTAATCAAATGTATATATAATAACTGAACATTTTTCTATTAATCGATATTATTTACTAAATTTGTTTTGCAATGTGGTTTTACGTTAAATACAAACTAATAAATTGGAAGCTTCCACTGATCATCTAAAAATTTGAATTTTCTCCACTTCCATGTATGTAATTGCTAATCCACGAAAAATGCAAAAAAATAATATTGGAAAAGTACAATTCTTAAGACCGCAAATTTTTATTTAAATGGTTTAAAAAATAATTTTATAAGTAATTTTATGTACAATTTTTGAAAAAATGGGTAGTTTTGCACAATTTCTGCTGGAAATTAATGCATTTCGTAAAATAAGATTTTTCTGAATAATGGATCCAAATTTTTCTTTAATATTTTTTTCTCGTATGCATTAAAGAACGCTAATAAATGGCGCAGGTCCTATTTTTATCAAACGTTCTAAAATTTCTAAAATTGAAAAATTATAAATAATAAGAGAAAGTATGTGCTGCCGCTGCAGTACTAGTTTGAAAAATTAAATGAGAGGCGTTAAGGAATCGCACAGCTGTCATCATGTGTGTTAGTTTCCTATTCACTTAGATTAAAAGACTACCAGCAGTGCATACGTCTCTTCTATGGCGTAGCAAAGATCTTTTTTTTTATTTATTTTCTTCTTGTTCGGCCGTGAGGCCTTTCAAGGGCTTGAATACATGAATATTATCATGATTAGGAATGGGCATCCTTGACTTGTTGAGCTTTACATCGCTGTTCCGTTTGTTAGGTGATTTGATATTGGATGGACTTCGTTAGGAGTTTATTTAAAATTTATTAGGTTTAATATTAGGCTATCTATTTGACTTTTTAATATATATATTCTTATGGGGGGCGAAACTTGTCTTTCGGGAATTTGGATTGGATTCGGCAAGGTTGGATGGCATTTCGTCCTAGGTTGAATTTATCAAAGATCTCTTTTGCACACCAACCACCTGTCTCTGTCCTGCACTTTCACATATTTTCCCATTCGCCCATGTTTTTTTCTTGGACCCACCTCGGTGTTCGCACCATTGCTCTGAGTGCGGGTTTCAGCTCCTCAATTGAACACACAGATTCAACAAAAATGCCACTCTTTTAAAGGTTTTTTTCCCTCTTCTAAAGAATAAAAATATAAAAGGCAGTTCCATCTCGGCAGCCGACCGAGACACATCGTGCTCCGATCGCGGCCAGTGAAACGTTGTTTTCATATTGTCATTCAGACAGTGAACTTAGTGACATTTCAATAGTGGTAATACTCTAGTTCCACGAGTTGTGAGTGTCTGAAATCAACTATACGGGCAGCCGCTGCAGCGGCTACCCTGCTGAAGGATGGAGCCCACGGGCATCGGGCTCCCATAACCTCAACAGCACCACCTCAGGTATCTACTCAACCAAAGCTGAAAACCTACGCAAATGCCATGTCAACTGAAGTGTTTCCCACCAAGGAACAAGCCATAATCATTGACTCACTAGAAGGTCTCACCATTAAAGATTACATAAACAGTCTCTCCAACATTATTGACCCTAATGAAATACGATTTATTTCAAAAATTGCAAACAACAGAGTATGTATTTTCCTAAGCTCTCAAACAATAGCTGACACCCTTACAAACAACCATAAAGTCATTAAAATAAAAGACCATGAATTGAAGCTGAGACCACTTGTAACAAAAGCCAAAAGAATAATTATTTCAAACGTCTGCCCCATCATCCCTCACTCAGTAATAGAGAATGTACTCATCACAAAGAACATCAAATTGGCATCCAAAATTTCATTTGTTAAAGCTGGTATTCCAGGACAGGGTTCTCCCATATTATGAGTTTTCGGAGACAAGTATATGTCTCTCCTGAAGATGTAAGTCTACTAACTGAATCCACTACTGTATATTATGATGGCTCAACATATAGGATATTTTTCACAACTGATGAAATGGCATGCTTTAATTGCCACCAAACAGGGCATTTAGCTGGACAATGCCCCTCACCCAACACTTCTAATCACCATAAGACTACCAATTTAAGTAATGCTCCCATGGAATCTGAACACATTAGTGAAAAAGCCTGTGACATGCCAGATCCAGCAACCAATGGAAAAGACACTGAAGTAGCAGACATACAATTTCACCATGAGCCCATGAAAAAATGCCCACAACTGAGCTTGAAACCATGGAAGAGAATGGTAATAAGGTCTCTACTATACCAAAAGAACTCTTTCATCAGACTCTTCATCACAGATTGAACAAGAAAATAAAAAATTGGTTTATCCTAACATGGAATCAGGAAAACATCCTAAGAAGAAAAAGAAGATGCAAGAAGTAATTGAAGAAAGCATAAATAAAGAAAAGTCTACAACTAAATCACTAGAAGATCTTATTTACCCATTGAAGGAAAAAATTGAGACTAACAGTGATGATTTTCCCTTACCTACAACCAACTGAAAAATTTTATAGATATGGCATCTGGATCCAATAATCCAACCTTAATAGCTAAAGACTTCACAAATGACATTCAATCTATCATTAAAATGATGACAGTTACCTATCCTTTACTTACTGAAAGATCTATAAAAAATAGATTCACAAGAATAATAAATAAATTAAAAAGTTCACAACTACAGGAAGAAGAAACTGACACAGAAATGTCTGAATAAACCCTCTCAATGAAAATTACACAATGGAACTGTAATGGTTTTTATGCAAGATTACCCTACTTGAAATTGTTAATAAAAAACACTAAACCAGAGATTTTGTGCCTTCAGGAAACCAACTTCAAAGAAAATCACTTTGGAAAAATATCTGGCTATAAGTCATCTATTCGAAATAGAAATAGTACGCAAATTGGGAAATTCCTCTACAAACTGCCCTAGAAGCCATTGCGGTCAAGGTAAAAATTAATATTCATATAACTGTTTGTAATATTTATATCCCCAACAGTCAACATTTTGACATCTATGAACTGGATAATATTCTTACGCAGCTACCTAAACCGTATGTAATAGTGGGTGATTTCAATAGTCATAGCAAATTGTGGGGTTCTACCAAATTGGACAGAAGAGGGAAAGTAATTGAAGAGTGGCTGGATAACCACAACAACCTAATCTTATTAAACACTGGCTTGCCTACACATTTTAATATAAGTAATGGTACAGATAGTGCTATTGATCTAAGCCTTGCCTCTAATGATATTGCAGTAAGAATTCTATGGTCTACAAACTCAAACCTATATGACAGTGATCATTACCCCATTAACATTCATATTCCATCTAATGAACCAGTTTCAGAACTTAGGTGCTGGCCTAAATGGATTTTACATGAAGCAAATTGGCAAAAGTTTCAAGAGATTATTAGTTCCAATGTTGACAATCTCATTAAACCTGACAATCTAAACCCACAAGATATAAATAATTTATTAAGTGACTTTACCAATTTAATTATAACAGCAGCTAATGTCTCTATCCCCCAAACAACAGGAAAAATAAAAAGCACCAAGTGCCATGGTGGAATGCAGAATGCACTACAGTTATTAAAAATAAAAAGAGAACCTTTAGAAAATTCAAGAAAAGCAACACATTAGAAAATGGAATAGCATATAGAAAAGCAAGAGCCTTAGCAAGACTCACCTTAAAATCTACTATGATACAATCCTGGCATAAATACACATCCAATATCACCCATCAAACCTCAACAACTGAACTTTGGCAAAAAGTTAAGTCAATCAGTGGAAAAAGTTGGCCTAGTACACCCAATACCTTCATGGATAAGAATGGAAATCAACACTCTGGACCTCAAGCTATTAGTAATATTCTTGCTAACAACTTTGCTGACAACTCAAGTAATAAAACTATGACTCAAACTTCCTGTCTGTAATAGCTCCAAATATCAACTCAAATCAAGAACATATCAGACTGACTCTACGAGATAATGAAGAACAGCATAACCAAGAGTTCCTAATGAGCGAACTTACAGTAGTACTAGACAAAAGTAAAAATTCAGCCCCAGGCCCTGATAGAATTCCGAATAGTTTCCTAAAAACTGCCTAAAGTTGCACATGAATACCTACTCCAATTGTACAATTTTATTTGGAACACTCAATCCTTTCCCAACCAATGGAGAGAAGCAATTGTTGTACCAATACCCAAACCAAACAAAGATCACACCCAACCAACTAACTTTCGCCCAATCTCCCTAACTTGCAATATATGCAAATTACTAGAAAAAATGGTCTGCAACCGGCTGAGATGGATATTAGAAAGCAATAAACAGATATCACCGCAACAAAGTGCCTTCAGAGCATTTAGATCTACCAATGACCACCTAGTCAATATTGATACCGAAATTTGTGATGCTCTGGTTTTGAAGCAACATGTGATGGCTGTCTCACTGGATATCGAAAAGGCGTATGAAATGGTATATAAAGACAGGCTGATTAACATTCTGTCAAACTTGCAAATTAAAGGTAACATCTTAGCTTTACAAATTAAAATTAGAGTCAGAATTCAAGACACAACATCGCAACCCACAGAGTTGACAAATGGTCTCCCACAGGGATCAGTTCTTAGCGTATTACTCTTCATAATTGCCATCAATGAAGTAAACCTGGTAGTCCAACACCCTGTAAAAATATACCTTTTTGCCGACGATATCACCCTGCTCTGCAGTGGAAAAACCTTCAGACAACTGGAAATATAATCCAAGAAACATTAAATAAAATCAATAATTGGTCAGTTAACTCGGATTCACAATTTCGAAAACAAAATCGAATTCATAGTGTTTTCAAGAAGACGCAAGGATCGGAATGAAGGAATTCAACTTAGACTTGGAACTTTTCAACTCAAAAGAACAAGTGTCTGTAAAATTCTTGGTATGCTTTTTGATTCTACTCACTCATGGAAACAACATGTAGCTGCTCTCAAGTTGGAATGTAAAAAGAGACTAAATGTAATAAAAATGTTGTCGTCTATCAAATGGGGTGCACAATCTGAATGTCTAGTCAAAATATACCAAGCATTCATTCAGGCCAAGTTGGATTACGGTGCAGTAGTATATAACTCAGCATCCAAGAGAACACTGAAAATGTTAAACCCAATAATCACAAGCGCATGTCGCTTAAGCCTTGGCGCCTTTAGAACCAGTCCTGCTAATAGCCTATTAGTGGAAACAGGGCAAATACCATTAGTCCTGCGACGTAAAGTTCTCTGTCTAAATTATGCTTACTCAACTTTAAGTGTCCCTCCAAATCCTGCATACACAAATATTTTCAATAACCTAAAAACATATCTTTATGAGGCCCACCCTCAATTCCCACTACCACTAAGAGAGAGGATTCCTAAATACCTGAAGGAACTTAATATTATTGATCCAGTTACCTTACCCAGATGTATGCCTCCCATCCCACCCTGGCGAGATCATAATGTAGTAACAAACATGACCTTAGCAAACAGTCCTCACCTTACTTCTGGTCCCAATGCTAATTTCAAGAATTTAATAACAAGTTTACAACGAGAGTATGTCAATTACTACCAAGTATATACAGATGGTTCTAAAAGTGATGGTAAAGCTGGTTGTGCATTCTATGTTCAGTCTCCCAATATAGTGGAATCGCAACGTCTCCCAGATTATTTTTCCATTTGTTCATGCGAAGCATGGGCAGTCCTTAAAGCCATCGAATTCAGTCTCAAGCAAACAAATTACTTGCCCATTGCAATATTCACTGACTCAATGACGACCCTTAGAGCCATAGAAAATAAACACACAGGTAACCCAATCATACAAAAAATCCAAGAATTTGTATTTAGTCAAGGTGAAAAAGGGACAGAAATCGAATTTATTTGGATCCCATCCCATAGGCAATCGCTGGTAATGAGAAAGCTGATAAATATGCAAAAATGGCTACATCATTTCTAAGTTTTGATTCACAAATTCGTGGCACTATAAAAGACATTAAAAGCTCTTCTGGACATCATGCTTCAAATATTGGGACTCACAATGGAAATTAAAATCATCAAAATTACATCTAGTTAGGAACTCAGTACTGGAACCAGCCCTGCCGAAAATCTGCCTTAAAAGAAGAGAGCAAGTTATCATCACTAGATTACGGATCGGTCATTTTAATCTGAAATATTGTTATATATTCAAAAAGTGCGACCCCAAACCATGCCCTAAATGTGGTGCAACAATATCTACACAACACCTTATCTTAGAATGCCTCGGTATAGCAAAGGAAAGAAACCTACTGAAACTAGAAACTAACCTACATAAATTGTTCAGCTCTGAAGACGGGTGTGCTAAAGTACTAAAGTTGCTAGACATTGTTAACTTAAGTAAGGTAATATAATATAAAATTGAATGTTATTAATTTTAAGTAACAATCTGATGTAATGCAATAATTAAGAAAAATATGGGCTATAATGTTGTAAATTGTTATGTAATTTAAACTATAATGTGATGTATACTTAATTTGATTGACATTGATTGTGTATACTTAATGAATTGTGGACGCCTAATAAGATTGATGTATACTTAATTGCGGTCGTTGATGACCTTTGATGTTAAAAAACGACCTTAAATAAACAAAATAAAAAAAAAAATATATAAAAATTGCAGTCATTGTTGAGAAAATTTGAAAATGTCCATTCTAAAATATCCGTTTCAAATGCGCAGAGCATTGAGTTCGTCCAGATCTATCGGGGAATCTCAGTTTTGGAGAAAATGGTCTAAACTGTTTTACGCACTGGCATTGACTACAGACGGACTTTTACTGAAACCTTTTTTCGGTATCAAAGATACAAAACGTGAATTCAGACCACACAAAGACGGACTTTTACTGAAACCTTTTTTCGGTATCAAAGATACAAAACGTGAATTCAGACCACACAAAGCGCCACACAAAGCGTTAGGGAAAGTAATGTACTACATTTATGAACAAAATTTATACACTTCAATATCAGTGTCGCACAAGGCAAAATCGGCGCATCCCGCAGCAGCTTTAGAATACTATCTCTTTACTATGTAAGTACGTAGCAGGCGAATAAGTAAGAGAATGTTGCGAAAACGTGTTTACGGAACGTGCACGACCATCGATCTCTGCGTTCCTTTTCAACCCACCCTCGGCAGCGCACAGTTCAGACCACACCCCCTCCGTCGAGGGAGCTTGCCGCGCCGCGGCAAGCGCATCTTGTTTCTGGAACGTGGCGGAGTGCAGCGGAGCGAGGCGAATGCCAATGCGTGGCCCGATTGCCTCCTGCTGCTCTGCGATTGCCTTGCCGTGAGCAAGTATTTATTGACGGCGGGCGCGTAAACTTGTTAGATTGTTCTGTAAGCGTAGTGCATGTAACTTCCCCAGAAGCTGGCGCTGTTCCTTCCCCTCTGGAACGTGAGAGCCGGTGCAGTCCTACATGTCGCGTTTGCGAGATATTATCCCTCTGATAGCGAGGCGCTGGCCCAGCCTAGGGAAGCTGTAAGCTCCCGACTGCACTCCAATCATGAGTGATAGAGTAGTGCACGTAAATGTAAGTGTGCATGAGTAAGGAGAGACGATAAGGCAACGAAGAGGGAGGAAAGATCGTGCACAGCCAGTGGCTCGTTTGTTAGGACACTACTTAGGCATTCGCATGGTACTGATTGAAGAAACGTCGGGAAACTACCCGTCGGTTTCTAGAATTCTCTACCAAACAGTGGTTTTACTCGACTCAGCTACGTGCGAGTACCATGTCTCGAAAATTCATCAGTATGGATACTAGAATCCTACGATTTCCCGGACAACGATGCTGCAGATGTAACGATATTGCCGCTGAGTCATTGAATTGATTGATTGCTTTTTAGTGATTCCGGAAGCGTCAATGACTACAGTCATTAGTTCCATAAGTGCATTGCGTGTTTTTTTGCACGGGAGGTGGTGGTGGTCTTCTTCCGCTGTATGGCGAGATCCGGCGCCGACCTACCGTCGGTTAGCGGGGTTTTCCCTCAACGAGGTATTTTCCACCAGCGGGGCACCGCCCCAGTCAGAACAAGTTCTAACCTCCGAACCGGTCTCCCAGCATGTGCGGTAGTGTAGTGATTGATAGTGTAAGTGTATGCTTAAGGAGGTGAGGAAAGGACAAGGAAGGAGTAGGAAATATCGCGGGCAGTCCGTGACCCATTTGTTAGGGTACTGCTCTGGCATTCGCCAGATGTCGATTGGAGAAACCACGGAAAACTATCAATCAGAGCAGCCGACCTCTAGAATTCACCTCCAGACAGCGACTGAATTCGACCTAGCTGACAAGCTAGTGTAGCACTAAGCCACCTCTTCCGGTCTGAGCTATTGAAGTCGGTACGTCTGTTGTGTGGTTGGAGACCCGCTGGATGCACATCGTGTTTCTGGGTCGTGGCGGAGTGAAGCAAAGCGAGTTTCGATCGTCCTCTTCTGCTCCAGTGAGAATTGACTCCAAACGTGTCACCTACATTGATCATTAGTCCCTAAGTCTAATGTATGTTACATCTCAGGAAGTGGCGGTGTTCTTCCCACTCTGTATAATGAGATCATGCACAGACCTACAAGAAGGCCTGCGATGTTCCCCTCCTCCAGGTATCTCCCGCCAACGGGGCACCGCCCAAGCTGGGAGAAGCTGTAGGTCTCTAGACAGGTTTTTTTACTCACGAACAGTAGACTAGCATACATATGTCGGGAGAAAGCTAAATCAGCGCAGCTGGCTTCTAGTATTTTCCTTTAAAAAGCGGCTGAATTTGACCTGCATATGTGGCTCCATAAGTTTCTGGCCTCGACAAGACATCGCTCATCAATCAGAAAAACCTTAAGAGCAGTTCATAGTATTATCCTTAATTCTTTTAATGATATATGTTTGCAGCCTATATCTCTCTGACTTTTGTGGAGAGAGGTACTTCAGTTGGATGCGGTTCGTGAAATCTAAAGGATTTTAGCATCTTCACGACAATGCACCTTTCCTAACTTTTCAGATTGCAAAGAATGTTATGAAGGACTAGGATTCAAGGCGTTGAACCATTCATACTACAGTTCAGATTGTGCACCCAGAGACGTCTACCATGCATCAAAAGTGAAGAAAAGCCTTCGGGACGAGAAACCTTCTAGACGAGTGTGAGGTGAAAGAAGCAGTTTTCACCATTTTCCGTGTAAAAACATTCGGAATATTTTTTCAAAGGTCTAGAAAAGTTAATACATAGATGTGAAGTTCGGGTTGTAGTAAAGGATGATAAAGTTAGGTATTTTTTTCTTTCTATCAAAACTAGAGTGAGGCCAGAAACTTATGAAACAAACCACGTACCTATCGAACCTAGAGTGAACTCGATTACTTACGAGTGGCTAAGGCCAAAAATCAGCTACAGTTTAGAGGATAATCCTAGGAGTGATGTTGCATATCTCACGGTGTTGCTGCTGCGTTATCGCATCCGGCAGCTCTGTTGCGAGGCCGGGGCGCCGCGGTAAGCGCATCTTGTTTCTGGAACGTGGCGGAGTGCAGCGGAGCGCGGCGAATACCAATGCGCGGCTCGATCGTCTTCTGCTGCTCGCACGCGCGGCGCGCACGAGGCGCGAGACGAGCGGCCGCAGCCACCGGAATGCGATTGATGCACCGCAACCGCCGCCCGCCGCTCTGGGGTGGAAGATAAGCCAGTATTCGAGGCTGCGGGATGTTTGATCACCGCCTTCTGCCTGCTTTTTGCATTCGAAAATATTTGAGAGTCTCAATGTCTTTCTTTTTTTTTAACTTTGAGTGTGTAATTTTTATATGATAGATGTTTTAATGTATTTAACTTATTCTCAAAATTTTTCTTGTTTCTCTCTTCTTCTTCTGTTTCTTCTCCCTTTTCCTTAACTCCTCTAGCTTTAAAGTTGGGGTTTGCACTAGTTTCAACACCACCATCGTCTCGCTGGACGACAAGAACGTTTCTTTCCCTGAGATTGGAGAATTAATATTTATGCACCCAGGGCGTTACAAGGGTTCTAATGATCGAGCGGCGATAAAATACCCGAGGGCCAATGCCGGAGGGCATTTTGTCTTTCGAGATCATTACAACCAGTTAATGTCTGCAGTACATATATCATTTTATTTTTTACCTAATTTTATTCATTTAGATTTACTAATTGACTTGTTAACTAGATGTTTACTTGACTAGGTTTGTCTTTTCACAGTTCCTTCCCAAACTTCCCTTTCATAATTTCCTTTCATAGTTCCCTCTCATAATTCCCACCATATGAGAACATGTAGCACCATTCAACTGTTTTTATATTTCCCTCGTAATTATGATCCTTTCGATCCAGATAAGTTATAAAATGTTTATCTAGATTCGTATCAAAGGCATTAACAAGCTATGATGTACCAGTAAAAATAAAAAACTCCTCCTTATTCACTTGTTTTACCCTCCTTCTTCATCTCTCCAACAACATGCCAATAGATAAACTACATTATAACAACTATATTACAGAATGCAAAATTTTAATTTGCATTTTTTTCTAGAAACAATTATGAAACGGGAGATTTCTTTCTTAGAAATCAATAACATAATATTAAATTAATTTTAATTTTCACGTATTTTGTAGTTATAATGTAAAGTATCACCGCAACTTTACGAATTCATTACAATATGCAAATACAGAGAATTCCGTATTATCAGAATAGCACAACTCGTAGCTTATGAGTTTAGAAGCCGTTGCACTCAGGCTCAAATTACAGTCTGCGCGAGGCAGTTTAGAATAAATCATATGTAGACAATCTTGGAATGAGCAACTTTTCTTGTTTCTTTTTATATTATCCCTACGGAGGAAAGACAAAGTAATGCTGCGCGAAAAAAAATGGCAAATTTTTGGCACAAAAACTGTTATTACAGGGCCCTAGTAACACAAATGTGGATCAATACAGTTGCTAAATTAAAAAACTCTAATACGTGGTATAGCCTATATATACTATGTTCTGCCTTTAATACCGAAAAATTGAATGACGGCAAAAGTCTGTCTGTCTGTCCATCTCTTTGTTTGTGAACAACGGCTACATTGCCCCGCAGGTTTTCTCCAAAATTGATATTCCCCAATTGATCTGGCTGATGTGGCGGCCCATTGAATTTGAAACCAATATTGCAATTTTGGGGAAATTTCTGCTTTGCATGAAGCCCCTAGGACATTTTCCTATTCTTTCAAGATGATGACTTCATCACTTTTTATTACATTTTGTTGAAGGACGTTCAAGAGAATGGTGCAGGTCTAACAGTCGTTGAAAACCCTAATGTTTCGAAAATTGCAAAAGTTCAAAATTCTTCTGGAGTTACAATTAAAATTTTAAAGAAAGGGTTTTTACTCCAATGACATCTGTTCTTTAAAGATAGATTTTGAAATTAGGTCACATACAATTCTTCGAAAATTTGAGTACTTTTTGCGTCATTTTGCATGAAAATGTGGGGGAGAAAGTACGTGCTACTTTAGCACCACTAGTTTCTTAAAAAATATTGAATATAAATAAATATAGAAGTCACTAGAGGAAAAAGCTCATGAAAGGAAGCCTACTTTATTTGAACTTCTGAAACATCAAAAATTGAAAAAATATGTATAGTTTTTTTCCAACCTGCAGTGTTCCATTTGGTTACGAGTTTTCAAGCAATGGCCGAATAGGTTATAAGTTGTCGGTTAGGATACTCTATTATAATGTTACCAATAATTCGAAAAAGATTGTCCGCGACTTCATCCGCGACTTCATCCGCGACTTCATCCTCATCACCTCGTGGAGAAATTCATTCATCCTCGTCACCCCTTGCTCGGAATTCGTAGATCCAAAAGCAATCTTTAAAACTTAAATTACAAAATTAAAAACCCTTTTGAAATAACAATATTAACGGTCGTGAGTCCAAGTCGTTGCAAAAAATCCCTAATAGTTTTCCAGAAACTACTTTTTCAGTGAACGCCTCGCCCACTTACCAGCAGCACGTTTTCACTTTCTCCCTCGGGCTCATCCACATCATGGCTCACTCACCTTCCTCGTCTCCGAAGGCCGCCCTCGTGAAGTTACAGCCAAGTTGTTGGGCTAGGAGGGGGGTGAGAGGGGCATCGTAGAAGCCGGAGATTAACAGGCGAAAGCCGCCTGCCAGGACCTCTCCCCCCCAAGAGACTTCCCGTGCAACGGAGGAGGCCTAGTCTCGTCGCAGGGAGAGGAGGCACCCCCTCTGGAGAGCGGCTCCAGACATAATCCGCACGCCAATGCAAATGTTTGAACCACGCGCACCTGCCCTCTTGCGTTTTGTTCAGTCACATAACGAGACGGCCTAGATCCAAATTTATTTAGATGATTCTTATCTAGTGACAAAAATATCACGTGGACTCTTGTTGGCATCTTGTGGACTCTGTTATTTATATTGTTATTTAAAGACGTACGAGGCCATTAGTTATCAGTCAAAAATTTTGTTTTCATAAACAACTTTTCTGTTTTCTTCCTGCACCTCTGATCGCTTACTTGCTTGATTGATTAGTGATTCCAAGTACATCATCTGTTCAAGTCATTTGTTTTTTAAGTGTAGTGCATGTTTTATCGCGGGAGGTAGTGGTGATCTTGTCCCACTGGCTGGCGAGATCCCGCCCTTACCTACATGTTGCCTCTCGAGGTTGCCTGCAATCCGTATCTGCCACCAGGGGGAACACCGTCCCCTGGAACAAGCTCTAACGGCCGGTTTCAACAAATGCTATTTTACGTATGACTTAGTAAAGCCATCCTTAATTTTATGACGCGTTTTTAGTTGTGCTTTGTCGTTCGTCGTTTCACCACCCTCTTTAAAGCGATGCTTAGAGAAGCGTAACTTAAATAAACCCGAGAATTGGTTGGCAATGCTGGAACCTGGTGAACCAGCCAGAGACAATAATCAACCTCGTTTGTTTTGGTTCTGCCTTGTACTTTGGTGCAAAGAGGTAATTTTATTGATTTTTCGTAATTGGGAAAAGACACCGAGAAATGTTCATCGTTGGAGAAAGAAGTGCTCATAAATGTACTAGAAAATTTACACATCTATTAGAGAAAATAAAGTTACAAATGGAACAACAAATGACAAAAATGAAGCATGGGATAACATTTAACACAATTTTAAAGCAAAAACTACAAGATAAAATAAAACCTACAATAAATCAAGTGAAGATGGTCAAGTTTAGGTGAGAAAGGAAATGCAATAAAAATTACTGAATGTAAAACATCGAAGTTGACCGTAGCTACCAGATCAGGTAAATATAACCTATACAACACTACTTGTTAGACAGAAATTGTTACTTGCAAGACAGTTACGTACCAAATTATTGAAATGCTTATATCGTTAATAATTAACTAAGAAATAAACTTGTAAATTCCCATCGGTCTTCAATTAACCCTTAATTCCTCGCTCTATGTTTTGTCACACAGGTACCTGCGCGGGTACCTGTGTCCGCCAAGCCAATTTTGTTGGGCAAGGCCTGAGTAATGTTTCGATACAATTTTTTAACTCTACAAGGCCTGAATAATATTAATATATTTAATATATATATAATATATATATAATATATATTAATATAATAATAAAACTTTGCTCATTAGTCTTCAAAACAATGTTTGCATTTGATGACTTTAAGAATATATTAGTAGCATGCAAATTTGTTGAGTCAGTAATTAGTGAGTGTAGTAATAATTGTAGTAGTATGTTTTTTTGCTCTTCTGCGAATGTAGCAGTGATTTCTTTATTTCGTTGGTCGTTATTCTCGATCACGTCTTCCAGGTTTTGTAAATTTTCTAACAACCGGTGTTTTATTTCACTAAGTAATTTTGTCTTTGCTAATGTAAAAATATGCTAAGTAAGTACAAAATATGCCAGCGCGAGTAACTAATGGTTATCTCCAAAACATGTAGTGTTGTAACCTTTGATAGGTAAAATCAGGTGCCAAAACCTCGTATAGAACTCTTCAAAATATTCGTACTATTCCCCTATCCACCTCGGTCTACGAAAGGCTTCTCAAAGCTCTCAACGTTTTCACAATTGCGGAGCTATCACTATCGCTATCACTAAAAGAAACACTCCATAATACGCTCGCTATTTTGACTGTTTTTCAGCCGTAAAGCACGACTTAAAACATAAGTGTAGCTGAGAGGTGTGCTTAAAGGTAAGTCGAACTTATTGTTTAAGTTTGCCTTAGAGGGTATGATGAAACGGAAACGTCTCGTAAGTTATCTTAAAATTCTTAAGACAAACTTACAATTTTAAGTAATTGTGGTGAAACCGGCCATAACCTGGTCTCGCAGCATGTATGGTAGTAAGAGGGAGAATAAGTAAGGGGGTGAGGTTAGGACGAGAAAGGGAAGTAGGCGTGCAGTCAACGACTCGTATATTACGGTACTGCTTCGGCATTTGGCTGATGTTGATCGGAGAGACCACGAGAAACATAACCGAGACGATTCAGCCCAAATCTATATGAGTATGTCTTAACTAGTCACAAACACTTTGCGTGAAGTCTTGTGTTCGTCTCATGAACTGTTATTTGTCTTGTTATTTGAAGAAGTTTGTTTCAATTGGCTTCACATCAAAATTTTCTTTTCGTAAACAAATTGTTTCTACATTTCTGAACGCAATTTAAATGAAGCTTTAAATATTCTTGAGCCGCATTGAATTCATTCTGTGATAAAAGGCTTCAATCCGTTATTCTACGACACAGAGTAAAAAACATGTCACCGTACTATAGCGGCATTTCTTACACTAACATTCGTCGTCCTCTGTAAGTACTGCAATAGTACTGATGTTGATGTAATCCACACTTCATATTATTAAGAGAGGAGGAAGATTTTTCATATAGGGTTGAAATAGTCTTTGCTATGCAATTCGTAGTTATCGTTCTCGTGTTCTTGACATACCTGTTTAAAGCCGTCCAGACCTCCAGGTGAATTTTGTATACGTCTGTCATGCATTGAACCCGCACTCAAGAATCGTGTTACCATTCAACACGTGGGTAAGGTTAGGTAAAGCATTGCTTATATTATCGATAATATAGATCTATGAGTTTCATTTAATCATCTGAAATTTCAGAACGATAACTGTTATGGAAACGTATAGATAAACAATTTTTAATTTACGAACATTAACAAATTTAGATTAAGGTAACATTTACAAAATTTATGGTTAGCAATATTGCTACATCAACTAATAATCAATACATTTTTAACCAGAATTGCAGATTCTTGCCTTTGTACACTACTTCAAAAAAAAAAAGATTATTTGAAAAACAAATCGACTTTATACACCCATAACTTTTGGAATTTCCAGTTTCACACACAAATTCTTTTTTGCATGCAAATTTAGTTTGTATAATATTGTGGGTCAACAAACTCGAAAATTAAAGATTATGTATTTTGGTAATTTAGTTTTCAAAAAACTGCACTTTGAATTCGGGTGTGAAAACACTGATATAAAATGCAAATGACCATGAGACTCCATGCAAACAACTTTTTCTTTGATATATTTACTATTAGGAGAAACATATTTCTTATGTTAGAATGGATTTTCAAGTGAGATTTCAGTTATTTCTGAAGTTCGTTTAAAATGCTCAGAAACACTAATTTTGTGTATACAAAACAAGGTCAAAAGTCAAACATATGCACTATATATGATGCTTATAACTTGTTTTACATCACATTAAACAAGTCAAAAAAATTGTAGACCAATCGGAAGATTTCATGCTTTTTTCGACCGATTTCACGTGGAATTACCCATATCCATTTTGTTAGTAAAGGAAATGTAGTAGAATTGTGTGATAAGAATTAAGGATTTTATAATCCCAAGTCACTGTCATTTACAAGCAGTAAAACAAAGTACTTCGAACGAGCACACGAGAGCAAATAATAAACTTTCTGCGTAGAAATTCACGCTTATATGTTTGCTGACAAAGTTGTAGAGAACATAAAGCACAATTTGACGACTTCGTCATTTTCCAGAGAACCAGCGCAAAGCGTTGTGACTAATTAGTACCACTCAAAAAAGCTGGAGATCTACTTGCCTTTGGCGGTTAAAGAGATTTTCGTCTCCTCGTAGCAGCGTTTAAAACTCCAACATCAAAGAGAATGGTTTGAGATAACACAAGGATATTTTATTCTCCAATGAACTTTAAAGAATGTACAACCATAGTGAATATTTTATAGAATAATTTAAATATATTTTTGTGCGATATATTCTTAAACAACTTATAATAATCGATAAAGAAATATATTTCATAAATTCACGAGACAAAGGTTTCAAATTTAATAATTTATTGCAAAAAGTATTTTTTTTAAATAACGCTACTTCTACTCTTCTTACTCTTCCTGCTCCTCCCACTCTGTTCACTCCTTTCTCTCATTATTGTCCTCCCACTCACTCCGTTCCTTCCGGCTCCGCTCTCTCCATCCAATCCCACATGGCCTTGTCATTCTGTAAACCATGGCAGTAAAGCCACCTAGATGCATTGGGATTGCACTTAACAAAGCGCATTCTGATGTAACACTATGAATTGAATTACACTAGTCTTGATTCTTGACCGCTCAAAAATGATCATATTCGTGCCTTTAAAATCAGTTACTGAAGAGTTTTTGAGGTTTCTATGGCACACAGAAACAGGAATATTTGCAATTTATATAATACATTAAGTATTTCTAATATTTCAATTATCTTGTGCAGAAATCCAGAAGAGAACAATAGAAGGCGTTAGGAAATGTAGAAGGGGGCTCGAAGTACCTTGAGAGAAGACTCATGGGACAGTTACTTGATGATGGATGACGACCCAGGGCAGCAAAATGTGACATAAGACGAACCAAAGGCGAAGTGGGGGCGTAAGTGAGAGGGACGGCGGAGTATGTCTAATAGAATCGAAGTCGTAGAGAAGAAGGCAATGAAGAACACACAAGGTGAGAGTGCCTCCGGGAGGTAAATGCCCTCTTCCAAAACACATTATTTGCAATATTAACGATAAATGTCGTAATAAGACCTTCTTGAAATACCCCTTACATGAACTTCTTGTCCGACTTGTGACCCACGGTGCTACTTATTGTGGCCCAAGAATGGCTATTAGTCAAAAGTGAAAGACCCTGCAGTCCATGACGAGCGGGAACATGTATTAAGTGCACGCGCTCTGCCGGGATCAACGTCCCCTTAATGTAAAATTAGGTTAAGTTTAGATTTAAGATTTTTTCTAGTTAATTCATCAGTTCAAAATCATCCCAGTGTGTTTTAATACGATATGCATAGTCTGATATCACAGATAATTCCATCCCTCTATCCCGTTTCAGAGCAGCTAGGAAACTACCGAGATCAACAATAAGGAGAAATCAGGTGTCGATCGCTCACATAATGAAAATGCGGCCCGTAACCACGTTAAAGGTTTTAGTTGTGGCCCTTGAGGCATTGCAAGTTGGACGCTCGTACATTAAACTCTAAGCAGGTTACCTGCAGTACTCATATTACAAGGGTTAAAAAAAGAAAAATGTTCCAAAATTACGTGCAGTGAGACAACCTGGACAGGCGGCTAAAAGCGTGTACCGACTGAGCGCTTCGGTCCGAATGGTCACGGGTTCGAGTCCCACCTTGGACTTGGTTGTTGCCTGTCCTTTGTCTCTCATGTATTGTGACCTCTACTCAGGCTGGGTGTGAAATGTTCATTGATTCGGGGCTCTCCCTTGAAGATTTCGTAAAAATAACATCAATGTCGTAGTCACAGAACATTTATAATTGGTCGCTTCCTTGAGCATTTACCAAGATACAGAATGTCATTCCATAAACACCCATAACAAAAAGACTAAACATTGTACAATATAAAAAAACAAAAAATAACCAAAGAAAAACAACAAGTTTCCTCAAATATAAACAAAAATTTGTTTTGTTCTGGAGACAATCATTTTATTCATTTACTAGTTTTCTTATGACTAAAGTAAGAATTGAACATTAGCACTAATCAGACTTCAAAAAAGTAAAGAATGACAGACAGTGATATAATGTTTAATCAATATTATCACATTTCTTATTGCACTATCAAACTGGTGCTTAAGCATTAAAAACACAAATTGAATTATTAATTTTTTTAAGTGCAGCATTCGTTGCAGGTTATTTTTCTGTTAAATGCCCCTTAAAGTACATCTCGCCTTGAGGACAAAAAATTAAGCATGTGACTGTCTCTTCAGAACACTGTTCAGTGTCTGTGTCAACACCATAAAGACATTTAAACTAGAAAATAAACTACAAATGACAAAACATGTTATCTCAGAGATCAACATGAACCTATTATTAAATTACAAGTGTTTAAATGTTGTGCTGAAATCAGTGTAGAAATGTAACACATTCTGACTCTTATATCATACTAAATCTTCTACATGATCAGTACAACATGATAAATCATCTAGTCTTGTACACTTTAAGAGAATGCTACAAGCAAAGATAAATCATAAATATGAATGTGTCATAACATAACATTCTTAATTTTAATCAATGGATAATTTGCAAAATGCATTAAAGTAACATAATAAATAAAATAACATTCTGTAATAATCTTCTTTTGTTCGGAAGAAAATGGTATGCACCACGATTCGTCCAACAAGACTGCCCTACCCCGAGCTTTCACATTGGGAAGGCTGCGCACACTTTGTTGCAGATCACCTGGTCTACGTGCCATTGCACAAGTCAACTCGGTTTGTAAGTGCCAGCATCTGCTTATCAAAAATGAATTCTTATTATAGTGATTATTCTCTCTATTGTAGTGATTATTACATCAGCACTGACACAAGCTTCTTGCACTATATTCTTTTAAATATATATCTTTAAATAAATAATTTGAATATTTATAGTTTCAATTTAAAAGAAGCTGTGTCTTTCCAACACAGTACATTCTATCAACAGAAGCACTGATTACAACCTATAATGTATAAACAAAATGTACGCAAACAAATGTACGTAAATGTAGTAAACAACATACCTCTTTTCTCAAGATAACCTCACTCCTCGACGTCTGACCAACGACAAAAATCTCTCGCCTCCCTCCTGCTCCCGTGACGTCACAACGGACTGTAGGGGACTCACCCCTACCTCCTCCTCACCCCTCTTGCTGGAGAAGCTGGTGTCGTCAGCGGCGGCGGCGGCGGAGAATTTGTATGTCGAATATTTGAATGGTCACAGTATATGTTCTTGTGAACTACCTCGCGTTCTACTGATCTCAGATCAAAGGAGCCCGCTAGTCTGTTGGTGTCTAGTGGATGGTCGAATATGCGTCGCATCGGCATGTAGAAGGTATCGCCTTTTATCTAGATAAAAGTCATAGGGGAAAAAAGGTACTCAGAGTTGCCGTAGACATTCCTTGGTACATGTGCAAAACAAATTATCACAAAGACCTAGCCATAGAACCTGTCCTAACATATCAAATATTTATCATACATTTTTCTAAAATCTATCCACAGTTTTTGGCGATCTCATTTCAATTTAGGTATATAGCATTCCTTAGATCCCCGTTTACGCAATTGACTTCTTTTCACATCATCCGCAAACTACCTGATATTAGATAATTAAATAAACTCCTCCCATCAACAGGCAACATAATGCACTCTTCCCTCTTTAAAACCCTAATTGCTTACTTCTCATATTAGGGGGGTTGCCGTAGTCATTACCTTCACATTATCTTCGTTTGAAAATGCTTGCTCCTAACAACTGAGAATCCGCATGGCTGAGCGGTATATTATTGCATTTTACAATTAAAAATAAAGAAATAATACTACGATTCTGGAAAAAATGTGATTCACTTTGGTATCTGGAAAATAATTATATATGAGTAAAGTCATTTTTCCAGCATCCCTGAATATTCAATACAATTACTTTCGTATATATGGGATATTTGTATTATTTAATAATACTATTTGAAAACACGACCAAATCTCTAAACGTACACAAATTAACTGTTTCAGGAATTAAATAACATTCAATTTGATAAGAAAAGATTCAAAAATGTCTAGTGAATATCTGAAATTGTCGTCGATGAGAAATTTCTTTGGAATATTCGGAATTGTCGTTAATGAGTTTATATATTTAATCTAACTCTGCGATTTATTCATTAGAATCATTTAAACGACAGCTCATTCTCCAAAACTATGGTCAAATTTTGAAATTCTATTCAATATTTAACAAAAGAAAACTAACTTCGTGCAAAATATGAACAGGAAGCGGAAAGAGAATGTGTATATTCAAGTATTTAGGGGAAATTCCACCAATGCGATAAGGAAATTTTCACATAATTCCCCCTAATACTTTCCTCGTGACGTTTGATAGATTAACTTGAAATATAAATGGCTTGAGCTGCAAAGAGTTATCAAGAAGATAAACTCGAGTAAAAACGTAAAATGAAACACAAAAATTGACTTATAACCAACAAAAAACAAAAGACAGCAACTTAAAATTATTATTAGTTTAATCAAATATTAAGTTTGAAAATCCGTGAATAAGTAGATAACCATTTACAAAATATATAAAACTCAGAAATACATGTTTAATGTTTATGATCATAACATACTGTGCACAGGAATAAGATCAGTAAGTCCTATTTGGATACCAAGAAAACTTACAATTATTTTTAGAACTCTAAAATAGAAATTAAAATCAGAGAGTTTTCAGACCTAATTTTCTTATTCTTTATGATTCTCTCACGAGCAAAAAACACTCACTATTAAAGATATATTGGTCAAGAAGGAAAACAACAGAAAACGAGAAAATCCAGAAAAAATCTTGGGCAGGTACATTAATGATGAATTAGCAATGTCTCTTTACGGTAGAATACCAAGGTAATGAAAGATAAGACGGCAGAACATACTTCATCAAAATCACTTGGCTAAAATTCCGGTTATCCATAACCAGACAAATAACCCCCGATTCGCAAAGCGTTGCCAGTGTCAAACGATCAATTCAAACGCCGGCAAAGGAAAGAACTCGGCCTGAAGCGAACAGCGCACTGATGGAGCGACGAGAAGCCTTGAGAACCGGTACAACGGCTTAGACGAGCAGGCGGTGGCCCCGACGGCGAAATAAATATTGCAGCAGCGCAGCCTTCGTCTAATTAGCGCGTAATTAAGGAACTCTTTGACCCGGGCGGCGTCCTAGCCGCCACACCACGCCAGGCCGCGCCGCGCGCGTCCTAGCGGCCACGCAAAAAACCAGCGCCGGAGGTGCTGGGGCGTTCGTAGCGTGGGATGAGGCGCACGGGGTGAAGGGCCCCTTCAGAGGGAGGACGAATGATGGACGATGTGGTGAAGGGGATGGCAGTGCAGGATTTTTGACGACATTGTAGAAGTGACGGAAAAAAGTGATGGTGAGGTGGCTGTGGTGCTTGTGGTGGAGGGGGTAGTAGTGTAAGTGGTTGTGGTGGTAATATTGCTAGTACTGATAGTGGAGGTAATACTGGTGGTAGTAATGGTGTGTCAGCGACAGTGATGGCTGTGGAGTGTTGGTAGTGTTGTTGGTGTTGTTGATGGTGGTGGTGGTGGTGGTAGAAGAGGAAGTGGTAGTGGTAGTGGTGATGTTACAGTTGTACATAATAGAAATATGAAGTACGAGGAGGAAATGTTGAACGTGGTTCTGAAAAACACCGACATTAAGATAATTTAGAGATAACATAAAATATATTTTGTAAAATATAATTAAAAGCATTTTAACAATATTTAACACACTATTAACACACTATCTTTTGGGCCTTTCCAACTTTATGAAACAACAGAATCCTTTTTCCATCTTCATCACCATCATCGCCGTCATTATTTTTGACGCAAGAACTCGATTGGTGCTAAAGCTTGTCTACCAAGATGCATCCACTTTCCTTCAATATATGGTTTACTAGTAGTATGACAATATTCCAGAAGTGATTGAAAAAAGTGACTGAAGTGGCTGAGGTGCTTGTGCTAGAGGTGGTAGTAGTGTAAGTGGTTGTTGTGGTAATACTCGTGGTAGTGAAAGTGGTAGTGATAGTGACAGTGATAGTCATTGTGGTAGTGGTAGTGATAGTGGTAGTGGTAGTGATAGTGGTAGTGGTGTGATAGTGGTAGTAATAGTAGTAGTGGTAGTGGAAGTGATAGTGGAAGTGATAGTGGTGGTAATAGCACATAATAGTAGTGATAGTTGTGGTGTTAGTCTATATCTTAGATGACCCTCCAAACAAATGACACCAGCCGAATCACCATGCTTGACTCGTACCGTCAGCATGAGCGCAAATGGAGTCCGAGGCGGTTCCTCGCATCCTAGCTTCTTGCGATCTGTGCTCCTCCCTCCGCCACTCGGAGCCGTTGGAAGGCCTAGCGTGAATTTCGCTTCTTGCGGTCGACCAAAGCCGCGTTCCGTCAACTAAAGGGTGCCATTCCTCTCTCTTAACGAGGCCGCTCCGCTAGTGGTAGCGTTTTTTGTTCACTCTGTCGTTGCCTTCACTGAATGTGATTTGTGTTCCCTCTTCATTTGCGTTCGGGCTGAGAACAAGGGTAAGACGGTTAAGTGACCTGTTTCGCATTTCGCGTGTCGAATGTATATATTGAGCCATCGCCATTATAAAACCGGATGAGTTAGCTCAGCAAAATCACTGTTACCTCAGCAGCGTCTCTAACCGCAAGGTCCTGGGTTTGAGACCCGTCGGTGGAGGAATTTTCGACACTAGCTAAATAGCAAAGTAGGGTTCAGCCACTGACTGGACAAATACAAGTAGTTTTCTGTGAAATTTCTGATCAGCTCAAGAAGAATTCCCGAGCAGCATCTCACCGAAAATATCATGGTTCGCGTGCGATCTTTCCTCTCTCATTGTTGTCCCCACCTCTCCCCCTGCAAAACACACAATTTCACTAATATTCCCTACTCTATCACACATTTAGGGAGACCAGTTCGGTCGGAGCTTTCCCTGACTGGGACGGTACCTCGAAAAACCCACTAGCCTTCGTGTGGGTCGGCGCCTAACCTATCATTCCATGGGAAGTGATATCGCCATCTCCCAGGATACAACTTGCACAACACGTACGGGACTGAGATTATAGAAAATTGATGCTGCTGAAATCTCAAACCGCCAGCACTCAATTACGCGAAAATGAAATGATCTATTCGCAACAAATTCTTCACCTTGAATATCTTAAGATTTAGAGTAATTGAAGGGAAAGAAGTATGAAACAATTGTTAGAAATTGTTCGGTCTATTCGTGAATGAAAAATAGTACAAGTTAGTTATACTCATATCGAAGCCTACAAATAAGTATGCTAGTACTGTATAACGAGCATATGCGTCTAAACTAATTGTGCTGGTAAATGTAAGCGGTGTTTGAGAAATGTGGGTGTGTGGGTGAAGCGTGTACACGAAAGTCAGTGTAAAGTTTTAGATATTCAGAATGCTTACTTTGAAGTGACTTTACGTTCTTCCACATGATCCCAAGTAATCGTGTGAAATAGTTAAAGATTACCAAGTAAACCAGAGGAAAATTCTCATAACGAATTTTTTCTCCTCTTAGTAATATTACTAAATACCTAATCACATTTATTAAAAGTGCATAACTTCATTTAAAGATCTAAAATTGAAGAATAAATTTCATAGAGAAAGAAATTTCTGGTTTTAATATTTGAGGTTTAGGAGAGATTCGAAAATAAGTTTGAACTTTTACAAGAATGTACTTTTCAATTACTTTAATAAAAATTAGAATTATAGCATAGTTATAAAAGCCCTTCCTTTAATTCGGCAATAAAAAATAAAGATAAAATTTGCAGATACATTCCAGAACATTTAAAAAATATCAAAATAAAAATATTTCTCAAATAAATACCGTAATGTTCTCAAGAACGGCATAACTAGATATTAATCCTGACGTATTTAACAAGTTTCAGGTCCAAGCTTATATTCTGACAAGTTATAAGTGACACATGGATCCATACAGATCTTACGATTTTCGGTGCCAAATTGGTACCAAACTACCACTTCTTGGCCATCTGCACCAATTTTAATTATCTTTGGAACGACTATACTGACCTTAATCGTACTATGTCAGTACTGTTCTTAATCCAGGCGTGTGCGCGAAGTGATAGCTCGAAAGAATATGAAACTAGGCTTTTTATGACCAAAAATTTGAAATAGTATTGTTGATGTGATTCCAATACTTAGGGAGGAAAAATAAGATTAACGGGAAACCTTAAGAAATTTTCGTTCAATAACGTTAGTAATGCAGGTACGTTCGTACTATCAGGCGACTTCGGATTCAATTTCTTTCAGCTCTTGAAGATAATCAAGCATTTTCTTATCAGAAAGTTTTTCGGAATACCAAGAAAAGAACGATTATGAGGGAATGATCCTCGTGTGCTTAATATTGCAGAAACGCAAACTGAAATTTAGAATGCTGTGGATACAAGATAGTGAAGGATTGAGAAGAAAATATTTACTACTCAAAAGTAGGTTTAGTGTTTTTAATAAGCACAAAATATATACGCATGACAGGAAAAAAATATTAAATTTAATCCACATGACTGTAAATTCTCGACGGAACGTAAATGGCACTTCACGACACATTCAATGCTTATTGACTGTGACTGATCAACTACAGTGTTATTTATTTCACTGCCACATTCTTTATCGTTACATGAATTAAACAATGAAGAAAAGATAATAACGCTGATTTATTGGCATTATTGGAAAGAAGTGGTCAATACCTGATGTTCCCAAAACGCAACACTAGGCATATATGTGTTGGTCAATTAAATCTGTTCCAATGAGGGTTAAGATTGGTGCAAGTGGAGATCGCAAATCAATTTGTATATATGGATGGAAGTTCGCGTGGATGTAAGGTTTTAGCTTAACTTTGTCGGATGAGAAGCTTTTGCGCTGAAACTTGATAAACACGTCAGTGATAAACTTGATAAACAACATCGAGGTGTGCCGATCCGAAGATCATTGAGATATGAGTATTTTAATTTTGGGGGTAGGTACTTTACATGAAGCTGCTGTGACATTTTCAACATTTTATGGAAAGTAGGTGAAACTTTTATGATTTTTGCTCTTATAGAAGAAAATGTATTTATAAGTATGGAATAGTTCCAATTTTCATTAAAACTTTGACATTTAGAAAACTATAAAATATTAATATTCGAAACATTACAGGTTTTCGTTTAAAAAGGATTATGAGCTTTGTATTCGATTTGATTTCGAGATTTTTGCTTCAAATAAAAGACAGGGGGTCCCAGATGTTTTATTGCTGCCTCTTAGTATCCTTTTATAGTATAACATTATTTAAAAAACACATTAAATTAATAAAATGAACTCTAATCAGGCGTCACTTCATTTCATCGTTTCATGGAAACCGATCCGTTGGAACAATCTGACATTGCCTCTTCAAGAAAATACGGGAGGATGAGATTGTTAGCGAAACGAAGATTAAAAGTTTTTTTAGTTCGAAGATATTTTTTTGTATTTTTAAATGTAAATATAAATGAACAGAGTAATAGAAATGAAACGTCAAGCAATGTTTCCTCTCATAAAACTATTTTAATTGTAATAATTTGTGATATAGTACTTTTTAAATTATTGCGAATAGCAGAATTTTCTGAAGTAGCCCAGGACATGTCCACACGTCAGGAAATATAAAATATTTTAATTACACTTTCAGAAACGTGTACAACTCTATGAATATATAAAGATCCAACTTTTCAACCCATTTTTCAATCAAATTTATTGTTGTGGTGCAACATCACGAAGAATAAAATTTTAGGTGTGCCTCGCCCACTAGTTCCCTTTTCACCCGAACTTGCCTTTTTTGGTCATTGAAAATATTTCTATGAACATTTATAGCCAATATTATAAATAATGTGTTCTCTAAGTTGTATTTAATTGTGGATAATATTTTTTGAGAAAAAGTACATTCATTACGAAATAATTTCATTATCTGAAAATCCGAATTGAAATAATCTATACTTTCCAGCGCCGCGAAAGATCTTCCCCAAGCAAACATTTCTGAATGATAATGGTACCAGAGAACAAATTATATGAGAAAACCCAGTGCTAGCAATGTCTGAACAGTAATTTAAACAAGCGAAAATAAATTACAAATAATATGCTAAATAAGAAGCAATACTTCACTGCAGAATCAAATAATATCTGACGACGCTTCAACATAATAAGACTTTTAAATTAGAATTGAAGCTACATGCTAAAAATAAATTAGAGGAAGAGGGATAAGAGAAAAAAGAAAGCAAATATTTAGCGTTGCTATTTATATATTATAGAATGTATTTAAACTAAAAAAAATCCATAATTTGACCCATTTCAAAGATACCTCCGACATGTTTACGTGTCTCTTACGTCACTCTAGTTGTTGGCCTACCCTCGTATTTGCTTGTTTATTACCCCGGTCGATTTTTCAGTGTTTGTACTACCGATTTTTTATTAGTTCAGAGAGCTAATCCCATTTTCTGATCTATCTGCACTCTGTAGTAATTATAGTAATTAGGTCTCAAATCACCATTTTGCCTATATCTACTCTCGTAACTCCAGCCGTGAATATGTCAATTAATATCTGAATTATTAGATTGATGCTATCTATCGTGATACCTGTTTGCAATTTGCTTCTCACCATCCACATTTCAATCAACACTGTAAATGGTTCTTCGTATATAAAATATTAGTTTCAGTGGACCAAATTTTTCTTTCAATTATTCATTTAATTACACATTGGGCCATTCTTCTTAATCTCGGCAGCAATTTTAAACTTGCACTTGTCCTTACAAAGATGTCACACACGAACATTTTTCTTTTCCTTGTGGCAACAGCATCATTATGTAGTTGATCAATTCTGAAGGGACCTCTTCATTTCAATATTCTGAGGTTCTTTCATTTACCAATCTTCACAATTAAAATTCTATAATATTTTTTCCTTTTCTGTTTTTTAGAGAGCTCTCACGTTTTTATTTCATCCTGTTTTCTATTATTTCTGTCGCTTAGGATTTTTATTGATATGCCTCGAGTAAGTTTTATGGAACTAGCCCACTGTGTTTTTCTGTATGTATTATTTCATAAAATGTTGGTATTCGAAATAGTTTGAGGATTATTTTTATAAATTATAAGATAAATGTTCTCACGAACGCTACCAGAGCTATTGGTTCAGTCACTTATTTACAACTTAACTATTCGTACGTTAATTTTCCTTGAGGTGCTTAAAATGTTTACGTTGTGGACATTTGATAATACGTGTTTCATATTGTTCAAGAACTCAAGACATAAATATATGTAATACCACTCTACAGAATAAAGTCATTCTCTTTTTAAAGGGATTTAATGATCCAATACCTGTCACATTCAATGTCTCCGATATTTCTTGGGAATGGATAGTATCGAATTACCAACTTTTGAAACGCTTAAATTCATCAGACGTTTTTTAAAAGAACACATTGAAATATTACTATATTATCAATTGGTAATTACAGGCAACATGTTTTTTAGGAAAGAGGAACTATTTACAAGCAAAGAATCTTGATTGATTCATATCTAGAAGCAAATCAATTTAGCCAAAAGCAAGTAAGCAATTCAGTGAAATCCTTCAATACATATTAGATTCAATATTTTTATTCCATTTCCTACCATGAATTTTCCACTGAGATTAAATGTGTTCTCGTAAAGAAGTCGTTCTCTTCTCTGTTCGAAATCTTCGCCCAAGAGTTTGAAACTCAAACGTGAGAAAGTAAACTGCCGAGTCGTGCACGGAACTTCAACTTTGGGTTTGCCTGCTCTTGGCGCCTTTTCGCTGAGTCTTGTGTGCGTCGTAGATCACACAGCCACCGTTGCACGTCTGCTCGAAACTGACCAGTAGCAACAACGAGCTGTTTCTCTGTTACGTCATCCACGTTTGTCCTTTATCTAATGTTGTTCTTGAGAGAGTTATCGCTCTTGTGTAAACAGAAGACACAATACAGTATAGGAAGTATAGCATAGTATAGTATAGAATAGGACAGCATAGCATAGTGTACTATAGTGTAGATCCTAAATATCATATTCCCACAAATTCATTCCAACTGCCATCTTTCGGCAGAAGCATTATCTTCCATCATATGTCAGGCGTTTTATACGCAGTTTTGCAAAATACTTCACCCTTACGTAAAAATGAATCAGTAAAACTTGATCTGAAAGGATACAGTAATAAGTCGTAATTCACTTAACTCAACAATTTTCACCTCTGAAGTTTCTTCACACAGCTCTTACATTCCCTCTGGATAAGTCTGTTGTCTGCAAGCCAATTGCAAACACGAGTTAGGAAGAATTTCATCACATGTTACTCTTCAATCAAAACCAAAGGCTACACTGCTGATTCTTACATCACCGAGTCTAAATTGTATTATCTTTGCTAGACCATCAAATACGGACAATGATATCTCACTGTTAAATATTCACGCACGCCTAATGTATTTACATTAAATTTCTATCATCTGACATCCTGATTCCTGCTCCTTACGGTGAGTGGAGATGGACCTCTCCAATCCATATTCCAACTGTTTGCTGACGTTTAAATTATCAAACACGATTTCTTTCACCTCCAATTCCCATTAATTAAACCAAAAACCAAAAAAAACCAGTAAATCCACCATAGCAACACACCAGCAAAACCACCAAACCAAAACCCCGCAAAACCACTAAAACCAGCACAACGACTAAAACCAGCACAACGACTAAAACCAGCACAACGACTAAAACCAGCACAACGACTAAAACCAGCACAACGACTAAAACCAGCACAACCACTAAAACCAGCACAATCACTAAAACCAGCAAAATCACTAAAACCAGCAAAACACTAAAACCAGCAAATCATAAAACCAGCAAAACCACTAAAACCAGCATAACCATTAAACTCAGGAAAACCACTAAACCCAGCAGAACCACTAAAACCAAAATACAGTAAAGCCAGCAAAACTACAGAGTCCACCTCGTCTTCTCACCGCCACGTCGCTCTCTCCCAATAAATTCCAAAGGATAATAATTTTCAGAATTCAAACTGACATCCCAACTGTCATTCCACTACTTCACAGAATGTTCTTTGCAGGTAGTGTTTTCGGGAACTTCACTTCGTATTTGAAAGGAGCCGCAACTCACGAACTTCAATTCCACCGAAGAGCGTGCTGACTCGTCAGCCACCTCGCGCGGATTGCGTCTCGTCGCCATCGCCACTGCCCCCGCCGCCATCCTCGCGCCGACCACACATTCGCGCCTCGCTGGCCTACTACTGGCTCTTGGGTGGGCGGGGCCGGGCGGCACGGCGGCCAAGCGCCCGCCTGTTGACACTGTCGCGGCTGTTTGCGCGCGCTGTTTGCGCTCTCCGCCGGCCGATCCGCGCGTTATTCAGCTGTGACGTCAGCGACCCGCGCCCGCGCCCACCCGCCCGATCGCTGGCCCGCTTTGCGTCTGCCGGGCAGCTGGCGGAAGCGATTCGGGGGAAGGAGCATGGCGGGATGGGCGACGGCTCAGCAGAAGGGTTGAGGAAGAAGGGAAGACAAGCGTCAACCGTCAACAACAAGCAAGGTCGTCCTTCATTGGTGATCTTCATGGTTCCACATTAAGACGTGGTTAGAGCAAGGTTAGTGCGCAGTATAGGAAGATCCAGACTCACATTTCCTCTCTAAGTGCAAGCTAGTGGTTTAATTCCTAAATTTATTAGAATTAGTACAAAATTTATTAATTTCAACTCTTTTAAAAATCATAAAGGAACGTCAGGAAGAAAGGAAGAGTTAGACTGGTTGAGGAAGAATGGTTGATGATGGAAGAAAGGAAGAAATAGACTGGTCGAGGAAGACTGGTTGAGGATGGATTTAGTGCCCGTGAACTACTTAGGTAATTAGTTCCGTAATTGTACTGAATGTTATACAGTAGAAGTGTACTGAATGTTACATCCCGTTCCCAGCTGGAACGAATAGAGGTCTACTGCCGATATACATTGCGAAGGTTTTACCCGACTAAGGGCGTCTCCCCCCAGTGAGGTCCGATCCAGCTGGATCAAGCTCTAAGCTCTAGACTGATTTCCCGATATGGGTCGTACATGCAGGTGCATACAAAGTTTGTATATTAAGGAAGAGGGAAGGGGGAGAGAGGAGAAGAGATGGGGAGAGGAGAGAGGGGAGAGGAGAGTGGAAGAGTCAAGGATGTGCCAGTACAAATTGAATCTTAACCGTGAGCGGTTTGCTGGGAAACTACTTAGGATTGGCCTGGTATTGATCGGAGAATCAACGAAAACTACCCATCAAAGCAGCCGCTTTTAAACTTCTCCACCATACAGTAATTGAATTTGATCCAGCCTTCTAGGTAGGGCCTAAAATGCGTCACAATCCGCACAAACTTCCCGTCGAACAAGAGAGTATGGTAAAGAGACAATGACGAAAGATCTCAGTCCTACAATAAGTGGGCAAGGGAGTCAAACCACCGAGTTTTGAGCTTTATTTTATTCCACAGATTTGTAAATATTTCAACACATGTTAGTTATGCAATGTTAAAAACGTTTTGGATATGTTTATTCGAAATTCACTATTCAAAAAGGTATAAAAAGTGAGAGATCATTCATTTCACAGAATTGTATTCAAATTCTCCTGGGAAGAACAAGGCTTTACAACTACGAAAGAGTGAGAAAAGCGTTGCAGCAATGACAACTTTCCATGGCCACTGATACGATCCGGTGAACAGGTGAAACCGGTTTTTCTGAAGTGAACGTTTTGTTTTGCCATGATATATAAGACTTGTGTTCTAGTAACTCTTTAATCTGTTTCATTAAATATGAGTTTAAATTATCAAACCGGATACTACATTTTTTAATGTCTATGGGGGAAGTTATAAACGGCGTAGAAAAAAACATTAAAAAATATTTTGTTTTATGTGTTAAATAACTCATACTTCCTTTTAAATAATTATTTTATTTCAGTTAGATTGAAAGAATTTATTTTTGCTTCCTCCCGTTCTCCGCAAGCAGACTTCACGTTTCAATCATAATGTACTTTAATGTGAAGGTGAGGTTGGTGGATGAATTGTTCAGAAGAAAAATAAATGACAAGAAGTTTAGAATTTAACACCGTATAAATCACAAAGGAGGAAACGAAATTTTTAAAATCATAACGTAGTCCGGGGAGTAAAATGTTAAAGATATTCTACCTTATAAATTTTGACTTAATTCCGCAGCCCAAAACAAATGCTACTGACAAGCTGGCACCATAGCCATGGCAAGTCGCTTAATGAGAAAATAATTCACCAACGCATTTCAACTAATATTAGCAATAAATAATTCTTTTATCGCTTTGGCTTCAACAGCATAGATTCACGTAGAAAGAGTTTTCTTCAATTTGTCAATTTCGCCGCAGCCTCTGTTCACCGGAACTTTGTCCGCATTTTCAAGACTCGAAGCGCTGTTGTAAACTCAGGAGGTTATTGTCTTTTATGAACAGCGAGTGCACCGAAATTCTGACAGTCGGGTGGTGCGCAGGCGAAGTTTGACGGCCTAATGACGGGTGCGATTGCAGGAGCGCTCGTTACAGGTCTGCCGTAATGGGAACCCAATTTCCTCAATTCAGAAATCAGCGTTTTTCATCGCTTATAACAGGATTAAAGGGCCCAGAGCATCAACTGATGTCACTGTCTCTGACCGGAAAGTCCCAGGAGTCGAGTCCCGATCATGGAAGGATTTTCGAGACTGGCTACACAGCTAGGTCGAATTCAGCCAAACTCTGGAGAATTATAGTGATTCGCTGATCTCATCGGTAGTTTTGTCTGGTTTCTCCGATCAACACCAGGCGAATGTCTGAGCAGAACCCAAACAAACAGGCCACAGACCGCGCGTGATCATTCCTCCCTCTTCCTTGTTTTATCCTCACCCCATAGTTATACACATTTACATTACGTGCACAACAATATCACACACGCCGGGAGACCAATCGGGAGCTTGGAGCTTGTGCGGCTGGTGTGGTGCCCAACTGGTGGGAGATACCTGGTAGAGGAAAATCCCGCAAGCCGCCGTGTAGGTCGGCACCGGATCGCACAATCCCGCGGTGGTCACTCCATCTCATACGATGGAAGCATGTACTATACATACGAATGACTTTAGCTGTTGACGCGCCTCGAATCACTAATCACTAAACAACAATCAATCAAATCATGGCCTGTAATCAAAAAATAGATATTTTATTCCCCGATGTTTAGTTATTTCCTCAGCACTTCGACTCACAACTTTCTGGATATTATATAACAAAAGAGAGCGTGAAGAAACCGCAGAGAAGTTACAAAGTGTTTGTTGGAAAAATGACAAACATTTTTCAACTAATTTAGCCAAAAATAATGATTTTTTCGCGTGAAATGAATCCCCTTGTATTAAAGTTTCGTTATGTGCAGATGAAATCTAGTTTTATAAATAAAATACAAGGTAATCGAATACTGACAATGTGAATGCTAATAATAACGGGGTAAGGGAATTTGTTTTACGAAACAAATTAACACTGATGAAACATAAATGTTAGTTATTTACCCAAGAACGTATAGGCTTTGCACCAACATTAAACGTTAAATTTTCTAATTACTGTGATGTCTATGTCTGCATTTCATGCACATAAATCTGAAATTCAGTGGTATCATTAGTACGAGTGAATCTCAAGGAATCTGCCAGATGATTGTATATTAGACGTGCACGATCTAAGCATTTAGTCACTGCAAAAGAGTGTGAAGTTTCATTACGTTAACGGTATTAAAACACACATAATGTTATGCAGAGAAACTCTACATAGCATAAGCAAATCTACAGAAGTACAATAAACCCTGTCAACTTGGACACTTCTGTATCTTGGACACCTATCCATGTTGAACACATTATGGAGAGATTGGCGAAATCTCTAAAAATTGATCACGTTACTCTATACGCTGGGCATCCTTCTATCTCGGAAGATGGATGTCCCTGGCTTTCTTACGTTGGACATGTATTTGAAAAAAAAATACACGATTATTCCAATATTCCAGGAGCTTTGTCTCATGCCTTATGGGGAAGGCAAACGAAACTATTTCTGATATTTCTGGTGCTGTTCTGAATTACATGGTCATCCTGATCATGATCTCAGTTTTCATAACCAAAGAATATTCCATGCATTCAATAGTAGACAACGCGTAAGATAACCTTCTCTGGTGGAAGTGCGAGAATGTTAACATAATTTCAAGGAAGTTAGTGAAGTTGTCGATTGAAAATAGAAAAGAAGTTTCTGATAAAATATCCGGATATAAGAGATGTCAACCACAATAGAAGGCTATACAAATTTACTTTGCAGAGAATTCAGCCACACATGTGTTTCGGGAAATTTTTCCTATCATCAGTGGCTCTATAATATAAAATTAAATTCACAAATTAACACATGAATATATCTTACAAAGAAGTACATAATCTACTTGAACATTAAATTATTTAATTCGCGTACTTACCCAAGTATGATGGGGAAAATTTCCCGAAACACGTATAGGGCTATATTTTCTGGAAAGTAAATTTATATAACCTACTATTGTGGTTGACATCTCTTATAACCCGTATATTTTATCATGGATTACCACAAAATCTCCGCTGCCACTACAGAAGTTCCCGATTTTTGAATAATAATGTGTTGCCGAAAATGTTTAGAAAAAATTAGAATAGAGAGATCTACAATCTGAATGGTTTAACTTAAAGTTGGCGTTACATTTTTCAGAGTGACTGAAATGAGTTTTCAAGATATTTTATTTCTCATCGCTGTCAGGCGAAACGAACCACAACGCAACAAATTTCTTCAAAGCGAAAATCATAAACTTTACGACAAGTACAAGTGTAGTACATTTTCTTCACAGTCTCAAGTTTGTTTGACTACTAGAAGCTAATAAATAAAGTATTTTTAAAATACTGTTCGGTATATTTTTGTCCACCTAAACCACGCTCGGCCCGCCTGTTCCTGCCTTAAAGTTGACGTAAGTCATACTACATGGTGTTCCGGGAGTTCATGGGCAATTTTTCACTGCCAGGCATCTTGAAGATAATATAATAATGTGCAATTTTTCACTATTAGTAATTCACGGGTTTTGCTTTTTTATTTTTCTGTGATTGAAAGTTGTCATCAAAAAGAGTCAACTTGGGATGAATTCTAACCGTTTCATTTCAACGTCATGTTTCAACTAATGTTGACAAAGGTAAATTGATGCTGAATAATATTTGATAATTTTGTTTGAAGTTAAAATAAGTATCAATATTAATGGGTTATGTTATAAGTCAGATTGATTGAGAAATATGAATTCTGGTAAAAATTCTGCTTCATTGCTAAATTCTGCTAACATTGAGATATTTTGTCGTAAACTATTTTTTGGTACCAAGGACCCACAAATCACTAATTCTGACTGCATAAGATATTATAAGACGTTATTAACTATATATATATATATATATATATATATATATATATATATATATATATATAACATACACGATAATCCGCATTTTCGGCATCATTCGTCAATCGGCATCAGCATAATTTTTTATCGAAGATTGCTGTTTCAATATGCCTAACACAGGACTTCCTGTATACTATGAAAGTAGTATAACAGGAAGTAAAAGTTTCCAATATGACAGTACCCGTCGCCAGCGTAGGCATCAAGATAAACTAGAAGCTTATTATCGCGTTAAAAAGGCATTGCTTTTCATTGTAGAACGGCGTTTTTAACCCTTAGCTGACGACGTGGGAATCCAGTCAACTGGTGCCGACGTGGAGTCCCGTGGACTCTTGAAATTTAGTTTCAAATACTGCAGTATTAAATTTTATTTCAGTTGAAAAGCATTGAAACTTAGATAAATAATGACTAAAGAAAATATTAATCAGAATATATTTGTTAATAAGTATCTAACGAGGGAATATCATGTGATTAGGAATAGTTGAGTAAAATACAGCATACCTTTCAGTTAACGAATTTATCTTTATCGTCAAAATTTATTGAACATTAACAACTATATTAATAAAAACTGCTATAACTCTGGAACTGAAAATCAAGTACAAAAATGTTACAACCGCAAACACTAAAATTCTCACATTAATTTCTTTAGGAATCTTTTCTGTACAAATCTTGCAGACATTTTTGTCCTTTCCGTTATAGTATTTTGCATTCTAAGTTATTTCTTCTTCGAGTTCATCATTCTCAAGAAATTCTTTTTTTTGTGAATTCATTCAATTTGATAGGTTCTAAGATATACTCTTGCATTACTGTCCTTTTGCACCATCCTTCGCGCAGTATTTTTTTCAATATAATCGTCATTAATATTCACTCTCTCTCTTTAACGGCCTAGTCATGTTTTTCTGTACATTGCACTTTCTGTAGTGGCGCCACAGAAAACAAACAGCATTAATTGGCAAAGTGCGACGCGCACTCATGAGTGTTACACTGTTACTGACGAGGGGTCCATAGGTCTCCTGCGCGCCAAAAAATCTCCTTCTGAAATGCATTCCACTACAGAGAGCTCGCGAACCGTTTCTTAAAACAGTAGAAGGGAAAGGTACAAGAAGAATAGAAGTTTTAAATAAAGCGCAAATGTAGATTTCAGAAATTTCGCCAAGTCGGAGGAGTCCCAGAGACTCCACGTAGGTAGCTGAGGGTTAAAATTAACCATACTTTCAATTACTAAGAAGACATCATTTTCTTTCTTTTAAAAAACCCTCCTCTGCGTTCTTTTCACACTCGGAGAGATTTGTACACTGAATAATTCTGGATTTTAAATTATTAGTGAAAGCAAAGTTTAGTCAAATACCAAATACACAAACTCATTAAACATTGAGGTTGCAAAGAAGGTTGGAAATTACACCGGAATCACATTGCGTTACTGCAGAATAGAACCTATGTTCCCGAAATGGGTACTGTCATATCTTCGTTTTATGGAATGCGTCCCTTGTAAACACTAACGATTCATGTCCATCAACTCGTAATTATACCCTCGGGTGTTGATAGTCTCTACATGCTGACATTAATGAATATATTAGTCAGTGTTGACAAATGGCTTTATTACGAGTGCTTGCATATTGAATTTTGGGATAATGCGTTCCAGTCTCAAGATTTGTCATTCGATGTATCATTTATTCTAATACTAGCATTTCGTGATTTACCATTGAAATTTGTATTTTTTAATTATTTGCTCTTTTTTCAGAAATTCAGAACAAAGCGCAAGTTACTGGTTCTTAGTTACATGTCTTTACAATTTACATTTTGTAGAAATTCCTCATTAGGATTTCTCAAATAATTACATACTTATGTGTTGATTTTTAATAACACCAATAATAATAGTAATATTAATGTTAGTAATAGGATTAATAGTATTTATAATAGTAATAATAATGCTGATAGCAGTAATAATATTGTGAGATTCACTCAGTTTTTTAGGGTGAAAGAGCCAATACATAAATTATCCAGGAATCTTATTACCAGTATTTAGCACAAAACTGTTAAAATTAAATTAAAATATTTTACTTCAAATACATATTTCTGATTATTTCAAAATTATGAGGAAATTATGAAAACTATAAAGATTTATTAATGAACAATAAACTCATACTCTATGTATTATTGATTTTATTTTTCACGATTTTCATCAAAAAGTAAACGATTGTTGCGAAACTAACTTATCATGTACATGTAGAAGAGTATTTGTATGTAATTTTAAGGTTTTCCCCAAAATCAATCGCCATTACAAGAATCTGTGCAATCACTGCGAATCATACAGCAGACATTGAAACTAATCTGAATGTAAATAATCCCAGGAAGGAATGCAACAACGAACCGGTTCAGTTAGCACCTATACAAAAATAGAAGTGAAAGAAAAATTTTAATTGATTAATTATTACAGGTTTTCGAACGCGCCATCTACTATGGTCATTAGTCTAGTATGTGTAATGAAATGCTTTCATCACGGGAGGTGGTGGCATTCATCCCCACTGGAAGGTGAGATCCGATGCCTACCTACAAGTCGACATGCTACGGTCATCGTCATCTAATATGGTCATCGCCATCCGCTATGGTCATTACTCCAGTATAAGTAGTGCACGTCTTTATCACGGGAGGTAGTGGAATTCTTTCCAGCTGGATGGCGAGGTCCGGCGCCGACCTACTCGTCGACGTGCGGGTTTCTTTCCCATCCAGGTACCTCCCAACAGCGGGGCACCGCTCCAACTATAAAAAGCTCGAAGATCCTGACATGTTTGATACTTTAGTGCATATCAATGTATTGGGGGGATGTCTGTGTGAGCGTGTGTAAGTATGGGGCGAGGGGAGAAGAAGGAAGACAAAGGAAAGGTCATGCGCGGCGGTGACCAGCTGTCTGGTATTGATCGGAGAAACTACAGAAAACTACTAATCAGAGTAGCCGGCCACTAGAACTCTCCTCTATGCAGTGGCAGAATTGGACCTAGCAATTTCGCAAATGCTTCAATCCGCCACCACTGGGACTTGCACCCCAGGATCTCCCAGTCGCAGGTACTGCAGTGGTATTAGTTGATGCCATGAGCCTCTTCAGACAGTAACAAATTTGAGTATCGTCATAAATATGCATAATTAAAGTAGTTACTGACCGGCGCTCGCGTGAAGGTTTTCAAAGTTACAAGCGAATGTTTCCAGAGATGAATCGACGAAATTTTGCAGAATGAAAGCCCTGGAATTCAATTTGAGTAATATCGATTGGTCATAATCCGATAAGCTGCCGTTGATGGTATCGCCGTCAATGAACAACTGAATATGTGCTGCATCGACAAACAGAAATCGATTGCAGAGATCTGCTAACTCCAGGAATGGTAGGAACGATAAAAAGACACTTCTACAAAGGTTTTAAAGGACTAAGAGTTTTCTTCAGTTTTGCGAGGATATGTTTCCCATGTAACAAAATATAAAATAAACAATACAATACGGCATTTCATCTATTTCATGTAGGTTGACAAGTTATCAATGTTAACTATCTTCAATAATTCTTAAAAATTTATACCTTACAAATTTTGAAATTGTATAATCTACAATTAATTTTTAAAAGTAGGAATTAAACATATCTGCATTTTTTCTCGTTTTATCAAGGTTAATTTAAGCACGTTTTTCCATGTTAGTCAATAATGAAGTCGTAGGCTTTTGCGGTCAGAGTCATGAAAATGATCTTGGCTGTCCGGGTGACGCCGCGTTGAAGGCTGTGTTGTCAACACCAATATTCCGAATTATTCTAGGAAGAATTACCCAATTTAACTTTATGGTGTAATAGAGGGCGTCATGTCATCAAACATGAAGAGTTCGGACAGTTGTCTTCCGGGCGGTCGAGCCACCTGTCTGCAACTCTGCATATTTCCCTGACTCCGCAGAGCGTGCGGAAATTGTTTACTTTGGCACAGAAAACTATTTTGTTGCTAATTATCAGTATTTCCTTTTACTGCACAGTAGTTAACAAGGAACTTAAAAAGGTATTTTTCGAATTGAAATCCCAAATATGCAGATAGCACACCATCTCTTTGAAATACATTCCTTTGTGCTGATAGCTTCACTTCGAAACAAAAAAGATGTTTATGATTTTGTGCAAATCAGAGATAAAAGAAAGAATATAAATTAGTCTGGAGCGATATTCTACAGATGTAGTGTCACCCTGTGATGTTTTTTCAGGGATGTATTGAAGTAGAGAGTACACAAAAACACGTAGACACAATAACGATGTTTTATAAGCATATACTGAAACAAATGTCTTCCTAATAACGATTTCAATAAATGAGTCTAGACGTGTTTGTGGAACATGAATTGCAGGTGTAGGCGAAGAGCATTTTCAAAATCAACTGTGAGGAAGTTTTGTGTAAGAGCGCGGCTTGCAGGAACCGTCCGGCCGGCATTTCCAGCGGAATCTAGGGTACATCAACTACAAGCCTGAACCACTGCATTCGCATAGTTTTCGAGTAAACTCTGTGTATAAAAGAAATGCATATGATTAAGAGTAGGTAAATTTCTCACACTATATTACAAAAAGTTTCTTTTTTTGGTTATGATTAAATAATAACTCAACACAGCAAGAGAACTCACAAACGGAATATAACGTTCATTTAAAATGACATTTTTTCTTAACTTTTCCACGCACGCTGCTACATCAAATATTCACCACGAAACGTTTGCTCTCTTAATCTATCTACTCCGATCAAGAAACCCTATTTACACCCGTGTAACTCTCATAACTATCCCACCTTTTGCTTATACTTTCGTTCTATTTCGCTACATACGTATACACGCATTACGTCAGATGTAGTACTCGAAAACAGCGGCAGGGAGTGTCAATATTGCCAGAATGCATTTCCCGCTGATGCAGTGTGTTGCCAGAAATGTTGGCTCTCGTGCCTATGACGCGTAAAACAATTAAGATAACACGGAGTTTGCCTGATGATTACTCGGGCATAATACTGTGGGGAAATTATTACACAAATAATTCAATTATTCTTTTTTCTTTTAACGAATTCTCTATTTCATTTGAATTTCACCATTAGTTAGTTTAATGTACGATTACTATTATTTGTGCACGTATCTACAATCAAAATCCAGAAAAGTAATATAATGTATAACAAAAAAATAATAAAATTATTTCTCGCCAGGCCCCAGTGTGGCGTCGTGTAAGTCATGCTAGCCTGTTGGGGTGGGAGAAACCGTTACATCCTCGTGCTTGAGCCGGATGCAGTCGGTTGGAGGCGGTTGGCGTACGCTTTCCAGATTTGCGCGCCTGGGCCATGAAAGCGACGCGCGAATAGAGGGACGTCAGGGGGAGGGGGTGTCAGGAAAGCCTCGCTCTAAAATGCCCTATTGAGAAAGGTTAGTGGCGAGTCTGGGATGATGTGCAAGACCCCTAGAGAAGGCTGGTCGTCCAGCCTTAGTGACGCCCGCCGGCATGGGAGCGCCCAGGGGAGGGGTGAGCCCTCAGGGTACTTAACGCAGTGTCGACTGCGCCCACGCGGGTTATGTGAAGAGTCGAAAGACTGAGTTATATCTTCGGTGCTCTCATAGCACGCGGTCTTCAAGGCGAAAGCCGGTTTGGCGTCGCCTGCTTTAAAGCAGTGGCACTGGGCAAGGCCTAGAGACGGTCGCGGGGTTTTCGCGGCTAAGAGAAAAAAAAGGTTGCCAGAGATTTTTGTTTGATGCTTTTAAGTTATTTTGTAGCTATATGAAAATATTTTATCTTAGAAACAGTCGTCTGTTCTTAAATCCCTGTACGTCACACCAGCTTCAAAAATCCTTCTATCATCGGAGTCTCGGCGCAATGATAATCCAATCTACAAATCTTCAATTACCAACTTCCGCTCTATCGCTACCGTGTATTTCATTAAACTATGTATGTGTGTGTGTGTGTGTGTGTGTGTGTGTGTGTGTGTTGTGTAAGAGTTAAATTACTGCTTGTATATTTTTGCCCATCATATTTACGGAAAATTTGTTTCAAAGTTTATTCGCCTTAGGCGCTCTTCATTGGTTTCTTAACAAATCCATTCATTTGTGTTGACTTTTCTATCCAATCAATTATCTCAGTTCGTCCGTCCAATGAAATCGCGGAGGCAGATTTCACCATATTCACAGAATACAAAGCAAGTCAGAAATCTTAAACTCTGATAAATAAAAGTCATGTTAATGAGCATAACCATCCGTTCACACGATATATTAGTAGTAACAGTTTGCTGAGTCAGGATTCGCCGATACTAAGTATATTTTCTAGAGATGGGCAATACGATGCCCTAGGTACTTTTGCTCTTTGCTAATCACAGTGAACAGCAGTATGCTCCACGGTAATCTGCATGTATCCCATATAGCGAGAGAGTCTGTTCGAGCGACAAAAATTCTAACGCCTGGCCATTTTCCACATCCCGTCGGACACCTAAGCCAAAGAGTTCACCGCCTGCTGTGGCCCCCTACGCGCCCTTCATGCCCGGGCAGATTTTCGAATCGCCCGACGAACAGACCATTTCCCACCACCGCTCCCCGAACTCCTCCTCCCTTGCTCTAACTCGCGACTGGGCCTCACTTTGTACTCGGGCCTGAGCGCGGCTGCTGCTGTATCTGGCGGTGGGCCGGTCGGCCGGAAGACCGCCCGCGGCCAGCCCCCGCCCTTGTCACCAGGCGGAGGAGCGCTCCTGATGACAGGGCGGGTGCGGGCGCGTTCGATACTCGCAGCAGGGAAGGGACGGGAAGGCGACCAGGCAGTGGGCCGGAGAGCGGCGAGTTCAGAAGGGACACGCGGGAAGGACGAAGCTAGAAAGGGGTGACCGGGATAGGGAGAGCTCGGGGAATGGAATGGAGTGTGAGCGCGGGCGGTTCGGGACTAGGTGGGACAGGGTCAGTGTCTTTGTGATGAGGGATTGTCATGACGGGATTGTCACGACGGGGTAGAGCGGAATCGGACAGAATAATGTCGGGACAGAGTGGAAATTTTGGACGAAGTGGGACAGTTCCTTGACGCGGAGAGATAATGACTGTATGTGGTGGAACAATGTATACGGCGGGACAACGTCTGTATATGGGGCGACAATGCTGAATATGGCGGGACAATGTCTATATCTGGTAAGACTATATCGGTAAGTGACAGGACAATGTATGTGGCGAGGCAACGTCGGTAAGGGACGGGAGTGCCGAGGTGGAGTGGGAAGGGTCGGGGTGTAGCGATACATGTGGGACAAAGTCGGACAGTGTTCGGATGAAGTAGGACAATGTCGGGACAGGGGAAGATCGATCGGTGTGGAGTGGTGAGACAGTAACATGAAGACAGTGAGATAGTAAGTCAGTTCAGGTCTATATGAGAAGGGTTGAAACACAGAAAGAAGGAAGGGCGTAAAGAACAAGTGCAAGGCAATACAACATAATAAATATCTAAGAAAATAGGGGTGATATACATTGGGAAGATGGCGGGATAACGAAAACGGCGAAACGGGAAAAGAGCATAAAAGACATGCGATGCATGATGGGATGGGCCAGTGGAGATCGGGATGGAGTGGACTGTGTGAGACGCGAGCAGGCAGAGCGAGAAAGGGAGATGAGCTTAACGGGACGCAGCGGCGGGGTTTCCGACATCTGAAGACTCGTCCTTCCCCACGCGCGACTGGCCGACTCACACGCCCCCTGCGGCCTTTCTCTCTGCGAAGCCGCTTCCCAGCGACGACTCTAGCCGTCACCCCCGACCCACCGCCGTCACGGACTTCGCAGGCACCGCCACCCCTTTGCCGCCGCCACAACTCAGGGTCTGCCATTCCACCTCCCTGCCCTCCTCCCATGCGCTGGGATCCGATCATGTGCCATTAGCGGGTCTCGTTTCCTCGTGTATTTGAGGCTCTTCGCCGTTCCGTCGATTTTCCGAGCCTGTTATTTATTTTGTTAAGAGGGCGCTGCACATTTCTCTTATAACTGGAATTGAGAGGGTCAAGAGCACTTGATGCTTACTGTCTCTTTTCACACTGCGTCGTATTACCTAGTTTCTAGCATCTAATTTCATAAACCTAATTCTAATTGGACGTTTCCCTTTCCAAAATTTAGTTAAATTTTGTTACTTTGAAACTGTTTTAGGTACCAAAATCACTCTCAAGACCTAGTTCCCTGTCCAAATCCTTCGCTATCTAGTTTCCTAGATCACTTTATAAGATCCACAAGGTCTTAAGTGTCAAAATCCAAAAATTGAGTTATTTCAACATGGAACCTATTTTTCACATAAAAAGAGGAAATCAAATGACGTCTTCTTACTACTTTTATTACGTTTAAATTATCGGTGTATACCTCGAACATTCTTAAGAAACACATTTTCCAAATCCTTTCCTATTGAATGAAATCGGTGCAAAAAGTGACATAAAGTGAATAAATAAAATGAAGCAAATGAATGCACGAGATGAAAAATGAAGCGAATGAAATGAACGAAATTCAGGAAGGTTTGATAACACCTCCCGTGCGCCCAAGTATCTCCCACCAGCGGGGCACCGCCCCAGCCGGGACAAACTCGTAACTCCCGACCGGCCTCCCGGCATGTGTGCTAGTGTAGTGCATGTAAGTGTAAGTGTGTGTAGGGGGTTAGTATAGGGCAAGGAAGAGAAAGGAAAGATCGCGCACGTCCGTGGCCCGTTTGTTAGGGTACTGCACCGGCATTCGCCTGGTGTTCGGAGAAGCCACGGAAAACTACCGATCAGAGCAGCCGGCCGCTAGAGTTCACCTCCAGACCGCGACTGAATTTAATCTATCTGAAAAGCTAGTGTCGAAAATCCTGCCGGCTGTCAGGTCTGGAAGGTAGGACCTCCCGGTCAGTGACATCAGTTGCACTGAGCTACCGCTCCCGGTGTGAGTCCCCTCAGAAGCAGGCAACTTGCGCGCACAACTCGGCAACATCCGCGCGCGACTCGCGGCCCGCAGCGCTCGCGAAGTCTGCGCGAAGGGGTAGCGGTTGCGTCTGCCGCGCGAACCAGCGAGCTGCTGCCCTGTTCACAACCAGAGATGTGCCCTTGGGAGGTAAACTGTGATTTTTTGGGAATGCTGAACTATGAAATGGGTCGAATTATTGATTTGATTATTTTTATCTAAATAATTGTTGAAAAAATTGCTCTTTATACAGGTTCAGTTATTTTGTGTAAAATGAACACACCATTGTTTTCTCATTTGTTATACAAATGTTTCCTATGCCATTTTCCTGAGAACCATTTCGTAACTCGACTGCAGTTTCTTGATGCTCTCTCTCTTCTAGTATAATACTGACAAGAACAAACGACGAAAAAAGCAGATTTGTGAATCGACTGAATTGGGATTCATATTATGACAGATCTGTAACGAATGTCTCTGGGATCGCGCCAACAGTACGGCTTCGTAACCTTCACTCGCCAGCCGGCTGTCAGAATTGAAGTACAGTCGCTGTCAGCAAATGAGATTCATGATTTTCCGAATCTACAACAATTCGAGTCATGAAATTATGCGTATTAAGTTCTGATAACATACACATTGCGAAAGATTTTGAAAATTACAAAAAACACAAGAACAGATAAAAACTGTATTCTAATGAATATAGAATAAACTAGTGGTGCTACAGAATGGCACAAACTTTCTCGTAGTTAAGTTTTCTAATCTGCTTGGTGTGGACTGGTTTTACAAGTGTGCCCCATTCTCAGACCAGCTGCTATCTATCATCGTCCAAAGTATATTTTTTGACATTTTCTCAACTTTTCGGTTTCCTAATAGTAGAACCGAAATATACGTTAAGAATATTAAAAAAAGTAAAACCTCGTCCGAATATAAATTTTCTTGAAAAATTCAACCTTTTTTTCACAGGAATCTATTGAAATTTTTGAAAAACTTAATATTAAGTTATTTGAAGCACATTTAGCGGCAAATTCAATATTGTACACAAGTTGCTGAAAAAGTGCCTACTAATGGAATTTAATGGAGAGATAATTAAAACATTAATTTGTGTGTTTAAAAAAACACGAAAGAATACACCTAAATGAACTTAACGTCATATTGAAAAGTCCAATTAGCAGTATCTATTAGAAAAGTTTGAAGAAAGCATTTGGAGCTATTTTTGAGAAAATGACGTTTCAGCGTTTTCGTTGAGTTGAGTTGAGTTTTCGAGAAAATTTATTTGACATTTAAATCACATGTACTCATATATAAAATAAAGTGAAGAAATCGCCTCTAATGTAAATATTACCGACGCGAGAGACAAGTGAAAAAAATTAAATTTTTGTAATTAAAAAAAAAAGAATAAAGAAATATGACATTTATGTTACGGTATAGAGTTTATTTGGCCCTAATCCTACCAAATATCTAAGAAAAAATTTGGAGTCATTTTTGAAAAAATCTTGTTTTTGTTATTTTAATTGCAAATATTGCACGCACTATTGCACGAAAACTACTAAACTTTTAACAAAATCTACATGATCTTAATGAAAGAACTATTTATGAACAACAGATTTCATTTGAAGGGAAAATCTCTACATTTAATTTTATATTGTAGGAAGATGCCGAAACAATTTCAACTTTTGCTATTTTTGAAACTTCAGTTTAATCCTGACAATCGACATATTGTGGGAATTCTGATTTGGTGTTGACGTTCTTAACAGAAGTATGAGGTCATCTTCGTCAACATATTGGTTGACGAAGATGACCTCTTTTATTTCTTCTTAATCAGACATATGCCACCGTTATAAGTGTATTTTACCCTATTCTTACAGGAAGTATAAAGAAAAAATTGGAGCCGTTTTTGAGAAAATGTTGAAAATATCCGACGGGCTTCATGTAAAGTACTCCCAAATTTTAAAGAATGTTTTTCAAAATTTCAAAGCTTCAACTAGAGCCAGATGGACAGGGGTTTTGACAATTTGGAAAAATCCTATGCATGGTTGAGGCGCTAGTAATGTTCACAGATGGACGGACGGACGGACGGACGGACGGACGGACGGACGGACGGACGGACGGACGGACGGACGGACGGACGGACGGACGGACGGACGGACGGACGGACGGACGGACGGAAGGACGGACCGACAGACAGAGTGACAGACAGACAGAACACGGACGGGCGGAGAAAGTTTTGAAAAAACAACAACACATTATCGGCATCAGGGAACCTAATATTACTCCGTATGTACGTACGTATATAACAAAGTAAAAGCATCTACAACCCAGATTACTATGAATCTAACACTATCATTGCCCCTTTAATTTATGTTTTCATTAAGCACTTTTCTAATAAAAATAATAGTAGTAATTTCCAAAAGACCAACAGGAATTATCTTTACTTATTTATTACTTTTTTCTTTTCTCCGCCAGTAGCCAAACTGACTTCTCACCTATAATCTACCAGAGCAACATTTACGACCTGGTACACAACCTCGCACCCACGTAATTTTATCCCCCATTCCCCCGCGCGGGTGCTGCTGCTCCCTCACACACGTCCGCCCTTGCGCACGCATCTGCAGTTTTTCGAACCCTTTTTTCTCTGCCCGTGCCCTGCACCACACGATTGGAAGTTCGCGAGCCGGTGTTCTCCCACTGGTGCCCCCTCCCTCCGGAGAACCGAATGTAGCCCGCCGAAGTTGCTGCTGCCGCCGCGTCGTCGCTAGTTTAATTAAGAAGCACCGGGACGGAGGGTTCACGATAGTGAAGGGTGGGACGAGCGCTGAGGGAGTGAGAGGGAGGTGCGAGTAGTGAGGGGGAAAGAGGCGGGAGGCGCCGATTAAATCTCGCTGGCGGTGCCCCCAGTTACCGTCGCCGCCGCCGCCGCCGTCATCGTCGTCGTCGCCATGCCACTGCCGCCCCCGCCGCCCCCGCCGCCCCACCACTGGTACCACCCCTGCCAACCACCACTGCCACCACCGCCGCCGCCGCCCGCCCTCGATGCGCTGCCTCGTTGCTCTTCGTGTTTTCCAGGCGCACGCCCCGCCCGCTCTGGCACGCCGACCTTGCTCCGCGCGCTCAATTTCTCTCGGAAGCTAGATTCTCCGGTTCGCCTCGCCAACGTCATCACTGCACACTGAATTCACGGCGAACTCCCCGCTCTTGTCGTTTTGCTCTTGTCCTAGTTCTCGCTACCTATCCCACAACAGTAGCTACGAGTAGTAGATAGTTGGGTCGAGCGCAAACATTGCCTACATGAAAATTTTAGCGGTCGGCTGATATGTTCGGTAGTTTTGCGTAGTTTCTCCGATCAATACAAGGCAAATGGCGGAGCAGTACTCTAACGAGCGGACCACGGGTCGCGAGCGATGTTTCATTGACCCCCCCCCCATTCTCTTGCAGAATTACACTTACGTTTCTACTCTATCACACGTATTTACGGGTCTTAACTCTTATCACCCTCATTCCCACGACATCGAGTTTGTTCACTATGTAATTAATGTCTTCGTCAAAATAATTGAGAGATAAGAAGAGGATTAATTACCATTTATGCAAATTAGTTCGTTTAAATTAAATGTAATGTCCTCATATTAAAAGTTAAAATGTTAAATGTACTGTATTCCTTGGTGGCACATGCTAGTTTATATAACGAGTATGGTTTTCTTGGTTTGAATATTTCATTTTTTATATAAATTACTTTATTTAATCTATAATTAGTAATGTAGATAAAATATGTTGCCAAAAATATATCGACAATTACATGTAATGAAGTTAAGATCTTAAAATAATAGAGAATAATTTTATAAGTGGTCTCGATTTTAAAAAAAATGCAAACTTAATACGATATTTTATCTACTATATATTTATATTTGTGGTCAACTCTGTTGCGTAGATCGCACGGTCGTTGCGAGAAGTGTAATGTTACACGCTCTAGTTGCGTCACTTTATGTAAATAAGTAATAATTGAAATGATCGTTTTGTTGCTTTTGCTGCTCTCATATCCACCATTTCAATCGACAGAGCGAGCATTGAATCATCATTTAAACAAGGGTTCTCTACACAAACTTACTGATATTCATCTAAATTGTAATCATTTCTCATTGTCAAAAATCCTGTTGCTGTAACGAGATGCCATAAAGTTTTAACTATGGAAATCGCAAACTCGTAACCACCAAAGGAAACCTGAGGTGCAAACTATCTTGTGCAGTTGCACGAAACAGATAAAACCCAACCTATGCCAGAGCAACGAAGTGGTAGTGTTTTCTGTGTGAGCACGGTACGTCTTATATACGTATTGTAAGAGATTTCTCACACTCTATATTTATTATTGCACTTGTCTTTTCGTAAGATGAAGTTATGATTAGGCAAAATGTTTTTAGTTTTGGAAATTAAGTAAATATCGACCATATATATCTCTGATTCATAAGTTTCGTCAAGAAGTGAGATTCGTCACATTATATGTTGTGAAGCATAGTTTAGCCTAAATGAGGATATCTCGTGTAATGAAAAGTCAACAAAACTACACATTGTAATATGATCGCTTTTTATAATTTTTATTACCACGTTTCCTTTTTTATTTTCTTCTCCTGCCTTCTCGCTTTTCGTAGTATCTAATTCCCTGTTCTCTTTCTTTCTCCTCTATCAGCTTTCCCTTGCAGTAAAAATGGCAATTTAGGTCGACGGTGGAGGCAGAAGAGCAACATGACGGGCCCTAACTTACAATTTTTAATTTAAGTTCACCGGCTGTTGAATAATTATCGTTTAAAAAAGGAACTGTAGTTATTCTCGGCGCTCCTCTCTCCCATGCGAGTAATTGTCCTTGGCGAGTGAGTTTTTAAAACCTCTGTAGCTCCACTGAGTGGAATGAACCTCGAAACAGACGTGGTTATGGTCGTTACAAAATGTTAACACGACACAGTTTGAAAAACACGGATTATACATGAACATCTGGAGACATCAAGAAGATAGGACAATTACATTTTGAGTGGGTATAGAGATAAGTTCGTGAACATATCGTATTTTATTAAACAAAAAGTTGTTTATATTTACAATAGAAATAAAATTAAAAGTAGCCTATTCTTATTTTAAAATATCATTTTAACCAAACTATTTTTGATTAAGTTCAAATACAAGTCAATTAATTTCATTTTAAGGAAAATATTTTCAAAAAAGCGTATATTCATCCAATATACAATCACCAAGTTCAGAGAAAGTGTAAAAATAAACAGAAAACAATGTGTTATTATAAATATTTTATCACATGAATTGAAAAATTTGAAGAACATATTTGATATATAGGAAAAAGTACTTTCTTTGAAGTTTTTAAGTACCTAACTGAATATATTAATGTGTTTCTCTATTAAAAAATGAAAGTAATGACACGAGATAAAATCATGTTTTATTCATTTATTGTTTTTCAGATGCCTTTTAGCATTGATTACCAGAAATCGCATACCTGGGAACCAAATCAGCTCTCATTTAACTCAATAACTATGCTGTTTCCGTGTTGAATAACTTGTATATAAATAAGAGTATGTGCTTTGCAATGGTTTTGTTTTGTATCTAGATACGAAGTGAATTTAATACTATATGTCACACACATAAAACGTATATTTATACTCGTAGGTCCATGTACTAGAAGTAAACAGAGATAGAAATTTGCTAAAATATTATTTTATTCCGTACCAAACTCACCAAGGATGTGGTTGCAACGTTACAATAGACAATGCGCACACTTACCTGAAACAAAATACCATAAATGTAAGATATTTTAAACAATGTTTATCATGGAATTAACGAGGAGTAAAAAATAAAAGAAAATTAGACACAAATACAGTTAATAAAACACAGTTTACAGTACAAAGGAAAGTTTGAAGAGCCTAGCGAATTACGAAAATCAACTTGTTAACAATATATAAAGACACTCATCATGTAGTAAAATGCATTCCCCTCAGCAAGTTCCCACAAAATACAAGTCTCTTTTCAGCAGAATGAGGTTAAAAACTAACAGAAATTGCAAGCGCTAACAAGGAAACACACTCACTAGAAACTCTCTGGAGAACCATTTAAAATGTGAAGAGAGCTCTTAGCTAGCAAATTACGCAAACTAGCAGAGTAGCGTGCTTTCCAACGAGATTCAGAACAAAAATGAAACATTAATGAGGACAATTATTTTAAAAGTCACTCAGAAATTGGCATGAAAATTATAAATAAGAGAAATAGTACGTTAGTACGATGTTCTTTCAGAGTCAACTAAACATCTTACTGCGTTTTTTTTTCATAATATATATTACAACACATTTCGAGTTTACCAGTTTACAATATAAAAATCCAGTTAGAATATTAATAATTGTTATCATTTATTTTTAAATAACAAATAAATGTAACTGATAACGTTATTTGTTTTCTTCTTTCGCTTATTGCGAAATTTTTATTGTGAATTCTAAAGGTTCCGTTTTGAGGTTTTGCGCCAATATGTACGATCGAATCCCCATTCCATCGGTCCAAGGCTGTCAGTGCAAGGGAGCGGCGTTTCACGCAACCGGGTGGCATGAAAGATACATGAACGCCATCCGATCCGAGCGCAACCGCAGCCATCTGGAGGCAGGCTATGTGGTCTGGGTGCGACCTCTGACCACTCGTCCCGAGAGATGTTGATTCAAGAGAGCTTGACACAAGGGATTTGTCGGCGGCAACGATGGTGGTGGGGGTGGTGGCGGTGATGGTGAAAGTGGTCATAACGTTAGCGGGAGTGGTGGTGTTAGCCGAGGTGGTGGTGGTGATGGTATTAGCAGAGGTGGTGGTGGTTGTGGTAGCCGGGGTGGTGGTGGTAGTGGTTGTGATGTTATCTGAGTTGGTGGTGGTGGTGGTGGTGTTAAAAGAGGTGGTGTTGATGGGGGAGTTAGAGGAGGAGGTGGTGGTGGTGGTGGTAGAAAAGGTGGTGGTGGTGGTGGTGGTGGTGTCAGCGGTGGTGGTATTAAGTGTTTGTGGTGTTGGTGGTGGAAGTCATGGTAGTCATGGCGAAGATGGCAACCGAGGAGGTTATAGGGTTCAGGTTGGTCTTAGTGGACATGGTGGTACGTGTAGTAGTGAACATAATAGAGAAGAAGGTGGAACTCTTCTGTTGGCGGGTTCTCTCAACTCGAATATGAAATCCTCGAATGCTTTGTGAAAATTTCCTCCACACAAGCTGAGTTTTGAAATGTAAAAAATAATTTAAAACCTGCTATTTCTGATGTCTCGCGAGCACCCTGAATTGCCCTCAAAGGGAAAAGCACAGAATATTCATGCAGTTCCGTAGTTTTCGTAAAGTTGCATTACTGTGAGAAAAATGAACAACATGAATATCATTTTAATTGGTCGCCAACTGCCAAACAAAGACTTACTCTTGAGTGGCATTGTTCTGAAATTTATAGAAGTTATTTTTATGATTGTATTCTTCCTCTAAAAAGAATCTTGAATGTTCAATGAACAGTTTTGTGGAACACACTTTTAGAAACATTTAACGTGGAGCACTTTCTAACCCACTTTGTTTGTTTGAAGTGATCAATATTTTCAGGCGTAAGTTCTCATTAAACAATAATTAGACTTCTTTATTTATGCATATTTTATTTGTTTTATTCTGCAAATTTAATTAACACCGTCCTCGCCGTGCTCTGCAATCGCAGCAGCAAATATATCATGACGTAGTAGAAACTACAGGAACTTATGAGAAAAACAAAGGAACGCACGAGTTTCGACTTCACTGTACTGAGAATCGGCAAAATATTATATCTGTTAATTATAATATTACCTCCTTCTTCTCTTTTACCAGAAATCTGAGATTTTTAATAAAATGAACGGAAATAGTTTTTAGTAGATGGCAATTAAAGTGAACTAAATAAAAATAAAAAATGCAAATATCTCAGCCGAACATAAGTGTAAGTCGAGATTGGTCCCAAAGAGCAAACTCCTGCAGAGGCCTGGCTGGAAGGGTGATGGGTGAGAAAACGGCTACAGCGACAGCCCGATTGGGACGACCCGTCGGGGTTACGGTATCGATAGTGACGGCGTAGGTGACGGTAAAGGTATCTGAAGCAGTAACAACGAAAGTGGTGGAAAACATTGCAGTGATGTGAAGAGATAGACGAAGCGACAATGCAATCAGAAGAGACAGGGGATAAGTTACGATGTGCAGCGGTGGAAAGAAATGGTTACTGAAGTACAGCAAGCGTTGGTTCTTCAGCGGGACGCGTTGGCAACGAAGTATCATATTTATTGTTGTAAACTTTCCACTGACTTTCTTATATTTTCAATGGCATTCAAAAACAAAACATCATTTTTTAAATATTAAAATATAACTAAAAGCAATATAATATAAACAATGATGGCGAAGAGAATGCATTTTATTCTCGTAACACCACAAACTTGGCACAGACTGTTGTAGTTTAGTTCATTAAGTATTTTGTGTACTCGTATGTGATATAATAGTTGTAACTATGTACGAGTGGACTTCACTTGTTTTTTGATGTAGAATTGGATGACGGACTGATCTACAGAAATAAATGTACCTACGTTGAATGGCACGTCTTATTCTTCCTGAACGTTATCAGTAAATGGTACAAGTACTGCCGATAACAAGTAAGACAGACTGCTATAAAACCGCTAAGAAACTTGCCCTCTGTCTCACGTCTGCAACAAACGCGGCCGGAGTCGATGGCGACGAGCGCCAGCTGAGGAAAGCAACCCTCGCTGTAGTGGAGTGGCCGGCGCGCCGGGTGCAACATGGGCGAAGATTCTGCCCGAGTCGGCTGTCGGGGCTCCATAAAAATTATAATAGGGAATCTGGGAGCCTTCTCCCCACGCGTGAATACGCCATCCCTTTTCATGAGGCGGTCGGCAGGCGCCCGCGAATCTCGCCTGTCCCTCTCGTTGGCAGCTGCTGCCTCGGGGAGTTTCGCAGCGCAGGTCGAGACACGACCTTCTTGCCAACTCCCTCGCCGACGATGTCAAAGCCACCAATGTTATGCAGCTATAAAACATGATATACTAACCATCAAGTGTCTCAATACACGACAATCCATCTGCACTACAGTGAATAGACGTTTATCGAATGCAAGTTCAAGGGTCTCTGCTTTAATTCGTATGCCCAACACACACGTTACACTATAAGCTATAAACGTAAATTGCGCATATAACCATCAATATATTTGTAAAATCAATTTCTTACACTCTGCATTTTTATAGTATGTTATTGCGTTATATTAACCATGTACAGGATTTATTAACCGGGCACTTTTCCAAAATTCTGTTTTTGTTACTCATTTGTTGTAGAAAACTGCAGCAGAGACGACTGGCAGCAAACAAACAGTGCATGTTCAGAGGGCGGCTATTAGAACTATTTGCTTTTAAACTGAAAGCAAATGAGTATCAGAAAATTAAAAAAGTAAAAATTAAAGGAGAACTATGAATTTTAATATGATACAGGGAATATTTTCCGACTTTATGAGATTTAATTCATAATATTCTATTAAAAACATCCCTTTCGTCGATAAACCTATAAAGGCTCCATGATGCAGCGCTGGAATTGTGTAGCTCTTGAAAACAGTATTTCTAAAAGTTTGTTACGAACAGTTAATATTGGACTGAACAGTTTCAACGCATGTGAAAAGATAATAATGAAAAGAACCCTTAAGAAATTATGTTATCGGATATCAGAAAGAAAATATATGGAACACCATTCTGAATTTTAAAAAATCTGAAATCTAACAAATTCCTTAGTCAAATCTATATTTCTATAACAAATCTTCAAATAAATCTAGGATTGCAATCTTCATTGCACTTCTTTTTCAACCTAAATTCAATTATTTCTGATGAGCATGCTAGTTCCTAAGATAATCGCTACGCATTGTTCCTTTGAGATTTGTAACTGGACGAAATGTCCCTCAACCTTCACCATCTTATCACCTCGTATCAGTCACCGAAAGTACATTTTCTGTACCTTCTCAGGTCACAGCGGCCCTGTGAAGCCAACGCCTTCCACACTCTGAAAGCCAGCGCCGTTTCTTATTAACTTTCCCAAGGGGAGGGCAAGACTTCCGTTTCTTAATTACCTCCGCTAATTCCAGGTCGCCTCCGTTTGCTTATCTTTTTTAATGGCGTCCTTCGTTTCATTTTCTTGAGAGTCGAGCACTACGCTGTAAGCCAGCCGGGGTTGACGGAAACTCTCTTAAGGGTTAAAAATAATTCCTTGGAGATTTACTCCATTTTTTGAGGCAAAAACAAACAAGACGTCCGGGATGCTACAAATTCAACATGCTTTGTTTTTGAACATATGTTTCAGTTTTTTGAGTGGGGGTTACGTTTTTATAAATCCAATATATCAATTTAATTTACAAAATAGGCGTAGTGTAATGATTAAATATGGTGCCATCGATCGCTCGGGTTGATTCTTAGGTTAAGATAATCTCTTATCCGAAGAGCATTATCAATTAAAAAATATATGTAGAAATTGCTCAAAATTATTAATCAAAACTAAATGCTGGTTCACTGCCTTTTCGGATGTAACAATGTTCATCTCAGAACTGGCATTTCCATGCATTTCGTATCTAGGTTACTTTGTATTTCTGTTGCCTCTAAGAACGTCACTTCTATAAAGTTAATCATAAAAATTCGCTTAACTGTAGCGATCACATTTCACAAAAACAAGGGCTATAGAAATGTCAGAAAAATACTATGTATTCACTACAAGGAAAACTGAGGATACTCTAATATCGTTTTATGTCGTTCGGTAGTTATTCTCAAAAATTAACGTAATGAAAGAGGTTTGCAAATTCTCGAACAATACAAACACTATTAACTGTGAACACAGAGTTAAACATGATTCTGAAAATGTTAGTAGTTTTATATTAACCAATGTCTATTATTGTAAAAAAAGCTGTAGTGAACTGTGACAAATAAATCCTGATGTCCAACTTAATATAAAAGCGTAACGCATTAGATATGATTATAATCACGATATAATTTTTGTGAGGGAAACATGTTCAAGATGATTCCTGGACATTGTTTTTATAGTTACCCTTTTTTTGCTTTTGAAAACGTTCTTTGAACTTAAACAACTCTCTACTGTCGCTTCGCTAACTGTAAACTCAAACTATCGTCTGGGATGAATTGTCGCCTAGAGTCGGTAGATCAGTTACAACCCGCACAATAAAATAATAAACAAATCAAGGTAGATATTCATTCATTCCACCATTTTAAATATATTACTGAAATTTAGTTTTTACAGTACAAATTCGGTTAATATCAATATTAGATAACACACTGTATACCGGCCACATTTTATTTCAAGAAAATAATCACAAAATATATATGAGTACAAATATCAAACATTTTTCAGAACGAAAACCTTTAGTGTTTTCAAAATACAGATTTTTCTTAGAATTACATTTCAGTAATCAAAGAAACAGCGTAAAATCAGAGTTAGGGTGGAAATTTAATTCCTTGAGTGTTCTATGTTATGGTACAGAGATTTCAAGACTTCCAGGAGTTTATAGAGTACATCATCACTGGTGACTCTTCCTCTCATGTTTGAAAGAGCATCTCATGCAGTTGAGATTATCTGGCTGATCCCCATACGTGTACACAAACTCTTCCAACCAGTTAGCAGCCTGTGATAAACATCCCCCAGTTTATCAGATTAAATAGATTGGTTTTCAAAAAGCTTGCACGAGATGAAAGCAGTAAAATGTTATTTTAAAATTTACACGTCATTATATTGTAATCTCTACTATTTTCCAGCGAAATCTCCAATTACACGAAGTATCTCAGAAACAAACCTTGCATAGAGAAGAAAGTTACATGCCAAATTGAGCTGAAAGGGTTTATTCTTTGAGAGAGCAAGAAATGAAATGAAAACTATGAAACATAAGCGAAGATTCGTGATGACAAATATATAGCGTTCCAATATCCCAGTATCGTTTTGTAATCGAAGCCCACCTACTTTTCCTTCCTTTGTTTCGCTGAAAGATTTGACCTTAGAAGACCAACATGTTATGTGGAAAAACAATATTTGTTTATATTATTTCCATCAAACTCTTCCATTAAATAATCGTCGCAGAGCCCAAAAATCTTTATCGTTCTACAATATTTTTGATGTGTGTACTTTTGTAAGTCATAGAAATAAATATATCTCTCTACTCATTTGAAATAAGATAACCCTTGCATTGCGGTGCCAAAAATTCTCAGAAGTTGACAATACATTGTGTTACCTATAAGTCCATGCCCCTAAACGTTTACTGCATCATATTCAACTGAACATGCAAATTCTTGATCGGAATAATTGTAAAAATATTCCGACAGTTTTCTTCAAAAATAGTTACAATAATAGATGTTTTAATAATATATTTTCTTTAATCTCTCTGATTGGGGTCTTTCACAAAAATTATATCTTGAGAGCAGGTTTATGAAAAGATGTAGTTAGAATTTTAAAAATATTGGGTGATATATTTTTATAAAAATTTCAATATTAAAAGTCAATCCCTAGAGTAAAATCTGCAGGTCTAATGAAAGGGACGCATTAACATCTCCTGGCCAAGTGGGTTATATTGTTGAAAATCAGAGGTTTATTGATGAGAACATATATTAATATATAAGATACCCAGACCACCAACGAACTTGTAACAAGAACAGCCATCCTTCTGATACCTTCTTCACTTTTCCGCCCTCTAGTTGCGTTCTCCACCGCGGGAGGCGCCCTCTTCGCGGCAGCTTCCGTCCCGCTGAGCCTTGATAAAATTTTTACGGCGCAATCCTGTTGGGGACCCCGTGGGCCACGGGGGTGAGGGAGGAGAGGCAGCGAGGGCGGAGGCAGAAGCGGGGGTGGGGACCGAAGGAGGGAGTTACGCGCAAATTCGGCGGAAGACGCGGGGATGGCGGTGGACTCGGGAATTGAGGCGGGGATGGGGTTTTCGCCGGAAGCGGCCAGGGCGGAAGCCGCTCGAACCGCCCCCCCCGGCCACCCCGTCCTCCCGCTCCCTGTACGCCGGAAGCGGGGAGCGGGTGGCGGGTCTCCTGCAGCGGGATTAAACGTCATAAAGAAGAGCAGAGCAGAGGAGAGCCGGTTGCTCTGGGATGGGCAAATCCTCTTGGAGCCGGTCACCCGGTGCTCGATGTCGTCCGTCTGGCGTATGACGAAATTGAAACATGAAGATGTTTTGTGTTTGTTTTCTATATGTTCCTGAAATTGGCTTCGTGTACGTTTCTTTCCGGCTACACATATCTCAAGTGGCGAAGATTGGAATTTGCAATAAAATATTTTATTATGGAGATTTCTACTGACGCTGATTGAGATGTTGAATGGACTTCATAATCAAAATGATCTCATATCTTTTTACGTTAATATTTTATATAAATGTTTGAACTTATTTTGAAAGCACTATGCAGTAAATTTGAATTATTCATAAACAATTTAATGAAAGGAAAGTATTAAAGTAGCTCGTCAAAGAAATAAAAAATACTTATCTTCAAAAATACTTGATTTATTCTAATAAATTATTGCTCACTTGTGTAATTTGAATAAATGAAAACTAATGGTGGTTTTACCTTGAAAACATTTATTATTAATTACAGCTTCGTCAGTTATAGGTGTTTTACCAGTTATAGCAAGCAAATCGGCACATTTCGGTAATAAACGACCTTAAATATTGAAAAAAATAGTATTTATAAAATTTTACAAATGAGAACAAACTATATGTGGTTTGCAATATTTTGAAAATACAACAAAATACGTAAGTCCGTTAAGCATACATGCAAATATTACAAATGTTACAGTTTTTAAGGACAAAGTAAGAGGATTCCAAGCGGACCAATTTTTTTTTCAGTCGCCTTGAGAAACAGTTCTCTGAAACAGTTCTCTAACTTTATTTTCTGTTTACAAGACAGAAGCGTCTCCCAATTTCGTCTTTCGCAGATGAAAAGACTAATTAGAGTTAATGAAGTCGTCATCCAGTTTCTAGTTAGAAACAGGAGCACGAGGCACTTCACAAACAGTGGTCTCAGTTTTCCCTCTTCTCGTCATTGCTCTAGAGGGAACTTGCAGAAGGTAATGCAAAAATTGTATGTCTTCTATATTTACATTGCAACATGTATGTCTACGTTTGTTCATAATATGTAATGATCTATGCAATAATATTAATATTAATAATAATAGAAGTAATTACTATTATTATAGTTCGTTTCACTTCAAGATATAATTGACTATATTTTTAAATTTAAGCAATTAAAAGATTAAGGAAAATGAATCCAAATATCAAGAAAAGAATAGAAGAAAAAAATTAGGATTTTTACAAAGTTCATTGTTGGTGAGAGCCGAAAGAATAAAAACGAAAGGCAAATAAATCAATATTGCAATGCAAACGAATAAAATATGAAATGTTTGGGAGAATAGTGCTGATAATCAGTACAACGAACCCCCTCATCCAGTTAACTTCGCGGCTTCACATCCAACAGCTGCTGCTGTTTTGACTGATACTTTACATTATTAAATGATGTTACTTTGGATATATACAAGGGAGTGCAACATTCGATCTTTCCTGTTTACTCATTGTGGCGCCAAATCGGACTACTGTAGGATTCGGTGTATTAGTCAGCATAATCAAGCTCTATAAAGAGGGAGTTTACAAGATTTGATGTGCTGTTTGTCTTCCCAATTATAGTTCGACTCGTGTAGCAACAATATATTCATCGAAAAGTTACATATGTTATTCAATTATATAATGGTTTTTTGACGTCACGTTTTAGTTACGACTAAAACTTCACAGTTTCCACAATTCAGAATCTCTCAAAGTCAATTCTTTCAATTACATGTAATTTGCAATTACAACAACACACATTTCTCGCATTATTTATAACGCTTTATACAATATTATTATGCTAAACAAATCTGCAAAAGTATTTGCAACCAACATAATAGATTTTTTTCTGGAAACTGAACACAGATTCAGGCCACGCCATTCATCTTAACTACACCAACCACCATCCTCTCAGTTGCACGTATCCTTCCCGACGCTTTAAAGCAAAGTGAAAGAACAGTTTTCACTGAAGAAAGAAATATATATATATTCAATTTTGAATTCGTAGAAAGAATATATATATTCAATTTTGAATTCGTAGAAAGACGACGAAAAAGTTTTGTAATATTTGAAAATACAGATTGTCATGGAAAAAGGATTTGTGCCATTTGAATAAGATTATGTTGCCCCATTGCCAAAAGTTGGAGTCATTTTTTGATTACTTATATGTTTCTAAAACATTTTTCCAAACATTGCACATTGCTTTTTGTTTAAATAAACTTTGTATTGTGTTGGACTAAGTTGTTTATTTGGTGATAAAACACTACCATTGTAAAATTATATATTCTTGATGTATAAAAAAATCTCTTCTTCGACGCTGTTCACGGTGATAATGTTACCCAATCCCTTCAACGTCGTTACTCCACCATTACTACGATTAGTTACATTGACCATACACCGAAGCAAGCGACTCCTGTGTGACACAATGCGCATTGCACATACATGTTAGTTGTATGCTTGTCTGTGCAAAACTGCTGACGGAAATTATTTGGTGTCCTTGCGTATATCGATTACAGTAAGTTTTCTTTTTCCATCCATTCTCGGCTATTGTATACGTAACGTAGTGAAGGGAGCCCCATTGTGGAGATGAAATACAAATCAAATGGAAACGTTGATATAAGGTGTTCATTTCTCAAAGTAGTATCTACTTCCGCAGAAATTCTCTGATCAAAGTAATGATATTTGATGTAGTCCAAAGAATTTTTTTCTAAAACTACTCATTGCTTTTCTTCGCGCGATTTAGCTCAGAATCTATGCAATTCTGCACGAATTTTCGGGTATTATTAGTGTGCCAGTAATCTAACACCCTATGATAAACATGATTTTGTTTAAAATTTTATACAATTTCGTAGATTTGTTAGGGATTATTCTTGCGCTCAAACCGTTCGATGAACTGGGACGTGAATCATTCAAGATAGTTTATTGTTCAAGGCCAGTTTCTCATTCACACAATACTAAATTATTCTTATGCAGGTTTTCAATTTTCAGTTGTGGTAAATGAAAATTGTAGAATCATGGTAATGATGTGGAAGATCATGTAATAATGAAGACGCTATAACAAGATGATATTTATAGCATTCGAATGCAAAATATTTTATTCAAACATGACAGTTAAATCCCTTTTGCTCCTTTGTCATCTCAGAGTGCAGTTTTACTTTCATATATTGATTCTTGAAACATTAAGCGGATATCATACACGATTACCAAGCATGTAGTACAGCAATTGACAGCGCCGTCCTACTTCCAAGGGACAGCCATGTTGCCAGCGTTTACTCCTGAGCGATCACCTTTGCTCACCCATGCAGATCAGACCTCCATTTCTCCTTTTACGTAGAGCGTCATCTCTTGCATCCTCTGACGGCCAAATGTTTACAGCTGTCGAATTCCGCCCAGAAAGAGACACCCGCGACGCTTCGTTCTGCCACATTCGTCCCACCACTCCCTCGACCCGCTCCTTTCCACCTCTTCTTTCTCTCCCAATCCCTCCCACCCGTCCCATCACGTCCATCCCCGCCTCGTCACTTCCTACCCGTCCACACGCCCGGAAACGAGACACCCGCACCCTCGCTCTGCCACGCCATGCCCCCGCCCCCTCCCCTCCATGACCCGTCCACCCCATCCCTCTCTTCCTGCCCATCCCCATCCTGATCCTCCGGCTCACCCCCGCTCGCCCCTTCTCGCTCAGTCCCTCCCCGTTCCTCCTCCCGAATCATTTCCGTTTTTACGGCGCGGCCGTCCCATCACGCACATCCCCGCCCCGTCACTTCCTACCCCGTCCCCACACGCCCGGAGACGAGACACCTGCCACCCGTCGCTCTGCCACGCCATGCCCCGCCACGCCCCACCTCCACCCCATCCCTCTCTTCCCCCCCCCTCTCGCTCGGCCCCTCCCCGCCACCTCTTCCGAACCATTTCCGTGTTTTCGGCCCGCCACCTCCGCCGGGGCCCGTAGCTGGGTCAGGGTCTGCTCGGAATATTTCATGCGGTGCATGGCGGCACGGCGTGGGAGGGACATCAAGGCTTCGACGTTGCAGTTGCTGCGCTCAGGCCAGTGGGATGTGACGCTGAGAAGCACGGGCAGAAATTTTATGGCAAAATGCACACTTTGCAATTTTCTACTTTCTATTGTTTACCTACAGATGTAGCAAAGGGACTTGAGCCAAGTCCGTGTAAGTGGAAAGGAAGGCTGTGGGTTCGAGTCCCGCATAAGGCATCAGTGATGGCATCAGCATTATCATGTGATGGTGATGTGGTTGGCTTCTCATCCTAAGCGTGGGCACAGAGGGGCCCACAAACGTGATCCCTCTAAAACATTCCAAAGGGGCCCCGTAACACTACGTAATAAAGTACTTTATTTATTTAAAATATTCAGTTCCTTATTTTCGTTTTTTTTAGCTGATAATTTGGAGAATTAATGCACATTTATTAGCGAATGGACTCTCCAAAGCACCTGCTAACCCGAACATGGTTCAACATGAAGTAAATTGACAATAATTAACTAATTAATAATATTAATTGTATCATTGAAGTTATAATTTCATTTTCCTTCGAAGTATGTTTTATTTACTTGTTATGAAAAGGTGTTAAATTGAAATGAAAAAGGTAAATGAAAAGATGGGAGGAGGGCCCCGAGGTACCCAAAATTTAATTGCTCCCCCGTCTTCTTTTAGTTTGAGCACGCCTATACTCCTCGCACATGTACTAATCGTATCTAAACCATCATCCCATCATCTTCATCATTTTGCTTCTATTATCAGTTACCTCTCGTGATCACGCAATCCATAAATGCACTGGAAGGCAATGGCCAGTAACCATTGCCGTCAGAACCACCTGTCAAGGAAAGAGAAAACGTAAAACGTAAACTTTCTTCCTAGCTATTGTCAACCATTATTCTTCGAAAATTCTTTCTTTTAAAGTCCATAAATTCAACAATAGGGTAAAGCTTTGAATATTTCTTTCACCGTTCTTTGGACGTAAGCTTAAAAAAATATGAAAATAAAAGAACAAAGATTGTTTTAGCCATCATTTTCTTCGAAAATTCTTTCTTTTAAAAATCATCATTTTCTTCGAAAATGATGATTTTTAAAATAATATGAACAATAATTATTTTCTACAAGCACAAACATTTATTTTTGTCTTAATATATTTTAAATTACAGGTTTCCTAAGTCTGTAAGTATGAATTTGTGTGTGGTTTAAAAATTGTTAACATGTCTGTACGTGTTTCATAGTACAGTGGAATGTTCTATTACAATTTGTTAATTTACTATTCAGTGTAGTAGTCAAATTGTATGATTTCATAATTGTCGTGACCGCCCGCGCGCATTTGAAAGAGCCGCGCCAGCGACATCGCGGGGGGCCGTTGGGGCCGGCCGGGCGCCGCCGCGGCCTAGCCCGAGAAGCGGGTAGGGCTCGCCACCGCCCCTACTCCGCAGCTAGTCGGCGGGCCGCTAGCCCTTGCGAGATATAACAGGGCTCCGCCAACGCCAGGACAGATAGCGAGCGACGGTGTTAGCGACTGGGTTCTGGCGAGTGACTTGAGGTGTGTAGAGTGGTATCAGCTACGACGACGACCTGTGCAACAAAAGTGGATCTCTCTAGTGGATATTTGACGACTCGGCTGCTTTTGGGACTTCTTCTGGACAACGATAACACGGCTTCGCTTTTGGTACACTCTACTGATAATACGGAACTTCGGCAATTGTACCGGACCTTGAAGTTTAATAAATAAATAAAGAGCATTTGAAGTTTAATAAATTCATGTGGAAGAGGGAATATTGAAAATAGAAATTGAAGCACAGTTTATGTTTAAATTAATGTGAACTCCGAATTTTCAGACAATAACCAAACCACAACTTCGTTTTACACGAAGCTTTCCTCTCATGATAGTAAAATCAATGTTTTGAGTTCGAAAAAGTCCAAAAATTGTGTGGTCTTGCAAAGATTAATCTTTTGTCAAAAATCATGCTCCGTGATCGACAACAAGAAGACTTCTGAACCACTAGCATTTACATTGGCAAAGAAAGCCATCTATACTTTAAATCGTACCTGAGGCGTCAGCCAGTTAACAACCGCCGCCTGCATTTTGAACATCCCTGAACAGCAACACGACCCCGCTTCAATTTGTCATTCCCCACCCCACTTCCATTAACGCGAGAGCGAAAGTGAAGAAGGCCTCCGCGTCGTAACTCGACGCCCACTGTGCCCGCCCGCTCTGTCCCTGCCGCGTTCCCCCAGCCTCCGCCAGCGCCGCGGCGCCGCACCTCTCCCGGGGCCAGAGCGCGGCTCACCGCCCGCGGGCGATCGGGCGATCGGTCCGCCCGCCGAGCGAGGGATGCTTCCGGCGAGTCGGCGGCGTCGGCGGCTGGGGCCGGGCGATACCCGTCCCAAGCCGCTCTCGCCTCCGGGACCCTGCTTTCAGCGCAGCGGCGGAGGCGGCGGCGGCGTAGGTGGCGGTGGCGGAGGAGGTAACGGCGGCGGTGATGGTGTCGGTAGTGGCGGCAGTACGGTGGCGGCGGTGTGGGGCGGCGAAGGCGATGGCGGTGGCGGTGGCGGCAGTAACCGAATATTCGGCGATCATACTTCCCTGCAGGTCGCTGATTTCTTCGTATTTTCGTAAAGACTCCACTCGCCTCGCTCCTCCTCATCCCATAACATATTCATACTCTTCTATACCCCGCTCCATCTTTAGAGTCCGGAATCAGGTTTATGCACTTCGTGTGCCCGCGAACACGATAGCTATGCCTCTAAATCTACATTCTCTACTTTTTACTACCACACACAGTTACATTTCGTTCTTTTACCTCGCTTATGCCCTGCATCTCACATATTGCCGATATTTTTTAATATCTGTTCTAGAAAAAATATCAGACATTTTATAAAGAAATGAAACAAATACAATATACAACATTTAAAGAATAGCTGTTTGTTGAATTATATGAAAAATTCAATTAATAACTACATATTACATCTGCAAAAATATACAAACGATTAAATTTAAATGAAAGATTAATTGAAAGGATTAAAACATATTTACAAAACACGCTGCACCAGCATAAAAGTGATTCCACTCTTCAGATGGTAAATTGCAAGGGGTGACACCCATTTTAAAAAGGGCCAGCCATTCCTCAAGGTTTCAAAAGAATACTCAACCACCATTTGTAGATGAAATGTGGGCTACACAATTGCTACCAAATGAAGCGCTTAGCTCATTAAGTATAATGATACAGTCAATTATTAAGGTTATGCGTGAAATTTCTGAGACGTATAGTGCACAGTTTTGTTTTTCACGTCTTTGTTCTTTTAATTTCATCTTATAAAAATCCACTCATCACACGTCTCATTTGTATCTCGACGAGTCTCACACTTTTTGTTCGTGCCAGAAATTTCCTTCGACCAAACATCGGTTTACTCTGAACGTACCTTTAAGTGAGTTTGGTAAAATGAGTAGACCAAGGAACAAGGATGAAGAAAGAAATACCGCACGCAACTCGTGTCCCGTTTGTTAGAGTACTACTCCAGTTTTACTCCGAGCACTACTCAGGTTGCTATTGAATGGAGAGACCACGAAAAACTAAGCACCAGATCTACCGTGTACTAGATTTCTCCTCCGGACAGTGATTGAATTCGGTCAGCTGTGTAACTAGTGTCGGAAATATGCCATCTCATTTCCATGGGACCTCTCGGTCAACGATGTTGCACAGGCAACGTCGTTGCTGCTGAGTTGTAACAGCAGGTTTATCGCAACCGACCTCCAGACCCATCCTCTTCCAGCGTCGAACCTCCTCCGAACCCTTACTCGTGCCGCCCGGGCGCAAAAACGCGCCTTCTGGAATATTGGATACCACGAACCTTCCATCCCACGTTCCCGGGCACGTCCTCGGGGCTACGTTAAAGAAATCTTCCGGGCCGTAACTTGTTCGAGCCTTCCGTTTTTCGACGTTGAGGGTAATAAAATCAGCTCGGGTTATGAGGGGGAGAGGATAGATTCATTCTCGGCGCATGTCGTCTAATCTGCAATCGCGCGAAGCGAAAACTATTTTTAAGATTCTTTCTAATATTTATTTTTCATATTCGAACACGAAATTGTTACATTCGGTGTAAAGTAGATCTTGAAATGGAAGAAATGTTGGAATAATCTGGCACACTTTGAGCGAATGAACAGACTCATTACCGAGATTCATATATTTTTTACTTATGTGTTTCAATACAAGACAACTAGTAATAAGTGAAGTTAATGTGTAGTCTGAATCCTAGAAACACCAAGGTATACATATGCGGTTTCAAGGGTGGAGGAGTTCGGAGCACATTGCCTAAAGTTTGCTTTCAGTGATGTTTTTGACGATTTTTCTACATTGATACATTTATATAATTAATAATAAACATTTTTTGTGTAAATGAATGAAGAATTAAATTTTTGTCTGTACGTAAAATAATACCGACTTCGTACTCAGTATTTGGATTTAATGGCGAAACCCATAATATACTTATGTTCAATAAATGCCGATTTATCTTTATAAACTAACGTAATAAAATGTATTAAAATAAAACTTAAAATAGAAATATTTTCAGAATATGTTCTGAATGTGTATTTTTCCAGTGAATAGACCTTAATTTTTTTATCCTCCGCCAAAGATGCGGTAATAACTCAAATTATTAAAAACACGTGTGTTAAATTTTATTATATTTGATAAAAAAACACTCCCTAAACAATATCATTGACCTTTAGGTTTCTACAAAAATTGGAATATAAATATTGCTGGGAGTCTGTGGGCCTTACGTAGTAAAGCTAGGGTGAAGTATCTCTAAGATAACAAGAATTTTCTGCAAAAGCGAATTATTTTAATCATTATATTATGACTAACCTTCAATAATGCATTGTTGTAACATTTAAAACGGCCAACTATAAGAAAAAATAGTTAAAATAATAAAACAATAACACAAAAATTTAATCATATTATATCATATCATATCAAACCTATCGAAAGAAAAATCACATAAAATATTAACTTTACAACCACAGACGAAATAAAAGCAAACCATATCTTTAGTAAGCAAAATCTAATGTTTTCTGGGGAATTCCAAGTAATGTGATGAGTGCAGAGATTTACAGATGGCATATAGGGTTTATAAGTAGGTTTTTCCTAATGATGTGCTTACAAAATATTTCGTGACAGCCATTCACATGTTTTAACTATACATAATATGTCTCACAATAAAAGTAGAAAACAATCTTTTATTCATCAGGAATCAACAAAACTTGTTTTTCCTCTTAAAAAAACACTGTTTCTCGGACATTCCTTCACTTTCTTTTGCGTACCTAGTATAGGACAAAGTAAAAAATATTCCCGAAAGTTTTCACTTTTCAAGAGATTCTGCACTAGTACACAGTAATAGTAATTGTAGTAGAGGACTTTATCATACTTTTGGTACACTACCTACAAATGTCACTTTGAGACAGTGTAAAGGTTGCGCTTAAGTTTCCAAAATACTTTTTTTAATAACACGGTACACATATAAATCAAAACGAATCACCGGTTTCAAAAAATAACGCACGCACACGCACACACAGCATGGACACCACGCACACACATACGCATGGACACGCACGCACGTGTACGCACACATACGCAACAACACACAGGCGCAAGCACGCGCACGTACACTCGCGTGCAAGCACTCGCACACACGCGCGCACACACACACACACGCACACACACACACACACCACGGCTAACATTTCAGTTACTCGCTCCCTTTAAAGCAACCTTAGTAAAAACAGACTTTCAGCACCCTACAGACTGCCTGTGGCTCAGACAGGAGCGTCAAAAAAAATATCCCGCACCTTAACTTGTTCGACTTTTCCCTCCAGCGGTGACGAGGGTAATGAGATCAGCGCGCTTGCTCCCGCGAGCAACGGAAGGGTGGGGGAATATCAGGAGGTGGGGATATACATGGAGGGGGAATTGTAGCGATGGCAACGACGAGCCGTAGTGTCCTGGTCTTCACCTCAATCGATCAAAGGAAGGTTCAGTCTGCAAATTTCGGCAAATGAATTTGTCACATGCGCGGCTTACTTTCTAATGCGGCGGAGAATTTTTAGGTAGTGCGACATACCGATATGTCACATGAAAATAAACTAACATTTATTTGTAGACTATATGTGGAACATGCATTAGGAAATATCACGAGAGCAAGGGCTTAGCAACGACCGTGAATACACAATGTAGTTTTGTTTTTGTAAATGCATTAAGAGGTGGCTGGATGCCGAAAGTAGAAAATTTGGGATTGGGCGAAGAAGTTTAGACGATCGAAAGGTCCGCTACCAAAATATAACGAACGAATGGATTGGCTGGGTGAGAGAAGGACGGTCAAATGTTATGAAAAAGAGGAAGGTAGTTTAATACGAAGTCTTCGAGGGTGAATCATGCAGGAAGATTTCATTCTGACCGGCATCGCGTTTCTGAACTGATCGTAGGTTCGTGAGAGGAACGAGTATAAAACAGATAGTCAGAATCGGGTTATCAGATCGTGAAATTTTAAGGACAGTAAATGATATTGCATGTGAAGTAATATTGATGCATAAATTGGGACTTTGTCGGGAGTGGTAATCGAGTAATAGATTTCGGACTATGTCATAGGACGTAATCGGACTGATAATTTTGATAGTTTGAGACCAGCTTGGATAGGGGCAGTAGAGGGACTTTGGACTACGGCAAGCTCGCAAGATATTTCGACTGGAAAGTCTACGAGGGACATCAACGAAGAATAGATAAGTTAACCGCGGTATACAATTGTAAATTCAAAGATATCTTGATCAAAGGCATAACATCAAATCATTTTATTAAATTAACTAAATTGTTTGCTAAAAGGTAAAATAAACTTTGTTAAATTTTGTTCTTTAGAAAAGAAAGTGATCTTTCATTTAGTCAATCCAAACAGTAATGAACTAGGAATAGAATCATTCTATTTCAGATTCCCAGCTGCGCTGTATAGTCAGCGGATCCTATAATCCATTATAAAGGTAATAAGGATTATAATATATCGTGACCCATTGACCCAGCACGCCGGACGCTAAGATCTTTGCGAGATATTAATGTAGAGAAATTTTGTATATCTCAGTAGATATATGAAGAGCAGTGAGGGTTAAATATTGGCTATACATTTAGTTGTTCTAGTTTCTATTTCTTTATTTTCTCATATCGAGAATAATTAATGAACTGACACAAATTTAAAAAAAAATCAAAATTCGTTGTGTAGAAAAATGGCTCAAGCACTTTACAAAATATAGTTTTAATTCTAGATAATTGACGAGGTAAATCAACCACAATAAACTACCTATTTATCAAAAATGTATGGTATACCTTTATACAAAAAAACTTGAAAGGAAAACATTGAATACCCATAATAAGGTTAATTTTATAAGTATAATATAAAGTTTCCTTACTCCGAGGCAAAAATGGAAATGATGAAACCCAAATGCTGTAAAACGAGTAAAAAATCACATTTTCAATCCTGTTAATTCAGGGTATTCTGAGAATACCTAATGATTTCTAAATATGAATATCACACACTCACAAGTACAAGCCACTAACAACCTCCAGACTAATATGTCAGTGACGTTTGTATTCCGCAGCGCTCTTGATAATATTCGTTGTTTGGTAAATTGCCAATAAAAGAATATTTGCAGCTGTAACAGCTAGCACATTGTGACATGTAATGTCATATTGTTATTTTTACACTGTTTTTAAATTACAGAAAAAAATAATGCTTAAAGGTTTACCATTTTTAGCATACTGCATTACAAAATTTAAAAAATTTATTGTAATGCACGAGAGTCATGAAAGAAAATAGCTTTAGTAGCTGTATGAGCATTAGTAGCTGTATGAGCATTAGTAGCAGTATGAGCATTAGTAGCAGTATGTAATATTAGTAGCAGTAGCAGTATTAATATTAGTAGCAGTAGCAGTAGAACAATATTGGAACTTTCTTTTCTCGAAATAATTAGTTTTTCTCTTACTGGTCCTGACATGGCGCAGCAGAATTGTCCTTGAGGCTCGTGCCCGTAAGGCTACCCGCCGGCTGGTTGGCTGGCTGGGTCAACCGCTCGGGCACTGCGCCGCGCCGCGCCCGCCGCCCTCGCCTTGCCTCGCCGCGGGCGGTGATAATAAGATCAGAGGGAGCCCAACCGGCGTGCGCGAGTCCGACAGGCACCGGAGCGAGCAAGCGGCGTGGGTGGAGGAGCGATACGCCCAAGGAGGCAATTCCGAGACGACGCGGAGTATAGTACGAAGGGCTGTGCAGTGAGGTGGAGTAGTGTGAAGCGGTGTGAAGCGGGTTGGAGCGTGGTGAGGCGGGGTGAAGCAGAGTGAAGCAGGGTGAAGAAGGATAAAGCAGGGGAAGCAGGGTGAAGCAGGGTAAAGCGGGGTAAAGCGGGGTAAAGCGGGGTGAAGCGGGGTGAAGCGGGGTGAAGCGGGGTGAAGCGGGGTGAAGCGGGGTGAAGCAGGGCGAAGCGGGAAGGGATGTTGAGAGGGAGTAGCCGGGGAAATATTGAGGGAAGAGGGGTTACAGAGGGTTGGAAGAGAGGGTGAGGACGCACAAGTGTAGAATCAAAATAACGGTTAAGTGGAGTAGGGTGTATTGGGGTGAAGCGGGGTAGGGATGTTAAGGTGAGAGGAACATGCATCACGAAACCTAAAAGAATCCTGCTTTTTTCTACCGTTATTTTGTAAAAGGTCCAAAAGGTTAATTTAATGTTTTGTTCTTTTTTCTGGTGGAAATTATGCAATGAGTACCCAAAATAAAAACCTCAGAAGCAGAATAGAAACAAAGAATGTTTGATAAAGGTTATCTTCGTAACAGTGTAAGAAGATGGAAATGCTAGTTACATAGATAAACGTGCCAAATGTAAATGACGCAAGCGCTTCTATATCAAAATTAGATACAATTACCCAAAAACAGATACACGAAGGGTTCACGTGGCATTAAATTGAGTTACATTGAGCTACTTACGCGCTTAAAGTAAAACTTGGAAACAAGCAGAGAAGATGTAGTCAAGATAAACAAACAATGAAGAATACGTCGAATACGTTTGTCAATACGTTTCTCTACAATATCGTCTTGTGAAGTACAGTCCCTAAAATATGCACAGAAATGAAAGGGTAAATGTAATCACACCGATGCTATTTATAAACATAATGTATCAATGTAAATCTCAAATTCAATAGAAATAAGATATTTCTAATGGACTTCATTTTGTTTAAATTAGAAATATTTGCCAATATAGCGAGTGTCGCTTGTAAGTACGGGAGCAGAGGGATTCAGCATTAGGACCTGCACGACTTCCTGAAGGGGCAGGTATTTACTAGCTTGGAGGTTGAACTGGAAGCGACTCAGAGAGGCAATTGGGATCAGCGACAAGGGGCAAATCAAATCAAAGTGATGCTGCGCGGGATGTGACATATGGCGTGTGGTGATGGCAGGTGAGGATAGTGTGTGGACGAGTGGCGTGATGATGGGTAGCGCGGTGAGGAGTGATGTGGGTAGGTATAGGGAGGTTAGGTGTGTGGTAATTGATAGTGTGCTGAAGGACAGTGGTGAGGAGTGATGAGTTAAGGCGTAGTGTAGGATAATATGGCGTGGGATAGTGTGTCATGGGATATATATATATATATATATATATATATATATATATATATATATATATATATATATATATATTTGTGTGTGTGTGTGTGTGTGTGAATGGGAAGAGTAAACCAATTACAACGACCTACAAAACGTGTATTCTGACAACACGACGTGTCAGAGGAAGAAATTTACTAAAAATAGATACAAGAAATACTTCTTTTTTCGGTATCAGTAATCTACAACACTATATTTTCTGCCGAAAGATCGCCATTTTTCGCTGCAACCATACAAAATTTTTTCTATAGTACGAATGTAGTTAACAGGACGATAAAAAAAACGACTACCGAGTCCATTGAATTCTTCAAGGACGCATGGCATCTTGCATGTTCAGCACATCAACTGCTTTTGTTATCAGTCCCGTTAGTGCAGTGGATGTTTATCGCAGGTGGTGCCGGTGGTTTTCTCCCACTGGATGGTGAGAACCGGTGATGACCTACACGTCGCCTTACGTGGGATTTCTTCCTCCACGTATCTTCTTTCAGTGATGTACCGCTTCAGCTCGGTCAAGCTCTAAGCTTCCGGCTAGTCACTCAACATGGGTGGTAGGGTATAATAATGTATGAATAAGGGGGAGAGGGAAGAACAAGAAAGTTAAAGAATAAATCGCTCGTGAACTATGGGCCTGGTACTCCTCTAGCACTCGTTTGGTACCGCCCAGTGAGAGCACAGAATAGAAATTTACATAACAAGGGCGGGAATCACCTCGCGCACGTGTTGCGTATACAATTTTTAACATGCGGTGAGCGTAACGCAATGCGTCAAGTAGAGGATATTTGTATAAATACCTCATTTGTACAAAAGTAAATGGATTCGAGTCAGTGTCGTAACACTATTGTTTGCAAATAATAAACAAAGACGACGTCAGGACGAAGAACAATTGCGAATAGTTACAGATGTTTCTCACATTGTGAAAAAAATTAGCTGTTTCGCACACGGAAAACAAGCATTTAAAAATCACGTTTCGTGCACGGCGTGTTAAAAAAAACTATCAGAGCAGCTGACCTCTGGTATTCTCCTCCACACAGCTGTTGAATTTGACCTAGGTATCTAGTTCGTGTGGAAAATGCACCCCGTCGGCAGTCGAACCCTAGGCATCCCCCAGGGCGGAGAGCGGGGCGCAGCGGCTGAAGCGGCTCGGAGGCAGTCAAAGCGGATGAAGCCGCCGCGTGGCGGTCGGCGCTGTAAGGCGACCGGATCAGCGCGTGACTGCGCCGCGCGGCGAGGGCATCGCGGCCCGAAACGGCGACCCACCGGCGAGGAGCGATCCGCGGATGGGGAGAGGCGGATCAGACTGACACGGCTGCGATGAAATTGACCAGAAGAATGAGGCGAGGCCGACGCAAGGTGGATAAAAGGTGGAAGGTGGAAAATGGAATGGAAGAGAGAGTTGGAATGTGAGGGGTCAGGAGGTAAAAGTGGTGAGAGGGAACTAGCGATTAAAGGCTCCCACAAACCGGCGCGGTAGATCCGCAGCGGATGCGTCGCGAGAAGTTCCGCGCTAGACGCGGCCGCGGAATTCGCGGATCCGTTCACACCGAAGCGTCAATTCTGAGTGTGCGTTTGGTGACGGTTTTCATCCAACAAAGAATAGGCGCTCGGATCTATACATTCAGAGACAGAAATATATATGAATAACTTCCCATTTCTGAGCTCATGCAGTATGTAAAGTATTTTTTCCTCTTTTATTGACGTTTGTCCGTCAAATTGTTAATAATATCTTTTTACAAAACGCAGAAAAGAGGTCAATAATTTTGACCTATAAAGTAAAAATTACGCAGAATTTTGCACCTTGATGCCACAAAAGAAACTCTTTTAATTTGCTAGAATGACCAGTGCCTATGTTGATGAAATGTTGAATTTGTTACTCCACACACACACAATAATATATATATATATATATATATATATATATATATATATAAATGTACAAACTTTTAAAAACAAATTTTACAAATAGAAGTTTAATGTTATTTAAAAGTAATTAAATTACTGAACACGATTAAAGTGTTTTTTCTGACCGTTCTGTCGTGTCAGATTCACTATCAAGCTGAAAATATTCGAGATCTGAAGAGTCTTTGCCTTGGTTTCTATGGCGAAACTGGAGCAGCAGCGGAAAAAATGCGTCCAACCGCGAATGGAAATCCGCAGTGAATAAAACGCTGCCAATCCGCTGCCGCGCGGTCTGAACCTGCTCATAAGCCACAGGTGTCGCAAAATTTCCGTTGGAACGTTTCGCGTAAGCAACGTATTTTCCGCGCCGGTCTGTGGGAGCCTTTATAGTGAATGTCTGGCGAGGGTCGAAGGTGGGCATTAAAGGTGAGGACGGGCGGACGCGGGAGGATAGGAAGATAAAAGGGCAAGGCAAATGCCGCACTGAGGAAGGAAACGTCTCAGCGAGGTGCTAAGTTGGGTGGGAAGAAACGGAGACGCGTCGCGCGAGGAATAGCGTGAAGCGGCGAGAGAGTTACGTTACAGAAAGTGCCAAGTGACACAGTGAAGCGTGAGCTGGTGGAGGCCGAGTGCACAGCGTTCTGGACAGGAGCGTGCGGGATGGAATGAGACACACAGGGCTTGAGGAAGTTGGGTATTTCGCGGGCGGGGGAGGTGGGGGAGGGCGAAAAAAGGGGAGGGAAACGGAGTAGCGACGCGGGATGAAGAAGGTGCGGCATGTAGATGTATGGAGAAGCGGAGTGAGGAGGGAAGTGTAGATACGCAGAGTGGCGAGGGGGTGGGGCGCGACACTGTATGGTGCGCGAGATGAGGCATGTGCATAGAGAGGTGTGGACGGGCGAGGCGAGGCGGTATGAGGATGCCAGGCAACGAAGAGCTGTAGCGAATTGTGGATGCGCTGGAGGAACGTGAGGTGGTGCGGGGTACGAAGCGGAGTGTCTTAGCTCAAAACGAGTTCGCGGGATATGGGAGACGAGGAAAAAGAGCTGAGGGTGGGGCGAGAAGAGGGAAAAGGGATAGACGGAAATGAGAGGCGTGGGCAGTGGTTGAGACAAGGCGGAGCAAGTTATGAGTCAGCAGTGTGGCGAGAGGTCAGCAGTGCAACGAGGCCGTGAAGCAGTTTGTATGGGGAAGGGCGGGGCGTGGATTGATTGATTGATTGATTTTTTTCGTGTTTCCGGGCGCGTCATCTGCTTTGGTCATTAGTCCCTGTTATTGTAGTGCATGTTTTTCCCCGGGAGATAGCGATTTTCCTCCGCTGAATGGCGAGATCCGGCGCCGACCTTCTGTCGGCTAGTGGGGTTTCCCTCTGAACAGGTCTCTCCCACCAGCGGGGCTCCGCCCCAGCCGGGACATGCTCTAAGCTCCCGACCGGTCTCCCGGAATATGTGGTAGTGTAGTGCATGTTAGTGTGTGTGTGTGTGTGTGTGTGTGTAAGGGGAGAGGATAGGACAAGGAAGGGGAAGGACAGATCGCGCCCGTTTGGTAGGGTACTGCTCCGGCATTCGCCTGGTGTTGATCGGAGAAACCACGGAAAACTACCGACCAGAGCAGCCGGCCGCTAGAATTCTCCTCCAGACAGCGACTGAATTCGACCAAGCTGAAAAGCTAGTGTCGAAAATCCTGCCGCCGTCAGGGCGGGGCGTGGAGAGTTGTGGCGAGCGAGGTGGACGGAGCGTGATAAGGAAGGCAGGGTGCTGGGTGTTGTGACGTAACAGAGCTGCGTGGGGCGCGGGCGGGTCGGCGGATGCGCCAGGTGGGGAGGCTGCGCGCGCGCGGCGAGCGCTATCTCCGTGCTGGGGCGAGCGCCCGCGCGGCGAGGTCTTTCCGCCCACGCCCGCCCCACGCCCACCCTGAGGGCTCGCTCGCCATTGCACTCCCTCGCACGCGCCTGATAGGCAACGTCTTCCTGTCCTGGCGGTGCCATTCACACCCACTTCTCACTCTCTCTTTACACGGTATCGTCCCAGATTTTTCTTTGCACACTACATACATAGTCTTTTGAATACTCCACGAGTAGATGAAATACTCTTTTTATGTGGGTTCTAAAAATAATATTTTGAAGTCGTTTATACCACAAGACTCGAAGGACATTTTCAGAACATGATCGCCGTTATTTTATTACTCTACGCGCTTCTTCCTGTTGATCCTAGTTTCTCTGCCGCCTTCAATGGCATTCCAACTTCTAACAACTACTAGTTTTCAAGCACGCCATCTCAACACATCTTAACTTCTATCCCTCTCAATTGGGTTCATTTTATCACCTAAACTTGTGACTACTCTCTTACTTTCGTGTTCTTCTTCCTTTAGAAGGATTGGAAGCTGCAGGCCCGTTGTGAATCTTGTGTACGAATCATTTCTTCTAGATGTGTCCATCTTATACCTTCTTGTCTATATAAGAAGCTAACTTTGATGGTCCATTGCTCTAAACTTTTGGCTTGTTGAAATCAATGCTTTCGGTTAATACACCGTTGTTTATGATTTCTGATTTCTTCGTACGGAACTCATATCATTCAGTTACACTGACAAAAGAGCTGCTGTTGAAAATTACATAAACCTTTTATGTTCTTTCAACCTCTTTTCTCAGTCTTAGGTTTCTCCCACGAAGAAGGGGCATGTAAAACAATGTTTTATTTATAAAAACCCAATATTGTCTAACTTGTAATTGTACATTTGATCACCTTAGCAACAACCAGAAGCCAATATTCCTGAACCCGCCTTTAGTGGTAACAATTTGTCACTGGTGTATTGACGATTGAGAAAACGTCCAGATTCCAAGCCAAGATTCGAGTCCAGACTATTGTTGTATTGCCAACATTGGTTACATCACTGAATCGAATTTACATTGTCTGTAGGAAATTCTTGCAACGGACTACACTGATTTTCCGTTGTTTGTCCTATCAATATCAAATGAATGTCGGAACAGTATCGTAACAAACAGACCGAAGGTCGCACGCGATCTTTCCTTCCTCATCTTTGTCCTATTTCCTTAGTCTTTCACAAATACACCGACACACACGCATGCACTGTATTGCCACATGTCACGAGGCCAGTCGAGAGCTTAGGGCTTGTACCAACTGGGATAGTGCCCAGATGAAGGGTATCTAATGGAGCGAGGGAGCTTGGCAAAGCGACGTAGAGATCATCGCCGGATCTCACGCTTCCAACAGACGAAGAACATCGCCACCTCCCGGGATATAAACTGCACAACTCCTATGGAAATCATGACCTTAATAGTTGACGTACCCAAAACCAATTCTCATCAACAGCCTTTTCCATTCGCATCTCCCCCGCCCCCATACCACCCGCATGTACCCCCATCAGTTTCACCCCGGGTGAATCCTCCGCATCCCACTACGGGGCGCTGACTGACCCTGAGCGCCGGCTACACCCTCCAGAGCAAACAGCACGCCCGGCGCACGCCGCCCCGTCCCGACCCCGCCCCGCCCGGCCCGGCCCGGCCCCCAGCCCAGCCCAGCCCGCTGGGGGCAAGTGCGGAAAGCTCCCGAGTGGGCGCGCGTTTGCTCTGCTGGCGGCGGCGGCGACTGACGCTCTGTCCGTCCACAAGCCTCCCATCGCCAGGCCGCACTATTCGCATCGGCGAAACACGTGCGTCTCCGTCCCTGCATGGTGGATACATTTACACAGTATGCTTAACATGGATACGAGATCAATGTAGTGAGAAGGTACGAGTATACCTTCTTGATACTGGAACCTTGTATCGCGGGTCGCAAGAGGATTTGTGTGAAGTCCTTATTTTTGATTGACTTATTTGTGATTGTGGGTGAGTCAACTGTTTAAGTGATTACTTCCGTACGTGTAGTGCGTTTTATTGCTACAGATAGATAGTGGTCTTCGGCCGTGGGCTGGCGAGATCCTACACTCACCTACGTCAGCTTGCGGCGGCTATCAGATATATCCCACCAACGTGGCACCGTCTCAGCCGAGACAAGCTCTAAGCTCCCAATTGGTCTTCCTAATAAGTGCAGTAGTGTAGTGCATGTGGGTGCGTGAGTACGTAAGGGAGGAGGATACAAGAAGCAAAAGGAAGAAGAGATCGCGCGCGGTTCGTGGCCCATTGGTTATGGTACAGCTTCGGTATTCGCCTGATGATTGGAGAAACCACGGAAACTACCGATCAGAGCAGCCAACCACTGGAATTCTCCTCCAGGCAGCGGCAGAATTCGACCCAGTTCTCTAGCCAGTGTCGAAAATCCTTCCCCGTTAGGACTCGAACCTAAGGACCTCCCGGTCAGAGGCACTGTTCTTATTGTTTGAGCACGGGAAGCAGCTCACTAATAAGGATATTTCATTCAGGTCATGGCCTGTATACCGGTCACCAAATCCTCCAAAGAATCTTTAGAAGATATGAGGTAGTTTTTGATTGGTCATGATGCTTTAAAAATGATAACTTAGTTGTTGATCAGTTACCTGTATATTATAATAAGAAAACCCTTGAACAACTGGGTTAAACTACCACACATCTACCACAAAATAACAAAAACGAGCAAGCAATCAAATTTAAATATGGAAACAACAGAACGGCAGCTCATTAGTATCAATTGCACATATAATTTAATTTCGTCGCCATACGTTGTGCAGTTTAAAATGTTTTTGCTTGCATACGCTAGCGTAAGCGATTCTCGTGGAAATATAATACTTTTTTCACACTATCAAATAAAATTGAAAAGTTCTTTAGCGGCTTTAGAACTCTAGTGGTGTATATATACACCGTGATGATTACTTTTCCTTCTCTTGAAGAGTGTGGTACGTTTTTTCGTATAAAACAGTAATACCTGCCTCTAGTCGCTGACGGAACGGAAAAGGTTATTCCAGCAGTAGGAGAGTAGCACAAATTTGGCCGAACGTGTTTTCAATCTCATGAGCTGCTACGCTAGGTTCCAAGTTCCAAGTAGTGAAGTGCATGTGAGTGCGTGAGTAAGTAAGGGAGGAGGATACAACAAGCAAAAGGAAGAAGAGATCGCGCGCGGTTCATGGCCCATTGGTTATGGTACAGCTTCGGTATTCGCCTGATGATTGGAGAAACCACGGAAACTACCAATCAGAGCAGCCAACCCCTGGAATTCTCCTCATACCGTTTGAAATCGTCGCAGCTACTGGTGTGCGATTCAAATAGCATTCAGAGGCCGTTCGATCTCTGAAGGGCACAGTATGTCTCTAAAATAAACTACTTCTAATCATAAGAACATGATTTACAATGTTCGTATTATCACTTAAAATTTAATTGACGTTTATATTTACAATCATGATAAGTTTTATTGATAAAGCTTCCCAATTCATGGGTGTTGGCTCATAGGCGACGAAAATTAATTCATATTTGGCGCTGTGCTTGAAATTCAATCATTTATAGCAATTTTTTGACGCTAATTAACAGCAAAGGATATACATTTTAAACATACCGCGTTCGACTTTGTTATTTTCTAAAAACGGTGGGCTGGCTTCCAGAGAGAAAGGAACTTTATTTCTTTGTTTGATACACTTTGGAACGACTGAAGTGCTTCGAAATTTTGAACTTTCTAAGGAGACCTAAGAGTGCGCCACGGGCCGGACACCCAGGGCGATCAGAAAGATTTGTCACGGTTTCGAGGAATCCTGACTCTTTCTACTTGCGATGCGATTACATCGCATTGTTTGAAGATTTAGAAGTCGAGTGGTTTCGTGTCGACGCGTCTCACTCGTGTAAAACGCTTTAGAATTTCACATCGGTTACGCGTCTAGTTCATAACATTGCAGACTCCGTGAACATGGTTTTGGCGGGCGATCTTTGCTTAATAACATTTACGAGGCACGAATTGCGAACAACAGGAGCCTTTGCCTTGCCTTTCGATTGCCTTTCGAATTGCCTTTCGATTGAAATTGCCTTTCGATCAAATAGGTAATACTGACAACTTCTTCAATGCTCAATCATTCTTAACACAGTTAAACTAATAGTTCTTAAAGAATTGGTTTTTTTTCCCGCGTCAAAGGATTAGAGCTATATTTTCAGCCTCAACAATGGAATATTCCATGGCATAAATGATTACAATATGTTTATGTTCAAAGAAGTTTCTTAAAATTGAATTTGGAAACTTTATCACGAACTTTATAACACGAACACGATTATGGTGCATATATGTATAATAATCCTGTGGTCTTAATAAACATATTTCTGAACGTTTATCATTCCGGGGACTCAGGGATGCGGCATCCATGCTGGAGTCCCGGAGCAAATTTTCCTATTAGCGGTGGTTTATGACTCTAGTAGGTGCTTGAGGTTCCGAGAAGATACAGGCTACAACTAAATTTGAAAATTACAAAGAACACTTTCTATAGATATCTGTACCTCTGAGAACGAAACGGTACAGGAAATAGTTATTGATAATATTAAGAGCAGGAAGCAGGTGTTTAACCCAAAATGACTCGCATAGTATTTTAAATAATTTCACAGACTAAAGACACATTTGAAATAATTACTTAGTTTTGAGAAATTTTGCCAAATTCTGACGATACGAAATGGTTTTGATCTTCAAAAATTAGCAACAATTTTTTGCGTTTTCGGTTCATCTTCTTAAACTTCAATGATCGTTTTAGTAGTAGCCGCGTGGGAGCATTTATCATTTTTATTTTCCAAACATGCTTCAAAAGCCTTAATAGATATGATTATATCAATACCGTACCTACTAAACAAGAATAAAGGAAGAATAATATGAACTAACCGCATAAAATTACAAGTACAGACGAGGTAGTAAAAACTCAATTCATTTCCGATAAAACTATTTTTGAAATTAAAGTACAAGACAGTAAACTAAGACACTAAAAATGTCTGAAATCACAAATAACGAACACGTTTATTTGATGGATTTTTATATAGTTTTTTTAATATTCGAGATATGTGTTCTGAACGCTCAACTGCCAATTCGAGTACATTCAACGTTTACAAATTCTCAATATATTTTCAATACTCAGATATTATTTTGTTCTCTACATAACTCAAATATTCTTAATTTTACCACACAGATTTTGGAATAGGAAGAAATTAATTTAAAATCAATTTATGTTAAAATTACTTTAACATATCAGATCGTGAAGAAACACCAGATAAGAATTACATTACGGAACTACGGAAATTATGTTTTCAAGTGAACTTATTTGTGATTTTAACATGAAAACAAATCACAAAGAACATTGAGCTGTCAGTGAACGCAATTTTTATATCATTCATCAGAACAGAAAAAAAAATCAATAAAATTATTATGTTCAATGTTCATCTAGTTGCTTGTTGAAACTGATCGTCTGTCTATAAGTAATAAGTAAAAAATCAATAAGTAAGTAAGTTTCAATAAGTAAAAGCAAACAAGTAAACCTTTGCACCATGTAATCATAGAAAACACTTATTATAATAAATAGTCATAATTCAATGATAAATGTAACAAAATTCTATGATTCCTGTGTAGCATGTTAATTTAATACTCGTAATTATTACATCACACGTTTCCAATACAAAGTTGCTCAAAATGTGAAGCTTTCTCGATCGTACACACGAAAAAATAAAAATGTATAACATTGAAGGCAGGATAACGGGCCTTGGTCAGTAGAAATGAAAAGAATCTATAACATGTTTGATGGCCGACGATTCGGAAAAATATATTTGCATCCTCAGTGCTGTATAATACAAGAAGGAATAGCTTACGGTACGAGTCTATAAACCAGTTTGTATCTCACTTAATCACAACATACAATTCTCCTCTCATTGCGCAACATTCTACCAGTATCGGTCGTGGTGTGTGTCGGTGTGGTGAGGATGTCTGTATGACCGTCACTTCCGTAAGTGCCTAATATTTAAGAACATGCAGCACATCATTTAATTATGTATACACTTGGTTGAAAGGTATGTACCTCTAGTCAACAAAATTTGTAAATATCTTCAACTGTAGCCAGATATTTAATTGTATCCGACACGTGTTTTTTAACCTTATTGTAACTATGTGTTGTTTCCTTCTCATATTATCCGTTCAGTCTTGAGAATGGAAATGTATTTTCGAAAACGTCGGCAAACAACCATATTGTAAATTCTTTTTATTAATACAGACCGTGCTCCGTTAACCTGCCTTCAATATATCATCAATGGTCGTTAAGAATTCTTCATGTTTATTATTGCAGACCGGACCGTACCATCCTCGCCCTGCAGTTTTAATAGACGTACAAACTCACTCTCTCGCTCTCCCAGCTCCAAAAGGACTCGACCTCTCGTCCTTTCCATTCTATCGTTTCTCTCTCACACCCACCGTCTCCCCCTCCCCTCTCTTCCCCTCTGTAAACATTCCCACACCACCGGGGCCCGCGCTTTCGTCTCGCACAGCCCGTCAAGTCACGTGTGCAATTTTAGGAAACTCAAACAACAGAGGCTAAGTTTTCCGCCCGACAGGATTTGGCAGGCGTGTTGACACATCCAGGGATTTTTGTCTATAACAGGTTCCGGAGAATGGAATTTCCTTCGAGGTTATTTGATCATTTAGTTAGTTTTAATAGTATAATATTGAATGGTGTGAACAAGGTCCAGAGTAAATTTGGGGTGCTTTCGGATTGTAATTATTCGTTCATGCCCTCCAGGAACTGAATATTTTTTCAGTTGATGAACGATTTATGACGATGTGAGAAATCAAAGGCGGTTAGTGTCGACATTTCATAAAATAATACTTGTTCAAAGGTTAACAGGAGCTTCGAAATTATGAACATTCTGTTAATCACACTCATAATGGTGAGAGATTTTTCACAATGACATCGTAGAATATTGAGTATTTTAGTAAAGAACCTTGAATATCGCTTTATAAGGTAAATATCTTGTGTTTCTTTTTAGAGGAAGGTTACATATTGAAACATACCCCTAACTGCTTCAATTATTGGGCGATTCGTCGTAATCCGTTTCCAAATTTCTAATAACATGGGCGCCAGAAAAAGGTTACGATAATATTTTAACTATTATTACTCTGGTAAAAACTGAATATTATCCGCTAGCTGGGTCGATGGGTCACGTCAGAAATAATCGCTATTATCTATTAATAGCCGATTACCCGATCTGCCATCTATACAGAATGGCGAGGAATCTGAAAACAGAGATTTGATCTAGCTACTTATTAGCTTGAATTGGCTAATGAAAATCATTTTATCTTTCTTTCAAGAGACACTTAATGCTTATTTCTATCAATGTAGCAAATTAAAAGGTGAAAAATTTACATTGAGAACTTTCTTAGTCATATCCTGATTCGAACCTTATACGGCGATTCTGGTCTTCGCGTGCTCTTGATTGGCGGTTCCTCGAAGAAACGCCTTCCCTTCCTTTTTTGAAGCTCCGAAATACTGAAGTCCAATTACCACGAATCTCCTGCTCTTCTTTAAAAACGAACACCGCCGATTCACCGCTTCGCACCACTCAAATATTTGTTCATCCACTATATTATGTTGCCCGTTCTCCCGTAAAATACCAGTGTTTTTTACACCGCAAAAAAATTCTCAGTTCTATCTTCCGTTTATTTATAAGTTCAAGAATGATTAGAGTTCACTCGCGAAAAAACTCCAAGTCTTATTTTTATGCACAGCAAAATATTCGGAACTCGACACGTTCCCCAAATCTTAGAAGTATCACAAGTTCACTTCTGGTTCTGCCACGAAAATATTCAGAGTCCGAATATGTTTCTCAAGTCCGATTCTTACTCCACCACACGAAAATATTTCAAAGTCCCAACACGTATTGTAGACCCCCGAAATTTTTATAAGTCCTAACATGCACAAATTAATCTATTCACGAGCGAACTGGTCACCGTCACGACATGCGATCGACTGAATTTTATCCTCCCTTTTCAAACCCACAATGCCTCGCCTTTCTTTTATTTTGACAAAATGCCCAAACTTCCGTTTTAATAATCAGTCGACGCTTCTTCAACCAATACTCAAATCTCTTATATTTCCTCCTACTCTCGCTGCCACCTCCACGGTCAGATGAATGTTTGTTTATCCTGACAACAACCACGACGTCGTTACTAAGGCGTCATATTGCCTATTATTTGCCCTAACCATTTCTCCCATTTACGACAAATTTATTGCAATAAACCTGTCCCCACATTGCATGTCACAATATGAATAAGTCTTAGGATTGAGGTTTTATTTTACTTTGTTTAATTTTAAGCCGTATGAACTGCAACAATATTTATATATCGTTAAAGTATTAATAATAGTAAGGAATACAATAAATTTCACTTTCCAAACAAGAAAAATGCATGAAAACCGTAGAAATGAACTCTTTTTCTACTAGATAATTTGGAATTTCTTAGTTGTAATTGTTACACTTAACAACTAGTGGTGAAGCAGCACATATATTCTATTATGTTTATTATTAATGGTTACATAGTACTCGTACCTTGAAATTTATGTCCCACTACATCTTCAGCAATCACTTGAAAGAATCTAACCAGACGAAACGCACGTGTTTCACCATTAGCAGCGATGAACAACTGTGATTTCTTACTCATCTAAAAGCACTGTAACAGTTTCGCAGCACAACATTAAAGAGAAACGGACAATTTCCATAACATTGTCTTAATTACTTCGAAAAGAGCCATCAACTTTTGAATTATACCATAATAAGCTATCAAACCATGAGAAAGCAATAAGTGAAGCATCGAAAGTTGAATCGCTGTCGAATATAGCATTTTAAGAATGCTAAAAACAGATTGACATGTAAACATCATTTAAACAATCATCATTTAAATTTATTTCCAATTTAAATTATTGTTAAACCCCTGCAAATATTCCTCACTTTGTAAACGTTGCTTTAAAAACAAAATAGCTTCACACTGTATCTTAACTTATAATAGCTAGCTTCTGTATTGTACCTTAAAGCCATGAAGACCCATCATGATATCAATAGCCATGTAGATGCGTCCAGTTTTCGAGTTTTTGATCGTTTCTGACTTCTCATAGTTAACATTTTTTTAGTTTCTTATCGTTTCTGAATCCCGTGTTACGAGGAGGAAATAGCCAGAACAGCAAAATATAAAAAAGATTAACATAAGTTTTAACAGGAATTCGTTAAGCAGAACACAGCTTAAGAAACATAACTCGGTCCCCGTCTGATTCACCCTTACCCTCGCATTATTACCTGAAATGTTCTCCATATATTCACCGCATGATCTTCGGAAGTTTCTTATTTGATGAACGTTAAGGCGCGGCCCCGACGGATACTGCATTGGCTCCCCTGGTGGATGAAAGGGAAGTTCTAATAAGACAGATTACCCAAAAGAGTGGAACCCCCAAAACTATATTGAAGTCTCCAAAGTATTTTTCGCCAAAAAAATATAGCCTCCAAAAACATCGTTTTTATATCATTGTTTTTTAAGGAAAAAGTTCCACTTAACACCACAACTTCCATTGTTTCTGGCAAACTGAGCTACGGGGTGAAATAATCTTCCAAAAATGTCATGGGACTTCAGAACCGCGCCAATATGTAGATTGCGGCCAAAATCTAAATCTTTTCTCATTGGGGAAATCAAAAACATGTTTTAGGGTTCTTGGAGGCATCGTTTCTGAATTGTATATAACGATAAAGTGCAATGTGTGTTGCGGGTTGCATGCATATCTGATTTTCCACCTGTCAGGATCTGTGAACTTTATCCTCAACGAACGATTTATCCTCAAATCTCGTTCATGCAGGATTAGGGCTCATTCCCTACTCAGCAGTAATACACTGATGTGGTTATGTGTCTATGACTTCCTGTAATTTGCATAAAAGTGGCATCATTCCATTACGTATTACGCACAGAAGAGATACGTGGAACATTACAGAAATGTTGTTTATTAAAAACTAATACTTTTAGAGAAAATATAACACAAATTCATCTATCAAAATTTGCATTCTACGCAACGAACATTTGAGGAATATCTAAACAATGATAGTCATTCAAAATATTATCGCTAGAAGGAATGTGAATACTTTTCTCAAAATTTGTTTATGGAGATAAGGTCTTCATTAAGCGAAAATTATAATTTCAAGTATTGTTGAATAGCAAATTAACCTTTTATGAGTCTCTGGTATGGTATTTTCTCACCACTTTTATGATGGAGTTTGAAGTATTTTATACTCCTGCATATGCCACTCTATTAGCTTCTGTCCTCTTCAAGAGGTGGAGCACAATTCGCTTACTTAGCGCAGGCGAAACTTTCTGGAATTACAAGCGCAAGCAGTGGAAGTATTCCGTGGTTTCTGGGAGTCCAGGTTTTATGGGGTTGTAGATATAGGTACAAAGAAAATTTTTGAGTGGTTTATTTTTTGTGAGAAATAAAAAGTCATATATTATAGAAGTATCTAGTCTATCAATTGCAAAAAATACTATCACATTTGAAGCATTTTTACTCCAAAATATTGCAATTAGAATACATTTTTATCACCCGCGTTATTACAAATTGATCTCTTGAATAATTTTCAACTGACAACCAAGTAGTACGTTGTTTTATCCAGATGTGGTCGGTCTTTCGAAATTAGAACTATTTTCATTTTTTGCTAAATGGTAGGAAAATGGATTTTTCCTTTCAAGAAAAACGCCGAACTCTCCGATCTCTTTGTTGGCGAACCATCTAAAATAACTTTTCTCCAGAACAATACTTATCCCTCCTTTTTGCTTCTTTTAATTTGAATTCATTTTATTATTTAATTTGAGTTCATTTTTATATAACTACATTCTACTGATTATTGAGCCCATAAATTAAGATACTAAAGGTATATTGGACTTCTGTTGTGCGTACGTGAAAAAATATTATTCCAAAATGTTTCGCATGCACGTTTTCTTTAAGTCTGGGATTTCTACCCTAACCCATATACAAGTTAACATATGAGTACAGGTGAAATCGAGGGGTTTTGGCAAAAACTGATCAGAAAAATATTGGTTCTCGTGTAATAAAAACTATTTGCAAAGAAGACAAGCTGAGAGTTTTGCTATTATCATTCATCGCGTCCTTCATGAAGGAAGCAACTTCCTGCCGTGAGAACATGGAGAATATTAATTTGAGTAACTATATTAATCTATAACGAACTCTAGAAAATATGCTCAGATATTGAAGTTACATTTATTTTCCAGACGCAAAACAATGGGCTATCTCAGCATTTGCTCAAAAGATCAGGGTAACTGGACTAAAACCCTGATCGAGATGGGAGTCATTGCTGAGGTACAATACTCACTACAAGCATATTTAGTTGTTTTAATTATGCAGACCAAATTGTAACTGATTTATTAAATATCATTGTTAAATCTATATTACTTTACTTTTTGAGGATCGGTAGTCTCTGATTAAATAGAAATAGTTATCCAGCAGAAAATATTTTACTTGGCACATAAAATTGAAATACCGGCTTTGATTGTATAGTGGTTATCATGCCTCATCTACTCATCTCATCTCAAGTTTGGGGTTTCAAACCCGGTCAAAGACGGGGGATTTTTGAGGTGCCAAAAATCGACGGCATGCATGCGGACGCTTGTAGGCATGTAAGACAGATTCTACGAAAAGCACTTGGCCGATCCTGCGAAAATTAAATCCTATAGCAATTTAGCACCCATAAGAGTTTCGATTTGAATTACTGGATGAGATTGTGGATATTGTATCTTGGCCAGCGATATCTGGTATTCAAATCAAGTCTCAAAATTGGCGCACTAGCGCCCTAGGGAAAGCAATGGCAAACTACCCTAGGCATACCTAGTACACACAAATACCCTAGGTACACTTGTACTTGCTCAGAACAAGACTCCCCAAATTCGCTTGCGGCTTTTGGAGACTAGCCTACGCACTAATCAGTGTACGATACAAAAATAATAAGACTTAAACTTTTAAATTTATTTTAATCGTTTAATGTTATCTGGCATTGTATTGTAGAACAATGTACATGTGTGTGAATTTTTTATGGTAAACTGCTAATGCTGACATCTGATACTTTGAGAATATGTTCCTACTCTTAAGTAAATCATTTATGACAAAACTACTAATTCGTAAATGAAGAGGTAAGGCAATGATTGAATACCTGTCTTAATACAGAAAAGTTTACAAGAAGCACGCGGGTGGAATTTGCTTATTATTCCTGCAATTCTTTTCTGAAATCTAAAATTCTGGGAGTTATAAGATGAGTTTCCCCAGAATATTATGCCAAATCTGAGGCGGGAATGAACATTCATGAATTCGTACACAACGAGTAGTATGAAGGCTACGAAATTTGAAAGAATTCTGAATGCATTTAATAATGAACTTAGTTTCATATTCCATTCATTTAAATGGATGTTCTGTTTGAAGTTTGACTGAATGGAGAGACCCCAAAATGTTGTTACCTAAATATCAATGGCAAATCGTTCATTTCCAATGGAGTATTCAATTGCTTATCTGATATTCAACTATTTACTCTTTGTTTATTGTAAAAAAATATTCGTATCACTCGCAAAGAGAATTGTTCTTCCGTTTGAAGTCGTCGAGAGGATATCGTTTACGTAGGCTATAGTAGGTTGAAAATAGAGCCCACAAACGAATCAAATGAGACCGGATGTGCAATTGGCAATAAATCGGAAATGTTTGTATATAATATTGTATATACTAATACTATACGTTGTATTACATTATATAATATGAGTGTATACATTTTTCTCCTTAAAGAGTAAAATTACTGAATAGAATGAGTCGAGGCCTTCAGAGGTATATCGACAACAAATCGTGCAAACTACATTAGGTAAAACAACACAACTTCATAATCTGAAGATAGAGCGTATTTTTACTATGGTAACTCATGAAATAGCGGCTAATTTGTAATGTCCATTTCCTTCTGATGTGTATTTACTCGTATGTATGATTTAGTGTCAACATTAATAATCACCATGAAGCGTGAATAGTGTCAACAAGAAAATAGGGACTTTTTTATTTACTACATTTTGTGTGAAACAACATTCGACAATTTATTTTCAATGCAATACATCTGGAATTTAAAATACGCACTCGGTGTTTCCTTAGAGTGCACAGAAAATATTCCAAACATTGTTGTGCATTACTACTCAATAATATGATAGAAAATTAAATTAAAATTCAAACGATCAATTACACAACGCAATTTAATAGATTTGCTTGAAGGGATAAAATAAGATCCCTTACTTTCCCACAGCATTTTAAAATATCAATTTTCGTATATTTTGTGTGTCTTTTTTTATGTATGTCATATGTATACTTTCCTTTCTGTTCTGAATCATATATTTTATAAACGAAATGTTATGACTTACGTCTACAAAATTATATTATTTTCATTACAAACAAATTAGGCATATTTTTATTAACCACTGAAGTACAGAAACACTGTTTTATTACATATTTTAATTTGAATTAATATGAAGTGTACTAAAATATTATGAAATATTCAGATTTTCATATTTTTCGTGACCTAAATCTTGCATCCCGATAAACGCTATTTCTGAAGCTTCGCAGCACACCTCTTGACCTGCCTTCAAGTTACCTGCTCTGGCTAAAATGCTTCTTCCACAGCATAAACAAGGTATGTTTGTTCACGTCTTCCCCCTTACAGGCTTTCGTTGTATCGAATGTTTATCATTCCTTCCGTTTCTGTGACCTAAGTGCTACATATGGATTCACGAGGCTTTGAAACGCCCTATATCTTCAGAGCGCCAGTAGTCTCGTAAAAAGAAGACTGCACCCAAACTCACTCGAAGCGTAGAAATAGCTCCCAGATGAAAACATACATTTCAGGATTCTGCTTTATGAGAGGTTGATATGTGATCGTTTTGGGAGCTACAAAAAACAAGGATGAATTAACAATTTTTACCGGCGATTGTGACATATAGCTCGAAAACGTTTATAAATAATTACTCTCATGATACTAAAAAAATAAAAATAGCCATTCTTTGTAGAAATAATTTACCAATTCGCTCGTATACTGTTTGAAACGGCGAAGATAAAGTTTTTAATCAAAATTATTAAAATATTAACTTTAATTCTTTTCAATAGATTAGTAAAAACTAAAATTCAATATTCAGTAATTATAAACATTTTTCTCAATTTGCGGTATAGTTTTCGTTATTCCGCAAGGATTTTTTTCATTACAATTTCTTCACGAAAAAAGTTAATTTCACATAAATGTATTTTTATCTTTTCCGTAAATTTTTTTCTATTCGCTTTTATAAAAATATGAACAACGACCAACATTTTTTAAATATTCTGAATACATATTTTGGACACTTTACATTTTTTACGAGCATATATAAATTATTATTGGGTTGGAAAGCGTCTCTAAAAGTTTGCTAAGTTACAAGATAGACAGCTGTTGAAACAAACCTTCCTAACCAAATAAAAACGTGCGTAAATATAAAGATATATATTTCACTTCAAAGAAAAGCAATGTCAAATAAGAAGAAGAAAAACTTCAAGAAAAGCAATGCCTAACATGTAATTGAAAAGTGTAAATAAACCGCAACAGCAATATCAAGCCAAGTAAATATTTTTATTTTACCTACAGTGTTCAGAATCAATGTAAAGCTAGAGCCAGTCACAAAGAGGTGTGGGAAGGCAAAAAGTAGGAAGAGAAGAACGATGTACCAAGAGACAAAGGCATCTCTAGTCATTGCATAATGTTCAAACAGCGTATTCATGAACAAACAACCGCGCACAAATATAGACCAGATGGAGAGAATAATGGCAGATGCGAACAGCAACAAGCACACTATAATGATATTTCGTGATTCTTTCCTCCTCCACAATCCACATTGCAGTAACATCTACATTTTATCGTCAATTTGTAGACGCAAAAGATAATGATTGCTGCTTCTACTACTGCGCAGAAAAGGGAAAAGACAAGCAACGTAATAGTCAGTAGTAGAGGGAACTCAAATATAAAATCTAATCGACTCAATTTATTGCACATAGTATAATTATTAATTGCGGTACTACACACACCCAATGTCCCTGTGTAAAACGAATCAAGATGTGTGGTGGCAGTCGTCATCCGAAAAGTAAGAATAGGAAGCAGCTTGGTCGGGCCACACAAATTTTATCAAATGTAATAATTAAAATAGTTGAGACAAATTAAATAAGAGGGTAATAATAATGTTGTAATAATTAACCTACAGAAACAAGGATGAAATGTGTCATAAAGAGCGTGATATTTTGGCCATACCGATGAGGTTGATAGGCATGACACAGGTAACCTTAATAAACAATATGTGGAGAACAAATCAACGAAATATTTGGATCAGTTTTTGAGAAAATTTTGAAAATGTCTGGGGGGCTTCATGTAAAGTATCACTAAATTTGAAAGAATGGTTTTTAAAATTTCAAATCTTCAAAACAACTGTGTATCAACAAAGAAAAAGTGCAAACAAAACGAGAATAAGTTGACAAGAGAGGCGAATAATTATAGAGGGCGTTCGTTACCAAATGTCAAGGTTGATCAACCTTTTATGGAAGGAGAAGAACAAGATGAAAGTGATATCAGCAATGATATTCAGGTCCCAAAGAAAAGCATAGCAAACAACTGCTGGCGAGATCGATAAGATCGTTCATTGAGGGCATCCCCAAAGCTCTCCACGGTAGGCAATGTATCCTGTGTTAAATAGCATTCGCTAAAATCATTCTCGCGGGCCTTCTGCGTTCCATTTACATGAGGGGATCACGCAATGCCAGTCATTGTAACAAATTAATTCACATGTTCAACAGTTCCGTCAATTAAAGTACCATAGCAAGGCCAAAATTGTCTTATTTATTTCACTATTTCCAGGTTACAATCCGGCAAAATATGTCTGTCCATCCATCTGTCTGCTAGCGCCCCAAATGTTCAGACGACTTTGTTCAAAATTGATATTCTCCAATCCATCTGAACGAACTCTAGGTTACGAGAGTTTGAAATGATATTTTCATTTTTGTGGGCATTACATAATGCCTCAACATTTTCTAATTTTTCTCAATGTTCAAAAGTTTTGATTAAACTTTGTCATCAAATATCATAAAGAACGTTAAAAATGGTGTGGATCTCATTTTCGTTGAAATTAACGATTTTGGTAAACTGCACAAGCTGAAACGTTCTTAAAAGTCTTTGTACAAATGCAATATTGAATATGAAAATTGTTTCCCTTAAAAAAGTATGTTTTTTAAAGACATAAATTGAAATATGTTCATATACAATGTTTCCAAAATTTGAGTAGTTTCAGCTCAATTGTGCGTGAAATAGACCAATTTATAAACAATTTTCCCGTAAACGGCTCCAAATGTTTTTTACTTAGATTTTCCCCTCTTATTTATCAAGGGTATAGGCTCGTGGTATAGGAGGGTTGGGTGGGGGTCTGAAAATATAAATTGAAATATGTTCATATACAATGTTTCCGAAATATGAGTAGTTTCAGCTCAATTGTGCATGAAATATACCAATTGAAAAACAATTATTTTCCCTAAAACTGCTCCAAATGTTTTTTCACATTTCCCTCTTATTTATCAAGGGTATGGTCTCGCAGTATATGGGAGGAGCTCACTGGTTGGGAGATGTCTAAAGATGTATATTAAAATATGTTCATATGCAATGTTTCCGAAATAGAGTAATTTCGGCTCAATTGTGCATGAAATCTACCAATTTATAAACAATTTATAAACAATTATTTTCCCTAAAACGGCTACAAATGTTTTTTTCATCTTTCCCCCTCTTATTTATCAAGGGCATGGGCTCACTGGTTGGGGTGGGGGTCTCGCGATCTGGGGATGGGCTGGCGGGCGGAGGCGGGTGCGGCGGCCGACACTGGGCCCAGATGAGCGCGACGTCTCCTCAAAGGCGCCGCCCCCATCAAGTATGCATTGGGCGCCGGGGGCGCCGCCGCCAGGCGAGAAAAATTCTAATTACGTGCCGCGCCGCACCACGCCGCGCCGCGCCACGAGCGATCAAAGACGTCACGGCGCCGATCGAAGGGTTCTGACACCCATCTACGGCGGCGAACACAGCTCCGAAAAGGACCGAAAGGCACATTTAGCAATCAATAAAACGCGGGCAGTCGCCCAATTCGAACCGTAGATCCACACGAAGGATTTGAATACTAGCGGAGTATTTTCCTCATGGCGGAGAGACAATTTTAAAATGTGGTAACAAGAACTGAGAGAGTGTGTGAGTGAGTGCGTTAACTGGGTTGGTGAATTGTGTTGTAACATGAGATCTGGCGACACATATGGTCGGTTTGTGGGTTTTCACTCTTGGTACCGGGAGATTTGATCCAAGCGGATATGCTCTGAGATAACGACATGTCACCCAACATGTGTGGTAGTGAGTGGACTTGTGCGCGTGGCATTAAGGGAGGAGAAAGTATCAAGAAAGTCAGCGTGTGGTCTGGGACTCGTTTGTTAGGATACTAATCTGCCATTTGCTTGGTATTGATCGGAGGAACCACGAAACCAACGATCATGACATTGAGCCATTGGAGTTCTTTTCTAGTCAGTTGCACAATTCGACTTATGTGGGTGGCTTTGTTGAAAATAAGCACCGTCGGGTTTCGACCCTTTCGTCTCCCGGTCAACGAGGTATAATCAGCAATATTGATTCTGAGATATAGTAGACACTTAAATGGTAGAAGTAGAAGATAGAGTTAAATTATTCTCCGTCCTCTCGGACACAATGAGCATGACTGAGCGTGAAAATTAAATCTGTACAGAATTAATAACTTAAGTTGGTTCCACAGAATTAATAACTTAAGTTGGTTCCTTGTTGTTGTATATTTTAATGTCGATGGGCATAATATAACTCCTAAAATACTCGCTTTGTAATCCCCAGATAAAAAATATACAATGAAACCTGACTTAAGCAATCGCCAATGGTTCCAGCAAAAAATTTTCGTTAATGGAGGTAGCCGCTTCCTTAGTGTTATATAATTACTGGACACGTAAATAAAACAAAATTGTGCTAATTACTATGAAATGAAGTGCGTTCTTTTTAACACTTAATTATTTTAATTAACAAAATACAATTTAAACAAGTTATTTAGGATCATTTGCCTTCTTCCTTCCCATATCAAAATAGACCCTTAACTTGTCACTGACTTTGTCGGTTGAAGGCCTAGTCGAACTAAATTTCCGTCCCCCCGAATCAAACAAGCAAATTATACGTGAAGATACCATTCATATTCTATAGAAACTTTACAGCAGGGGTGTCTGCCCAAGGAGTTACGAATGACTTTTCGATGGTATTCGCGCACGCACAGAGTTCCAAAAGTCCTTAACTGATTCCTATGGAAGTTTAACTGATTAACTAAGCTTAAATGATTCCATGGAAGTTTAACTGATTAACTAAGCTTAACTGATTCCTATGGAAGGGAAGCACGAATTAGCAAACCATAGAAATGTTGTGAATTGGGAGAAACAATCTTGATGATTCATTTAGACATATTTATCAAAATCTTCCGTTTTACCAGAAAAAGACAGTAATAACCCAGTAAGATAGGAAACACTGGATGTTATTATTCGAAGTCATCTGACAATGCGTCTCTTCGTTGGAAGATATTAAATCAACAGTAATCCGAACCGATTTTCCGCTTTTCTGTAAATACAGTTAAAATTGTTTGAGGTGACCGCTTAATGGAGGTAAATCAACGAAATGTACCTGACTGCTTAGCCATGCGGCCGTTAGTGGATGTAACCGGTTAGTCAATGAGGCCGTTTGGGCAAATACCAAGGGAGATGTTGCTCAGTGCATTAACTGATGGCACTGCAGTGCGTCTGAATGAGAGATCCTAAGTTGGAGTCGTGACGGTGACATGATTTTCGACACTAGCTTGTCAGCTAGGTCAAATTCCGTCGATGTGTGGAGGAGAATTTTAGAGGCCGTTTGCTCTTATCAGTGGTTTTCCGTGGTTTCTCCGATTAACACCAGGCGAAAGCCCGAGAAGTGCCGTAACAAACAGAGCACGGACCACGCGCGATCTCTCATTCCTCTTCTTGTCCTATCATCACCCATTACTTACACACACACTATTATGTACTACGCATTCAGATAAGCCGAGAGACCGATTGGGAACATAAAGCTTGTTCCGACTGGTGGCAGTGCCACGCTGGTGGGAGATACCTTGTTAAAGAAAACACCGCTAGCCTTGGTAGGTCGGCGCCGGATCCCACCATACAGCAGAAGAAGTTCACCACCATCTACCGAAGTAAAAGCATGCACTACACTTACGAGACTAACGACCTTAGCAGCTGACGCGCCAGGAATCACTAAAAGCCATCCAACCTTGAGCAGGTTCCACTACGTGCATGCGAAGCACTGGCGACCCACTGTGCCCTCCGTGCACTCGGCTCCCGAGGGGCGGGCCGCGTCTGCCGAGGCGGGTCGCGCCACCCGCGCGTCACGTCCCCAGCGTCGCGCCGCCCCCCACCCGCCCACGCCTCCGTCGGCTCCATCTGCGATTCCTGCCGATCGTGGGCGCAGTGCTTTATAGTTCCCTCTCTGCACTTGCTCGCTCGCCGCTGCCAGCCATCTATCCTCCTTCGCGCTTCATTTTATTCCTTTTCTGGGAGTGGGATTTCACTTCGCAGGTCTTCTTCCATGTTATTAGCAAGGGAGGATTCACTGCGAATAAGTAGGTACGTTTACTTCCTCTCGAACATTGTAATTCTCAAAAACCTGTCTAGGACCCTAGAGTTAAAAATATACATTTCCATAAAATGTATTCTTCCAAACCCGTATGATGATGATTTGTTTTTACAAGATTTCTGTTTTAAGTAATAGTAACTTTACTGAAAATAAAGCTATTATTAGCAATCTGAAAAAAATAAGGGAAAACTGTTAAAACTGGATTGTCAAAATTCAAATATGAATTAGCCCCAAAAATAATAACTGCTATAATATATATATATATATATATATATATATATATATATATATATATATATATATATATATATATGATGTTCAAAATGTGTAATTTGAAGACCCAGTTAAATAAATAGTAAATAGTGTAGTGCAAAATTTGTCTTTGATATCATCCCTCTTATGATCTCAATTTATTATTCTTATATTTACACAGCATTCACATTTTGCTTACCTTTGTTTTTTTACACCTTTATTCCACCTCTTCTCTTCGTTTTATCACTCTGTAATACTATCTTATATCTTTATATTTTAAATTGACTTTTCCGCCTTTCTTTCACGGCTGTCGCTTGAACCCCCGACTCTGCGCCGACTGTACCATCCTTCACTCTATAAACTATACTCAAACGCTGAGTCAGTTCCCTCGCGTACACCATCCCATAAACGTTTCCCTTGCCCTCGTCCATCACCATTCCGCGCCGCCTACTCCGTCTCAGAGCATCCTTTCTTCGGCCGGAGGTCTGCTCCACCGGCCGAACGCCTCACCGCCGCTTCTCAACCGCGCTCTTTATCACCGGCAGCCCGCCATCATCTGCTCCTCCGCCATCGGGCGAGACCGCGCCCTGCTGCTCGCCTTCGTTGGTGCTTCCCCTCCCCCTCCGCGCCACCCCTCGCCCCGAGAAAAGGCGTCGTCTCGCAGAAGAATTTAATTTCGGAATCCGTCTATTACCGGCCGCTCTGAATGCAAAGCGCGCGCTAGCAATGGCTCCTGAGGGGGGAGGTGGGGGGAGGGAGTTAGAGAGGAGAGGGCTGGGGTGAAAGGGAGGGGACAGGGCTCTGGGAGGCACCGAAGCGGAGGATCAGTGGAGAAAGTGGGCGAAAAGGGGGTCGATTTGTGGGGGAAGGAAGAAAGTTCAAACTTTGGGAGTATCTTTTGAAGAGGATGAGAGAAGCGACCACAAGAACAGATGATTACTTTGAAGGTAGGGAAGAAGCAAGAAAAATTAAAAAAGAGGCAGAAAGAGTACTTATGGGGAAAAATAATTTTGAAAATTAATGGAAAGTAGGAGCGCATGAGAAAAATATGAACTGAAAAATATGAGGCAGAATAATGAAATTGCAATTAGTAATGAAGTACAGGAGCTAGGATTGGCCGAAATTGATAACAAAATTGTGAAAACTAACATTAATGACGAATAAGAAGAAGGAAAAATAAGCAGATGTGATAGTGTAGAAAAATATCCAAAAATGTGTAGAAGAGCATCATTCAAGATGACACCAGACAAGAGAAATTTTGTTAAAAAATGAAGAGAGACAGAATAATGGGAAGAGGTGATTGAAAAGTTGCATGAAAACAATTCGAGATAATTACAGGATTCGTAGTATCAACTAATGAGGTAGAAGCAAAATTAATTGAAGAAGGAAAACAAAGGGGCGGGGGCTACGGCATGGGGACAGGGGGGAGGGCCGGTGAAGGGGATTTAAAAGCGAAGCCTCGAGACCGCCAAGGGGGCGGTGGGGGGGGGCTCCTTTTCTGGGGAATTGGGGCCGGGAAGGGCCCGGGCAGACGACTCCCTCGGGCGGAGGGGGCCGACAAGGCGGGTGACGGTGGGCGGGGCGGGACGGCCGCCCGAGGTGACAGGCCACTGATCACGTGGCAGCTCAGCCGTGGAGGGCCGGGCCTTAGAGAGCGTTAGCACGGACACGGCAGAGGTAGAGGTAGAGGCCCTGCTCTTGGAAGATCGCCCGACAGCGGACGACCCGTTGGAGGAGACTGTTCTGGCCCGGAATGGAGCCCTGCTCTGGCACGATGTTCTTGGCCTTCCCTCTTCATTGACACCTTTAATCCTACATGAATGTTATTTCGTAAGGAAAAAATGGCGTTGCATTGGGTGTATTATAAAAATATGTATGTATTTGGCGTTTTGGGGTCGGTATCCCGACTTCGCCAGTCAGCTACCGGTGTCCCCTTGCCTGGGCCTAGTTAAATTCCCATGCTTGGGCCTAAGACCAGCATGAGGCAAACATGACGTATCCTCTTCATCGTAACTATCAGCATTCGCCTGCTTGAGCTCTTCTTTGTCACACAGCTACAGAAACTGGGACGATTTCAAAGGAAAGCTACAACTCTATTTTTGCCTCGACCGGGAATCGAACCCAAAGAGCACAGCACGGCAAGCTAGTACGCTACCGATGAGCCGTCCTAGAGGCCTATAAAACATTGTTCGTAAATCACGAAGGTATTCAACTTTCAACTAGCGAATTTCTTATTTACTAGAGAAAGGAAGTGCTAGTTTACTAATTCCGAGAGATAGCAATTAGTAACAATACGTTCATGTATTATTGAATCGTTCTCGTTTTTGTAAAGGCCGATAAAGCTTCCTTTATCGACAAGACCGAGGAGCTCGCGAGAGAGGATAGGTGGTGGCCAAGGCGGATAAAGGAAGATTTAGAAATTGGAAAACATCCCCAGAACATCAACGGGGACGAGGGATTACGTCTCCACGATGCGTGAATTGCACCTTTGCGGAGTGCGCGGTCGCGGGATGCCGCCCGCCCGGACCGCACCACGCCGTCAGACCCCTGAGCTTCCCGGACCGCCTGACGCCGTCCGACCACGGGCTGCTCCCGTCCGTCCGCTTCCCCCACCTCTTATCACCTAGTCACGCCCGATTGGCCTTCACCTCGGCCTATCATAGCCTGCCCCATTTTCTATATAAACTAGAGCGCCCCACATCCAGGCGCATCCAATCACCCGAAGAGGCATTGTATTTAATTTTAGTTTCTACATTATTCAGTATGTTTAAGATATTTCCCTTCCTGCAGTTCCAAACGCAGAAATGCTGGAGTTAAAGTGTAACCCTGTCATTGAATAAATTCCCGCCTCACCAGGGTTACTGGTGAGGGAAAAATGAAAAAACAAATCCTGGCGCAGTACAGCCCTGAAGAGGACCGCGATATGTCGGTGAAACGTCGGCACCCCAGCCTTCGACGCGGCGTCACCCAGACAGCCCAGATCATGACTCTGGCCGCGGAAGCCTACGATATCATTCCCTGGATGTAGAAAACCTCTGCAGTTTTTCCGCATGTACCTCACTTGTTTCCCTGCCTGTTACCACTGTGATTCTGTCGATGTTTCCTCACATGTTCACCACTTGTTCCACTGCATATTCTTCCCATGTTCTCCCCCACATGTCCTTCGACATGTTCACTATATGCGATACCCCTCACATATTCACCGAATGATCCCGCGTATGCTAACCGGAAATTGAATTCATAATTCAAAAATGCAAAGTAAGTAATATTTTATTACAAGTTTTTTTTTAAATTTTAGAGTAGCAGGTAGTTTAGTGGCTACCTTAGTGAAGAAAACAGGAAACTAAAGTAGAAAACCTAGGAGAACGAAAACCCTTAAAAATGTAATAGAAGGACCCCAAAGTTTTTCAACAGAAATCTCCAAAAAATTACTCCAAAATAATATTTTGTAGATTAAGGCGTATAAAAATGAACTCGTGTCTTTTTAGGAGCACGAACGATTCCGAACTATGCATGCTAGTACAGTCTGTTACAGCGTAAAGTGCGTTCCGCGAATCATGAGCTCTTGATTCACCAAAAGTACCATACTCCGCGAACTTGCTTTTCATCTTAAACCGTTTCAATGCAGAGCAGGGGGTAGTTTCTTATCCAGCAGTAATACTTTCTCGGAGTTGTATCTCGATTATTTCTTAAAAATTCTCGAAAACTGCCATCTTTCCTTAGAGTATTATATAAAGATGAGATATTATATGCTGCGGCTACAGACGAATGTGGCAAATTCACGATTTAGCTTGTTAATGATCACATTGCCCAAAATATGCGGATAAAGTCAGAAATAAGAACAAATTCGAAGCGTACATCCTCCGGATAAAGTTCACATTTGTTAACACGCTGCGGCTAGAGTTGGTAAAGTCTCGTACGTTAAACGAACGAGGATTAGCCTACATTTTGGGATTAACAGGAATCGAACTACTGGTGGGAAGTTTCTGACGCTAGAGAGGTGCAAGGAGTGTAGTAGCGAGTTTCACTCAGTCGTAAATTTACATTCGCCCGTTATCACCTAACTTAATCTCATTATATACTTCATTTGACACTTTACTTCATATTTCAGTGTTGGGGCAACAACACTCTGGCCTTCGGACAGCGCGCTTAAAATAAAACCACCCCGAGTCTGCGCTATGTATAATTTTCGAAGCATTTTTATTCCACAAAACTTGTCACAAACTTACATGAACATTCACACTCGGAAAATCACCCTACGTGAGCCAACGCCATTTAGGAAATGCTCACATTAGCTCTATGATGAACCAAAATGATCAGACCATTCAGCTTTATTTAAATCATGTGGTTAATGAGTGACTTAACGAGATAATTTGCGAATTAGCAGAATTTTGAACTTCTTCTGTAACATAGACATTTAAAACTAAATTATTAGTGTTGTTGTGGTATTATTATTATTATTATTATTATTATTATTATTATTTATATAAACCAATTATTTTATATAGAATATTTTCTCAAAAGAAAACAATATTGGATTAGCAATGATTGTTCGTACCATGAAATTTTTGCCTGTGACATTGACCTCTACTAATGTAGCAGTAGGATGAAGAAAGAAAATAAATAAAATAATTAACAAATACTTAAAAAGAAACACGATATTGCAACTTCGTTTGAGGAGAGCTTGAAGTGTTTTAAAATTAAGCAACTTTTGTTGAACAATTTTGCTAATAATCTTTGAACATAGTCATCTTACACACGCATTTTGCAATTTCCAACAAGCCTCAGTTGGAAAGGATTCCCTAGTGAGATTGAAGTACAGGACATAGAATTTCGATTATTAGCACAGCACTGTCAGGGCGCTAATTTCATATTGTGTGGACATTAATTAGACGCAAAAGCGACATTTGTGCATAGGTGAGGGGATTGTCAGTGCGACATCACACGGCACAGGGGCGCTAATGCAATTTCAGAGCAGAGATGAATGGGGCGTTTGATGGGGAACTAGAGGGTTCCTGGCTTGTCGCGCCTTGTGCATTGTTCCCGAATAGCGCAGTACAGTGTAACTGCGGCTTCTCGGGTAGGATAACGGACAACGTAACATTATCGAGTTTTGAAACGTTATAGCAATTGACAGGAATATCGACACCAATAGCAGGTGAAGTTAAGAAAGAGGTTTTACATTCACGTTTCGGTCGAAACGGAAGAAGTTCCCTTATGTGGCGTCAGAGTCCGCTAAATGCTCATAATTGCAGATCATCTTGCTTCGCATTTGTTCGACTACAGCTGCCCAACAACTACTGACCTGCAAATGTAAGTATAGTAATTACTTTTTATTAAATAGATACAAGTAATACTTAGATATAATTATATATACAAATTAATGCTACCAACTTCATGTTGCATTATGGCAATATACAGTTCATAGCACACTCTTCCGCCAGAGTTGCGAACAAATTCGATATAACATGGACGAGATATCGATTAGCATGCGATGTAAGTCGACCGCTAAATCCGATGGATTACGTTCCTTTAATTCGATTTAAGTTAACCATGGCATTAAAAATGCAGTGATTGCTGCACGCTAGCCGCCGTAACCCCTATTCACTCACCACCCTTCCACTAATAAGCGGGTGAGCGGACTCTACTATCACTTCAAGTCGATTTGATGTAAACGCATGCGCAAAGTCTCAAAAATGCACTCGATTGCTGCACGCTAGGCCGAGTCGTTACACCGTATTCACTCACCACACCCCTTCTACAGCTGTGCAGTCCCCTAAAGCTAACTTTGTCACGTTTTCTCTTCTTCACTCCCACAACTGTTACCGTTCTCGCAGCCGCAGAGGAACTTCAGAGTATCCAGTTTCGTTTACCAGACCGTCAAATGGTAGCAAAACAGAAAACAAGAGCGAGAGAGAAAACTGGATTACAAAAAGTCGAAATGTGAACTTTTACATCTGTCTGCTGATGTGAATTTTAAGCTGCGCTTAATCAGGGTATTAACGAGACCAGTCAAATATCTCATGCAATATACAAACACAAAAAAGAAGGGGCACAAAATAGCATATGCATTTTCAGAATCGATGAGATAAATGTAGAATGACCTCTTCCGTTGGACATAAGTAGTAATCTCGTAATTTCCCCCTTCTTTGATGCATACCCTTTAATCCTACAGAGTGCCGTTATCTGTAATCTTCCACACATAAATATGAAGCTTTGGAAGCCTCTTAAGTTTAGCACGCTTTGAGAATATGTAAGTTTTCCCAGAACTAGCATGCCAGGGCTCTACAATATGTTATTTCACAAATTCGTTTTTGAAATACAAGAAGGTTCAGCTTCGGGAACCTGAATATAAAGTGACTACGTTTGAGAAAACGAGTATATAGCGGGATATAAACAGATCCTAGGAATTTTCAATTAGAAAATTTTCACATTCATTGACTTTTTATTATGATATGATTTTCAAATAATCGTATTTGTTAGTGATTCGGAAAAATTGCGAGGACTGTCTCCAGTATTACCGTAATTTATTGATTCATTTTTGTAAATTTGTTTCCACCTACAGCGTGACATTTAATATTTAATTACATACAGTCAAATGGAATGCAGAATTGTTTTTGTTTTGTCATTTATGCATAAGTATAGTCTCATATATCTCATTTTTGACAGTCTAAAAATTAACTACCCTTTTCTAAGGTAGTAATTGTATTTACGTTTATTCAAAACTTCTTTCATATCCGTCGCGAATTGCCCATCCTGGGACCACACGAACGTGCAACCCATCGGGGCTCAGTTATACTTATCGAGGGTAGGTTCACGTGACTTTCATGGTGAGAATCAGTATTTTCATGGCGAATCCGTTTTAACATCCAAGTTTGTTAGCCCGGGGGGTATTAAATGAAGTTTTGGGGAGAATGAAGGAAGATCATATTCGTGACGATAATATTAAGGAAAAAACTACATGCCGATGGAAATGGAAGCAAATAACTGGAGACGATTGTCCCTTCCTATTGTCATCTGCACGGCAAATTATAACAATAACCACAGAAAATGCGTACTACGAATGAATACACGTCAAACATCAAACTTTTCAAATATCAAAATATATATGAATATAACTAGGCATCAGCGCGGCGCGGCGGCAAACTTACATTCAAATAAAATTGTGTATGCCTATTTCATCATAAATATTTCATGGTGTACTGCATCTTAAGGTATTTAGCTGAGAAATCTGAGTGTACGACTGCAATTGAAACCTACTTCCGTTCGTTCAGTCTGGAGTAAAACTTGTTCACTTCAGATACCTGAGGCCCAGATTCTTGACAATATTCATACAAAGTACATATTTTCTGATAAAGTCATTGTCTAACAGATATGGGATAATGGAAGCAATACCCACCAAATCGTTGTAAATATTCGAGGGTAATATTAATTTTGAAATAAATTTTAATAATACATTTTAAATAAATCTTACAATATGGCGTATTGTTTTCATTGATATAAAATTAGTCTGTTAAGAAAGGCTAGTTACACTGGAAGAAAGGCAAGGGACAATATAAATGCATACGAGATATTATTTACGTCAGTAAAAATTTTGCATATTTCTTTACATTTAGAATATTTGCTTGGAAATGGAACCGAATAAATGCGTTCATTCATTCGAGTAAATCGTGATCTTAATGCGAAAGCAATATCCCAAAACATGATTCTTCCAAAGGTTTCCGAAATTTCATGTAATGAAGATCCTCCACCAACCACGAAAATCGTAAAAATGAATAGCACCAACTAGACGAAACACCTGCGATTAATGGCTAATGAAACTGACCAGCGTGGTAAACCGCCGAATGACGTTCGGTCGCGCCCCTCTGCCCCAGTCGGCCATCGCGCTCTAACATTCGCTCTCCACCACACTCCACCCTCTCCTCATGGCCGAACGGGAGGGGGAGTGTCCCCTTCCGTCCGATCCCATTCTCCCTACTTTCTTCCGCACCGCGTCCCTCATTTCGTCACGCATCGCCCCACCACTCACTTCTCCGATCCTCCCCACATCCTCGTTCGCTCCACTCTACACTATCTTGCCTCAACTCACACCGACTGGTTCCGCTTCGCCCAGCCACGATACACCATGCCACGTCACGCGTGTTCACACCACTCTCCGCCTCGTCCCGCCTCGTCCCGCCTCGTCCCGCCTCGTCCCGCCTCGTCCCGCCTCGTCCCGCCTCGTCCCGCCTCGTCCCGCCTCGTCCCGCCTCGTCCCGCCTCGTCCCGCCTCGTCCCGCCTCGTCCCGCCTCGTCCCGCCTCGTCCCGCCTCGTCCGCCTCGTCCCGCCTCGTCCCGCCTCGTCCCGCCTCGTCCGCCTCGTCCCGCCTCGTCCCGCCTCGTCCCGCCTCGTCCCGCCTCGTCCCGCCTCGTCCCGCCTCGTCCCGCCCGCTTCTGCCCCACCCCAGCCCCATTTCGCCGCGTATCGTCTTGCTATACCCACTCATTCCTGCCCCTCCCTCTTTTCCGCTTCGCAATTGCCCGTTCCGCCTCATTTTGTCTCGCTTCCCTTTCTCTCGCTTTGCCTCGCCTTGCCTCGTTCTGCTCTACCCTGCATCGTTTTATGCCCTCCCCCCGTCCGTCTGCTTCCCTCCGAATCTCTCGTCTTCGCCCAACCCGTTCCCTCCTTCCCTCCCACCCTCTCGCTTCGACGCACCCCCTCCCCATTCCGGCTGGACCGTCCCAGCTGACGCTGGAGCAGAACACGACCACGTGGCAGCGTGCCGAATGCAGGGGGGCGAGCACTAAGCTTTTTATGGATTTTATGTGGTGAGCACTCGTGCACTCTGTGGTTGGCGGCTTATCTATATTACAAGCGCGATTGCTACCTAAATTTTCGGTTTTAATGTCTGTTTCTTTTGGATGTAAATTTGGGAGAAATATTTCGCCAGTTATTCCATGAAAACACTTGTATCATGTTTTGTAAATCTCATGGATACATTTTACTAAAATTGTAGCTATATAATTTTGTTTGAAAAATGTGGTGCGAATGAAATTTTTCGATCTAATTAGAAAATACATTAATGAATAAAGGGCTTTACACGAAGTCATTCTGTACAGTCACCACAATATATGAATAATATAATTAATAGAATAATGATATAATGGATAATAATGATATACCACTGTATCTTCACCTGTAACTATACCCATTGCAGATGTATATTCGGATGATATACACTTCTCCAGTAAGCAGATATTGCTCTTTAATCATTAAGCACCAACTGCACGTAGAGCCTGAAATTGGGTCAAAGTAATTAATTTACATAATCGTACATATGTGGATGAATGTGTCCAGTGTGCCAACTGTTCCCGACAAATCCAAAAATTCAACCGAAAAAAAGGGTAAAACATGTACTATAGTGTGATAATTATGAGCTTAAAGCGGATGTCACATGAAATTGCCAAATGAGCAAAAATGCATTCTTATGTAGAAAAAATTCGTTCATTTCCAGTTTATCGGAAAAATATAACTGCATAAATTAAACTTTTTAACAAACCTTCGTATTGTCATTACTTCGAATAATAATGACGTTTTTCACACTATTCTAAAGTAGGAACTCATATATTTCCACATAAGTAAGATGAGGAGCATAATGATGATGAACTATTTGATGAAAAATATTAATTTTCATTAGAAACACTCCATATATTTATTTTTCAATGTTATATTGTTGTTGCTTCACAATTTTAAAAGCAAACTTGGCATTTTAAATTTAACCTTATATATTGATAACACTAATGTGAGTAGATAAGTGAGAGAACACAATGAATTTAACTACTTGAAAGTATTATTGTTATTTATTTCACAATCTCCGTTTGTTTAATGCCTGTAGTGACGTGTAGTTCATCAACTTCCGTTATTTACTACCGTATACTTGACATTTACAAAAATATAGTTTCCTCTAACAGATAAATAACAAAAAATCTAGTTATCACCGAAAATGTTATAAATATCTAGGTATCGTTTCCACAACGTCTCGTTCTCACTCAAAGGGAAATGCATTGGAAGGCCATCTCCTTCCTTTGAACTATGCTCTGCCCACCGAATCGGGCGCCTGCCGCGCCGCGCCGCGCGGGGCAGAATCAGCAGCATCGCGGCGTCGAGGGGCGGCCGCCCCGGGGGGGCGGGGCGGCGGATCCGCGGGCGCAATCGATCGGAGCGGCGGGGGGGGAAGGGGGCGGGCGCGGGGCGGGCTTAAGGGGATGGGCAGAGGGAGCGTGGTGGAGGCAGAATGTGGGGTGGGATGATGAGTGGGATCAGGAAGAAGCCGGGAGTGGGACGGAACAGAGAGGGTTAGATGGAGAGGACCGGAGTGGACGGGGACGGTTCGTGGTGGGACGTGGCGGGGCGCGGCAACGCGGGACGGGGCACGACGGGTTATGGAGGAGCGGAGCGGGGCGGTTAGGGGCGTAAGGGGGCGGAGCAGGAGAGGCAGAGCGGTACGAGCGGGGCGGGCGGGGCGGACGGACGAAACGGAGCGGAGAGGGGTGAGGAGGTCCGGAGCTTAGCGGGACGTGGAGGACAAGAGCCGAGTGAGGCGGGGTTAAGCGTGGGGAAGCGGGACGACACTGGGCGGTTCGGGGACGGAGCAGGGCAGTGAGAGGGGCGGGGAAGATGGGACGGGACGCAACGAATCGGGGTGTGACCCAACAAAGCGGCACGGGGTTGGTGGGGCGGTTGCTCGAGCAGGACACGATGCTGGGTCGCGAGATCGGTGCGGATTGCAAATCAGGGGCCGCTTGCCCGTGCGGAACACGGGGTGGCGCCTAGAGGTCGCTGCTGCGGCGGTTGCCTGGGTCAACGCCCGACTCAACGAGGCGGGAGAAAACCTGCCAGACTAGATATAGCGGTACAAAGCGAACTAAAACACTGGATGCTTTAGTTTATTTGATTAAGTTTGCAATTTACTTTTTTGTAAATGTAAGATTACTATAATGTAAAATGTATATTGATGGCTGAGGACAGACAAAAAGTGTAGTGACGTGCAATCCACACGTCACGGAAGGCCATCTCCTTATTTGGCTTTAAGGAGAGGCCATCAGTTATTGTTTGCATGGACGACAGAAATGTTACAAAACGTAACGCCTGTAATACAAGTACCAGTTTAACATCCAAGTAATTTAATCAATCCTATCTTTCATTATAGTATATTATATTAATAAATACAACACACCAAAAAGACAATTTAAAATATTGTAACCTGTAAATGTTTATATTAGTACTATTAGTGGAGTGTCTCCGCTCTCATGGATTGATTGATTGATTGTGATTCCAGGCACGTCAGTAACTGAGGTCATTAGTCCCGCACGTGTAGTGTATGTTTTTCATCGGGAGGTGGCGGTGATTGTACCCCAACTGGATGGCGAGATCCGGCACCGACCTACCGTGAACTAGCGGGGTCTTTAATTCTTCTCCTTCATTTCTTAAGATGTCTTTAAATTATACAAATTACTTTATATTATAAAGATCTAACTCTCCGCCCTTCTTTCTTTCATTCTTTATTTCCTTTAATTCTTCTCCTTTCATTTCCTAAGATGTTTTTAAATTAGGTAACTATGTTACTTCTAATTTTTATATTTTTCTTGTATCAGAAAACTGATGATGCCATCGAAAGCTGCTATTGTTGAAATAAATACTATTGTTGACAATGACAACGCCTTCAATCATTTCAATTAGCGGGTTATCCCCAATCAGGTATCTCCCACGAGCGGGGCACCAGTTCAGTCGGGACAATTTCTAAGTCTAAGTCATGTTAGTGTACGTGTGTATAAGGGGGTGAGGATAGGACAAGAAAGAGAAAGGAAAACTACCGATTGGAGCAGCCGGCCACTAGAATTCTCCTCCGGACAGCGATGATTTCGACCGAGCTGAAAAGCTAGTGTCGAAAATCCTGCCGCCGCGACGGTGCGCCGTCGGGACTCGAGCCTAGGACCTCCCGGTCAGAGGCACTGCAGTGACATCAGCTGATGTACTGGGCCACCGCTCCCGGTCCGCTCTCATGGAAAACGCAGTGGTTCAATGCGAGTTTGTATTATTTGATCGTGTGAAAAAAGACGAAATTTCTATATACTTTAAAATGAATAAGCCAACATATCGTGTTGTATTTTGACCGAATTTTGGAAATACCCATAGTGCAGTGATAGGAGTCAACAGTTTTCCTCTGTAGTAACACAGTTCAAATTCTAGTCAATGTTTTTCATACTATGGTAGAGTTTGTGATGTTTTTATATCATTGCGTCTTTATGACATTAATATTTGTGTTTAATTATCCACCTCATTATTATCGAAAAAGTTTGAAAATCGGATACCCCTTGAAATAATAATTCCAAAATCGCAATTTAGAATGCAAAATGCATATTTCAAACTATGATTTATCGAGAGTTTCACCCAAGAATTTCATATTTCCAAGTTTAATCATATATTCGTAAGTATCCAAATTAAATAAAGAATTTTTCAATCTACTCGGAAGCTCGTATTTAAAAATACAACTACAAAATTAAGTTTGCACAATGAGGCACTTTTCACATAATATTTATAACTGTTTTAATGTTTAGTGCACGGTGTATAATTGTCATTTTAAATTTCTGTAAAGTTTATGTACCTAACATTCCTATCAAAAGGTTCTTTCTTCCTTCTGCATTTCTCATTACACCTTACCTTCTTTTCACTAATAAGCTCATCTCCTTCGTTAATGTTTTCTTATCCCTGCCTGAAGTACGTTTTCTCTCTTCCTTTTTCTCCTTTGTTCTACATTTGTCTTATCCACGCTTACCGCGGATTATCCGACGACAAATTGGACTCGGTTATAATACCAGATAAAGAAGAGGAAAACCCCACAATTTTTCGTAGCTAGGGCGATATCTTTCGAGGCGCAGGACCGCACGAAGCGAAAGAGGAAAAACGACTAAAGAGACGTTCCCCAAGAACATCCCTGCTAGACCCTACCAACCTTTTTTTCCTGAAACGGTGACAAAGGAGAACGTGTCTGAAAATTACAGGCTTGGTCCCCAAATACACTTTCCTCGTACGACAAAGAAGATGCTAGACATGAATAACAAGCAGTAACTTTGCGATTTGTTTCCGCATTAAAAAATGTTTCCAGCAACCTCTACATATTTTAAGGCCTTTAAATATATAGTATCCCTCTAACTGCCCTGGTGAAGATACCGATGTGAAGGTTGCAAAGTGAAACGTGACTCATCCCACTTCGCTTTCCGCAGCATAGCTGATTTATGAGAGTCTGAAACTTTGTTTTGGATAAAGGGAATGCTTTACGAGGATCCTCCGATCGCCCAAGTTTTGCATAGTTCGTGGACAAGAAATTTAAAAGGAAGATAGGACGAATCTTAAGCCATGAATTACCCGATACTGGACTTCCGTACTTGCTTCGATTTTTGGGAGGTATACCGTATTATTTATTACCGCATGTTTCTGACAGCGCTGGTGAATTATTTGTTTTAGTTATTTTCATATTTTGAAGAATGAAGGAAAATGTAGTGGAAATTATCATTACTATGAATCAAATAATGTAGATACCAATTCTTCTATTTCTGTTTATGCTGTTCGAAAATGGCTTGAAGAATAATTTTCCATGAAAATCATATATTTCTAATATAAATCAACATAAAAGTACCAATAAACTTTGTTCATCATCAATTATTTAGTGAATTTTTTCAATTGAGCAATATTTTTATGGTGTAAATGTTAATATTTAAAACAATTATTTTATAATAATTCAATTCTATAAATGTTTAATTTAATTTTATAATTTTTTATTGTTTCACTATACAGACAATACCGTTAAAACATGTCACAAATTATGCAACATATGTAATAGATCTGAAACTGTTACTCAAAATGAATAACATGAAAATGTAATGTAACTTCAGTTTAAACTGAAAGCATAAATAAAATATTAATCAATATTTTCAATTAAATTAAAGAAATTCTTCAATATTCTGACACTATTCCGTACTAACATTATAATAATATACTGAAACGCATTATATGGCTACTTCAGTACGAACGGAAATTGTATTCTTTATCGGTGACTCAAATTCAATAGAAGTTGATTCTCTAATTTAAATGAATTATTTTACCCTTCCCATATGTATATTCCGTCATATTCAATTTTTAATGATTAATATATTTCTTTGTCAAGATATCACAGATCAAGATCTTTTGATTTCTGTTTTCTGGGATACTTCATTCTTTCGAAAGTATGTGTAATCCCTCGAAGTGAGAGAAAGTATTTTGAATGGACAGCGAAGTCAATAGAAAAGTATGAAAAAACATTACATTGAACTGATTGTTTAGAAATAAAATAACTAAAGGTTATGACAGTTTTTTTTACGGAGTGATTTACAACATAATGCAAGAAAAAAATTAGTAGCATCGTGCAATGGACTTTTAGTTACGTTTTCTCAGTATGCATTTGGTCTTGATGCTGGGAATGGATATCTTCACCTCCGGTGACGTGACCATTGCAGAGAAGTTTTTTATGCACATCGGTCTCACATAGGAAAAGAAAACACTCCCAAATTCTGTAAAATACAAATATTGACAATATAAATACAAAAACATAAATACGTTAAAAGATTGGTGTCTGAATCAAGAAACTAGGATAAAAGTAAGTGGTCAAATATCACAACCATTTGGACAAACAAAGGGCCTGAGACAAGGATGTTGCTGATCACCACGTTTGTTCAAAATATACCTGAATGAAGTACTGAAAGATTGGCAAAATAAATGCAGAGGTATGGGTACATGTATCAATGAAGATTATCTGAATACCTTATAATTCGCTGATGATCAGGTTATTTTAGCTAATGACGATTTTGATGTAGAATATATGATGCGAAACTGATGGAAACGTACGAGAAAGCAGGACTGAAGATCAATTTTTCAAAAACAAAATATCTGGTGTAGGAGAAAATGCAGGCTGCAGCATACCGATAAATGGCGAGCAGATAGAAGCATGTGAGGAATTTAAATATTTAGGAGGAATCATCAGTAAAGAAGGAGACTCCAAAAAAAACACTGTCTCAAAGATGACGCAAGGAGACAAGACATTGAAAGTTAAACCTCTACTTTGGGAAATGAAATATCCAGATCAACTAGGTGAAGGCTGTTTGAAACAATCGTACAAAATGTAGTGCTGTATGGATCAGAAACATGGGAAATAAGAAATCGAGAAAAGACAAATTAAGAAGACTGCAAATGGATTTCACGAGAAGAAGTTGTAGAGTGTCTAAATGGACCATGTAAGAAATGATGACATTTTAAAAGAATGCAAATACAGAAATCGATTTTAGAGGAAATGGAAACAAAAAGATTAAAATGGTTTGGTCACGTGAAAAGGCTCGTTATGAGAGATGGTCCAGAAAGATCTCTGAGTGGCTCCTTAGAAGAAAAAGAGGTAGACCCAGAGAAGAATGGCAAAAGCAAGTTATGAAGGACATGCAGAAAGAGGCCTTGAGAAGACGATTAGAATGATAGAGAAGCAAGGAGATTGGGATGCGAGAGGCGGCCGCAGGAGCTGTAGACAACTCGCAAGAAGATCTCACATATTATGCAGAACGACCCGAGATTGCATGCCACTGTTTCAAAATTGTATCGTTCTAAAAATTCAAAAAAGTGGTTTAATGACTTCATTCGAGCCACCAATGATTCTTCTCAATAGATAATCATATATCAATATCATGTAATTCAACTTTACTATAACAAACAATTGCCAAAGTGGTACACGGCAGTAAAGTTTTCAACCTCTGAAATATTCACCAGAGTCAGTACAAAATATATGTCGGTGCGTCAGCATTAAGGTTGTACGTTGCTTCAAACGAGTTCAAAATAAAAATACACGTTTTCACATACGATATAGAATATCTTAGGGTTTGTGAACAGTCAATTTCATTACTCTTCCCTCGACCCGTTCTCCCTTCTCTATTAAGCCCCCTCTCTGACGCCACAACCGCAAAGAACATCGCGTCAAGACCAACTCGGTTTTTCGTCCGCCCTCGCGCACAGCACAGGTGTGCGACCGAGGGGGGAGGGGTCAGTGGGAGTGGGGGCGGTACCGGGAGCGGATGAATATGCAGGGCGCGGCGAGGTGACAAAAGAGCAATTAACCCGGGGCTGCTTCAACTCTTCTTCCCCCATTGCCATCGCCATGCCACCGTCACCTCTTTCTCCCCAAACCCTTCGCCCCCTCCACAGCCCCACTCTTGCTCCACTTTCTTTAACGCTGCATAGCTGCGCCCGCCTCCGCCCCAACCATGCTTCCCACTGCGGCCACCATCATCCCCACCACAGCTTTCTCCATGGCGACGGACATCATCACTGCCGATATGGCTAACGCATCCGACTGCAGCCCACCGTCTATAGCATAACGGGCAAGGCCGAGCGACCTACAGCGCTCGCTGCCTCCGCTCGCTGCCTCCGCTCGCTGCCTCCCATTATTCTCTCTTCTCTTTAACCAAAATGTTTGCCACCGCCGTCACCACTGTTGGCACCACCATGTTACTTACTCGTACATCATTACCACCACCGCTGCCACCCATGGCTCCGCCACTTGCCCACTGTGCTCCTCCAGGCGACCACCATCGCCACCCGCAACCATCACGTCGCTGCCCCTGCCAGCCACAGCTACCACCCACTCGCCCACCGTTCACAGACCACGGCCTCCCATTTCTCAGCACGCTTCCATTCCACGCCTCTTTACGCGTTCACTCGCATCTTACCACCGCGTACCACGCCACTCCCCACTGCACTAGTCCTCGGCCCACATCCCCCGTCTCCGTCCTTCACCGCCTCCACCACCCACCGTCCCCGTCCTTCCCGGCTCACGAACGCCTCTCGCACTGCTGCACGCCTCACTCCGCCACTGCTACCCGGCCATTACGTCTCCGTCTCACCGCCTACGATTCTCGCTGACCTCGCTACCTCGCACCGCCATGGCTGCCTCTGCACGCCGACGTCAGGAATTTCGGCGTAACGCTGTTACGTCGCCTATTTCCCCGTTGGAGGTCGCGTAGGCTCGGAGGGCGCCGCCCGCCCGTCCGGCCACGCAAGGTTCGCAACGTCCCGGCTGCGCCCTGTGCTTCCAAAGGGCATGGAATACACTATGCGTTCGCGTGTGTGGGTGTTTTTCGACTGCACCTGCTATGAGTAGACTGTGAAAGTAAGATGTACTTAACTATGAACCGCTTGCGAAACGCAACTCTTGCACAGTTTTTTTATATTTTCATCCAACGTTTTAAAAAATGTTTAATTCTTTCAGCATTCTTTCGAAAGCACCGTATTTTTTAACCGTTCTTTAGGCAGCTTATTCAGTTGTTTGATCGACGTTTGCGGGCCCATAAATTATTACTGTCATTAGTTATGTTAGTGTCGTGAAAAGTTTTACCGGTGGATGTCGTCGTGAAAACATAATGGGACGGAGTATGTATCGGGAGAAAAATGAACTCCGGGTTGATTATTTAAAGTGGTTTATTACGAGCCCTTGTTGCAAGTATGGTATCATCTAAACAGAGGCTACGCAGCCCAGCACTCAGTCGGTCGTCGCCATGATTGTGGCTGATGGGTGGCAGGCAGCGACGGCGAAGGCAGATAGGCTGGCGCTCGGTTCGGCGCGGCGTCGATTCCGGCCTTGGTCAACCCGAGGGCAACCGTAGAGCGGAACGCCGGCGATCACTACCGCACCCACGAACAGCGGGAAACAAGCGACAACTTCCGACGCCGTACGCGGTCTTATTAACTGCCGGACCAGTCCATGCGGCGTCAGCGGGGGTGGCGTTGCCCTAGTTCGGGGGCACACACCGGGGTGCGGGGGTGGCGAGCGGTCCGCCTACACACCTGGGCACCCGGCCCACGCGGCCCGAGTGGAGGGCGAGTAGCGAGGGGTCGCCTCACCACAATCTGGAGGAGATCCTGCCTTGCTGGACTTGAGATCCAACGCCAGCCTATACATTGGTTTGGGGTATTTCACCTAGTAGGTATGTTGCCCTACCAGGGCACCACCCAAGCCGAAATAAGCTCTTGACGACCCACCCAAGTCGAAATAAGCTCTAGCTCACGACGTATCAGATAGTGAAATGAATGTAAGTGTGGGAGCGTAGAGAGATTATAGGACAACGAAGAAGAAGGAAAGATCACGCACAGTCCGTGGCCCATTTATTAGGTCCTACTTCATTCGGCAAGTATATATCGGGGAAACTACAGAAAAATACCGATCAGAGCAGAATTCTCCTCCAGTCAGCAGCTCAATTCGACCCAGCTATCTAACTAATGTTGAAAATCCACCACCGTAGGTAGGGACTTGAACCACAGGATGTCCTGGTAAAAGACATCGACAATTCTGACTGCAAGCTACAGTGTCTTCGGGAAAGGCAATTATCGATATGCGTAGTGCTAGAGTTCAAATTCCTCAAAAACCATAGCAGCACTGCAGTGCCTCTGACCCGGAGATCCTAGGTCTGAGTCCCGACGGAGACAGGATTTTCGACACTAGCTTTTAATCTAGGTCGAATTCAGTCACTGTCTGGAGACTTCTAGCGGCCGACTGCTCTAATCGATAGCTTTTCGTGGTTTCTCCGATCAATACCAGGCGAATGCTGGAGCAGTTCCCTTACAAACAGGTCTCGGTCCGCGCGCGAACTTTCCTTCCTCTTCCTTGTCCTAACCTCACCCCTTACACACTCACACTTACACTGCACATGCACTACACTACCACACACGCTGGGAAACCGGCCAAGAGCATAGAGCTGGTCCCGACTGGAGCGGTGCCTGGACTGGAAAGATACCTGGTTGGGGAATATGCTGCATATCTTTTCAGCTGGTGGTTAATCCGGAGAGATCTAATTTTACGAAAATTTACATTTTACTACTGTATGCAATTTTAATTTTTATAATCACTCAGATAATATTTCACAATATTTCTGTATTTTTACCCTTATTATTTAATTCACTCAATGTGAATTCTTTGCGTTAACACAATTGTTTTGTTCGCAATGATAAGGACATTACTCCGACCAATTTCATGAGAGTAGCGGTATCGCACGAAAATTCAATTTCTCATTTTTTGTTCTACAAGTTCAGCAGACATTTATTCATTAATTAATGAACATTCCACGAATGAAATAAATCAGCTGGCGAGGCATGCAACCCCCCATCGTCATCCGCGAAGTCTCCATTCAGCTGCGCTGTGCGGCGGCCCGGCATTCAGCCCGCGCGGCAGACGGCTCGGCCACGCATGCGCCTGCTCCCTGCCGTCCGCCCACGGAGGGAGACCGGCTATTTTGGGAAAAACCAGCAGAGAGGTCGCGTACTAACAACGGGTAGTGGAATTCATTCCTATCACCCTCTGTCGTGGGCAGAGGCCTTAAAAAGAAAGATTTAAATATGAGGTAGAATAATGATACGAATACAATCAATATGAATTCCTAGCTTTTCCTGAATCGTTTTGTTAATGTGATAAACATATTACTGCAACATATTTCATGAGAGCCGCGGTATCGTACAATAATTAAATGTCTCGTTTTTTCATTTTCAAAAAAGATTTCATTTCGTTAAGAAAACACTATTTTGGGAAACACCAGCAGAGAGACCATGTACTAATACACCGGGCAGTGAAATTCAATCTCATCACCCTCTGTCGTGGGCAGAATACAAGGTGTGGGCATCTTAAAAAGAAAAAATGAAATATGAGGTAGAATAATTATACAAATACAATCAATATGTATTCGTTATTATTCTGAATTGTTTTATCAATGTGATAAAAACATTACTTCAACATATTTCATAGAGCCGCGGTATCAAACAAAAATTAAATTTCTCATTTTTTCTTCAATTTCAAAAAATTGAAGGAAAACCGACTATCTTGGGAAAAACCAGCAGAGATGCCATGTACAAATACAATGGGTACTGAAACTCATTCCCATCACCCTTTGTCGTGAGCGGAATACAAAGTAAGGGCGCCCTAAAAAGAAAGAATGAAAGATGAGGTTGAATAATTATACGAATATCATCAATATGTATTCTTCTGGTTTTTCTAAAGCGTTTTGTCAGTGAAATAAAATCATTACTCCAACATATTTCATGAAAGCCGCGGTATCGTACAAAAATTCTAAGAAGTAAGAAAATATAGCACTAAAATAATATCTATTGAGTCAAACTAGCGTAACACATAACGAAGAAGAACTGTATTTTAAACCCAATTCCTTATAACAAGAAGAATGAACGTATCGTTACATCTACCTTGCAACCTGCATTTGAGAGCTGCTCGTGAGAAATGTTCCATTGAATAATGCTATTACCTTCTGTTAGTTTTAGCTCTGAGACTTTTAGATTTGGCCAGCAGCCAGCCGACATTTCCTGAAACGATTCAAGAGAACACAACATAAAATGCATTCAAAATTACCCTTCACGTCAAGTACTTGTCACAACGCTACTACAATAGTGCGCAGTTTGAGAAAGACATTTGGTTTTACGATGTACTAGACTAAATGTGAATGTGCAGACTTCGTTAACTATGTAAAAACAAATGTTATGTTAGAGATATGAGTTTGATTTATTACAGCAAAATGTCTGATATGCAATCTGAGTTCTCGCACATTATGAAATATTACAACAATAATGTTTGAATATTTTATTCTTCTATCTAAATTTCCATTTTAGTGAACTTTTTCTCAATTTTCTCAAGTTTGATAATGATTTATTTTTAAGAGTGTTAGGGACACACAACATCCTTGTCAAAATCCCTTGTAAGTCTTGAAAGACTGATAAACCTGAGTAAGCTTTAAACTGGCTATGATATCCTTCGTAGAGTCTCTTTTTAGCATTTATGAACTGCCCATGGATGTTATTTAATTCCATTTCTTCCCACAACTTTTCACTGTAGAAAAGTTTCTGAATAAAAAATTCAACCATTCTGTTCACTGCGTTCCCAAAATTTGGCAATTTTTTTACAGATCTCAAAGTACGTTTTCACTTCATTTCAATCACCGAATGTCGATATTTTGATAATTTCGCTGTTCGTGAAACCAATTGCCATATTACCTCGTAACACACCTATCCATAATCATTCACTTAACATCATATTCATAATCATTTAGCTGATTTCATTAGTAATAGGTGTGTACTATTTGCAAGATATGTTTGATCGAGTTTGCTTACGCATCTACTTTACTATGTTACATAACATTTTGTAAATAATTTGTACAAGTTACATGTATACTTTAATTTATATTTCATGTATTCTATAATTTCTAAAATTTTCACATTACGTCTGATGATGACTGCTACGCAATCGGAAAAGATCTTCAGAATAATACAAATATTGATACTTGGCACCTTTTATCAAATCATCTTCTGTCATAGAACTCTCTGATCATCATATTTTTTTGTAGTGAAGATAGCAAAGCAAACCACAATTTTATCCTCTGCCTACGAAAAGGAAGTTATTTATTAATAGTGTTTATTAACCCTTTTCAACAATTAATGTCTTTCAAGGGTTTTTATGTTACATAATATATACAATCATTTTTAACTACATTTCATCATACATTTACAATGTTTGAAAACAATACTATTGGAAACATACAACTAAGAATATCCAGGACGGGTTCTTCAGAAAAATACCTACAATATTTGGATTAAAAACATAAATATTGAATTTAGAAATGTTTGAACCTGCTTTACAGCTAATTAAGGAGGATGTAGTGGGTCTTTAGAGTATCTTGATTTGATTCGTGGAAAAAGATTGACTGATTTACCTAGAGTGTCCTCAAAAAGGCACTGATTAAAGGCGTAACCTTCCACCCCAGCCTACGCTCCAGAACCAGGAATTGCATCAAATTGAAGTTTCATTCGAAGAATGTTATTGCGACATGCTATCACTCGTATGCGCCCATGGCGGATACCAACTGGCGATCAACCTACCAGGTCGGAAACATGCGTGAAATGAACACATTCCACGTGAAAAACCGCGCTTTGTGGGTTTGCAGCGATCTGCTAATCGACATGCAAATTTCATCGCTCTGCGGTGCACCCAGCGAGAATGTATACTGTTTACGCGCCTCGATTGCTTTTCCAATGGAATATCAGAACTCAGCACATTTAAAAACAAATCTTCAGCAAAAGATACGTTAAATACTAGATTTTTGAGTATTCGGTAATTTGGAGATCAACTCTTTGTTGATGATTTAATAGTATTCATCATCCGATTCTTTCCTTCACGCGATACGCCTACATCAGGCATGCATAATTTAGCCACAAATTATCAGACACGCTGAAATTGATGTTGCTTATGAATTGTTAGACTACCCAGAAGTATGCGAGTCAATTACATGATTATAAATAGTTAAAAATTCATAGCCCACGAACATTTTCTATGGAGCCGTTACTTCACAAATTGCTAATGAAATTATTGAGTGAAATGAAATCGAACTTCCAAGTTGGCGGACACAAGTTGTCGCGCAATGGAGTTGTACTGATATCGAAATTGGAGACCAGTCCAATGCAAGTAGCTTGCATTTAAGCACGCAGTTTCTTCAGGTTGGTAAATAGGGCTGGTGTCCTGATCGTTTGATCCTAGTTCCTCAAACACTATCTGTCAAGGAGAACGGCTTGTTGTGCCAGAGTATCCACAAACTATGGAGGCGGCAATAATCAGGAGTAATATGAGGACGAGCGTTGTCTTGTTGAAATAGGGCATGCCGTGGAAGTTCACGAACAGCAGAGTCAAAGATCCATGATCTATCAATTTCATCTGACCGAGAGTGGTAGCTCAGGTCCTAGGTTCCAGTCCTGACGGCGGCAGGATTTTCGACTCTAGCTTATCAGCTAGGTCGAATTCAGTCGCTGTCTGGGAGAGAATTCTAGCAGCCGGCTGCTTTGATCGGTAGTTTTCCATGGTTTCTCCGATCAACACGAGGCGAATGCTGGAGCAGAACCCTTTCAAACGGCCACGGACCGCGCACGATCTGTCCGTCTTCCTTGTCCTATCCTCTCCTCTAACACACACACTTCCACTAACATGCACTACACTGCCACATATTCTGGGAGACCGGTCCCGGCTGGGGCGGTGCCCCGCTGGTGGAAGTATCCCGTTTAGGGGAAATCCCGCTAGCCGACGGTAGGTCGGTGCCGGATCTCGCCATCCAGTGGGAGAAGATCACCTTCATCTCCGAAAAAATCTGCACTACACTAACGGGACTAATGACCAAAGCAGTTGACGCGCCCGGAAACATGAAAAAAACATTCAATCAATCAATCAATTAGATCTGGTGAATCAATCAATTAGATCAACCGGCCCCAACGAGCCTTCAGATGCGGACCCGGTGATCGTCATCATTAACTCACAAGCGGTCTTGTCAACGAAGTGACCCGCTGTCAGACTGCATGGATCTGTCTCCGTTCGTTTCAACAACACGTCTGTAGCGTCGCTGCTAGGGTCGCTATAGACGGCAATACAGCAGACAATGAAACGATCGACTTGCAGCAAACCCTGCGGCGGGTGAACTTCAACCAATGGTACAGGCCGTGGCAGTAGTGGACGTCCTGATACTGCAAGTCGTTTATCCCTATCTTCCTCTATCAATTGTTGGGGGAATTCTGATTCGGTGTTGTTGACGTTCTTATGCGAATAAATAAAAGAGGTCATCTTCGTCAATATGGTATTTTTATTCATATAGCCGAATTTCGGCGGCTTTGTCGTCATCAGACTCGCTGCTTTCGGCAAAAGTTGGTAGAAAGGTCGGCACAGCCTACCGACGTTTGCTGAAAGCAGCGAGACTGATGATGACTGCTAAGCCGTCGAAAGCTGGTTGTCTCAATAAATATACTATGTTGACGAAGATGGCCTTTTTTATTTATTCTATCCATTGTCGGTAACTGCGGGCAATGGGTGCCCGCATGAAAGCGTGGCAAGCAATTGGACGGCATCACTATCCAGCGTTCCTTTAACTGCACGTTGTGGTCACTCCTCATGCGACAAGCTTAGCAACCTGCTGCCGATCGTGGCACTGAGATATAGCGCATAGGTAAATGATGCTCTGGAGGTGCTAACCATCGCAATGTCATTGCATACGTATTGCCATTATCCGTACTCAAATTTGGAGTCCACTTATCTCGGCTGGAGGTTCGATCCCCATCCCAACCATGAAGTACCAGACCCAGAAATAGAAATCACTGGCTTCGCAGATGTGCAACATACTTGTCATATTTGCTGCGGATCGGTCGGGGTCTTTTAACAGAAGCATGGCTTTGATGATTTTAGACGAAAACCGCCCTGGGTAGCGCTTATGATAATAGTGTTACCCTGTAAAAATACTTATTTTACATAATAAGTATCAGATTTGCAAATTAAAAAAAAAAAAAAAAGGTTTTTTTAGAATAACGATGTTCCATGATTTGAACGAGGACAAACTTCATTTCTTAATAGTGCTAAAATTCGACGTTCACTAGATACCCTTCATTAAATTAAAATACTTTAGCATACTTTCCTAAACCTGTTTAATGCGCTTTGGAACGAAGTCTTGACGTTGACAAGGAAATTGTCGTACCAACAGCACTCTTGAGCTTTGTTGCGAAAACGATAATGCTGTGGAACGGAAGTGGCTCGCAGTAAATGCTCACCGTGACTTCACCCCTTTATTACCTTCTGGCCGCAAAACTATTGGGTGTACGATATAGGGTGCCTTTAACTCCAATGGACGCATAAGAGAAAAAGAAATGTTTGTAATAAAAACGGGACTATTTCTTTTTAGAGGACGCAGAACGGAAGAGTTGAGGCGAGTGGAGAGGCGTGAGAAAAAAAACGCGGCTGCACTGTCCTCGCTACCATTAATTGCGTGCTGTCTAACCCTCACCGAAAGTCGCAGACCAAAGCAGAAGTTGTGTGTGCAGTAGTACTCGCAGAGTTAGGAGGCAGGGGTGTGATTACTGTGGTCCAGATAATCGAAATAACTAAAATTTATTTCATACAATCTAGGTATGGATATTAATTACCTAAAACATCGCCAAAAAAAACAATAAAATCCTCTTACAATGTTTTTAAAATGTCTTAAAAGAAAAGAAAAATCACAAAAATGTTGATCAAATCCATTTCAGATGATCAACTCACGCTATTGGATATATTATTGACATAATCCAGGCTTCTTCCTTTTGTTCAGTGAACACTGCTGGCAAAGTTTGGTATGGACTGTTATTTACCATGAAATCTATCTTTAGTTATTCTAAAATCGGCCGAACCGACAATAGCGCTCATAAGCGTCACAGGAACTTTAGATGACATACTCAGAATATCTGACATTACATTTTCTGAGCGAAGAAATCGAATAGGTACTGAGGAATTCGGTCGAAAACATTCGTTGCATCTCGTAAAAATTATTTGAAGCAAGTACCATTCAAATTATACAAAAATCGATGAAATCGGCGAATAATGCAAAATAAATATCAAAATGGGACTTTTCTTGTAACATTAAATTAATGCTATAATAAAAGCACTGCTCAAAAGTGGAAAAAGAATAATGATATTTCATTAAAAATCTGCTCCCTACTTATAATGAAAGTTTACAAGTTCGCAGGATCAAGTGTGGCTGGTGACAAGATGATGTGCAAAGGTCGATCGTTCTGGTTGCCACACTTATGGGATTTAAAGAAAGAGCCGTGGCAGGTGCGCGACAAAAATTTCTTCAAATTCATTTAAAAATAATTTTCAACTCTTTGTTCAGCATTATACTACTTTTCGTGGTTTTGAATATACTAAATATATCAACACATAAATACAGTTATATGTTATACAAGTTCAAGGAACCCAGCATTCTCGGGCATTTATTTATCATAATCGTCTGTGAGATAGCTGCCATACGTGGCGTTGACCGGGTTTTGCGTAAAAAAGTAGCATTTAACAAAGGGTAGGTTCCACAGTTCGGCTGCTTATACTTCAAAGCAAATTTGTATATTTTTTAAAAAAGCCCATTGTCGAGTAAAATTTTGAATTGCATCTACGCTATGTTTGAATCTTGGTTGCCACAAATGTATTCGTAACTAATTTGGCATCAATCATGCCAGTGGTAATAATAATATTGTTTGTGACACACTCCATTCTAAATAATTTTTTATAACACGTATTAATAGAAAGTGACATCCATTATCACATGCATATACTAATAAACATTAATATAAACATATAAGATGACGTTTTGTTTAAACAATGTTTACACTTTGCAAAAATTAGTTTTAAAAATGAAAATATCTGTATATTGGAATATTGAAATTGAATATTTTTTCTGACTCCATTACTTCAGTTTACCTATACGTAGATTTTAAGTAACTGCTCTTATCTGCCTACTCATGCAGTATGGACCTTAAGAAGATATAAATGTGCTAAAATGTAATAGAAGGTTCGAAAAGATCTCATTTAGTAGATTTCTGATTTGAAAACAACTTGGGATCCAGTTGTTCCCGACCTGTCCCCACACATCCTCTTCCTGCCCCCATGCGTCCCTCGCTTGTCCCCCACAGGTCCACCAAAACTGTGATGTCCCACAACACACGTGTCACCTGAATTTGTAACGCAGGATTGAGGCAAAGGCGTACAAGTACACGGACATGGATTGGGTTCGAAATACGCAAAATATATGAAAATTTATGTTATGATATGTGTTATGATATGTTCCTTGTTATGTAAACTTCTACAAGTAAATAACTTGCTCGAAAACGATCTTGATGTTATGCGACCTTTACAAAGAAAGCATATGAAAAAGATACGAATGTTTTCGGTTGTGTTTACGCCATCCAAAAAGACTTCCCGGTCTGTTGTGTATCACATCAGACATTTACGGATTCGGTGGTATAACGGTCAGCCGTACCGGACTGTTGTACCTGAGTTTGCTGGTTCAAACCCGACCGAAGCCGTGGATTTTAAGGGTGAAAAATCCTTCGTACGCCTTCCTTCGGAGGGAAGTAAAGCCGGCTGTCGCATGTTAGTAGATTTACTTGCATGTAAAAGATCCTCAAGCCTAAATGAAGCCTCTGAGCAAAATTGAGATCCGCCTGTTTAGTCGCCCAACAATACCTCCTTTCTCCGCTAGGTGGTGAAAGGACGTAAGAAATTTGCGTGGTTAGACGGAAGAGTGGGCCTGATGGCCCGAGTCTCGCCACGTAAAATAAGGCATTAACTAACTAACTAAAACTAACATCACTATCCGAATCATTCCATAATATTTTGGACTGATTGGTAACTGTGGGAAATATCTACATGCAATTCCTCAGTGAGGGTGATTTAATTTTCTCCCTACACCCAGAATAGTGGTTCCAGCACTGAGATAAGACTACGGACTCTCAGGAACGTATTGCAATGGCCCAGTACTGAGATGGACCCAGGGCTACCTCAGAGTGACGTTCGCGTAGCACGAGAGTGATCTCCACAGGGAATTGTTCCCAGGCGAGCGGTAGTTAGAGCAGGAGGCCCTGATACCTCCCTCAGGTGATGGTAGATTGCAGACGAGTCAGGTATAGGACAAAAAAGATAACGCAGACTCGAATCAAACTAGTATGAAAAACTCTGTGCAATTGTGTAACACTAGTTTGAACCTGACCGAATCTTCAGAACCATCGTATCATGTATTATGAGTGCAAATAGATATACAAATATGTTTAGATTATAAAAATATTGTGCTTTTCAACTACATTATTTTTTGGGCCCTCTGATTCACAGTTAATCGCGATCTCAGCTAAAATAGACTCACGGGGACAAAGGGGAAGGAAGGAAAATGAAGTAGTCGTGACAGCGGAAATTACATGTTATAGCTTGTGATGTAGAGGCACGTATATGATGTGAGAAAGGAATGGAAAAAAAGAGAAAGCACAGAAAAAATGAGAAAATAATGTATGAATTCGCTTACGTCACGACGTAAACAGTTTGGAAAATTTAATGAATGCCGGAAAATGCGCAGAATACAAACTTCTGTGATATGAAGGGGTGTGGAAAACCGAATTAAGCTGGAGCACACATGAATAAAAAGAAGGGAACTGTAACTCAGGGCAGGGCGTGAGGGAAAGAAAGAAAAAACTAATAAAAGTAAACAGGAAAAGAAATATGATACACAACGCTGAAATTTCGGAAATATTGAGAGTCAATAAACACAAACTAGATTTTTTATTGATATTTTAAAAGAAAAGTAAATAAAATCCAACAAGATACCTATATTAAAAAGAAAATACGCTTGAAAATATTCCCGAACGAGCAGATTTCGCGAAGAAAAGACGGAAAAGAAGAATCTAACCGACATGCAAGAGCGCAACCCGACGTGACGCCCCGCTTCACAGACTTTCAGGGGAAACAGAGCAAGCGCGTGCGTATACAGAGGAGGCAATGTGTGTGCCGGAGGCGCTGGCAGATGCGGCGGCGGCGGCGGCTGAGGGAACGACGTCAGGAGGTCGAGCTGGGAGTAGCGTGGAGCTGTATCAACGCATGCATAATACAGCTCTCTCAGACGCTCTGCTCTCCGCAGTCGCCAGCACCCCTGGTGACATCCTCGCCGCCGACAGTTGCTAGACCAATTCCGCTACTACCGTCGCGTTACACAATCTGTATTATTAATTTCCAATAGAAATTGAAAGAAAACCGTGCTCCTCCCATCAATGTGAGAGGTTTCTATAGTTTTGTTGGATACTAAAATACTCAGAAAACCACAAAATCTACTAAACAGTTTCGATTTTAACAAAAAAAGAATATCCTAAGGTGAGAAAGTAAAACTGCAAATATTCGATGATGTCATTCAGCTTATTCTCACACTCCGCGTACCAACAGAATATTCAGCACATCACTGCACAGCTCAGCACATCATCGGCTGACGTGATGCGTCAGAAACATTCCAAGTAAGTGGTCGTCCGTCATAAAATATTTGTTATTCACGTATTGTTAATATTATTGGTATATAAATAAATGCTGTATTGTATATATAATAAATACTATGCTATTGTGATATTCGTGAAAATTGTGTTTGTTAGAGTATTTCATTTCATTCAGAGTTCTTCTAGAGTATTTTATTTGTTGTTCTCTTGGGCAGTCTACATACTACTTCATGGAAAACCATTTTGTGAGAGTTTGTTCAAAAGCAGTTTTGCTACTGAAGACCGCTAAATTACATTCAATACTTTCTTTCAGGGTCAGTATTCAGAAGGCTTTTAATCGGATTACAATGACTGGTATGTGACTGTGTTGCACTGGTATGTCACATAGATATGAACTGTTTAAAGTAAATTTAATGTTTAAATTCGCACAAAAGGCCATATTATGTAATGGGAACATAAAGTAAGATCCAATTAATAATTAAAGTGATTAATGAGAAGTTTTACGATAAGCCCATTAAATGCAACAGAGGATGGAATTTTATATGAAATAAGCATGAGACAAAATTAAAAACCAGTAGTGCTACAACACCACATTTTTAGCATTACTTGTAACTTCAGAACTGTTTGGAACTTTAGAGAAATCAACAAAAGTTAATCGAAACCATTTTCATAAGCGTACCTTTTACGAGAAAAAATTAAAGAAAACTTTTGAAGGAGATTTTTAATAAAATTTAGTTTTTAAAATCAACTTGATTTCACGCAAAATTAGGTGAAAACTATTCATATTTTGAAACAATTGTTCATGAACGCATTTAAAGATCTAATTTTGAAGAACATACTCCATTATGAAACAAACTACAATCATTACCATTGTAGTAGTAGGATGACGCTGAAAAACAATTAAACTTTCAGAAATTCAAGGAGTTCAACGAAAATTGAACTTGAGCCATTTTTATACTCATTCTTTGTTATGCCTGAGAAAAACTGCAATAAAAAAATCTTGCAACATATTGTAGATCCGAAGGCGATGATTCACGATGGGAGACCAGTCTTGAGCTTCAAGATTGTCCCGACAGGGTCCACGTCCCTCTGGTGGGTGATACCCTGAGGTGGAAAACCAGCTAGGCCACGTGTAATTCGGCACCAGATTTCACGTTGCAACATGGAAGGAACCTTCCTACTCCCGCAAATAACTTGCCCCACACGTACGAGAGAAAGACATCACTAATTGACGTACCTGGAATCAATACTCATTCAACAGTCCGAAGACGAGGCATGGATTGATTGAACGATGTTTCCAGGCCTTTCAACTGCAAACGTCATTAATCCTGTACGTGTAGTGTATATTTTAATTGCATCAGATGGCGGTGATCACTCCATCGCTGGATAGCGAGAACCGGTGCGGAACTACTCATCGACTTTCAGAATTTTCTCCAATGAAGTAACTTCCACCAGCGGGGCACTGCACTAGCCGGGACAAACCCTAAACTTCCAAATGGTCTCTCGGCATGTGTGGTAGTGTAGTGCATGTCAATATAAGTGTGTGTATAAGTAAGGACGAGGAAGGAGGAAAGGAAATGAACAGGAAGAAAAATCACACGTAGCTTGTGGCCCGTTTGCTAGGATACTGCTCCGGCACTCGCCTAATGTTGATCACAGAAAACGACGCATGGAAGGGGGCGTGGTTCGTCGAGAACTTCCGCCGGGCGACACACTACGCATGCTATCACTCATCACTCCGCAAGCGCGCGCCACAATGGAGCGGAGACGGAAAATCCATTTGGACTCGTTGCGAGCGGGGAGGAGAAAAAGTTTACCCCTTCCGCAAACACGGGTGATAGATCACCCGGAGGGTGACGCTCGGAATATGCGCGTCGCGATTCCCTCACGCCCGCCCCCGTGCTAATCAAATATGGCCGACGAAGAACGACGACGACCCGTCGTTGCCACGTCTGTAAGGTTAATAGGACGGCGATACGCAAAACAGATAGCGCTCCCCCCGTTGTGGCAATTGACGCAAACAATCAAACTGTGCCATTAACGCGGGATTGCTGCTCATTCGTCGTGCGAATGAACGGAAGGCCATGGTGTGAGTGTGTTTGTCTATGTGTGTGTGTGTTTGTGTGTGAATGAGGAAGAGAGAGAGAGAGAGAGAGAGAGAGAGAGAGAGACAGACAGAGAGAACAGGGAAGAAATAAAGCAGTGACAGAGATAGTCACAGAGCTAGGAGATGAGAAAGAAGAGTGGCGAACAAAGAGGGAGAAAACAGAGAGATCGCGAGTACTAGTGGGTCAGCTGCGAAAGAACGGTATGTTGAGAGAGTGAGATGGGGAAAGAGGGAGGAAGAGAGACATGCAGAGGGACTCGGATGTTCATTAGTGCTTTTCATCGATCGCGGACAAATGCCAGCTGGGCTGATGTTGCAGCATTATTCTGCAAGCAGTGTAAGCTAATGTGAGATGATGTCATTTGTACAACTGAATAATCTCAGCACGTAATGCATTTTTTTCTCATTTTGCAGTTCGTGTCGCAAGAAGCATATAAACACTCGCAATCGACAAGAATGTTTACGTATAAAATTTAAGATATTTATTGCGTTTAAACACCGAGTTTTTGGCGTAAATACTGTTACGGTGTCATCTACTAGGAGTTTGATCGTCACTAAAGTGACGTCACTATGGTGACGTTTAAGCTCACGATTGGATGACACTGTACAGCTGATGACCTGTCAAAGGCACCATGAATAAATCTAAGTCTATACAAGAGGGTACTACGTGCATTTACGTCTAGTAAGATACTTCCGTTGGCTTTGCAACATCATAGAAACTACGAAGGAGCGTAGTATCAGAAGTTGATATATCAAAGGAATATCATGTCAGAGACGTACTCACTCGCATTAGTAAAAACCATATCTAAAGATTCGGAAATAATAGTAAAGCGAAAGCGTTTTATTTTCGAAAGTCTTCAAAGTATATCGGTTTATTTTAAATATTATTTTAAGTAAATTTCTTAGATGTACTTTATTCACCTTCAATACAAAATGCAAATGATACTTTTTTTTTAATTCTCACATTTCGAAAATGCATTCGATACATTTTCAGTTATTGCTTCTTCGAAACATTGCAGAAAAAGTAGGCGATGGTTTTGACTCTTGCGTTCGTAAGAGTTCTAAGATGCTTTAGAAACTAAGAAAGCTTGAAAGTTTTTGAACTCTACAAAGAACTATCATAAATTACATTATATTATTTATTATACTTCTCAAACTATCTTTACTTACAAATAGGCAATAAAATACAACAAAAATATACAGGTAGTGCATGTGTACAGGATTTACCATTAGATACGAAAAGTAACTTTTACATCGTTATGTTGCTGCGGAATAGGCGGTGTCTATTAGTCATTGTCAACTGTATGTTCGTATTGTGACATACCGATATGTCACATGAAAATAAATTAACATTTATTTGTAGACTATACGGTGGAACATGCATTAGCAAATATCACGTGAGCACGGGCTTAGCAACGACCGTGAATAAACAATGTAGTTCTTTTTTTGTAAATGCATTAAGAGATGGCTTGATGCCGAAAGTAGAAAATTTGGGATTGGGCGAAGAAGTTTAGACGATCGAAAGGTCAGCTACACCAAAATATAACGAACGTATGGATTGGCGGGGTGAGAGAAGGACGGTCAAATGTTATGAAAAAAAAGGAAGGTAGTTTAATACGAAGTCTTCGAGGGGTGAATCATGCAGGAAGATTTCATTCTGACCTGCATCGTGCTTCTGAACAGATCGTAGGTTCGTGAGAGGGAACGAGTATAATCTAGATAGTCAGAATTGGGTTATCAGTGAAATTTTAAGGACAGTGAATGATATTGCAGATATTTTCATGTGGAAGTAATATTTATGTATAAATTGGAACTTAGTCCCGAACTCGATTACCACTCCCGACAATGTCATAGGACGTAATCGGGACTGATAATTTTGATAGTTTGAGACCAGCTTCGATAGGGGCAGAAGAGGATTTCTTGGGACTTTGGACTACGGCAAGTTCGCAAGATATTTCGACTGAGAAGTCTACGAGGGACATCAACGAAGAATAGATAAGTTAACCGCGGTATAAAATTGTAAATTCAAAGATATCTTGATCAAAGGCATAACATAAATTCACTAAATTATTTGCTAAAAAGGTAACAATAAACTTTGTTAAATTTTGTTCTTTAGAAAAGAAAGTGATCTTTCATTTAGTCAATCCAAACAGAAATTAACTAGGAATAGAATCATTCTATTTCAGATTCCCAGCTGCGCTGTATAGTCAGCGGATCCTATAATCCATTATAAAGGTAATAAGGATTATAATATATCGTGACCCATTGACCCAGCAAGCCGGACGCTAAGATCTTTGGCAGATATTAATGTATAGAAAAATTTGAATATCTCAGTATTGTTTCAATTTTATTACCATAATTAATTTTATACATTTATAATAATTATTATTATCATTATTTTTAATCTCATGCAAAGAGACTTGCTTTTTGAGATAGTTGATAAGTTGTATTTAGTTCTTATATTTATTGCCAACAGTGTGCGAAGATATGTGGAGACGTTATAATAATAAAAGATTCTTTGAAATAAATTTTAAAACAAAAAAAGTGGCGATATTAAACATTGGTAAGTAGAAAAAAATAAATAAATGAAATTTTTCCTTCAGAAATCAAAAAAAAATTGAATAATTTAGGTATTAAATCGAACTACTTGTACCCATACGAACAATTCTCATATTTTTAATAACTATTTTGAAACTTTAGTTTTGAAATTGAAAGCAAAAGTCTTCATACTAGACCTAACTTCGAACTTCCTGTCCTAGGATCCAACTTAGAACATCTTCTCCCTAGGATTCAACTTCAAAATCCTGTCACTTTGAGTTGCAATATTGAGTATTAAGTTATGCTTCAAGAAAATATTTCTTTTTAATGTATACGATACCAAATGAACTACTAAATTCTCGATACGAAATTGAAAATTTTATTTAACAAAGTTTGCAAATATTAAAATCAGGTTGTGCATTGTGAAAAAATATGTATTCGCTGCATAATAACTATTCTTCTATCTGATATTAAAATATTCACTGTAAAACGAAAGAAACAACAACTCTCTAAATTTAGAAAGCCTACAATTTCTGATATCTCAATGAGGCAATTCAAACTACGTTTTTTAATTCAGAGAATGCACAACATGTAAAATACAAGTCTTCTTGAGTTCGTTACATTTGCACATACACCTTAGCTTTTCGTTTCTATACAAATGGATGTCAGCTTGCGCATGTCACGAAACGTGCTTTGGTGTGGTGAGGTCGCACACGGCTAACACAGCGCGCATAAAGCAGAAAGACGGAACCTCGTAGCGAACAAACACAGTTTCACGCTGGGGGCATGCGACGCCATTCTCCTTACGCTGCCATGCGATTCGCAGTTACCCTAATGAAAACCAACACCCCACCCTAACTCACCATGATGCAAGTGGCGAGCGTAAGCAATGTGGCTTGGTTTCGTAATGAACGGGACAGGGCAAGACAGTGCGCGTTTTATCTGACCACTGTATACAAGTAAGTGGCGTTCATGAACGTTTAGTCTCATCAACATAGGTGTTTCTTTTTGACAGAGGTTTTTAATTGGAACAGCGTCTAAGATGTACTAAAACATTTTGAAATTATTTTACTTAACTTATATATAAAAATTATTCCATTTTTATTGTATAACATACCCACAACATACATGGGTACAAAAATGAACAGCTTCCTAGTTCACATTAGATGATAAATGTGGTAAAAGTTAATGTCCGTATTTTAAAGCTGAAATATTTAACAAACTAAGATTCCCAAACAAACGAAATTTTATCATTTTAAATTTTTATATATTAAGCTAAAAATATTTAAGCTACAGAAGTATTTAAAATGTATTATTTTTTAAATTAGGAATATCGCATCTAAGCTTAAGTACTCAGCTATTATTATTTCTGGTATTTTCTTTCAAATTGTATTTCACCCTCATATTTGATCATTCTCGAACTAGACATAATATACTACTCGATTGTTTCATTACCATTTCGGGAATTAATTAATTAATGACTGGGACTAAAAGTCTATCAGCGGTTAATTATGAATTAATTGTAGTAATACATAAAACTTCACTTTAAAAGGAGTAACAAAGTAAAAATCTAAAAAAGTATGCTTTTGCTTTTTAGACTCATTTCAAATTTAGTGTTTTCTAAAATTGAAATCACACTTAGTTGAACTCACACATGTATTTTTTTAGACAGTCACTAGTGAAAGTCGTTAATTTTCGAACAAAAAAATCAATTTTTAACACTAGTGCTACTAAACCGTCTAAAAATAGTGTATATCACTGTGGTTAAAATTATTTTATTTTGCCCGTAAGGTGCGTCACCTGGCTTATTTACCTCGTGTTGCAACATTTCCTACTCGCAAAATAAAATGCCACTGTACCCCTCGTATCATAAATATTTAATGCCACTGCAAATGTCATATGGGTGGCTATTTCTACAAATATCAGAAACCATTCAATCTACATTGTTAAAATCTTTTTAACACTAATGACCTATTGACCTCGCGTTTGCAACCTTTCCTACAGGGAAAATAAAATGCCACTGTCCCTCTCGTATCGTAACTATTTAATGCCACTGCAAAGGTCATGTGGGGGTCTATTTTTAGAAATATCAGAAACCATTAAATCTACATTGTTCACAATTTTAACACATTTATACAGGACTAGGACATACTGAACTATCATTGTTTTATTGAAGCCAATAGTTTTTTTAAGAAAAATGAAAGTAAGAAAATGTTTCAAAAATTTTTACTAAATAATTTATTTCAAATACAAAGATCAACAAATTTTATATAAATAATAGTTCCAGTTCAGTAAATGTTCAATGGAATAATCAATAAATTTTCAAAAATTTTGATTTCTATCTTTGAAACTTCCTGAGAAAATGGAGTACAAATTTGAGGAAATGCACTTGATAGGTAAAGAGCTTCGTTACTCCCCTTAAAACGCTCACAAATTATCTATATATAAAATATATCGTGATAAAAAAACAGTCAAAATAATTTTTCACGCAAATAATAGTATTATCTCGTATGTACCTCAAAACAAGTCATATTGTGAAAAATGGTATAAGAAGGTTAAAAAAATAGAAGAAGAAAATAAGTTAGCATTTTTTGAATGACCAAATATAACCTTTCTCAGAATGAATCTCGCATTGATGCACCAAAAATATACTATATATTCTTCGGTAGTTCTACTTTAATTATAACTGCTGAACTTTCATCACAAGTTCTGTGATGAAAATAAGCAGGAGAGGACGCAGAATTACTTACGGTGCAGTTTTCCGCGTCGTGCAACGGGTAACGTAGAGCAACGTAATACGACAAATATGTTGCCTCCTTCGTTGTAAATGTCCTCCGCGTGGACCCCTTGTCCTTGAGCGCTCGTGACCCAGATACGCTCCTTGCTCAAAACTATTGCCCTCGTACGCAAAGATGGGTCCAAAACGCCTAATCCCGAACATTGACTCTCCAAAACGCTTCGTTCTAAAACAGTTACTTCGACAACTGAAAATGAGATAGTTTATTTCACAGTTGTGATGGAATGGTTAACGGAATATCAATGTTACGATTTTTAATTGCAGTCATTTCGTATATCCAGACGAATGTTATAACAATAAATTCGAAAATGAAACTTCAACAAAACAATAAAATAAAACACGTGAAACTGATTTATTTTACTGATTAATGTCAATCTGCTACACTGTTTTAAAATATATCCGGTTATTAGATTCGATTGAGTGATGTTTCCCGACACGTAACTACTGTGGTCTTTAGTCCCGTTTGAATAGTGAAGATAGTTAACGCTCGGAAGTGGCGGTGTTCTACCCTGTTCAATGGTGAGATCCGTTGCCGACCTACACGTCAGCCTGAGGGAGAATTTCTCCTCCAAGAGATGTCCATGGGACACCCCAGATAAGACAAGTTCTAAGCTCCCGACTGGTCTCCTGACATGTGGTTAGAGCGGTGCAATGAAATGCATGTACAAGTTAGGAGATGGATAGGACAAGGAAGAGGAAGGAATAATTGTGGACGGTCCATGGCCTGGTACTGATCCAGCATTCGCCCAGTATTGATCGAAGAAAGCACAAAAAATTACCACAGGAGGGGGCCGATAAAAATCTGTTTCAGACAGCGGCTATATTCGCCCTAGCTATGTAGCTTGTGTTGAATATCCCCTTACCGTTGCGATTCGATCTCTGACCTCCCGGTGAATGTCATTGCAGAAGCAGCTGACTCTGACCTAAATTCAGCGGGTCCCAATTGAACTTTTTGCCTCGAATTTACAGAAAAAAGTTAAGTGTTGTTGAATTCATAGAAAAAAGTTGACTGGATTGTAATATTTACTTCATGGATTTTCCATTCATGACAGGAATATTGCAGAATTACTCGAGGCAATATTAAAATCACAATTTTATTTTTTTCGACATTATACCATACAACATCATTTTTCGTAGCGAGGTAAAATATTGTCGTTCAACATTGTTTCTTTTTACGTACCGTGCCACTTGCCATGTACGCCCCTTACGCATTTTCCGTCATAAAGCTTCAGTGGCTTAATGTGCCGCTCGTTCGGGGCCACTGTCCGGCGGCGTCTCCCCGGTTGGGGCTCCGCGCCAAGATGCTGATGCATCGCCCGGAGATGCACTTGCCGCCGCCGCCGCCGCCGCCGCCGCCGCTGAGAGTGCGACGTTGAAGGAGAAGCGAGACGCTCAAGATGTGGCGGTGGATAAGCAGTGCTGAGTTAAAGGATAACCCGTCAAGACATTATGATGAAAACATTGTCTCTTGTGGTATTGGTGGTAGATATTGAGAGGGAATGGTGGTCGTGGTAGAGTTCATACTGGGTATCATGATGGGGATGGTGGGAGTTGCGGTGGCCGTGGTGAGAGTCATGGTGAGGGAAATTGTGGAGGCCTTGTTGAGGGTCGTGAACGGACCGTCTCGGGAGTCGTGGTGGGGATCGTGTCTAGTGTAAGGGTAGTTGTGAGGGTCTTGGTAGAGGACGTGTGGTGATCGTGTTCAGAGGCATGTTGGGGTGCTGGTGCTGGTAAGAGTTATTTGGGGGTCATGGTGGAGCAGTAATGTGACAAATGAGTCTTTGATGCAATCTTGCCTTATCCTTATTCCATTCTCACCCATTACACATACTTACACTTTCATGTCCTACATCCTACCCTACACATCACGGGTTCGTAGAACGCATAGAGTTAGCGGGATCGGGGCTTTGCTGAATGTGGCGAGGGGGGGGTCTGTTGGTGAGAAAACTCGCAAGCAACGTCTGTGATAAAACACGTACTTAACATGCGGGATCACGACCAAAGTAATTAACGTGCCCTGAAACACTAAATAATCGGTCATAAACAGACGTAAAGAAACCTATGCGATTTAATTGAACTGAATATCAAATATTAAATTTAATTTAAAACAGATTTAGACTGTACTTCTCCAAACTTCTGACCAGATGTTAAACGGAATGAAGTAGACACAAAGACAACGAGGGAGAGAGAACAAGAAAAAAGCGATGCATAGAGAGAAGAGAAAGGCAGAGAAAGAAAAAGTCAGCAAAAAGATTTTAAAAAGAGAGCGAGGTGTACAAAAGATAACAAGGAAGAAGAAACGTAAGGGAGAGAATTAGAGAGCAAGAAAAAGAAGAGTAATAAAATAAAAAAAGGGAACGGAAATAAAAACGAAAAAACTCGAAAGTGATATATATGAGAAAAAAGCCAGATATAAAATGATCGACAGCGGCTGAGAGCCCAAAAAGCGCGAGGGACAACTAAAGCGTAGATTAAGAAGTAATAGTACATATATAATACATATACAATACAAATAATACAAACAATATATATATATATAATAAACAGTATATATAATACAAACAATATATGTAATACAAACTGTATAATACAGACAGTATATATATATATATATATATATATATATATATATATATATAGATATATAGATATATATACAGTAAAGTATATATAGAAAGAGGTCGAGATATGTAGTATCATTTCTCTATGACCAAAGTGGCGGACGTCGCCCCAGCACGGCAGGCGGCCGATGAACGGAAACCGATGACGGCGGTGGCGAGTGGGTGGGCGGGCGAGCGGGAGGGAGGGGAGCTCGTTATCGCCACGTGTGCCACGTGCCAAACGAGACCGCTCGAGCGGCGCGGCGCGACGCGGCGCGGCGCCGCCCACTTGCAGCCTCTTTATCAACTGTCGCTGAGAAAATACGGCGCGCGCATGGCTTCGAGTGGCCGGCGGCGCAGGGCGCCGATGCTGCACTCTCTCAACTTCACGCCCCGCCCCGCCCCCGCCCCCGCCCCCCCCCCGCCCCGCCCCGAACCCCGCCCCGCCCCGCTCCGCCCCGAACCCCGCCCCGCCCCGCCCCGCCACCGCCCCGCCCAGCCCCGCCCGCCCCCGTCCCGCCGGCGCAGCTGAAACGAGGGCTGTCAACATCCAAGCTGGCGGTGGAATGCATTATGCTCCCGAGGGCACACTTCACCTGCGAGGTTGATGCTAGTGCTCCGCTTAATAGTGCAAGGGCCGACAGCAACCGAAGCGATGATTTTAACCTTGAATTACAAAGACGTCTGTCAGACGACGCAACTAGTGCCGGAAGCTTCCCCAACCCCCTTTCCCTCACTCACCATTTCTGAAACTCTGTGAATCTTCATTGTGTGACTAACCCGTGAAATACATATATCGTTTAGGGCGTGTCTATTTTCGCATTCGCCATTTTACCTCTCGTCGTCCAATAGACTACGCCTTTGCAATTACATCCGTATTTTTGGTGCTTTATAGGCTAATATTGTAAATAATGAATAAAAAATTCCTGTCTGGTAGCATATAAGTTTGGTTCTGAACACTTAGCAAATCATAATGGGGCGTTGGTGATCAGAAAAATGGTCGCCTGACGAGGAACTTCTGCGGACGCTTGTCAAAAGCCGTCTGTGGACAGCACCAAGAAAGTGTCTGTTGTGAGAATCAAGTCATTTAGGTGTACCTATAAAAACGTTAAAAGTGTATTTTGTAACTCCATGTCATTAATGTTCAATCCATTAAATTTAGTATTTCATAGTTAAAATTAGTTTTTTCTTTATTTTACTCAAAGTAGTCTGCCAGACTACGCCTTTTTAATAGTGCTTGGCACATGAAGCCGTTGAGACATACATTTTCTTTATTATCTTCAAGCTATAGTTCAGTATAAAAATGAAACTTGTCCAGCATCAATGTGTGTGTTAAATGCGTGTGTTAAATGCGTGTATGTGTTTTATTGCCAACTAAAATTTCTGATGATTGGAAAAAACAAACAAGTCCAGAACTAGTTTCTCTTAAGGACTCATAAAGAACACTAAGAAATTTATGGATTCGTAGCATGATCAAGTAATTTATTATTAATCACTGAAGTGCAGGAGTTGGTAATACTGATTCTCACGTAGAAGACATAGAAAACGTCTAAATACTTTCATGGCAACAGTAATAAACATGGAGGACATCATAGACTACAAAACCTGGTGTTCAAACTATTTTAAGAAGACAACCATGTCTCTTGCTCGCGGTACATGAGTATATTGATGAGCTTATCCAGTACGTACTCATTCAAATTGGCAAAATGGTATGCACGTCCAGGTTTGCTTTCAAGAAAGTGTATGTCTCAGCTTCTTTCAATCAGCAGAAAAACAATAACCGATGTTGAAAAAGTAGTAAAATAAAATCCTACAAGAATATCTCTATTTCTTCCAGAATGTTTTGACACAGTCACAGACTGAAGCGGAATTTGACGATGAGCGGATCAACACATTACTATTATTATTATTATTATTATTATTATTATTTTTTTTTTTTTTTTTATTATTATTATTTTATTATTATTATTATATTATTATTATTATTATTATTTTGGTTTTGAGAGTATTTTTCTCCATATCACAACACCTCTTTAATTACCAGTTAATTCACCTCATTACAGATTTATTCTATGATTATACTCGTATTGTTTCGTAAGGCCAAAAAATCTTTTTAAATATTGTTCCTTTCTTGCGACGTCTTTCAGGGATTAGCGACCACAAAGTAGTGATGATAGAAGTACAAAAACACGTAATTACGCGACCTAAGGTGAAAGAAACGATAGTCAGGCAATATAGAAAAGCAAACGTCGAAGGTTTACGTAGTTTCTTAAGAGAAAATTCGACTATTTTCTAAGAACAGAAGAGGGTATGAAGGAACAATGGACTTTAAAACAATCGTAGAAACAGCTTTAGATACGTTCGAGCCTTGCAAAATACTGAAAAGGAATCCTGATCCTGAATATTATAACGGGTTGATACGGCTTTTAAAGTAAAAAGTTAATCTAGCATTTGATAGGAGGCATCACAGCATTGCTGACATGATAACTTTTCAAAAATACTACAGGGAACTAGAAAAAGAAAAGATAATTCGCATGAATTATTTTTAAGAAATATTTTGGATACAGGAAGAAATAATTGGTGAGGCTTTTACAAATATGTCCGCAGACGCCGGGGAATAAGGAAATAATTCAGGAAATTTGAGACGCAGATAACGCGCCATTGCACGACGACCAAGCGAAAGCAAATGCGATCAACGAGTATTTTGTATCAGTATTCAAACCAAAACGGGCGCAGGAGCAATTTCATTATTTTCCAATAGGAAACCAGTTCAAGCTTCATGCATGGGAACTCCGCGAACGTATAAAATCACTGGAAAACGGTAAATCATGGGGATCAGACCGCATCTCGACAGTTTTATTAAACTCGGTGGGGAGGCAGCATTATCGTATTTGTTAAGATTATTCAATGTTTCTATCAATAATGCAAGTTAGCAGACGATTGGAAGACAGCTACAGTGGTCCTAATTTTAAAAATGGTGATAAAACGAAAGTTTGTAATTATAGACCAGTATCTCTCACATCAGTAGTATGCAAAATAATGGAGGGTTTAATAGCCGGGTACATTCGCCGCGAATGGAAAAAGCGATCTGGACTTTTCACCGACAGCAGGGGTTTAGAAGTAAATATGCGTGCGAAAGCCAAATCGTTTCCCTTTTTCAAGATCTACCTCACGAAGTTGACGCAGGTGGGGGGGTGGATGCAATTGTAATCGACTTTGCGAAAGTATTCGACGTAGGACCGCATAATCAACTTATCAGAAATTATTAGCTTCACGAATTATGCTAGAGTTGTGAAGTGGGTACACAACGTTCTTAGAGACAGAAAACAAAAGTTCGAATTGGCACTCAGTTTTCGACTACGGGTATTGTTTCAGCTTCAGGGTTCCACAGCGAAGTGTTTTAGGGTCATTACATTTTTAGCGTACGAAATGTTCTCCACGTTAACATACAATCAAAGGTGTGTTTATTTGCAGACGATTGTGTTATATATCGAAAAATCAAAAGTAGCGCTGACGAACAAATATTAGAGCAGGATTTAGAACATTTACGTGATTGGGCTGAAAAATGACATGGAATTAACGGATCGAAAAGCAAAACAATAACGTTCGGGCGGGGACGAAATTATCAGGAACTATCGTTTAGGTGAGGTCGTCATCCCAAGAGGCTCATCATGCAAGTACTTAGGCATTTATATAGATAGTGAATTAGGTGGGAGAAGCATATAAATCAGGTAGTAAGAAAAACGTGGAAGTCCTTGCATTTTGTAATGCGAATTCTAAAGAAAAGTTCTGCAAATACAAAAGAATTAGCATATTTGTCGCTGATTCGCTCTCTCATAGAATACGGAGTGGCATGTTGGGATCCATTCAGAAAGTCGCACCGGAAAAACCTAGATAGAATACAGAGGAAAGCGAATACGTTTACCAATAGAACTAACGCAATAAAAAGCCATGGGAACCTCTAGAAACGAGAAGAACAAGGGCGAGGCTTTGCGTTCATTGTAAATCGTACGTAGGTCAACCAGCTTGGAAGGAAATTCAGGTTAGACTAGAAAACCAAATTATTTCGGATGAAGCGATCACACTCACAAAATTCGAACAAGGAAATAAAATTCAGATCTTGGGAAATTTTACTTTTGTAACAGAACAATTAAAGATTGGAACAGTTTACTCGCAGCAATTTTCAAAGCTTTTCCTCTAATGTCCGAAGCTTTTGAAATAAGTTAGAACAATATGAGAGAAATAGACATTAAATGAGTAAGTGCTGTGAAGTGCGGTGAAGTGCTTGTCAGTGTAATTCAAATCAAAAACAGTGAATGTAGAGTATGTAGATAGATGTAGAGTGTAGAGTGTAGAGTGTAGAGTGTAGAGGTAGTGTAGTGTGTAGTGTGTAGTGTGTAGTGTGTAGTGTGTAGTGTGTAGTGTGTAGTGTGTAGTGTGTAGTGTGTAGTGTGTAGTGTGTAGTGTGTAGTGTGAGTGTAGAGTGTAGAGTGTAGAGTGTAGAGTGTAGAGTGTAGAGTGTAGAGTGTAGAGTGTAGAGTGTAGAGTGTAGAGTGTAGAGTGTAGAGTGTAGTGTATAGTGTGTAGAGTAGTGTACTGTAGTGCAGTGCAGTGTCAGTGCAGTTAAGTGTAGTGAACGCGATCAATGAATTAAAGAAACTTAGCCAAATTTATGTAGCTTCTATTCCCTTGCATACCTCCGCTTGCATACCTCCCGCTTGAATACCTCCCGCTTGAATACCTCCCCTTGCATACCTCCCGCTTGCATACCTCCCGCTTGCATACCTCCGCTTGCATACCCCCGATTGCATGCCTCCCACTTGCATATCTCCAGCTTGCTTACCTTCTCATTACATACCGTCCCATTGCGTACCTTCCCATTGCATATCTCCCTCTTGCATAACTTCCCATTGCGTACCTTCCCTTGCTTTCTCCCTGTTGCGAACCTCTCCTTCTGAGTCTTTCCTTTCCACACCTCCTACTTTGAACCTTTCCTTTCGCACTTCACCTTCCGAACTCATGCTTCCCTAATTCTCCTTTTCATACCTTCCCGCCCCTTGCTACCTCCCCTACCGTACCTCGCGGTTCAACATCTTCCACTTCCATGTCTCTCCTATCTGTACCTCACCCTTCAGCACTTCACCCCGAAATACCTTGGGAAGGATGAGGTCCTAGCCCATAAAGTGATGGTTATTGGCTTGTAGAAAATTGAGAGGAGGACTTTTACATCACTGGTGAAGCGTGAGCTCATGATTTATCCATTTATATTTAATAATAATAATAATAATAATAATAACAATAATAATAATGAGTATGTTAAAAGGCTCATGTAATCCTTTGTAGATCAATGGGAAATGTCATACGAGTACAAGGAGGAGCCGTTCATCACTCTTCCTTGGTGTGTACAGAATGAGGACGGAAGCTATGCTGGAATTAATCGCAGCAAACCATGAACCTCAACAATCATAATAACTCCTCAAAATTTGTCCTCTAGAGAGCACCAAGTTTATACGAAGCCATTGAATTGATATTGAAAGGTCGCGCGCTGTAGGATAACAGTCAGTCACTTCCGGGTTTCCGATGCTGAATCCCTTCAACATACACCATTATAACCGATGTTTCATTTTAGCACCAAATGCTCAATAGCAAATTCTATCCTAAAGAGCACATACTTTTATTACGCTTGCGATAATCACGTAGTTGCGAATCGCAAAACGCGAATTCAACACTGTTGTGAAAAACTAAATATTGTTCTAATATGAGACAAATATGTTCATATTTGTTTTCAACATATTGCGACCTATCACGGTAACAAGCCTTTATTTTATTGAAAATGAGACAAGTTCTCATCTTCAGTGAAATTCTGAATGATTTTCCTAACCGTGTTTTACATTTGTGATTAAATACATTAGATAAAATCCTTCTAGTTACTAAGTAATGAACGAAAGTATATTAGACATGAAAATCATTGAATTATGGTGTATCTAACACGGAATTATTTCTTTTTACCATAATGCTACAATATACAAAAGAAAAAATTGCAAACATTACAGCTTTAGAATAAATCACAACAAAACATCGAGCGATAAAAAGGAATAATCAATCGTGATTTAATGAAGACGCTCAAAACACAGAAGAGTAAGAAGAAGAAAGAAAGAGAGAGAGAAGAGAGAGAGAGAGAGAGAGAGAGAGAGAAGGAGAAAGGAGAGAGAAGAGAGAGAGAAGAGAGAAGAGAAGAGAAGAGAGAAGAGAGAAAGAGAGAAAGAGAAAGAGAAGAAAGAGAGAGAGAAGAGAGAGAGAGAGAGAGAGAGAGAGAGAGAGAGATGCCTGGCGAGTTGCGCGGAGCAATAATGGATTCTCAGAAACTCATTATTGCATGCAGGAGGTGCCGCCATAGCTGCCCTTTCAAGATTATTCCTTGAAGATTTCTTGATTTTACGATAACTAGAAAATGCGAAGGAAGGACAAACACATTCTCCCGTGTTAGAATTAGAATGAAATAATAAAGGAGAAAGATACCACTGACGTAATCGGTGCAATTTAATAACCAGATGGAGCTATCTTTTAAAGTTATTTAAAATCAATTGAAAAGACAATTTTCTATCACCAAACGCGTATTTCAAACCGATCAGAACACACAATTTGAAACTTGCTGACAACGTGAATATAGACAGTCCAGTCACATTAATATGATCACCGCCTACGTTCGACGTAACCGAGCAATAACCTCTCACACACGGTTGGTTGGTGATTCCGGGAGCGTCAACAGCATGGATCATTAGTCCCGTAAGTGTAGTGCGTGTTTTCTTGGGAGATGGCGGTGATCTTCCCCGCTAGACGGCCAGATCCAGCGCCGACCTACCGTCGGCTAGCAGAGTTTCCCTCTAACCATGACCGGGACAAGCTCTAAGCGCCCGACCTGACTCTCGGAATATGTGGTGTTGTGATGCATGTTAGTGTAAGTGTGTGGAAATGGGAGAGGATAGGACAAAGAAGAGGAAGGAAAGATCGCGCGCGGTCCATGGCCCGTTTGTTAGGGTCCTGCTCTGGCATTCGCCTGGTGTTGATCGAAAAACAAAGGAAAACTGAGAGAGCAGCCGGCCGCTAGAATTCTCCTGCAGGCAGCGACTGAATTCGACCTAACTGAAAAGCTAGTGTCGAAAATCCTGCCGCCGTCATGACTCGAATCTAGGACCTCCCAGTCAGAGGCGCTGTAGTGACATCAGTTGATGCACTGAGCTACCGCTCCCGATACTCACACTCGGCATATGGCAGCACAGTAGGGAATATATATAGTGAGTTTCTTGAGTGTCCAAAATCGGCGACGAGGAAACTGTAGATGCGGCCACAGATGACGGAGGGAAGGATGGCTGCGGAGATGTGTGTCGACGGATTGTCAGGTAACTGCAGACCAACTAGCAGGGCCGACGAACCAAGAGGTTACCATCAGAGTCGCCACAACAACCGTTCAGCAAACGTTGCTACGTATGGCCATTCACAGCAGGCGCCTTCTGCCAGCACCCATATGCTGACTGCTGTTCATCGGCAACGAAGGCTGGGGTTTGCACATTAAGTGGCGTCAGCTGGCCATTTCAGATGAATAACATCTTCTACTCCTTAGGACAGCAGGCCTTTGGCGTTGACGGAATGAAACGTTTGAACGCAAACACCCCGCATTAATCGCTGGACAGATCCAGGCCAGGGAAGAGTGTGTGATGGTGTAGGAATGATTTCGCGCATTCCCTGGGAAACTCATCTTTCTAGAAGGCACAATGGATCAAGATAAAAATGCACCATTGAGTACCATGTCCACCCCTATATGTAGAGCTTTCTTTTCCTCTGCATCTAATTGACTCTCTTCCTACGTCTCGCATTGTTCAGCGTTAGAAAATGGGTTATCAAGGATTTTGACTAGTAGTCACATTAATGTGACTGGACAGTGTATTATCAAAGGAGGTTGTTACATCTAAGACGTAGTTAACAAAACAACTAAGTTTTAAAATTTGTTAGTAATCTCGATCAACTAAAATCGAAAAATTCTAATTACAAATTCTAACACAACACCTGAAGTGGCGAGCACAAACTTCTTATAAATTCGACCTACCATGGATTCAGAGATCCCAGATAAGAATCGGCAAGATGTACGAGCTAAGTTGGTTCCGATTCAGCATTGTCAATGTCTCTGTAACGATTCTGAGCAGGAGGTCCTAGGTTAGAGTCCCGATGTTGGCAGATATTTTGACACTAGTTATATAGTTGAGTCGAATTCAACCGTTGTCTAAAGAAAATTTTCTAGCAACCAACTGCTCGGATCTGTATTTTCTGTAGCTTCTCCATGTAGTATTGGTGAATCCGGTGCAGTATCCTACCGAACAGGGCATGCACCGCACGCGATCTTTCCTAACTCTTCCTTGTCATATCATCTCCCTTATACACATCATTACACTGTCACTAACATTCACTACAGTATTACATGTATCAGGAGACCAGACGGGAGGTTACAGCTTGTCTTGCTTGTGATTGTGTCCCTTTTAGAGCAAATCCCTTGCAAATCTATGTGTATTTCGTCCGTTGATCTCACTAAACAGCGGGAGAGGAATATCGATACCTTCCGGAATAAATCATTCTATCCACTTATGGGACTAATAACCATAGCAGTTGAAACGCACGGAAATATCAATCAACGAATAAATCAATTGGCTAGAAATCAAGATGGTTACTTGATACGCAATGAATTTGTAGCGTCTCTCGAAATTGAATTTGTAGCCCGTCGGATCTAATCAGTCATGTCTTAGATCACTTTCAGACGTATGCCGGAGCGATAACCTCGAGAAAGCGCCATGGTCCACACACGATCTTTCATTCTCTTCCTTCATCAACTTCAAGATCATTGCTCGCTCCATTATTTCCTCCATTGCGGAGAGGGGCGTGTAGAGGAGTACGTCCCGTCCTAACCCATCCCGTCGGTACCCGAATTCACCGCACAGGTTTTGAGAACCCTGTGGTTGAGTCGGAGTAACGCTAATAAAAAAGAAAAGTAAATCCTAACTAAAGTAAAACTACTAAAAGTAAATTTAATACTAAAATTATTAATTAATTTTAATCAATAATGAAAAAAAGATATATATTTCGATTCCAACTTTGAGTCCGTTGATACTGTTCAGGTGTGACATGGCCAATGGGAAGCTTGAAAGTCATCATAGTCTCGTCACTATTGTGACGTCAAGTTCCCGATTGGATGACAACAGATCAAGTGTCGACGAAGTGACTGTTTTAATCGAAGTATGAATATCAATTAAGTAGTACTCTATTCATTGAGTTAAAAACGTGCTGAAAAGTGTAACATTTGTGATATTTTTTTAATTGTAAAAGAGTGAAGTGGACTTATCACGTTTTGAATGTTTGCTCTTCAACTTTCGTACCCGAAGAGACCGCTAGCCAGGCGGGTCAACAACCTGCCCCTTTCAAGAAAAGGAATAGAGGCGGGAACAGAAGTAGCAACATCAACTGACGCAGAAAGAAAAGAGGAGAGCAGCTCTTCCTATAGCAAGCGGGAAATTTCTTACTGATTCGGCGATCGTTCTGTGCATTTAAATTGTATTCGTGCACTGTCGTGTGTACTTGATTTTTCTCTCCCAGTCTTTGATCGTAATAGCTACGTTTTATTGGACTTTCATTTTGCGAGTTGTCTCGCAAATACAAATTGTTTCTTTGTACTGACGACCTTCCTGAGTACACGGACTCTCACTAAAATTGTGTTGAACTGTTTTCGAGTACATTTATTTTAATGGTGTTAATAGTAATTAATACTGGTTAAAATAGAATAATGGAACATGCGAAATACGAATTGGGATATATTCAATAATAATTACTCTTTTATTATTAGTCGAGTAATGAAAATGCATAACTTTTAAATATTACCGAAAGATTTTGCAAAAATTTATAAAATTTCAGCAAATTATTTTAATAATCACATAACGTGACACTAAAATTCACAGGATTGACAAGATGTCCCGCATTTTCCGGATGTTATCTCCAATCAGAAGTACGACATTTTTGTGTTGGAAGAAACGACTCGGAAAGCAAGTTAAATAATAGAACTCGATACAAAGGACAAAGTGAAGATTGAAATAACAGATATAAAGTGAAACGACTACGACAGCGACGGCCATTGAAGTAAGGAAAGTGGTAGACGTAGCGGTAGACAGAAAAGCGAGGGAAACGGGGAAGGGGAAGAAGGTCTGCGGAATCGATGAATCGATCTTCCACCTGTCCGACTTGGAAGCGGTAGGCGCCGCGAGCAATTGGAGCAATAACCCTGGATACGCTTCGAAGCACTCTCAAACCGCTCACCCAGGAAAACGAGCAGTTAAGGGCCATCTGAGAATCCAACGGACGGTCTCAGTTGTTTATTGTCTCGGGCTTCATTGCTTAAGTAAATTGTCGTAAACCAGTTCCGCCAAACCTACTTTGATACACGTTTTATTATTATTCAATTCTTTTTCAAAAGTTGAAAATATCTGCTATAGAAAGGACTGCACGCACTGAGTGATGCGTCCCACTCGTGCGGATTTGGGCTAATGCTGTTTGTGCACGTATAATACAGGCCATTAAACATTGACATACTTAAAATATAATACGTGTGATAGTGTTCTTTGATAACTACGTAAAACCATACGAAGAGTTAACGTTTATTTCTTCAAGTATAAACATCATATAGCACAATATGTTTTGAAAAAAAAACAGTATTTAAGATTTGTGGTTAATGAAAATACAAATATAAGTATCACTACAATCATCATTATATTATTATTAATAATAATATTATTTAGTAAACAATCTTTCTTCACAATTGTATGGCCAATTCTTTCGAGATTTTCAAGAGAGTGTTGTATAACACATAATGATTTGTTACATACGAATATGTATGTGAACCCACTGCCAAACGTGTCACAAATCCTTCAAAACAGGCAGCTGACAATATTTACCGACAGTTTTGTCAGTAAAAAAATCCAAGGATATTAAATAACTTCAATTTTTATTAATAGAAAATAATATTGGCTATTAGTTTCATCTAACACATCCGTATTATTATTATTATTATTATTATTATTATTATTATTAATATTAATTTATCTCTGCCTTGAGCCATTCCTTTCACTTCTAAATATTTTTCATTAAGAAGTCACTACAGCATATTCCATTCGCCAACCTCTCAATTGATTATATTGATTACAATATACACATATTGATTGCAATATACACTATTATAACATTACTGGAGAGAAACATTTGGAACCAAACATAAAACTACTGTTTACACACATCGCTTTCATGTGCTCGTGGAAAGGCATTAAAACTGCAGCACAATGGGGGTTAACACATTCATTATTGCTCAAACCAGCATTAGTTGGAATTTCAACATATGGAAGCACTTAATTGAGACAGACGCATCGAAACGAGAGTGTACTGCAACAATCGGAGTATTGTGACGGCAAGTTTATAGTTACGAGCTCCCCATAAAAGCACAGCTCTGCATTGCGGGACTCACTCCACATCACCATTACTAATTTGCTGCTCCCTTCTTTGATGTCATTGAATTTTGACGATTGTTTGATGCCAAAGTCAGCCATTTTCTGAGTGAAACTGTGCACTCTAGCAACAAAATTACTAGATAAAACGCGAATTTAACGATACTTCCACAGATACCAACTGGAATTTTGTTGAAAACAAGAGTAGTTATTAAGTAGCTATAAAAACACAAATGAAGATGGTCGAAATAGTAACAGTAGAGGAAATCAAATTGTTAAAATTTTTTAAAACAAAATTACTGTATAATTAATATAAAAAATTACCCCGGTTCCATTAAATAGTTATTTTTCAAATAGTTTTGTTACCAAAATATTTGTTTTATTTTTTTAGTTGAAGATTATACTTTATAATTAAACAAAAGCAATCCGTTAGAAACGTACAAGTGAGGAAAACTTGCTCCATGATTAAGAGACATTCATCAAGCTAACAATAAATACCGGAATGTGAACATCATTATCAATTTAATTTTTCTTTCGTTACCGCAGAATATTAGAGAAAAAAACAACTGTCTGGCACCCGACTATGTCAAACCAACAACGAACTCAATTCTAAGGCGGTCTTCTTAATACAGAACTACACCAATTAAAGCCATGCTTCGAGGTGGCCTCGGCGGCATGAGGGCACCACCGAATATCCGCAACGCGAGTGCTTTCCATAAACCAGCGCAAATTCCGGCGCGGTGAACTGGGAGCCATAGACGGGATTTTGCTCGCGTTCGGTTGCCGCAACGGTTACTGCAACTGCGCCGGCGCAACCCCATGCCACTGCCACCGCCGCCACGCCCACCTCCCTGCCCTCCAACACTCCGCCCCAGTCGCTCCTGCTACTGCATTCCCGCGATGTCGACACCCGCAGTCACACAGACCACCTTCACCGCCACCACACACATCACCTCTCTCGCCACCCAATTTCACATCCACCACCACACCCGATATTATACTCACCACGGCATCTGCCACCAAATCAGCTACCACACCCATTGCCACCCCAGCCATCATAGCAATCACCACACCTGCCCTCACGCCCGGGACCTTTCCCCACCGCCATTCCCGGCTCAATAGCCACAACCCCCACAGTAATGCACGTTCTATGCACGAGCTCCAATAAAGGGCAGTGGCGATGAGCTGGCCGAGACCGAAGAGAGGTCAGCGGCTTGAGCGGGATTCAAGGGGGCGGGGAGGTGGGTGTGGCGAGGATGGCGGAAGCCGCGAGAGGGGCGGCGGAGCTGGGTGGGGCGGCGGCGGCGGTTCCAGCGGCGGTGGCAGTGACGGCGATTCGATTAAGCCGATTAGCAACATCACCGGGCGCGACGCCGTATCGCGTTCGCTTGCGCCTGACGCCGCGTGGGATGGGTCGGCGGCGGCGGAGCCAGGCGGCGATACAACATTGGAGAGTATTCCGACGCAGAGGACAAATTTTAGCCCCGTACGCGCAGACTCATCATTTGCCAATCATATAATGATGGATGGAAAGGATGATTGGTAAGAAAGGGTCTTTCATTGAATACCGCAATTCGCAAGTTGTAGTGTTTAATGAAATATTTTGACATAGTAAAAAACAATCAAAGATATCAAGAAATGCGTAGGAACCTACCTAGAAATGTATTTCTAATTGTGTACTTCAATGAAGCGAGTATAATTTAACACCACATTTCATTATTTTTAATGTTTCTTTGGGTATTGCTTTCACTGCTGTTAATGCTTTGTTATGCCCTTCATAATATAAAATGACCTGGAGTCCTAAATCTCGTAAGAAACTTTTGAATTGTGGGAATTCTGATTTGTGTTGTTGACGTTCTTATAAGAAGAAATAAAATATTTTATTTCTTCTTAGAAACTTTTGAATTAATAAACGAATATTGTAAACACTTTTGTGCCTTTGGATTTCACATTCGTTGGCATTGCTGACTGGACTGAGTATGTACTGTAACAATACTACAGGAAAAGGAATGTCCACATTTTTATCACGTTATTAGTTACGTTATAGTGAAATAACGAGATGAAGAAAATACGAAACTTCTTAGTTCTGTTATTCCGCTACTATGTGGCGTAACAAGATTAAGATGCTATTGAGATTCGTCTGATTTGTATGAAATTGATTGATTGATTGATTTTTTCGTGTTTCCGGGCGCATCAACCGCTTTGGTCATTAGTCCCGTTAGTGTAGTGCATGTTTTTCTCGGGAGATGGCGGTGATCTTCCCCCTCTGTATGGCGAGATCCGGCGCCGACCTACCGTTGGCTACTACAGTTCGCCCTAACCAGGACTCTCCCACCAGCGGGGCACCGCCCCAGCCGGGACAAGTTCTAAGCTCCCGACCGGTCTCCCGGAATATGTAGTAGTGTAGTGCATGTTAGTGTAAGTGTGTGTGTAAGGGAGAGGATAGGACAAGGAAGAGGAAGGACAGATCGCGCGCGGTCCGTGACCCGTTTGGAAGGAACTGCTTCGGCATTCGCCTGGTGTTGATCGGAGAAACCACGGAAAACTACCAATCAGAGCAGCCGGCCGCTTGAATTCTCCTCCAGACAGGGACTGAATTCGACCTAGCTGAAAAGCTAGTGTCGAAAATCCTACCGCCGTCAGGACTCGAACCTATGACCTCCCGGTCAGAGGCGCTGCAGTGACATCAGTTGATGCACTGAGCTACCGCTCCCGGTTTGTATGAAATTAGTATCATATATTGAAGAGAAGAAGAGTGTGCATTGAAAGAAATTATTCAGATTAACCAGTATGATACGTTCTACGAACGCTCCAAAAAACCAACAAATTATACATTTTATTGCATCTTTACACAGTGTATCTGCCATTTGAATGTTGCATGTATTTTGACTGCGATATGCAAAAACACGTTGCCTGGAGCTCATAACTTCGCAAAAATAGACTGGTTAGAATTTCAGCCGTAAAAATGGTATACAAAGGTTTGAAAATATTGATGGTAAGATTCAAAAGGTACTTGAATTTCCTCCTTTTCAATTTCAACTATTTGTTCCTTACGTTCAAAATATACCTCTAACGTAGCTGATTTGTAAGTGTCAATATCGGCTATGACAATATCTTTGTGACGGGGTACAGAAATTAAGAGTATCATTTATAAAGTAAGAAACATGGGGGAACATGCTGATGGTTGAGTGTTAGAGAGGGGACGGTGCGATAACCATCACTTGTATAATGACTGTAATTTGTTCTGTAGTAATGATGGTAATAGAAAGGGCTATGACCTGCGGTTAGTGGCCACGGAAGCCACTGGAAAAGGGATGCTGATGGAGTAGCAGTCCAAGGGCGAGAAAGGGAGCAAGGAACGAACCCAAGGACAAAAGCGGGGACTGTTATGAGAATGGGGCGAGGATGTTTATGATATCGGGAATAGGGCGGGTGAGAGAGTGGTGCGAGGATGGGAATGATACAGGCACACGAATTTGGAGGAAGAGAACATTTCAGAGTGCAAAATGGACAGGACAAAGGGAAACAGACGGATTGGAAATCGGAAAAACGTTGCGAAATCAAGTGTCGGCAACAAATGTTGATTGACTGACTGTATTTCCCGGACACATTAATTGTCACGGTTATGAATCTCGTTAGCGTGGTGAATTTTGAATAGTGAGTGGAAGAGATGATCTTCTGCCGCTGGATGTTGAGATCCGGCACCGACATACACGACAGCTTTCGGGGATTTTACTTGCCATATATCTCACCTAAAATCCCGACTGGCTTTCTGAGACGAGTGGACGCGTGCCGCATATAAGTGCATGTGCGAGTAAGATAGAGGACATGACAAGGAAGGGGAAGGAAACATCTTGCGAGGTCCGTGTACCGTTTATGAGGGGTGCCGATCGCCATTCGCCGACCAGATGAGCCGGCAGCTAGAATTCACCTCCAGACAGCGACTGACCTTTGACCTAACTAAGGAGTTAGACTCGAAAAGTCGGCACCGCCGGGGCTAGAATCCCAAAACCTCCTGGCCAGTTGCCGCAGAGACAGTGGTAATGCTCTCTTGAAACTCACTCACCCTGTGGCAACGAATAGATGACGGAGGTGGAGCAGCGAGAGTCAAAAGAGATTGGAATTGGGGATGACATGGTTGTGGGAAGAGCGACAGTGAAGTCTGCGACTGAGGAAGTGGCAGAGCGGTGACCTTAGCGGCGGCGATGGCGATGGCGCTTAGCTGATGGTACTCGTGTGGGAGACAAAGGCAGCGCTCGTGCAGATGACAGCCAGCATTCTGGCGGTGGCAATAGTGGCGTCAAACTCGATGTCCGCTCAAGAAGGACTCCTGCCGACGGTGGCAATGACAGCAAGAGGACGCGAGAATCCGGTCGATAACGCAAGCGAGAGCAGATGTATTCAATGAATGCAATCAGGCTCACAAGGAAAATGAAGGAAATTAATGCAAACGGGAAAATTTCAAGAAAGAAAATTGTAATTACGAGTCAGCGACGAAAATTCCTAAAATAAAAAATGATTCAGAATGTTGGACACTGACAAAAAATTTGGAAAAAAGGTGTTATATAAATAGAAAATTATACATAGTACATAAAAAAGTTCTGGCGAGAGTAACAAACAGTTTAAATAAATTTCCAACGCTGTATGTTGTACGCTGAATATACAGGATTAGAACATTTTAAATAAAAGTAAATTATTACATCGACAAATTTATGACAAATTTTTCAGGAGATTTTTAAGACAATTGTGAGAAGCAATATAAACATTTTGTAATATGGTGTAGTTTACATTTTGATGAGTTACAAGACTGAAACATATTCAAAATGCGAATAAAGAATATGAGGAAAAAAAGGAACATATCTTACCACACCCAAACCAAAACATCTTGGACACTAATAACTCATAAAAACGTAAAACCTACATGTTTATGTCCTACCAAATACAAAGCAGTAATAATCAACAACTACGAAAAAATACACCTGTCAGAAAGCACGAGTTATTCAGAAAGCTTTCGTTCGAAGGAAAATGAAATTCTCTCATCCTTCGAAGCGTGTCACAAAGAAACTTGGATTATGATCCACCTAGTAACAAAACATTTTATTGTCTTCAGCCTAAAGAATGGGAAATGTCCACTGAACGATTCTAGAAACATCGGTAAATGTGAAATAAAGGGCCTCTACTGAGAAAAAGTACCAGTAACACAAAACAGTGAACCGTTCAATAATTTTCTGTCCAATAATACTAATGAAACGGAATGATGGTGATATTTTAAAGTGGAATATAAATTTAAGACCTCAATAGTGTATAAGGATAGAAAGGATTTCGAAGATACTACGCCACAATCCTAACGCATTCACAAGAAATCCGCACACAGAACAAAGAGGATTGCCACCTCTGCACTAACTGGAAATTGGAGGACCAGTGCACGGGCAGGAAGTCCTCGTGACAAATCTTATCAAGCGCGAATACATCGAGCAGGAGCGACAGTATCTGGCGCGGATTGCCAAGCTTAAGAGGTGCGGGTGTGGCCTGCGTAGGCCAACGGCCGTCCGGCGAGCGGGCTGGGCCCCCAAGGGCGACCGCGCCAGATGAGATAGCGGCGGCGGAGGAGCGGTTGAACTGCGACAGGCGTACTGGAGCTTCCGGTCGTGTTGCTAAGCGACCGTGGCGTCCGATGGCTCGGCAGCGCGCCTGTTAATCTCGACCTGATTCCGTAGGTTTGTATTTAGTGTTTCCAGACGCGTTCAATACTAAAGCCATTACTCACGCAATGATAGTACATGAGATAACACAGGAAGAGGCGATGTTTCTCGACGACTGAGTCAGTTCCGGCGCCGATCGACATGTCCGGCTTACAGGAGTTTTCCCCAACAGGTATCTCCCTCCATCGGAGCACCGTTCTAACCTGGACAATCACGAAGATCCAGACTGGTCTCCTGACCTGTGTACTAGTGTGAGTGTACAAATGTGTGTGATGAGAAAGGAAAGAGCGCGCGAGATATTTAGCCCGTTTTTTTAGGATTTTGTCAGCATTCGGCATTCGTGAGATATTGATCAGAGAAATCACGAAATAATAATGATCAAAACAGTGTGCCACTAGAATTCTCCTCGAGACAGTGGTTGAATACGAATCAACTACGTATGTAGAGTCGCAAATTTCTACTGAAGGGTTTCCGACCCTAGGAAATCCGAATCAATGCATCTGCAGAGACAATGAGCGTTGCCATTGAGCCATCGCGTGGTTGACGGGCTTGGAGTTTCTCGGACATGTTTTTAGCGCCCGTAGTTCACGATACTTAGGGTTCAGGCCGGTTATTCTCGTTCTGATTTTGATGGTGAAGTGAAGGTGGGACGACATAAGGGGATGCTGGTGATTCGAAGATGTGATGACGGAGGGGGCAAAGGTGAGATGGCGCTCGTGCATTCGTCTGGCGACGGCGGCGTGCTGGTGGTGAAGGTACCGTGAGGTGACGTAGTAGCGATGGCGAAGCAACGATTGATTAATAACTGGACACTAGAGAGGGGGCGGAGATCGTTAAAGAGTTGAGAGGAGAGTAATTTAGAATTCTGGGACTTCAGCTTTAAAAATGTAATTTCGTACTTAGTGGTAGATTAGACTATTATACTGTGTAGGTACATGACACTTCAATGAGTGGCGATGAATTGAAATTGTATTTTTTTGTGAGTGAACACATGAATTGTACGAAGGCAAGAATGAATTGTATTACGAATGGATATTTTACCCGAACTAAAGAATTACATTTCTTTCTTACTGAATCATTTTTAATTAGAATTTTCTCGAATAATACATTACGTCACTTGTTTCAGGAGAGAAGAAGCGCGATGAAGACGCAATGGCACGGCATTAGAGGGAAAATGGTCGATGGAGAGGAAGCATGGAGGTCATGACAAGGTGAGGTGACATCCCAACAAAAGCAGAGAAACCAATGCAGATATTAGAACGGTGATGGCACGCGGTGACTCGATGGTGGTTGGGTGGTGGTCCGACGATTGAAACATCGGTGAGATAGTGAGGTAGGAAGGCGAAGGGGGGCGAGAAGTCGGTGACAATGGCTGCCCAAAAACGTGCTTCAGGAAAATGTGGGAGAACTGTGATGCAAGCATTGTCGGGTGTCATTGAGGAAACAGCAACGAAGGGAACGACAACCGTTCAAAGTTCACGTCACAGGCAACTATGATCAACAACGGCGTCGTCGGTGCAATGGCGGGATGACTATTTTGAAAACGATTAGGGAAAGGGGAACTGTGGAGCATCAGCTGACGGAAAATAAAGTCAACCACGAAGGGACAGCGTCAGAGCAACAATGTGGCTAATATTAGGTCACGACCGGACCACAGTGAAACTGCAACAGCAGGGCGGGGGTCAATAACAGCGGGGCGGTGAAATATTAGATCGGGAGTAGACGGTAGCTTCATTCATTGACTGATATAGTTCCGGGCATGGTTATGGTCATTGGTCTCGTTAGTATACTGAATGTTTTATCCAGAAAGTGGGGGTATTCGCTCAATGGTACAATACGACTTCGACCTACATGTCCCTCTCCGAGAGGGCAACCACCCCACCCGGAACAAGTTTTCTAGGCCTGCAGCTGGTTGTCCGACATGCCTGGTGGTGTAGTACATTGTGTGTGTGTGTGTGTGTGTGTAAGTGGAGAAGATTGGACAAGGAGGAGGAAGGAAAGAGCTTGGGCAGTCCAAGCCCAGTTTGCTTAGTACCACTCCAACATTCATCTCATATTGATAGGAGAAAATCGGGAAAACTACCAATCAGAGCAATCGGCAGTTACAGTTCTCCTTCAGATAGCGGCGGAATACAATATAGCTATCTAGGTAGCATTTAACCTCCCTCAGCGGTCGGGACTCGAACCCTAGGACCCCGGGACCTGAACACCATCGGAATCGCTGTAGACTAATGATGGCTCCGAACGACCTCAGCGGCTGTGGCGGCGGCGGACAGAAGGCTCCAGGTCGTTCAAACGTTGCTTGGGGCTAGTGATGGTAAATTTGATCAAAACATCGATTATCACTATCATGTTTTCTATGTTGATAAAGACATCGACAAAAATCGCTTTTTAAAATATCGACGTTTTAAATATAAAACAGATGATATTTTCCCGTCTTTCGCACATTTTTAATTAGAGTACTTCAATGAGTCACATGTATATGATATGTTAATAATAGGGTTTATCGATTGTAAAGAAGGAAATACAAAATAAACCACAATGTTTTGTTATTATTCCATGTATTCACTTCTATCCATAAATCATCGAAGTAAACCGTCCTGTATCAAATACATATAAAAGGTAAATATTACTTTAAAATATATCCTGCATTAAAGGACTCTGGTACCTTAATTTCTTAAATAATATTCTATATAGACAAGATTCAAAATACAGTTTAACGACATTATCACGTACAAAACCATCAAAAAAGAAAACAAACTTTTATAAAGCCCATTTCTATATAAGACGTATCTCGTCTAAATCATCCATGTTAACATATCCATGTTTTTGACGAGAAATATCGATTTTTTAAAGACATGAAGTCCTTTGCCATCCCTAGTTGGGGCAGGACGGGGCGAAGCAGGGTAGGGCCAGGCGGTGGAGCGCCAACGCGCCAGGGGGTCCGTCGCCAGTGAAGTCGCGGGTGAAGTCGGGGGTGAAGGCGGGGCGAAAGCGGAGCACCCTACGCCGCGCGGCAAACGAGCTCTTCGGCCCTGACCGCGCGCCGCTACATTAGGCGCGCGCCACCGCTGGCATTTGTCGGCGGGGGTGGGGAGAGGGGAAGGGTGCACAGAGACGCTCGCGTGACTGCGCCGCATTAGCCCGCGGTCAGCGCCCGGCTCAAAGTTTGATGCGGTCGCCGCCGTCGCCGCCGCCCCCGCCGCCACCGTCGCCCCCCGCGTCGCTGAAATACCGCCGCCCACTGTTTGGCCGCGTGCTCGCCCACGCGACGGCGCAGCGGCGCGCGCTCCTGGCACGCGGGGCGCCACCGTCGCCCTGGCAACGCCCGCCGCCGCGCCTGTTGATGCGGCCTCCCCCTCCCCACCCCGTCCCTTTGCAGACGCAGCACAGCCGCTTGCAGAGACACCTGCTTTCATGGAAGGACTGACCTGAGGTTTCAGATTGAAGTGCTGAGGTAATTAGTCCAGTAAGTGTAGTGCATGTTTTTCATCTCGAGGTGGCGGTAATCGTCCCTCGCTGATGGTGAGATCTGGCGCCGACCGTCAGCTAGGGGAGTTTCCGCAATCAGGTATTTCCCTCCAGCGGGGCACCGCGCCAGATGGGAGAAGATCTAAGCTCCCGACCGGTCTCCCGGCATGTGTGGTACATTTATGTGTAAGTGTGTGTGCTTCTTCGGATAATACTTCCATAACGTTCAGTGATTCAGTGGGTAACCCGAAGGTCAACATTTCTGTGAATTTTCATTCGGAAATGTCGATGATTTCAAGGTCCGTTCATCATTTTTTAAATTGTGTAAAATAATATTTTTGTCTGAATAAAGAGTATTTGGAGGTACAATTATGACAGCTGAATGGTTCTTCTCGCGCTCTCTCCCAGGGCCGGGGGCTTGGAAATAGTGAAGCATTTACTCTCTCCTTCACCATGGAGTCAACGTAGGCCTGTGACGGCTACTTTACCAGTAAGTTAATCAATTCTATGAAATTGTTGTCAATCGATACTGTAAAGCGTGTGGTCTTCGATGTGTTATCGCATAAAACGGTGTTATCGAGACAGAAAACAAGAAAGTGATTGTTGAAAATGTACAGATAATGAATGAAATGAGTCAAATTCTCGATTTTTGTTTTTTTGGCTAAACGTCAACTCAAAAAAAATGTCACAATAACAACAAAGGATTGCACAACACATTTCTAACATCACCCTTCTTATCCACCCCCAGGTCATAGCCACACTCCCACATTCCCTCGAGATCTGTCAGTCGATCTGTGCTTCTGCTCCCCGCAGGCGAATGTGTTAATCCCAACGCGCAGAGTGGCGCTTCCTTGATATTCCTGTCCCCGCCTCCTTCCTTTGAACGGTCCCCTTTGCAGCCACGGATTCCTCGGGGCGACAGCGCCCACCGCAGCGGCCACGCTCTCGCGCCTCGCCTCGCCTCGCCTCACGCAGCGTCCCCGCGCACGCCAACTGCATTAAGGAGCGGAAGGAGATCAAAGGGGAGAGGAAATAGATGAAAGCGAGAGAGAAGAAAGGAGAACGAGTGGAGAGGAATACGAAAAAATAAGAACAAAGAGGAGGACAAAGAGAAGGAAGAGAACGAGAAGTAAGAGAACACGAAAGATGAGAACAAAAAGAGAGAGCGGAAAGGGATTTTGTCTTACTTAAAAAATGTGGGGTTTTAGCTAACTAATCCTAAAATCTGCACAATATTATTTCCTGGTTATGAAGCCCCGATAATTAGATAAAGTAATAATAATAATAATAATAATAATAATAATAATAATAATAATAATAATAATAATAAAACTCCGTGTGTGTTGAGAATTTTAAATTTACCCTTACGTGCCGTACAACTCTTCCCTTCCCCCCAAGTGCCAATGGGTGGACTGAATAGGTCCGAGGCCCCTGGTATCTGTACTAATTCTGTCCTTTGCTCCTTCCTTCAACCTTCTCCCAGTCCGCACCTGACTTGGTAGAGGGTGGATGCCAAGGGTCTCTGGCAATAGGGTTAAAATGTTGAAGATGGACACTCCGAATAGAAAACCAATGATGGAGAGACGTCTCAGAAGTCGGAAGGCATCGGAAAAAGAGTCGCTGCCTGGGGAGCGCCAGGGTATGTCTGGGGTTGGCGCTGGGCATGACAGTGACCGCCTATGGACGGTTGTTGGATCAGCAAGCGCCGGTCTCTTAAGAAGCTCTTGCTGAATATAGAAATGACAGTAGCCCCCCAAATCTCTCAGCGACCCCTGAAGTTGATGTTTGGCGGTACCCCAGCTGGCAACCATTGCTACAAGACAATCAAATAAGCGCTTACAATAGTCAAGAGATATGAATGAAGATATGATGCGCTGTTACTTCAAAGTTATCTGCCTAAAAACCATGCAAAGGCGATAGGGCAAAAATTGTATAGGCAATTCACATCTATCTATCCAAATATGAATACGAGTGAACAACACATTTCAGGTCACTATCGAAGTATCTTAAAAATTCTTGATACCAACAGTTAGAATTAATGCAATCAGGAAAAAGTAAAGAAAACTATCAGTACTACTGAAGAGGATTTGATGACGCAGCCAGAGAGCCAAGTGGCAGGTGACGAAACAAACATTCGAGAAACCCAACAGTTTGTGGAGGCAGTATAGAAAGAGATTGCTTGCCGAAAGGAAGAAAAACAAATGGAGGATAAACTAGTCACATTAATGAGCACTGCTATTACAGAATTTGAAGATACCAATCTAATCAGCCGTCCAAAGATACTAAAAGTCAATGCCTCAAAAAAGTGGCGAAAATAATTGATTTCATGAACACTAAGATCCTCCCACCATACATTAGTAACTGCCATAGTATCGAGACACTTCACTTGATTGTATACTGTGCTGCAATGACGATCATGAGGGCTGTTGGAATAGACTTTAATTGTGAACGTCGGACATCAAGAAAAAATCCGTATTTCATCCCGAAGTGGGAAAGTCGACTGAATAATAAAATGAAACATTTGGAGCATGACATTGCTCAATTGGCGGAATGTATTAAAGGTATAATATCTACGAAACTGACAAAACAAGTGAAGAAGATAATGCAGAGGCATTGTACTCACACGCAACGAGAAGAACTCAACATCTCCCCTTGTGAGTGCCTCGATATAATGAAACAGAAACTATCGGTATTTTCGTCTCGCCTGAGACGATACAAACTGAGTAACAAGCAAAAATCCGACAAATGCTTATTTAATAAGTCTGAAAAAACCTTTTACCGAACAATGAGATAGGAAAAAAGCTCAACTGGCCCCAGGCCACCTTACAAAGTGTTCAAGATTTTTGGGAGAAACAATTCTCAGATGCCAAAATCGCAATTCAGAGGCAAGCTGGGTGAAAGGAGTGCAACAAAATTTATAACAAGTACTACAGATGAAAATGTGGTGTCATTCACAGTCATTGATATTAAGGATCCTGCAGGAAAACTAATGAACTGGAAGTCACCAGGCCCGGAAAGGATTCAAAACTTTTGGTATAAGAGATTGGCATGTGTACATAACAAATTGAGTCAACTCATTAACGATGCCTTATATGATCCTCAAAATGCCTGTTTATTTACTCATGGTATCACTTGTTACCTAAAGACATGGTGAATTCATAGGACCCGACAAAATATCGACCAATAATCTCTCTGCCTGAGCTGTACAAAATTATAAATCGTGTTTAGCTATAAAAATATGTACTCATTGTGAACAAAATAACATTATTGCCCCTCAGCAAAAAGGCTGCATCAGAGGATCAAAGGGCTGTAAAGAACAGTTAATAATTGACTCAGTTGTATTTGGCCAAGCATATGGGAACCATGTAAAAATATGTATGGCTTACATTGATTATAATAAGACCTTTGACTCGGTACCACCCATCTGGCTACTGCAGGTCCTCAAAATATACAAAATAGTCGCAAAAATCGTCTTTCTGTCCCATATCATGTCAACGTGGTGCACAAGAATGACTCTGAATACTCCAAAAGAAACTATTGGAACGGATGAGATTGCAATTTAGCGCGGTATATTTCAAGGTGTCTCGCTTTGGTTTGTCTTGGCAATGAACCCGCTATCCAATATGCTGAATTCTACTGGCTATGGCTATGCCATAAAGAACGGGACACAAGAAGCATATCGATTAAACTATCTCTCGTACATGGACGACGTGAACCTGTCTGCTGCAACAAATATGCAACTAGAATACCTTCTGTGATTTGTTGAAAAGTTCTCAAGAGATGTATGTATAGAATTTGGAATGGAAAAATGTCCAAAAATTAAAATAGTGAGAGGAAAATATCAAAATCATGGATTCCAGCTAGAAAATGGACAGTTTATGAGAGCAAAGCTTGCAGATGAGACCTACAAGTACTTAGGCGTCAAACAATCTAGATGTGTAGATCATGTAACGGTTAGAAATTAACTGTCAACACATTTTGCAGGAAGAATCAGACAAGTTCTGAAAACATCACTCAAAAGCAAGAATATGATTAAAGCAATCAACACATATGCTGTCCTTTTACTGGGATACTCTTTTGGGGTTATAAAATGGAGTGCAGCGGAAATCGAAGGCCTCGAAAGAAAACTGTGTACGTTGAAGGCCAAAGAACGCAAGCACCATCCAATATCAGCAGCCGAAAGAATAAATTTGCCACGACATTTGGGTGGTCGAAGTGTTGTGGACATAGGCAACCAACAGTCCCAACATATAAAATCTCTACGAGAATACTTTCACAAGGAAACAGAAACATCTAAACTACATCGTGCCATGTGTTTAGCAGATGGATCCTCACCGTTGAAGTTCAATCATCAAGAATACAACGGAAATAATTATACAGAACAGCAAAAATTGGAAACGTGGATGCATGGAAAGCATCTGTATGCAATTAGTCAAGATATGTCGATATGAAAGTGACGACCTACTGGCCTATGGCAGGCCAGATGTTCCCACAGGCGGAAGGCACTATGCTGGCCAATACAAGATCAAGCTATACCCACCAGAGTCTATCTGAAAGCAATAGTATAAGATACTGGGGTACAAGATGTCAGATGTCGATATGGATGTCAGGCACAGGAAAACATTCACCAAAATCTAGACATTTCTTGATCTTCATCAGGGCAGTAATTTTCGTATTCTGATGTATCACCTTCAGCATGCTGATCTAATCACTATCAGCAGCTGCATGCAATGCAGACATCGTTTTCGTCATGAAAATAGTAACATTGTTTGATGGCAGTCACTCTGGAAATACATTACACTCTTTAATGTTTCAGAATTTTCTTCTTTTCCACACAGACGCTTTGCGATTTCAACGAAACTGGAACTTCCACTCCAATCTTCCTTTCATCTAACTTCCCGACGTTTCCCCCACAGGGCGGCAATTTTTCGTATTCATAACTGTAACCGGAAACGCCTTCCTCCCTTCAGATCTGATGGCTGTGGTGCTTTAATGTTCCCAGTATCTGTGCATCCATCGTTTTCTTGCTTTTGTCTGGACGCCTCTGGAGACCCGGGATTTCAGAGGCTAAACCTTCGACCGCACCAACCACTGGATTTATGACGTGGTCTGCTTACACCCCGTCTGTTTTCTCCACTGTCTAGAAGGTCACGCTCGCTTATAGACGCTGCACCAAAGCTGCGGACAGCAATACGATGTTGCTCTCCAAATACCGAAACACGAAATGCAGAACTAGGAATTACGACCTAATACCTTACGTGATATTGTGCATGCTAAATTAGTATTAGATTCTTAAAATACTGTTCATTACAATTCCACTGTACTACAGTTACGACATCAAAACTATTATGACATAAATAGTGGAATGTTTAAATGCTGCGAAATTTCCAATATTCATATATCTGCCACCTCTCATTGAGTACTACATGAGCTAACTTTCAGTTTCACACATTTTTTGTGAAAGTTTGCAGTTTCTGTTTCTGGTATCTTTCCATCTGTTTTTGATCCTCCATTTTCCAGAAAACGTTTGGTATTATGAATACTAGATTATTAATATATCGTCTTACCTCTTTTTTACATTCTTCTATTCTTTTTCTTGATTGTCGTCTTATATTGACAGTTACGTTGCATAAAGATAATTCAAAAATTATTTTGAATTTTTTCAATATATATATATATATATATATATATATATATATATATATATATATGTGTATATGATCTGTCGACTTTCAGACAACGTACTCGACAAAAATCGTATACATGTTACTAATTCAGTGATAACAAATTATTTAAAACATTTTATGCTGTCTCACCACTTACTGAATTTTTCCTAAAAATAATTGAACTTACGAGCAAGGAAGGAAAGAGTTTATCTTATTTATTCGATTCTATGGCAGATCACCTCAGCAAGTGATAAAATAAAACGAGATGCAGTAAGATCCTCAAAACGAAAAAGTGAGTTGGTGATGAAGACGGAATAAGAAACTGCCCAAATCTTGTAATGAACCTAACGAGCTATATCTCCCTAGGTTTTCCTCACGTATGACAATAATAATAATAATAATAATAATAATAATTTTATTATTATTATTATTATTATTATTATACTCTTGAATCGACTAGGCGATTAACTTCAATATTAAGACATCCGTGCGACGCCCGCAGCTACTGAATAATCGAATGTCTTTGTTTCCATGTCTTTGTTATTCGTTGTCTTTCACCGCCCACTGTCCATCGGCAACCGCCTACTCACGCAGCCGTCCTCGCCCATTCTCCCATTCTCCGGGCGGAGTGACTGCCTGCCCTTCTGTGCGTCCCGGCGGACGGCGCCGCCGCGACCGCTGTCCTTGATGCGCTCTGCCTTTGGCGCGACGCCAGCGCCCTCGCCAGCGCGCTCTGGGAGTCCACCGCCACTAGGGGTGGCAACAAAACATCCACGTTTTCCACCAGAAAAATCGATATATTAACGTCCATATTTTGCTTGCGAGGTTTTCTTCACATCGATATTTTGTGTCAAAACAGATGTCTTTTAATTTTGAATTTCTTTGAAATAATGGGGTGCCTAAATCCCATTGTCGTTGCAGAGTAGCAGCAATTCACAGCAATATCGTGGTTTGGGTCATCCTTTTATCAAGCTGCATATTTCGCTTGTGCAATCTGAGGACGTTTGGGAGCTGCTCGTGTTAAGAATATATGTTATCGGCAGGCGTGCCATTGCCTGAATCGACAGTGAAGCACGAAATCAACAGCAAAACACGATGTTCTTTATTGTTAATTTTATTCTTTACATTCGATAATAATTTTTATCTACTACTAACATGGTGGTAACCAAACAATAAGATATAAACCTTTTACGTATTGTAATTAAAAATAGGAAAATAGCATGTTTCTTAGTCTACAATTAAAACGTCCGTGTTTTCTCGTCAATATTTCCATCGACATTGAAAACCCTATAGCAATTAATCGAATTTATCGATGTATCGAAACATCAATGTTTTGATATATAAAAACGCCACCACGTAAAAATCTAACTTTCAATGCAGACAACATGCGTAATACTTAGCTTCATGTTCACCCGCTTGTCCGTCTGCCTATCTGTCTGTCCGTGTCAGACTGTCTGTCAGTCCGTCTATGGTTAACGCTAGTGTGTGTGTGTGTGTGTGTGTGTGTGTGTGTGTGTGCATATATCACTCATATATAACCTGTACACTATTTATTGAAATTACAATCTTCAGTCACCATGATTTGGCGAAAATACAAGTTTAGTTTTTAAGTTTAACATTCCATAAAGCTCATGCATCAAAAATATAATATAAACCTAAAGGAAATCAAATAATGGTTTATTTAACCTAAAGCCATGTATTTCGGAAAAACACTCCGAAAAGCCACCATTACAATTTAAACGAAATACATTGAAAACTTTCCAGAGAACATTTACCGAAGATTTTACAGAGCATGTAGGTAATCGTCGAACCGTTCGATAAAACAATAGATGGAGATAAAATCTTTTATTCCCTATTCCTGGAATAGTGTAATAGTCTTATTGTGCTTTATATTGAAAGACAATAAAACGTGATACGTTTATAGCTTATCTCTTGAAAGCTGTAGCTCAATCGTTAGCCTTCCTGCACCCGATTCCGAGCCAAATGGGGCACGAAGATCTACATAGCGGTCCTCTCTTGCATTTCCTTGATATCTTGACTCCAGGAGTGCACATACAGCAGACGTTAAAGAGAAAAGAAGGCCACATACGGGTATGTAGGTGACGTCGTCGACGAAGAGAACAGAGAGAATACATATGATAAGAGTACTGAGAGTAGTGAGGTGCAGATGTTAACAGCTCGAACTAATTATTATAAATCAAGAGAATGAAGAAGGAACGTCAAAAAGACAACGGGGGGGATTGAAGTGTGAGGGGGAACAAATAGTGACTAAATAATAATATATTATTATAACTAGCCCCTATGGGGTAGACGTTTGCCCCATATGGAGCAGACATAATTCAAAGTCTAAGAACCTTGTCTCATCAAGGGATACAACCTACAAATATGGTTCTCATAATGACACACGATAATTTCTCCGGGATAAATATGACTGGGACTCGGAAGAATACGTGTACTGTGTTCATAAATGGCTGATACGCGTATAATAATAATAATAATAATAATAATAATAATAATAATAATAATAATAATAATAATAATTGTAACCGCTTGTCGTCGGCTACATTCATGACAAAAGAAAAATAGAAGCGATAATACCCGACATCATGCCCTACAAGTAGTTTCTATAGTAGCGAAGAGATGGCGTCAGCCAGAAAAAGATTTCTGAACGCACTCAGACTATAGCCAATCAGAAACTTTTATGGAAATACGGACATGGCATGAAACTTGTGTCGGAAGAGCTCGTTTTCTTTCTTCTTCGAGTCGCCGAGGTGAACGGAAGGCTATAGGTACACCATACTATCGACGAGGGACACGTGGAAGATACCGGAATCTAAAAGAAGGTAAATGTCTGAATATTTTTCATGGAATTACTTACTGTGAAATGTCAAGAGATTACATGAAATTTTAAATGAATATTAAACAAGAATGCAACGAATGAAAGAACGACAGTGGTAATAGATCGAAATGAATTTGTAAAACCACGTTGCTGCATTCTCGTTGCTAGAAAATGGAGGATTTTTGTAACATAGGACATATTTCTGTTTCTTTGTTACAGCTTTTATTTTGCTTTTATTTTACTTTTATTTTACTTTATTTTTGGGATTTCGTTTTGGAAATTCTATTATAGAATTTTGAGAATTCTGAGAAGTATGGTTTATCCAACAACTAGCTCGACTTTTGCTATTACGAAGTTATAATTTGGAGTTTTGGACTCGCATTCTGATGCGACCATCGCCTCTGTGTAAGCTGTGGTAAAACTTCGCTGAACAACGAGGAGACGGCGCTCGGAAATACTCCGATTCCGTCGCGATAGGCAACGCACAGACCGTCGCAGAACAACGACGACCTTGAAGCGTGAGCATCGCTCGACAGCCGTCTACACAGCGCGGACCAGCTTGGGAATTCGCCGGTCGAGTCACATAAAAACAGAGAGAACATTCACTAAATTTCAGTCTGGAAAACTTTCAAGATAGAATTATAACTGTACTAGTTAAAACGTTGCAATGTGAGCTTCCCTCAGTAACAGACGTGGATCGGGCAAGTTTCATTAAACATTGGTCTTGCTAGCCAGTAAATTAATTTCTTTTCTACAGTCGTAAGAGGAATCAGATCAGAGTAATCCTTGTGTTTAATGATAAAAGTTGTTCTTTTACATAATCATTTATCTAGATTTATATGTAATTGTTTTTTAAATATTTAAGAGAAATTGCCTATGTAAAATTTTGAAAGGAGTGAAACCGTTCAATTATTTCTTTTAAATATTATTCATGGACAGTCAAAAGACGTTGTAAAACAAAATTTCGTACTGAAAGGCTACGTAAAAGCCGAATGTTAAATGTGAATATTAAGTGTAACATTATTAATGATTTAAAAGGTATTAGTGAATTTTGAATATTGTTTGTATGTATTTTTTTACAGGATGATTATTTGAATTGTGATTTGTGTGTTTCATAAGTGATATTTTTGTGAAGTGTACATATGTATTTGTTGCTTGTTTCTTGTAAATGTAGATCAAAGTCATTATCGCTTTAGTGAAAACTGCAGTTTAGGTAGGGAACTAGCTACCATAGTTTAAACAAAAAAGTGAGAACATAGGAGGATATGTGAACTACAGTGTACAGAGAATTTCATTCGATAGAATACATGTTATCTGTTATTTAAAACTACAAAATTGTGTTTGCTTGTTATTTGATCATTAGTTTAGCAAAGACGAACCCACCACCGATAGGGAATTTATCCATTAATTGAGGTATTCCCAGGTTTGCGTGACGGTGTAACCACACGTCACGAAATAAGTAAATGATAGATTTACTTTAGTAATTCGGCGTACCACAAGAATGGGAGGTAGGTACGTGACGGTTACATAATAGAGTTGTGAACTTTGTTTCTTCTAATTGCTGATCATTTATGATTATCTTGTTTTACTATTTGTTAAAAGTATTTTCTTCGAAAATTTAGAGATCTATGCTAGTAAATTAATAAGACATCACAAATTGAGTGAATGAAAATAATGAAATTCAAGATACGGCAACATGTTTCCTCTTTTATATATGACACACGATGGAAGTTACACGATCAAAAATTATAAAACTATTCTGAGTTGGGCCAATATAATCTGATGAATAAATATACACGATATCGATAGAACTTTTGCATAAGAGGTATGAAATGCAGAACTCTATTGGTGAATATGAAAATAACGTATAAGAATCGTGCAATATTTTGTCATCTATGTGAAGAAAATTTTATATCCATTAGCGATCGCGTTCAGCACGGAGTGCTTACTAAGCAAACCGCTTTTCATGAGCGAAGATCAAGAAGAATCAGCAAAAGACGATGCAACCAGTTAGTCGGGTAAGAACACATCGAGTTGAAGCATAATAACGCCTATGCCTTTAGAGTCCTACAAAAATAACTGTGCAACGCACATAGCTGCTAAGCGCCTGATGGAAGGTTAAAGTTTAAAATGAAGATGCCGAAACAGTGACAATAGAAAGTTGGATAAGAGAAGGTATCTGAGACTATGGGACCGTCTTTAAGCGGAGAAAGTAAAGCAAGGCGAGGAGCTTGAAAACACAGTAAAGAACGCAGTAAAGAAAATAATGGGAGAGAAAGAAGGAGGAACACGCTGACGATAGAATGCGCAACAACCTTAGAGATAGAGAGGACGAAGATAGAAATGAATGTTGAGTGCCGAGAGATACGAGGAAAGCTGTGTAAATGAGGGTGGTGGATTGTAGAGTAATTGGAACCACCAAGACTTTTACGATTATAAGAGTAAGGATTTGAACACATAGATGTGATGGGCATATCTATGAAAGAACGCATTGAAAATTAAATTTTTTACAAAAATTACTAATTTTTGGGCGAGAGTAGTTGGCATTAAGTAATGCAAGATATTATCTTCGCAATAAAGGCCATGCTTATCCCAATGCGCGATAAAAAACGGTATAGCGGCACGACAGAGACGTGTCCCCCTAGGTTTTTAGTCACAGTGGAACCCTTGACCTTGCCCTTCATTTCTGTCCGTTGAAGAAAACACTCTTTTTAAAGAAAGCTCTTTGACACTTTGCCAACTCGAAAGAAATCATTTTCTTCGAACTGTTTTGCTCTCCCCTTGCAATTCCTTTGCATCTAAAACCTTTCTGAGAACATCAAAAAACTGTTTAATATATGAATTTTCTTACGGTAGTATAAAATGTATTTCAAGATTGTGGAACGAAGATTGTATGGAATGAAATTGGGACTGCTTTGCGAAGCTTAAACTTTTGGAATTTCACTTAAACCTCGATATACCAAAATATTCGATAACAAATGCAAAACATTTCGTTTGTTTTTTAGATTCTAGGTAATAAAACTCCACTGAAAGTTTTCATACAACTAATATTTTGGTATGAAAATGTAATTTGTGACTTCTTACTTTCTTCCATGAGTTAATTGAATAGATCGGGAAATATTAGATTCTACAAAAATCAATTAGTGTTATTTAATTTTCAAAAGATTATACATTAATGGACAGGATGTTAATTATTATTAAAGCTCGAGAACTTCGCAAAAATTTTGCTACTGAAACGAATGACGCTGAATGTCATTGAGAAAAATAGATTCAGAGTTATTAAGCACTATAATGCAAATATAAGGAACACAAATTCCAAATATGCTAATAATGTGTTCGGAAAGACATGGTGTGATGTGTTTAAAGCATTTAATGAAGGAAAAATTGGTTCAAAAGCTCAGACATTAAAGGCATATATTTTGCAATATATTCATAATATTTTATTTAACCATCATTACTTATATGAGAACGTTTGTGCCATTTTGTAGCGTCACTCGTTTTTATACCTCGCATAATTTCTAGGAAATCTCCAGTACTCGGAAGTACTGAATGGGAGGTGGAGTAGAGAAGGGAACAGCTTAGAAAAAATAGGTGGTATCGATTGAAACGACACTAGACACTAGTCAAAAGGAAACTAATACAGTCAGAACTCGGTAAGCATAAATAAGAATGGATAGGTAGCGTTCACTTATTTCTTCTTATCCACTACTTACAGCCAAGTTTCTTTCTTTTCTACAACGATGAGAGCATAAAATGGTGTACGTAAGTTCATTCACTATTTCATCATAATACTAACGTAAAATCGGATGTAAATATAAAAAATAAGAAACACTAATAATCCGCTATATAATCCACAGTATACCAAGTTAAAATGAATAAATACATATTTATTAAATAATAATAACTTTTTCCGTTTGTTAACTCAACAAAAGAATAAACACACGCTCTACGCGGCTTGCATCTGTATGAAAAGAAACCGAAGACTTCAGTGCGGGTAGGCAGCAAGAGAATTCGCTGGCCTATGTACAACGCGTATGGGTCAAGCGTGTACACATCACGCTACTGCTCTACACGCACTACATTCCTTGGTCCTTTTCTCAGAATACGGTGCCAAGCTAGGCCGCGCCCGGGCGAGCCTACTCGGGGAGGAGTAAGTGGGCAGAGATGAGACTGATCGCATGGCCCAAGTTAGAAAAGGCTTAAAATGGAAATATGGCTCGTGACACGATAATTCAATGTTCATATTACATTTTCAGATGAATTACACTTACACCATATTAAACTGTAAGAATCACTTAACTTTTTTATTATCAAATGTATTAAACTAGTACATATTCATTAAGGCAGGCAGTGCCTATCCCAAGGAGCCAGCACTGGAACTGGGCATGGGCAAAGAAAATGATGCTCTCAAGACCAGAGAATGAACGGAAAGCGAAATGAAATCATCAGGGAACGTCGAGATGAAGCCCGGGCAAAAACAATTTACAGAATACAAGACAGGTAAAACTATCTTGGCGGGCGGCCCGAAGAAGGTACGAAGTTGGAGGAAGTACCAAGTTGGAAAGAAAATTTTGCAAACCTCCAGTTGGGAAACAACCGCATAGAAAAATGACAAAAATTACGAAAACGGTATGAAAAAGTAAAAAAAGACCCGAACTAAGGAAGAGACCAAGAAAGAACAGGGAACCAAGCGAAACGGAAGAACCCTCTAGAACATCAAAGCGTAGGCGACGGAGAACGCCCGGACAAGAAGACTTAAATAGAAAAAGAAATGGCGCTGTAAAACCTGGAGAGACTGTGGCCATGTTAAGGAAGGTGTCTCAGGGTACTGCAAACACACATTTGGAATCACTCTGACCGAGAACAGCGTGCTTAAAGAGAAGAGAAACGGAAGGACGAGGAGGACAATTGCGAATACAGCGACGTGTAAAAGAGCTGCCGACAAACGCAGCAAAGAGAAAGGGGACCTGCTCCGCGAACGGGGAGGCGGCGGTGACTGAGGACGCCGAGGTAGACGCCACTTGCCGCCGCTAGCAAATTACATTCGCACAGTCGCAATTTACCTCCGCGAGAGGCGGCGGAGGCGCTACACAGTCACAAGGCGGGGGGAGAGAGGGGGAAAGGACAGCGACGTCGAGTCGCGCCCGTGCCCTACTTGTACCTTCCCGTATTACGTCGTCGTACGGGAAGTTTTAATGTCAGGCAGCTCGTCTTCGGCAAACGCCGTCGCCGCATCTACTGCCGACGCGGAGGGAGAAGTCACGCAGAGCGCTACGGAAGGCAGAAGAGGCGCATGAAGCAACACAGACAGACGGGGGGATAGATGTATTCTGCAAGTAGTCAAGGGAGCTAATGGGGTAAATACTCCACAACGAAGTTAGCGTGGTAAAACAAAATTGCAAACTCAAAATTTAATGTGACATACTTATTTATAGAACTCTAATTGGACCGTTCCTTACTCTAGAATGTACTATGTTACGTATTGCTTCAAAGAATCCTATTTAAAATGCACGTTTTCCAAAATAAATTTTCAACAAAAAGTACCAAAGCAGAATGGTTTATTTCCAATAATCAAATACACTCTAAACTTCAAGTTCATAATATTATTATTTTTATCTTAAGTCAAGTCAACCTTCATCAATAGCTAATCTTCCGACTTCTCTAGCGTCTCACTCATTCAACCGTGGTAAAATATATGATCAAAATATTCGAATGTATTTTTTCCCACAAGGCGTATTTCATGCTCCATAAATGTAAACAATTGTTAAATAAAACAATTTTAATAAAATAAAAAATAATCTTATTAAATTTCAAATATAAAATTTAAGTATTGATTTATTTATTTACAAAAAATATATTTACAATAATTATAGATTGCAGTTTACCCATTTGATTATATATTTTCTGACTTTATCTGCAAATGAATGTAATAATAATTTTAAATGATCCTGAAAGAACTAATAAGAGACCAGAAAGTAAATACCATTTCAAAAAAGCTTGGCCTGGCACCTCTGGTCGGAATTTTCATGTTAGTTCCACGTTGGCTATGATCATCATTGTTAACACCACGAATTTCCTTTGGGCAGCTGTAAACACATGTATTGTTGAATATTGCGGTAAACTCCAAGTAACAATTTGGATTTCAATAAGTTTAATGCTGTGATCATAATATATCATATAATATCAATATTATATTTTGATTATTTATTTAAAGTTCTGTTGAAAACTGCCTTATTAGGTATTGCATATTTTTCTTCACAAATGAAATCAATTCTTGGAGCTGATCAATGTGTATTTATAAAGCAAGGTCAGTGTGAGTGACAGAAGAGCGTATGTGGATGAAGGAGTGGGAGGATGAATAGCGGAAGAGAGGGGAAGAGAAAGGGGGTGAAAGACAAGTGAGAGCGCATGCCAGGAAGAACACAGGAGTGGCGGGGGAGACGTGTGGATGCATGCCGTGGGGTTATTTACGTCGTAAAGCGACGTGTGCGTCAGTCAACACAGACGGCGCAAGGGTGACGGCGACGGAAATAGTGGCGGAGGAGGCAGCGGGAGCGCGGTGACTGGAGATGGTGACAACGATGGTAGAAATGAGGGGAGCGACAGTGGCGATGGCGAAGGCGGTGGCGAAGGCGGTGGCGCAGGCGGTGGCGAGGCGGTGGCGAAGGCGGTGGGTGGCGAAGGCGGTGGCGAAGGCGGTGGCGAAGGCGGTGGCGAAGGCGGTGGCGAAGGCGGTGGCGAAGGCGGTGGCGAAGGCGTGGCGTAAGCGGTGGCGGGCGGTGCGAGGCGGTGGCGAAGCGGTGCGGCGGTGCCGATGGCGGTGCCGTAGCGGTGCCGGTAGCGGTGCGTAGCGGTGCCGGTAGCGGTAGCCGGTAGCGGTGCCGGTAGCGGTGCCGGTAGCGGTGCCGGTAGCGGTGCCGGTAGCGGTGCCGGTAGCGGTGCCGGTAGCGGTGCCGGTAGCGGTGCCGGTAGCGGTGCCGGTAGCGGTGCCGGTAGCGGTGCCGGTAGCGGTGCCGGTAGCGGTGCCGGTAGCGGTGCCGGTAGCGGTGCCGGTAGCGGTGCCGGTAGCGGTGCCGGTAGCGGTGCCGGTAGCGGTGCCGGTAGCGGTGCCGGTAGCGGTGCCGGTAGCGGTGCCGGTAGCGGTGCCGGTAGCGGTGCCGGTAGCGGTGCCGGTAGCGGTGCCGGTAGCGGTGCCGGTAGCGGTGCCGGTAGCGGTGCCGGTAGCGGTGCCGGTAGCGGTGCCGGTAGCGGTGCCGGTAGCGGTGCCGGTAGCGGTGCCGGTAGCGGTGCCGGTAGCGGTGCCGGTAGCGGTGCCGGTAGCGGTGCCGGTAGCGGTGCCGGTAGCGGTGCCGGTAGCGGTGCCGGTAGCGGTGCCGGTAGCGGTGCCGGTAGCGGTGCCGGTAGCGGTGTGGTAGCACTAGCTGTGACGGTGAAGCTGATGGTGATGGTGATGGTGATGCTGGCGGTGTAGGCGACAGTTCGGTGGCTGCCAGGGCGTGGGTGACAATAAGTGCGGGCAACCAAGAGAGAGACATACTGATGTGAATCACAGAAAGTGCAGCTAGTCATTTTGGGACGCATGTAATTCACAGTGGAGAAGTGCAAGTTAATGCGGACAGAGATGGTCAAAGAGGTGTAGTGAAAGAGGGATATAGAGTATGTTTTGCAATGGGACACACTTTGAAACCTAGCTTAAACATCGTGTCGTTGATCTAAAAATGTTCATCACAATCCGGAACAAGAGAAACAGCTAGAATCATTTGAAACGATAAGTAGAGTGAGAGAGCGGAACACAGCTAACAAAGAGAATTATGAAAACTTGACGAAACACAGAAGTCACGGTGAAAGTATAAAACTGGTAGGGAATGTAGTATAAACCAGTTTCTAGTGAAACGAAATGCATCAACTGTATTGATAGTAACCAACTTCAGCCTTCACATCACAATTGTTTGATCGAACTGAGGATAAATGAATTTCTTTCTTGACCAAATGAAGGTTATTTTCATGCATTTGAGTCAAGTTATTCGTAATCACAAAGTTAATAAAGCGGTCATTTACGGCCTATTTATTTCTAAAAGATTCTTACACTAAATCAATAGGTACTATAATTTGGAGAGTTGACCTAAAATAATATTTATCTCATTTGGAATTTTACTTAAATCTTCTGAAGTAATCTGATCTGCAAAGCATTTAAGACGAATTTATGTTTATATCGGTATTTGAAGGTTTTGCCTGAATTTTTCTTAAACTCTAAATCTACTCGTAATTGCAGAAAATCCTCTCCCTGGAGAGATTAGTTGCAGAAGTAATACAAAACTTTAACAACGTCGTAATTCTTGCTACAATACGGAGCAATTCATCACTACCTAGAAGACCAAAGGAAATACGCATCACATTACTAAATATACGCCATTAACCCCCAATCCAAATCAACAAAACACTAAGAGCAAAGAGACTGGTCTACTTTGACTGAACCCAGAAAATGAAGGCAAGTCGCAAACTTCAGGTCTATATTCCAACTGGTCCCGCGTACTAGAATGGAATAAGTTAAGAACTACCTTCGAAGTTTACATTCATTCTTTCATCCCCCCCACCATCACTTCTCTCCCGTACGCGTGCTCACTTTGAGCAGACTGCTATGCCAACATCCGGGAATAACTTCCGCTCCTTTCCCCATCTTTCCCCTCCCCCTCCACTTTCGTCGGTGTTTTAATTTGCCGGCACCTGTTCTCCCTCTTCCGCCCGCTTCCCTGTCCTGGGGACCTTTTATTCTCCGCCGCCGCCGCCGCGATAGTTGGTTGGGCTGCGGCATCAATTTAAACTTGCGGAGAGCGTCAGCGGCGGCGGCCCCCTGGCGGTCGAAGGCCCAACTTCCTCCCCGGGAGCTCACGTTCTCTCCCGCGCATCCCGCGGGGAATCCCCCCCAACTTGGGCGGAGGAAGCCGAGATCCCACGCGGAAGAAAGTGGTTATGGAAACAATCGACCGACAACGGGCAGCTATCGACGCGAACTCCAGCAACTTTATCTAGCGATATCCTCAAAGAAACTGAATATTTAATAATCGAATATTCAACGTGCTGCTAACCAAATTTCCCAAAATTGTATTATAACAATGAGCCACGGAACAAGATTTTACAATTTACAAAAAAAAATCAAAGTGAATCGTCAATGATCACCTTAGAAACGCCAAATTCCAAGTCCAGAAATCTAATCCAAATACCATTCCGTGTACATACTTGTGGTTCGTGTATAAAAGAACCTTATGTTAATAGGCAAACGTTCACAGCGAAAAAGATTCCAACAATTTTGTCGGAGCAAGCAAAATCTGAATGTTTCAGTGGCTTGAGAACGCTGCTCATACCTCACGTCCTGGGAAACGACTGCTTCCCTTTCGGACTCCACGTCACGATCCTTGACGTCACGAGGTTCCCCTCGCCCCCCCCCGTGTTGGAGCACGGCTCGGAAACGAGCAAATGTGATTTCCGAATCAGAGTAAGGAGGCTGCTCTCACTGATTAGAGCTCGATACAATTTGCATGGAGGGCGCCACGTTTAAATATACTGGTAAGGAACGTGGTAGACAGGTTCATTTAGACGAAGTTTCGGTTGCTTCCTTTGCTCCCACGGTAGTACACGCTATTTGATAGTGCATTTGGTTAAGTATTTTTACATAGAGTACTAACTCTCTTGGAAGCTGCCAAATACGGTTATTTTAATGTTTTAATAACTTGCAATGAATTTTAATGAGCCATTTTTGTCCAAAGTAAATTTATTTCAATTATTAATTGTAACCAACAGATACTGCATTACTATTTCAATGAGAACACCTCCTCAGCTACAGATCAGTAGTTTTTGCTGAGATCTTCAATGAGTTCTCAAATCGGCATGTTCGCCACAACTACGTGTCCGTAGGTCTTACGAGGAGGCCTTACTCTTGTTCAGCTGTGGGAAATTCATCTTCTATTACAAACTACAGAATTTAATTTGAATAGATAAACCTCGAATTTCACTGAAATTTTCACAACTATTTAATAAAGACACAGATGCCACTATCTACTAATTTTCAAACTCACAAGCCCGTATACTGATTCATATTCTTCGATATTTTCCGCGGCCTTCCGGGGTGCACCGCTAGTGGAACGTACTGCAAGGCGCTCTGCATGCATATTGTATCGAGGACCTGGCCAGGGAGAGCACCCCCGTTACTGAAACTTTCACCGTGAGCAGCTCAACCAACGGACGTGGTGATGCGGTTGCATGAATAAACCAGCGCTGAAGCTGATTGCCCCTACAGAGGCTTCTCTGGCCACGAGGCTCTTCTCGCGTTCCCCCTCTTCCGGCTGCGCATTTCGCTTCAGACTCTGCCCCACTTAGCGACACTGCGATCCCCTGGAGCAGTAGACTGAAATAGAATAATTATAATTCGAAAACTTCAATTAGAGATGTAGGCCGGTTATTGTGATTTATTTTACAATACGCCTTGATTTTCGCAGAGAACGATATTTGTAACTGCACCTAAAGAAATTACTTGGGTCAGCTACTACACAGAATACTTATTTACTTCTGAGATGAATGCGAAAGTAACGAGGGACTAAGAAGCAGGATAATAGTGATACATTCAGAGCGCGGATTGAATTTTTTTTTCAGAACGGGACGAATTAAAGATATAAGTGAAACGAAGAGCACCTTAACCTACAAAACAGTCTGAATGAATTATAAGAATGCTCTCAGGCACAGCTGTGCGCACGGGGGGAGGGGGGCAGAGGGGCCATGGACCCCTCTGAAAATTTAGAAAAGGCCCCGCCGCCTTACGTAATAAAACATTTCATTTTTTTAAATATGATCAATTCGTGATTTTCATTTCTTACTAAGTTAACATTATGTGGGATTGATTCACAACATTTGGGGAAGAAGCCAAACTTCTGGCATCTGGGTAAATGGTTTGAAATCAATTTTATTTATTAATTGTATCCTTAAATTTATAATTTTATTCTCCTGGTAGTATGTTTTATTTACGTACTAGAAAAATAATTCTTATATAAGAAAAAGTTTGAAAGTAAAGAGAACCCAGAGTGACCCAGAAATGTGATTGCGCTCCCTCTCATTTTACGCTAATGATGTTTTCTTGTCTAGATTGTTCCATGTGAATTTCATGATTTGAAAATTTCATAGACTGGAAATCTTAATTGAGGCACCGCATGCCTTTCGCACTAGCTTTTCAGCTAGGTCGAATTCAGTCGCTGTCTGGAGGAGAATTCTAGCGGCCGGCTGCTCTGATCGGTAGTTTTCCGTGGTTTCTCCGATCAACACCAGGCGAATGCCGGAGCAGTACTCTACCAAACGGGCCACGGACCGCGCGCGATCTTTCCTTTCTCTTTCTTGTCCTCTCTCCCCTTACACACACACTTACATTAACATGCACTACACTACCACATATTCCAGAAGACCGGTCGGGAGCTTAGAGCTTGTCCCGGCTGGGGCTGTGCCCCGCTGGTGGGAGAGTCCTGGTTAGGCGGAAATCCCCACTAGCCGACGGTAGGTCGGCGCTGGATTTCGCCATCCAGCGGGGAAGATCACCGCGCATCTCCCGAGACAAAACATGCACTACACTAACGGGAATAATGACCAAAGCAGTTGACGCGCCCGGAAACACGAAAAAATCAATCAATCCAATGTAAAGCTGGTAGGATATTGATTTTCTATTTCCAGTATGTGAATGTCTGTGTGTGGATTAAATGTGTGGCCTGTCTGAAGTGAAGATGTATTATTTTCCAGGAGGGAACTAATTTCCAGGATGTTGAATTTCCTACGTTCACTACAGCCGAGGTTCAGGTGCAATATAACCGAATCTTCTTATGCTGATTTGCCAGTGAAACGGGACCAGTGACTTAAGTTCACTATACCCGAGTTCGCTATAACCAGAGTCGACTCTACCGACATTTCTCTACGCTTGTGGAACAAAATAGCAGTGCCAACCGATAGCAGACATGCACGAAGTCCGCGGCTATCACCTCGTCTCTTGGAAATCCTCGTTGCGGAAGACGAAAGTGTTTGTTTGAGAGTGGAATCTCTATTCCTTCCACCACTTTAGAGGAGCGGCGGCGTGGCGGCGGCGTGGCGGCGGCGTGGCGGCGGCGTGGCGGCGGCGTGGCGGCGGCGTGGCGGCGGCGTGGCGGCGGCGTGGCGGCGGCGTGGCGGCGACGTGGCGGCGGCGTGGCGGCGGCGTGGCGGCGGCGTGGCGGCGGCGTGGCGGCGGCGTGGCGGCGGCGTGGCGGCGGCGTGGCGGCGGCGTGGCGGCGGCGTGGCGGCGGCGTGGCGGCGGCGTGGCGGCGGCGTGGCGGCGGCGTGGCGGCGGCGTGGCGGCGGCGTGGCGGCGGCGTGGCGGCGGCGTGGCGGCGGCGTGGCGGCGACGTGACGGGGCGTGGCGGCGGCGTGGCGGCGGCGTGGCGGCGGCGTGGCGGCGGCGTGGCGGGGCGTGGCGGCGGCGTGGCGGCGGCGTGGCGGCGGCGTGGCGGCGGCGTGGCGGCGGGTGGCGGCGGCGTGGCGGCGGCGTGGCGGCGGCGTGGCGGCGGCGTGGCGGGGCGTGGCGGCGGCGTGGCGGCGGCGTGGCGGCGGCGTGACGGGGCGTGGCGGCGGCGTGGCGGGGTGGCGGCGGCGTGGCGGCGGGGCGGCGTGGCGGCGGCGTGGCGGCGGCGTGGCGGCGGCGTGGCGGCGGCGTGGCGGGCGGCGTGGCGGCGGCGGCGTGGGCGGCGTGGCGGCGGCGTGGCGGCGGCGTGACGGGGCGTGGCGGCGGCGTGGCGGCGGCGTGGCGGCGGCGTGGCGGCGGCGTGGCGGCGGCGTGGCGGCGGCGTGGCGGCGGCGTGGCGGCGGCGTGGCGGCGGCGTGGCGGCGGCGTGGCGGCGGTGTGGCGGCGGGTGGCGGGCACGTGACGGGGCGTCACGGGGGCGTCACTGGGGGGCGTGGCGTGAAATTAGCGGAGTAGTGGATGAGGCGTGGCAAGGGCGTGGTAAGAGCGTGATAGGGAAGTGGTGGTGGTATAACGGGGGGCGTAGCGTGGGAATGGCGGGCTTCGATGGGGTCGTGGCGGGGAAGTGGCAGAGGCTAAGCGGGGATTGGTAGGGGGCGTGACAGAGGAGTGGCAGACGCGAGGCGGGATTTGGTGGGTCGTGGCGGGGACGTGGAAGAGGCAAGGTGGGGTTTGTTAGGGCATGGCGGGGGAGTGGCAGAGGCTGGGGAGTGGTGGGGGAGGGCAGAGCCTAGGCGGGTTTGGTGGGCTGGCGGGGAGTGGCAGGGCAAGGCGGGGTTGGTGGGGTGTTGGGGGAGTGGCATAATCAAGGCGGGGTTTGGTAGGGGGCGTGGCGGGGGAGTGGCTGAGGCGAGGCGGGGTTTCGTGGAGGCGTGGCGGGGGATGTGATTCATAGTCGGACGTAGTGGTAAGGGGGAGGGAGAAGGGACAATGGAGAATAGGGGCGGGGGGTGGGAGGGGGAAGGAAAGAACACCAGGAAGCGCGGAAGGGTGGAATGGAATGGCAGAGGCGACGCTTTCTGCTTTTTAACGCCCCCTTTAAAAGACCTCATCGCCTCCGGAGGTGCGTTAGAGCAAATGACTCGATTCTAAACACGTTGGCCAAAAGCAGCGTGTACGCTGTTAAAGGACATTTCCTAAATTGCTTGCTTCTTGGATACGTCCCGTTTGTATGTTCTCCGGAAGAATTTCCAATACAGCGCTGAGAATCGTGTCTTTCGGAACATGCGAATGTTCTAATTGCAAGTCGTTGAAATGGCACGGAAATAACAAGTTACAATCGAAATTGACTAGGATACATGAATATACTTATTTAAATAATTGTTTGTTAATAGAAGTACATATGTATCGTCCTAGGATTGCTCTAAAATAATGTATATGGTAGGAAAAAATACATATTAGTAAAGCAAAATTTCCATATATTGGGCACCATCAGCTGTATCTTTTTGCAATTTTAGATATTAATATTCCAGCGCCACTTCAGTGAGTGAAATCCATACAGGAGATTTCCGTACCTCATTCGAAATCAACTTAAATATATTATTATGGTAATTTAGTCATACTAATGGAAAATGTAAGAACTGTAACTTTTCTGAATGTTCCATCAGGCTTTGAGAATAAGGAACATTACTCTTATTATCAACTCAATCCCCATTTTCAATTGTAAATAAATTCTTTTACACAAATGACACCCTCATTACTTCTAAATTTCCCAAGGTTTGGTACCCAAACATTTGGAGAATGAAAAGCAGTAAAATTTAAAATATTGTACCATGCTTTTCGACGTTGCTCCTATCAATAGCAGGCGAAAAACGGAGCAGTACCCCAACAAATGGATCACAGATCCCGCACGATTTTTCCTTCATCTACTTTGCCCTATCCTCTCCCCTTACATACACACTCTTGTGGGGGATGGATCCGGAAGGAAAACTCTTTAAATGAAATATAGGCTTTCAGCAATAACGTTTCATTAACAACTTGTCACATGAATACGATTGTTATACAAAGCATACCCTGTCCCCCCTCCCACAATCCCACAACCCCATCTTCGTAGGCTTTCCCTTTCCTCTCCACTTCGTATACGATGCAGTCCTTGCGATCACTCTTAAACAATACAGGCGTTGTATTCCACTCGGAACATCTCGTTGCCTTTCGCATGGCACTTTCTTCACCGCCGACCTTCAAACACACTCTGCTACACTGCACGCCGCATCTGCCGGCCAGCACCGCCAACCAGCTCGTGCAGTTAACGCTGGCGTAAGAAAGGGGCAATTACACATTCTTATATTTACTTATATTACCATAAATTTCGGAAGATCATTCAGAAGCTTTGAGCTTGTTCCGGCTATGGCGGTACCTCACTACTGGGCGATACCTGGAGAAGGAAACTCTTCGCAAGCTGACGTGTAAGTCAGTGCGGATCGCACTATACAGCAGGGATGGAATCATTGCGGCCTACCGGGATAAAACATTCCCTACACTAATGGAATTAATGCCCGTAGCAATTGACGTGTCCACAAATATCAATAAATGTTGTGTATTGTATTGTTTTGTAATATATTGTGATGGATTTATTGTATTGTATTAAATGAAATTGCGAATCCAACTATACACTCGAGAAGAAATTGATTGCGAAAATAGCAACTAGTAATATTGTAGAACTCAACTACTTAACATAAAATATCTCACATTAAAAAACTGAGACATTTTCTTAATCAGCTCTACTCGTCCTGCTTTTTGAGTTTCTCGACTGAATACGACATATTTTGTCTCACAACATTTTTTCCTCCAATTGGGGTCGTGTTTCTGACTCCCTTTCCGTCTTGAGCACAGCAGTTCACGACAAGAGCCGACACGAGATCAAGCTGTGAGAAGGTACAAAAGGTCACTCACTGTGAGAAAAGAAGACGACGTGAAAAGAAAGTGGTGCAGCTGATGTTCTGCTTTTCATTTACCTCGGCGTCAAAGCGCGGTTGCAAAGACGTCACGACTAACTCGTGATAGTATCATGCAAGACCTGAGATAATTTAAAATCCCCGAGGATCTAATGAAAAATACCTGGTTACCGCGTCTTAGTAAAATATGTTCACGTATCTCCATTATAAAAGGCATTTTTATACACAGAACTCTATTTAAAAACGTACATTTTTCAGCTACCAAGAGAAGAGCTTGAAGGATTACGTGAGTTACTGAAATATTTTCCTCTTTCTCTACGATTAAAATTTGGATTTTATTCTCGGAAAGAAAGATATTAATTCAACAATTCAGGAGTTGCATGGAAGATCAACGTAATCCAAAAATCACAGTTTAAGAAAAAATAGTTCAATGTTTTCATTGGTAATTTTACCATATTTCATTTACCTGTAGGTAATTTGAGATGCGGTACATTTATTTTGTTAATGTCATAGTGACCGTGTTGCAACTACTAGATTTTATGAAAGTGTTTTCCTGAAGTAAATATAACCACAATAATGGCCTTCAACAGTGAAAAAGCTGTTGAAACATTTGGGGTCCTTAAGCAGTAGCGAGAGATGTACTGTACAGAAGATATTTACATGTAAAGAATATTTAAAAAAGATGGCACATTCTGAAATGACGTGCGTGAATAGGGACAAAGCAGCAGACAAATAGCAGACAAAAATATGATAATCATTGCAGTTTCCTTACTCTTCGCATAATATCATCTGTCATCAGCAGTGACACGCTAATGTAAGTATATAGTCGAAATTATGAGTGAGAAACTGAACATTAACTTAAAGAAATATTTGTATTTTTCAGCCCAAATCGAAACTGTTTCAATGCTTTTGTATTTCATCGGATTCCTGGGTATCTTACGAGACCACAGACACATCTTACAAACAAAATATACAAAGAGTACAAATGAAAAAAGTGTAAATAGTTAAATATTCACGCATACGTATGTTAAGATAAAAAGTAAGGCCATCGTAACAAACAAAACCAATGTATGGTGCTTTTTGTGCTCATATCGAAATTAAGAAGAAAAAAATTGTTGCCATTCTTTCTCCTTGAAATGAAATAAAATGTCTTATGATATTTATCGTAAACGGTGTTCACTTCTCTCTAACTTCTCTAGCCGTTTTAAATAACGTCATTGTTGAAGTTACACTGCACATTCTACAATACGTGCATCATTACCCTCGCGCAACTTATTTCCCAACCAAACGCTGCTCGTCGTTGCAGCTCCGCGGGGCGAGCAACCACGCGCGGGGGCGTTGAAAGTGGCGGAGGGCTATCGACCAAACAGCGGCGCGACTCACCGTAAAGGAAAGCCCAGCCACTGCTCGCACGCCCCTCAGGGCGCGCTCCTCCCATCCCGCTCGCCGCTCGCTCAACCCTCCGCCTACGCCTCCACCGTCACGCCTCCCACCCAGCTCACGCACGATTTCAGAGCTCGCCGTGCCACACGCATTCAAACCTGAGCAGTGAGAAGGGATATGTTTATCCCTCACCCCTCCCTCTCTCTCCCTCACCCACCCTCCCTCTCTCTCCTCCCTCACCCTCCCACTCTCTCCCTCACTCACCCTCCCACTCTCTCCCTCACCACCCTCCCACTCTCTCCCTCCCTCACCCCCCTCCCTCACTCTCCCTCCTCTCACCCACCCTCCCACTCTCTCCTCCCTCACCCCACCCTCCCCTCCTCTCCCTCCCCTCCCACCTCCACTCTCTCCCTCACGCACCCTCCCACTCTCTCCCTCACGCACCCTCCCACTCTCTCCCTCACTCTCTCTCACTCACCCTCTCACTCACTCTCTCCACGCTCTCTCACTATCACGCTCTCTCTCTCTCGCTCCCTGTTAGGCTCTTTCTCTCCCACTCTGTGACGATTTCCACTCGTGCGTACGCCAGTTGCCATCGCTGGTGGTGTGACGGCTGTAGCTGCAGTCTTCGTTTAGCCGACGCTGATAGCAGCTCTTTTCCCCCGATACCATCGTAAAATATTATTTAGGTTCTTTATTGGAACCATGTCGGGTCGGTATAACGCCTCGCATAGACCAGCATGACGCGAAAGTCGCCGTAAAAATGAAGTGTGTAATCCCGAGACAAATTTCGTTAAAAAGCGTGGGAGTGGCAGGCAAAACGACTTGGGCATAAAGATGTACGAGGTAATATTTCAAATGTTCCACTTGAAGCAGATTTTGATGGACCATTTCCATTACCTTTATGCGATTAATATGAAAAGTAATGAGTCTAATTTCATGCAACGTTTTGGAGATATTCTTGTTTTCTGCGATGGACGTAATAAAAACCTGGATTAAAATGGGGCCGTGTTAAAACATGTGGCAAAGGGCTGCTATCAAAATTTGTATTTACAATGTTCATGAACGTAGTGTCATAAAATAAATGAAAGAAATCTGAAAGAATTGGGCCATGTTCTGTTAAATGTTATTAAGCATTAAGCGAGTACGTTAAGTAAACAATGCTTTTTTTGGTAAAGGGAGTTTGCATTGTATTTCAATATGGTTTTCCAGGTATTTCATTTAATTAACTAATAAGCAAGGTACGATAAATATTCTGCTTTGGCAATCCATTAAATTTGATAAATAATTATTGAACTTGTTATAAACATGAACAACCAGTTCCCAATTCTCTTTAAGCTACACAATTGTCTATTAATTATTGAACAAACAAAAGGCGAGGATTTTCATCCATTTACCCAGGCAAGGGAGCACATACGCCACCGCAGTCACCTGGGAAGTTACCACAGAAGCGATTACTGCTACCGCCCCCCATAGGGGTTACGCTTCGTTATGAAGCGCTTTGTCCATGAGGTCGCTCTCCCTAAATCATTGCCACGTCTCTCAAATTACGTCGGATTTCACGCGTCACGTTTTAACAACGAAAATATCCGAGAGAGCAAGAGAGCGTTGCGACCGCATTTTTACCCCGGTTGGTCGCTTCGCGTGCGTGGCGCCACACCGTTGTTTATTCGATATTGGATTCGACTACTGGCCGCGGGGGACGGGAAAAACCTTTCGGATTGCGTAATATATATGAGACTACCGCCGCACAGCCATGGCATGAACGAGAGCTTGGATTCTAATGGAGGGAAAATGTGACTGCAGACACAAGCAGGACCTAAATGGTACAACAAGAGTGTTTGAGAAATGTATATCCTTATACGATGGAATGGATTGTGTGTGAAGTATTTAAAAAAGCCGTGCAGTGTAAGAAACGCCGACATGCGTTGTTTAAAAATATCAATGCAATGTTGAAACTTCTATTCAACTACACAACGATATTCTAACTTTATAATTAGATTCAAAAAAAATATATTTTGCTCATCACTCATTCATAACACTAATAACACGGATGAACGTACTTTCGGATTCGTGATAATCATTTCCAGAGAATGTTGTCACGTGAAAATTCAATATTAAGTTTAAACATTACACACAGATATATATAATTTAATATATTTTAAAATTCTCGGAATGAAAGTTATGCTTATTGGCATTGATGATTCATTCATATTTTGTAAGTGACAATGTTTGTTACCCTTAAGTAATCAACACTACACACTGTTCCTTTTAATTCCATTTTCATACACTGGTAAATGAATTACTATTAAAATAAAACATTTCGTGATATTCAAGAGGGAATACGTTTCAATATATTGTTATGGGTTAATTTGTTGATTGTATAAAGCAGAAATCCCTAAATTGAAATATTATTTTCCACATTTCAACATAAGCGATATAAGCTTTCAAATTCAATATCAAATATTATCTCTCATTTTATTAATGAAAATGTGGGTTTCATTATATATGTTGCATAATTTTCAACTTCCTGAATTTCAGTTCAAAACAAATTGCATGTGTTGATATTCGTCACAAATTGTATTAAATAGCACTTTAAATGCCGTTTTATGCAGGGAATATTTTTAGTTTAACATATTTTGAACTCTTACCATATAACCGGGATATTTATTGCAATAATCTTGTCCGACTTCCCTCACGAGAACACCGATTTCTCGTTTCACTGTTAGCTTGTTGCAGGATTCTTGGCGAACTTACCTGAAACAAAATAAAATATATTTTAGAACTGTTCAATAATAGTGCTCAATCATTTCGTTAATAAAACATCTGAGTGTACATACAAGGTATTCTAAAAATTTTGGGTATTAGTGCAATATGAAAGAAGATCTCATAACAGTGTATTTGTGACATTTTAAAATAATTCCTTAACATTTCTTCTTCTTTTGCCTGCCTATGCGTTGGAAAATGAAGAGTCAGTCCCGTTCATCAATGCTTTGAATTATTATTATTATTATTATTATTATTATTATGTATTATTAACGTAATTAATAAAGAAGAATTACTATATCATCGTCCTTTTGTTTGCTTTTATTAATTTAAATGCGTCTTTGAACAGCATGAAACATCTCTAAACGGACCCACTGGACATATAAAAAAGGTCCGCACATGAGATGTATGCGTTCAGAGAGGTTTCTTTGAATAAACTTGAATTAAACCCATGTATTATTACACTGAAGCTAAAGGTGGGGCCTTTAACCTCCTTAGTTGAGAGTTAGCAAGTAAAAGCACAACCTGTCGTTAGATCCTAGGCGCAAATCCCGGCAGCGCCGGAATTTCGGCACTTGGGCCGGACGATGTGGAACGCTGAAGCGCGTATGCATGTTCATTTGTGACGTGTTTACTTACCATCAATATTCTAAGCGGATACTGAGGTACAACACCGAACCTCCGACTGTTCACGATAATTCATTCCACATCCTAGTTCCAAATCTATCTTAAGAATCGGGCGATGAGTTGATTCTCAATTCCTACGAAATTCCCCAACCAGTGGTGGCTGGTGACTTCGAACGTTGGTGGATCACAAAATTATGTTGCGTTCCAAACAATGCGCAGAGGTGCCTTGTTGTCTACCACATCACATCCACCTGTCCGCGAGGTTATGCGCATTCTGAAAGCAGCCGAGAGCCTCACAATTTAACGGGAACCGTGGCGCTCATATCATCACGGACGCGTAACACGTTAGTTTTCCTTAAGCATCGTTTACATGACGACAACTTCTTGGCTGATAGTCCACAAGACAGCTGCTGTTGTCTTTACAGTCTTCAAATAAATGTCTCGCGGATAAGCACGAGGTTCTTGAGGAGAAAGGCAAGTAACCCTAGGTGACAGTGCGGTATCCTGGCTGACCGCGACGGCAAAGAAAATGTCACTTCACTCGCTGAAGGAAATTTAGTGCTATTAAAATGAGGATACATTAAATAAAAATATGGAATTTAACAGTAATTTGAAGTGAAAAAAATCATTCGTTACACATATTTACTTGCTGCATCACTGAGAGCAAGCGTAATGAAACTTGATACAACCTCATCTTGATGACTTGATTTTTACTTTTTATGAAACACTATTAACATCAAAGATTTTTAATAACAATAACAATACACATTGATCACAATCCACGTCTTATGGAAAACGCCTTGAGAGCAGGAATGGTTGGAATTTTCAAAGTCTTTTTTTTTATCACACCTGAATACATTTTCTTACATTGTGTACAATATCATTTATTATGATCAGTTATAAAATGTAAATAACTGGATTATATTTGAGATTTTATACTGTAACCGCCCATATGTCGGTTCCATTGATTTTTGAGAAGCACCCGAGAACGTCAAGACACGATAAGATGCAATTATAGTGTTACCGAATTGCAAGAGATCGCGCCAGCAGTAATGGCATCCCTTGCGAGAATTTATTAAAGTTTCTGAACGCACTCGCGAAGAATTGAACGACAACCAATAAAAAATTACCCTTGAAAATTTCAGCACTAGCGCAAAGCACCGCTACGAAAAGCTCTCTTTCGCTGCCGACCACCGATCTCGACGAACCGCAATTGTTCGTGTTGGACGGAGAGGAGAATTCGTCGTATTTCGACGATAAGAAGCTAGAAAGAGGTAATTCGTCTCATCATGTTAAAATAACAATACCATGTATGAGAGAATTGAGAATTTTAAATCATGAATATTCTGATCAATTCACGTGAACGTATTACGTAGAAATATACAATTACGTAGAACGTATTACGTAGAAATATACTATTTTTCTATCAACAAGGAAATAATATATTTCAACGTTCAATAACGTATACTGAAGTAGAAATCATGTGCTGTAGGAAATGTTTCTTTCTATTTCCAGCTTTTTTCTTTCGTCTTGGCTTACCACATAAGAAATTCATTACGCGGAGATATTGCAGTCATATTTTATAAAATTCGAAGGACTGTGGTAGCTATTCACCAGAGCACGTGTTCGCCGAAGCAAAGGGGTTGCCACGACCTTGAAAGGATCTGGGTCGCCGTCGCCGCTCCAAGCTGTGGAAATATTTCTTCGAGACGACGTGTCGTGAGTCAGTAAACTTCACTAGAAATTCTCAAAAAAAAAAAAAAGTGTTTAAAGAAGCAAGAATTATTCTACAGAGATAGAACTCACTTCATTTACAGACGTAAATAGTCGTGTAATTTTATTAAAATCATTTGAACGTAATCTTTTACAATATTGCAGTCGTAAAAGGAAGCCAGATAGCTAATCAATGTAAAGAATTGTAATACCTTTTTTTTATTTAAATTATTTTTTTAATTTTTTTTAAAACCAATAATTAGTAAAAGAGTTATTATTAATTGTACGTTCATTGCATAACGACATTTTGTTTCTTTGCTGGCTAAATTGTATAAGGTAATAATCTACGGGAAATGAAACGTCTTGTACATAGTTCATTCATTATTCAAGTGGCAATTTCTTTGAAAGTGTATGTAAAGAGTATTTTGGTATGTGATTCTTTTTAAGTATTTTGTGTTTCCATGTATTGTCTGTTTTTGTTTTTGTGAAGTGAAGGGTAATATAATTTTATGTAAAGTGTTTATGCAAGTTAAAATTGTTAGGTAATCACCTAATTGCTAAAGATAGAGCAAGTGATACAATGTTTCAATGCAATGTGTTAATGCTAGATAAAATTGTATTCAAATATTTAACAGAATATATCTAGAACTCTGTTCATAGTTAAAAGATTAACTTACCTATGTTTCTTTTATTACAAAAAGCAAGTTAAAAGACGAACCCACTCCTGTAGGGCAGTTAGGACATTTAAAACCAGTCCTAATTTTTGGTGTGATATTGTCATAACAAGTCACAGGTCAAGTAATACAACCAGGTTACTTGAGTGACCCGCTGTAGGCATTTTAGAGAATAGCGAAAAGGTAGACCGGCCACAATACATGTAGACAATTTTTGGCCTGATCTATAGAGATCAACGATACCGAATACACAATTTTGGTTACGAAGTGTGTACAATAGGGTATTCTTCCTAAGTTTGATTGTGTATCGTGGTTGTGTCTCAACGGTTAGTTAGAAATGGATTATCGTAGAAAAATATTCGTAAGATCGACTTCCTATTTAAATAACAATTTGAACTAAGTTTTCTTCTAGAATCACGAATATTTCTTTTTAGTACATGAACATTCGATTGACTTCTATTAATGGTAATTTCAAACTTAACCTGTTTTCACAACTTATTATACTTTCATTTTTCTGCATCCAAAATACCAGTTGTATACTAAGGTAATTTATAAGCACATAACTTTGGACGATAATATTTTATATTTTTACATGAGTAGTTATTTAGGAAACCTTTCGTCTCTTGGACATTTAAGTACGAGTTGGTCATTAGTAAGTAACATCTTAAATATTTTATTTTCATTCTTCTATAGAATTGAAGGTTCTCCAGAAAACTTTCAGGAGTTCCTAAGCAACAACTATTTACGTGTATTTACTCTAGAAGTGGGAGATAAAACCGAAATTTCCTTTATTAAAGTGAAGAAAGTGGTATTACTCGTGTGACAACAAATCTACCTTTCCATTCCTAGCTTTTTAATTCTTAGCCTTTTTAACTCTTCCGGTAAAACCGATTTCTCAAACGAGCAATTTCTCCCTCAGGGGTTGGTAGCCTGGCTTTCATTAGAGGCGAGGTCGGATGAGGGTCGCAGGGCAGCAGGTCACGGTCCCCAGGCGTCAGGTGGCGCCGGCAAAGCGAGGACGGCGCGAGGACATCGCGGAGAGGAGGTTCCACGGAGGAGCGAGCGATGCACAAAGTGGGTGGCGAGAGCCAAATAGAAGGGAAAACAAGAGGACCATGGTGACGGCGAGAGAAACTACAAGCATAACGAAATCAGAAATTGACAACGCTCACCCCCAAGGATAGTTCACGAGAGAAGTAATGTGTTACCTGTATCTGCAACCGGCTGAGGCAGCTAAGACATCAACTGATGTCAGTAAGTGTCTCTGACCGGAAGGGTTCGGGTTCGATTGCCGACGCTGGTAGGATTTGCGACATGAACTTGATAGCTAGGTCGATTTCAGTGAATGTATGGAGAAGAATTCTAGTGACCGGCTGCTCTGATTGGTGGTTTTCGGTGGTGTCTCCGATAAACGCCAGGCGAATACTAAAGCAATATTCTAACAAACGGATCAAGAATCACCGCGATCTTTCCTGTCTCTTTCTCGTCCTATTCGTATCCTTTATTTATAGACACACATAGGAACACACTTACAGCCACAACGCTACAACACATGTAGGAAGAGCAGTTGGGAGCTTAGAGCGTTTTCCGGCTGGTGCGATTCTCCGCTGATACCTGGATGGGTAAATCCCACAGGTGTTGGTCGGCGCCGTAACTCACCATTCCATGGGAAAAGTACAGTCTCTTCTCATGATTAAACATGTACTACACTTACAGGATTGATCAATGTAGAAGATCATGCGCACAGAAACATCAAATCCGTGGTATCTGAAACACCTTTCCGTTTAAAATTTGAAGGGCCTTCAGTTTGGGCATGTCAATCGAGGACCGTCAATTTTAGAGAAAAAGTCTAAACGGTTTAGATACTAGTGATGACCATAGACGGACAGAGACAGACAGACATTTTGTTTTCTATACATTTTGGTATCAAGGGGCCAGAAAGCGTGTATACTGACGTATTAGTGGAAGTAATTTGCTACATATAGCAACTAAATTTATCCACTTTTTCAAAGTAAGAGGCACAAAATATGCGTAATTCTAACCATAAGGCGCCAGTTTTTCCCGGCATTGCAATTCTGTCTTTACTCTATAAGTATGTAGTAGACAAAGAAGAATTTCATACAAATATTCTGTTTTATTCTGATATTAATTAAATTACGTACATATGACCTTCACGCAAGAGAAACGTTACTGTCTGTATGGAATTATATATACATTTCTCCTATCACCTTTCCTTAAGATCAAAATTTAAGTCTCAATAATATTGCAAAAAAGGTCAGGAAATTCACCGAAGATCATTAATGGTTCCTTAAAGCTCATACAATTTTGTACTTAAGACTACTGAAGTCATTCTAATATTGCCTTGACGTTTTCAGTAAGTTTAGATAAAAATCCTAACTCGAAGCTTTTGTTTCAACAACCGAAACTAAAATAGTTCTACTCTATTCTTTATTAAATATAGAATTAATTATTCGTATTTATACTGAATTCTCCTCAAATCTATTATTTCACCTTTCTTGACATATGTCTACCGTTTTGGAAAATGAAATAAAAACATACTAAAACCATTGAGAACAGTTTTAAGATAGATAGTTGATGTTAATGATAAGAAGTTCATATCATTAACAATTCTTGGTATATAAGCAAATTCAGCAAGGAATAAAATTCCTGGTATTTCTGAATTTATAAACGTTCAAGCACAATGTTTTTTCTCTTAAACCTTATTTACTCTGTTCTAATCCTTTAAAACTTGATAAAACCGTATCCATTTTCTCCCAATTAAGTCAAAATTGTCGAAGAATTGGTTCCAATCTCCTTAATCTCCTATTGTGTGAGCCTTTTCCATCTATACTATCACTTTACCTTGTTTCCTCTTTCATAACTCTTCGTTCTATTTAGAATAATTCTCTTAACTGCTCTTAATTAAAGATATGCATTAATAATCACAGCTCGGATGGCCTACTCTGATTGTTTTTACAATATAAACTTTCTTGAAATATATATTTTATTGAGGATACAGCAAATCAACTTTTTTTAAAAAAATTATTTATTTAGTCAAAACTGTATGTGACGTATGGGGAGAAAATCATCTGCGCACGCTTTTTCTTGAGTTTCAGAATTCCTTCCCAACAATTTAACTATGAAAAAATATGAAAAAATAGTAATAATAATAATAGTAATAATAATAATAATAATAATAATAATAATAATAATAATACATTTAAAAAACGAGAGATTAACATTTCAAAAACTAGATATTTTCGTTGCCGATTTATAGAAAACTTATTTTTAACGGTAAACGAACAAACAGATTTAATTTTTCTGTATTGTTAACAAAATAGAAACTCACCCTAAACTCTATTACCACTACAAGCAAAAGGAAAGTAAAACAAAACATGCGCATAGTGAAGCTACATTTACGTCCAGAAGCAAAACAAGGGGCCATCTCAGCATTTGCTCAATGGATCAGGGAAACTGGGCAAAAACCCGATCGACATGGGGTCATTGACCCGGAAGCTGAAGTACATTACTTGTTAGAGGCATATTAGGTCTTTTTTTAATTATATAATTAAAATTATTGCCATAAGTATGTAAAAATGTAGCTGTTTACAACAGTCTGTAGAAAGATGGTGATAGCAACAAAATTCGTTGCAAACGTAACAGGACGGAGCCACGAGACGGAGCGCGAAGCTTGGCAGGGCTGGGTGAGAGGGGGAGGGTGGAGCAGGGTCGTGGGACGGGGGTGGAGTGAGATCGGAGGGAACGGAACAGGGGCGCTGGCGGTCAGGATCAGAGCAGAGTAGGGGAGACCCTACGCCTAAAATTAATTCCTATTCCTTTCTAATATATTATTATGATTAAAAATACCCCTACAAGTAAGAACAGTGCGGCAGGTAGTTGGCATAATGCACTGTTTAACCGAAGATCGCGGATTGTATCTCGATCAATGCCGTGGATTTTAAGAACGAAAAAATCCGTCGTACTCCTTTCTTTGGAGGGAAAATAAAGCCAGGTGACCCGCGATGTAGATCTACTGTACGTAAAGAAGTCTCTGAGCTAAATTCAAATTACCTATTTCGTCGCCCGAACGACACCTTCTCTCGCTGCTAAATGGCGAAAGGAGCGTAGCAAAATTGGGGTTGTAAGGCGAATGAGAGCTGTGCCTCATCACGGAAAATAAGGCTTGATTGATAGAGTATGTAATAAGAATTGATGTTTTGATTTATAATATTATTTTTTAAATTTTTGTTAAAATAAGATTAATAATTAAAAGTAGAAGATATGATTTTATTGTTATAAATTAACATTATTTAAGCTTCCTCTAAAAATTTAGCAGATTTATCGTATAGCATTATAGCAAGAGAATTTTTATATCAAGTTTCGTTATTGTGAGTGAATTTAAAGGAAAAACTATCTTTTCACTGGTTCCCGAGATTGTGACGCTCGAGTATCTCCGAACAATTTTCCATATTTTGTTTTTTCTATCAAAAGTAGAAATTGTATCCTAGTATGTCATTCATACAAAGAAATGGTCCGATATCACATACTACGAAATATAAATTGTCTATATTTACATTTTTAAAAGCATGAGCATACGTAACTAGTTCACGTGAGCATTTCGCCAACGAATGAAATGTTGACTGACGAAGCGATGATAGAAGACGAATCCGGCATTTTAAAATGAGCAGGCAAAAGACACTTTCGTTCAAGCTGCATACAATTATCGTTAGTATAAATTCGAGAACACTTATGAGTATACAGTTTTGGGATCTTTCTCACTACGTGAAGTGATAGCCAAGTTGTTTCATCTCTCCCGTATTTTGTTTACTTTGTATACCCATTTCATATGGGCATGACGTTCAATCAATAAACAGTAAAAGTAAGAACTATTTTCCATTTAAGAGCGCTAAAACAGTATTTTTTATATTAAATGAATTAAAATGTTTAAAGGTGCAGCAGTAAAGAACAATTATTGGATTACGAGAAGATAATATTAATGAAAACAATTTGATAATGAAATTAGCTAAACGGGAAACCTTCTAAGAATACTCACGACTTCGAGATTGTCAAGGACGGCAAATGTTGATAGATTGCAAAAAACGGTGATAATACTGAACACATTAATGATAAAGAAAATGATGATTTCATGACAAAACGAAATGTTGGGACTGGTACTGGAAGATCCAAAAGGCACAGCGAGAACAAATATGGAGTCTATAAAAATGTTAAAAAATATTGGGAACAGTAATTGGAGAAGTTAAATGATAATTGGGGGAGATTAGAGGCATTCATTTGCAGTACTATTAACCTTTGTTAACTTTTCACCTCCGTGATTTATCAATACGAGTTGTGATAGCAGTATAATGAAAGACTTGAATCCAACACCAGCCACTAATTTACTTTACCATACATCAATGGCAGCACTCGTATGAATGTGTAAACTAGGCGGTTCATTTAAATTGTTAGTCATCACAATACATCAAGCGATTGTATCATAGATCAAGATTTGAAATTAAAAGTACAATTTTCGCGAACGTAATATTTCTATGTTGCAGTCTGTCCTTGCTCGCGAGATGACATGAGTGGAAGGTAATTGAAAGCAGTTAAAGGATCCTGTATTTCTTATCTGAAAAGCTTGAACATTTCTGTAACAAAGAAAAAAGAAGAAAGAAATAATAGAATATGTACTACCACAATATTACGTGACAGTCCAGACGTGCGACATTTTAACATTAAGTTGATTTGAACAGGAATCCTTTTGGTACACATTCTGCTATCCTGTGATTTTGAATCGTAGATTTTAGGTTCAATTTGGTACAAATCGTACGTCTAATAATGAGAGAAAATTAAAGAAATAAAACGAAAAGGGAAGGTAAAAAAATAAATAGAAACGGAATAGAGAGAGAGTAATAGCTCGACTACGGGATATCAGGGTCAGGAGTTCCTACCCTCTAAATACTTCGGTTGATTGATTGATTTTCAGTTCCGCGCGTCAACTGCTTAGTATTGTCCCAGTTAGTGTAGTGCATGTTTTCTCGAGGAGATGCGCGTGATCTTCCCGCTGATGCGGATCTGCCCGATGCCGTCGGTTTGGGTTTCCCTAACTAAGACCAGCTAACCAGGACTTTCCCACCAGCGGGGCACCGCCCCATCCGGGACAAGCTCTAAGCTCCCGACCGGTCTCCCGGGATATGTGGTAGTGTAGTACATGTTAGTGTAATTGTGTGTAAGGAGGATAGGAAAGGAGAGGAGGACAATCGCGCGCGTCCGTGGCCCGTTTGTACTGCTCCGGTATTGCCTGGTGTTGATCGGAGAAACCACGGAAAACTACCGATCAGAGCAGCCGGCCGCTAGAATTTTCCTCCAGACAGCGACTGAATTCGACCTAGCTGAAAAACTAGTGTCGAAAATCCTGCCGCCGACAGGACTCGAACCTAGGACCTCCCGGTCAGAGGCGCTGCAGTGACATCAGTTGATGCACTGAGCTACCGCTCCGGTAAATACCTTGGTTTGGTTTGTTTTTTCGTGTTTCCCGGGCGCGTCAACTGCTTTGGTCATTAGTCCCGTTAGTGTACTGCATGTTTGTTTCTCGGGAGATGGCGGTGGTCTTCCCCAGCTGGATGGCGAGATCCGGCGCCGACCTACCGTCGGCTGAGTGGGGTTTCCCAATCAGGACTCTCCCACCAGCGGGCACCGCCTCAGTCAGGACAAGCTCTTAGCTCCCGACCGGTCTCCTGAACATGTGGTAGTGTAGAGCATGTTAGTGTAAGTGACATCAGTTGATGCACTGAGCTACCGCTTCCGGTAAATACCTTGGTATGGAGGGTGCGTTTGATCCCTATTTTGAGAACAGGCTTGTTGATTCACCTTTCATAAGTATCTTCCATTACCCATAAAGCACCTTTATGGCTGTGGCGTGTACTGCTTTCATGCTCTGGGCTACCGCTGACCTTAGAAATAATCTTTGACTATATAACTGTACATAATCTTCGATTATATAATTTCATGAGACACAATCATTTTTACAATGTGTCATTATACAAACATTTATAGACTTTTCTAAGAAACGCTGAACAATACACTCATTACCAACAAATAAATTTTCTGAAATTTGTTGTGACAGTTTTTCAAAATATCTTACAAAATTGATAGTTAACTTTGGCGCTACTAGATACTTATTTTTTTATTTATTTATCCTTTGTACATCGCACTGAAGAAATATCTGCACAGGGTTACAGGAGGTTAGGATTATTTAGGTCCATTAGCCATTTTGGTTCCCCACTTCCAGAGGCTTCTGTAGATAACGGGACAGAAGATGTTGTATAAGCAGATACTTAATATGTTGCAATTCTAACATTTAAAATACCCTTAATATAATCTATTATGTATATGTAGAATCACCACCAAACGTATATGTCTTGCCCATCTAATTTACTCTATCCGTTTACTGCTCACTGCCTCCAAACTGCTCCGAACATGTCAAGAAACCGCTCGGGAAATCGGCAAGCTGAACCCTTGACTGGTCCATATCTTACCAGCAGGAGGGGGAGTGAATCATGCAACGAACGCACGCTGTGTGATTGCAGCTGAATGCCAGCGGTTTTGTCGGACTGACGCGTCGACGACCGAGCGATTTAATACAGATCTCATCAGAACAGATCAATACAGAATCATGAAAAATGAATGTCACTGAAAAAGAATGTAGCCTATAATTATTTTAAATATAATTTATCTTGACATATTGTTCTTGTAATTTTCTCGGACTACTTCCGGTCGCCCCAGTAGCCTACAGTAATTTTAATCGTGGAGATTGTTTTTAAAGTTAGTTCGCCTTGAAAATTGACACAAGGTACTGTCGTGCACGTTTGAGAGAAAAACAATGTGGCTCTCTTTCACGATTTCTCGTGATTCATAGAAATCAAAATAGCCAGGAAAACGAAATCGCTAACTGCAGAAAGGAAATTAGTTCAATTTTTACATGTTTTTATTGGAGCGATGTTGTGCAATACATTGTGTACTGCAGAAAGGAAATTTGGCCACTTAATAGCAAACGCGTGTGTCTTCATATGGAAAAATACATGGTAAAGAAAAACCAATTCTTGTATGAGTTGTATACCGTTTCTTTCTGTAAAATTAGGAAATGCGGGCTGATTGCCTTTCTGCAGTCCAACGCAGCGATTCAACGAAGCAAAATGGCAAATTGATTAAAGGGTAATGGATGTCGCTGATAATCACTCTGCAAAGACAATGAAGACTGCGACAAGGAGCTCCCGATCATCTTAGCCTTCATCCACTAATCGAAGGGTTACAACAACAGAACAATGGACATTATCCTGAGAGCGGAGTAGAACGCAAGGGATCCAGCCAGGCACAGCTTCTCCCGCCTCCCCCCCCCCCCCCCCGCTTCCCGCCGACGCTTAGGCCCTCGGACGCGCAAGTGCCATCAATTTCCATTCGACCACAATTGCGCCCAGCTGGGGCCGGGTTGCGCTGGGCGTGGCCGGGCCGGGCCAGGCCGCGGCGGACGAGGCCGGCGCGTCGGGGATTTGATGAAATTGGGGCGGAGCTGCGACCATCAGGCGCTCGTCAAATCGTTGCACGCGGCCTACGGTCGCCATTCCCTGCCCAGTTGGGGGCCTAAGGGTTAGGGATACACTATTAATACGTGGTTTACTACTTTACTTTTATTTAGCATTTACTTATATTCTTAGTCAATACCACGGTGTTGTTTTTGTACTTCATAACTCTGAGGAAGGAATCACATACTAGTAAGGAATACTACAGGCATTCATACTACGCAAAATTGCTTTTAACACACTCAAGCTAATCCGACGAACTAAAACCTTTGTAAATTATTAACGGTTATTAATAATTATATTATAAAAGATGTCTAATTTCATATAAACACGGTTTCAAAGAACATACTGAACGATTTACAACTAAAGTAAAAAAATCCCAGTTAACTCCACTGCAAATAAAAGTATAGAAAATATAGAAAACAGCAAAAATACGGCTTAAAGAGATTCTGAAGAAAAGAAGGTGAAGGAAAGTAAACACAATCCAAAAGAAGTGGATTTTTTAGTTACAGAAATTTCACTGCAGTACGTACTACAATTATCACAAATTACACATGTCAGTTACGAGAACACGAGTTTTGCGGAGGAATACTTTTCAAAATTCTTTTGGAGTTTAAATTTTTGATTTTTTAAATTGGTGTGTAAGATATGAAAAAACGGAAACATTTCAGCTCTGCAAGCATGAATATCAAAACAAAAGATATTCGAAATTTTCTTTGATTATTGCAAAACAACTAGCATCGACATTATGAACATTCTTCATAAATGTTTCTAAAATTGAGTTCATACGATGGTAAACGTTAATTCCCCGACAACTGCAAATGTACCGCTTTGTTTCAAAATCAGCTACGCTGCGACAAAACGCGTTTTTTGCTAATCGACTCATGTGGTCAAACAACATCAAAAACGTAATTAACAGTTCATTTAAAATATGAACACGCTGTTGTTACCAAACGCAAATAGAAATCTCCAACCGAAGTGACAGTTCATATTTCTAATAGCTTTGACGACATACATGAAATACTTTGCTAATACACAAAAAATACTCTATTTAACGACACAAAGACCAAAACGGGTCACATAACGCAAACAGTGGCATTTGCTTACAACCACACTGCAGAACAAAAAACACAATACCTCACCGTACGTTTCCAATTAATAACTCGTAGACACAAACAAGTCCTGCACCGCAAAACGCAACATTCTAGCCTCTTCCCCAGCCACAGAGCTTCCAGTGTCAGATCTGTTTTGAAATTACAAACAACCTCCGCACACGCGCGGACGCGTACAAAAATAACGAAACAGCCAGCGAAAAAAGCCACAAAAAGAGTAAAAACCGTTAGAGAAACACACCAATCGAGAACATCCCCGGCGCGCACACGCACACAAATAAAGATGGGAAAAGAAATCAAACAACATCGTCTCCAATTTCCCGCTGCTGGTACATTTTATAAAAAGCTCGCGCAGTTTGTACATCGCCGAGGCGCGATTTACGAGAGTGGAAAAGGGAAAAAAGAACTATTACGGCGGCTGGAGAATTCCCTTGGCCCATTACGGCCCCGTAACGCTGGTACTACGTTGCGCGCCATCTCGTTTCGTACAGTTACGAAGCGGTTATGAGGTTCGCTGGGGACTGGGACGCAATCTGGGGATGCACGCGAGAAAACATCCGCTGACGTAGTCGTTTTCGGGTTAACAGGAAAAGTCGGGAGACTACGAAATCTTCTTGTGAGGTCGAAATGCCTTTTGTCAAGCAAATGGGGCTGGATTGATTTATTAGTGGTTCCGGGCGCGTCAACTGCTAACGTCACTAGGTTTATAAGTGTAGTGCATGCGTTTTCTCGAGTGGTGGCGATGATCTACCCTCGCTGGATGATGAGATCCGGTGCGTTCGCGCCGCTAACGCGTTTCCCAAGGCCCCCCAGCCGGGACAACCTCCAAGCTCCGGACTGGTCTCCCGGCATGTGTGGTAGTGAAGGGCACACACGTGTACCTGTGTGTAAATAAGCGGTGAGAATAGGACAAGAAAGAGGAAGGAAAGATCGCGTGCGGTTCGTGGCGAGTAAGGCTCCGGCAGTCCCCTGTCAGAACAGCTAGCCACTAGAATTCTCCTCCAGACAGCGACTGAATTCCACCTAGCTGAAAAGTTAGTGTCGAAAATCCTGCTGCCATCGGGACTCGAACCTAGGACCGCCAGGTCAGAGACACTGCAAAGGTATCAATGTATGCCCTGAGCCACATCTCCCGGATGAAATCTGGAGATGAGCGCGAGAAAACCTTCGCCGACGTAGTGGTATGCGCTTTCGGTTAACAGTGCACGTCGGGAGGCTCCAAAATCTCGTTGTGAAGTCGAAATGGCTGTTGCCGAGCAAATGGGGCTGGAGGCTCGACGCACGAGTGAAGAGAACAAAACAATTGAACTTTAAATAGTCGTAGGGGCTAATTATAATTGTTACAAAACGATTCCTTCACCAAAGAGCGTCTAGTGAACATTTCATCAAAGGAGCGTCTAGTACAGGTTGAGCGGCAACGCGGGACGCGGATTGAAAAGGTACACATACTTCCGGGAGTCTTATTTTCAGTCAGTGACCGTTGGCGGAAAAGAGTGCACGAGTCCATGCGCTCACAAAAGTACAAAACTCGGGAACGTTAATTTCTGATCTTTCTTCTATAATTCTGTTATAATGTGTCGTGCTAGTAGTACTCAACGGTGTAAACGTAAAAGTGACTTTATACCGATTGTGCGGAGGAAGCTGATACAACCCAAGCCAAGCATCGGCGTGGGTTCTCGTCAATTGTGGTGCCGAGCTAGCGGCAATCTTTGAACTCCCCTCTGGAAGACGCAGCAATGGCTTTGTTCTGTTTTTAAGTCAAACAATTTATGTTATATCAATCAGCAAGGCAAGATTTGAATATTGTTATGGTATATGTATCAATTTTGTTGCGTCAGTCAGTAAAGTTTTGTTAATTACAATATTCCAAAATACGTAATCATTTTTTAATTACAGCCATTCATTTCACTCCTATTTTACATAAAAATTCATTCAAAATAGATGTATCCGAATTTCCATTGCTGTTTTTTTTTAAGAGCTGCCAGAGATTCAAAACCAACATTAGTCTTTCAGACAATAACCCTAATACAGATTCTTCAATGAACTTAATGATCTTCTACGGATAGGAATCAAGAAATTACGCTTTATTTTGAAAAAATAAAACGTCAAACACAGGAAATATTTAATTGATTAAAAAGAAAATGTTTGGTGAAATGTTATAAAGGGATGAAATTATCCTGAAAATGTAGGGGCGTAAAGGGTGATGACACTACTTCGCATTGAAGAATGAAATATTAAAAAAACAATTCAAAATATGTGACCAAGGCACATTGAAATTGTTTAAAATAATATAATGTGTAAATAATATAAAGTAAAAATAAAATGTTATGGACATAAACATTTGCCAAAAAGTTTGCTCGAAAAGTTTCACATTTCTGAACAATCTCTTTACGCCTCCGCTTCTGGAGGGTGATTTCACACCTCTTAAAACGCTTTTTCGCAAAATAGAAAAACTCGAGGGTTCATTTCTTTGTCACAATTTAATAAGAAGGTCAGGAATCCCGATTTAAACAGGACTTTCCGTTTTTAGATGTCCTTTTAACTATTTTGTACCGTTTTACAGAAATGTATTTTTATTTACGCAGTTGTGTTATTATTGTGATTCAATAGAAGCTCTGACGTAGTACGGCATGTAATAATATTTTAAAGACGAAATTTGTTTTTATCATCACGGAAGTATATAAGGAACAACAGTAGTGATAAAAGATCGGTCCTCTCCATTTTGAATGAAAATTACATTTTATACATTTTTCAATGGAAAATAATTTTAATGTAAATGTATACATGTAATTAAATGCGTTACTTGTACTAATGAATACAAAATGTAAATGTAAAATTGTTCTGTTTTTGCTGACTGTCTCACAGAAATATGGTTAGCCTACTTGTAACTAGAAATTGAACTTGCATGCACCAATTATCTGAATGCGAATCTCTGAATGCGAATATATATATATATATATATATATATATATATATATATATATATATATATATGTGCATCGCAATACGTTTAGTTCACATGTGTTAATCAGCATTAGCGAAGTTCACAATGGACTCGACGATATGCAATATATCGCAATACGTTTCTCTCACATTGGGAAGACATACTTCCTCTGAAACTTGAAAGAGTTTAGTTCACATGTGTTAATCAGCATTAGCGAAGTTCACAATGGACTCGACGATATGCAATATAGAAACGACTGATTTTATTTCATGCGTAAATCAAATACAAAAAATGACATTAGTTTCAATGCACTAAATATACCAAAACACATTATAGTGGTAAACAATAAATTAATTAAGATAAATACGGTAAATAAATAAACAGGGTGGTTACCGCAGAAAGCTTGTAGACTTCCATGAGGATGGGTAAATAAATGAGTAACGAACTTTCCAAGCAAAATATTCAGAATAATTATCAAGTGGCATAAATCTTGGATTATTAAGAAAGCAGGTAAAATACGTAAGATATCCATAATTATATATTTAAATAATTGGAAATTGGGTGTTTCAACCACATTCCACGTGAGCATACTTTCTGACAACAGAGAAAACTATGCTTCTACAGTGAAATTGGATCCCTACCTTATAACACATCCAAAATTTACCAAAATAAGAGAGAAACAACTTCAAAAGTTCTCTCGTCGTTTTTTCTAGCCCAAGCATCTGCGAATGAGAATAGAAAAACACGCGGCATGGAAGGAGAAGAAGTGATTGATTAATTACTCGTAATTAATGATTACGGACGCGTCATTTGCTGTGGTCATTAGTCTTCTTAATTTAATAAATGTTTTTATGCCAGGATGTGATGGTGATTCCTCCCTCACTGTCTGGTAAGATCCTCCGCCGACCTGCACGGCTGTTGGTGGCGAATCTCCCCCTCTAGATGTGTCCCAACTGCCTCATCCAGAACGAGCTCTAAGCTAACTACGGGTATCGCAACATATGTCGAAGTGTAGTGCATGTAAGGATAAGAGGGTCTAAGAAAGCCTGATAAGAGGACAAGAAGAGAAAGAAAGGATTGCGCACGTGGTACGTGATCCAATTGTTAGCGTACTACTTGGGCATTCGCCTGGTATTAATCAGAGAAACCCCAGGCAATACCGTTTAGAGCTGACAGTCGCTGGAATTCTCTTGCAGACAACGGCTGAATTCGACATAGCTATGTTACTAGAGTCGAAAATCCGAATGTGAACAGAACCCTAGCTCCTCCTGTTCAGAGTCTCAATAGATAGAGCGGCGAAGGAAGGAGGAGGGTGGGCCAAAAGGATTCGTTGGCGGAACGTGCGCCTGAAGCAGAGGGTGTGCAGGGCCGCGGTGGCAGCCCTCGAACGGGCACATTCGTCTCAATAGCCGTAATTGACGGAAGTTATCGCGTTACATCCGCTCGTCCGAGCAGCCGTCCGCCCTCTCACCCGAGCTCACCTGCGCGATTGCAGCAGATGGAGATAAACGCGGCGATGAAGCCGTGGCTGTCTGAACTAACCCCAATCGACACCGCTTCGCCCCGCCTCCCACCCGCTTTTCTCCCGCCCTACTTGCCTTCCCTCGCCAAGCCTTGCTCTCTCCTCGGTAACTCCATCACATCGCCCCCAACAACCTCCACGTTTGGGATCAGTTCCGCCCCGACTTCCGCCCACTTTTTTACCCAGACCCACCCACCTCTTCCGGCCGCGTCGTGTATTTGTCCCGTTCCCGCTCTTACCCGGCTCGAGACACCTCCCCCTGCCATGCTCTCGCTTCTTTCTCTCATAATATTATTTTGATCAACCTCACCGTTTTGGCCTAGTTCTACCCCGTCTCCCACCCACTTTCTCTCGGTCATACCAGCCGCATTTTAAGAGCATTTTTTGATCATTTTCGGTGATGTTTTAGGTCATCAAAATCCGCCCCCTAATCATTAGTCACGTAAGTGTAGCACCTGTTATATTCCAGGAAGGGCGTTGTTTCTTTCTCGTTAGATCGTAAGATCCGGCGTCGACCGACAAGTTGGCTGGTGGGGATTGTAATAAACCGCTGGTGTGTGAGGGTGAGTGGGGTTGCATGACCAATAACAACACATAAATAAGTTTCACAATATATTGTGACCGTCCGTTTCTTAGACTTCGAAAACGTTCACATCCGACCTAAGAGAGCGAGGGAAAGGAGTATTTTGAACGCGCGCCAACGCGGGTGAATATTAGGAATGCTAACTAGAAAATAGAACAAGAGAGACCGCCACCATAGGCCGAGGCGAGCCCGGTAGTCAGATGAAAGAAAAAGTTCTTTCTGAGGTAGCAGTGAACTGGGCGGACGTATTGAAAACGGCACGCCAGGAATTGATATTACAGTGGACTTCAGATTTGCAACTTTTAGGAAAACTCTTCAGGAAGATAAGAAGAGTTTTTCTTTATATATATATATATATATATATATATATATATATATATATATATATATATATATAAAGTGTTTGTGCTCGTATAAAAGGGTGATCTCTGGATCCATTTTAACTCTGAATATCAGTTGGTCATTAATCGTAATTGGAAATTAAGTAAAATTCATATGAAGTACGCAAGAATATAAAACTTGAACGAGAAGAACGCGTTTCTGGAGGGCAACTGCGTTCTCAACCGAGGCTCCGACACTTCAAGGCCGAAACAGCTCTGTGGCAAGGGGAGAAGAAAGCACAGCTGACTGCTCGACGCAGCCGAGAAGAGAATACAGTAAGGAGGTACTAAATAAACTGTTTTGTAGGGATAGGAGTGATTCATTTTAATCAGAAAGCTTATTCTGTATCAGTCACGTAGAAAGAAAGGGAGGGTAACATATTTACCATGCTTAAAAGATAAGAAAAGTAAAAGTACATTTGTTTCCGACTTCTAATACGCGAGAATAGACAGAATCAATCTTTTCTTTTAAAAAGGATTTGAAGATCTGATATTGTAATTTAGTGATTAAGAACCTGTGTAAGAGACGAATTATAATAGTAATCATTCTCTGGATTTTAGAGAGAGAGAGAGAAGTTTCATTTTTTGTGAAAGTAATGTTAAGTCAGAAGTACTAATTTTGATTTTCAATGTGTTTTTCTTTCATTTTGTATAAAGTAATACTTTAACAGTTCTTCGAATTTCTGAAAGTGTGGGTGTGTTAAAAATTGGGTTGTAAGAAGAGTAGGAAATTGTGTATCGAGTTATTAGTGTGTGTGTGGGGGTTTCTTACATACAGTCAAGAGTATTTTGTATTTGATTTTTCTGTGTGTCATTTTATGTATCTGTCATAGCAGCAAATATTTCTAGAATATATTCTGAATTAAGTGAAAAGTGATACTCACTCGAGTTGTGTGTAATTTTGCATCCAATCAAAACGATCTTCACGACCCTGCCCCTATTTTTATTTATTGTGTCCACATTGGGACGTCTACACTGAGCTAGTCGACCATCTGGTGATGTGTTCGCCACCCCAAAGACGTCTCAGGTCGGGTGCTGGCCTTACGGCTTGTACCGGACGGAACTGTGGCTCGCAATATTTAATTAAAACTGAAGGTATTGATGATGAGGATGATGATAAGCATGCGATAAATGATTTTTACAGAAATTGTCAAAAATTTTTCATGAAGTTATTACGGCTTCTTATCTTTATTGAAATTATCACAAGCAGAAAAAAAACAATTAGTAACCGCTGCTATAACATGCCGTATTGGTGGCATCTACGCTTTTAGCTTCCTTTGCTAAAATCTTTTCGCACCTCGGCGGGGAAAAGGACCTGATAGTGATCCGATTACACGTCAATCACAAAATTTCTTACTGTGTTGAAATGATGACTTCGTCCTCGTCGGCTGTGTGCCGATCACTCACTTTCTGCTGCTTAAGCCGCAAGGCAGAAGAATAATTGTAAGCCATTTAGTTAATAAATTCCTGCCTCCTCGGGGTTACTGTGGAGGGGAAACGAGAAAAAAAGGATGGTGGAAAGCGTGGTAGGGGCGAGGTGGAGTGGAATATGGTAGCGTAGGGGAGACTCCAGTCAGAGACATGCACAGCCCTCATTGTCACGATATAGCAATTGTCATGTCAAATAGAGAAAAATCAGATATTTAACTTATTGAAGAGAACACGATTATTTATATCGTCAGGTTAATTGGGGCCTTTCAAAATTTTTCAGGGTAGCGACCGCCATTCTGTCACTCCTGTACTCATATTTCTGCTCGCAGTGGAATTTTTCTGAAGCATGACAAGTGTATGGGGGAGTGAGATGAATTGATAGGCATACTCATTGCATGATAATCAACTCGGAAAGCGTATTGAATTTAACAACGCATGCATTGCATTACAACATCATTAGTATTTTATGTCCCGATAAGTGCTTCGTATCATCTTTGGTCCCACATGCAAATTTGATTTTATGAAAACACATTAATCAGATAACAAATATTAAATGATATTAAAGCTACTCTTTAATTTCCCACAGTTTTATTTTTCATGTGATTATTTTAATTTTATTTCAATTGTTGAAATATGAAATACAGGCTCATACTGGCTCGTACATATATCTCTGGATGATGTAATGTATTATTTATTCAGTACAAAGTGAATGCAATTTCATTAAAAGGTTGGACAAAGCAAAGTTATTTCGTGACTGGTAACTAAATACGTGTTGTTTAACACAATTCGCCGTTGATGATAGACAACCTCCCATGTAACGGAATTGGCGATTTTTATATTTTGATATCAGTGTTTTAGAATTTACTTGTTCTTTAGTTTGATAAGAAAATTTCCAAAGTAAACTAGAAATTTTGGCCTTAAAATAGAAAATAAAAACCTCCTTCGTGACCTTCACAATCTATTTATGATAGAAATGTAAGTAGTCTTCATTAAAGATAGGATAATGTACCCGGCTATATGATAGACGGTATCGGAAAGAAAGGTCCATGTGTTCTTGAAAAAAACATTCTCATAAGATAGCGTACAGGCACATAGATGTATTAAGTACTGTAATATTGTATTATATTTGGTTTTCTTTATAACGAATACTACTGTGAAATCCCAGCTCAGTGTTATTTTGCCTATGCTTAATGATTTTTCTCTCACAATTGTTCGTTACCGTGACACACCAGCTGAATTCAATGGGTGGCATGGTGAATGACTAGAGCACAGTGAATGGAGGTAATTTAGAAGTGATTCAAAAAGAAGAATGGATGATCTGGATCACATTATGCAGAAAGGAACTAAACGACAAAGAAACTGAACCGAAAAAATGCGCTTAAATTTAATTGCTAATAAAACAATCTACAAACAATATGTATGTACAGATTACTTCAAACAATAGCATATTAAAACCAGTATTCTATTAAAAAACCCAACATTTTCTAATACCGAGATATTACACATTTCATGTAGGTTGGTTCCTTTATGCAGAATGGTAGAAGGATACATATCAATTCTACTGTATTGAATCAAGCAGTATGTTCTAATTTTCAACAAAAATAGTTAATTCTGACTCAATAAATATTGTTCACCTACATACACGACTGTTGTAATCTTGTCAATAGTCAATTATTCAATTTAAAACATCATAACCCATCGACATTGCATTATACAGTCTCATCTCCTAGCAATGCGGTTGAAGTCTCGGGCATCTCCTGGAATTAAATCAAAGAAGGATTTTATGTCCTGACGGTTTGAAGTGGAATTGGCTTTCCAATGACGCACAACAGTGACAAATTATTCTCAAACAAATTTGATATAGCCGACCACTTTTCCGTTTCTTGATGTTAATTTTAGAAAACTTCTCTCAAATGAGATTCCCCTCCTGATAATAATGGAGTATTGTTTCCTTTTTTCTAGCATTATTTTGCGTGTCTGCAACCAGGAAATTCGCTCGTTATTTGTATCCACTCTCTGTACGTTATTATGTGTTTCAGGTCGCTCGTTCCACTAAACCTTCCCATTTTTACAACTTTTAGGTACGAGACGTTTGAAATAACAATTTTGAGAAATCTAAAACAATTCATATAAAATATGACTATTTGTTTCTAGAATGACTTGCATTACAAAAGTCACAAATGAGAATTACCTTTCTTCTGAAACCACCTGTATCCTTTTTTGCAGAAAGAGAAATGTGACAGATTCATTCAGTGTTTTCGTAACCAGTTCTTAGATGCAAAAGTACGCCAGTGGATGGGTGGATCACTTCTGCAGGATATAGAGTGACACTTAAGAAGCAAAAATATATCATTAACGCATGTTTTGCATACTTGAGAGTTGGTTCCTTTCTGCAGAAGGTGGGTCATTTAATGACGAAAACGTTAATAAAAATATAGCCACTGTCCAATCGTCTTGACTTGATATTCTATGTGAAGAAAACAGCGTTCTGAAAGCGCTAAGTAGCCGAGAAAATACATAAAAATAATTCTGAAAGATACGCACTTTGATGTAGATGGTTTTTAAATCTGCTCTCTAATGAGCATGAAAGTTCCTACGAATATTAAAGAACTTACGAACAAGGAACTTAGGAACAAGGAACACAAGTCTTACAGCTATTAGGTATTATTGTTGCGACAAAAACGATTATAGTTACTCTTCACTAAATAATATGTGGCTTACAGAGCAGAAGCTTTTCAGAGTAAGGATCCATAAAAAAGTAATATAAAGGATAAATTTAGAGGTCTGGGTGTTGAAGATGAAAATCAGAACAACGAAGAAAGAAATGAAGAACAGGAAAGGGAAGAAAAAACTTGAACTGACACTATTTTTAATTCCATTCACAAATAGTGAAATATATGTTTATCTCGGATAACTATTTCACCATAACATTGCAATGTCGTACTCTCCAATTCTACTAATATTCCATGCCTAGTTACACTGAAACATCATAAACTCCGTGCTGCACACACATTTTTATTATGATGGTGTAAAGTTGTGTAGTATACCATGCTTTTATTATTAGAAACCTTACGTATTTTTATCGCGTAGATTTATTGAACTATAAAACTAGTTGGTCGCATCGCGATCACAGTCAGTAGTAGCATAAGGCAAATGAGATCAGATTGAAGAGAACATCACTTTCTATCCAATACTCAGTTGCCACAGTTTGACTCTGAAGATGAGAGTAATGTGCTAGAAAACTTCATGCTTTAATTAAATTTATGATAGGCCTACACTGCATATAACATTGCCCTTACAGGCGTACATTTTTGTAATAAAAATAGGAAAATTAAAATGATTTATGAAACAGTAGCTTTGATATCAAAACCCGTATGCAGCTTTTATAATTTTTTATTCAAGATTACCTGTACTGAATAATTAGAAAAGGAGTAGGAAGAAGAAATGGTGACAAGAAGGAAAAAACGGAAATGTAATAAAGGAAAGAGCTAGTAGAAAAAGAAGTCGGAAATTAGTTCCATCTCTTTGAGTTCTACCCACGCATACTTTCTTGTAATAAACTGCAACACTCTCTTAATTTCTACCTCCCAATATTACTCCGTTGGCATCCCACTCACACAAAGACCACTCCGTGGTATACGGCGCTTCAATTGAAGCTATGTACCGCGTCCTCGGCTCATTGTAACACCCTGTACATCACTCCGACCCGTGCGCACACATTGCCCTAATTTGCGTGCGCGTCCTCCCTACGGAGCAGGGACGGGAAATGCCGGCAACGCGACGCGGCGTCCCGATGGGGGTGCAATTCCGTGAGCGAGCCCTGAGCGACCTCAGCAATCCGGACAGCGTAGCGCTGCGCACGACGTTTGACACCGCCCCCTCCCCACCCCCCAAAAGACAAAAAACGGGCGAGCGCGGCGCGGCCCCCTGGAGACGCGGTGCGAAATCTACGCGAGGACGCTTCGTGATGTATGGTGCACGGCCGGGTTTTGTTCGTGCTGGATGCTGGGTGGCGACAATCGCGAACTGAGCTACGGTAGTCTAGTGAAGGGAGATACACGGAATAACTTATGAGGAAACTGATAATTAAGAAGAATGAATAAACAATCTAATGTGCGTGCATAGACAGAATGTCTCGTTAGGTAGTCGTTGTAGCCGTCATGATACCGTGGTTTCCGAGTGTCTGCGAATAGCATGTGTTTCCTCTCCCCAAGCATCTTCATCATATTTAGAAGAGGAGGAATGTAACTTGATAGTAACATGTGTACGAAGTTCAAGATAAAAATAACTATAAAAAAGGATTTTATGGTCGATATTCCAGATTATAATTTTCACACGATTTCAATTTTCTCCCTTCTATACTACGAGTCCTGTTCGTATAATATATATATATATATATATATATATATATATATATATATAGAGAGAGAGAGAGAGAGAGAGAGAGAGGGATGTCCGTATAATATAGAGAGGCAATGTAAAAAGGTACAACCGGAAGGACAAGGCCGATCCGCTGTAAACCTGTCGGGTGTGTTGCGCGCCATCTTCTAAGCCAAGGATTCCTTTTTCAGGATGGGGTGCGCACGCGGAAGCAGGGTGCTAGGGTGTAACGTTGAGCCTACTGACATAAGAAGACTCCAAATGACTCTGTCTGGCATTGTGAAATACCCTAGCGACTCCAGGGCATCACAAGCTTAAGCGAGGTGATCGACAGCACGTTCTCCAGATAAACGCACTCAAAAGGGATTGAATCGTGAGGCTGGTGGAGACTGGATAATTCTGTCGCGATACTGTGCGCCACATCAGTCGTGCGTAGGGACGCAAAAAATGTATTGATGTTTTTAAAACATAGATGTATTTACAATATGATGTTTTCCACCAAAAATTGATATATTAACATCGATATTTTCCTTTCGATGTTTTCTTCACATTGATGTTTTGTTGCAAAAATCGATTCTTTTTAAATTTTTAATTCTTGTAAATATTATTTTTCTAAATAAAGGGATTTAAGCACGTTGAAGAGTAGCAGCAATCCACAGCAATATCGTTGTTTTGCGTCATCCTCTTATCTCGCAGCACATTTCGCCTATGCAATCTGAGTAAGTTTGGGAGCTGCTCGTGTTATGAATCTGTGTTATCGCCAGGCGCATCATTGTCTGAATCGACAGTAAATAAAAAAAAATTGTATTGTAAATTGTAAAATATTCAACTTAATGTACTGCACATTACACGTTCAAAGCTTTTTTTAAATGTTAAAAAATAATATAAATGTTATTGACATTTTATCAAGTATGATGCTTAACGAATGCATTGATTAGGACCGCGCTTATTTAATTACCTCACTTTATGAAACAATTCCATTCATTACGTATAAAATGCAGTCCTATTTACATCATTATGAGATACTACTTCTTAAAAGTTAATTTTGTCCCTTTTTGGTATCATGATTTTGAAGAAACTGTCAGCTGAGGGATAATAAGTTCAAAATATTTCACAATTTTCAGACTATCGTGCTGTAACTGGAAAAGTAATCCAATAAAACTTCTGAAAATCACGACTGCTGGCGTACAAACCTAGCTCAGCATAAACCAGGTTCAAATCATGGTTAAAACAACTCTATATTTTCCCGACACCATTCAAGGCGATATGCTTCTTAAACGTATATAACTTGTATAAGGACTTATCAGTTATTTTTTTTATTTCGCCAAACAAAGACGATAGCCAAAATGGAATTCCTGGCAGAAAATGGAAGGCATCTTTAAAGTAAAAAATACTGTGGGAATTCTGATTTGGTGTTGTTGACGTTCTTACAAGAAGAAATAAAAGAGGTCATCTTCGTCAACATATTAACGACGATAATATGTTGACAAAGATGACCTCTTTTATTTCTTCTTAAAAAAATACTGTAAAAAACGAGGTGAGAGAGAAGGAAGATGAAAAAATGTGACGACACCGGTGGAACCAAATACACATTTTCAAGAAGGGATATTCCACGAAAAGCAGAGCAGAAATCCACACGCCGTTTGGGGCCGCGTCTGTTGCATTTACTTTAAGTCAGAGAACAGGTATGCGTGGAATGCACGCTTATACATATGATCTTCGCGCTCAAATGGCAGGTAAAACGATTCAGACTGACTGTGACAGCTCAGCCGCAACATCGTTTCCTCTACATTCACTTTATAGCATCGAGGTCATCAGCGACCATTATCATTATACAATTTTAAGGGAAAATATAATAGTTACATTTTTACAACAAGATTCAAGCAGTATTCAATATTTTTCAAGGTATTACAATATTTTTAATTATACATGGTTTTTCAGTTGTTTTTTTAATTTCTTAAAGTTTTATTACTTTAGTATATCCATCTGTGAAACTGAGTATTGATTTTAGGGTTTCTTCTATTTTCAGAAATTTTGTAATATTCTTTGTAGTAGGGCATTCAAGAATGAAGTGGGAGGTGGAAATTGCTGCACCACACTTTGGACAGGGTTCTGGATCACATCTCTGGAATAAATGGCTCTCTGCATCATTGTTGAAGGGAGAAGGAAGGTTTAACCCGTAGATGACGGAATTTTGATATTAGCTACGTAGCTGGGTCAAATTCAGCTGCTGCTGTTTGGAGGATAATTATAGCGTCGCAGGTTGTCTGACATGTAGTTATTTCTGGTTACTATGATCAACACTACATGAATTGTGGAGCAGTTCCCTAAAAATAGGGCTACAGACGCAATCATTCAATCCTCTTCCTTTTCCTATCCTCACCCTTTACTTACACACATTTATACTTAGTACATCACACTACCACATTTTCGGGAGACTAGACGGAAGCTTCGAACTTGTCAGTGAAGGGCTGAAAGGGTTAATGAGAATGAAGCAAAAGAGTATAATGTTGTAGTGTTGATTCACTTAGTAGAACGGGTGTCTCTGGGATTGCCCAGAGAAATATTTTTTGAAAAGTCATTATGATTATGTAAGTAAGTAGTGTAAAGGTTCAGAACGCAACTGTAACATAACCTGATTTCTCACACTCCACACTTTCTACATTTATGTCTACTTCTTTTAACAAAGTTTCAGACGTAGGCCCGGTGGCCGAGATCGCTAAAACAGTAGTGTCGTAGTGATTTCGGACCGAAGGGCCGCGGGTTTAAGTCCCGCCTCGGGCATGGTTTTATTTGTGTTCGTCCTTTCACCCATTATCATCACTATTTCGTTTCATATTAATTGTTGCTATTTCGATAACTTCAATAGTGGTCGCTAATGACCTAGATGTTGATGTTAAATAACCAATAAAAAATGTTTCAGTCAATTTTTCGCATTTGCAACACTCTTGAATTATAACAAAAACATCTAGTATATATTTGTTTTTCAAGAAAACAATCACGAAAGAGCACTTGCTTCTCCGCATTTTGGGTAAAGCGTTTCCCTTTTTCTTCACTAATCCTTTGTTTTCATCCCTTCCAACCGACTGATGATTCCTTTAAGGTTTGATATCTACACTCCATTTCCTTTTGGAGGTTAATAAAGTAAAGTCACAGTCTTCATTTACTGTTAATTTCATCAACGTGTTTACAGATCTTAAGAAACTCTCTCAAAATACTTCCTCTTGCCTTAGGAAAATATTTTTTTAAAATTTAATTAACCCTTGCTTCCCATTATTCCGGGTGATATAATCTTAATAAAGACAACGAAATTTATGTAACAGACTTCTCCCTACTGCATCCAGCTTCTTGAGATTCGAACTATCCCTCTTAAAAATGCCAAGAAAGTAAATCAAAATTAGTACGACGTAGCTATTGACCACTAAAACATATTTACTCGTGACGGAAAAGGTTTTAGGTAGTGTCAATTGCTTCTAAAATATTCTTCGGAGTTCCTCCCTCATACAATTATGATCTAGTTGATAATTTTGAAGGTTTTTCAGATTGCTGTGTCAAAAGGTTCGTTTTTAATATAGCAGAAAATTTTAATAGTGTTTAATGCAATTCCTTTCAAAATATTTATTATTCCACATTTATCAAACCGAACCTCATCCTGTCATTGCTGAGCACTTCAACTTTCCAGTTCCAGGAACGCCACAATATTATAAATACGATTTCTTTCTCAATGAAAAATCGAGATCTTATTGCGTACTTTTTCCTTGGCGTAAACACAATTTATAAAAATTTTTTTTTTTCAAAACGGATTCAATTTTTTCTTTTAATTTCTCTCGCGCAAAAACCAAAGAACGCTGACAACTGCGCAGGTGTCATTTTCTTTTAACTATGAGTTTATAAAAATTATCACATATTACAAATAGGGTGAGAAAGTAGAGACCTGTTGTAGCGCCACCAGTTACATCTTTAGAACATTTCACCTTAATCCTATTTCCCTCATTTTTACTCATCGTATTTCCATACTTTTCTCAAAACTTTAGCTAATAAAAAATTAAATGAAATCCTTTTCCGTCTTGTAGAAGCTACGGTTAAGCCACGATTTTAGACCATTACCAGTCATACATGTCTATTATAATATTTCTAAACATTATTTAAATGTTTCGGTTATTACTTTTAATTGTTTACTTATTATTACATAATTAGTATTTCTTCATTTATTAGTGTTATTTGTACATGTATATATTTGCAAACTACCACCATTTTACATGAAATCTACAGAACAAAAATAATTTCCAGGGATTCTTCGTGAAAGGAAGCGCGAGCTACAGTCTCACCGCTTGGTAAACGAAACTTGGCGCTTTAAATCTCCAGTGCAACATCGTCGATACACAAGAAGCGGCGTCTTGCGAGACAGAGAGAGAGAGAAAGAAAGGGAAGCGCTCACTTTGGGAGATAGACGCCACGCGCCCGGAGCGCCGACCGCCTGGAAAGAGTCGTTGCTCTCAGAGGAAACGACCAAGAGGCAGACTAAGAAAGATGAGATTTTGTATCTCATCGCCAGGCAGGCGACTGCTGAAATATTCATGAAGAACGCCTCTCTCTCCGAAGATTTTTGATTATAGGTTCACACAATAAATATCCTGAGTCTGGGTCTTGTGCGGATTTTCTGAACGCGGACGTTGTATTATTTTTTAATTATATTCGCTCAGGAGAAAGCACAACAAAGAAGTGCGTGAAAGTGAAAGAAGAAATGTGATAAAAATGTGTTCATAAATACCCTACTTGATAATTAACACCCTGAGCGGCGTGTGCATTATATTGATAATACTGCTCCTTGAAGAGAAGAAGAATACTTTTAGAACATAGTTTTGACTCTTCTGAAATATATAGCTAGCGGTTGCGCACATAACTGCAAATCGTGTGATTTTACAAAATGTGAGAACCAACGTAATCTATTAGTTTCTTGTTTCAGAGCTTCTCAGCGTTACCGCTCCACGAAACTCTTCTCAGACGCAGCATGTTCCAGTGGTCTTTTTTTATTTTATTTGAGGTTGCATCAACATCTAGGCCATTAGCGACAAGTATTGGAAGTATCGTGAAAGGACGAACACAAATACAATCAAGCCCGAGGCGGGACAGGAACGCGCGACACTTCGGTCTGATTGGTTGGTTGGTTAGTGATTTCGGGCACGTCAACAGCTTAGATAATTAGTCCCGTACGTGTAGTGCATGCTTTTTATCGGAAGATGGCGGTGTTCTTCCTTTGCTGGATGGCGAGAACCGGCGCCGACCTGCCGTCGGCTAGCGGGGTTTCCCCCTAACCACGACTCTCCCACCAGCGGGCCACCGCCTCAGTCGAGACAAGCTCTAAGCTCCCGAACGATCTCCCGGCATATGTTGTAGTGTACTGCATGTTAGTGTAAATGTGTGGGTGTGTGTAAGGGGAGAGGATAGGACAAGAAAGAGGAAGGAAACGCGCGCTGTCCGTGGCCCGTTTGGTAGGTAACTACTCCGGTTCATACCTGCAGTACTAAAAGTTCAAAGTATAAAACAAACAAATATTGAAAATCATGAAGTCCATGAAGCCTTGGGAAAGCGTGATCGGTGCACGTGGTGGCGAGCGGCGGAGAGCAGGCCCGCGGCGGCGAAGCAAGAAGCGAGCCAGCGGAAGCGAGCGCCATCCCGCGGGAGTTATGCTTCCGGCGCCGATGCCTCTCCCCCATCCCTGCGGTGCTCCGCTCCTTCCCGTGGGGGCGCCCCTTCCTTGCGGGTGGGGAAGGGTGCGAAAGTGACGTGGTGGTGAGGGCAGCGGAGGGGATGGGAGTGGGAGGGGAAGGTCTTGGGTGGCACCCGACACGCGCCGCAGGGCCCCAAGCGGCGAAAGCGACAGCAGCGCCCCGTGCGGTGCGGAAGACCAGCTCCCGAAGCGCAGACAATGCACGACGTAACCCCCCTCCACCCCACCGCACGCTCCGGAGGGCATGTTGCGGGAGCGATTGCTCGCTCGTGACATGTCCGCACGTGAGCAGCGGTGTGCTCATACATAGGCAGACTAACCACATGCTTAAAGTTTTGCTCTACACACTAATCCCTCGGAATAATAATTACTTCTAAAATAATGAATAAAATTAAAAAAATTAAAACCAAATCGATTCTTTCTTCCCCCCAAAAAAAAAAAAATTGAACTGGTTTCCTCATACAAATAAGCATATAGAATTATAGATAGTTAAAAAAAGTGGATAGAATAAAAACATACCTTAGGCAAATTATACAATTATTTATAATACCGTGATAATAAAACTTCCCACATAATTACTATGTTAATCCTGTTCATAACGCTATAAATATAATTGCAAATCTTACGTTGTAATTTCATTTTATTACGATTTTCCCTTTGAGAAAAAAATAATATCCTTCCCATTATTTGGTTTATAATGTGCTTCTAAATTATCCTCGCATAAACGCCACGGTTTCGTTCTGGGATTAGGAGATACAGTTCAATTCTGTCGAGCGCCTCGCTGTCATTGCTCTTCAGCTCGGTGTTGATGTGCTTACTCTCACAGGCTTTTTGCCGTTATAACTTCCAAAATGTTTACTACGGACTGGGTACCATTAAAACCTTGAAAAGTAAAAGGATCCTCCTGATTCCTGATGGTTCCTGATGAAGGAAGTTCTGACGATGGTCTACTGAGCAGTTTAAGTCCTTTGCAAGCGTTCAAGCCGTCCTACAGGATTTTTCGTAGAAAATTGACTTTTTCTGCCTTTATTGCTCCAGTGCGGAAGTTCGTTCATAGAACGATTAATCCTCGTCACTTCTGTCGTTTCTCACGTCGCTGTCCCCGCGTCGAAATTCGCCCTGAAGAAGGTTGCAGAATGACGCCCGAAACATTGGCATCCTTGCCGAGGATGCGGCGTCTCCGGGACAGCTCCACAGTTTGCTCATGAATAGAGAATCTTAGGGGATTAATCCGGTCATGCACTTGAACGGTTGAATCGGGCAACGGATGGGTGCGGATTACGAATTTCCCTAGAAGATATAATATTTTCGTGACTAATTGCAAACACTGCTTGCGCCGAATATATGATTTTTTCTTCCGTTCACGCACTGAATGTATTTAGTACGTTCGATGTTACGTTTGAATAATGCAGAATCATCAATAGTCTGGCAATGAATTCAAGTTATACTTGTGTTTAATGGCAGATTTGTCTGGTGGCAAAAAACGGGAAATGATTTCAAGAATAAGAAAAATATTAAAAAAAGAAATAAACTAAAACAAAATCATAAATTTAAGAAAAAGTTGTCTGAAATGTTTATTTCAAAATATTAATTTGAAATGAAACAGCTTTGAGAGAAATAAAAACCGGTACATACTCCACCATTTAATACGTGTTAAATTGAGTGAGCTTTATCGTTGTTAATTTTCGTCCATAACCATATTTTTCTTTACACTCTTTTTATTCCGTATTCAATATACCGAATATTGAGCGCCAACGATATGAATACGGACAAGGATGAAAAACCGCATTTACTGACAACAATAGTCATCAGTTCAGTTCTCCCACATTCGCACAACAGATTCATAACACAATGTGAGAAGTTCTGGCGCAAATAACATCCATATGAAAAGCTTCGGGTTCTCTTATATTTTTTTTAAAAAAAGAGCAGTATCTGGGTCACCCTCCGGAAATAAATTGCATGCATCTATTCCAGTATAGAATAAACACCATTCGAATCGATAAACGAAGAGCGACTTTTCACAGAGCCAACCGTGCTCGCACAAGCGGGCGCCATCTCCTCCATAGAACAAACACTGTGCCCCATCGACGCAGACCAATGTCCACGCAATAACCGGACAGCGAACATTCGCATCAGTTCATTTTGCTCTCCACGTCAGCTTTCTGGTCCAGCTACGAATCGACCACATCGCAATTGCGGTGCCGTTGAAACTGAGGGTGTTGGATGCAATGTACACGATAACCAGGAAAAACGATTGAACTTCAATAGTTTACTTTTCAAGCTGTTCTTAGTAAGAGACATCTAATAAGTACATGGTCACTTTATTTGTTTTTAATTTATTTATTTGTTATTGTTTCTGTAACACTGCAGCGGCAATGCTAATTATTACTAAGCCATTTCAGTTGGACTTTTCGTGCGAAATGCACGCAGCAGAAGTAGAGAATATAAAGTAAATTTTTCAAGGTGAAGTATATTTTGTCCGCTCTGTTTCGGCAGTTTTCAAAATAAATGGTAAAGGCACGTTGAAAAGAGTTTTGAATATAGCAGGCAATTTCATAAAGTTTCGTATTCATGGCGCCCATTGCACTTTACCCTACTATTGCACTCCTTCATATCACAAAATTAGCAAGGTCATTAAGGCTAAATTTTAAAAAAAGCCAATTAAAGAGGAATTGATCGGATGTGATGACTCTGTGCGTTGGTTTAAATTGCCTCTGCAGTGTCGGGAGCTCTTAGGGATCGAGTTCTCAGAGTGGCGGAATTTAGACATTTTCGTGCAAAGCGAGTCGGGCAAAGTCGTCATATTTGAAGAATAAATGAGTATCACCGTATTCTGAAAGCGTAGGCTTTCCATGGTCGCAGCACATCGGCATCTGAGACAAAAGTACGGTGCCTCTCGGGAAGACAAGTAGATATTGCAACCTCCTGATACAATAATCGAGCGACTTGCGTGCGTCCGTCGTCTATTATTCTCCAATAAATACCTTCCGGTCTGCCAATCAAGAGAAATGAAATATCATTTGCAAAGTTTCGGTCTTCTGGGAGGAAACTGATCATTTTCCATCATGATGATTCCGAATAATTTGTCTAAAACATTTATTTTTTAAGCAATCAAAGCGCGTTTGGGGTAACTGACGACAACTGTAGAGATGATAAATACCTCATTCAATTCTTATCGACAAGACAAATTGGGTGGCCCAATACTTAACCATTCCACTCTAGGATATTGTAGATTGATTATTAGTGATTTAGGTCCACGCGTCCATGCTAAGAAAAGAGAATAAGAGAAATTCAATCCATAAATATAGTGCACATTTATATTGTGGGAGGTGACACATTTATATTGTGATTATATTACGATCTTCCCCCTCTTCATGGCGAGATCAGGCGCTGACCTACGTCGGCTTGCGGAGTATTTCCTCAACCAGATATCTCCCACCAGAGGGGCACTGTCCCAGCCAGGACAAGAATTCCGACTAGTCTCCCGACATGTGTGGTAGTGTAGGATAGGACAAAGAAGAGGAAGGAAAGATCGTGCGCGGTCCCCTGCCTGTTTGTTAGGGTAATGCTCCGAAATTCGCATGTCATTTATCGGAGAAACCACGGAACACTACCGATCACAGTAGCCGGCCGCTAGAATTCTCTTCCGGACAGCAGCTGGAATCAACATGGCCATGTAGTAGGATATTCTAAAACCCATAAAACATGTTTTTTACGATTTCGCGGCAATCAAACCCCAAGATTTATTATACTCGCTTTCCGACATTTAAATTAATCTGTACGACTCGATTCTTCAGATTCACGATAATTACACCGGATTTTTGTCATGAAACTAAAAAGTTAAATAAGTAATTTAATGGATATTTTTCATGCAACTTTATATGCTCGTAAATAAACGGGCCGGAAATATGTGGTACGTTGAACATGTATTTTTATTATGAACTTACAAAGAAAAAATACAACCATTAAGCATGAAATCCAGAGGAGGCGTCTTTTATTAATTTGTAAATGTCTGTTAGCTTAATTTATGTTATATTAACTTACCATTTATTAATTTGCTGATGTGCGTTTGGCCCATTTCTATTACATTTCATTCTGAAAAATGTTGGGGCGGGAGAAAATTGTCTGTAAAGGACAAATAATACTCTTATTTTAAGCATAAGATTCAAAGAATTAAAAATTTTATGAAGAACCAATTGAGCATCTTGCAATATTAATCTATAGCGATCAGAGGATCATCGTTAATTACACGATTTTATTATAATGTTGCTACTGAGAGTTCTCAGACAGTGAGTGAACTTGTCTGGAGAGGATCCTGCACTTTTTGACGATTTATTGGAGGTCTGAGAAGACATGCATTATAACAAATTAAAACGCATGTGCCAGGAAGCCCTTAAAACAAACACATCTTGTTATGAAGCTATCAAAAGCACCCATTGTAGTTGGCAAATCAAACATAGGGAAGCGACGTAAATAAACGACACTATTAATTTCATCGAGAGAATATCAATTAGAAACTAAAGAACCGTGAACCTATAAATTATTAATTAAAGAACATTCAAGGATGGCATAACAAACAAAACTCCCTAATTCAATAACATTCATGACCACATATATGTTTGATTATACCAGCTTACTATCGGAGAAGGTAGATGACGTTTTGCCAAATGATACAAAATGCGAAAAAAAGAAATAGAGAGTAAAGATACGTAGGACCCACAATTTGCCAGACCATTGCAACGTTGAACGAATGCCTTTCTTACGCAAACTTTCATCGTAGAAACAACGATTTTAAGAACATTGCTTAAAGTTTACTTTTCCAACTAACTTCAATTATGTGGCTTCTTCTGCTTAATTTGCGGTGTTTCCAAAAGAATGATATTATGAAGTTCACCAGAAACAAATAAATATCAGAAATATTAATAAGTTACGAAGTCAACGGCAAAAATTGTTTATCCCGTCTGTTGATGCAGTTAATCAGACCGTACAAATCAACAGAATATCGCTTTAAGTCTACAGTTCTTTATTATTGCTATTATAATTGAAACTTTATTATTGTCAACTATTATTATTTTCAATGAGCGTAAGTGGGAGTGGTGGCTCAGTGCATCAAATGATGTCACCGCAGCGCCTCTGACCGGGAGGTCCTCGGTTCGAGTCCTGACGGCGGCATGATTTTCGACACTAGCTTTTCAGCTAGGTCGAATTCAGTCGCTGTCTGGAGGAGAATTATAGCGACCGGCTGCTCTGATCGGTAGTTTTCCGAGGTTTCTCCGATCAAAAATAGGTGAATGCCGGAGCAGTACCCTAACAAACGGGCCATGGACCGTTTGTTCAGGATCGCGATCTTCCCTTCCTCGTCCTATACTCATACCTTACACACACACACAACACACACACACACACGCACACTTACATCAATATACACTACACTACCATAAAAGCCGGGAGACCGGTCGGGGACTCAGAAGTGATTCCGACTGTGGCGGTGCCCCGCTAATTGGAGATACCTGGTTGGGGAAAACTCCTCTAGTCGACGCTGGACCTCGCCATTCAGTGGGAGATCACCGCCACCTCCCGATGAAAAGCATGCACTACACATACGGGACTAATGACCTGAGTAGTTGACGCGCTTGGAATTACTAACAATCAATCAAAGAGCGTAGAAATAGGAAGAAAAATACACAACCTCTGTGCATATGAGAAGTGTCTTTTGTTTAGTATATACCCAGCAACTCGGATAAAGTACCAAAACAATGAAGCAATTTCGATTTTCACTGCAAAATGCAAATACAATGGAACGTTGTTAACCCAGACTTCTGTAAACTGGACTTCGTAATAAATCGGACCAGTTTTGAAAAATATTATTATTTAGCGTAGTAAATGAATTATTTTCAGACTATGAATCGCTAGTCTCAGTACATATATTACTCGACTTCACTTGTGGGCGGTCAAGTCCGTTACCCTCACCCCCCCCCCATTTAACCACTCTCCTTCCCCCTCCAATCATTTTGTAAAGGGCCAGACAGATGAAAATGCAGGGGGGGGGGAGGAACTGGCCCTGACAATCTCAGGGCCTCCAACTAGTTTGTACCGATGTCCACTGTGTACAGTGTAAATACATATTAAAATGTGTTTTGAGGTGAAGTTGAGCCAATAATAATTTTTAAACTCCATTAAACACACATTTAGTAACTCCGTGTTGTTTTTCATCGTTTTCCCCTCATTCTCTGGATATCTCGGATTTTCGTTAACTCGGATCGGCTCCGGTCCCAGTTGATGCGGAATAATGAGGTTCTACTGTATTTGAATTTGTTATTTTACTCATTTCCGTAGTAAACATACAGAATTAAATGGCGTTCTCAGTTCGACCTTGCTTACTGACTGCCATCTGACGTTACTGAGACAGTAAGGCATTAAGGAAATGACCGCGCCTTTTAAATATTTGTAATTCACACGTACCATTACGAAACGGCAAGGATATTTATATTATTGGTTCGTAAAGAACAATTGCACTGTATACGTACAATTGTTCTTTACGTTATTCCAGTATTCGTAGAATCTGTTCTTGTCATAATATTTAACTAAGTGCAGTGTTATATAAGTATTGTATTAGTTTTTTCTGAGCAGTGCGTGCACTACATTTTGTACAACCATTTTAAATTGTTAAGCAACATTGTAGTTACTGCACGTCACTAGATATTTTATATTCACACAATCAGCTAATCTAAACCCATTAATAAACATGTCTATGCAATAAAAACTAACGTTTAAATAAATTATTTATTAATGTAATTCTCTATTATATCCCAAACTCGTGAGAACATATTACCACGAAAATTTGATAACCACTTGGACAAAAGCAACTCTTTTGAATGCACGTAAACAGAAAGCTAAAGAACGATCAGAAACCGTTCAACAAAGCGTCTGAGAGACCAATTACTTTAAGGACGCAACAGTGCAGAGATCCCATCGCGGTACTCACCTGCACCAGGCAGGCCACCTAAGCGAAGAAGAAAGGAAGTCACGAGCGGCGATGGTGACGATAGAAGCTTAGGTGACAAAGATGACGGAAGAAATAATGACAGCGATTAGGAGGTAATGAGCGTTGACCACTGCAATGATGGCCGTGACAACGGCGCCGCAGGAGACTCTTGCGGAGGAAGGACGAGGCTGGTTGCAACCGTTGAAACGCTTGAGGCAATGGAGGGGGTTACTGCTATGGTGGAAGAAGCAGCGAGAGCAGCTGTGGCTATGGGAATGTTATTGGCTACGGGAAAGAGCTAGGCAATGGCGTCGATGGAGGGGGGGGACTGCTGTGTTGAAAGAAGCAACAGCGATATTAGCGATACCATTACAATGTTATTGGATGTGGCAACAGGGCACTGGTGGAAATAGGGGCAATGGTGGCGATGGAGGTGGGTACTGCTATGGTGGAAGAAGCAGTGCAGAATAGCGGTGGCCAAAATTGGCTGCGGCGACACGGGCATTGGTGGTAATAGTTGCAACGGTGGCGATGGAGGTGGGTATTATGGTATGGTGGAAGTAGCAGTAGCGATGGCCATGGCTGCGGCGACGGGGGCATTGGTAGTAATATTTGCAGTGGTGTCGATGGAGGCGTCGGCGGCGAGGCGACTGTCGCAGGGCAGATGTGGAATGCGATTGGAAACGGCGGCGCACAAACAGCCGACCAGCGCCCGGCGTGCGACCTCTCCGCGAACGCAAAGCTGCTAAAACAAGATACAAGAGTAACAAATGATTTTGAAGAGCGTGAAAATTTCTCTGGAATTGCCTGCAACGGTAATAAATCAATACTTTATTGCAAAGCAAAAAGTGTAATTTCCAAACAAATATGCGACTTCGTTAAGTAAAAGAGATAATAATAATAATAATAATAATAATAATAATAATAATAATAATAATAGTAGTAGTAATAATAATAATAATAAATTTAAAATTAAAAAAATTACACAAAATTGTTCATCAATTTATGGGAGTATTGATTAAAATATTTTGTGATAAAATGTTAATTATAATGGAAGATGGAATATTCTGGATTTAAAAAATCAATATGCAAATAAGTATGCTTGATTTATTTTTCCCTAATTATTACTTAAATACGTGTGTTAATTTTCCACTTGTCATCTTGTCTTCCTAGTAATAGGGTAAGACGATGCTAACATTGAAAACTATGTTTTACGACACTTAGTAAATGAACAAGAAGTGCGAAAGAACCCACCTCAAATCTAATAGGTATCCGCTTTAAACGTCAAATACATAGTGCTGGTGGAATTTGAACTGCGGTACTTGAAAGTGATTTTTTCCATAATGTATTGCCATTATTATTACTATTATTATTGCTATTATTATTATTATTATTATTATTACTAAAACAATTATTGAAACAAGATTTGAAATGTAATAAACGTACACTATTCCCTATGCGATGGGTTTTCTCAATATTAAGGACCTCTAGTAATCAACATAATCATTAGTATCATCACCGCACATATATTCAATTCCCGTATTCGTTTCGAAATTGAAGAATTTGTCATCTAAACTTTCGGGCGTATTTATACAATTATAAAATATGATTTCATCCCTAAGACATGACAGTATTTTAACGGAAATGCGAAAGTAATTACATATAGAACGTAATAAATAGAAAACTACGAAACACCAAGTTAGATAATGATACAAGTTATATATTATTGCATGTTTCACGGTAGTTTCATATAAAACAACATATCATTCTCAACCATGAAAAATATTAAAAATGCGTGGGACATGTGGCGTAGATTGCACTTGTTCATTCCAGATGCATTTGGGCATGAATCCAAAAAGTGCAGAGGGGAATATGCAAGGTCAGCTGAAACGATGGGCACTTTTGCCAAGATACTACGCAGGAGTGACCCAGTAACTTCTGAAAATCAGGCCAAGAACCGCGTTTGTATTCCTTCTCTCTTTGAAATTCTATTAGTCTTTTTTACGTAAGGGACACATGTCATTGAATTTGTAGAGTGAGGTCACATAATTCCTTATTATTACACCCGAGTAGAACATCACCGAACATGAGGTTGGCTACATAAAATATCAATTACTCAGGCACAAAAAAAAAGAAGTTGCCCGATCCAAAGACTTGACACACGTTTCTCTATGTATTTGACGAGCGGAATCCGAATCTGAAGCCAGAATTGCGTCAATACCCTCCATTGTTTTAAATTGCGAAAGACAACCGTGAAATTATATATATATATATATATATATATATATATATATATATATATATATATATTTGGGGGGGAGCTATTGCCAGATCCAAAGACTTCACATATGTTTCTCTATGTTGGTTTGTATGCTCTGAATTGGAATCTGAAGCCAGAATTGTGCTATCACGCTCGTATTTTTTAAAATCGCAAAAAACCACGCGACATTGTATTTTTCGCTTACAGGATTGTTGTCAGACCCCAAGACTTGACACATGTCTCTCTATGAATGTGGACGCGCTAAATCCGAATCTGAAGCCAGAATTGTGCCACCACCTTTCATTTTATTGTGAGAAACGGCCGTGAAATTGTTGATTGTAATTTTGAGGGTGGTGCGATTGGCTTTTGCGATTTAAGCAAACTGGAGGGTGGTGGCGTAAATAGGACATCAGTTTCGGATATAGCGGGTCGAAATACATAGGGGAACGTGTCAATTTTGTGGGTCTGGCAACTATTTTTGTGTACCCGTGTTGTTTATGAGGCATTTTCCGGTAACTCCAGTTAGCCACCAGTTATAATCGTTTTCTATGAAACACAAATATTCGTATTGCTTTTTATTTACGTATCATATTGTCTCCGAGGACATTATTTACTTGTGTAAGTACGCGTAAGGAGTAATATACGTAGAGATAGTTATGCAATGCTGTGGGAAATCGATTTCGAGATTTCGATGGTAATACAAGTATTGAGGTTCTCTTCTAATACCGAAAACGTGTCTTTTTTTTTCGAAACGGACGTCCGTCTGTTCGTTTGTCGTATGTGAACAATACTAGAGCCTAAACTGTAACTTCTACGCATGTAGGAGTTGTTCCAAACTGAATATTTCCTGGTCGATTTGGACTTCCTTGAAGCTCTGTGATTTGAATAACTCATTAATTTTAGGGGATACTTACATGATGATTCGGGGACTTTTCTATTTTTTTCAAAAATGGTTTAAATTTCTGTCTTTCATTTTTTGTAAGAAGAGACCAAAATACTTATAAAGATTACATAGGTTCGATTTCACTATGAACTCTGAATTTCTGAAAATTGCAATAGTTCGCAATTTATTTGGCGTCTTCCATTACAGCTACAAAATTGAAGATAAATATTTTATTTCAAATGAAATTCGTTCTCGATAATTAGTTGTTTTATTAAGATCATGTACATTTTGTTGTGAAAATTTTAGTAGTTTTCGTGCAATATTGAGTGAAATATTTAAAAAAATATCAAAAAACAAACTTTTCCGAAAAACAGTTCCAATTTTTTCTGTAAACTGTTGGCGTTAATTAAACGTGCTAAAACCGTCTGTCTCTCAGTCTGTACTTGGCTCGACTGCCCGCATGACCCGCAGCGTTCCGGCCTCGCGGCCATGAGTTAGGGGAGTAGGAGTCGTTAGCACGAAGACATCCCCACCCCTTATTGTGGTCTTCTCAACCTGAGTTTTCTCACCGTCACACAGCAGAATATAATGGGACAATGCAAGGAAAAAGCACAGTATAATCTTGCCCAACTGGGAATCGAACGTCTATTCGCACCATAGAAATTAAATCCGTTGACCAATAAGCCAAACCGCGAGTGTCACGTACTGTAACAGATGGCATCAATGCCATTTTGTCTCTCCTCTTTTAAATAAAGAATTGCGTTTACATTTTTCTCGCGCCAACAATTATTACATTAGCGGCTATTTGTGTACATTATTACATTTACAAGAACATGTGCTTTAATTATCTTTAGTAACGTTTCTCGAAAACGTTAACGTTTTCTGTGAAAATGAGCCAGAATTTCTGCATTATCAAAAACGCACAAATGAAATTTTCTGAAACATTACTCTGAATTGTTTCTTGAAATGTTCTGAAAGGCTAGTACTAAATAGAATAACATGACAACTTTGATGTATTCCATTTTTTTTAAAACTACACAAATGTAATTTCTTTGAAGTCATTAACATTTACATTACCAACAATTTGTACCCATTATTGTATTTGTATTCATTAGTGTATGTGTGATTTACTTTAAATAATATCTTAAGAAGTTTCTCAAAAACTCAAAATTTCTGGGTGTAAATGAACTTCAAAGTGCGCATCTTCAGAAACGCTCAAACAACAGTTTCTGAAAAACGGCTCCAAATTTTTCAACTAAACTTTCTTTTTGGGACAATTTTTTACTCTTCTATAATATTCACAAAGTCATGTCATTAGGGGACCGAAAATTGACGAAATGTAGTTTGGACGGAGATAATTGACAGCTGTGAAGTGGATGGGGCAAAACCAAAAACCTAACTTAGATAAAAGAAATCAGAAAACTAATTCGTACAAGAAGGTATGTGCCATTCTATAGCAACACCAGTTTCATATTTCTACAGTTACAGTATCGCCTTTGTTTCTAATGGAGAAAATTCAGAAAACTGTTATCAGAATAATTTATATTCGTTATATAATTCTTTAGTCCTGGGACAATTTCTGCCGCATATACTTTAGGAAAGAATATATGTACACAGGCACACATAGTCTCAGAACATTTGTAATTATGTTTAGAAGCAAAATAATATTACAATGTAGAAACAGTATTCGATGTGGATAACTGAGGTCGCTACGTGAGCCTGCTAGCTTCATTTCTGAGTGTCACGGCCACCAAGGGAGTGTGTGCTGTCGTGCTGCGCTTTTTATTCGCTTTACATCTCTCGTAAAACAACTACTACTAAACAACTTAGTTCTAACAAAAAAGAATGGGAATAAATGTATATTGTACAGTCAAGACCCGCTTAGTGTGATTGGATATCGAGCCAACATTGTAATTTGGGTCACTTTAAAGACAGGGAGTCACTTGAAAGAGAAACAGGACAACGCAAATTTCAGTTTGTGCACAGTTCAATGTCTATAGTCAAACTTTCCTAATTCTAGCAACACTATTTACTACTCCCAGAAAATTCGTACTACAGAAACTGTAGCATCGCATGCATTCCGAGAACCGTATACGGCTCCCATTTATCCTTCGTGGCATCTGGCCCGCGCACAGCTGAGTTCCCGGAGTGGTCGCTTGTAGCGCTGGACACGATTCGTTTGCGGGCAAACAGGATGACACCGCCCAGTTAGCCAAAGCCGGAGGCAATGGAAAAAAATGCGCGCATCGCCCGATTCCAGTATTTGCCCGCGAAAGAGGAAAATTATCCTTTTATTTGCATAACCATTGTCAGAGTTTGCATTTCCTGTGGCCCCGTGGCTTTGCAAAAAATCAGTAGGCCGCTTCGGCCAGTCTCGGACTCATGAGTAGGAAAATCTGTTTCCGCCTCGTTGGTAATACACACTCTCTTCTTTTTTCATAGAGGATACAATTTCCCTGCTTTTACTCGTTCCTACGTTCAACTTCGCTTGTATGATATTTACAGGAAGTTTTGTTCGCTGTATTGCTAGCAGATTTCATGCAAAATAAGAGATGACGAGTGATTGATAAATTGTAGGTTTCTCATTCATCTTGCAGATTTCATCCGCAACAAATGTAGTACACGGTGGAACGTGTTCTGCTCAAAATATGACTGATGGCTTCTAATGCAAAGATGGCAGGCCCGCTGCACTTTAAACCAACGCGGGTTGCGTATGTTGAGGCGTAGCTGCCGAAAATATCGGCGGGCGCGACGGTTGTATGAGCCGTGCAAGCGAGTTGCGGTGAAAGACTTGAGGACATTTGCCATTGAAGTCCCTTTCACTTACATGCTATTTTTTTACATTCTTGGAAATAATACGCTATTTTGCAGCAAAGAGCATTATTATTATTATTATTATTATTATTATTATTATTATTATTATTATTATTATTATTATTATTATTATTATCATTGATATTACATTATCATTATTATTATTATTATTATTATTATTTTATTATTATTATTATTATTAGGTACCGCTAATTAACTGGAAAATCTTCACTACTTTTCATTGTTATATATCCAGCAAGAGATGTGTATCGAGTTTCACACATGTGCCTCATCGAAGCGCAATAATAGATCTTTCAAACTTTTATGCATGGGGTAGGAAATACCTAACATAACTGCTCTTTAAATAACAAAACACTTTAATAATAAGCTAATCCAGACGTTTAATAAATGTTAGTACTAAAAAGGATATTGAAAGTATCATTGAAACATTTGTTACACTATTAAACGTATATTATAAACGGTCATTTCCTTTAGCAAGAGTAAATCGATTGAACACTAAAATCTGCGTCATGATTTTACTGAAAAAATGAAGAGCGAAAAATTTTTATATCATGATACACATTTCAATGCACATTTTGAGTATTAGCATCTCTACGTTCCGTGTAGGCATAATGAAATATTTTATGGATAAAATAAGAGAGCCTTAAATGGTAATTGTGTAAATAAAAAACATTCGCACGTTTCCATGCACAATTAACATTTTTGTAGATTCAATGTCACCTCCAGAAATAAATCTTTCTTGTTAACGCCGGAAATGAGTAGCTGCGGCTGGCGGAAGCAAGGCCGGAGATCGTATATCACCACGCGAGAGCGGCCACACGCCAGAGCCATTTTCTCGCGAAAACAAAATTTACAAAGCTCCAGCAAATGTCTCGCAAAATTCTTCACCGAGATTGACTGAAAACTGTGGTTTACATATTGTTTTTAAAACCAAATATTCCTTGTTTACCTTGTATTGAAATCTACTAAAAAACTCAGAGCTGCTACAGCCTAACTTGTGATAATATGATAACAATAATAGTAATAAGAGTAATAATTCAATGAATTTAATTTTTTTCTATTTCACTATTTCCAAATGTACCTCATTCTTACACGAATTCTTCAATAAATTACATAAGGAACTTTAGACGAAAGAATCGTGAATCATACTCGTATATAACAATTTCAAACAATTAGTGAACATTATTGTGGAATTTATAAATTAACACTCATCTAGATTACCAGTTTCGAATATATGCATATATTGACTAAAAGACATGACCTTTCCGGGCATGTGAGAGATTTTTATTAATACGTAGATATTGATTCCAGGAAAGCTGGAGGAAAATTCCGAAATTAAACAGCATCAAATTTGGCTGCAGAGAGCCTAAAGGCTGAAAACTACATATTTTATATGTATATATAATTTGGTTGTGTTATTCCGTCTATTACATACTGCACGTACCAACTACGTTCTCATACTCAGTGTGTCACTATCCACCTGTCGTCTTCCCATAGAAAGACTAAGAAAGAGTAAGAAGAGAGTAAGGAAAGACTCCCAGTAAGTTTAATTTTTCACTACATATCGAGAGAAAGTTATGTAATGCTGCGCCAAAAAACAGCGAATTTTCAGCAGAAGTACTCTTATTCCAGGGTTCTAGTACCAACAAAGTGGATAAATCTAGTTGCTAAATTAAAAAAGAATTCTGGCATGTCGTGTAGCCACAATCCATATTTTGTGGGGCCTTGATTACCGACAAATAGAATGGCGGCAAAACATGTGTGTCCGTCTGTAAACAACGCTAGCGGCTTAATCGTTCAGCTGATTTTCTCCAAAATTATATTCCCCAATCATCTGACTGATGTGGGCTTCTTGAATTTGAAACCGGTATTTTAATTTTGAGAATTCTTTACAAAAAGCCCTGGGACATTTTCCAAAATTTCAAAAAAATGGTTTTGGATTAAATTTTTCATTGGATATTTTGAAGTAAGTTTAAGAGAATGGTGCATATCTCATGTTCGTAAAAACCCTATTTTTTCGAAAATTGTAAACGTTCAAAATTTTGAGACGTCTTTCTAAAATTACAATTATGAAGATTTTTTCCTTTAATGAAATTGTTCTTAATGATAAATTTTCGATAAGTCGTGTACAATATTTCGAAAATTAGTCTTTTCGCGTAATTTTCGTGAAAGTAGGGGAGAAAGTACGTGCTATTTTACATCATTATTTTGAACTATAGGTATGTGTACTATATTACTGCAGTATTCTAAATATTCTTGTATTAAAATATTTTATTTATTGCAGTGTTATACTAGAGTACTTTATTTTTTATTCTTGAGGAGTGTGTGTGACAAGATTTGGAAAATCATTTTGTACGGTTTCGTTCAGTAGCAATTTTGCTGCTGCAAGTGAATAGTTATCTAAATGATATCAATCGACCAAATGTCACTATAAAAACAGTATATAAAACCTACCAGTTATGTTATTCAAGTTTGTCTTGCTAGCAAGTGGAGACATGCTATTATGCTACTGTTGACTACTGGGTTACACCCTCGCATTATGATTTGTGACAATCTACATATTAGTGAACTTCTTCGGGTTAATTAATCACTTCAGAACTAAGACTAAATTTCTAACGCAATATTACCTACACACTTTCCCAAAATAACATTACTTACACTCAAAGTTAGAGGCGTGCTATTGAAACTGAAATAACCAAGTTTATGTATTTTGCAAACTTTGTTTTGTATGTACGGTGAGTTATTTGTCACTCTGACGTGTACTCACTATAAACTTGGAGGCGTGACTACAGGCGAACTCGCTTGTTGAGCGTGTAAACACATTACAACGTAAAAGATAACGCCCGTTCACGATAAGTTTCTTCTAAGCGTTCGCAAGTTAAAATCATGAAAGATCTTAGACAACAGGATTTGAGAATATGAATTACTGCCATCTTATGACTGCAATACAGTATGCTCATCGGATGTCGACAACAAATGATTGTACCTTTTAATCAATCCTGAAGGAATATGCCTCATTACATTATTTCCAAGTAGATCAAAGTGACATATTCACATCTATGAGAATTATTCGAAACTATTCGTTTACTGAACAACTGTGTGAATACTTCATGTATAAACGTGTCGTACATTCATGAATGCAAGGATATTTTTAATTTACTGTTTTTTCCTAACGAAATCCCAAAGTAATTATCAATTTGTCTAATTCGGTGACTTGTAATTTGTTTTTTGCTTGTTTATACCACTTATTTATATCAAATTTAATCAAATATCAATGAATTTACGCCATTATTAATAATTAGGATTTTTTAAACACAATATGTTCTGTTGTTTTCAGTATCTTATGTTTTGAAACAATCAGTAGAATTATTTAATATGTTCTCAGTAAATTATACTTCATAAAATTTTAATTATAGAAATAACTTGTTTTATATTTCAACATCGTGTACGTTCGGTGAAAATCCTTAGTTGCTGCTTTACGATATAGATATAATAAAGTATATGTGTGTAAACGGGATTCTGTTTTTATTAATGGTATCTCTCCTCAATGCGAGCTATTTTGTTTTTGACATATTTACTCTGTCTCCTTTCTGGAAGGCTTTGAATAGAAAATGCTGTAGAATGGAGGTGGTCGTGAGTCGTGATATCTGAGATTTCATTATTCAAAATGTGTACGTATGCTATCTTGCAGAGGTAGATTAGCATTTCCAATTCCATTGAGTAGCTCTTTTCGGAATTCATGGCCTCAAATTACTATCAATCCCAAACAATTAAATGGTTCTCTGCCAAAATTGCGTTTCAAGATCTTAATGTAGTTAATCTCCAAAAGTATAATATTCTTCCGAAAGCGCTTCTAACGGAGTGATGTCTGGTGCAGAGCTTGAATTCGTGAAAAGGTCATTATCGCAAATACTGTGCTCTCTTGTTGCTCTGTTTTCTTAGTTCCTTTTTTCCAGAGCTCACGAAGATCAGTGCAATTAATAGACTTTACATGTGTAGTAGAGGCTTACATACTAATTTACCTAAGATTATAATACAACTAATTTGGTTGAGAAAGATGTCTTCAACACCCTGAAAACTATCTAAATCACAAAATTTTTCCACGAGATTCAGCTTTAAACTCACTTTTTCCAGCATATTAGATGGATACATATTGTATAAGGCATATTAACTGAATGCATCTAAATATATAATTAACGCTCTTTGGTTTGCAGCACTCACAACGAGGTGAGATAAATGTGGGTAATTTTGAATGCAACTTGAAATTGCTCCGTATGTCCTACACGGGTTCTGTTGTAACGAATAAAGCGAAAATATTACTTGATACTACTTTCATTCATAAACTCTTTGAATTCTTTCATGTGGCACAGTAGGCCCAAGGTGTGTCTAGAAAACATTGTTCAGAAGCAGCTGTGCTCTGCCTCAGTCGGTAGTCGGTGTAATAATTTCGATGTGTCACATTCCATAGAGTCCTCCCGTACAGCAACACATCACGAGACTTTGGCGTATTGTTATAGGCAGCGCTAGCTCCATTTCCGTCCAGGCAATTCTCAGGAATTTGCTTTATTCAGAGGCAAATTTCAAGTCGTTTTTACTTTCTCATATACATACGTATATACATGCATTATACATGTATAGAAAAGCTATGTAATGCTGTGGAAAATCGATTTCTAGATTTCAACGAAAATACGTTTTGGAGTCTTCTGCTACCGAAAAGCGGTTCTTTCCAAAACTTTCGTCCGTCGTCCGTCCGTCCGTCCGTGAACACTGCTAGTGCCTAAACCATTCGTACGATCTTTTCCAAATTGAAGAAACCTCTGTATATCTGGCTCTAGTTGGAGCTTTGAGATTTTAAAAATCATTCTTTGATATTTGAGGGTACTATATATTAAGCCCCCCGATATTTTCAAAATTTTCTCAAAAACTGCTCCAAATTTTTTGATTAAATTTCTTGTAAGAATAGAGTAAAATACACTTACAAAGGTGGCATAGGTCTGATTTTCACGATTTACTCCGAATTTTCGAAAATTGCAAAAGTTTCAATTATGTTCGTCGTCTTCCTACAAGTACAAAATTTAAGATATAGATTTTTCATTCATATGAAATTTGTTGCACATAAATAGTTCTTCCATTAAGGTCATGTAAATGTTTTTGAAAGGTTTAGTAGTTTTCGTGCAAAAGAGCGTAAAATATTTGCAATTTTAAAAAGTTACAAAGAAAGATTTTTTCAAAAACGGCTCCCAATTTTTTCTTTGAATTTTTGGTAGAGTTAGTACCAAATGCATCCTCTCCGATGACATAAATTCCATATTGCTCTATTCCTTCGTTTTTCAAAAATTACAAAAATATAATTTTTTTGACTCGTCTCTCACGTCAGTAATACTTACTTTAGAGGAGATTTCTTCACAGTATTGTGTTTATGAGTACATGTGCTTTAAATAAGGTCAAATAAAGTTTCTCAAAACACAACAGTTTTCAGTAAATATAAACTCAAAATTACGCCATTTCAGAAATGCTTAAACGCCATTTTCTCAAAAATAGCTCCAAAATGTTTCGTCAATCTTTTGTTGGGCTAATTGTTTAATATGACGTAAAGTTCATTTTGATACTGTTTGTTGTTAAAAAAATACACAAATGCAATTTTTTACATATCTCTCACGACGTTATACGCACATTTCAAGGGATTTGTGTACATTATTGAGGATTTAATTACATTTACTATCATTATAGTCATATTAATATTTGAAATGGCAACGTAATATTATATTGTTGTGGAACTCGCAGCACATTTGAACTGAAATCCCTCCTAATTGATCTAATACAGGTATTTGCGAGGATTTCCAACAAGAAAAAGTATTTACTGCATCTGAGATTTCAACATGAACGCGTAGATTACTGCGTTCAAAACTTTTCTGATTTTCACTAGCGCGGTGGTTTAACATTTCGGCGACAAAAATATAGATATTGTAATGTTTTAGTGATGTTTAGCTTCATTTCTTCACAGAATGTCCACAATGGCAAGTTCTTTTACCTAGTGGACTAATAAATAATGCTATTCGACATCGCTTTTACCAATATTTTCTTTGTACTATGAGAACTCGCATTACATTTTTCAAACCTTCACTTCACCACCCGATCAATATTTTAATATATACCCTCTCTCTGCTTTCGATAATCATGCACGCCCTGTTCAAAAAATAACACAGAGCGACGGCGCCAAGCAGCTGTTGGGAGGCGCCAAGTGAGCGTTGCATTCTGGCGAAGGCTGCTAGGCGTCGCGACGCCCGTCGGCTCTGCTTCTTCCCTGCCCTCCCCTTTCTCTCCGATTAGAGCCGCTTGTCTGGCAGCAGATATGGACGTGGATACGGTCGGGCTAGCGCAAGTCCTTGGAGGACTGTTAGATCTGAGGGGGCCGGAAGGGAAAAGTGGTGGTGGTGAGGGAGGTGGTTTGTGGGGACACTGTGGCGATATAGTGAAAGACGGTTGTGACCAGAGTGAGGAAGTTAATGAGAACAAAAGATTGGCTTAAAAAATGCGGAAAAAGGCGGGAGGAGAAGTGGAGGCGGGGAGTGGAGAGAAGGCTATGGAATAAATGGGAAGGAAAATCAGGAAAAATGTTAAGGATAACTGAGGAAAAGAGTGGAGAGCAGAATGGTGAAAAACAGAGGGGGAAGGGGGGGCGTACTATCACCTGTGGTGGTAGCAGTTATTAGTGGTGGCGGAGGTAAAAGCAGCGACGGAGCGTTTGTGGTAGCAGACTCGTTGATTTCTTTAGCGACGGTGATGGCGCCAATAGCGGCCACGTCGTTGGCGCTGTTAGCGGCGGCGGCGACAACAACAGACGCGGCGGTAGCGACGACATCAGTGTTGGCGGCTGGGGCGGCGAAAGCAGCGTTGGCAACGATAACAGTAGCGACAGTGGCGACGGCGGGAGTGGTATGAGCGGCGGGGGCGGGGGTGGCAGCGGCGGTGGTAGTGGCGGTGGCAGCAGCGGTAGCGGCGGCGGTGGCGGCGGCGGCGGCGGCGGCGGCGGCAGCGGCGGTGGCAGCGGCGGTGGCAGCGGCGGTGGCAGCGGCGGTGGCAGCGGCGGTGGCAGCGGCAGTGGCAGCGGCGGTCAGCGGCGGTGGCAGCGGCGGTGGCAGCGGCGGTGGCAGCGGCGGTGGCAGCGGCGGTGGCGGCGGCGGTGGCGGCGGCAGGCGGTGGCAGCGGCGGTGGCAGCGGCGGTGGCAGCGGCGGTGGCAGCGGCGGTGGCAGGACGGCGGCGGCCGGATGCGGAGGAAGAGATGACTGCGGCGGCGGCTACGGCAGCAGAAGAGGCAGAGACGAAGGCGGTAACGGAGGCGGAGGGGAAGCGGTGACGGCGGAGACGGAGGCGATGGCGGAGGCGGACTCGGAGACGGAGGTGGAGGTAGTGGCGGTGGCGGTGGCGGTGGCGGTGGCGGTGGCGGTGGCGGTGGCGGTGGCGGCGGCGACGATGACAACAGTGGCGGCGTGCCGTCGAGGGAGGCGCGCGGGACAAGCGCGCGCCAGCCTATTTATACGCCCCGGCATCTCGTTCTGGCGACGCGCGATTGAAATCGTTAGATGTAGTTGGGCGTAACGGAAATAGCTCATTCTAACACACTGGTCGAAAAACGCATGGAAAATGCATTCGTTACAAATTGATGATGTTAATGAACTCCTGCTCCTGTTCCCTACAAATATTTGAATCAGACCAATCTTAATATACTTCACTTTGGACTATAAAGCCTCTGTTGTAAACTTATGACTTCTGACAGAACTGTTTTGCACACATTCATTTGTGAAGAGAATAAAAATATATTCGAACCAACAAATACGTGTGTATTCTTTAGCACTTAACAAAAACAGTATGTATTCATTTGCGTCGATTGAATAGAACACACCTTTTATATAGATGTATCTCAATTAATTAAGTAATTGACTGGTGAATAAACAAATTAATTCTAAACATTTTTACATAATTTATAAAACGTTTTATGAATATTGTTTTCTGCAAACGTTACTTATTGAAAATCATTAGCGTCAATAACTGATATATCTTTATAATGAGATAATAATTTTCGTTATTTCAGTTTTGAACATTAGTATTCAGTCTACAATTTTTCAATATCAATGTGTATTTATAAATTTTAAATGAGAATTCACATAATGGCTTGTATTAACAATAAGTTTAGTGCAGAAAATGGTTCTTTTGTTAAAAGCGTATCTATTAAATAAAGAAATACTTGTAACTTTCATCCCATCTATAAACAGTAAGCTTGGAAAAGAGGGTGATTTTTTACAATTTACAATCCGCCACTGTTACTGAACCTCATAAATGAGTCACTGACGCAGTCGCTGTCTACAATATTTGTTACGGTCATGCTCAAGTTTTTGAAAGTACAGTATACAAGAAAACAGAGAGGACTTGCACTCACGGTTTTCAGGGGGGCCGTGCCCTCTAATTTCAGAAGGGCGAATGTCATTACGTAATAAAACATTTTAACATTCTGTAAAGAGTTAAGACCTCATTTAATTTTTAACTGACAATTTGGATAATAGTGATACATTTGGGGAAGAGCCCTGCAATTCACTCGGAAATCCTACAAAGGGTTCAATAAAAATGTAATTTATTTAATAATTTTAATTGCGTTCTCGTTGGTGTATTATTTATTAACTAGTACAATACGTTTTGTGTAAATTAAAACCATTATTGGAAATGGGGTCCCGGAAATGCAATCCCCCTTCTCTTGTTTTAGGCTCCGCACAAAGATGTAAAGCGGCACACGCACGCGCCAGCACCACGCACACGCACTGCACACGCACGCCACGCGCACGCACACGCCAGCACACACACACACACACACACACACACACACACACACACACACTTCAGTGTGTGACCAATTAAAGGTGTGTTCTAGTAAGAAGCTATTTTTACTTTTAAAATGATTATATTTTACATAGAAAGGAATCTTCTTGATTCACTGGATTGAATACTTAAATATTCAATTCTGAACGAATAAGAGTAATTTATCTCTAAAAAATCCAACAATAAAAGTAGACTGGGCAATCTTTAAAATTCTTTAATACGATAATATTACTAAAATTTCTTAAATATTGAGAAAACGCTCTAATACTCTGAAGGATTTCTTGTGATATTAGTGACCGCCCGAGCGCTTTTGTAAGTCCGCCACCGAGCCTCCTAAAGGCGGGAAGCGCGCGGCCGTCACGCCAAGATGAACGTGCGGAGACTCGCCGCCACCTGGGCGGCGGGCCACGGCGAGCCGGGCCCCTAGGGGTATAAAGCGAGCCCCTCGCAGAGAGTCGACAGTCGAGATCCAGTCAGTGAGTGGGAACAGTGGCGGAGGTGCGCACACGGAGCAGCGGAGGCAGTGGCGGGAACCGACCGCCCTCTGCCTCTACGCCGTAGGAGACGGCGTGACGCCCGGCCTAAGGAGAGGTGCGGGCCGAGTGGCGGTGAACCGACCGCCCTCTGCATCTACGCCGTAGGAGACGGCGTGACGCCCGGCCTAAGGAGAGGCGCGGGCCGAGTGGCGGTGAACCGACCGCCCTCTGCATCTACGCCGTAGGAGACGGCGTGACGCCCGGCCTAGGGAAGGGCGCGGGCCGAGTGGCGGTGAACCGACCGCCCTCTGCATCTACGCCGTAGGAGACGGCGTGACGCCCGGCCTAAGGAGAGGCGCGGGCCCGGAGCCTGGTACATGGATCGACGCAGCGTCCCAAGACGGACACCAGCAGGAAGGGCGTACCAAAGGAACATGTTAACTAAGAGAATATGTTAACTAGAGAATTTGCCTTGTACATAAATGACAATAAAATGTTTTACAAACACAGTGTTTTGTGGATACCAAAAAGCAACTACATTGCACGATAATCGATATTAATTTACATCTACAGGATCATAAACAATGAAGTCACTCTAAGTTTGTATGTTATAGTACTAAGCAACTACATTGCACGATAATCACATAATATCAAGAAGCGGCTTCCATATTTTCACTATATTGTCCTCAATAAAATAAGATTATTCAAGTAAAAAAACAATATTTCCAGAGCTCTGCACCAAAGAAATGATATTTCTTTAGCAGTGCAGTCAATATGCACTCGATTCCCACGTCAATAAGTGCGAATGTTCTATGAAAATTTCCACCTATTTTTAAAGCATCTTACGGAAACTGCTGGCTTTACGGCTTGGACGCGCTTGGGAAGGAACACGCGATTGTGATTTCTCGCGGGAATGCCTCCGCTCGCTTTGGCAGAACCTCACAGTGAAACGAGATTCCACTCCACTCCCCAAATCAATTTCTCATGCGACTCGTTTCATTACGGAGGAGGCGGAGATGGGAAGTCGTACTTCGTCAAGAAAAAAGTATAATGGCCCAGTTAGAAAGGGGGTTACAAATTAAAACTGAAAGTTTCACTTTATTCACGACCTCTTCCCCATTTTCGATCCCTAACTCAATGTGCTTCGATAGTACTTTGTGAAATATTGGCGCAAAAACTAATGAAAGAAAAGGTTGTCTCATCTTTCGGTCGAAAGTGAAAATGTTGGATAGGTTTTCGCTGCATGAAGATGTCGAAAAGTTTCGACTTTTAGAAGAAGCGTGATTTCTTTATTCTTTGACAATGCGCGCCAAATTTACCATGCCCCTTCGAGTGCTGATGACAGAAAATCGATTCAAAACCGTGCACCGACTGCCATCTACCCTCTCTACGCGAGCCTGAAGGTTCATTCACAAAACTAAGTTGAACGATATCTGTCGAAAACTGGTTTAATGATTAGATGAAACTTCTAGTTTTAAATAATCGATTCAAGACAATTGGTTTTCTCGTAAAGTTAGTAAGTGATAAAAATATTTTAAACAAAAGGTGAATTTAGGAGCCAGAGCAATATAATAAATTGGAAGATACCATACGCTTGTGCAACCTAAAGCAAGAGAGGGTAACTACATTTCTGATCCCCTTTTTCCATTCACCTCTTTACTTACGTACGATCTTTATAGATAAGTAAATAAACACACATAGGAATAAAATTAGTGTAAACGATACAATTAATAAATATCATTGATACTACAGGTCCGTTTTAGAATTTTCAGGGGGTCTGTACCCACCTCTGAGCACGACTTGGGAAAACTAGATTGATAAATAAACGCATTTCTAATACATCTCAGCGATAAACACAATAGTCGTTAATATGTAGGCTAAAATTGCAATTAACAATAGCGTTAAATTTTATCCTAGAAAAAATAAAATAACTGGCGAGCGCAATTCTCACTTTTTGACAGTACCTATTTGTTGAGAGTCACACACATCGAAAAATTATTGTTATTTGTATGGTTAGCACACTGTAGTCGGTCACACTAATCTGCTTTAATTTCACAAATCCATTACCATTAATTTACATTATATTCAAGGCTGCCAGAATGCAAAATCACCAATCGATTAGCAACTGCAATTAAATGTGAAGCAACTCGTATCACAGCTGAACCTGCAGATCGATTCCGAACTCAAATTTACAAAACCAACTTAAATGATATTTTATAATGAAGACCCTCGAACAACCAACACGAAACCACGGTAACCGCTGTTCAATTAAGAATTCAAATCTACAAAATAATTTAAATGATATTTTACTCAAGACCCTCAAACAACGAACACGGCACCAACGGAACCGTGACAACTTCGTATCACTTTCTCGTTTAAACGCATCACTCCCAACTACCACCGCACACGAGCGAGACAGTGCTACGGAGGGAGCATACTCTTCAATACAATGTGGGTCATGCGTCGAAGTACGCGATTTCGCCACCCGGCGCGCACGTGCAGCTCGAGGTCACGTGCGACGCGTGAGCGACGGGCGACGGTCACGCCAGGGTAGGGGCGTCGGTCCAGCCGCCCCGTGCCGCACGGGGCACGGGCGAGGCCACTGGTGCTTCTTTCAAACGTCACACGGAGAGTCCGATTTGCCTTGTAGTTAGGGTGAGAAACTGACACTCGGAACAGTCATAATAAATATCAGATGATGTGAATTCCAATTGAAAACGAACATTAAGAAATAAAATACGAACAAAAAAACAAAATTATACTAATTAATAACCACGCTCGTCTCCACCTAGAAAGGTCATTTAGCACCAAATAATACAAGTTGCAGAACTTTTTTTTCTAATAAAATAAACATGCCTATCAATATTAGATTAGATTAAAAAACGAACACGTAAGATCTGATCTAAACAGCCTTGGTAAGGCGCCGCAAACAAAATAAGAACCAATGAATGCAATGTACGGAAAGGCCTGATGAGGAAAGAGTGGTAAAATCAATAATAATTTATAAACCTAATGAAATTCGAGAAATAGAACGACGATGTAAACATATGGATGGAGGAAGTCGGGTCAGGCTAGAAGACTATCCAAGAAGAAGAAAAGAAGAAGAAGGAAAAGGAGGAGAAGATGATGAAGATGATTTTGCAATTAATTTATATCATCTGTTGTGAAACAATAAAATATTAATGAACTAATGATATTTCATGGAATGAAAAATGGAAAAAAATGGGAAGGAAAAACTAAAATAATATAAGAAATACATTGAAGGTATTGTTGATTTATTTTGATATTTTAAATCGCCTTCCCTTTGAAATTAACTGAGCGTCTAATTTTTCACACACTGGAATTTTCCAGTGGTAACTTTTCTGCTAAAATATCTGGCCCCTTCCATTATTATTTCTAGAATGAAGCAATTGTCTGTTGAAAACAAACAAGCTTAAAAGAAAATATATTCTGTAATATATCTGTAACTAAGAATATTTGTGTGATGTAGTAGAAATATCTTTCAATCTTTAAATTGACCATTGACCATGACAAAACTAGTTTAAAAACGCGAATAAGTGGAAAGCATAACAAGTAATAATAAGGAATCAAAACAGGTGACTTTCAGGACGTAGATTGGTCTTTTTTGGTCTACGTGAGTTCCAAGCTCTTCCGAAAAGTTCAGTAGGGATATTAACTTTCACATTGTTGTTTTGATCTTCATTAAAACTATGCTTCTTTCTGTTATACCAAGCACAGTTTTCTGGTACTTACTAATTGAGTTGCCAATTCACGTTCATAAATTAAACTTGAAGACTAATTAGTAATAAATAATTCTCATAAAAGTGCTTCATGCATCCAGGATAGCTGTTTCTCAAATAACAAATACATAACCGAGCATAACACAAAAAGGATATTTCCTTGTTGTGTGGTCTGTGGAGTCTTGGCCATGTCATTCCGTTAAACATATACAACCATTAAAATAAACGAACGTCCTGCCCACAGTTAATAATAAAATTAAAACCATCGAGGCGCAACCCTAGATCATCTCAAAACTCAGCCGGAAAGTGTAAAACTCCCCTTAAACTAGACAAAAAATTCTCCCGCAAGTCAGCGAAATCGATTCAAACGTAGTGCACCGTGCCGGGGACGGGCAATTGAATCCCGGTGTTCTGCCTCGCTGATGAGCTCACTCCGGGCGGTGACGAGGATCGCGGCGCGGCCCGGCGTCTGGCGGGCCAAGGCGAACGCGGGGCGCGGGGCGGCAGTGACGATGCTTTCGAGGGCTGTCACGGGACATGTGCAGACCAGAGCACGCCGTCGGGCGTTCACGTCGAGAGTATCTTTTGTATTAATGAACATATACACAATGGATGGTTATACCAATCTTTAATTTTCATATCCAATGATATTATCAATATAATATATTTTCCTCTCACATATTCAGTTCCGTTGTCTAGACATCACCTTTTATAAAATGTGGAGACACTGAAAATAATCTTATGACAGCAAAACTGTATTGCCAAAGAGTGACACCGTTGCTACTAAAGAATGCTTCCGATTATTCTCATTTTCTCGTTAACACTTCAAGAGGCACGAACCTGGATACATGGAGAAAAAAGCAAATATATGCGTGGACGTGTGCTATCTGTACATAACTCTGACACAAGAAACCATGACACTGTAGCAGTAGCTACGTGACATTGGACAGGCATCACATACTAAACTTGCACTTCTTGGAAGTGACAGTGACAGCACGTCGACCGCGGCCGGCACAGATCACTCACCTATCGTGTAGGTGGCTCCGTCGATCTGGAAGGTCGCGCTCTTGCACTTCTTGAACATCCGCGCCTGGCGGGCGGCGGCGGAGGCGTCGACGGGCGCGCGGCCGGGGGCGGTGGCGGCGGCGGGGGGTTCCGTCGAAGACATGGCCCCGCCGTTGACGTTTTTCCCCGGGGACTCAAGGGCTTTCCGGCGAAGAGGCCGAAGGTCGCTGGCAGGCGACGATCGTCGGCGCCGCGGTAGGTGGCGGCGGAGGCGGTGGCGGTGGAGGCGGCGGTGGAGGCGGAGACGGCATCGCGTCCGCTCCGAGCGGCGTCCCCACGTGCTCTGGCGGGCCCGCCGCCCCTGTGACGTCAGCGGGCGGGAGCACGCGGGGGGCGCGGCTTGCGCCGTGGAAGGGAAAAAAATTGGGGCAAATGCACCGCCCTGGAGTCCCGCGGGACGAGACCAGGCCAGGCTTCTGCCGCCCCCGCCGCCTCCTCTTCCGACGCGCCGGTTGATGCTGACGTGCAGTTCTGAAGGGGCGTGTGCGTACGGAAATGATCCGTTCAGAGATAGGCACGGCGACTTCCTGTAATAACACCAGATGTTGACGGATAACATCTGTTTCTTTATACGTTTAATTTTCCTAATATACTTTGTGGTTTTGTTTATTTTTTGATATTTATTTAACGTTTCCTTTGGTTGTTTATTAAAAACCAAGAAAATAAACTCTCGAAACAAACTTTTTTTTCACAAGTGATAAGAAGGCAGGGGGCGGCGTGTTTCATCAATACTATTTGAGACGCAGACCTGGTACATCAGATTTATTTTTTATCATCTATTACCTTTCACTTGTATTATCTTTTCCTTCTATTGTTTCATTTATTCTTGCTTTTCCGATTGTTTGTTTGATTAACTATTGAATTCAAGAATTTCGCACATAAACTAAGGTAATGTCCAATTTAATGTGGTATGATTACGGATGCCTCATTAAGGTACATCTCGCGCCTGAAGTATGTCAGGAAATATGTACATGTGTAAGGAAGCGATGTGTCTAAACACAGACGTTAACGAAAAGAAGAAAAACCTCAAAGGAGTTACATCAGGTTATTATTGCCGTTGTAATTACCATCAGCTCCGCAAACGATATCAAGGACCTATGATCTATTTCAATGTTACTTCAAACTTGTGACATCCCTCTATTTAATAGTTAGCCGATTCACACAATCTCTTCTCTTTCAACACGTCTATTGGCATACCGTTCATTAACACGTCATGAACGCATCATCATGAACGGACATCACTTTAAATTAGTTCTTAATGTATGTACTCACTTGTATTTAGATATTAAGAGATATAACCTTTTAGTGTCTTCAAATATCATCATCGATCCTTTATTACAAATCGTAATTACTGAACAAGATTCGTAGACAAATATTTAATATTTTGATTTTTTTTTTGTTTGCCGTAGTCAATAACCTCTGCCACAAGGCACTTCCCTTTTTCGTCGAAAGCCCACACTACAGTACTGAGGAGGTAAGGGAAATAAACGCTGCGTTGACATTTCGCGTGACGGGATAACCACTCTTCATCGCCAACTTCATCTCAAGAGTTTTTACAGTAGCGTATGTTGCATAGGCACTACCAACAAGAGCAGCTATTCTGTATTAATAACGAAAGTTCGTTGACTTTTATTTTAAAATCAGAAACAAACTCTCCACACATAACAAGTGAAATAACATTCCTCTAATTCAAATTAAACTTTTATAATGAAGTCAAGAAAGAGCAACCGCCTTCTGCAAAGTTGGTGTCTTAAATTTTTGTGGTAATTTTTTTTCGTGAAACAGTTTCGATTTTTATTTTAAAGCAAAATATTGTTGACGTGCAGAGTTTATTCTGGCAGGAACGAACATCTTGACAATTCAGACACATCAGGATACATGCACGTGTTATCATTTGAAAGAACATAGCAAGTCTCGCGGGTTGAGCCTTTCGCTGGAGCATGGCGTCGCAACTATTTAAACGTCATTTTAATGAGTAAGAGTACATGTTACAATTCATCAAATAAGCTCTCGAATTACCGGACGTTGCGGGGAGTAATTGATTGTGAGAAGTGACGGAGGTTTCTTTCCCGACAGGAAAACTTTCAACATTCATTCGTTAAATAAATTCAGATTCAACTCCTTCGCAATGTGAGACTCGGATTCGTGACCTTCCTGCTGAGCACTCGAAAAATATTCACGTCTGTTACAAAACTCTATTAGAAAGTTTTACGGAGAGAAATATGCATTAACCTAAATGATGAGAAGCAATAGGCCGCTTAAAGTTTGAGTTTGTGAATGTGTGCGTGGTTAATCGCAATGAACATATTCGAATGCAAATTATGGGTCTGGCAATATTCCTAATTGACGAGAATCAGAACTTTGGCGGAAAACGTTCACTCTGATACCTCCCTGTGACCCCCGCCTCGCTGTTCCTTGTTCGTGCTCTGATCGGTAGTTTTCCGTGGTTTCTCGAATCAACTGAAGGCGAATGCCACAGCAGCTCAAAGAAACAGACTATGGACAGCCCACGATCTTTCCTTCCCCTTTCTAGTCTTATCCTCATACCTTAATTACACGCACTCTACACTTACTGGCACTACACTACCAAACATCGGGTGCTTAAAGCTTGTCACGACAAGGGCGGTGCCCTGCTGGTGTGAGATACCTTGTTGGGCAAAATTCCGCTAGTCGACGCGCAGGTCGGAGCCGGATCTCACCAGCCCGCGGGGGATCACTGCTACATCCAAAGGAAAACATGCACACACATACGGGACTTACGACCTTAGCAGTTGACGCGCCTGGAAACACCAAATAATCAAACAACCAATGAATTCTCGAATTCAAAAATGGAAAGCAAGTGGGTAAGAGTCACTCTAAGAAGCAGAAGTGACACTCAGGAAGTACGTCAGCAGCCAGATATTTTTTTAATGTTGCAGTGACGTCAGGAAAAATTTTCTTTTTTACTTCTGGACTTTTTGTTTGCTCATGGAAGATAAGCTATTTTAGTATCATATTTCTCTCAAAGACATTCATGTGGTTCCTGTCGTTGGAGGAAAAAACTCGAATCGAATGCACTGTATTGGCATCTCACGGGACGGAACCGCTAGTTTCCGTCAACTCTTTCTACAATGCAGAAAAGTGATTGATATTTCATTTTGTGATATTCCATGTTTCAAATTTTAGGTACACCAAAGTTTGAGTTAGCAAACGATAAGTTTAAGTGCATATGTTAAAGTTTGCAAGTACAGGGTAAAAACAAGAATGTTTCACAAACACATATTCCATAAACATATAAATATGATGACTTATTCAACAGTTGAAATTCAAAGAAGGAATGAATTTGACCGTTTCTGTACTTGTAATCAAAACCCAATGTAAATGTACTTGTTAACCCAAACCAATGGGTTTTAACAATACTTGTTTCAATGAATTACGTAAGTTTATCTTGATATCAGAGGAAGTCTATCCCAAATCGTTACTATGTGCCCATCGTCTAAGGTCTCACACGGGCTATATAAAAAAAAGACTTTTATAAGTTGGCACTAAGTTGAAACTTACATACATGACGACGAGAAGTCGGTTTCTATTCATAATTGAAGACTTGAAATAAAAGAGGATGTAAGTGCCATTTCTGTTAAATTTACGTTTTAATAAGCATAATTATGAATAAATAGAGCCCTATAAAATAAATAAGAACCAAAGTTCAGACGCAGTCCTTGAAATGGAAAGAGTTGAGTGTGCCAATAGTTTAACGTGCATATAAACTCATTTTTATTCAAAGTATGAAAATAGCACTTACATCCTTTTTTATGTCAAGGCTTCAACTAAGAACGCAATACGCGCAAATCATCGAAGACTAGCGCAACCGATGGAGACGTTCACTTCAGTCACGTCTCTGCCAAATGCACTAATATATATATTAATGTCAGCGACAAACTAGTCGTGTTAAAACAGTATGTACTTTCTCGCCCGTATTTTCATGAAATTTACGCAAAAAGTACTCACATTTTCGAAAAATTGTACATGACTTCATTTCAAAATCTATTTTTAAGGAACAGATTTAATTGAGGCAAACAATCTCTATCTTTAATATTTTAGTTGGAGGAAGACTCCGAAAACAAATCAGGGTTTTCAACGAACATGAAACCTGCACCATTCTGTTAAACGTTCTTCAAACTACTCAATAACAAAGTTTAATCAAAAACAATGGAGCCATTTTTTTAAAGTTTTCAAAAATGTACAAGAGGCTTCACGTAAAGAATCCTCCAGAATTTAAATATCGGTTTCAAGTGCAACGGGCCGTGACATCAGCCACTTTCATTGAGGAATATGAATTTTGAAGAAAATCGGCTGAATGTTTTAGGACGGGCGGACGGGCACATCACCACTAAGACCCTATCTTTCATATTACACTCTTCATACAATCCTTCTCATCATTGTTTGTATACCAACGCAGCAGTCTCGGTGGTTGCGATTCATTAAAAAAGTTAAAATTTGGTTACAAAACAAATACTCCCAATAAACAAACTAAGTCAACGAATCGAACACTAACAATTAATCATTTTCCTTTCCACCATTTGACAAATTACTAACAACCGTTTTTAGATCACACTGCACAATAAAACTCTTTTAATATTGTTAAATCTATGTGATTTTAAGAATTATTATTTCTTGTAAATATTGAGGTAATTCTTCAGTAAAAACGAATGCAAATGTAATACGAAAAGGAGACTCCCTCTACCGTCAGCGCCCACTCAGACATTTTTGCTGTCGTTTGTGAGACCGCACGCTTTAGAAGCTCTCATGTTTATTCAGTATCCGGAAGTGATGTGGCGAGAGAGATGATGAAAGACGACTAAGGTAGAACTACCTGAAATTTAGTAACACTAAGTCTTCCTTTTTATTGACTCTATATTCACTGTTTTATGTATTTCTTCTTCAAGAACCGAAACATATTTAAAAATATATTTTTATCATTCTATGTATCCGTTAGAAGGTATTTCTGCTGTTTAAAAAGGAGAACTAATGTTCATACGGATCGACGATCATCATCACTGACTACACATTTCAGCCAGTTTATGCTCCTCTTCCCGGTAGTGTGTCTGCTACATTGTTTATGTAGATGGTGTGACACAAAAATGCATGTATTAAGATCGTACGGCATGAGAAACAATTGTCTGAATCAGTATATTTTGTCAAACCCAAATTGACGATGTGTTGACATACGCCTTAAGCGGTGTCCGACAAACTTGTTGAAATATATTAAATAACATATCGTTAATATTATCATTGCTATGTTTACGAGTTCATGATTTTACAATGTAATAATTTCAAATATGCCGTTTATTTAAACTCATAACAAAAAATATGATTTGAAGATTTTTAATAATTTCAAACATTTAGATTAGAAAGTGACTTCCTCTCTCATTAACATAAAACGATATAATTTTCATCTAGCAAAACCGGTTTTCCGTTTTTGTTGTTGTTGAGCAGAGGTTTATGAAGTTGTTATCCTTAGGCATGAACATCCCTTAACAGCAATACATAAGCAGAAGTACCTAAAGATAATTAACAAGACTACACAACGAAATAATAAACGCATGTATTGATATATGTTATCGATGCCACATCGAGAAATGTTCATTTATTTAATCGTATTGTACATTCATATTAAATTAGACACGTTTATAAAAAACGAAACATCTGTCAAATGGAGGGAGGTTGCAACTAATGGATACATAATCAATAGAGAAATTGACTTAAAAAGCACACATTAACACCTGCAGTTTTACATTAAATATACAAACTGAAATCTCTGTTACAAAACTGAAAAAGAAGAAAAATAGTACAAAAATATTACATTTCACAGTGATATTTTCCTTTGAATATCATCATTGTTCAATATCCATAAATGTGAAAATCAAAGATGCTTTTGGAGCAGAGACATTAATTTTGAACAATATTCACGAAAAGGCAGTAAATCGGAGAATGATTCATACGTTTAGAATTTAAAGTAAGTGAACGAAAAAGTAGTGGCCAAGGTCTGAAATGACAGGTTTTTGGCAAGCATCTAGGTCGTACATCAAATGGTCACACATTCCTCCAGTGAAGGTAGATACAAAATGGCTCAGCAATGTATCAACGTTACAGGTTGTAGGGCAATGTATCTCAATATTTTAGATCTGTTAAATCGAAAAACTTGATGTGCTTAATAGTACAAACGAGAACGCTATGTAAATTTAGGAGGAAAGGTATATAACGTACTAATTTAAAATAATGTTGGTATTTCTTAAAAATAAAAAAATATTGACTGGGTCTGAGTAACTGATATCAACGCAACTTACGTTGAAAACACAAAGCAAGTGGTAGCTAAGATGCCTAGTTTTCAAATGTTGCTAACCACGCTTTGTTTTTAAACTTTCATTCATCATTCAACTATTTGCAGTTAGAATGTTGGGAAGAGAATTTGGTGATGAAGAAATTAAGCGCATATGGTACTTCTTCCTCATACGTCATACATACTTTTTACTGTTCTTTGACTAAATAAATCAAATCAAACTCTAAATCAAACATTTACCAACTTTGAACACATTCGTTTTTTGCATATAAAAATAGTATAGTCCAATTGCGAAAAACCTAAAACTTGTATATTATAAAGGATTTTCCCTAGTACTGTAGTATATTTTTAGCGGTTATTTGGGAACAGAAGTTGAAAACAAAATGAAATGCGGACCCTACTTTTCATGACATTTTTCTCATACAAACCTTTTATGCCGAAAGATCTATGAAGAGTTGATATTACTACAGAAACGTCGAACCTTGAGGTAACCTTGCTTGTAGGCAACAAATCCTTACCTTGAGGTAAGCATTGTTTGCAGTTTAAAAAGAAGCCGTCAATTTATCAAAAATTCAATTCTCCAGGTTTACTAAAGCTTTTGACATCTCTTGCAAGAGATGTGGCATAACCCCTAGATAACAGTGAAGAAAATGCGAAGACACAATTTGTTGTCAATATTATTAGCCACAATACCATGCTGAACATGTATTTACTTAGCTGTCCGAGAGACGCCACGTCCTAGACACCGGTGCCAGCGTTTTTGTTGCTAATATACGCCCTTCCTCAGAGCGAAATCCTCATTTTGCCCTGAGGAAGGTTGCAGAATAGCGGCAAAAACGTTGTCATGTGTGCCTTTAACGCAGCTTCTCCGGACCTACAAATAAGTACTGACCGTCGCGGACCGCTACCATTCTGATATACTAAACACTGATCATAACAACTTTCTGGCATTAAGACTGAGGTATATAGCATGCTCATGTAATTCTCATGACATGAGGGTTCTGCCAATTTAAAGGTCTTCAAAATTTGAATTTGTATACGATGTGTCCATTTTAATAACAATTTGTTTTAATTTGCTATATTTTGTATGTCAGTAAGAGATAATTTCTCTTACAGATTGCAAAACTTACTTTTAAAACATATTACAATTCCATCAGTTTGTTTAAAAATGAGAACAGCAGCAGTTGAAGTTCATCACAGGCGACTTTAATTCTTTAACACAAGAGAGAATTTTTTAAAAAATATGTGTAACTTTCTTACGCATCGTGTTTTATTTTATGAAATAATATTACTTAGCTGAGTTTTTAATGTGAATAAAAAAATTAGCCATTTTCAAGCAACGAAACTTGTAAATTTATGGGAGATGCCCTAATTTCACGCCATTTTGTAGTTTAAACAGAGGTTGCCCTTCGAAACTGCAGAGAGCGTCGGAGAGCAAATACTTAAATAAGGATGAAGCTTAGTGGCATTATATTGTTTATCTTAAAATCCTGAAAACCGCAGTTGCCGGTAACCAATTTTGAAAGTCAAGATTATTTTCAATACCTTGTGCGTACGCACTGAAACGTTTTAATACTCACCAACTCTGCGCGCTGCGCGAAAAGCTATTCACAATAGAAAACATATTAATCTCGACTAGCCAGTTTCTGATGCTTCTGAAATTACCTTAGAGGCAAAAATGTCGAAAGACCTAGACCGGTTTAGGAGGCTCAAAGCATCAACTGATGTCACTGAATTGCCTCTGATCGGGAGGTCATCGGTTGTAGTCCCGGTAATGACCGGATTTTCGACACCAGCTAGATAACTAGGACGAATTCAGCCGCTGCCTCGAAGAGAATTCAAGCGCCCGACTGCTCTGATCGGTCGTTTTTCGTAGTTTCACCAATCAACACCAGGCGAATGCCGGCGCAATAGCCTAACAAATAGGCCTCGAACTGCCCGGGATATTTCCTCCCTTTTCCTTGTCGTATCCTTTCTCCTTACACACATATTTACACTTATATACTTTACACTATCACACGTGTGGAGGGATGAGTAGGGATCTTAGAGTTTGTCCCAGCCAGGAGAGGAAAACCCGGCAAGCCTACGTGTAGGCTTGCACCAGCCAGAGGGGGAAGGTCACCACCACCACTTTCCGTAACAAAATATGCACTACACTTACGATACTAATTAACATATCGTTCGAAAGCATAAAATAATTTTCAGTCGCCATCTGGAGGAGAATTTTAGTGGCCGGATGCTCTGATTGGTAATTTTCCGTGATTTCTCCGATTAACACCAGGCGAATATCGAAGCAGTACCCTAACAAACGGGCCACGGACCGCGCGCAATCCTTGTCCTATCCTCCCTTTCATACACACACACTTACACTACCACGCATGCCGGGAGACCGGTCGGGAGCTTAGAGCTTGTCCCGACTAGGGTGGTGCCCCGCTGGTGTGAGAGTCCTGGTTAGGGGGAACCCTGCTAGCCGACGGTAGATCGGTGCCGGATCTCGCCATCCAGCGGGAGAAGATAACCGCTATCTCCAGAGGAAAAAATATGCACTACACTTAAGGGACTAATAACCTACGCTGTTGACGCGCCCGGAATCATTAATCAACCAGTCAACGAACCAACCATAAAACAATTAATCAATCTAAAAGTTAGAGAAACGGTGCGCATAGAACGGCGCCGATTCCAAGGGCAGCAAGACGATGTGCTGCGGCGAGCTGTTTCCTTCCATCGTAAGGGTTACTGTTACGTAACTGTGAACTACGTCCCGCAACAGTGTTTTCTCCCGTAAACGCCCCTCTTCATGGGTATTTCCAATAATTTTAGCTGCCGCTGGTTTCCACTTACCCCACGTTACCGTCCGTTCTCACTCTTGACGATTGTCAAATAAAACACTTATAGTTCCAACAAAAAAGAAAATATCCTGTTCTACAGTTTTGGATGAGTAATCAATCTGCAAACAGTTACCTGCACCGCGTTTGCTGATATCTTGTTCTGTACTCTAGAAATACCGATTAATTGTAGTTAATACCGTTTCAAAGGTTTCGCTAATCTTCCAATTAAAGATACTACTAATTGGGTATTTAAACAAATATTTCACTTTAAATATCACGATCTAATCGTAATGCATCCATATCTTTCGAACTCTTAGCTAGCCTCTCCCAAAACAAACTTGTACAACCTCCATTACTCAATTTTTATATCTTTTACGAGTTATACACTCGTATCAAGTTCTGTTTTCATTTCACAACAGTGATAACGACAGGGTGAATAAAAGAGCTGGGAGGTTTACTTCGTTGGGGCGTAAGGGAACAGATTTCTTCTGACTCACAGCAGCTACGCAAGGGCATCTTTCTGTCCTTTTCGGAGTTAAGAAGCGAGATAATAAGTTCGAGAGTGAAGCCAAGCGCATGTCAGCGCTTGCAGTAAGAGAGTCATCCCGTGACACTATTGACGCAAGTGGTCGTCTTCCTATGTCTGTAGAGAAACATTCAGTCCCCTTTGAAATGTCGGACTCAATTCACTGCAAGAGATGACGGCATATTGTCACTCAGGGCCACATGGCGTCCGCACGAGGAACGAGATTTGCGCCGCCTTCGATCGATTGATCGGCTAATCCAGACGCAACAACGGCTAAGGAAATTACTCCCGTAAATCTAGTGAATGTTTCTTCGGGAAGTGGCGGTGAAAGAAGTGTAGCGGAATGGGATTCCCAATAGAAAATGGTGTACTGTACATTTTGCTGTTAACCTATAATCAAGTAATCATAGCTGGTGGCGAAGATGTTGCAAATTATATGTTTCGCAAATAAAAGAGGAGTGTGAAAGATGGGGTCTCACCATAACCCTAAAAAACGGAATATATGATAGCAGGAGATTAAGAATATGGGGATCTGGACGTCGCTACAGGGAAAGTTAAACAAAGGAAACCTTTAAGTACCTCGGAGTTACCCTCTCCTCGAAGGGAAGAAGCTTTGAATTACATTTCCAACAAGATAGAACAGGGAAGGAGGGTGATAAGACAGTTAAACTCTATTCTCTGGGGCAAAAGCATCACAAAATGGAAGAAAGCTCATATCTTGGAGGTAAATGGAGGTAAGAGAGAGGAGACTGGGAAGATCGTAAGATGTGGAAATTGAGAAGCGGCGTCAGCCTTTAAAAAACTCTCAGCATATGGCGCAGGTGGCGGTGATCTTCCCCCGCTGGATTGCGAGATCCGGCACCGACCTACCGTCAGGTAATGGGGTTTCCCACAATCAGGAATCTCTCACCACCGAGGCATCCTCCCAGCCGGAAACAAATCTAACCTTCCGACCGGTCTCCCGCCATATGTGGTAGGGTAATGCTATGCGTGAAGTATGCTGTAGCGTATGCGTAAGGTATACTGTGTAAGGTAAGGAAAGGACAAGGAAAAAGAAGGAAATGTCACGCGCGTTCCGTGGCACGTTTGTTAGGGTACGGTTCCGGCATTCGCCTGGTGTTGATTGGTGAAACCACGAAAAACGACCGATCAGGGCTCTGGTCGTAGAAACCACGGGAAACTACCGGCCAAAGCATCCGAGTGCTAGAATACTGCCCCAAAACTCGACCCAGCTATCTATTTGGTGCCCAAAATCTTGCCACCGTCGGGTCTCGACCCTACGCCCTCCCGGTCAAAGCGATTGCAGTAACATCACATGATGCCCTGAGTTACCTCTCCTGATACTGTCTTCGGCGGTTGCTGACATGAGCGCCCTATATCACTTCGCTGGAACTAAAGAGACGTTACTCACGAAAGGACCCAGTCTGACAAAAAAAATCGCAAAACAAATTAACGCCACGTCGGACAAAGATATTACAATAGATAGTGTCGAAGCCATTTACAAGGGATACTATTGCTAACAAATAAAATGGCAAATTGAGCGCATAGGCTTATTCTGCTATTTTGCTGTCAGTAGTAGCCAAGCAGTAGCTGGCAATGCGTTCCGTTCTAAGAGTAATCTCTCTATAAGTAGCTGACATATTACGTATTAAAATCAAAACAACTCAAATGAGAGTAAAGAATAATTAATAAGAAACAGTAGACTTTTTTAATTTATAGAAGTTAGTTTGAATTAATTAAACCGCTTATAAAAACATATTTTGAACGGAGTGTCTTACTCATACATAAACACGGGCATACATTTTGTTTAATCCCTCTTTTTCATTTATTTAAAATTATTTTTGGATCCTACCTTTCACTTATACATCCAATGATTTCATTTGCAGAGAATAAGTCGGTACGACACCCGTGAGGAACGTTATTCTCGTATACTCCACAAGAATATTCTTTGAACTGCCTTTATTCATAACAAATTTGTCATAGTCCAACGATAACTTTAAGCCTGGCTGGCCTGCTGAGTTACATAGCAAGTATGCTGCCCACTACGGATGGTCATCACTTCAGGTCTGATCCTGTACATGGACGACGTCCTTGAGAAAAGGGTAGTGTTCTCCGGGGATTCTCCTACTTGTTCTGTCCCTCTTCCGCCTCACCCCCGCCCTCGCCGCCCCCCCCCGAATAAACTCACCTCCGTTCACACCGCCGACATCATTTCCACGGCCACTGCCACCTCCGCCGCTACCAATGACACCACTTCCATTGCCTCAGCCATCTCCGCCATCACAAATGACCACCGGTTCCATTGCCACTGCCATCTCTGTCACCCCCAATGGAACCACTTCCATTGCCACTGCCGTATCCGTCACCACCACCAATGGCACTACTAGCACTGTCACTGCCGTCCCCGCCACCACACCAACCAACTGCCACTGCCGTCCCGCCACCACCACCAATGGCACCACTGCCACTGCCACCCGCGCCGCTGGCGAAACCGCCGCGTAAGGCACTGTGGGCGTAGGCCGAGAAGAGGACCCTTGAAGGCGCCTGGAGATCGATAGGCAGGAAGCTAAGGGGCCGACTATCCGCGCTAAAGTGGATAACCCAGCGGTATCCGAGATAATGTATTCGGAAAAGAGAGACGGGAGGGAGGACGGGTGAGTGGGAAGCGGAGAAGGAAGGAACTTCGGTAAGCCCTTTAACGCTGTCACACACAGTTTCCATATGCATTATCATTGGGCGATATAATGGATGCAGCCTTCGTCTTGAAAGAGCTTTAAAAGTTTCGATATTAAGGGTATGAAATTCAAGAGTAAAGTGTAAACACTACATTTAATTAATGTTTTTTTTATAAAATTTAACCACCATTTAAAATATATGAATCTTAGAAGTTTTTAAATTGATTTTCTCCAAATAATCCTTTTGACATTTTAAGAAAAAGAATTTCAAGAATGTTATTAAAGTAGACTATTTTGTGTATGTTAATATATTTCACAAAATACCATTTTTAAAAACTATTTTAAACAATACGTTAGAGACAAAAATAAAGATAAAAATTTGATACATTTATGTATTTTTACATATTTTATGAAATTTCTTCCTAATAACAGAGTTTAACAATAATTTAAAGAATTATTGAATTATTGATTGAACCGCATTTCCTCTCAATTTACAAAGGAAATGTATGATTTCTTTAAATCACATTCACAAACTTAACATGGCAGTGGAGACATGACATGAATTTCCTTTTTAGTTTATCACTTAAAAAGATCTGAGGGCGTGTAAAAAAACTATAAAACCTAGAAAGAAATAATTATATTGACTTTAAGGTAAATACAAGTCACTTCATTCACAAAATGCTAATTCGAGTAGGTTATTTCTGATTTAAAATTAAATATTATTACTTCTCATATCCTTCTAGTTACTTGGCATTATACTGATGAGTTAATGCGTGAATTCTCTCGCTGCATTCGAATATTCTATCGTTCAATGAGAATTTTACAAAAAAAAAAAAATCGTCCTGTAATATTGACGGCATCTAAATTATTTTGTGGGGATAATTTACTATTAGATTCAATTAAGATCTACAGTCTTGAAGACAGTGAATTCTTACTACGTCACTTTGAACATTCAGTGAAATTATTGTAATTTATGAAAGTAAGAATATAATTTTACATAGTTTAACTCAATGAAATGTTGTCAAGTCAACCATTAAATATGAAGGTAAAATGTCATTGGAATTTAGTACAATATGTTGATTTATTTAAGTACTTGATACACCATCACTAACTACACGGGTTGAGCCGTTCCGTCTTCAAGAATGTTTTTCCATCATCTAATCGGGTCGCGCTTACTTGTTTTCTCGTTAGGTTCATAGTTACAGAAGGACTTCTCCATTAGATCTCCCGGTATTCTCATTAAATAGTCACGCCATTTCTTTCAAAGTATTGATTTTTCTTTTAGGGTGAATATCTTTAATATATCTCCGATATCTGAATATTTGTGATCGTCTAATATGGCGCCACTGATGAGATTTCTTAGACCATGAACAAGCTATTCTAGTTTCCTAACCCAGTTATCTATTCTATTGAGGGTCCAATTTTCACATTCGTAAGTTATCGTTAGTACTATAATTGTTTTCAATAAATTTCAATTGGATATCTTTAGGAGATTATTGGTTCAAATTCTTTCGGATTTAGCGGATTTTTAAATTTTTATTTCATGACGAAAAATTATTCAAGTTATTAAAAATGTTTCTCTAATTTGGAAAGCATTTTACTCTCTGTCCACACATAAAACCTCAATCTCAAATACTTATCATCGTCTTAAAAACTTAGAACAACGTTGCTTCTTATTAATATGCTACAATATTACCAAGATATTTGTAATGCATCTTAAACACTTTAGAATGCAAACCAAACATCAGATATAGAGTATGATTTTTAGTTTGAGTTTGACAAATACTGATTTATCTCATTAGTACTCAGTAGACTACTCATATCCATCGCTCTTTAATTTAAATTACTATATGAAAACACATTTGACGCTTCAAACAACCCACAAAAAGTATCTTAATATTTAATCAGAAGTTCTCATCGTAAATTTAAGTGAAACATCGGTATTAATCAATTAACATTTACAAACTCATATAAACAAACCTCAATGAATAATCACTAAGTACACAACACATCCTTTCACACGCTCGCATTCTCGAGTACAAAATACATAACATGCTGAATCATATATCGGATTACGTGCGCTTGTGACAACGTCCAAAACGTTTTCACATTCGTATGCAGCCGCAAATGTAGCAGTAATAATGGAAGATACACGATTATTACTCCTGTTGCGGTCGCAGCAACGATGGTTCTATTTGCGGTGGCACTTCTACATATTCAAAACTCTCGGCAGCGTACCGTAACGAGAGGCAATAACGAATTCCTGCATTGTGCAAATTTTACATCCTGTACTTACAAATGCGACTCGGACCTGTAAAAGAATGCAAAAGCATCAAATGCTAATAAAGGAGCGCATAAAAACAATGTCGTTAGGAAAATAGTATATTGACACTTGTTTAAAGCGCCCATTAGGAACTCCAATTTTCAATTGATGTATCAACAATGTTAAATCTTAAAAACCAGTGGCATAAAAAAATAACTTTTCCTCTAAATCCAAAGCCGATTTGCATTACTAACTCTAGACATCTTGTAAAAAGGAACTTCAGTCATCTCATTAGTTACACGAAAAGTTTTCAAATAATACTATTATTTCCTAATAGAGTTTAGGTTATTCATTCAAGCAATATGATTTCCGATTTACGGCATAAATATTCAGTCAAATATTTCCATTTTAATAAATCTACTTGGAAAGTAATGAGAGAATGCGACCAATTTTCGTTCATTCCATATTATTTCCCTTTAATTCAATCTCATTCACTTCCACTCAACCCACCGCATTAAATTTCATTTCAGTCCATTTTAATTCAATTCCATTTGCCCTCCCTTGCGTCCGCACGCAAGGTAAAACCAACAGCCGAGAACGATACTCGCCCGCCCCGGCGCGAAATTAATTCGGCAACCGGCTGCTAAGCGCGATCCTGCCCCCTCCCCCGGCCTCAGCTCACGGAACCGTCACATCACGTCGCCTGGCTGCCGCATCCACGTCGCACGGCGCAGCCAATCAGGGACCGCGTACTGAGGCCGGCACGCTGCGAAACGTCTCCGCGAGACTGCAGTCTCCTCTGGTCGCGGCGGGCGATGTCGGAGCAGCCGGGTTTATTTCCATTTAGATGGCTGATTTGGAGCGCGTTCACTTTCACGGACGCTGTCGTTTCGGAAGACAGGATAGCAACTCGCGACCCCTGCGACACGCGTTACAGTCCCAAAGAGCAGAGGACAGTCCGAAAGATAGCGCTACAAATGTGGCTTCTTTGAAAACTTTTTAAACCGTTTAAATACATAGTTTCATAACCCACCAAATGAAATCTTTAAGTCTGCCCTGCTGACAACGGATCAGGCGGACAGTACAATGCTCAGAATGCGTAAAAGGGAGTTTTCAATTTGACAGAACATTTCAACTTGAAAAAAATAATCTGCAACCAAATATAACAAAGGAACGTTATCCTAAATATATTTTCTAACCTCCTTGACTTCCTTCTCTATTAATTGTTACATATTGATTAATAAATTAAAAAAGAAATTAGCAGAATTAAAAAAGTGAATAATTCTTAATTCTATTATTTTCAATTTTTTTAACATGAATTGCTCCAAATGTTTTGGATCAATTTTTCTTCGAGAGAGCAGATTACCCTTATAAAAACTGTGCGGGTACCATTTTCGTTAAAATCTCTGAAATTTTGAAAATCTTTTGAAAATTGGCCTGATAGTTCAAAAATTTAAAACTTTCTGTGTTTCCAACCATTACAATATTTAAAAAAAGTTTTTCTTCCGAATGAGGTGGCTCAGGTCATTAACTGATGTAACTGTAGTGTCACTGACATGAAGGTTCTAGGTTTCGAGTCCCGACGTGAGCATGATTTTCGACTCTACCTACACAGCTAGGTCGAATTCAGCCACTGTCTGAAGGAGAAATCTAGCGGCTGGTTGCTCTGATCGGTAGTTTTCCGTGTTTTTCCCACTCAACAATAGGCAAATGCCGGAATACTATCCTAACAAATGAGCCACGGACGGTGAGATCTTCCTTCCTATTCCTTCTTAAATGCTTGTCTTTTACTTACATTTTACACATGCACTACTATTGTACACATACACTACAGTGTATGTACACTCCTGTAGTGTATGTACACTACCACACATGAGCGGAAGATGATCACCGCCGCTTGAAAATTGGAAAATGTTCGTAGTAGTGAGCTATTCAACTCAGAATCGGTCAACCGATATTATCCCGTCTGAACGTGTTCGAGATCAAAAATGTCGAAAAAAGGGCCGGTCCATGTTACGATACTGCAATGTCAATACAAATAAGATACTTTCTAAATATTAAGTAAGGTAAAATAAATAACGCTATAATATCCACGAGTAAAATGAACAAGCACCACGTTCTGCATATTTGGCGCAAAGAGGAAGACTTCATTTCTAATTTTTCAAAGTTTGTGCTTGAAATGACCTCTCTCTACGCATTGACCTCTTCTGGTATCCTTAGTCTATACATGGATGCTTTCCTATCATATGTAATTGAATTAAATTTACACTGTAGGTGCAACCCATTTCGCAAAATTAGTTATCAGTAATTCCCGCCCGCTGGTCAGAAGATTTCACAGACTGGTGAATGTGTCACTGCCAAAAGTAGATAAGGGACGTGGATTTCATTATAAGAGTGCCTTACAACGTACCGGGAGATCTGGAACTCGTTTATTGATTCATTTATGCATTATCCGAAATTTTGAAGAAGGATGTGTCGAGAGTTATGGTGAATAAACGTTACATGTTCTTAGAAAGTTATCTGTGATCACTTTTTTATGAAAATAAAATAAACATCTATATTCAATGCTATGAAGAACGTGAAGGTCTTGTGTTTAAAAATAATTGAGAGTAATTTGACATTTCGCATTTAACAACATTGGATTTTAAAAAACCCTAACTTATCAAACTTTCAAATTGAAACACACTAAAATTTGAGAAATAATAAAAATAAAATTAGGAGAATGAATTTGCTTACGTGTTGTTGTACAATTTCAACTCGCATCTAGATACTCTCGTAATAAAAAAATAATGACTCCTTAAAGTCATCTCGCATTTGTATTCAAATTTGTATGAATATATATCACTGTAAAACCAGCTTCTAGGTAAAGGTCATGAGAGCATGCGAGATTCCGAGCAAACAATACTGCATACATAACATACTTTAAAATAATCTCGCATGGAACCAAGTACTACAAACAAGAAAAAACAATAGGATCCGCAAATGGGAGAGGTAAGGATAGTACAGAGTATAGGCTACGCCCCAAATGACAGGGACAGGATTATGATAATGGCTACCTATCGACCGTGCTGCGATTTGCTCGTTATTCTGAAATGAGCTCTGTTGACTCGTCAAACACTTGCAACGTGTCAGGGACCTTCTACTACGAATGGAGCGCGAATAGAGGTTTACAATTCAGCACGGACGAAACTTTACAAACGAAATGACTGTAATTTCTCAATGGTAGTGCATTAACCATCAACTTAATAATGTGTAGAAAAGAATTAACCCATAACTTCAATAAAAAATAATGATAAAGGCATTATAACGTACAGTTCTGCATATTTACACGAAACTTAATATATTTCTGTCAGTCTTTAAATTTTGAAAAAAAAAAATCTAGTTCCTTTTTGACCAAGAGGTTAATAAAATGATCTCAAAAATAATTAATTTAATATAAAAAGACATACGTTACTAAACTCTTTTTGTTCTCTCTTCTCTCAAATACATATATAAGTTTGCATTTTTACTCAATCTTTCCCTCCTTCGGGAAGTGGTCAGAAAGAAAAGCAGCAAATGTTAGGGAGAACACACGAAATGGTGCGAAAAACATGAAGCTGACGAATCAAACCTAATTTCAAAGTATCATGATTTTTTGTGCTTTACCTTCCTTATTTAGAAGAAAAATGTCAAAAAATTGTTATTCACCAGAATGTTATACAACCAGAGGCTATGAAAAGACATGGGAACTCTTTAAAACGGTTGCAGTATGCAACAGGAAAAAATTCACGTACTCCATTTAAGTACAGAAGCTGAATTCGCTTTGAACATTTAAAACATTGCAATAACACGCATATTCTATTCCTTTCCTCACTTCAAAGGTTTACTTCAAAAGATTTTATATTCGACTACTTTCATCTCATAATTCCGAGCAGTACCTTAGAATTCAGACAAGATTTTAAAATGTACTTACTTTTAATGCGTTTTCAATCTCATTTGAATTATTCGAAATAATACGAGATTCATTTCTCCTAAGAAAATGTAAAATATCCGCCGCGTGGATTTAAATAAAAAAAATCATTCGGAGCCCTGTACTCTTCGGGACTAATTGGATGACCTCGATTTCACATATGTACAAACAACACTTCCATGGCATCTTATTCCTCAGGTTTCCTTCCTCTTCTCTTGAAATTCTGTCAGATACGCAGGTTATTAGGTCAATGTGTTCCGTCATCCCGATAATATCCATAATTATGTGGCTCTCTTATGAAGCGATCTTTCAAGAACTGTATATAAATGGCGGTACTGTCAAAATGACTTCAAAGAACAACTTTTAGCAACCAAGGGTGATAAAAAGTTTTTGGTTTTGTATACAATTCTATCTATTGTCTTCTACGGTCGCATGTAATTTCAAGATAAAGGATTTTCTTCAATTTCCAAAATACACAAGATATCATTGTCATTCACCATTTTTCGTGAAGGCTCGCCACGTAATGACTTCTATCGAGAAACAAACAGAAAACTAATAACATATGTCTTAAATTCAATTGCTTCCACTGAATAAAAGCTTAAATGATAAAACTTCAAATCCGTTTTTATTACGAAGTTATAAAGAAATTAATATTTAATTTTCACAGCATATTACTTATTCATTTTATATTGGTAACACAGTTTTATTGATCTGATCTTTGAGAAAGGTCTACTTTATATTAAAAAAGTACATAATGACCAATCTGAGGAATGTATTGTTGTAAAATGTAGTGTGTGAGTTTGAGTTCCGTTTTTTTATTTTATAGTGACCGTACCAATCGACCACACTGCAAATTGAAAATTTAAGAATTTCGATGTCTGAAAAAATATATCTTGTACCGAAGGATACTTTTTATACAAGTGTTGTGAAGTGAAGCTTTCGGATATCTTGAGAATTCGGATATCTTGATTAAAGACTTTTTCTTCTTAATTGCTATTACAATAAACAAATTTGTTTCTTTTATTTCTAGTTTTTCTATTTTAATTGTCTCGTTTAAACATTAAATGCTTTGTTTAATTTATTCCAATGTCCAACAAAATCATACTTTACAATTTTATCTGAATGAATCCATTGTAAAATTATGAAGTTTGAAAGAATTGGTGAACAGAACGTTTTAAATTCATTTCTTGAAATATGTTTTGATACGTCTGTAAGGTAGCACAACAGTATTACGAAAATGATGTGTAAGAAAATTTTAACGCAATGAAAAAATAATCACAAGTGAGCATTTCCAACGCTGTTTATGACACATTCGTGATTATATGAATTAGGAATGCTCCGTATAAGTACTTACCGTAACATCAGGTGAATAATGTTTCTTGGAAACAAAATAATTTTCTATATGACTTAGGGTTTGGAAAATTATTTATTTTACACGTTCTTCATAGGCCACACTTATAAGCATCCTTAGACCATCAAATTTGACAAGTCAAATTTCAAAACTCTGTCATTCTGATTTTGATGTCAACCCTTAAAATGGCTGTAGGATTTAGTCAGTCAACACATGTGAGATAGCGCAAAACATATTTCCGACTTGCTGCGAGAGTGTTTCAATGACGCTGATCGAAAAGAAGGTAAATATGATATCATTAGTTTATGTTGAAACAGGATGACATTGCTGTAGAATACCACCGAACACACTCCAAAAATAATTTTCTGAGGTACACCTTAATACGTTTGGTGAAACTTTCTCATTAAACTGGCCATTCACAGTGCTGCGAAAAGCTGGAATAAATCGTTCGAAAATTGCTCCAAGCGGTAACTGAGAAGTTTGTCGTATTTTTCAAAATACGATTTCTAGAAATTATGGAAAATACACACAAAATGGTACTAATGTCGAATTTATCTGATATGTTCGTTCGCTTACTATAAAGTTTTACGAACGTAAAAGGACACCTTAAATCACAAAGCCTACAGTAGCAGGCTTTCTGGGAATAAATAATGATAAATAAATAAGGTTTTCATTTGATATTAAAAGAAATAAGAATCTTCCACGTAGTTCGTTGACCCCACATGCTTCACATTGCCAACTGTAGGCTCTCGACGGGCAACAGTTCACTCGCTCCCTTGTTTGTGTAATAAAGACCATTCCGGCGCTCCAAGTATGCGCTCTTGTTTTCCGCTGCTGAATTTCTTTCACCCGTTTGTTTTTTAATTTTTTTTCTTCGCGCGATAAGAATTCTTTCTGCAGTTTTTGTTCCCTTCTATTGCTAGTCGAGAATGTTTACGAAAGTTTCCTCTGCGTCACTTACATAAAAAGAGGCGGAAAACATTTTCCCAATATTAGGAAAGTAATCACTTTAACTTACCAAAACGAAAAATATCGCCAACGAAATTGCTGTTAAGGTCGTGGACTTACCTGAAACAAAAAAAATTGTACAGCGTATTAAGAATCTGTAAAAAATAAGTTTGAATTTTTTTTAAGAAAATAAAGGAATAGTTTTTCAGCTACATCACACGCATTCTTTCAGTTTCATACGCATGCCCTCATTTAAATGATTTGGAATTGTGTGTTTGAAAACCAATGAGATTTTACAATCAATGAAAATCAATACAAAAAACTGAAAAAGACATATTACATATTATTAAGGTAATAAGTAGTAAAATTAGGGTACTTTATAACCATTTACCCTTTCAGTAACTTTCCATATTTCTCTTTCTGACACTGTCTCCTTTGTTTTCGCCACCGCATGTAACAAGATATTGAGAATTCCATCGTAATTGTTAGTTATTTCTTATGACTCCCAAAAACAAATGGAAGGATAAAAACAAAAATCCAAATTCAATGTCTAGAATACGTCTGTTAAGTTCATATTAAGATCAAAATTTCGGAAACAAATATTTAATCGTTTCGATTTACATTTCAAACATTCCAATATATTAAGTATATATCTCTTCCTTATTTCTTATGTTCCATTTCAACAAAAATACCTTTATTGACAAGTAGAAATTAAGCGCCGGTCACAGTAGGCTCTACTTTGGCTGAAATTGTGGTGGGCCGACGGCGGACAGACAAAACCAAATGAAACATCTTCGTCCAACAGCCGCTGTTTTTGAATGCTGTCGGACGAAGTCGTTCAGGATTACTTTGACCATTTTCGATTACTAGCACGTGCAGTCCTAATCAGACATCGGACAAAACGTCCGACGTAGGCCAACTAAAATTTGGAACAAAATCGTCTCCACTGAGATAGAAAAAAGAAATTTCAAATAGAAACAGATCAAGTTCATTAATTTTATCTTTCGACTTCGTTCATTTCATGAATGGGATCATGGGCTAAGCAAATTATATTCGAATACTACAAATATTTGTCACATGTTCTAGTGGTCGTGAGTGGTTGTTTAGGGGAAAATAAATAGAATTCACTGATGCTGATGGGATTAATTAACACATTTAGCAGGTTTATCTCACCACAATATCAGATATGTCCCTCCTTTTATAATAGCAATGGAGACCCCTGATAATGGGTAAAAAGTATTTAAATAGTGAGGACATAATTAAAAACTAAGAATATGTTACCACAACGCGCCTTGAAGAAAACAAACGAATATTCTCACAAATAAATTTGCTGAGGCCTATTCATTATTCAGCTTGTCAGATTTCAGCAAAAATAATAATAAGCGCATATCTATCACTATTATGTATATACTCACCATTCAACAGATAATATTACTAATTCAGATTTATGCGATTTTTAGTTATACCTAGCAAATAAATGCTTATTTCAGCAGCGTAAACTATTCACAACTCATAGATAATTGAGACGTCTTTGAGGAGTCGCTTCGTAGGACGGTTGCTTGCATTTCTCGTCATACTGCGACTAATGCAAACACTAATGGCCTTTCCCCTGACGAAGGTCGTAGTATGACGGCTGAAACTTTTGCAACTGCCCTAGAGTGCGATGTCTCACGGACTGACACGAATCTATTGACTCTGTCCGGCGAGTTACGTTTCTTATTTATCCGCAAATTAATGATTATCGTGATGATCAAAATAAACTAACCCCACTGATGATTATTGGCAAAATAAAATAAGGGCCACGATGTAGGAATGAAAGTAGTAACAAAATGCAACTCCTGATCATGGCAAAAGGAAACGAATTAACTATCTTCTGAATACAGAGAGAATTAAAATAAGAGTGAAGAGTGAGTTCACAAATAATAGCGTAAATTTGCATGAAGAAGATACTGATGATCTTGAAAACTGAAATAATGAATTTAACTTGCTAAATATTTAAGAAACTTAACTTAATATTCATTAATATCATGTAATAGTATTGAGGTAACTTGTGTCTTCAAGGATTTAAGTGCCCCTCAACACACCCACACACTCAAACATAAACACATACACAGAATGCACAACACCCGAGACAGACATTCGACGGTGAGGAAGATTAGCAGACTCCCAGGTGCCGCTACCTCCCGTTATATTTGCACGCTCATGAGCGTGGCACTAATTCACGACTTAGAGACTCGGCACTTTCCGCCGAAGCCTCGTAATTCTCGCGTCCGAAAGCAGGGACTTGGGGTAATGAAAAGCTCCAACGCAAACTACCCTCAGTCCGTGCCTCTCGCGCTTAGCGGCCACAACGCAATTTACGACCACCATGAAGTGCTTGCGGTGCGGTTTCTTACTCCGACAATTCCAACGGCCGGAACTTAAAGCAATATTTAGACACTAAGTTTATTCTCCAGTCCGCAATTAGTTCCCTCAGACTGTGCTCGTAACTTCTGAGGAATTTTTGTTCTTTATTGAACCCTTCCTGATGCCATTATGAGGTATTGTACTTCCTTGGTATAAAAGATGCCAGCATGTTCTTAATGGCTATTAAGAAATGCATTCTGAAGGGCGTTATCGGTTTCAGAATGAGATGATTTGTTGTTAAGATAAATGATGGGGTTGATAATGGCGTATGAAACTAGGTGAGAAGCGTACCAGTGAATTATTTAGGGAAGGGTTTTTGTGTTACTCCTATTGAATGTTTTCAGTTATACGATGCAATTTCTTTTATGAGTGTGCACAGAAGCAAGGCGTTAAAAGTTTTAATATCCTACAGCATCTAGAACTGAATACGCGAAAGAAGTTTGGAATTCTGTTGCTTTAAATAGCTAAATAATTCCATCTTACACCCAAGATCAACACACCGTTTATTGTATAAAACAAGTTCAGATCTTTTGAACGTCATGAATGAGTTTCTTGGTTGTTTTAAATCAATATTTAGAGTGCGTTGTGCCTAAAGCCTGCACGAAAGTGATAGAAATCAGACATAATGATTGAAAAATCATGGTGAATACGACGAAAACCAAATTTGAAACACTTTGTGTTCAAGTTGTAAAATTTTGTGAGAACTGTTAGAAGACAGTTCCGAGATTTAGCTAAATAAATGAAAAATTAGTGATGCTACAGAATAGAACAGAAATTCTCGGACTAGTTAGTTTGTTATTTTCTGAGATGTGGGCTAGCTTTGGGGTTTTGCCTCACTACTCACACCCAGCTATCATCTATGGTCACCCAAACTAAATTTTTTAACATTTGTTCAATTTTCCAGTCCTCGCAGTGCGAAATTAGAACTTTCACAGAAAACTTTGTATTGAAGAAACATCATTGGAAATCATTGAATCACTTTTACTAAAAATTCAATAATGAATACAAATCGCTGGAAATATAAATATTATCGCGTGAGAAATACTATTAAAAATATGAGATTTCTAATTTTTGAAAAAACGGAAGTCCTCAGAAAATACCGTTTATATTATCCGTTCGAGAACAATTAGCATAATCCCTACCAAAACTTTAAAGAAACAATTGCAGCCATTTTTGAAAAATTCTTATTTTTGACATTTTATATTGCACATGTTCACTCAATATTGCACGAAAACTCCAAATTACTCAAACAAATTACCTTAATGAAAGAACTAATTTTGGAAATAAATATGATTTGGGGGAAATCTCTAACTTCAATTTAGTAGTTATAGGAAGACTCCGAAAAGCTTCCAAACTTCTGCAATTTTCAAAAATTCACAGTTAACAGTGAGAATAGGACCTGTGACATTTTTATAAGAATATTTTACTTTATTCTTACAAAAAATGTAAAGAAAAAACTTAGAATCTTTCGAAAATTAGAAAATTTTGAAAATGCTCCCAAATTTTAAACAATGTTTTTTCAAAATCTCAGAGCTTTGAGCCGGGCCAGATCTCTTGGAGAATATTCATTTTGGGGAAAATCTTAGTAATGGTTTACGCGCTAGTGTTGTTCTTAGACAGATTGACAGACGGACGGACGGACGTTTAACAAAACGTTTTCTCGTATAAAAGACCAACAATTACTAAAATACGACTACATAACGTGTTAGAGAAAGTAATTTTCTAAATACTGGATAACATTAGTCCACTTTTCTGTATCAGGGCCCCACAATACGAGTTATTCAGTCGAGAAATTGCCGTGTTGTGGCACCATTATTTGACTTGCCGTGTATTACTCCGCCTATATGTAGTACCTACAAGAACAATTACTAAAATCGGACTACATAACGTGTTAGGAAAGTAATTTGCTAAGTATTGGAGCACGATTACTTCACTTTTTCTGCATCTGGGCCCCACAATACGAGTTATTCTGTAAAAAAATTGCCGTTTTTGTCGCAGCATTACATAACTTTCCGTTTATTACTCTGCTTATACGTACGTATACGAGAAAGTAATATATTCACATCTACACGGAAATTGTATTAAGATATTACAAGAACATTTCCCAGTAGTTTAACTCATATTATTCAGCATTAAAATATTTGTACGCATTTGTATAAAAACCAAAACAAATGTTAATCATATCTTTTTCAATCAGATACCAACATTCCAAAATTCCTTTAAAAATTAGGTTAAGGAATACTCAGAAAATCAAAACCTCCAAAAAATACTCAAATATTTGACACAACGAATAAAATAGCGGAATCCTTTTGAAACAAACATCCGAGCGCACACCACACAATCCACCTTATCCCAACAACATGACATTCCACTTCACGCAGCCACAAAGCGATTATGGTTACTGATCGCGCGCATGATGTATGGATCAACGCCGATGATTACACGGGCTTGTGTTTACTGCGTTTTGCGGTTCCCGGAGCGTGCGGGACTGACCAGTCGGGAAGGAGTGGCGAAGGGAAAGTGGTAGGGTAGAGGACGAAGAGAAGGGAAGGAGGCAGAGGGTGAGGGAGGGAGGGAGGGGGAAGGGTGGAAGGGAAAGGGGGATGGGGAGAGGGAGGGAGGGAGAGGGCGAAAGGAAGGGAGGGAGAGAGGGGCGAGCGAGGAAAACCCCTCGTTAGTACCCCCTGCAATTCGGAGACATGTTCTCCTCGTGGCGCGCTCGTGGTGGCCTTGTATATCGACGGCGATAATGTGTGACACGAGGGCTGCCTCCCGCCGCACGCGACGGAGACGGAGACGGCCTGAGTGTCTTCTGTTTCGCTCTAATGGTCAATAAGGTCGATGGCCACTCCCCCTCCAAGGGCTAAACTGGTGCAGGGGAAGGAACCTGCTCTCTGATGTGTAACCTTGTGGAGGTTACACCTCATGATGGTGAACTTATGTTGAGTATTCTAGTTTCCGCTATAGTTATTAACGTCGTGTAGCCGATATAGAGGAAATAATGGATGTAGTTGATTGAAAACTGAGGCAATTACAGAGGTTTATATCCAATCGAGTTCGTATTGTCTACGTGGTATTCAATACTTCTTGTAATGTCACACTCACATATCACATTCACATAATCACACATTTAGAAAAATCTTATATATGAAAAAACGTTTTATTAACAATGCTATTGACTGTCTGTGATTGGTTTCTGTTAATCAGTTACAACTTAATTATAGACGACACTTTTTGAAATTAAATTAACAGTTCAAAAACATAATTTATTTCACAGAGTCTTGAAAATACACCACGTTTCGGAGGCCTATAATGTCTCCATCATCAGGTAAATAATGTATAGCTAAAAATTTTTAAATAAAAAACAACAATTAAAAACTAAATGAATCAAAATAGTAAAATATTAAACATGAAGAAAATATATTAATTATGTAAATAGAGCATAGTTATACATGAATTCAAATTCAGATGAGGCATAATGTTCATAAATTACATTTTTGTTACATAGGATAATGTAAATAACCATCACGTAATTAATTTGTCATTAAAACAATAATTGATCAACGTATTGAGTTTTCATTGATAAAATATTATAATTAGGACTCCAAGGATTAGTGGAGTACCTTCTATTCAGAAACTATATCTGTCAACTTCAATACCTAAACTGAACGTTAAGTGTTGGAGAGGGAAGTTACGAAGGGAGGAGAGAAGGTGGCAAAAAGGGATGGAAGGAAATTGTAAAGGGATAAAGTGAAAGGTAATTAATGGAAACATTGTTTGATTCAATATAAAATACTATCGTATTCATTAAAGAAGTTATTACATTCGACCATTGAATTCAGTGTCATCAGAGGCATTCATCTATGAGTTTTCGTTACACTTCTGTACACTCAATATTTTATGAAGTTTGAAATCATTGGTATTATTTAGGATGTGTTTTTGATCAAAATGCGATGCACTTTATCATGAGTATTTAAGATTTAAAAACGATTTCCCGTATTAGTTTGAGTGTAAAAATATCGCGATTATTCTCTCTAAAACTGAATACTAGAACCCATTTAGAAATATTTGTAATATTTTAATTAATAGTGTAATATCGTTTAACACATTAATATATAACAATGGAACATCTAATATGGAAAATGTAATATTTTTACATTAAATACAAATACTGATCGAGGAACTCAAGATTTTTGTGTATAAATGACCGATATTCAATATTTTCTGTTTAAATGAAAACGCATATATAATGTTAGTTACATCAGTTTAATTTATCATAATTGTAAAAAAAAGTAGTTTTACCTAAATCTATGTTTCAAGAGAAAACAAGGGCAGCGTTTGTGGCAAATAACACCATAACATTTAGAGGTCGTAAACCGGGTATTCTGCGAAGTAGCTCAGTAGTTCATCTTTTAAATAAACGTGTTTATTTTAGGCTGCTTAATATTTTCTACAGCTCATAAACATTCCGTCTGCGTGCAAAATATTTTCAAGCAGAATATTAGGTGTTGAATGTTCAAAACAAGAAAACTAGCAGAAATATTCCGTAAATAAACAGAGCAGATTGCAAAGTCGTTTTGAAACGCAATATCGGTCGATGACACAGCCTATAGAGGTCAAGGCAATATAATATTCGGAGACTGGTTTACACGGCGAGATGCTGAAAATGGATAAGAAATTTATGGTGAGGATACTACTTCCTGAAGAAAGATGAAGAGGAGACTAAGGAAGGGCAAAAGGAAGTCCCAGATGAGGGGAGGTGATGAAGTATGCAGATGGAGGATGAAGACGTTGAAAGTTATGAAAGTGGTCTTAGTGAAAGTTATGACGTTTGATCTGCAGATTGGAGAAATATGTAAATGTGGTAGTGGTGGTGGAGATGGAAGGTATGGCGAGAGAGAAGTGTGTCCAGTATAGCCGGGGTGGATAACCCCAAAAACAGTGCAACAAATTATAATAAATTTCTTCGATAAAAGTAAATAATGACTTCGCAAGTAATTCTGGGAAAATTCCCCGACAAAAGTGTCTTTTGAATAGACATTAATATTTTTTCACAAAAAAAAAATTTCTGTGCAAGCAATGTCATTCGAATGAAGTACAGAGTGCGGTTTGTGCCTGGGGACACCTACTTGATAGGATGCACAGTATGATAATTTTTATTTAATTTCGTAAATTTCACAATTAATGTTTATTTGTAACTTATTATAATACTTTAATTCATAAATTTAAAAACAATTTAGTTTTATTTGTTTTAATTTTGCCAGAGCAGAATTTGATATGAAATATTGCAGATGGTAATTCCATTATTGTCCCAACTTTTTACTAATTATTCATGAATGCAAATAAATTTAATATCTGATATCTACTGAAATATTTGCTATCAATACTTCGTAACTTTATTAGTTGCAATAAGTGAATTTAAATGCTCAAAGACCAACGGTTTTAATGGTTTATGCAAAACAAATCGGCCAAAATCTTTTGGAAAAACCTTGTAAAAATTGTTTCAAATAAATTAGGAGGTGAATTAAGAGAAAAAATGCACATTGTGCTTAACTGACAAGCAACAAAAAAAAAAGAGTAAAACCAAAAGATACAAAGAATGAACTGTCGGGACAAAACTAGAGTAGAAAGAGAGGAAGAGAGAATAAACAAAAGCAATCGAGTGAAAAGGAAGTGTAACCTTTAGGTGAATGTTAACAAGACATGCAGTAATATGGAAATAAAATGGAGAAGAATGGATGAGTAAAGTAAATGGTACATCATGTATGTATGTATTCATGTAAATACTTTGGTACAACAACGAGGTAAGGCCAACCAGCAGTGTCCCAGCCTTGCGGCCATGGGTTGAGGGGGGGGTTAGCACATAGCGATCGCTACGCCTTATCTCAGGTCTTCTCAACCCGAGAAGAGAGGTTTCTCTTCGTTACCCAGCAACGGATACTGGTACATTGCAAAAAAAGAGCACAGTTCATTTTCGCCCCGATCGGGAATCGAAGAAACGAGGACTTACAAATGGAAAGTCATACAGAAGGGAAATAGATCTAGACGAAATGTAACATTCTAAAAATCTAAAAATTCGCAATTGGTGAGTCGCAGTCTAAAGGTTTTCTCGATTAGCGATCCAAACAAAATACACAACGAATAACAGGTTTATCCATTTGAAGAGTATTTCTACGAGAGATACGTAGGAAGAGAAAGTGGAATTTCTCATATGTTGTTGTGACAATATAAACAACGAGAATTTAGAAACGGTGGTAATTCGAAAATTTAATCACTGGAAAAAGGAAGCGTTCATCACAAAGAGGAAGTGATGAAGAAAGATTACATACAAAGAAAGTTTGGAAAGTTAGAGACCAAAGGAAAAAGATGAAAATGCATTTACTGCGGTGAAAGAAAATAGTAACGCTACAGTAACAGGGGCATTGTAACGTTTAGAATAGCAACTGTTGAATTGTGCTGACGCGAGGTTGGAATATAAGTAGTGAAACTGTCATTTTTGTAATCGATGCATTTTATTTGAAGCTGCATAAAGAAATTAAATTCTTGAGTGAAGGGTCTGAATGATAGCGTTACGAACGATTTGAAACGAGGAGAGGGAATGAAATAACGAGAAAATTTGTCACAAATACTCTTTAATCCATTCCATAAGGGTGTAAATTTTAAACTGGATCTAAAAGAAAAAATCAGTCACTGCTTCCCAAGAACATGGTTAAGTTGTGAGTGAGAGTAGAATGCGATCGAGGAGGGGCTTCAGTGGGAATTAGGGGAAGAACCGCGGAGGCGACATAATTTGCGGTTGGCAGCTGCGGTGACGATCGACACCGGAGGAACAACTGGTGAACAGGAAGTGGTGTTGGAGACGACGGCGTTGATTACAATAACGGCGGTGATAGCGATCTGGGTAGCGACATCACTAAGGCGAATGCACTTGAGCAGACTCGATTCGAAGGATTGCCGTTTTCAACACCACCACAGGTTTGGAAGTGCGTTGTGGAAAGGTAGGTCTGTCCCCATACATAGGGAACCTTTAAATTCCTTCCATTCCTAACCAATTTGGTGCATTTTATGCTCTAAAAATCTTTAAATGTGCATTTAAAATTATGCAATTATGGACCTTAAAATTCTGAAATATGCACTTAAATATGAAATTAAAATTAAAAATATTTCATTTCCTTTAAAATACTTTATTGATAAAATTCAGAAGAAGAATGCTTGGAATATTATGTTTTTTTAATGTAAACATAATATAATCTACCCTACTTCGCGAGAGAAAAATAGAATAAAAATATATCGATCTTAGGGAAGTACATTGAATGTATTGTTGTATTCTTGTGCCTGGTTTAAAAATACGTTATCGAGAAATATCCTACATTTGCTCAAGTATTTTTCATCTACAGAAAATAAAATACGCAAAATGTAACGAACTTTTTCGAATGAATGAACGCTCACAAATAAATATGTTTTATGAAAAAATTAAACTTTTATATATAAGTCTCTGTTTTAATGAAATTTGCAAAATAGGTGTCTTTATTTACACGAATATGCACCAACAGGTAAACTCGGTAAACTCTAACATATTAATTTGTATAGCATCATATTCTGATCAAATGTCAAGAAATTTGGAAAACCCGGTAAAAATATGCAAAACCATAGAAATCCGCAGTCTAGTGATGAGCATGGTGGGTTGGTGGCAGTGAGAGGCTGATTGATTGATGTTTGTGGCCACGTAAACTGCTATAATCGTTAGTTTAGTGTTTTCGTGCGGGGTGGCAGCGTTACTTTCCCGCGGAATGGTGGGATATGGAGCTGACCTGCACGTCTCGACATGCGAGATATTTACCTCTCCAGGTATCTCCACAGCGAGGTGCTGCCTCGGAATGAGCTCCAAGTTTCCGACTGGGCTCCCAACATACGCAGTATAGTAGTGCATTTAAGTGTGTGTAAGTAGGGGTGAGAATAGGGTACGAAAAGATCTCATGCGGTCTATGGGCTACGAATTTAGGGACTGCTCCAGCGTTCGCCTGATGTTGACAGTAGAAAGAATGGAAAACTACCGATCAGAGCTGCGGGCCGTCAGAAGTCTCCTCCAGGTAGGGGCTAGATTCGACCTAGGTGTGTACCTAGTGTCAAAAATCCTCCATCGTTGGGGCTCGAATCCTAGGATTTCCATGCCAGAGTCATGGCAGAGACAGGGTCATTTCCGGCTCATGCAGACGGTGAATCGTGATGATCACGAGAGTAACGAGGACAGTAGTAGAGGTGGCTGCAAAGGACACGTGCTCGCCAGGAGGGCAGGCAGAGGCGACGCCGTGTCGCTGCCATCCGCCCAGCAGTCGCAGGCAGGCGGGAGGGCCGGTTGTTTACCCAGCGGGAGTGGCGCGATAGTGGGACCGTGGGGGCGGGTCGGCGTCTGGCGTTTCGCGCGCCGCCTCCGACGCCTGCTGCGCCGCAGTCACGTCCTCGCCATTCGCACGCGCTCTCCCAACCCTCCGCCTTGCAGACCAAGGAGAAATGATTGGTTGTGTTTCCTGGTGCGTCAACAACTGAGGTCATTTGATCCGTAAGTGTATTGCGTGTTTTATACCGCTAAATGTATTTCATCCAAGGTGGTGTCAGTGTTTCTCCACGGCTGGGAAGTGAGATCCGGTACCAACCTACATAGTGTCTTGTGCGGTTTCCCCCTCCAGATATCTTAAACTTCTGGCCAAGTTGCCCGACATATGTGCCAGTGTTGTGAATGTAAATGTGTAAGGGGAGACGGTACGTGAAGGATGAGGAAGGAAATATTGCGCGTGATTTGTGGCTCGTTTCTTGGGGTATTGCTCCAGCATTCGCCTGGTAATGATCGAAGAAACCATAAAAAAAACCTATCCAACAGAGCAGCCGGCAGCTGGATTCTTCACACAACGGTAGATTTTTATTTAGCTTTTATCTTCTTGTCAAATTCCACCACCGTCGGGGCTCGAAACCTAGGACCTTCATGTTAGTTTTGCAGCAGAAGCATAGGCAAAGCAGCCACTGAATAAATCGATGTAGATTCTGATAATCATGTAGGTCAGTAAAATTAGGGTAAGTGAAAGGACAACAGACAATTAAACTTTATCCTTTCAGTTTGTTTTCTAGGTTTGTAGCTGTTGTCTAGAAGAATATGTTGTGGGTATGAATCTTAAGTTGTATAATTATCTTGATCGTGGAAAACAATGTCACGTGAAAAGCAGTGCGAAATTGCTGCGTGCCTTATCTATTCATTCATTGAATAAAACTTTACTGCTCGTCACCCACCTTGCATTATATTGTACAGGGAGCTGTGCCTACAATATGTTTCATAAGGCATAATACACGATTACAATGGAATGATTTCGTAATTAATTCTTGAATTATTTTAATATATAATGGAGATAAAAATATTCCAATTATTCCTATTTTTAAAATTTCATGACAGTAATTAGCAATATATCCAGTTTATTAGTTTTTTATAAACTATCGACAAAATAGTTTCAATCTTGAACTTCTATTAATGATAAAATTCAATGGTTTGAGTATTCATTGTCATTGCAGCACCTTTGGAAGGAACAGGCCGCAACCCCTGTAAGTATTTGTATATTAAATATCTTCAAGATATTGGAGAAGTCTTACTTCTAAGAATTCCAGACGCAGCTTTAGATCAATACTAACATTATTCCTCTCGCGACCTCAATATACAGCACACATGCGATGTATCGCTCCGGACAAAGAAGATTCATGTTTCAAGTTTCACATTCGTTTCTTCTTAAGTCTAAAATAATTCTAAAATGGTAGAAATCTATTTCTAACTCGCTTATTTTCGCTGTATGTCTAACACTAAACCGGGGGCGATAGCTCAGTGCATCAACTGATGTCACTGCAGTGCCTCTGACCGGGAGGTCCTAGATTGGAGTCCTGACGGCGGCAGGATTTTCGACACTAGCTTTTCAGCTAGGTGGAATTCAGTCGCTATCTGGTCTATTCTAGCGGCCGGCTGCTCTGATCGGTAGTTTTCCGTGGTTTCTCGATCAATACCAGGCGAATGCCGGAGCAGTACCCTATCAAACGGGCCGCGATCTTTCCTTCCCTTTCCTTGTCTTATCCTCTCCCCTTACACACACACTTACAGTAACATGCACTACACTACCACATATTCCGGGAGACAGTTTGAGAGCATAGAGCTTGTTCCGGCTGAGGCGTTGCCCCGCTGGTTGGAGAGTCTTGGTTTGAAGGAAACCCCATTATCCGACAGTAGGTCGGTGCCGGATCTCGCCTTCCAGCAGGGGAAGATCACCGCCATCTTCCGAGAAAGAAACATGCACTACACTTACGGGACTAATGACCAAAGCAGTTAACGCGCCCGGAAACACGAAAAAAATCAATCAATCAATCTAACACTAGCATCGTGTTATTTTGTTCATATTGTAACGTCGTAGCATTTTACTCATCGGACCGCACAAGGCGTGAGGCCGGCGAGGGGCAGGGGTTGGTCCAGGCGCCGGGCTGGCGAGGCAATCGGAGCTCTGCCGCCTTGGGACGGTGCAGGCCGCCGGGAGCGTGTCTGCGAATCCTGGGGTCAGCTAGTGCAGAATTATGTGTGACGAGAGGTTGGCCTGCGGCTGGCGGCGGCAGCCATTTTTGCGGCCGGGCCCAAAACTCGTTAATGAGATGAAGCGGTCTGCGGGTCTTCAGCATGGGAGGTCTGTTATGTTACTCCTGGCGATAGGGGCTGGAGAAGAAAATGTTTTATTCGAGTTGGAGAGAATGCGGCGCGGAGGCACTTTGGTTACCCGTGAGGCTTATGCAGGCATGTGTATCGTGGCGTTTGCTACGGGACGGAGGCCAGAGCGGCGCTAAGGTAGCTCGCTGTGGTATTCTGTATCAGGCAGGAGAGGCTGGCCTCGGGAAAGGTAGTGCTGTGCAGTGCAGCGGTAGTTTCTGAGGAGTGTACATATTGCATAGAAATTGTAAATAAAACTGTACCTAAAAATTCCTGCCTGTGTTTCAATCACATCACGACAGAGATTCACAATATTGTGACGGCGCCCGCTACTCCCTCTCAATTTATTGTTACTCTTTTTTAATTAATTTGGTTCGCTGGCTCGGTTTTGGTTGTATAATTGGACGCTGTTATATTTATCTATCTAAGGGTTGCGACTGTTTCTTTCTTGTGGGCTGAAAATATACCGCTCATACGAGAATCCGCTGGTAAATGCTTCTATTTTTGTTAAGAATTTACTAATTTAGTGGCCAATTAATTTTGAAATAATAGTACCTTCTTTACTGAATTAATATTCCAGCAACTGAAGTGTTGGTGTATTTATTTTATTTAAATTCTCTTTCTTCTTTAAATTTCTCTTTCTTTGTGATCAATTTTTTAACAAAACTTATTATTACTTAAACGGTTATTCTAGTTCATGATTGCCATCGAAACTTTATAATAATTAATTTTAGAAATCTCTTTTAATTTAACTTAAATTCTGGTTTTGAACATTTACTAACTGCAAAGTCTTTTTATTCTTAATTATTACATTTTCTTGGTGATAAAATACTGCTCTCTTGGCGATGAATAATATAATGCGTTCATTAAGAGTCGTTAGAATCTGCACATGTTTTCCACCGTCCGCGTTCTCCTTTACTTGCATTCTGGTTACTATTAGTTATATATATCCGCGACCAACTTTCAGATATTAAATCACGTAACGTATTGACTATTAAACTTTGACTAACCTTACTAATATTATATTTAAACATTCATGATTATCATTTCGCCTTCTATATCCCGTTCCGCTATAATATCAAACTTTCTACAGCTCGCAGAAATGCATCCTCCCTTACAGATCGGACAATCTGCTGAAAAATTTCATTATCACTCAATTTTTTGTTTTTTTCTCATCGTTTATCTCTGACTCCGATGCTAATTTTCTCTTAATTTTTTTGAGTTCTCGTATCTTCCATTACAATGTCTCTTTTATAGAATATAATTTATTAAAATATTTTTCTAATATTTTAAATAAACGAGCTAACTCATTTTCCTTGGTGTTTACTGAAGCCTTGTGTTCCCAACGTCTTATTTCTGTTCCAATTTCTTCATATTTTCCACTTCTACCTATTATATTTTGTCGACATTATTTTTTATATTTTGTGCAAAATATCCTATAGGTATTTTGTCCAATCTCAATTTTGGCACTCAGGTAAATAAAACAATTGTTAGTTTGTATACTAGCGTTTAGTCAGAATATGAAAGAGAACGAAAATCTGTGACCATAATGTAATACAAATACTAATAATAGACTCCAACCAACGAACTGTTTCACTACCATTCTCATGCCGGCAATGACACACCCACCACGTCAGTGAGTTTGTTTTTCAGTGGTCCATGTTTGACTTCCCTTCCCTTTTTTTTTTTTTCCCGTTCCCTCTGATTTTACACGCTGTGACGTCTGATTGTGAACCAGTCAGCGTCTACCCACACTCGTGTTCATCTATCGATGCGATAGTCTGTTTTTATGATTTTTCACAATCTGGCACTAAACAATGGAAGAAATATAACAAACAACATTTTGAGTTGCTGATCAGCAGCAAACTGTCGAACGGAATAATCTAGTACAAAAAGATGAAAAATAAACTTCTCGAATATGGAAGAATGTTTCATTCATTTTTCATGAACCAAAATTAGTTTTAAATGTATTTACTCCAACTGTGATGATTTTAAATATTAAAATAATCCAAAATCGTTTATTTGTCAGGATAATTATTAATACTTACAATTCAGCTGCTGTCTGGGCAAGAAATCTACAGGTTACCTGCTCTAGTCAGTAATTTAATAACAGTAATTCTCCGATCTACACCAGGCAAATGCCGGAGCAGTACCCTAACAAACGGGCCACGGTACACGCAAGATCTTCTCTTTCCTCTTCCTTGTCCTATCAACTCTCCTTGCTTCCACACTCACAGGCTCTGAACTACCATACCAGTAAAGTGCTTAGAGTCTTGGCTGTGGGGAACCCGCTGCACTGGTGAGAGATACCTAAATGAGGAAAACCGTGAAAGTCGACGTGTAGTGTGTTGCCGGAACGTACGATATTGTGGGAAAGCACACCGCCACCTCCCTTTATAAAAACAAGCACTACATTTACGGCCATAGCTGTTGACGCGCCCGGAACCACGAAATAATCAATGAATTACTATCTGTGCACGGCAAAAAGCTTTTTTTCAATTTATTGTTTTCCTTGATGATATATACATATCTCAGTTACATTAACTCTACATATGTTTGTTGACTTACTAACTAAACTAAAATTAATCTTACAACTAGCATTGCGGTGGAGGAAACCTAATGGTCACCTCTAATCAGGGTCCATTTCGGAAAATTGTTGTAGGAATATATGGAAAGAGTACTTATTTTTTATTCTTGTGGAATAGATGGGGTTTCTGTCTAGGTGAATCCAGTTAATTTGGTATCTGCATTAGGTTGGCGTAGAATGGGTGGATAGGTATAAATATGCTCGGGTTGGAGATTGAATTATTTATGGAGCTGTACCTACCATGTGCGTTGGTAATTGTCCTTAGGAACAGATTTTGGATGATTTGGATTTTGTTAATATTGGTTCTTGCCGCATTTAGCCATATCGGGCATGCATACAGTAGGAGGGGTCTGACTATTGTTTTATATCTTGGGAGTGCAGTGTCATATGGTAGAAGTTGTTCTATTGATTAATGGTTTTAACTTAAAACATTGTTTTTTGCTGTATTATTTATTTCATGATGTTTCTGTTTATTTTGTATCAATTTTAGTCCTAAGTATTTTATTGGCTTTTTGATGGGTACCAGACTATCGTTTCATTGTTTAATGTCAATGGGGGAGGAGAGGTATTTGGTCTTAGTGTGAATATCTTAGCTGCAGTTTTAATTGGATTGAGTTTTATTTTTGACTTTGCTGCCCAAATTTAAATTATATATATTTGCATTCTATTTTTGATTGCTGTGAGTGAGGTTCCGGATGAGTAAATTGCTGTGTCATCAGCAAACTGGGCTATTTGTATGGGGTTCAACTTCGGAATGTCTGCTACATATATGTTAAAAAGAGTGGGTGAGATGGGGGATCCTTGGGGTAAGCCTGCGTTTATTGTTTTGGGGTTTGAATGGTGATTTTTTACTGCTACTGAGAATGTTCTGTTTTCTAAGAATTTCTTTATGATTTCCGTTAAGTAGTATGGGGTACCGCTTTTTTTATTTTGTATATTACTGCTTGGTGCCAGATTCTATCAAATGCTTGTGATGTCTAAGAAAATTGCTATTGTATGATATGTTTTTTGAAATTATAAGTATAAATGTTTGGAGATTCTTAATAATTGGTTTTAATATTATATTAGTCTAATTGCTATGGTTTCTAAGCCGGTGTGTGAGTGGTATTTATCTGGTGGCGCTCCGTAGTGGATTTTACTGAGTTTAGAACTCCTCCTCCGTTTTTCTCTGATCTATCTGGGCTAGAGAGTATTCCTAAGGCGGCGCGTCACTAGGAGTACTGTAGTTGAGTTGTGAATATTTAGGGGAAGGGGAAGGGCAGCTTACTCAGTAGTCATGCTCAAGTCAATGCACCATTTTGTTACTGATTAACAGAGAGATAGCCCAGATGAAGGAGGTACACAGGAGTCGAGCTTCACAGAGGGCGACCTCTTACCCCATCACTCCGTGAACCAGGTGCTCTGACGGGGGCGGCAACAGCAGCAGCAGATCTCTAGGATCGCGTCATCATCAGAAGACTCTCGACGTGACGTGTGTTCTTCACTCATTCACGTATGTATCTCCCTCTGGCCCCGCCTAGACCGTTTACATTAGCCTCTCGCTTGCATTCGGCAGCGCTCTTCAGAGGTCGTTTCCGGAATGTCTTGCGACACTGCAAGCCGCTTGCCTTGGACGTCATGTCCAGTACGGAGTGATGTAAGGGTGGCTCACCACACTATGTTTAAAATAGTACCGTTTAAAGATGGTGATATAGCCTGGCAATGCTAGTACCATCACCGACCCCGAAGGGTACCGCCTTTCCTCTTATAAATTACGCATTGGTAAGCACTTCCCCTAATTCTATCACCCTACGCTAGCAGTCGTCGCTTTAGCACGTGTATGTCGTTCATTTCTAACCCCACAACAACTCTCAGCATATCAACACTCCAGCGATACCTCATGCGAGTATTAAAGAGTGTCTACTATATGCTACATATATTAAGTGTTACTATACTCTTGTGCTTCCCTCAATGGAATAAAGCAAATAATTTTTATAGTACTATTTACGTTACGAAGGTGATTCCATTAGTTTCTGGGCCGTCCAATATAACGCTTATCAATGGGAAAACCTTTTGAGCAGTATACAGTCTCACCTTTAATATTGTCGTAATGCTCTAAGTTTGCAACCGACATTTCATTGAGTTTTGTGTAGAGAGGTTCTTGAGTTGGTTGCGGTGCTTTAAATCTCATGAACTTTAGCTCCTTCACGACAGTCCACCTGCACGTATTGCAAATTTGCAAAATTTATGCATTTTTGAAAATTGCAAAATTTATGCATATTTGCAAAATTTTGTGAAGGACGAAGGATGGGTTTAAAAGTTGGACTATTCACCTACATTCCACATGGGCACCAAGGTACTACTGCCACTTATCAAAAGAAAGACCTTCGGGAATTTCAGATGAATTAGAGGTGAAAGAAAGATGTTCTGACCATTTTTTCAACGAAACGTCGGAGTTTTTTAAGTCTAGAAATGTTAATAAACAGTTGTGGGAAGTGAGTGGAAATAAAGGATGATTACGATAAAAGCTACATTTTTTAGAAACTTATGGAGTCCATATAGTACATAAATGTGTCAATAAATGGTGTGTATGTCAAAAAAATTATTTCAGGGTTATTAATTCACTGAAATATAAGTTAGATTTCCTTTCTAAGAAAAGTTGCTCAATTTATTGTCCGCCACGCAGTCCACTGATTAACGCAGATCCTCTTATAAATTACGCATGGTAAGCACTTCCCCTAATTCTATCACCCTACGCTAGCAGTCGTCGTCGCTTTAACACGTGTATGTCGTTCATTTCTAACCCCACAACCACTCTCAGCACAGGATTACCATTGCAACGCATCCCTCAAATCACGTCGAGGTGAAAAATAGAATATATTTTCAAAACATGTATCAAATACGAGAGATCAACACATGACGGATAAAATCGCAAACTGCATTGAAAGTAAAATTGTATATAGGGAGTTCGAAAACATACATTTCCAAAATTTCCGTAAGTTCCTTCACGTTTGGCATCTTCAAATTTCTAACTAAGTATGGAATTTGGAGATGATACTAACTGTATTATCCGGTTGTCTCGAGAAGAGTCCAGTACACAATTCAAAATTGAAAGTTCTCTAAACTGAGAAATTAAAATGTGTTTGAGAATTTTTTACCTTTGATTATGTACAGTACATTTACAATAATACATTTTGCAAATCGTGAAACGTCATTGCTGTAACTCTTCCAAAATTGAGGATTTATTTTTCAACCCGAACTCGCATACACAAACACATCTCCTCTGGTTTCACTATGTCTCGTAAGACCCATAGGCACATTCTACGAGGCACATTCAGCTGAGGCACATTCGGGCCTCGTCATCCACCAGGCAGACAGAAGTTCAACATTTTGCATATATTTCCTACCCTTCAAATTACAGCCGTCATGAGAAATAGAGCACACCCAAAAATACGTGCAAAACAAGGGTAATCAACACACAAAAAAATTCGCGAAGACACATAGGTGAGTTAACTTTTGAGTATAGTGACTCTTGAGTATAGTATTTTGACTATAGTTTTAAGGTTTAGATACCTTTTTTAACAATGGCTACCTTAACTTTCTTAGCAAAGTGTAAAAGTGTATAGACGTTTAAGTGACTTAATATCACGCTCTAGGTGCAAGTGATAAATAACAAGGAGAATTAAAACTTAATGTTTCTGATACTGAGAACTTAAATTGTGTTTACGAGTGAGTGTTATTATCATATTTATATACGATGGTGTAGAATAAACATTACAAACTTCTAAGTCATAAAGAGAGGTCAAACTCAATCACTGATTACTAACACGTATACAGCGAGAAATTACATAATATCCAGCAATAGCAGTGAGATTGGCTTCTGATTGTTAGGCAACGCATTATTCACAGTTGTTTGGCAAGTGACGTTCTGTCACAGTGTCTAGGAGTTGTTATGCACGTGCCGAACACCTGTGAATGCAAGATTATCTAATAATCAGGGAGGAGTCTGAAATGTGTAGGTCCATTAAATGAAATTTCCCATTACAATTCCATTGGCCATAAGAATCATCTTCGATTTCTGTAATGTATTAGAGGATTGCCACATTTATTTTGATACATATACTACTGACGTACATTTTGTTTATTCCTATACATCTCTTCCAAGATAGAGCATGGTGATTTCACTTTTCCACCCGCACCCGCCTGCACAAACATATCCCTCCGCTCCCAATTTCGCTTACCGCAGCGTCTCGTGAGACTTCCGATACCCAGCGAGGCACCTTGGGGCTACATCAACCGCCAGGAGGCCGCCCGCCCGCTCAACCCGCCGTTCCGATGTCCACGACCCGCAGCTCTGGGCCCTGTGGCCTCATCGCGTCCTCTCGCCCGTCCGCCCTCGCCCCGCGGCCGTCCTCGCGCAGGGTCGCCCCGAGGGTCCGCCCCACCCCCACCCCGCCGCCGCGTCGCCCGCTATTCCGGGCGCCTTATCTCCCTCGCCAGTAAAATGCAAATCCGGCCTCCACCGCCATCGTCGCCCCAGGAGACGTCAGCGTGCCGCGGCCGCCCCCACAGGGGGAAAGGTGGGGGCGTGAGGAGAGAGGGGAAGAGGGGACTGGGGCGCGTGTGGGACACAACCGTTACGAGTATATAATGATTCATTTTCAAAGGTACAAGGTATTTCTTACGGAGAAAGTTTGTGAGCGGTAGGAAATGAAATCGATTAGATTGTCATACCTATTAATTGTAACTTGCAAAACATTGTAATGAAAATGATTACACGCCCGAATGGGGTCGTTTCTGACGTTTTGTAACTTGTCCAAGCAATATCAATCATTATTTTTATGGAGTTAATATGTTTCAGTTTGGCCAATTGGAGCACGTAAGTACTTTTAAATTTTGTATCAGAACGAAACACACGTACCATTTATGTGAATATAAAAGCCTTGTGGTAATAATGTAATAACTTTTGAATCGAAAGGAAATATGCAAAATATGTTTTATACACATTGCTGAATTGATCATATATAATACATATCAATTTTTTTTAAAAAAAAAAAAAATGGTAGCAATAAAATATATACGAAGAATATAAAGACTTTGCCGGGACGAAATGGATATGTTAGTAGAAAAGTAAGGAAAGGGGTGGTAACCGAGAAATAAAGAGACATCGGTAGCGACGGCATAAGTGAAACGGTTTGTACTGACTCACTTTCGTGCGTGATGGAATGATATTAACAAAAGAATTTTGTAGGTGATACCGCAGAGAAGATAAGGTGAAATGGATCAATGGAAAAGCTAATGCAAAACATTTCTGAAAATTTGGAAAACGCGGAAAAGATTAAGTTTGTGATTTTTCATTAAATGTGTCTGATCTTGGTAAAATAAAATCCAAACCAAAGAGGCATTTATTATAATATTCGTAAAAGTTTCATACCAATATTTAGCTCCATTTTCCCCACATCAGAGAACTGTCTCTAGAAGTGTTCTATTTTCCGTGCGCAGGGGAAAAAGAAGAAAGTGAAATATATGAGAAATATATTTCATAAGCTTGGTACAGAAGTAGGTAAGGAATGGCTTGTCAGAGAGAAACAAAATACGGTAGTCTGGAAAGAAATCCGATGGGAAAACATAAGTGTACAAGAAAAGAAATATCGGTGAGTCAGAAAAAGTGGGACGAAACCTTAAAGTTGGAAATATTTTACATCTTCACTTACTAAACATGTAGCTCAACAGACAATATTTGTACGTTAAACGAAGTGAATTAGGAAAAGGATAAGAAAAACAGATTTCTCTGAAAGTCACCGGTGCAGAAAGCAGAACCGGAAGATAAATCATAGGACGTTGAAATATCTTCAAGAAAATACATATTACTTCATAAACATATAAAGAGGATAAACATTGTGGAGAAGAATGAGAACTTTATTCTTCAATTGTATCTGTTATTTGTTAAATAATGTAACGGTTCATTCATTGGATGAAAATGAAGGCTGAAAAAAAGTTGGAAAATTTATATTTACACGGCATATTACTTATTTATACGTGGTGAAATATTTGATAGGCAAACCTTAAGAAACCCAAATGAGAAGATTAATGACAGAAGAAAACAATAAAACATTCATATTCACACGAGTAACAATAGTTCTTTGCAAACATGTGCAAATGTACACGTCCACCTATTTTACGACAGCTAACCATAAAACCAGACAACGCAAGGCAATTCGAAGGGGGCGTAGCGGCCGGCAAAGTGGCCGAAGACGACAGAGATGAGTTCGAAGATGGCAGGCAGAAGCGACAGCCCGGGCTTGGAGGCGGGCCGGTAATAACTGCAGGGAGGCCAAAGTACGTTCCAACAAAGTACTTCCAGGGAATACGACCCTTAATTGGATGCGCTATCGATTATCTGTCACGCGGCTTCGTGAGATATAGCCCAAGTGCGCCCCCTTCACAAGAACTGCACTGTGTTCGGAGGCGCTTGCCCGCCCTTATGGGGAAGGTGGGCGGTGATCTGTCAAAAGTGATGCCCTCAAGGTCGCAGTAAAAATTATCTTTTAAAACGCCTCCAACTCCAACTTCAGAGCGATGGTGAGAGAGATAAACAAATTGACCAACATACTTGTTTCTTCTGTGTGCGTCTTAAAGATATCGAAAGAGTAAATATGGAACAACATGTTTATTACATAAGTATCGTAATTCCAAAATAATCAATATCGTCCATATAAAGGGTTTAAAATAATATCTATTACAATGATAATTCACTAATAATCATCTTTGCAGTGTGACTATGAATCGCAGACATTCTACAAAACTAAATGTCCTTCTCCCTTAATCTTTCATTCATGTCCAACAACATACGCAATTATTTAGGAATAAAATCCAGAAGGTTTCCCAGTCCTACCTGCGGTCCGCTGTACTAAAATCCTAGGCCTATACTTGATAACAAATTGAGCTGGAAACAACATATTCAAAGCTGATTGACAACTGTAAAAAACGGCTTAACGTTCTCAAATATCTTAACCACAACAACTGGGGAGCGATATAGACATCTTGCTTCTACTTACAAAACAATTACCAGAAGTAAGATTGACTATGAATCTATCATTTACAACTCAGCTGGCCTAAGTGTTCTTAGCAAGCTAGACACACTACACAATCAAGCGCTCCGCTTATGTACAGGATGCCTCCGTACCACGCCTATTGGTAGCTTACTTACTGAAGCCAAGGAGCCATCTCTACAATTCCGACGTCAATTGCTCGGCATGAAGTATGCAATTAAAGCTGGCTCGTCTATCAATCCAATTATAACCATCAATGTTTCACCATACCTTCGGATCTCTTCAAGAAACATAAATCAATCATTCCCTTTTATCTAAAAATCAAGGAACCTCTCGAAATACTTAATATTCAACTCTCTCAAATTGAAAAACACCGCCCATGCAAAATTCAACTTTGGCTGTTACAAGAATACAAAATTGACCTGTCTTTACTGAAACTTGAGAAAAGTTCATCCTCAGAAGAATACAGGAAATCTGTTCTCAATGATTTTGCTGAGAAATAGTCACACACTGTTATCGGTATCAAGCCCATTCTCAAGACAGACGGTCCGGAAGTCAATGTGTATACCGCTGACGGCAGCACATTGTATACATTCAAACCCCACGTAAGCCTAACAACTACGGGTTTATATGGAATCATGCAGGCTTTAAAACTGGTTAAAGAACTCACGCACCCCTCTTTCTCAATTGTAACTAACTCATCAAGCACTCTACTCCAGTTAAACCATAGTAAGCGCAAATGCGAAATCTTACAATCACTGAACTCTACTATTAGATATTAACGGGAAAAGATATCTCATTTGCCTGGATCCCCAAATCCTTGAAAACAACGTTACTCAAGAGTTTAGCACTGCGGCTTCTTTCTTGGTAAACCTCAAACAAGACAATACAGTTCACAACCTAGTTAACACCACAACTGACATCTTTAAATTTATGAACAAAAGAATGTTGACTAACTGGAATCAAGAATGGACCAAATACAAAGCCAGCCACCTCCATAAAACTCAATCAGATTTCTTCTCAGTGTATCTAGATAAACAAATGACTAGGCGAGAACAAGTAGTGCTATCCAGACTTCGCTCCGGACATACTAATTTAACACACGCACACCTGTTTCAAACTACCCTCGCCTCTCTGTGACTTTTGTAAAGTTGAACTAACGGTATCTCATATTTTGAACGTTTGCCCTAAGTTCCAGGAAGAAAGAGATGGCCTATCACCGGAGCAACAATTAGAAGCAGTTATATATTCCAAGTCATATCAAAAGGAAATCGTAAGATTCTGCCAGAAGATTAATATGTTTAATAAAATATAAGTGTAATGTAATGTAAGTAATGTAATGTAAGTGTAATATGTAAAATACTGAAAAGTCGCTAAGAACTTTGGTTGATGCGACTATAATAAACAAAAAAATCCAGAAAATTTTACAAATTGAAAAGAAATTTAAAAATCAGAAACCAAACAATTTCCTCTCCCTAAATGAACCCAATTAATTACATCAACTATTTCAACTTTATTAACTACCACAAAAATTATGTTTATAAGTCTTGTCAACTACGTGTCTCGAAAGACACAAACAGAATCTGAATGACCGGGGACCTGAACTTAAAATAATATGTCAAATATTATATTTTGAGCTTTTACGTTAACATGAAAATTTACAGCGTTAGGGTAAGTAAGAAATTTTTTCCTCGTTACGGTAGGTCATGTTTGACAGACGTTTTATTGTAGGTTTCTATATCTTTTGAAATCCAATTTTTCCAACTCGTTAGTAGAATTCGGAGCGATTCTTTCCAAATTACTTCGTTTGGAAGTGTTTTCATGAAGCTGTTTGTTTGAAGTTATTTGCCTGAAGTTCAGTTTTAAATTGTGCTGTGTACTACATTCTTAAAAATCATAACGAGGGCGTGTTTAAAGAACTATGACAAGTTATGAAAATGAGAAATATGAGAAGTGATGTCATAAAGAAATATGGGAGGTGAAAAGGAATATGGAGAGAAATATACCACGTCAGATGACAAGAAACAAATGAGAAAGGAAGGACGAGAGAGGGTGAGTAATGTCAAATGAACTAAGAGAGTAATATGTCATCCAGAAGAAATAAGTTACGTAATCGTTGAAGTACAAGTAGTTAGTTATTATCCATATCACAATAAAAGCACTCAACAGTGGCAGAAACCGAATTTCCCAACACGAATTAAAAACAAATTCACCTTCACATATTCATAAAAATTCATTCACACCTAATACAGCAGTCAATTTGGCTTCCCCTTGTATTAATTTTAAACATAATAGGTAAGTTCGTTTTAAGCAACAAAAACATTGGTTCATTATACTTTTATTAATCTATTTAATAATTATGAAGATTACAAAAAAATATAAGTTCATTGAATGAGGTGACGTTAATTCCAGAAGATATTGCGAGCCACAGTACCGTCCGGTACAAGCCGTAAGGCCAGCACCCGACCTGAGACGTCTTGGGGGGGTGGCGAACACAATTCACCAGATGGTCGACTAGCTCAGGATAGACGTCCCAGTGTGGACACAATAAATAAAAAAATAGGGGGGCAGGGTCGTGAAGATCGTTTATGGATTGGATGCAAAAATTACATACAACTCGGGTGAGAATCACTTTTCACTAATTCAGAATATATTCTAAAAAGACAGATACATAAAATGCACACAAAAAAAATCAAATACAGAATACTCTTGACTGTCTGTAAGAAAAAACACACACACACTAATAACTCGATACACAATTTCCTACTCTTCTTTACAACCCAATTGTTTAACAAACACACACTTTCAGAAATTCGAAAGAATCGTTAAAATATTACTTTATACAAAAATGAAAGAAAAACACATTGAAAATCAAAATTAGTACTTTTGACTTAACATTACTTTCACAAAGAAATGAAACACTTTCTCTCTTTAAAATCCAGAGAATGATTACTATTATAATTAGTCTCTTACACAAGCTCTTAATCTCTAAATTACAATATTAGATCTTCAAATCCTTTTTTGAAAGAAAAGATTGATTCTGTTCTCACGTATTAGAAGTCGGAAACAAATGTACTTTTACTTTTCTTATCTTTTAAGCATGGTAAATCTGTTACCCTCCTTTTTCTTTCTACGTGACGGACACAGAATAAGCTTTCTGATTAAAATGAATCACTTCTATTCCTACAAAAACAGTTTATTTGGAACGACCTTACTGTGTTCTCTTCTCGGCCGCGTCGAGTGTCAGCAGTGCTTCCTTCTACCCCTTTCCACCGAGCTGCTTCGGCCTTGAAGCGTCGTGAGACTCGGGTTGAGAACGCAGTTGCCCACCAGAAAACGCGTTCTTCTTCTCGTTCAAGTTTTATATTCTTGCGTACTCTCATATGAATTTTACTTTATTTTCAATTACGATTAATGACCAACTGGATATTCAGAGTTAAAATGAATCCAGAGATCACCCTTTATAGGAGCACCAACTTCAAGAGAGTATATAAATATAAGAAAAGCATGTGAAAAAAACTGGAAAGAGAAATGAATGCAAGCTATTAATTACTGCCATCTATTCAAAACTCCACTCCCTAATTCTTCCATTATAAATTCATAACGTTTCTTATTATCTTTCTTCTAAGATTATGTTTAAATCAATTTATAATAGAATAATTACATCTTCTGGTCTTCTAGAAGAGTTTTCCTCGAAGTTGCAAATCTGAAGTCCGCTGCAATGTCAATTCCTGGCGTACCGTTTTCCATACGTCCGCCCAGTTCAGCTGCTACCTTCAGAAAGAACTTTTCTTTCATCTGACCTCCGGTCTCGCCTCGGTCTATGGTGGCGGTCTCTCTTGTTCTAATTTCTAGTTAGCATTCCTAATATTCATCCGCGTTGGCGCGCGTTCAAAATATTCCTTTTCCTCGCTTTCTTAGGTAGGATGTGACACGTTTTCGAAATCTAAGAAAACGGACGGTCACAATATGTAAGAGGCAATTGGATGAACGGAAAGTATTGGGTAGGCACGAATAAGAATGAGTGGGCGGGAATACCCAACAAAGACTGGAAACGATTAGTGTCCCGTCTCCCTCTGTAGACACGGAAATGGAAGAATGTAAAAGGAAAGAAGAAAAATATGAAGAAGGAATATCTGCTCGCGGTTCATTGCTTGTTTGTTGGAGTACATGCTTCTCCGGTATTCATCTGATATTGATTAGAGCAGCCAGTCACTAGAATAAACATTCACATAGTGTTTAAATCAACATTCGAACCGACTATGTCGAAAACCCCATTGTCAAGACTTGGACCCTAATATTTCCTAGACAAGAGTGTTGACGAAAAAACTATTGCAGCTCAAGAGAGAGGAACAAAGCAAACCGGAAAGGAAAATGGCAGAGCAGATGATGCACGTGGTGGGGCGAAAGGTGGTAGGGAAAACCGTGGAGTTCAAAATTGGGGAGGGGGAGGCAAGGTAAGGTTGCAGATGGCGTGGAAGCTCGGGGTAGGGCAGGTCGGCCCAGGGTGCGGCAGAGCGGTTTAAGGTGAGCCAGTGAGAACCGACGTGGGGTGAGTCCCAGTGAAGTATGGCAGAGCGAGGTGGGCAAGGCGAGTCGCGTTGTGACAAGCGAAAGAAGGCATGGCGACGCGGAATGCACAGAGGCGAGGTGAGGTCAGACCACATAAGGCAAAACAAGTTCGAAGGGGTGGGGGCGAGGTGTGACAAAATGACGGACTGCGGGGGACAGCAACAAGGCTAGGAGAGGTGGGGGGATGACGTAAGGCGAAGATGGAGATGTAGAGACGAAGGGTCACAGGGGGATGCGTCGGCCGATGTGGGATGAAGTGATATGGCCGAGACGGGGCGAAGAGGTATCACGCGACGTGAGGCGTGGTGACGCGGGGACGATGTGGCACGGGGTAAGACGAAGTAAGTCAAAACGTGGAGAACCAGGGAGAGATGGGTCGAGAAGGTGCGGGACGAGGCGAAGGATGGTGAGGGAAGGCAACTGGAGGCAGGGTAACGCGGAACGAAGACGCTGGAGTTAGATAGGCGGGTCGGGTCGAGGCGGGTCGAGGCGGGGCGAGGCGGGGCGAGGCGGGGCGAGGCGGGGCGAGGCGAGGCGAGGCGGGGCGAGGCGGGGCGAGGCGGAGCAATGCAGGTTTAGGCTCGACGGACAGAGACGGCGAGAGGCAAAAGCATGGCAGGGCGAGACAGTTGCGGGGGTGGGCAGGAGCGCGGCGGGGGGGGCGTGGCTGGCGGTCGCGTGGCGCCGTGGGGCGCGCGCGGCGGCCGCTTAGCCGGGCGCCTGAATAATTTACGCGCTCTGTGAGAAGCGGACGCGTGCGCCTCTACGAGTATTTGGCCTTCAATATTGCAGCGCATTGCATTGTTTCCAAACGGGGAATTTTCCTTTGTGCCAATTTTCTGCGAGCACTCGCGCACTGCCGGCTCTAACAATGAAAAATGTACACTGCAGGCGCACGGCTCGGCGTGGCGCGGTGGAACAATGTTGCAATGACCATTCGTCTTCTTGCAACGGGAGGGCCTCGAGTGAGAGAACTTGCTGCCGTCATGCTTAAAATTCAGATTGGCGTTCCGAATATTTGATTTCACGATATTGTTAAGATTTTTTGATACATTGAGAATAGGTGTTAATATGATTGTAGTACAGTTCCATTTCCAGGCAAATCGAGATAATTGTGTTGAATTATTTTTAAACGGTATTGTTTATTTGTAAATATATTTAAGGTCAACAGTAATGTCATGTTCACATTTTTACGAATTAATTTTAATTTTTGAAATCTTAATATTACAACTTGCATGGAGGAACGTATCACTTGCGTTTTCAAATGAAAAAAAATATATAGCGGGGTTTTTGTCAAGTTGTGGGAGTAGATTTGTTCATTGATTTTTCCAGGGAGTGTTATTAATCAATTCTTACATATTCGCACTAATTGGGACTTCCAATATGTTAGATGGAATTTAGGCTATAGAATGATAGTAAAATTTGAGGTGTCATTTCAGTTCAAATCAACATGTTTCATTGCGATACCACTATTTGTATATTTTAGATGATATTGTTTAATACAGATACGTATCGTTTAATTTACGACACATCTGATATTTGTCCCTTAATCTAATTTTTATTGAATGTTAGAGCTCCATTTTTTTGAAACCGTGAGTTAATGACACATTTTTTTAAACAAAAAGAGTTATCATCGATGTCCGTATACATTTTGTAAATTCCTTTCCAATTCATCAATCACTCTATCAAAACAACCGTAAAAATCCGCTGCTCTTAACAACAAACGAGCCGGATCGCGCTTGAAAACGTCACAGCCGCTCCCGTCGCAAACACGCCGGCCGTGGAGCTAATCATAATTTATAGACTGTACACAAATTTCCCGGGACGACATAATCATGAAATGGAACGAGTGCGTACGCCTCTATTTAATCGTCCATTGATCATTTTCGGAGAAGATGAGCAAAGCCAGCGACGCTAGCGCCCCCTGCCGCGTCACCGCCAGCAGCGGGCCTTGATTGATCGCTGCGATAGATTTCCCCGCTCGAGAGTTGGGAGAGGGGGGGTAGAGGTGAGTGGGACGTGACGGAAAGAAATGATGACGATGCAGGAGAGACGTTGAAGCGTTGTTAGAGGTTGTGATGAGAAAGTGCAAAATGATGGAATGAAAATTACTGAAATTCTCAGAAATCACTCTGTAGTTTAAGCTGCTCAAATTTGTACATAAAAACTATTTCTTTGCTTTTTTAGAAGATTTCTTAGCTTAGAAATTGGTCCATGAGGTTTGTTAACTTTTCATACATGAAATTACATTATGGTCAATAAATTTCATGAACTATATGTAGGATGTCCCAGGCGGAAACTTCAATATTTTGAAAGACACATTGCTTCATTTTAAGAAACTAGTGATGCTAAATCAGCACGTACTTTCTCGTCCGTATTTTCAGAAAAATTACACGAAAGTACTGAAATTTTCAAAAAATTTGCACATGACCTTATTTTAAAATCTATCATCGAGAAACATTTCATTAACTCCCACTTTTTAACAGTTTAATTTATTTGATAATTAGAAGCCTATTTGTTTCATATTTACTGCGGGTGTAACCTTTCGGATATAATAACAAGCTACTTTATATATAATGGTTCTTGAGTTTGAGTCACAGGAAAGGAAACAGACACTTTACATTTCCGACGTTTCAGCCATATATTTGGCCTTCATCAGGGCTACAGAACAGGTAAACATTTATATACAGAATATGTATAGTGTGTATTTTCATTGACACATAATATATGAAGAAATAATACGTGTTGGGCAACTGTTGTACTACTACCATACTAATTCAGCTCATTAATAATTTTTATTATTAAACCCATTCATCAAATTATTTTGCACATAATTACTGGTAAATTATTTGTTTTTGTTTTTCTTTTTTCTGTATGCAAATTTTATTTTTTCGGAGTGTACTAAGTATGTTGTAGATGTAAATAGACAAATTCGTATGTTCATGTTTGACAAGTTGGCAACATTATAGCCTTACACACGCTAACAGAGGCGGATGCAAAATAGTGCAAAATGTCTATCACAGTTGAATCCAATATGATTTATGAGAGATGGAACAACGTAGACAATAGGGACATGTAGAATGTACGATGTACATTATTGCAGGTACATCTTGCAGGTAAAAAACTATATTGTTACGAACAAATTGTAATTTTAGCTCTAATGAAATCGTTCACTATACATATTACTTTTTATACATGTTTCTTGGTTCTGTAGCCCTCATGAAGGCCAAATATATGGCTGAAACGTCTGCAGTGTAAAGTACCTGTTTTCTTTTCTGTGACTCAAATTCAAGAACCATTATACATATAATTACAAGTGGTCAAGAAAAATTGAATATAATAATTAGCTATTTTGTTTACTGCAGGAAACTACATTACATTGGCTACAATAAAGATCTACGTAATCTATGTACAATACGCAAGAATCCAGCATATAAAGAAGTACGGATAAGAGAAAATATTTTAATCGCCCGATGTTTCTGCTTACTAACACCCCTGGCGACGGGTGCAAAGGTAACGCCTGAGGGCTATACTGGTGATTAGGAGATAGCGGTTACGATCCCCGCTAGGAGTAGGACATTTGCTTCATATATTTAGCATCGGAGAGATTGTGATGCCAACCGGAATCGAATTTGTAGATCGATTTCTCAGATTAACGGTTTCCCTCATGTCTTCCAGGAGAATGCCGGAGCAGCTGCCTGGAATGCCACACACTTGCCGCATGTGATCCTACACCCATTCACAGAAGGCGAGAGACTATCTGATTATCCATTCTCAAATGATCCATCCCCCTTCCATCCAGAAAAAAATACTCCGTCTATTGTCGGACATAGAAATCTGCAAATGCAGTTTAGCCAGAAAGAGAAGAAGAGGAAAAAAGAGTCTGTTCCAAAACAACAAATATGGCCGCCTTATGTGTGCCGTCAACCCACTGTAGAGCGCGCTATCAGCGACGGAGGGCTCCGAGCTCTGACGTCAACGGCACGGCATTTTCATCGCAGGGCAGGGCGCCACCTCCACCCCGAGGTGCGGCGTCGATACGAGATAAATAGTTCCGATCCAGGCGGCCACGGGCGACCTGTGGCTCCGCTCCGCGGTAAACGAGCTCGCTTTCCACACCTATGTCTCCCGCACGTTCGCCTCGAAGGCGAATTACAGACGTGAAACCGCAAATGTTTGGTCTAGGCTAATAAATGATTGATTGATTGTCAGTGATTCTGAGTGCGTCAATTGCTAAGGTCGTTAGTTCCATAAGTGTAGTGCATGCTATTTCCTCGGGAAGGAGCGGTGATTTTTCCTGCTGGATGACGAGATCCGGCTGCTACCTGCCGTCGGCTAGCGAGGTTTTCTCTAACCAGGTATCTTCCACCAGCGGAGCACCGCCCCAGCCGAGAAAAGCACTAAGATCCCGACCGGTCTTCCGGCATATGTTGTAGCGTAGGGCACGTTAGTGTGTGTGTGTAAGCATGGATTGAGAACAGGACGTGGAAGAGGATGGAAAGATCGCGCGCTGTCCGTGGCCCGTTTGTTAGAATAGTGCTCGCATTCGGATGGTGTGGATCGAAGAAAATAATAGGAATCGATCACAGCAGCCGACCGCCAGAATTCTCCGCCAGACAGCGACTGAATGCGACCTAGCTAAGAAGTTAGTATCGAAAATCCCGCAAGTGTTGGGACTCAAACCTAGGACCTCCCGGTCAGTGGCACTTCAGTGACATCAGTTGATGCCCTGAGATGACGTCCTGATGATTCCCGGATGACTCTCTCGGAAGGCTCATAAATAAATGCGTGGGTGAATTTGTATTAAGTTATTTATTATTATTATTATTATTATTATTATTATTATTATTATTATTATTATTATTATTATTATTATTATTATATTTATTATTATATTATTATTATTATTATTATTATTATATTTATTATTATTATTATTATTATTATTGCAGGGTGGATTTACACAGGTCCATGAGCATTGCTCCTACCCTTGTGCCCCGCCTCACATTTTGGCAAGTTTTCCTGTGTGTTTCAGATTACACACACACACACACACACACACACACACACACGCTCGCACGCACGCGCATCACATCATCCTTCTCTCTCTCTCTCTCTCTCTCTCTTATATATATATATATATATATATATATATATATTGTGACGGAACACACAAGCCGTGGACTGGCCTCCGGCGCGCCGCACACAATGCAACCTGGTCTTTGATCAGGGTCGTTAGCCCTGAGGTGTGAAGCACCGCTCGGGCGTTACCAGCGCCGTGCGGCAGCCTACTGTCGCTCCGACGCCAGGCCTGTCAGGTTGTTCGTTCGTCTTGCCTGTGAGAGGCAAATAAGGGTAGCTTGCAAAGGATAGAATCAGGGCGGATCGAATTCTAATGAAACACTTGGATGGCTCTGGTAAAATTTGGCATGTATTCTTAAACTTTTTCCAGAGGCACATACACATACACACTAGATTATAATAAACAAATTGCAATCCTATTTCTATTATAATTATAATCCTAAGTCTGGATTAACGTTCTTGCTCCATCTTGTGCAAATAAACAATAACCTCCCTACCTTAAATACTCAAAATCATATCTTGCCCGCTAATTACAATACTCGGGCAATTTAATTGTTTATGCAAACCTACTGATCTTGGCACTAAAATGTTCTTTCAGTCTGTTCGTTCCACTATGTTGGATCGAACTGAATTCCGTGTTAAGCGTTCGGCAAGAACACTTCCTAGTTATACCTTTTAATCACACCTTTGAAATATTACGACCTCGCGGTCTGAATGTCGCACGGTACTCACGCTTCGGCGATTGGGGAACACGTAACCTGGACCTCGGCCAACGCAGTGACCGACCTCAGCTGCTTATCGCTGCGAACGGCTGCTCGCGCCGCAGTGACGCTCGACCTCGCCCAGCTCGCTGCGCCATACGCTCGCCGGTCCGCGCTGCTCCTTGGCTCGCTTGATGCGCCTCCGTTCGCCCGTGAAGTAGTACAATTTTCTCCGGTCGTCCTGTAGAACGGCCGTGCCTCTACGCCCGTCTTCCGTTCCCAACAAACTTGCTTCTTTGGCTGTGTTGCACCAGGAATGTCGCCTCAGCCTTCCGCTTTGGCGATACGGCGTAGTTGCGACGTAATGATCGTATACTCGACCCTTCGGCGATCTCTATCAGACTGTTCGGTGGTTTGTCTCAGAATGTTCTGCGATTTCTATCAAACTCTCCGGCGGCCTTTCTCCGACTGTCCGGTTTCCGGGAACCCCTTCCCCTCGGAGACTGTTCCTCGTTTTTCTATCAACGTGCCAATCGCAGGATTTAATTTTCCAGCGCTTATCGCCCCGAGAAATCATTGGCGACCACTCGTTACGTCCGACTTCAGCCGCGGCTGACGTCAGATGATGACGTACCAACGCGCCACATTCGAAGTGGTAAACACCCGCGATTTATCTTGGGCGTTTTTGCCTGGGGTTCTGCTTCCTCGCTGGGGCATATCAGAGCTCGTCTCAATATATATATATATATATATATATATATATATATATATATATATATATTGAGATATACAAAATTTCCTCTCTCTACATTTATATCTGCTAAAGATCTTAGCGTCCGGCTTGCTGGGTCAATGGGTCACGATATATTATAATCCTTATTACCTCTATAATGGATTATAGGATCCGCGGACTACACAGCGCAGCTGGGAATCTGAAATAGAATGATTCTATTCCTAGTTCATTCCTGTTTGGATTGACTAAATGAAAGATCACTTTCTTTTCTAAAGAACAAAATTCAACAAAGTTTATTTTTACGCTTTTAGCAAACAATTTAGTGAATTTACAATTTTTAGGCCTTTGATCAAGATATCTTTCAATTTACAATTTATACCGCGGTTAACTTATCTTTCTTCGTTGATGTCCTCGTAGACTTCTCAGTCGAAATATCTTGCGAGCTTGCCGTAGTCCAAAGTTCCACGAAATCCTCTTCTGCCCCTATCCAAGCTGGTCTCAAACTATCAAAATTATCAGTCCGATTACGTCCTATGACATAGTCCCGAACTCGATTACCACTCCCGACAAAGTTCCAATTTATACATCAATATTGCTTCCACATGAAAATATCTGCAATATCATTCACTGTCCTTAAAATTTCACTGATAACCCAATTCTATCTAGATTGTACATGTTCCCTCTCACGAACCTACGATCAGTTCAGAAGCGCGTTGCCGAGCAGAATGAAATCTTCCTGCATGATTCATCCCTCGAAGACTTCGTATTAAACTACCTTCATTTTTTTTCATAACATTTGACCGTCCTTCTCTCACCCAGCCAATCCATACGTTCGTTATATTGACCGTAGCTGACCTTTTGAACATCTAAACTTCTTCGCCCAATCCTAAATTTTCTACTTTCGGCATCCAGAACTGTTAATGCATTTACAAAAACCAAAACTACATTGTTTATTCACGGTCGTTGCTAAGCTCTAGCTCTCGTGATATTTCGTAATGCATGTTCCACCATATTGTCTACAAATAAATGTTAGTTTATTTTAACGTGACATATCGGTATGTCACAATATATATAATGCATTTGTAATGCCTTGTTGCTGATTAATTCATTAGGTATTTTGTAAACAGCGTGACATCGTGATATGGTATTTGTATGTATCGTAAAAGCAAACGGATTAATTCTAAGGTAACTAAAGCTCTTCCCTTGTTTGATTGTAATTTCTAACCGTTGGACATAATAAATTCTCCATGTTGAATTGTAAACCTGCGTCTTAGTCCAATGTTATCCGTAATTGGTACGAATACTGTAGATACAAATAAGACATATTTGGAGCTTTCGTCTCGTAACAGTTATTTTTAAAATGTTTATTTTAACGTAACCAAGTTGAAGGTTTTTATTCCAATAAAATACTTCGTTGGTACATAAAATATCCCATCCCCAATTTCCCATATTATATTTTTTTTAACCAATACTTTTGAAACTGCACACGAATGAACCAGTATTCCCAAATTGTTACTTCTCAAATATTTTCGACATTCCCAGCAGGATTAACGGACTACTGTCGCTTTTGAGAGTATTAGTCCTACTTCATCCTAGCCCACTTCTCCAGGTGACTAATGGTACTTGAACTTTCCAACAAGTTTTCAATTATCACCTACACTATCCCACGACGTCTACAAATAAACAGCTTCCACGCGCACAAAAGAGTTATCTCGCTCCGAATGCAAGAGAAAATTGAACTCCCATACTTCCAATTAACTCAACGACACAATTTCTTCAAAGTTCTATTTTCTTCTGACACTGTCTTAATGGAAATGTAATACCTTCATTAAAATGAAACGGCGGTCAGTAAGGTTATTTGGCCAGAGGCAACTACGCATTAATTCATCAATAATATCTTTCTTTTTGTGTGAAAATACATTTCAGTCTGAATATATATTTCAAGTTGTAGGGCTTGTAGAGGGTAAAAAATAACATTTTCCGAATGAATATATAGAGGAAATATCATTTAAAACCGTTACACATGTGACTTTTGCCCTTGTTTGTAGCAACCCATCAAGCTCTGGTGTTTGGCAAGATATATTCTGACAAAAAGGCAATTAGTACACTCGTCAAACACTGAAAGTTGATAGGCTGAATATCAATCAGGGGCAAGTCACACTAGTAACTTAATTAAATGAAATTTCTCACCACATGTGCATTGGAGAAAAGTCATCTTGGAACTCACCTACACGTCCTGGAAGTGTGTAATATTTTTTCTGAAAATTTCTGTATGAAGTCAATTTTTATCGGTTAACTTTTCTTTCTGCAATTGTAAGTTTTCTTCTCTTCTTAAAATCAATAAAAATATTTTGGCCAATATGGTTCAAAGTATAATTACTTTTAAGAATAAAATTGAGTAAAAGTATAACCACAATCTCATAAATATACAAATTGCAATTATCAATCCACAACTGAATTACAAATACGACAGAGACAGCTACGTAATCTCCCGAGATCTCCTCCGAACAAGTTCTGCAAACTTCATCTAACTCGGCACGCATTTCAAGTTTAACACACTCCACGCAATCCCAGTGAGAGGATTATCAAACATACACGTGCCTGTCAAAGTCACCAGAAAGGGAAAATAGTGTTGGGGTAATAGAATTGAGGAATGTAAGCATGACATAGCAGGGCGACCACAGATAGAACAGAGAGTCTGCATAGAGGAAGGGCATAAATAGGTAGCGTGAAAAGGCGCAGTGATAAAGATGCGAGAAGGAAATGCAGGAACGGACAGTGTGAGGAGTGGGGAAAATTCTGAGAAAACGGGGAGATGTTGGAAACGAGAGAGTAATAATGGCACAAACATTAGGTGGAGAGAAGCGGGGAAAGAGAGAATGAGTACGGAGAGCACCAGAAGATAACAAGATGGAGAGGCGAGAAGAGATGACATGGCAAGGCCAAAGGGAAGTTGATTGAAAAAAGTGCGATAAAGACCAATGGTGGTGAGATGGCGGTAAATAAGTGATTGGACGGTAAAATACTAGGAGGTAAACGATGCGGATAGATCAGGATTAGGAAGGGTAAATAGAGAAGAGCAGGAAGTTGTGGAGGCAAGGCACATGATCGGGGATGATCGGGGGAAAATAGTAGAGAATAAAAAAATAACAGAATACGGCGATTTGGCACGGGAGGGAAGGAGAGAAAGCAGGAAGAGGGAGGGAGGAAAACGGGTTAGGGCGGAGAGGAAGGGAAAAAGAGACGGGAGATGGGGGGGCGCAGATAGAGCAGAAAGAAGGTGGTAAAGCGAGAACAAGGGGTTAGGAGATAGCAAGAAGGGAGCAGAGAGGGGACGTAATGGAAGGGAGAACGGTTAGGAGGAGCAGAGAGAGAAGGGAAAGATGTGAAAAAGTTGGGTAGAGGACAGACAGAAGGGCGAGGGCGAGGGCGAGGGCGAGGGCGAGGGCGAGGGCGAGGGCGAGGGCGAGGGCGAGGGCGAGGGCGAGGGCGAGGGCGAGGGCAGCGTGGAAAGGCAGACGAGACCGAGGAGGCGGCGGCGCCTTGGCCGATGATATTCAAACACCTCCCGCGGGCGCTGGGAACTGCCAGCTGCAGCAGCTTTGATGCGCCTGCGTTAATTCTCCTTCCCACCCCTCCTTCTGCGTCTCTCCCGCGTCCACCACCAACTTCTCCACCTCCACCACCTGCTTCGCCTGGCGCCTTTCCTTGCATGGCCCTCGTGGGCTTCCATCGAAGCTGCGAAGTGCATGTCGTTGCAATTGATTTCCTTCTTTCGATGTTTCGGTATATACATCGCTGCCGATGACGTGAAGCCGCAGTATCAGCCCAGTATCGTTTGTATTTTGATATTCTAATGTTCTACCAAAAACACGAAATAATGATTGTGTTACATTCTTGGCTGTCCGGGTGACGCCGCGTTAAGTTATCTGGTGCCGACGTTTCGATCAACATGTCGTGATCTTCATCGCGGAAGCTTACGACTTCATTTAATGATTGTGTTCTTTAAATTCATTTTTATGCGACATTTGTTCTATCTTCTGTTTTCCTACATATCGGTTCGTGTTTTTACTATTTATTTAGTATTTACACGCAATATACATTTAAATAACTGTACTTACAGTACGAAAGATTGGATTAGTTAGTCCCATAGTCAGTTCACCTCATAACATTCAACATATGATGATATATTGCAGGGGTTTTTACTCTGCTAGACAGAGGATCTTCTCAGAGTGCTTGAATAATACTCGTAACAAATACTTCCTATTATCATTCTTTATCTCCGTCCTAATTTCAAATTTCAAATGAATTTTTACTACAAAATGCACCCTATAATATCCTTACAAGTAACAAAACATACTGCAAGAATATAATACAAATGACAAAAAGTCGTGCAGTGGTAGTGGCAGCGCGATAATGTTGGTGGAGGTATCAAGGGGCAAAACATGTTGGAGGTAGGCATGGTGTGGATGGGGTGTGGTAGAGGTTGAGCATGAGAGGGACAGTGAGGGTGGGGGCGTTGGCTGTGGCTAACCTTGAACGCCAGTGTGGACGAATACGGAGCGGGTCATGATAGACGTTTTGGTGGTTGGACGCACGAGTGGACGGCAGCGGGTGTTAGGCGGGGTAGATGAGTGACAAGGGTGAAAGTTGGTGCGAGGGATAAGGACGTACGTATGGGGTACAGACGCCGAGCATGTTAGGGTCAGTTTGGGCGGCGACGGCGCAAGGCCAGTGGTGGTGAGGCGCTTGGAGGGGAAGACAGAGGGGTGAATATGATACAGGTACACCAGAGGCCGGAACATGGTGCGATGAGGTGTGATGTGGATGGAGGGTGAAAGAGTTTAGGTATGATACCAACAGTGAGATTGAGGGCGGCAGCGGTCGCTGCTCGAGGGTGGGGGTGAGAAACAACACGGGGTCCGGGGGTTGTGAGGGGGGGGGGGGAAGGGTTGGAAAGGGGGAGGGGCATGGGAAAGGAAAGGGGGGATGGTCAGTAGCGGTAGGTCTTGGTAGTGAAAGGCAACGGGGGAATATGGTGGCACAGCAGGGGATGTAATACAGTGGGGGATGAGGCATGGTGTGGACGGGGTATGCGGAGGTTGGGCATCACAGATACAGTGAGGGTTGGGGGCGGCTGCTGTGGCTTCTCGAGGGTGGGAGTGAGAACGAACACGGGGGCAGGACGGTTGTACGTAGGGGTGGAAGGCGGTGGGTGTGTCACAGAGTGAGACTTGGCAGAGGTGAAACATAGTGGGGGAGGGGATGGTGGAGATAGTCATAGATGGCGGCGGATGGGCAGTAGCGGTGGGTCTTAAAAGTGAAAGGCAACGGGTGAATATGGTAGAGGCACGGCGGGGGTGTGTCTGGGGGGGCGGGGACGGGGGGGCACGCTGGAGGCATGGCGGTTGGGCGTGGGGATGGAAGGGCAGACTGGCGGTTGCGGGGCAGGGTGGAGGCGTGACGGGGGTGCGGGTGTGACGGCGATGTTCACGGGGGTTGCTGCGTCTGCCACCGGAGATGAGAGCCCGGCGCCGCGGGTCTGCGGTTTTAATTTTGCTCGTGTCCGGTTGAGGACGCTGGAACGGCCCGCGGCTTTCCGGTGCGGGCGCCACTGGGTTAGGGGTGAGAGAAAGGGGAGGGAGGCGGAGGGAAGGAGTGGGGAAACGAGGGCGGGATCATAGAATGGGTGTGTGGATGTGTCTGGACACATCGCCTGCTGGGCAGCGCAACGGGTGACAGAGAAATCCCTGAATGTTTGTGGATAGTTAAAAAGTAAGTTTTAAGAGGTGGGGGATAGTTTTAATTTTTCAAAAAGTAAATTAAAACTAATAGAAAAATAAAAACGGAATAAGTAAAATATACGTTTTAATTTTCACCCTAGCACGTCGTGGAAACAAACACTGAACACAATTGTCTACAAGTTGCATTAATGTATATTACGGAAATATATTAGTTTATTTACTATACTTAAATTATAATTCGCTTTTTACATATTCTAACTCTCAATTATTTTCCGTTATTTTAAATAAAGACACCCTTTTAAAGAAAAATATTTACCGAAATTCAGGGAGTCATAATTTAACTTCAAGCCTGACTACATACCCCTGAGAGAATGCAACATGCTGTACATGAAAGTGTGGAATGACGATCGGTTGCATAATGTTACAAAAAGGGGCACACAAAGCGTCAAGAATTCGAATGGTTACATTTGTTGATCATGGAGAGGAGGGGCACTCTTGACATTTCACAATGAAGGTACCTTCCACTATCTAAAAATAAGCGCTTTACATGTGGTCATCAGTATCATTTTAATAATGAAATCTTAAATAAGGTACGTAATGGTTTGTTTGCATCATCATTTGTTTACACAAACATTTCATTCACTAAATCATTTCAATAATTTCGTTAATTGAATTAACTTTTGAAATACGAAAAAAATTCAAATTAAATCTAATTAATCCCAAAATTAATTTAACCCTTAACTGGTTCGATGATGTTTAAGAGCATCGCAATTGCTTTCTTTCGAAGAACTCCCGATATCTTTGAAATTAGACTAGCCGTCTCACCAACATTTAAGTATAATATCTATCAATGTTCACAGCAATTGGCATACACTGTCATCGTCTCCGAATGACAGTCGATTCCATTTCCGGAGGGATCTCACAGACATATCATACAATTTGCGTTAGTACTCTAGCTCTCGGTGGGGTGTCTGTATGTACAAACTACGTAAGTTTCTCTGATAACTTAATTGTTAATTGTTTAAACTGCAATTTGTAATAGATGATCAACCGGCCACCATTATTAAATACACTTCCATTCCCGTACAACAAAAGCAATAATGCCAAACCATAATATACTAATTCTATCCCAAAGGATAAATTAATAATAGCAAAAGAGCTAATAAATTGAGAAGAATGTGTAGAGAAGGAAATGTCAATTTGAAAGTGTGAAGTGACGTGCCATCTAAAAATAGTATTCTTTGAAATGATTTGCAACATTATAGTATTTTATGTTATACTTTATCGTTTCTTAATACATTATTATGCAAATTATTAACATCTATCACATTCTTAACTCCATTATATATTATTATTTTTTTGTACGTTTCGCACTAAGAATACACATTGACAAAATAGCCTGTCTGCTTCAAATGTCTTAGTTCTCAATATCTAAGAAAACTTTTGGAAAGTCTGAATTAAAGAAACCTCTTATATATTGAGGATGACCAAATGGATAAACCAAATAAAAAAAGAACACAGTACTTTAGAGTAATAACTACAGAGTAGTTTGGTAATCGACATGCTACCAACGTATTAGGAAACATTTAACATGAGATAAAATTCCAATCAATTTACGAGACAATTATAATGATTATGAAAGACAATTATAATGAAAAATGATTCTCTTAAAATTATTATGATTATCAAAACATTTTATTTCGGTAAACACCATTAACGTATTTGGCATTAAACATAAGATAAAATTGGGTTAAATGAACTATTAATCAGTAATTTATTAATCTAACTAATGAAACATTTCAATCCAGTAATGAAATATTTAATACAATTATGTAAATCATTATTATTTTCATCTAAATGCTCTGAAACAGAAAAATACTCATTCCAAATTTTTGGAGACATTCTCAAACATTATCTCTTCTCTCAACAAAATATTTCACATCTCTGTATCCCAGTCCTCAAAACAAGTTTTTAGAAGTCTCTAACATATTTGAAGGAATAAGTGAAGGGGGTCGTCAACATTGATACCTAATTTAAGGACATTTCCTAAGTACTGTTACTACAAATTTGGGAGTTTTGGGGAATTTTGATAAATAAGTATACTAAATAAAGATATTTACTCAAATTAAAAAAGGAAGGAAAATTAAAATATTTTTTTAGAAACTAAAAAGCCACACTTTCCTTCACCATCTCCGTTTCAGTAGATCAAAAAATTGTTAGATGGAAAGAAGTAAATAAATAAAAAGGCAAGTCTCCAGTATGAAAATCCATCTTCATTAGTCATTTACATACCAAAGTACGTCCATGCATAAGTTATATTTCGTTGGTAAAAACAAAATAATGAATCCTTCTTTTGAAACCTATCAAGAGATATAAAACGGTTTTCATTCGCCACCTACACAGTCATATCCTTCATGTCATTCCCATCATAAAGCTTCTCTTTCTCCAAAACTTTTCACCTTCCCTCGAAATGTCCCGTATCGCGTAAGAGCCTCCTGATCCGTCGCCGAAAAGGGCTTGTGGATTTGTCGGGGAGGCTGAATTAAAAATCCCCTCGGATCCAGGCGTCGCAGACGTTGCCGTTGCGGGGCGAAGGCGAGGGCGCGGGTGAGGGCGTGGGCGAAGCAGAGGGCGTGGGCGCGGCCGGCGCGTCGCCTTCCTTTCAGGGCGCCAAATGGGAGCGTTAAGCGAAGCCGTAAACGCTTGGAGGCATTCAAAACAAAATCGCCGCCTATTGCGCTGAGAGTCGGCGCTTTCTAAGAGGCGTCGGGCAGAAAGTATCGCTTCTCAGACGTGATCCCATCGCTCGCCACCCGTCCGTCCGCCCACGCACCCGTCCGCTCACCCGCCCGTCCGTTCACCTGCCCGTCCGCTCACCCGCCCGTCCGCTCACCCGCCCGTCCGCTCACCCGCCCGTCCGCTCACCCGCCCGTCCGCTCACCCGCCCGTCCGCTCACCCGCCCGTCCGCTCACCCGCCCGTCCGCTCACCCGCCCGTCCGCTCACCCGCCCGTCCGCTCACCCGCCCGTCCGCTCACCCGCCCGTCCGCTCACCCGCCCGTCCGCTCACCCGCCCGTCCGCTCACCCGCCCGTCCGCTCACCCGCCCGTCCGCTCACCCACTCGCTCATGTGGAAACACGAAGCCGTGACTTTTTCGAAAAAAGGAAGAGAAGAAGAAAATCGAGAAACGCAAAGAAATGACAAAACACTATTAAAAGAGAAAGATACTAAAAATAATGCCAAGAGTGGAAGGAAGCCAAGAAAGAAAGGAATCAGAAGAGTCCAGTTAAAGAAGCAAGATAATAAAAAATTGCTACGATAGAAAGTTGAAAGAGTTTGAGAGGATGAAAAACAAAAATTTTAGTGTGTCTAGAAAAACTGCCGTTTAAAATAAAGTAAAACATTTACTTTGATTCAAAATAACGATTTTCCAGCATGTTTCCAGCTTTCTAACCCTGGTAATGTAAGTCTGCAAAACCAAACATTTTTGGTAATTTAATTTTTAAATACTTTTATTCTTAGTTTTGAAATAAAAAATATTTACTTTTCCACGATGTTGTCCATAATACATTTTTAATTAACACTAAAAATGGATTTGCATTGCTTTAAAAAATATTAAAGTAGTTTATGCTTATCTATTGTACGTAGATCGCTTAGTTTTTAATATTGTTATTGTTTTAAAATTTCAGGATAATCTAAATCAAAAAACATTTAAAACATTGCTGAAAATGAAAAACTGTTTACGTTTCCTCTCTAATCATTTTAACTTACAATTATTACATACTTTTTTCTGCAAAAATATCATTTTAAATCAAATTTCTGGAAACCTTGGGTGGCTCGACGCATTTTGAAGTTGAATCGTCCATGACTACGGAATCTAGCAGCGTTACGCCGCCCAATCACTCTCACCCAAAACACTATTAAAATGTGTGACATGTGACTGTTTTAACAACATATTCACATTAAAGAACCCCTCATACATACATAGTGTACCAATCCTTAAATTATAATATACCATTTGTACTAAGTGATTCCATTTATTTCCACCACTTGAAGCAATCTAAAATATTCAAAATATGAAAATGAAATTTTATTTTAATTTTTTAAAATCTGAACAAGTGTTACCATCAAGGTACTGCTATCTGTAGATCGTTGCAAATATCGTTTTTAAATCATAGATAGATAGATAGATAAAATATTATTAAATAAATAAAGGGGGTTATATTTAATATACTTAGGGTTTAACCCCCTGTGGTAGATTTCAACACAGTTATGCAATACACATCAAACGAACATTTTACATTAAAACCCACTAGCATAAGACGTATACATACAACCCTGGCGTGTACCGCAAATACAATCACAGATCCTTTTTAATATACACACTAAAAAGTCATTAATAAATATTTAAATATTAATTTCATAAACTCACTGAAACTTCATTCAGACCTACGTAGTACATACAACGTATCATGTACCGACACCAGTACATAGGAAGCACACTACCCAGCCATGACAAACTTTATGTAATAATGAATTGGAAGTTGCACTAGCACTCGTGAGATTAGATGCCAGCGACTGTACTGCATGAACTCTCCGTACTTCGGTAGCAAGCACCCTCCCTCGGCGTCCACGCAAAAGACGTGCTGCGCCTAACACGCGAGCGGTTCCCCGGCCGCCGTGGCGCGGCGCCGCTGTCTCGACCCCGCGCGCCCCTAGCGGCCGTGCGGGGAACCCTAGGCGCCGCGCTGTCTAGCAACCTCCTCCTCCGCCATCGCCACCGCCGCCGCCGCCACCCCCGCAGCCAACGTCGTCGTCCCTCGGGAACGCACGTGGAGGCTTCGGCGCTCGCCGACGCTCGTTTGTCACCGAAATCGAGAGCGGCAGTGGCCGCGCCTTCTATCTGGAGATCCCTCCTCTCCCCAGTAGCCGGCTCGGCCTGCACTCCCCTGCCGAATTTACACTTGCCCCTTCGAGAAAATACTTAAAGCGAGACCTTTCGTTTGGTGTGCCCTGCAGAAGGTTCCGGCCTTCTTTTTCTAGTTAGCTAATTCTTCTTCACGCCAGTAGTACTTTTAATGTTCTGCTCTTTGAACTTTAAAGATGAAACTTTTACAAATTCATACGCATAGAAACATTTCTACTAAGGATAAATAGCTGCAACTTCTGCATTTAAGAAAATATGTTTTTAATTGTAGAGCAGTGTTTTTCTCGCTGAATTTGGAAACATTCTGAAATAAATACTCGGTAAGGTCTCGGAAAAGGTAACTCGAGAAAGAGCGGTAGTGTCTGATTGGCTTGGAATTTAATTGTTCTCTCTTTCCTAGTTGACCGGAGGATGGCCAAATCAGTGAGTTCCTTACTTAGTGAGAATAAATTTATCTTATTATACACTAACATTCCTAATAATGTTTACGTAAATGGTATTTCTTTTCAAAAATGGGATATCAGAATTGAAGTCCAAAGCAAATAATTAATTTATTCTTCATTTTAAACTAGCACTATTGACTCACTGCATATTGATCAGTGAATTAAACAAAATCTAAACTAACCGTTCAAACGTAGGAAGTCTTGTATCAAGACTATCCTGAAAAGAATGTAATTCATTTACTTGTTTCAATCAGTGATTCAAACATTAGCACATTCAGCCTTTTACGCTCAGGTTTTGCCAATTATATTCAAATAGATTCATTTGTTTTCTGAACCAAAAACTTTAATTTTAAGAGCTATGAAAAGAACTAATACTCGATTTAAAATTAGTAGTAGCGTTCCAATCAATGTAGTTCCACCATCATTCAGTTTTCTCAGTCGAGTATATATGCGCCGTACTTCTCGTCACCATCGAGAGGGATGCAACAATCGCTACAAATTGCATCATCCGTGGGATCACTGAATTACTTCAACTTTATGCTTTGGAAATTTACAATAGAGCATCGGAAAAATGTTTCAAACAATAACTGGAAATCAATGGATTCTATGTCGCAATTAGCCTCCATTACCTAACCCTGCAGCGTAGAACATCAATTTTCAGGAAGACGGCACAATGTCCATAATTTGACGCCAGAATCTCAATACTGCGGTCTACAGGTTCCCTGGTAATACGTTTGTATTTAGATGTAATGTTGTTAATAATGAGGCTGATGATAATGATGTGAGTAGTGAGTATGAAAATCGAGGAGGTAATGCATTAACACGCAATAGAACCACGGTAAAAACCTGCCACCGATGTCGCATTTTGCGCACAAATTTCATTTCGATCGGTGAGGGATAGATCTCCAGCGCCAGCGGAGGAAGGTGAACAAGACAGTTAAATCTCAGATCTTCTGCGTATTGCAAAGGCGTGCGCATCCTGAACCAAGAGGTGGGGGCAACAAAATGTGTGGCTCGATTTTCTATTACACCTTTTCATTTACGTCGTGTTTTACGTGTATAACAATTTTCAATTTATTTCTGACTTCTTTAAAAAGTATGTTCGGTCAGTTGTATGACGGATAGCTGCATTTTTTGGAGTTGTTTCGTTTATTTTTCGATATTTTTTAGCTATTCTAGGCTGATTTTCAAGTTTTTACGCATTTTTTATGTGGCACCAAGTCAGAACTGATCACCTTTTGAGTACCATCCTGGCGTGTATGGTAGTGTAATTCATGTTAGTGTAAGTCTCGTCTCCTTAACAAGAGAGGAGATGACAAGAATGAAGAAACTAAGAACGCGTGGTCCGAGGATCGTTACGGTCCTGTTCAAGCATTCGCTAGCAGTGATTGGAAAAACCACAGAAAATCACCAAACAAATGCAGCCGGCAACCTAAAGTCTGCTCCACACAATGATTGAATTCGACCTCCCCATACGGGCTTACGTGCTCCCACCAAGAGTAGCAGAACCCGCACATATTCCTATCTCCCCGTGGCGTCGCCCAGTTCGATCGGCGATCGGCCGCTCTCACTAACCGCGCTCCCATTTCTATCGTCCTCACCCCGCACCCGCCCCGCACCCCGCGCCCCGCACCCCGCGCCCGCACCCCGCGCCCCGCGCCCGCGCCCGCGCCCCGCGCCCCGCGCCCGCACCCCGCGATCCGCACCCGCGCCCCGCACCGCCGCCTGCTCCTCGCGAGGACGACGCGCGGACAATGAGCGGCAGTGGGGAGCGCGGAAGAGACCTAGGCGACCTCTTTCCCCTCCCCTGTCGCTCCCCTAAGCCCCATGCGCTCGCCGCAAGCACAACGACCGCCGCAAGGAGGCTCTGTCCCTTCCCCGCCCCGCCACGCCGGCACCCAATGCGACCGGACCGCGCCGGACCGGTCCGTACTGCAGGCGGTGGTGTAGCGACGGGAAGGAACACCGATGTTCAGTCCGGACAACTTATAGGTCGAAAACCCGAAAAGTGTTATCCGGCCAGGTAAGGTGACGGACGTTTGACAAAACGCTCACTATACTTCGATTAAAATATGAAGTCCTTCCAAGATCAAGAGCTTGCAGGAGAAAGGAACACTGTCAACCAATAACGAGCTCTGTTTTGACTTAATTTTTTTGGTTTTTGTGTTGAAATTTCTCGAAATTTCTCGAACTCTTACTCCGAATAAGGGTTTCGTGCGTGTATCCGATCCTACAAATATTTTCAAAAGAAAAAAGGTCGATTTATTGATTTTTTCCGTTTCCGGGCACGTCAACTGCTTTGGTCATTAGTCCCGTTAGTGTAGTCATGTTTTTCTCGAGAGATGGCGGTGATCTTCCCCGCTGGATGGTGAGATCCGGCGCCAACCTACCGTCGGATAGTGGAGTTTCCCCAACCAGGACTCTCCACCAGCGGGGTCCCGCCCCAGCCGGACAAGCTCTAAGCTCCTGACTGGTCTCCCCCAGACCCTGGTGTTGATCGAAGAAACCACGGAAAACTACCGATCAGAGCAGCCGGCCGCTAGAATTCTCCTCCAGACAGCGACTGAATTCGACCTAGCTGAAAAGCTAGTGTCGAAAATCCTGCCGCCGTCAGGACTCGAACCTAGGACCTCCCGGTCAGAGGTGCTGCAGTGTCATCAGTTGATGCACTGAGCTACCGCTCCCGGTAGAAAAAAGAAAAGCTGTTAGATTCTGAAGGATATAACCCATGACTAATTTATTCGATCATACCTGGATTCGAACATATAGGATTTTCGACATTAGATGGAGAGCTAGATGTAATTCAGTCGCTATCTTGAGGAGAATTTTAGCGGCTGCTGTAATCGGCAGTTTTTCGTATTTTCTCCGATTAACACCAGGCGAATGCCGGAGCAGTACCCTAACAAATGGAACACTGACCGCGAGCGATCTTTCCTTTCACTTCATTGTTCAATTCTCCCCGTTTTCATACATTTGACTTACAAATATTACACTACCACACTTGTCAGAAGTCCAGTAAGAATTTAAAGTTTGTCCCGACTGAGGCGGTGCCTCGTTGGCGAACGATACCTGGTTCAGAAAAAAAACAGCAAGTCAAGTGTATATCGGCGCCGGATCTCAACATCTAGCGGGGAAAGCAAACCGACACCTCTTGTAATGGAAACATGCATACACTTTCGTGACTAATGACCATAGCAGTTACGCGCCGGGAAACCCAAAAAATCAACCAACCAATCAATCAATCAATCGATCAATCGAAGTTGCTCGCCGTGCGTCTGTCTCCATCCCCTCAGCAAAAAGGTGACAGGATGCTTCTGTCGTTTCTTTATCTTATCTACCATCAGCTTCGGCTTTAGTTGTAATCTCAGTTAATTTACGCGATTAGTACAGCAAAAGTTTGGGGAAGGGAGTCTGAAGCTTGGAGCTCAAGGAAACGTGCAAAGATTATACTTGTTCCACGTACGTCACATAGAGTTTGTTCTTTTCTTATCAAATTAATCAAATCAATTAAATGTAAAGGCACACGCGGAATTGAGTGAATTTATAAAAAGTTCTCTGTTCCTCATAAAGGCGTGTCAGATATCCGTGAGAGATTCTCGTACATTGTCAGATATTTAACGGGATGAAGGAAGCGCTACGAGAAAACGGTGGCAGGTTCAATCGGCAGATATACACATGGACTTTATCAAACAGAGCAAATACTGTTACGATTAATTATGCTTTGCAAATATCCGTTCATCCTTGGTTCGGAGTACGCGAATACTGAGAAGCAAGTTTAAGAGTTTGAAAGAGAAAGTCGGTAGGTCATAGAAATGCAGTATTACGTTGATTTGTTTCACAAGAAAAACTTTTTCAGAAACATATATTTACAATCGATATGTAAATATTAAAATATATTTAATCGAAAATCCACTAAAATAAACCCCACAATACAGCTAAATATACAAGAAATATATAGAAGTAGTTAAAATTAGTAAAAAATGCAAATAAAATGTTTTAATACAATCAAAATGTATTTTAAACTCCAAAAAAGTAATTAAATGCAAATATCGTCTTTCAATAAAAAAATGCATTTTTATGAAATTTCGTTCCCTAATAATCACTATAAATACCGCTACCACGGCTTCGTTTGAAACTGACCGCACAAACGGAATATTCTGCATGGAACAGTTCTAGTTTTTTAACGAGGCAACCCAGTGTTATCTATTCAACAGCCATGTCCAGCCGAGCGAGGATGTCCAGAGCGGCGGGTCGCCTGGGGAGATGGGTGACCGAGCGGGGACGCGACGGGGCGGCGTCCCGGCGCTGCCCGCCCCTTTCACGGGCGCGTCGGCCTCCGGCAGTGGCTGCCGGGCGCGGCGGGCCGGGTATTCGAGGCGAGGCTGCGGCTATCAATGGGGTATACACAGTGGTGCATAGCGGCAGGCAGTCTCCGGGCGGTCAAACGCCGCCGGCCGCGAACCCGGTGAATGACAGCGCAGCAATGTTTGATGAAGCGAAAAGGCCAGAGGATAATGCGAAGGAGAGAATGCTGGGGAGGAGAGTAGAAAACAAGTTGAGTCTTTTTTTCATACTTTGGCTTCTGCTTTGAACGAAAAGTAAATTGTGAATCACATTTTTAAAAGCCCGATTGAGGAATAATGTTTTATACCTATTTTTTGCAGAAAGAATTATTTTGAGGTAAAAGCAAGAAAAGATGGAATGTGTAGTATTTTAGTTTGTCCGCATTAGGTATCTGAATGAGTTAGATGACATTGTTGAACAAAAATAAGTTTTTCATTACATAAGTGAATTTCGTATTACAAAAACGTAACTCGACTGAGGAAAGTTAATTGTCGAAATATGCTTAGGGAGATCAAAAGGAATAGGCGGAGATTTCCCTGGGTCCAACGCGCTCTGCGGATGGAAAGAATGACAGGGCAAAGTGAAAGTGGAGTAGGGTTCAGCGATGGGTGGCACTAAAGGGACAACGGAGATCGGTGAGATAACGTGGTAGCTGGACAAGACGCTAGTGAAAACAAAGATGGGAGAAGTGGAGGGATACAAAGAAGGTATAAACGATGCTCTCAGAAAGATGAGCACAAGTTATTATGAAGGTGAAAGCGTAGATATTGGAACAATGTTGCGCAGATGAAATGGGGTGGGTTTATTGTTTATTTCGTGTTTCCTCGCACGTCAATTGCCTTATTAGTGGCGTATGCGTTGTGCTTTCCTTTTCCGGCGCGGTCATCTATTCCCACTGAATGGTGAGATCTGGCGCCGACCTACACGTCGAGTTGATGGGTTTCTCCCAAGCAGGTGTCTTGCGCCAGCTGGGTACTTCATCAGTTGTAGGACACGCTTTAAGTTCTCGACTGATCTCCCAAAACAAGTGGTACAATGCACGTAAATGTGTGTGTGTAAATAAGGGGCAAGGATTTGGCAAGAAAAAGATGGAAACATGGCGCGTGGTCCACGGCCGATTGTTAGAGTACTTCTCCGGTAATTGCCTGGCAATGATAAGAAAATCCACGGAAAACTACCGATCAAAGCAGTCGGCCGCTAGAAATGTCCTCGGACAGCGGCTGAATCCGTCCTAGCTAAGAAGGAAACGGAATATCAACCATAATAAACAAATTTGAGCGAGAACCAGAAGAGAGTGCACGAGAAAAAGTGATGAGGCAGGGAATAGACGGGGAGCAGTCTATGGTCAACAAGGGTGGGGGGAGTCAAGTGAGCGGGCCGGGTGCGGAAGGCGGGCGAACCAAGAGCTGGAGGAGGTCAAGTAGAGCAGGCGAAGATGATAGAAGACAATATAAATGCGAGCGGGAGCGTGAAGCGTTTTGACGTAAAAAGAACAAAGAGTATGAATGGCGTGGGGGAGGGGGCAGCGGGGGGGAGATCAGGAGGGGGAAGGAAGGGAAAGCCGAAGAGAGGGTGGGTAGCAAGCGGGGAGTGGACGAAGAACGGGTAGGGAGAGCGGGGAGTGGATTAAGAGCAGGCGGGGAGCGGCAATGGAGTGGACGCTGAGCGTGACGGAAGCGGGAGGACGAACGAAGAGTCGGAGGAGATCATGGAGAGCTGGTGGGGATTGATAGGAGGCAAGGTGAGTGCGGCGGGAAATTGAAGCATTTTGGTGATGAGTGCACAGAGAGCGGAAGGAGGCGGAGTAAGTGCTGGGAACGGGAAAGGAGAGGACGGGGAGCAAACAGGGAGTGGAGAAAGAGCAAGCAGACACCGAGCGGGCAGGGAGAGAGCAGGGAGTTAATAGACAGCAGACGGAAAGCGGCAGGGGAACGGGCGGAGAGGGGGGGCGGAGAGGGTCGGCAGGGGCTGGCCAGGGGCTCGGATTGCGTCCGCGGGGCGGGGGGGGGGGCGCCTGACAAAGGCCCCCCCGCGCCGGGCCACAGAAGGCGAGCCCCACTCCGCCGCCGGCGGGCACGCGCTCATTGTGGGGTGCCATCTTACCCATGCTCCGCCCCCCCCTCCCCGCGGCCCGAAGGGGCCCAGAAGGGTCGAATCCCGCCGTGATATTCGACTCATGGATTGACTCTGAGGATCAACTCTACACTAATTAATTACGTAAGTGTATTGCAAGTTGTTGGAGGAATATGGAAGCAGAACGATATGAAGAACAGAAGATAACTGACGAAGACAAGTAGACAAAGGACAAGAAAGAAGAAAGAATAAGAAGCGTACATTGTGAACATTTAATAACAAACGAAGAAGTGGACATTGGAGCCGACCTCACATTTCATGTTAAGGACATCTTGGCTCTTAATGGGATCCAAAAGGCTAAATAAAATAAAAATTGCATGTTATTACCTCGTTTTCGTCTCCCGCTGGAAAGTGATATTCAACACTGGTGATACTCGTCGACTTGCGAGCGTTCCCTCTCTAGGTTTTCTCCACCAGCGGGCCACCGCCCCTACTGCTCTAATCCCAAAACTCCAACCCTGGTGTCTCAGTAAGTGTGATAGTATGGTGAATGTGTCAGTCTTTGTATTTAATGGGAGGAGGTAATGGTGAGGAACGAGAGGTCGCGTGCCACCTGTAGTTAATTTGTTACGACACTGATGTGGCATTCGCCTGCTAACGGAGAAACCAGGTAAAACTACCGATTAGCGCAGTCAACCGCTAGGATTATTCTGCAGTGAGCGAGTGAATTCGACCTAGATAGATAACTAAAGTCCAAAATCCGACAACGTTGGTACTCAAATCCTATGACATTCAGAACCTTCTAAAACATGTATATTAAATATAAAGTTAAATATTCGAAAACATAATAGCCACAAGCTATATTTCATAATTCTTTATCTGGAACTACAATAAAAACATTATTATAGCTTTGGAGAAAAAATTTTGCTTTTGCAGTTTTGGACACATTATTTCTTATTAATTAATGAATTTTAGTCGAATGATAGGTTTCTTGGAAGGAGCGAATATACTTTGTTCATAAAAGAATAATTTCGATAATTCGCCTATTATTTAAAAAGAATTCTTCTAAATCCCGTAATGAAGAAGGGGTCCTTGACTTAAAATTACAGCAATTACAACGTTAATGACCTACATTGCACCAATCTACGTAAAGAAAAAATCATGTTACATACCAACTATTTTCTAGCGATTTACATTTCACTTTGCATTTTCTGTTGTTTCCAACGAAAAAAAAGAAGAATTTAACCTCTCAAGAATCTCATTCGTAGAGAATTGTGAAAATGAAAACAACAAAGTTTAGCGTTTCATTATTATTCTCTAAATTCATGCAATATCCCAATACGCACATCGTTACCTTCAGCCTTGCAGGCATCTCGCACTGCGCACTCTCGTTAGCATTTAACGCTTCGTGCGTTGTTGCGCCATGGGGATGCACAACACGGGCGCACCGTCGATGAGGAAAGTTGGTAATACCCTCCGCTCTCCATATTCATATACGACGCGGATGTGTTTCTATGGGGTAACGATGCCGAAACTCAAGCGCAGAACTTCTGCGGCGCGGAGGGCACTTCCAGGTCACTGATCGGAGCAGAAGGGAAAGAACGCACTGGAGGAAATGCTTCGTTGGTGGAGCACGTGGTTGTGTGTGCGTGTAGCTGCATGATGTACTGGTACAAGAGCCTTCCATCATCCTGTCAGATGCAGACGACCGAATCGTCGAAAACTTTCGTGTGCTACAGCGCGATAGACATTGTACAGCGAGAATTTGCGAATTGTAAACAAAGTTATATTGTTTTGCACGAACCCACAACTTTATTCTATTATTTCAGCAAAAATATCCATCCCTAAAAGACATACTTTTATAAAAATTCATTTCAGCGAATATAACTGCGAAATAATGTTTATCATATGTATTTCTATATATACATTATATTGATGTATAAATCTACGTAAGTAATATTGCTTTGAGTTTTTGTTTAGAATTTACAAACGAGACAAACCATGTCTTTAGATTTGTTAAATTCCATTTGATTTCTCTTCCAAATAATGTTTTAATACAGATAGTAAAAACAATAATAAAGTTCCATGTATACTTTGAAATTTCAACTTCTCTTGACTTTACCTTATTGTGAAGAACAGTCTCAGATAAGTGGTAGTAGAGAATCAGATTAAAAATGCAGAAAATAAAGTATGATAATCTGTGAGTTGACAGTATGACACATCGAAAAAAGAAAAGAAAAAATAATTGGTTTGCATAAAAAATCCTTAATCTACTTGGTCAACCGCTGTTGCCTCACGAATAATGGTTCTCATTTGGCGAGAAAGTCAAACCGAAAAAAAAAACGAATACGATTTTTTTCAAGAGCATCTACAGGGAAAGAAAAACTTCCACAGATAATTAAGAAGAATTAAACTTGTGGATGCTTATTCCAATTTTCGTCATCTCCCTGGTTCCTTCGTTACATCGGATCGGAGGTAGTGTTCCAAGAGGAATATCGAATGCCTAGAAGAGACGCAAACTCGAGTTGGTGCGGAGTTTCTTCGATAATGGAATGTGCTAATTAGCAAGACAAATGCCATCGCAATATGGCGGACAGAGAGGAGTGGGAAGTGTTGGAAGGCTTCTTGGGAAGTAAATTAAGCGAAGGACTAAGCGAACATTTACAATGGGAAGAAAAACTTTCAACCGGAAGGACATCCCCGAATTTCGTTGCATATTTTCAAGAAGGAAGAGGAAATACGGAATGAAAATATTGGCTAAATACTTACCAAACAAATTAGATTATTTTTAGTCCGAAAGTTTTCATCCAAAAATTATCTTCAAAGCCAGTTTTCTGCATGTAACTAGACTAAATCAATATTTATGATATAATCATAACTCGTGTTCGGTACTAAAAAAACTCCTTGAAACTTTATGAAACGTTACATACTATGTAACACAATACGACACATAGCATTAACACTTAATTACATTTGAGAAAATATACACACAATTGTCAGAGTAAAATATTTGTAAGAAAAAAAGCTCTTCATAACTGACATATTTCCCACAGCATTGTATAATGTTCTAGATGTGTGAAAACAATCCTGTATTGTAATAATTTTCGTCTAAACTAATTGATAAAATTCAGTCACTGCAAATCAGCTTCAATCAACTAATAATCGTGAAATCAAACCATTGATGAATAATAAAGCAGTATTGAGAAATTGAATTCTTTATAGCTTAGTTAATATGCACATTTCGAAGCAATATCGTGTTTCCTGCTAATTTCGAGAGAACATTATAAACAGTTACGTATCCAGAAATTTATTTAGTTGCCTTTCAATCATCAAAATTGCTAACGCATTAATCTGGATTAGTACTTCAAATTGTTTACAGATTTCATCATAAAAGAACTGTTCGTTATCATACATCATACGAAAAGCAAATGCATATTTCGTACTGTATATTGGACACAATTATTACGGCATAATTCACTTGCAACATGCCGCAGCCGAAAAAAATATTCTATAATAGGATAAGGAGATAAGGAACTGTATCTAAAGAATCATATATCTCTTATTTCTTTTTGCCAGAACTAGACATTTTTTAGGAAGTAACGCCATACTTTGACTCATAATAACACGAATAAAGTATCTCGACAAGAAAAGACAGGCCGCAAACAAACGGCATTCACTTGTAAGAGCACGGCCGCACTACGAAGAAAAAGAGACACACTTGAAAGACATGCTATTCGCAAGCCAAGTCACCTCGTCTCATTTTTCAACTAGTCTCCTCGCCGCGATTCATAGTTAACGTATCTCTCGTCATGAGCGCCGACAGCGCGACCCTGCACGACACGATGCGGCAACAATGGCGCTTCCCTAGCGCGCGAGGGAAGTCCGGCCTTCGCCCGCTCGTCGCGCCACCGTCGCAGGTGACAGCTGACAGGCGGCGAGCGCTCTCTCTGATCCGATCCCGGGTTCCTTTGTGGACCTCCCGCACCGCCTCACTCCAGGATTACGTCTCCCCACCCCGCCCCCGCCTCCGCCCCCTCCCCCGCCCTCGCCCCGCGGCGCTGCCCCGGACGCCCTTAGAATTCCCTGCCCGGGCCCCCGGCGCTGTTCGCCGCTGCTCTGCCGCGAAGGCACGTGGTGATAGGATGGAGCAGATTGGGAAAGAGTAAGATGATAGAGACGGAAAAGAAAAGGAGGTTGAGGGATGAACAGAACAGGGACGACAGTAGCAAGGTAAGGGAATCAAACAATGTGAAAGAATGATCACATCAGGCGTGAGGGTGATAGGCGAAAGAGCAGATTAAATTAGTTCTGCGATATAATGCTATAAGAAACGAGAAGATAATGCTCACAAACAAATTTAGAAGGTAAAAAAACAAACGATTATAATGTAAAAAATCTAATGGAAACTTTAAAGGGAGAAAATGTAGCTAAAAATAGAAAGTTAAGAGGGAATAGAAGAAGAGTAACATTTAATGTAGAAAAGATTTAGTATGGGAAAAGTTTGTGAATACAGGGACAAAATCTACGACAAATGACGAGGTTATCAAGTAAAGCAGTTGATAATAAAGAAATATGTAAAAACTGTATCAATAAATTAGATTTTTATGTAATTTGAAATATCAAAACAGATTATTAAGGGCACACACAGGGTCGCAAAAGATAACATTTTCCAAATGAACGTGCAGTGGGAAATTTCAAATAACGGATTTACACAGGCACTATTTTTCTCTTGGTCTTTAACTCCTTAGACACAAATATTCGATAAATCACTTCTGACGCTACCAAGGTGAGTTCACGATGTATCTGCAGAACATTGTGCATAACAAGTTGTCTGACAGTTAGTGGAACATGTTAATGTACTCGGCACATAACTTCATAATATATAATTTTCTACTGAATATTCATTGACAAAATTATTATTTTCGTCCTTTCTACATGCCCTAGACGTTTGTAACATTTATTCTGAAATACCTTTATATCCAACTATGTGTTCACACCTTCTTCTATTGCCACGCTATAAAATAAAACAATAGTTTTAACAATACTTCATACAAGTTCGTTTTATTTGCCTTTACAGCGTTGTTGTTTGAATAACATCAAGGTTTCAAAAAAAGGAAATCCTTCTTATCATATTCGTATATACACGCATAGTCGCTAAATCAAAATTAATTTCTAAACCACATGAAGAAAAGTTCTTTACAAACCTTTTGTCTCACAAACTTTGTAAATTGAACACTCAAGCTGTATTGCTTCAGCAATACTCTGTCGCAACAAAACACTATCTCTATACATCCTCTTATCTTATACGTGCAATATGCCATCTATTCCACTCATAGTTATGGCTACGATCGTTTATCTCGTTCTCATCGCAACAAACATTAATCATAATCCTTTTTGGAGCGCATTCGTCTATTTTCAACTAGAGTCTGGATCCATTTTTTCAAGAACAAGCGACTTATCTGCGCACATTCTAGTTACATGCGTTAACTTCTTGTTTCACATCAGTCATTTATCACACACCTATGTATCTTTACCGATATCGTCTTTAAACTAATTTATGATTGGCTCTGCGTTTTTACGAAGGCGACAATGCCTTCCAACCGTTAGATTTTGCATATCTTAAATGAAGATCTTTCTCACTATTCCTTGCACGAATGACCAGCTTATATTTCGTACACATTATCCTTCCTACAATTTACCGGATATGTGAAAATTTGCTAATTTACGTCATCTACAGGTGGTTGAAAACAATTAAGGTTTTTGAACTACGAGAGGTGTGGATTTATTCAGTGTAAATCAAAGGAAATATAAAGAAAAAATGACTTATCGTAAAGGGAAATAAACTGAGAGAACAAACGAGAGGAGAAAAACTAAAACATTGAATGATAATTTAATGTAAACATAATATCACTAATGACAATTTAAATTATAAAATAAATTGGTAAAAAGCTGGAATGAGACACAAACAAAAAGCATGATGTAAAAGACGACAAAGATACAAAATACAAAAGCAGCGAGAACAAACTTTTTTTTCAAGGAGCGAAGAAAAGGAATGGAAACACAGAGAGACAATACGTCCGCATTGTTAGCCTCAGTGAATCAATCCCACGGGTTCCCCCTCCCGACACAACGTCATCCGCCGTCCCCACCCTCGGGTCGCATACCGACCGTGCGTTGGCATGCCCCCGTCCACTGCGAGAGCTCTCTATTGCGACGCGCTCCCACGCTGCATTATATATAGCGTTTACGGCGGCCTAGAACTTTCAGCGCAAACGTTTTTCGATTCGATGAATAATCAACGGGGATACACAACGGGTCCAGGGCGGATGTGACTGCAAAGCGTCCTCGCTAATTGGCAACGGCGCGTGAGAGCACTGCTGCAGTCGGCGCCCCCGACGCCCACGCCGCCCCCGTCGCCGCCGACACAGTCACCAGCCCTGCGGCAGTTCTCAGCCCGATGCTATGTGGCTGGGGGCTACAGAAAGGGGAGAGAGAGGGGGGAGAGGTTAAACATTTCTGTACACAACCTGAACGCCCCCACCTAGCGGCAGTGAAAAATCTTTCTATCTCAGCGGATGAAACTTCAATGCAGAAGTTGATATTAGAAATAACATCATCAATTATTATTTTCATCATATTATATTAATCAATATTCATTCTATTTTATTATCATTATTATTAATATTAGTATCAAATAACCTAGATAACGGAAAAAGTAAAAGAAGTTTGTGAGATTAGGTATGTTACGGATAAAAGTGATGTGAAGACTAATATTATGAGTGGCCAGTTAAATTGCACATTAGTTAAAAGTGTGTTTAAAGCAGTATAAACGGCAAAGAACGGATAATTTCGGCTTCATCCATATAATGCTGGTATTAGGCTCAGAAATAATGTTGATTTAGTTGCTAAGAAAAAAAAGTTGACCAGCTGAGTTGAGCTCAGAGCCAGCATTGCCGCTGTCCAACAACAACTCTGGTTGGCAATCTTAGACTTCGAGTGCCGACGGTGACAGTTTTGACACTAGCCATATAACTAAGTCGAATTGAGCCACTTCTGGAAGAGAATACAGCCACTGCTGAGATCGGTATTTTTTCGATCAATACCAGGGTAACACCTAAGCAGTACTCTCACAAACAAGTCACCATCAGCTCGCGATCTTTCTTTCCTCTTTCTGGTCCTATTCTCTTCGCTACACACACACGTTCACTTGCACGCAAAACACAATTACACATATAATGAAACCAGTCGGAGCATAGACCTTGTCTCGGCTGGAGCTGTATCTTCTTGGAGTGGAGAGGAAAATTCCCTGCAAGCAGATGTCAAGGTTGGTACCGGATCTTACCATCCATCGGGAGAAGAACAACGCCGCCTCCCGGAATTAAAAATTCACTGCACTATCAGGACTAATTAACATAGACGTTGGCTTGCCCAGAAACATCAGTTGATCAATGTATCAATCAATAAAACCTGAAGCCTTGACGCCAACTCAGAAATGCACACTGAAATGTCAACTAAGGTATAGTAAGTTTAGACTTTCACATTATAACTCTAAACTATACTGCTTCATTCTCACTAGGTTTAGAATCTTCGAATAAACTGTAATAAACCTATGCAACTGGTCGCAGTTATTGCAAGTCGCCAGTAAACGAACTTGAAACGGCCTTCAAGAAGATAGCAGAGGTGTGGAAAGACAGAGGAACGCTTTTTTATTGTAAAGATAAAGTGGGGACTTAATAACTATAATCAGAGCATCAGGCCCAATGTGACGGAATTGTATCATCGCAAATAAAAGACTGTACTATACGTTCAGATTTCTTTGCATTGCGTTGCTTGAATTTCATTGTTAGAATAAACTTAACAAAACAGTTGTAAGAACTCAGGAAAAGTAAAAGAAAAGTTATGGTAGGGTAGATATAGCAAATGTTGAACTGTTAAATATATCACCAACTTCGATAATGGATGTATTGCACCGATGATTACAACATCAGGGGTCGGATCCCTGCTAGATGCCAGAAGTTTGCTTCCAGCGTTGAAAATCGATGAGTTCGCGGAATTTATTTCAATTGCTTAACATTGGTTGATTTCTACCGGAATTATATTCGTACACTAACTGCTCTGTAAGTTGTTTCCGTAGTTTTCCTGATAACTTCCAGGAGAATGACTTCCTTCTATTCCTTTCCCGTCATCACAATCATCGTCGTCGTCACCCATCATTTCCCTTATCGAACTGGGGCGCCGTGGAGGAGATTGGTCTATCCTACTCCATCGCGTAGATTTATTATATCATGTTATCTGGCGCGTCAACTTCTAAGGTAATAAGCGCTGTAAGTGTAGTTAGCACTATACTTATTACCTTAATAATGCACTTAGAATTGAAGCACTCGGAATCATTAATCAATCAATCAGTTCAACTCAAGTCAAATAAATAGGTCGAAGTGAAAAAATGTCTGAAGTACAATTGTAACGGATAGCTGCATTAATCGGTTGTTTATCGTGTTTTTAACTACTATTCCAGGCGAATGTCAGACCAGAACCTTCACAAATGTTCTGCGATGCTTTACTTTTGCGCGATCTTTACTTTCTCATTCTTCTCCCCTTCTCTCAACATTCATTCACCCACATTCATGCATTTCACTATCACACATAAGGAGATCAGCTAAAGCATGTCCCAGCTTACGGGTCTCTCCACTGGGAGTGATACATGGAGGCGAGAAAGCACCCAAGTTGACTTTAGTTTTGGCGCCCAATCTCACGTCCCAGCGGGGAGCTACACCGCCTCCTCCCAGAGCATAAGATGCGCGAATTAATGATCACATCATTTGGCGCGTCCAAACACACTAAATAGATAATCAATTCACCTCTAGTCCTGTCAGCCAATTCACCTGCAGTCCACTTTGTTGCCATCCCACCAGCGGCCTTGAATTCGACCCCACCACCCTTGTCGCTCGCGCCACTACCTCGTCTTTACCTCCACCTCCGGCCGTACTTCTCGTCTCTACTGCTCTCCCGGCGGCTGCACTTGTGTCTCGAGAGAGCAAAATGCAGAGCCACGAATGTAAACGAAGATAGCCGAATAGGCCAGCGAGCCGAGCGTAGTTGTTGAGCGAGACGATCGAACTTCCACGGCGCGAAACTTTAATTCAACATTTGTCAGAAATTCTTTTTTTTACTTTACAGTGGTTGTTAACGTAATTGACCAAACAAGAGGAAAGAAAATGGAGGATGCAACACATAAAGAACACATACACACCTAGTGATTTTTGAGATGAGAATTTGCATAAAATGCATTGGAAATTATGCGTTGGACAAACTCAAGGATGTTTTATGTTAACACGAGGGCCGAAGGCCCGAGCCTCTTCCTCAACTTGTACACGCGTAGCGAAGTATCACAATTCCGTTGGAAAACGTCTGATCAAGGAAGGAACTTCCTGATTCCAACTCCAAACCAAGGTAAATGACTTGTGTCTCGGGAGAGCACAAGCTCTCCAATCGCTCGACTGTCTTCGTGGCACCGGTTTTCGCTCTCCCGAGACACAAGTGCCTCCGCCGGGAGAGCAGCAGGGACGGAGGCACGGCCGGAGGAGGAGATGGAGACGAGGCGGCGTTGAGTATCCACCCATAAGTTTTAGATCGCTGGCGGACAGTCTCCGCCGCCACACCGCGTGCGCGACCCTTGTTTAACACGGCTGCAGGAGTGCCACCTTTCGTATTGAATTGAGGCGTGAGGTATCTCAGTCACTCCGCAGTAAAAAAAGACCAGAAAACTCTGAAGAATGCACTCTTATTTCTGTAATAAATATGTTTGTTTTGAAAGTTTTAATAAATAATTTAGAAACAGCAAGTAATTTACTAATTTCTGTGAATGTGATTTTTCAAGTAGCTTTTATAAATATACTTTATGTGTTTAGTAACTTCACATACTGAACAGAAGGAGGTTTTCTTTTTTTCCGTCAGGAATAAGAAGGAAACCTCGGTGCAAAAGAAACATGTTTATAAACCAATAATAAAATAACGTAAGTAATATAATATAAATATTTTATAATGACATGTAAATACAGAATCACGATAAAAATACATCATCATAATATACGTATACTGAAAAAATAGCTAATATGTTTCACACAAGTATATTTTATTTCATCATAAACAGAAACAAAAGTAGAAAGGCCAAAAATGGTAACTTAAATAAATGCACAAATTGGTAGTATATAAATACACTATAGTCAATGAAAGAACCTAAAGAACTCTTTAGAGTATGTGTGATTGGACGTACAATCGCATTTATCCTTCGTCTAGATCGTCAATTACATGCATGGAAAGAGCAGTTACGGCAGAATGCGTGGGAGGTCAGTGACCCCACGCCGTGTCACACTTCCTTCGCGACGAAATTTAAGCAATGGATCGAAAGTAGCTGAAAGATAAGCGGCCAGTTACGAGAATAAAACCTTCATCGAAAGACCCAGAGAAGTTTGAAATTTTACAAATGTATCAAAAGTACACTGAGTCCAAAAAGTGAGAGGATAACTTCTGCACCACGAGCGCTCACTCCCAAGTTAAACGGCCTGACGCCAGACAAGGCCATCAGCACCTAGTCATCGCCGAGTTCCTGTCCACGACGCTGTCCACGACCACGACTGAGTTTAATAGTTCGCAAATGCAGCTTTATATCACTGCAGTTGAAGGGACATTATCGCTTAAAACCAACACTTCTATTACTTTTTAAAGAAATGAATAGCGACCACCCATAATGTACGTCTCCCACATATGGGGGCTGTGTTTACAAATCCAACATTAAAAAACTGCAAACCACTCGAAGTAAAAGTCTTTTGTGTCTTTTTAAAGCGCATTGAGGTATCTCCCACGAACAAATTCACAACCAATTAGACATTTCCTATCTTCCAAGATTATATTAAAAAATGAACAACATTTTCATTTTATAACCAAATACTTAGTTCACTATTATCCACAAACTTGCAATTAGGAACCACCCGCTACACAAGCAAAATCCAATTCAAATTCCCCAAAGGCAATTTTAGGCCATCTTAATGTAACTAAAAATATCTCACAAACAAAAGAATAAATTCACGGAGTGATAACATTCTTTCAACATCTACAACATCTAGAAAGTATTTCATGAGTTTTCCAGACCTTTCAAACAACAGAAAGAAAAATTATATTTATTGTAATATTTTCATGGATTGTTAAATGTAATATAATTTGTAAAGTACTTCGGTGCTGATCTTGGAACAACGCAACTACTTTCATCTCATTTATAGCATTTTCGCCTTTGCAGCCATATTCCAGGCAAGATGTTGATGACCAAGTACACAGAAACGATACTTAAATTTCCTAGCCAATTAGCCGTCTGAAACACTTTGAGATTCCGAAAACTTATAGTTATCATTTGTAGGGCCATTTTTCCAGTTATGTAAATAAATTATTTTAATACATTTCAGTTCTTCAGAAATGACAGGAAAGACACAAATCATATTGGTGGGTGAATAAATGGAGAACTGAACTGAATGGGATTCAAGGTGGAAGGGAAGGCAAATAAATATACACCAAGCTTCTTATTGGTGCCTTTATGTAGCGAAGGATAAGGAATGAGATAAAAGTATCAGTAAGAAAGACAAAACAAAGTTATGTTAACGTCAAAGAAAGAATAGGCGACAAGAAGAGAATGAAATATTATTGTAAAGTGTACAGGGAAACGCAAATCAAGACAAAGGTACCTGTGATTCTACAGAGGCCGTGGAAGAAAAAGAATAAGCAGAAGAAAGAAGTCTTAACTGATGAAGACACTTCTAGAAATGTGTGTTAAGTGTTTCCTGCTATCAAACTCAAGAGACCAATATCAACGCCCATAACAATTTGAAACCCTACCCTTTGATCTAAAGGGCGGAGTCGGTTTACACTTTAACTGCTTTGGTCTCGTGGGAAGGGAATGTAATTTGAGAGACAAAAATCTGAGGGATTAGTTAATTGTCCTTGAAGAACCAACGCTATATTTTCCAAATGAGTTTAATGAAATTGTAAAAATGAGATGATTGAAAGACAAAGAGCCTTATAAAATTAAAACAGTAAAATCACATTTTACGTAAAATGAACTGTACAATTCAATAATTGGAATATATTGTAAGTCAGTAAATTTAATGCAATATACTATTTCGCCTTTTAAATTACTCTCTTTCCTTCCTATATAATTGTTTGATCTGCCGCCTTTGTTTCTCGCGCTTCCGAATCTGTTGGAGTTTGTTTCTGTGCACAAATGCATACAACCGTGTATTTTTTCACTTTATTCAACTTTTGTATCTTATTCAACTGTCATCAATAACATAAAGTTCATTCTTCACAAACATTACCTGGTAATACGTGTCTATAAGCTAACAAGCGAACAGTTCAAATGAACAAATATCGTGTGGAAAAAAATAGGTTGAAAATAATGCAAGGTTGATATCATACCTTTCACACTACAAGAAATTTTATAATATCTATCAAATTAATTTCTGAAATTACAAGCGATTTTGTTATTATATTATTATTTTCTTTAGTAATATTTTTACAATTTAAGGTTAAAATACATGTCATTCGGGATGTTACATTAATAATAAGAAAGATAATGATATACCTAGTAATCCGATACAAGAAACATCTATATCCATAAAATTCATGTTGTTGGTGGCCCAGTTTCGTTGTTGTTTATTCCTCTATCCTTGTCATCCCTCATTTCTTCTCCGTGACATATACCGGTACTTATATTGTCCCACTCCCGTTGTCTGTCTCAACAAAACAAGATCAGATTAATCATGTGGGAGGTTTTTGTACAATTCAATCATGCTATACCAAATTGGAAGCGTGATGAAAGTCTCATATTGAAGAAATTCGTATTCATTATACTAACGTTGGTTAATTTGTTCCGGAGGTATTGTTCCCTTCATTGTTTTAGTCATTCCTCCCATTGAAGTCTGTCCCAAAATAAATCAATTCTTTTACAAAGCTAGAGTGCAAGAAATGCGTAAGGAAGTATCTTTTAAAAATTCAATTGACGCCTGATGAAGCTGGTATATCTGGTGTACAAATATTGTGAAAATTCGAAACTTCAAATGCATTAATAAACAGCGTATGGAAGTATTAGGTTTGATTCTATGTAAGGGATAAGAAAACTATTTATTGTATTAAGTATTTTTAATTATACATAAAAAGTATAATTATATATAAAGAGTATGCCATCTGGCGAAATCATACGAAAAGCTGGTAAATGGACGTTCGTGGCGCTGCCCCGGGTAGCACAGTTGACTCTAAGCCGCGAGGCGCTGGGCACTGGAACGACCTTGGCGACCTCATTGGTCGAATTTCTCTTTCAACAAACGTCCCGACGAATCCATCGTACGTTACAATCATTCAAAAAGCTGAGTTCATATATAGTTCAAAAAAATCATGGAAGTGAAAAAAATTAACCGGTATACTTTTCTCATTCGTAGCATTATTCATTTGGCAGATTTAAACATATTCAATTTTTAAAAGGGGCATACCTATTGGATTGTATGGTCTTACGGAATTCACTCCACAGTAAACATTATGTCGCTGGCGTTTCAAATGATTGTGTGTCAATTTGCACGGCAAGCTGGTTCTCACTGCATTGGACGGCTTTGGTAGACTTCCAGCACAATCCAGGAACGTTTCTCTGCTTGACTGTGAAAATCGCGCTATTCCCGGAAATGGCGTATTCAACTGAGTTGCAACTTCTTCAGGAATAGGGTTAGTGACACTGAATATTTTTTACAATGTAGCTATTCAATTTTCATCAATATTTCCTCCCTAATATGCCTTAAACACTTAATAAAACGAATTAACTTTCACTGAAATTACTTGTTGATAACCCAAATGAGTAGCGATTTTCCAAAAGTTTTAACGTCAACTGTCCGGAGAAACAACTCGCCACAGAGACAAATTTCTGTTCTACACCCGAGATCATTCACTCTCTGCAGGAAACAAAAATATTTTCGCGATTTATAAACCGACTCATTTATAGTTGTGTGGCGCAGTGTCATTTGTCGTTTAGAAGTTCGAACATGCACTAGACATTTTAATACGTTGCGTTTTCAAACGGTGAACGAGGTCGTGGAAACGTTTAGAAATCCAGTTGCACCTCAACATTCCAAACTCCCTAAAATTCCATTTTAAAACTAATTAGTGTTTATAGTTGTTTATCAAATACCAACGCATGCGGTATTGATGACCTGTCCTTAAAGATTTATCTAATTATTTTAAAATGTTTAGTGTTCCATTTGATTCAACGAAGCTAGTCCTTTATCTTTAATATAAAAAATGCTGCAAAAAAGCTAGTATGTATAACTGATGAGCGCCAATATCCTGAATAGTTGGGTGAAAATTTCATCTCACTATATTGAACCGTTTAGAAAATATTTGAAGTGTACGTTTCTATTGACTAACCCTGAATATCTCTCCCCATCCAGATTATTGTCAAATTCAAAACTATGCCCACTCCCCTAATTTCAACGTACCCAAAACATTAAATACATATCTCATCAGAAATTATCGCATCATTAGAACGCTACAAATAAACACTGGTCACCAATATTAATAATATCATTTTAAAAAACTTTTACCAAAACCATTATCGCCTATATGACCAATATTTTCTCTTCATCCTTAAGAATAGAATATTATCCTTCTACCTGGAACCCCTTAATCATTTTCCTTTCCCAAACCGAACAAAAACCATAGCAAAACAGATAATTATAGGCGCATAAGTCTCCTCCCATCATTAGCAAAGATGTTCGAAAAACGTATCCTTGCAAGACTAAATAATTACCTGAACAAAATAAATCTCATACCTCCCTATCAGTTAGACTTCACTAATAAAGTATCTACGGCGCACCAAATCCTAACACTGAATATCTTCATATCTCATTCAAACAAAAACATAACTTAATAGCAGTTTTCATTAAAATGACTAAAGCCTTCGATCGATTATAACAGGAAGGGCTAATATATAAACTATCATCAATTGGAACCCCAGTATACCTCTTCAAAATAATTGAATTCTCCCTCACAAACAGAACGTTTGTAGTTGTAATAGATAACCACATCTCAAACCCACGCAACATAAGAGCAGGACTCCCACAAGGATCCTCACTCCACTGCTATTCAACCTATACATAGAGGATATTCCTACCTTCATATTATCCCAAATAGCCCAGTTTGCGGATGACACTGCAATTTACATGTCTCATCCATTATTAAACTTTATAGCAAATGAAATCAAATACATCTTCACACTTAGAAAGTTGGTCCTCAAATGGAAGATAAAATAATCCCACCAAATATCACTCATATAGATAACAAAGTACAGCAAGCCAAAATAAAAATCTTCAACTGAAACCGCTCATAAACAAAACTAGCAAGCTGGATTTAAACAATGCCAATCATATATAAATCCATCATCATACCCTTCCTCGTGTACACCTGCCCAATACGGTAAATGTTGCCAAATAATAACTTACAAAAATTGCAAATCATCCAAAACAAATTCTTAAGATCCATTACCGAAGCTTCCTGGTTCATCTCCAACAACGAACTACACACCGAATTAAACATTAAAACAATAACTCACCATATTTCCTATCTCGCCAATAACATTTTTCGAACCTGCTTATTCATCATCCAAAGCAGAAATTTTAAACTGGTAAAATATTCATAACACCAAATCCGAATAAAAAACATATCCTTTACAGGCATTTTTGGACATTGAAATTGAACAAACCAATTGAGGTGCTCTGTGAGCCCCCTCGTCAGGTGTAGGTTAGTGTCAGTTAAATTTATAAGATTGTAAGCCAGCAAGTACAAATGTACAGTTAAATATAAAATGAACTTTGTAATATGATCCAAAATATAAATAAATTTAAAAAACTGAATGTACGTACTATAACACTGCCTACATGAAGAATTCTTCCTCCTCCACAATTGATCTCAATTTTATTTACACTTACTGCATCTTGTAAGATGGTATCACTTCTTAACAGTTCTTTTTCATCTTTTAACACAGTCGAATATTGAAATGAAACGGGCCTCAAACACGTTGGATGCCAAATGCAACGAAACGCGCTTTTTAGCATGATGGACGCCGAATGCAATGAAACGTCCAGGGAGAACACGTTGATGCAGCTCAAAGTTTGAACGCGCTACTTTTCTTTCGGGCGCCTAGCGCGATACAATCGTACTTCTTTAGAACCCAGCTTTTGAGAATCTCGAGAGTTGGCAGCTCTCAGTCGGGGAGAGATGCAAGGTTTTTTTTCAATAATTCTAGTTTGATTGTCACTTGACACAATTTTCTATTCAACGGAACACGTCAAAGTGACAAATCATTTGACTATTTGAACATGCATGATTATTTGACTAAATTGAACTGAATAAGCCAAAAAATATAAAAAATAGCAGACGTAGTGAATTGCGGTCAATTGCAAGATTCCTCTGTCTAGCCTTTCAACGGACAGGGCTAACGATAACTGGTTCGGTGCGTTACTTTGACCGGTGATTCGCTTCGACAATTGCACGCCTGTGGAGATCTGGCGGAGGCTGGCTGATAGCTGGGCGTCAGTTGGTGCCCCGATGGTGCACCGATGACGGCGTTGGATTACACCCGTCTGAGTTAGATGGCAGCTTCGCATCCTCTATTTGTTGGATGCAACCGCCGGACCCGATCAAACCGTCGAGCGGCAACGCTCGTGTGGTTGTTGAAATGAGGATGCCTCCACCACCACACCGTTACGTGTGGTGTTTGAAATGAGGATGCCTCACTTACGCGAAAAAGGCCGTCATACGTCACCACGCGCTATACTGCCATTTTCCTATTTGGCAGTCACCACGCTTTATATTGTTCTTTTACTGTTTGGCAGTATCTCTGGATATTAAAATATTCCTGAACGCTTCTGCCCTAACGTACACCTTTGCAGGAAATACCAGGAAATGTTAAAATTTGATTCCGGTTCTATGGAGTTGTGGCCAAGAAGTCAAAACGAATTTGTGTCCATATACCACGGAGACATGGTCCAGAGTGTAAAAAGAATTGGCGTCCGCAATCCACGGAATTATGATGAACAGTTACTTCATCCCTGCGAACGCAGCTTTCTCGCAAACCATCCCCTCTCCTTTCTGACTCGAAGTTGGCTGATCACTCATGTGATAAGCTTATCCTGCTACTCGTTAATTTGAATATTCCAGAAAGTTCTAAAGTATATCTTATGATCATTGGGTTATAACACCCTTTCAAGAGTGACTTACTTTACAGAATTGATTATATTGGTGGGCATTGTTACCTTTCGATCATTTGAAGGGGTGTCGTTGCAGTATAAGCTGTGTTGACTGCCATGATTAATTTACGATATATCCTAGGTGTAAAAGACGTATCTGTCGCAAAGATGCAGGTCAGCTACTGCGCACGAAGATTTCCAGCTCTCACAAAGCGTACTCAAGTTTCGCAGATGCACGTGTAATGAATGTATGTTATCACCAGGCATGTCGACAATGAAACACGAAATCGATAGCAAAACACGATGCTATTTATTGTTAATTTTATTCTATACATTAGATAATCATTTTTACATATTACTAACATGCTGGTAACCAAAAGATAAAATATAAACCTTTTACGTACTGTAATTAAAAATTGTTATGAAAATAGAATATTTATTAGTCTATAATTAAAATGTTTTAAACATCGATGTTTTCTCGTCGATATTTTCATTGACATTGAAAACCCTTTAACGATGTATCGAAACATCGATGTAAAATTTGCCATTATTAACGCACCATTTTATTCACATCCTGAAATCACTTACAAATTTGTTCCACCTGTGTTATGCATCATGAAGTTTACATTCAACTTGGCCTACAACTCTCCACCTTCACGTCTTGGTGGGCAACATTCAAAGTTTCACTGCTAATTGTCACGATCAAGTTCACGTGCCAATTTCACCTACGTTTTGATCACTTTTCAACATTCGCATCTGAGACACTACTGACGACGGCTCACCTCTCTATGGGTCCTTGTTTGAATAATCTCTGTGACATCGGTGAGAAACGGTTAGCGTATCAGATTGTTATAACCCTGTTCGCGGATTCAAACCCACGATCAAAGCAATTTATTTTTAAGGCAAAAAATCCTTCGTACGCCTTCCTTCCGAGAGGAAGAAAAGGTGATCGTCCCATGTTGTAGATTTACTACATGTAAAAGATCCTCAAGGCTGAAACAAACCTCTGACCTAAATTCAAATCACCTGTTTCGTTACTCGAGTAATACCTCCTTTTTCCGTTTGATTGCGACAAAAGCGTACAGAAATTTGCGTCCTCAGGAGGAAAGCAAGCCCGATGGCCAGAACCTTGTAGACATTAAAATAGGGCATCATTGAACTCAACTGAATGAAGCTGCGGTGAGCTTCTGCGCAACTGATTTCACTGAGTTGGCGGTCAAGCACTTACTATAAGCTAATTATATTTTTATTACCATTACTGTTAAGTTGGAAGATCACTGTTACCACTACATAGAGGATGAGCCACGTAACTTTTAGCACCTCCTGCTGTTTTTAAACGATTACTCTGTATAATGAGTATCGACTTGAAAAGTTAAGAGTTTATCACGTAATTGTGTAAATTATGTCGTTTGTATCCCATTTTTTTCGAAAAATTGTTCAAAATGTTTCCCAATTGATGATACGTAAGATTCTCTTGTTACTACCTAAAAGAAGTACATTCTGTTCAAATAATTTTATTGCAACTCTAAAGTGAATTGAAAAATATGATTGAGTTAATGCGATATCAATTGAGGTAGTAATTTAAATTAACAGTATAAAACTGTAAAATGTGTAAAACGTCAATGGCGTTTTCGAAATAAACACCATTTAAGATTAATAATCTCCGGGGCAAAGTTCATTTGAATTTACAAACTTTCACTCCTTAGAAACCGCTAGCACGTAAACTTCGAAACTTTCCGTGAAAGGGAGTATCAAGGGAGAAGGAAGCATTTAGGGGACTCTGAATTCATTGCGAAATTTGGGTATACAAATCCGCGTCTTAAAGGAATTCCTTTTCCTTTATAAAGCTTTTAATAAGCTTAATCTGCTTGAAACGAAACATACTCCAAGTTAATATCGAGGTCATGAACTTGCTTATACAATGAAGGCATTTCGTATTTAAATACTATTTAATTACATTTTTCTCTGGGGTTGACATACACTATTCTATATTTTTTGTAATACATTTTACAGCTTATTCAAAATGTGTGTTGTTTGAGAAAGTGTGAATATTGACAAGATATTTTGGTTGATAAGTTCATGATCAAGAATGCGCATTTTCGCTTTATTTGGGGACTTTCAACTTGCATAATTAAAGGGAAGACATCCGTTTTGAATTCCAAAATAATTCGCAGAACAATAAAGTCGAAATCGTTTTCCATGGATGATGGAGATGGATAACCAAAAGCATAATTTAGGTTACCAAGGCATTTTCCTTTTGTCATTCCGTGAATCATAATCTTGATGATAGATTTTTATCGACAGAGATAATGAGTTTAGTATCTTTAGTATTTGTACCTGCGTATAAATGCAGATGACAACTTTACGTGTATAATTGACGTAAGTGTAAAACACACAAAGGGCTAACTATCAAAAATTGATTTAGAAATGGAGATGAGTAAAAAATTGTAAAATATGGTCATAAATCAAGAAATAAGATAAATACTATTTGGTAATAAATAACATCATTAATATTGAGGAAATTTGGGGATTTACGTTTTTAATTCATCATAGAGATCTAAGCGGAGAGCTGTTTGTACTCACGCTTGTTACAAGGAACATCTTCTACATCTTTCTTACCTGAAACAAAAAAGAAATTACACTACATTATTTTTCATTCGTGTACATCATGAATACAAATATTGAATTGTTCGCACATTGCACTAGTGTTGAATTGATAGCTTTGAAAAACCAAGCACTCATTGTCTCATTCCTTACTTACAAGCACATCTTCTATTTTATAGGTGACCAAAGCACACCGTGAAAATTAGCCAAATAATTGATATTAAGGCGAAAGCACCATTTACTTCGTCCGAACAAAATATTTTTTCTGGAATTATCCCACACAAAATAATGAAAAATACATGTTTCTGGCGATGCACTCAAATCCAGCCAATATAAATGTCAGTCAGTAAAGAAGTAAATTACTCTTTCTTTTATAAAAAAGGATGGGACGAAGTCGAAGCGAGAACGAGGAGATGATGGGATGAGAACGGAGAAAGGTCGGGTCGAAGACGGGGAAAGAACGAGTCGAGGACGGGGACGAAGTAGGGCCGAGGACGGGCGGCCAGGTCGGGGCAGTGGATGAGGCGATGACGGAGCAAAAACGGGGCGAGAACGGAAAGGGGGGAGAGGAGAGGGGGGACGGGAGGGTGAGAACAGGAGCTGAGAAGGAGTGTGAGTATTGACGGAAACGCAGATAGGACGGAGAAGGCACAGGGCGCCGAGCGGAAACGAGAGCCGCGACGGAAGCAGGGGCTACGGTGGTCAGGCGGGGGAGGGCGGGGGGCTGGGGGGGGGGGCCGGAACCGAGCAAGCGGAGAGCGAATTGAGGATATAGGCGCTGTGCTTGGCCGGCGGGGATTGGTGGGTTGAAGATGGAAGCCGGTTACGAGGGCCGAGGCAAGAGGCACGCAGAGAGCAACGCTTCAGTGAGGAAGTCGTAGATAGGAATTGTTAAAGGACAAGGAGCTGGAGCTCTGCGTCTGTGTTACTGAAATATTTACGCGGAATACCGAACGAATAGCGGGAAAATTTGTTGACGAGAAAATATTAAAAACAAAATTAAACAAATTTTCATCAAGAACTTTGAGTAATTTTGCAATTGCATGTACACACTCTTGTCATTAACTGGTTTGATGGAATCACTACTTGTTTAGCAATTTTGGTGCGTTTGAGAACATTAAGCTCATTTGTAGAAATACATTAAAACAAGTAAAATTCCAGCTGAAATTGTAGTGAAATTTAGACTCTAGAAAGAGAAGAGAGAAAATATTAAATACCAAGGATAACTATTGATACTACATATAATTACTGGCATCGGTAAAGTAATAATGTGATATTACAACTTTTATTCCATAATGCTAAGTTAAGACGATTCACACAGCATTGATTCCAATATGTGAGATTCTAGTGTGTATATGTATACATTATATAATATATGTATACATTATATATATATGGTAATATATTTCTTTCCTATTTAAAATCTGGGATAAATGAGGTATCAAACCACAATAAAGATTGAATAATTTTACTTCACATAAAATTAGGCCATACACGTGTTTCAGGAGTGTTCTCCCATCATCAGTGGCTCTATAAAATGACATAAACAAAATCGTATGAAAACAATATCTACAATGCAAGCGCAAATTTACTAAATAGTTAGTAAAAAGTTACTAAAACACGTGTATGGCCTAATTTTATGTGAAGTAAAATTATTCAATCTTTATTGTGGTTTGATACCTCATTTATCCCAGATTTTATCATGGAATACCACAAAATCTCCGCTGCCACCACAGAATTCTTTCCTATTAATATACATTTAGTTTTGTATACAAATATACAGATTTATTCCGAACTTAATTAAATTTTGTACACGTGATCTTTAACACAAAAGAAAAGTTATCTGTCCGTGACATTTTGTTAAATTTACCCTAATTCTCTACCCTTTAGAGCAAAATTTAAGTGGTTCATTATTTTTGCAAATATTTCAAAAAGGATGAGAAAACACATTACAGTTTATTAAACGTTTCGTAATGCCAATAAATTTCCTACCAAGTACATTGACATTAATACCAATTACGCTCCGAGTAATTGCAGGTAAAAATTGTTACTGGAAATTTGTCAGACGTTTTTAGCAGGGCATCTATTACCTGCATCAACTTTACCTTATCGTAGTGCAAAAGGTAATAGTACCTATAGGGCGAAGGGAGGGCGGGATTGTGCTAGACAAGGCAAGGCAGGGCGAGGACGGTGGGAAGGAGTAGGGTGCTATAGTGAACAGTGAGGTAGGACACGCCAAATCGGGGATACACTCTAAATAGAATTAATTTCCCTTCCTGTCTTAAAGACCATTATGATAAATTAATATTCGTACAACGTTGGGCACTTCAGCTATTAGATGTCAATACTGTTATGATATATAACAGATCCGCCCAGCGATCTACTCCGAGGAGGAGCCGCTATCCCTGCTCTTTCTAGCAGCTACGGTGGCAGATGGAGCAGATTAGGTCACATTTCATCGATTGGCGGCTTGCAGCACAGTGGGACGGTTTTTGGTTTTTGGATATATTTTCCATTGATCGGACTGAAAATGGCTCACCGCTCTGGGAAAGGATATTCTCTACTGAAATTTTAAAATTTTCAAAGAAAAAATTCCGCTCACATTTGTACGTTGATCAAAACATACGTAACATCACGCAGCATTCCGATGCAGTTTCGGAAATGTTTTTAGGTGACATTCTAATACAAATCTACTAAATAGTTATTGGTTTGAATTTCTTTTCTCTTAATTCAGTCTCACGCTGCAAATCAGTTATTCCTCATTGAAAATCACAAGGAAAAACACCTATTTTAAGAAAAAAGGTGTAGCAAATATATTAAATTCTATTTGTAAATCAACATATCCTAAAATTGGATTTAAAATTCCGAACGTAATATTCTGAATGCATCTTCACATTCTTCAAAATTCAATGTTTAATGAATGTTTGACACTGCAAGTAATTTTGAGAAGAATGAGTTCTTCTTTCCCAAAGTGGCAGTTTTAAAATAACTAAAATTAACCCTTTTCATATTGTGCTATTTTACTGTTAAAACAATATAGGAACATCAAAATAAATTCAAAACGTATTTCTTGAAACGCTTTGTTTCTCATAGCACTGCAAATTTCCGTATGTTCTTCTTTAGAGTATTGGCATATTCATCAGCATGATTAACCGATTAATGTCGTTCCAAATTAAACTTCATGTGATTAAACTCGTTTTTGTAAACGGAACATTTGACATAGCTGGTGCCATCTGCGAAAATATCCTTTTCTTCTCATGCTCTATTGAAAATTGGCAGTGAGGAAACATTGGTTTTGCGATGTGCTCGCGTCGTCATCCATGTTTCCGCGATTGGAGTTATCAGTTCACTGCGACAGAGGTTATCACAAGCCGATCAAAGCTCGGGCTCCAGTGTCGCGCTCTCAGTAACCAATACGGCTCCGCGCTCCTGATTCGTTGTGCTTGAGCATCCCTGATATAAAAGATGTAGGAAATGGTTTAATGAGACGTAGGAAAGACAGGATAACATTAAAAACTCACTACGTCCACGAAAACTCCCGTTCATATTCTGAACTATATTAATCGTGGTTTGCGAGGTGTGACCCCGGTAAAAGAAACTGCGAGCGCGGGGAATCGGTGACTACCGACATGGCAATGGTGATATGAATGACCGACTGCGGTGGCTTAGGCATCAATTGATGTCACTGCAATACTTCTGACCGGGAGATCCAATCAAGTCCCGACTGTGGCAGCATTTTGGACACTAGCTAGATAGCTAGATCGAATTCCGACGTCATCTGGAGAATAATTCAAGCGGTCAGCTGCTCTGATTGATAGGTTTCCGTGTTTTCTTCAATCAACACCAGGCAAATGCCACAGCAATACTTTACCGCAGCGGCAAGGGTGGCAGGGGCGGCAAGGGTGGCAGGGGCGGCAAGGGTGGCAGGGGCGGCAAGGGTGGCAGGGGCGGCAAGGGTGGCAGGGGCGGCAGGGGGGCAGGGGCGGCAGGGGGGCAGGGGCGGCAGGGGCGGCAGGGGCGGCAGGGGCGGCAGGGGCGGCAGGGGCGGCAGGGGCGGCAGGGCGGCGAGGGCGGCGAGGGCGGCGAGGGCGGCGAGGGCGACGAGGGCGGCGAGGGCGACGAGGGCGGCGAGGGCGGCGAGGGCGGCGAGGGCGGCGAGGGCGGCGAGGGCGGCGAGGGCGGCGAGGGCGGCGAGGGCGGCGAGTATTGGACACTAGAATTCTCCTCCAGATAGTGGCTGAATTCAACACATCTATTTAGTGTGTAAAATTCTGCCGCCGATGAGACTCGAACCCTAGAACCTCTCGGTAAGAGACACTACTGTGACATCAAGAGTGGCGAGTGCAGCGCGGGCGCCGAGAGTGGCGAGGACGGCGATGACGGTCAGGACGCCGGGGCGGCGAGGGGCAGGCGTCGGAGATAGCTGGAGCGACGAGGTCGTCGAGGTTAGCAAGGACAGTGGGAACGGTGATTGCGGCAAGTGCGGCGACGGCGGCGAAAACGGGAAAGAGAGTCTCGGGCGGAGAGGTCGGCGGGGGTGGCAGCGCTATTTATTGGACAGCCGCGGGCGGCCATGGAGGGCCCGTAACGTGCCGACTGGCGACCGCCGCCTGGCCACGTCGTTCGGGCCGAGTGCTGGCGCCTTTTACTCCCGCGATTAAACGGCCCGCGGAGGATCGGGCCCCGGGGGAGTGCTGCGGCGGCACGGCGGGCGCGGGGCGTAAAGCACTTGCTGGAGTCAGACCTCTGAGCAGCGAAATGCGCGGCGGGAAGACGCCTCAGCAACGCTGCCTTCAGGTTAGTGAGATTGGGTCGCATCGACGCGGCGGCCGCGAGGCGAGCAAAGAATGCGGAGGGAGTAAAGAAAGAATGTAGAGTTGTAAAGTCAAGTACGCGGAGATTGAGGAGATTGAATGACTTGCAATGCACACAATTAGTGTAGTTCATTCATTCCGTAGCAGCATTCAGTACATCAATAATGGATATTTGGGTTGGAATAGTTTAGATCAAAACAAGGATTATAATTACAGAAATTAGATTTTAAATTATTTTTATTTTCAACAGACACAAATATACTTAAAAGACACTTCGTGAAATGTAAATACACTCATAGTAATGTAATTTAATATGTAAAGATATATTTTTAATGCCTCATCTTACGAAATATCGTCAATTCTTCTTGCGGCTGAGTTGGAAGAATTGGGATAGACTCTCTGAGGGAGGTTGGAGTAATAAGAAAAAAAAATAGTAAACAATAATTTGAAGATTTTGTAGGTCAACGAGGCGATCCATCAAATCGTAATTGCATAGATATTGAAAGGATCGGACCTTTAAAAGTATTTAAAAGGTTTTCAAACCGTAAGATGACAATATTTTCTTAATCTCTCTAACTATGATAGGTAAAGAGATTAATGTATTACAGAATGAATGAGGAGTTTCCTAATATATTGCTATTAAAACGTTATATCTGAGGAGAAAATCTGTTAGTGATGAGACAGATGGAAAGAAATTAGACCTGAAGACCTTAAATTTCACTGAAGGAGTAAGTAAAAACAACTAGAAAATATTAAATACAAGCATACATACAAACACTCATTCCATTGTAGATATTACATTTCTTTGTAGAAATAAAAAACTAATATATACTGCTGGCCAAATAAAATCACTGCTGAGAAAGATCAGTCTTGAAAACATGTATTGAAACCCACTTTTAATTTTATTGCGTTTTTATTGGAAAAGTATTTGCGATTCGTCCCAGAATAACAAACTATATAAAGATATTACACTATTGTAAAAAGTGGCATTTTTAAAATTCGAAGCAAAAAATATGTCACTTCCATATATTACACCAAAATAGTTCTTTGTATTACGATAGTTTGCCTTTCATTTGTGCCATTTTTATAAATTAATTTGCATTTATTGGTCCTAATACAACTCGGATTATTGATTTTACAATTCTTCAATAAATATCTGACCCTGGAAACTTGAAGACGGATTAAATCCTAATGATTTCCAAGATATCTGGGTCAATGTCCAATGTGAGCATAAAATATGGCAAAAATATTACTGCTAAACTAAATAATAAATTTTCGTAAATATATATAAAATTCGTTGCACAAAATATAAGCCGGGAGTGGTGGCTCAGTGCATCAACGGATGACCTATCCTATCCCCTTGCACACACACACACACACACAACACACATCACTCACACACATCACACACACTCACACACATCACTCACACACACTCACTCACACCACTCTCACACACACACTCACACACACCCACCACCACACACTACACACACACTCACACACACACTCACACACACTACCACACACTCACACACATCACACACACCACACACACACTCACACACACACCACACACCACTCACACACACACTCCACACACCACACACACACTCACACACACACTCACACACTCACACACACTCACACACTCACACACACTCACACACACTCACACACACTCACACACTCACACACACTCACACACCTCACACACACACACACACCTCACACACTCACACACACACACACACATCACACACACACACTCACACACACTCACACACACTCACACACACTCCACACACTCACACACACTCACACACACTCACACACCTCCACACACTCCACACACACACACACTCACACACACACACACTCCACACACACACACATCCACTACACCACCACATATTCCGTGAGACTGGTCGGGAGCTTAGAGTTTGTCCGGCTGGGGCGGTGTCCCGCTGATGGGAGAGTCCTAGTTAGGGATAAATCCCGCTAGCCGATGGTAGGTCGATGCCGAATCTCACCATTCAGAGGGGGGAAGGACACTGCCTTCTCCCGAGGAAAAACATGCACTAAACTTACGGTACTAATCATTTGAGCTGTTGACGCGCACAGAATCACCAACCAACCATAAAATATAAGTAGTTTAAATCTGTTCAGTCTCAACAATGAAAATAAATGTTTGTGCTCGTATTTAAAAAATATCTTTAGTTCTTGTTATATTTTTACCTAAAAAGCAGTTTTATTACAAATCCATTAGAACACGCGTTTCATTATGACGTTGATAATAACATCTAAATGGGCAAACATCTAAATGGGTTCAGCTGAAAGCGCCGCCGTCATAGATAATTTTTTTAATATGCACTTAAAACTTGTCAACATTTCGCACACGTTGAGATATCTCATTTATCATCACTGTTTACAGAGTTACATTCGTTTGCAGAAGAAAATCTTCTTTAATTCATACATAAAACGAGACAAACATTTTTTAACGAACAGTATCTGAAGGCGAGGTTAGCCGAGCGAGGAACGAGTAACAATAAACCAAACAAAAATGAGAGATATTCGGAATCATAGTTTCATTATTGTTGGCTATTCCGAAAGAAAAGTCTTTAAGCTGCCTAATAGTGCATCTAGAGCTCTGAAATAAACGCTTTATATTGCAGTTCATAAAAAATTAGAGCCCTATCCGCCACAGTCAAAACATAAATAAAGTGTTTAAGTGGAACTGTGGTAGATATGAATTTTCACTTTATTTTCTTTACCCAAATAAGAGAAGCAGAGGATGTGGTCGAAAACCGCGCGTTCTGACTGAGGAGCCACTGTGAACTTTTTGGTCCCAGCGCCCAAGCGCAGTAACAGTGTAGAGCCGTCCGAAAATCATAAAGCTAGTACTGCGTACATTCGGACGGAAAGGTAGACCTATATATCTCGCAACCAATTCACTCCAAAAGGACGCAATACTCTGAATTTAATTCCATGGAAATAAAGAGAAACGGATCTGCCCGGGTCACTCATAAATCTTCAAAGAGTCGTTTTAGTGACCGTTGGTAAATTAAATTCCCTCTTTCGTTCCAGGTACTTGTTAATTGATGCATAATAAACCGGAAAGAGGGAAATTCGTTTTTGATCGCATCTCACATGTTCTGCAGTAGTAAATATTTTATTAAATATAGTTTGTTAACAGTAACAGATTAAACTATTTATGATCTCTTTCGTTACATTAATGAATTAAAGTGTGTGAAATCAAATGGAATATTTTAGCACTCAATGAGCATGGACATATAACATTTTATGATTCGTCCCTTCTACAGACAAAAATCTAGCAAGAATTATCAGTGCAACATAATTCTCAAAATATTGCCTGACACATAAAAACTAAATTACTATATCATAATATATATATTATTCCTCAACTTTCCCTCCTGACCAAAATCAATAAGTTGACTTTTTGTTCACGACGCAAGAAGACTGGAACGTACCACTCGGATACGTTCACCTATAATAATTTGTCATTGTCAATTGCAAATTTTATCGCATTTACTAATTGTATTAATTTAAAAAATGTCAATTTCTTTTGTTCAGAGTAAAACATAAGTAATTCCATTTTTGCCTTTTTACTTTCTCACAACGAGGAAGAGAGAAAGTTATGTAATGCAGCGCGAAAAAACGGGGAATATTCGGCAGAAAAGTCTATTGCATGGTCTTGGTAACAAAAAAGTGGACAAATCTAATTGCTAAATTTAGAAAAATATCCTCAAACAAGTAGCCAGATTCCTTGTTTTGTGGTTCTTGATACCGAAAAATCGAATGACAACAAAACGTCCATCCGTCCGGACTTCTCCATAATTGATATTCCTCAATCGATGTGACTGATATCGCGGCCTCTTGAATTTGAAACCAAAATCTTAATTTTCGGGGTACTTTACATGAAGCCCTGGGACTTTTGAAACCTTTAACAAAAAATAGCTCCATCGAATTTTATTAAATTTTATTAAATTTTGTTGTGGATAGTGTGAAGGACGCTTAAGACAATGGTGCAAGTCTCATGTTCCTTGCAAACCCCTACTTTTCGAAAAAAAATTTTTACAATTTTTCCTTTAATGAAATCTGCTTCTTAAAGATATATTTTGAAATAAGGCCATAAACAATTTTTCGAACAATTGAGAACATCTCGCATAATTTTTCGTGAAAATCTGAGCGAGAAAGTACGTGCTGTTATTGCACCACAAGTTCTTTCATGGGGAGGGCGAGAATCCACGAAACAAAAGAAGACAGAAGTAATGAAGGAGCGACGCCGGGGGTCACCGGGCTGGGCCAACGCACGCCGCGTGAGCCTTGCATTATCAGGTGTGTGAAGCGCGCGGACAGGCCACCTCGGCCGCCCTCACGCCGCGGCGTCGCTCGGCGTCGCGCCGTGTCGCGCCGCGCCGACCCCACGCCGCCTCCCACGCGCCGCCTAAGCCGCCCGGGCCGCGCTGTCTCCCGGCGCTGGTGCGTTATTCATTAGAGCAGGGTCGGCGAGCGGCGTTTGGACGCGGCGGTCACCGCGCCGCTCACCGAGGGAGGCGGCGGAAGAGGTGATGATATCGTTGGCGATGGTGAGTGGATAGGGCTAGGCAATAGCAATCTCGGTATGGGGAAGGAAAGAAAGATGGAATGGTCTGTGATTGTTGGAATTCGGAGGTAATGCTGCCTGCAAAGTTGTTGACGATAATGATGATGTTGAAGACGATTATGTAGCCGATGACCATGGCAACAACGTTGATGTTCATGAGTTTGGTATTGATGACTACGACAGTGGTGAAGTGACTGCCGTTGTAATATCAATGGCGGAGAGAACGAACTCGGGTATAACTGCTTAGCCCGATGCTGATGTCGGTGCAGATGGTAGATACTAAAGTTGCTGGTGCTGACAACAGCGGCGGTTTCGATGGTAAAGCTGATGGGTACATGCAATTAAATCTGACGAACAAATTGTAATTTCAGAGGGTGGCGGTGCTGAGAAATACAACTGAGCCGACAAATTCAACACGAACTCGTGTGTGAGGATGTCTTAGGTAACAATAGTGAATGAAGCGCGGAGACAACGGAACCAAAAAAGGTTCAGCTTTAAGGTGACAATAGTAATAGAATGAACATGGGCTGGCATAACAATAACATAGATGCCGACGGAATGCCGACATATGCCGACGGAATGCCGAAGTTTTAGGGCGCGATGCAGCAACACTGTCTCTGGAATGTTTGATTGATTGGTTGTTTGACTGATTATTTAGGGCTTTCGGTTGCGTCAACTGCTGTGGTCTTTACTTACGTAAGTGTAGTGCTTGTTAACTCCCAGGGCGTGGCGTTGTTTCTCCGCTGCCGATACGTGAAATCCGGCATCAACCTACTTATCGACTTGGAGGGAGAAGAGGAAAACTTCCAAGGGTTCGCGGCCTCCACCAGGACGAGCTGTGAACTCCCGACATGTTTGGCAGTGAAATATTTGTAAGTGTGTGTGTGTTAAGATATATATATATATATATATATATATATATATATATATATATATATAGAGAGAGAGAGAGAGAGAGAGAGAGAGTGAGAGAGAGAGAGAAGAGAACAAAGAAGAGGGGGAAAAGATAGCGTGAGATGTGTGACCTGTTTATTAGAGTACTGCTCCGACTGATTGATTGATTTTTCGTGTTTCCGGTCGCGTCAACGGCTTTGGTCTTTAGTCCCGTTAGTGTAGTGCATGTTTTTTCGGGAGATGGCGGTGATCTTCCCCGCTGAATGGCGAGATCCGGCGCCGACCTACCGTCGTCTAGTGGATTTCCCTAAACAGGACTCTCCCACCAGCGGGGCACCGCCCAGCCGGGACAAGCTCTAAGCTCCGACCGGTCTCCCGGAATATGTGGTAGTGTAGTGCATGTAGTGTAAGTGTGTGTTAAGGAGAGGATAGGACAAGGAAGAGGAAGGCAGATGCGCGCGGTCCGTGCCCGTTTGGTAGGGTACGCTCCGCTTCCCTGATACTGCTCGGGGATACCAAGGAAAACTACCAATCAGAACAGTCGTCCGCAAAAATTTTCCAGAGAAATACTGAATTCTACCTACTCTCTAGCTAGCTACAGTCGAAAATCCTCCACTGTCGGGACTCGAACATAGGACCTCTCGTTCAGAGCAGATGCAATGGCAACCGTAGTCGCCCTGCGCCAACTCAGCTGGTCGTGGCTCTGGAGACCGTAGTGGCGGAACACATCAACGATGGCAGAGCTGCGAGAGAGCGGGTGGTGACGGATGGGGGGGGGGCGGACGGCGACGACGTCAGAAGTGGCGGACATGCGGTTGCCTTTGGAGGGGTGCTTTGCGAGTAAGTGGATGTGTTCTGGGTCTAAAGGGGCGAGGTGACAAAGCGGCGGCACTACGTCGAGACGGGGTTAGTAGAGATTATTTGTACTGTTTGCAGAGGCCACGAAGGGACCTTTGTCTCCATCCATCACAATTAAGATCTAGGTCTAAAATATGTATTACTCACCGTTTTAAGTCGGTTTTCAATCATTTATTAACATACTTTTAATTCCACATGTCTCATCTTTTTGTATACTACTTCTTTTTTCTAATACTCAAAATAACATTAATACTAGTGCATAAAAGTTACCACGAAATATATTTATTTAGTAACAAAGTAAGTCAGTACTTGAATCTTTTTAACTTGATGTTAGTATTTTTGTGTTCAAAACAAGCAACGAATTATTCATTTTATAAAATTCGTTATGCAATTCTATATTTTAATTGTTATGAAATAATAATAAAAATTAATTTTAATACTTTCGATATAACTATTCTCTTAAACTTTTTTCCGTTATTATAAGAACTCACTACATGCACAAACTATACAACAGAACTCCATCACGTGCAACTTATTTAATATTATGACTTCTAAAAATTAAGTAATAAATATGTCTCTTATATTACCGAACATAATATTTTTATACGTAGTATTATATTCCGGCGTTAACCACATTTATTTATTCAGCACTACTGATTTGCATAAGAGTCCTGCGTTACAGCACACATCCGTTTATGGAGCACTAAAGCGCCACCGACAGGCCCGAACGACCCCACAAGTCTCCTGTGGCCCATTCGCGTACGCCACGCACGTCACAGCGGTGGCGAGGAAGAGCACCACCCCTCGCAGCACGCGCTGGGCCCAGTGGATGACAGGCTTCCAATCGCAGCCTTCCTATGGCCACACACGCTGGGCCAAAGCGCTTCTAAAACGTTGTACAGCAAAAATTGGTAATCGCCGAACTGAATAGTTCATATCGCCGAACCAGAAATGATTAACTTAATACATACTACGTACGAGTCGTACCCTGGTTATTCGTGTGTCTGCTATTACACAGTAATGTTTTGTATTTACTTCATGAATTAATTACCACATCAATTACCAATTCATCCACGACATAGAGTCATAATTTTGCGGTTTCTAGGTTAAGTATATCCACGTTCGTGGGTTCAAATCCGATCGAAGCCGTGGAATTTTAGAGCGAAAAATTCGTTCGTACGACTTCCTTCGGAGGCTAAAGTAAATCTCACTGTCCTATGCAAATTTACTGCATGCAAAATATTACCAAGCCTAAATTAAACTTCTGAGAATAATTATAATCACCTTTTTCTCCTCTCGAGTGATCCCGTATTTCGTTGGTGCGAAATCTACGTAGTGAGGAGGAAGAGCAGGTCTGAGCAAGCCTTGCAATGTCACATAAGACATAAATGAATTGAATTAAAATAATAAGTATTCATTAAAAGCAAATTAGAGCAGTTAATTCATTCACAATATTCTCGCATGTTACAACCTCATATTCCTAACTTAGAAAATAATAAAATTCAGTAAAATATCTCAAGACATCGAGCAAGGCATGACATGGGAAAGAACGGTGAGGATGGTATTTTCTCTCTCTTTTCTTTCTCTCTTTTCTATTCCACTCCATTTCTTTGTAGTTCTCTCTTTTCTCCTCTTCCCCTTCTGTTTGTCTTTTTCTCTCTTTCAGAACGTATCAAGGAGGGACTAGCTTTCAATGTGAGATGGTTGAGTGGCATCTCCTGAACAAGATTGAGAGATTTTCTAAAGTGTACAGTACATTTTGAGGTGTTCTTCCAAGCTCAAATGTATAAAATACAATATGTATTTCTCCGTAATGGATATCGTTTCAGTACCACGTTAGAAACATATATATTTAATTAACAGCAGGTTAGATTAATTTGTTTTTATTTATTTGACCAAGAAAATATGCCTCACACTTGAAAACATTTTTAATAGTTTGCACTCTTGTTTTCCAATAAGAAAAAGAATGCATTTTGCTACAACATTTATTTCAGTTCCAACATAATGAGATGATCTACGTAATAAATCACATATATTTCATCAATTTCTTCAAATTTATTTTACTTAACACGATGGATCCCAACGCGTACCTGACCCCAGGTTCAGCAAAGTCAACCACGCATGGCAGATACTATTGAGAATTCGAAAGACTTTGAATGACGTCTCCTACGTATGTAACATGTAAAGGTGTATTTCAATAAAGATGATGTTCTTGTTGCTTGTTGTAGTCATTTAATACTTGGGTTCTGGAATCGTGTTCACGACACTCCTGATGTGGGCTAAATTTTAGAACTTTTAAGTTTGGCCCACATTGGCTCCAACACTATCAACTGACTCACATATTTGCCCTAAATGTCCGATACAAAAAGGTCTCCGTTACTTTCATTATTTTTTGCTGTGCGATTAAGGGATATGATTATACCTGGTTCGGAATATGTATCTAATATGATATTGATAAACAATCTATATCTGATTTGACATTGTTTTAGTGAGCCAGTGTAATTAACACTCGAACCGGCTGATCATAAAATATGAACCAGCACAAGCACTTATGCCAAAGCTCTTGCGCACACGTTCATGCACTACACTACCACACACGACAGGAGATCAGTCGAGAGCTTAAGCTTCGTTACAGATGGGGTAGTGCTCCGCCGGCGATGATGATTGGAGAAGGGGACCTTCCAAACTGTTGTGTGAAGCGGCGCTGGAATAACTAATGTTCCCGAGCACTTCAAGTGCTATTGTCGTTGGTCCCGCTAGTATAGTGAATATTTTATCACGGGAGGTGGCGGCGTTCCTCCCCACTGGATGATGAGATCCCGTGACGACTATTGTCGCATGCAAGGAATTTCCCAGCGAGGCAAGCTCTAAGATCTCAGACATGTGTGGTATAATGCACGTAGTGTGTGTTGAGTAAAGGGACGGATAGCAAAGGTGGAGATTCTGTCCATGTCGTTTGTTAGGGTATGCTCCGTCATTTGCTTGGCATTGATCGAAGAAACAACGGACAGCTACCGATGAGAAAAGCCAGTCTCTAGAATTCTCTTTCAGCTGAATTGAGCTCAGCTATTAAGTGACGAAAATCCACGACTGTCGGGACTCAAACCCTGGAACCTCTCAGTCACAGTCGGTACCTAGCTGGTGCTGATTGTTGTTCAACTCAGGCATTTCGGCGCAGGATTACACGTTCCAGAAAGAGAGAAACACCACCATCTCCCAGGATATAACATGCACTACACTTACGAAATTAATGACCTTAGTAACTGATGCGTCCAATAACGACACTGTCGCACCCAGACTCGATGGTTTCGATCTGCGATGAGAGAATTGACGCATTTCGAATATCAAATACTGTTTTTTCGATCCAGCTATTCAGGACGGCTACAGTTCTCTTAAACAAATTTTCCATTTTCTCATCTGAAGTCTTTTCTTCGAATATCTTACGAAGTAAATGTGTCCCTTAATTGTTCAGTCAATAAACAACGAGGGTAAGTATACTTTTTTATCGGACGTATGGGAGTATGGGGCCTTCAAGGCGAATATGGGTGTGTTGCTAGTGTTGGGAGCCAAAGTGGTGCCAAACTTTAAAATTCTTAAAAAATTAGCTCATAACAGGGGCGGCTCAATGAACGCGCTTCCAGAGCCGTATTAAATAACGACGACGACAACATCAACAACAACAACAACAACATTAAATTACACATCACACATCCTCTATACATCACATCCGTAGAAGAATCCTGGAAGACGCCTTTCAAATTCTCTTTAAAATATCTTGATATGTTTCGAATATTCAAGGAAACCTTCCATGCATGGCAGAGATTTTCGAGAAATTGATAAAATGTGTGATTTTTTAATTACCAGACCTTGCCTCATTATTTAGGAACTGCAACAACTCCCTTAGCGGGCTGCATACTTAGGTCATTTGGGCCCTCTGTGCGGCGTGGCGTCCGAATCGCGGCCCCCAAGGCGACGCGCTGCGCCGGAGCAATTACAGGGGGCTCAGGGAGAGCGCTGCGGCAGCGGGGCCTGGCCGCGCCGGGCCGAACGGAGAACGTGCGCGCGAAAGCGGAGTAGGCTATCGCAGGTCGCAACCTACCGGAGATTTCGGAAGATACACGTGCGCGAGATTTCAAGTCACGCTCATTAGCCCTCCTCTCCAATATAGTTTTTTTTTATGAATACGTTAGGCCTGTTATCTCGTAGATTTGTGAAATTATTTTGATTTTTTAAACATATACTACAATATTATTTTTACAAAAAAATTATTAACATTGTAGCCTCAGGGATGGCTCATGGGCAGCATAGAGGCTTCCTGTGCTGTGGTCTCGGATTCGATTCCCGATCGAGGCAAGAATAGAGTTGTAGCTTTCCTTTAAAATCTACCCAGTTTTTGTAGCTGTGTGACGAAGAAAAGCTCAAGCTGGCAAATCTTGCTATATAGTTACGGTGAAGAGAATACCTCATGTTCGCCTCATATCGCTCTTACCCCCAAGCATGGGAATTTAAGTAAGCGGTAGTTGGCCGGCGAATTCCAACTACCGAGCCAACAACGCCAAATACATACATATTAACATTCGATGTTTTGTTTCAAATTGGGTTCTGTTTCACAAAAAATCCAGATCCAGGTCTATTAAAAAAATATTGAACAAAGTTAAAACAAGTAGCATTTTACATTAAAAATGTTAACATAGTAAACCCTCGTTAGCACGAAGTTGCTTATCACCAATTTCGCCGTAACACGAACCAAACTTTGGTCCCGGCAAAGCAATTACGGTAACACGGTCATTTGAAATACTCGGATAACACGCGTTTTTATAACATGGACTCTGATTACTTCGGTCTCTGGAATTTGTGTTAATGAGGGTTTACTTTATTATAAAAACCACGGTTCTATAAATGTAAAGTGGTTAACATCACCTGGACAAGTCTAGTTATTTCTTCTCGTTTATGTGTAATGACTAGAATCCTATACAAGGGATTAGATGTTTCGGGTTTTTATATTTTAAGTTTTCAAAATGAGCAAATTAGTTTCTGTCTTGTAAATAAAATGATTTGAAATTGATAATGTTGTCAGACAAACTTCACTTCAAATGGAAATGTTGCCTACATATTACAATTTCCTCTCTTAAGAAAAGTGACAAATATATAGAATATTTTCCATAAAAATTAAATGCACTAAGTTCAACTAAATAAGCAAATTAACAAAATAAAAAATAATGGTTGTTCGTAGAGGCCAAAACTTTATTCTTTTAAATATATTAAGTATATTACGCATCGCAAAATTAGGCACATCCTGTTACATGATTGTAAGGTTGGTACGCCCTACTATTTTACTCAAACCGAAATTTATTTTCTCTGCAACACGTTGCTTGAAACATTAAAATGCTATTGGTTTGTGCGGGCAGTCGGCGCCAAAGCCAGACGCCTCCACCGCTTTATGGTCAACAGTTAGTTACGAGTTGAATTTCGGCAATGAACGGTTGAATGGTCGTTGATTGGTTCCATGAACTTACGCCATTTACCGACAATTACTTCAGTCAATTGCTCGTGCACTTCCGTTGTATACTGTAATACAGTGTTTTCGTCTCTGTACAACGCACATCACATGTACAGATGTCGCATGTGAGTTTTCACAGACTTATTTCAATGTGGCATGATATACCTTCAGCCACGAGTTAAATTCTGAATTACCGTATATTACAAACTGTGTTTTATATTAGTACATTATTTCAAACTATGCATTAATATTATTATTATGATTATTATTTGAATGTTTCAATTAACTGCGACGAATTAAACAGTCCATCTCAGCCTACAAAATTATTTATTATGCACGTGCCTGCAATCACGTCATGCAAGAATCAGTTCTGCGGGTACTAATTTTAACCTGTGGCAGTGTCTTCTGTTCAAATACTACACTCAGTGTATAGTGCAGTTTTTATGACTCCCAGTGTGTGTACGTGTGCTGGCAGTCGTGTGTGGCTGGCAGTTGTAGCGCCACATGTGCCAATGGCCATCCATGAATAATTGCATCCCTGTTCTAAGGCTACCATTTTCCTCGCCCCAGCGCAAGGATACTCCGCCATTAGCATCTCGCAGCGCCGTCAATTTAGCATGACGCATTAACCAATGTACCATTCATAACAGATCATCAAAAGTTTAAGGTGATATCTTCTCCTCCAATTAAAACGTAGGAATTGCTCACAGTATAATCGCTATTATTATTTTTGCCAATTCTCAATTAATGTAAATTTATGTACGGTATATTTATTACTTTCCTTTTCCTTGTGACAGAGTGTTCATCTGTCACATTTATCTGTAATTTTTTATTGATGTATAATTATATGTATTCAATTTATCATACACTTTCTAATTTTTCGCCGTATGGGCAACACTTACTGTAATTACCCAATTGTAGGAAAGAGGTTTGATGCATATCCTAAAGAGTCTCTGGCCCTTCGAGTGAGGAGAGAGAGAGTTACCAAAGGTAGGTGATTAGGCGCCGCAGCAATAGGTATTCTACCTACAGTTCACAGCTACTACGCAGTGCCCTATCAACGGTATAAAGGAAAAAGTTTCTTCCCATATTCTTCAACATTAAATTCAGATATTCAATTACATTTTATGGATGCATCAGTATTAAATAAAGCAATTAATTATCATCTTGAGAAACAAGAGAAAGATCATTTCCAGGGAGATACGTTTTTAAGATTTTAGGAATCGTACAATTTCTGACAGTCGATTGTGTGTTACGACGTACACAAAGGATTGTGAATTACGCCGTAAAGTATCAAATATCTTTTGTTACTCTAATCCGTTCTGAGTATAAATGAAGCTTTTGATATAGAAACTTTCACATTTCATTTTCAAAAATGATAAAAGATAAACAAAATCTGAACGTGTTAACACACCGTCGAAACACGTGTTTTTGTTCTTGTCTCATATGTTCAAGCAGTATACGAGTGTCTATTATGGACGATCTGTATTTGAACTATACCCCTTTATGAGGTTATGATGGACACCCTAAACATGGAAAATGCGCTCAGAAGTGAATGTTATAAATAATACAACCAACTTGTTTTGACAGAAAACAAACTAGCAAGAACCGTTTGATTTCCATCGTTTCTCAACCTTATCCCCTGCACTTCCATTTCACACATACTTCTAAGCACATCTTCACCAAACACACAAGGAGCTTAGAGGTGGTGCTCTAGTGGTGGAGATACCAGGAAAGGAATCACAGCCAGTCGATGTGTTGTGCGGGGCCAATTTTCACGTCCCCATATGGGAGGAGCATCGCCATCTCCTGGGTCAAGTCCTACACGTATGGGACTAATGCCCTCAGTAGTTGACTCTCCCGGTACCAACTGACTAGGACCATAATCGTTACATATTCACTTGATAGCAAACCCTCAAATATCTTGTTTTAATGATATGTTATCGCCTATTATTGCTTTCGATCCGGAACTCGCACTGTGTAACTTCCTTGTATTACTAGCAACGCATCAGTTGACAGGGCAGCTAAACACGCTACCTCCTTACCCCTTACCATCAACAATGTTTCCCATAATGATATAAAAAAAGAACTCTTTCACAAAACCAAGATATTGTGGGATACCGAATGGAAACGCTCACTACATAGTAAATTACACATGATCAGGAAATCAATTCTTAAAGACCATGCTCCCTACCTCCAAAAAAGAAGTGATCAAGTGCTACTAACGCGTTTGAGAATTGGCCATGCAGCTCTGACCCACAAACAACTAATTACAAAGGAATCTCCAAACCTCTGTGAAATATGGAATCTACCGATCACTATCATACATATATTAATGCATTGCCCAAATATTAATGAATTAAGGAAAAAATATAATCTTCCACACAAAACAATCACTTTTGAATGATAAAAGTAATGTATATAAAGTGATCCATTTCCTTGGGAACTAACCTCCCAAAAATCTGTAAACCAACACAAGTTTCCATGTATGTTCAAAGACATGTATAAATAAAATACTATCTATTTGATGCCTTCCTCCAGGTCAAGTGTCTGAACTATCCACAATAATGTATAATACTATGTAAAATAACCTACTGTATTTGTCATATTGTACTTATTGAAACATACTTTGTAAAGACTCAACATACAGAAATACTTGGTAAATATATCTGACTCTGCATTACAACCTTGTGTTCGCTCAAGACCTAGTTGTTTATACGACCTTTATAAATAAATTATATTAAAAAAAATTCCCTCCGTAAGATAACAAGTAACATCCTTCAACTGTTTTCATATTTCCCCTGTAACCACGATCCTCTCAGCTCAGGTAAATTATGCAGTGAATATGAAGCACCGTATGGAAGGCAATAACAAGCAATAACGAACCAGTAAAAAATGAATATCTATTGTTAGTTGAAACTGATTGCAGTATACGTGTGCGGTGTTCTTCCTTGAGCTTATTGTGTGCGATGCACTGGCCGGGAGCCGGCGAAGCGCCAAGTGCGCTGCCCGGGGCGTGGAGCTGTGCGGTGCAGCGAAGACACGACAGTACACAGCGCGTCTCGCTGCCGATAATTAGTGTCTTGTAGGGGGCGCTCGGAGCCTCGCCGCTTGTTCACCAGATTACGCCGCCTCCGCAAACTCGACGACATTGAGCTAATGCGGTTCGCATGGCTGCTGCGGGGTTCGTTCGCGATCGTCCCACGTGATACACAAACGACCATTCGCTCACATGATACGCATTTTCATGTCACTGAATGTACTTCGGATAGATTAATTAGTATTTCCGGGTACTTCTACTGCTGGGTGATTAGTACTATACGTGTGGTGCAAGCTTTTTATCGCGGGAGATGCCGGTGATCGTCCCCGATGGAAGGCAACAGCCGGCGCCGAAATACGTCGGCTAGCGAACTTTTACTCCCACCACTTATCTCTTACCAGCGGGGCATAGCCCCAGGCGGGACAAGCTCTAACCTCTCGACTGGTCTCCATTCATGTATGATGATGATGTGCCTGTAGGTGTAAGTGGTTCCTGTAAGCGGTGTAAATAGGACAAGGAAGAGGAAGGAAAAATTGCGCGCGGTCCGTGACCCGTTTGTTAGGCATCGGCATTTGTTTGGCGTACATCACAGAAACCACGAAATACTGCATATCAGAGCAGCCAGCTGGTAGAATTTTCATCCAGGCAACAGGTGAATTCGACCTGGCTAGCAAGAGTCGAAAATCCTGCCTCCGTCGAGGCCCGAACCCTAAAACTTCCCGGTCAGAGTCACTGATTGATGCCTTGAGCCAGTTAATGAACTTCAGACTAGGCAATAAGGAATAACAATTATAGGTGAAAGGGATGACTGAATAACTTGGGTAATTCACTCGTCTTTTTGTTTCTAGTGTTTAATACACAATTAAATGTAGACGTAAACGCATCTATGAATCGTACACGTACATATGAATAACTACACCGATATGTCACGTTAAAATAAACTAACATTTATTTGTAGACAATATGGTGGAACATGCATTACGAAATATCACGAGAGCTAGAGCTTAGCAACGACCGTGGATAAAGAATGTAGTTTTTGTTTTTCTAAATGCATTAAGTTCTGGATGCCGAAAGTAGAAAATTTAGGATTGGGCGAAGAAGTTTAGACGATCAAAAGGTCAGCTACACCAAAATATAACGAACGTATGGATTGGCTGGGTGAGAGAAGGACGGTCAAATGTTATGGAAAAAATGAAGGTAGTTTAATACGAAGTCTTCGGGATGAACCATGCAGGAAGATTTCATTCTGCTCGGAAACGCGCTTCTGAACTGATCGTAGGTTCGTGAGAGGGAACGAGTACAATCTAGATAGAATTGGGTTATCAGTGAAATTTTAAGGACAGTGAATGATATTGCAGATATTTTGATGTGGAAGCAATATTGATGTATAAATTGGAACTTTGTCGGGATGATAATCGAGTTCGGGACTATGTCATAGGACGTAATCGGACTGATAATTTTGATAGTTTGAGACCAGCTTGGATAGGGGCAGAAGAGGATTTCGTGGAACTTTGGACTACGCAAGCTGCAAGATATTTCGACTGAGAAGTCTACGAGGACATCAACGAAGAAAGATAAGTTAACCGCGGTATAAATTGTAAATTGAAAGATATCTTGATCAAAGGCCTAAAATTGTAAATTCACTAAATTGTTTGCTAAAAGCGTAAAATTAACTTTGTTGAATTTTGTTCTTTAGAAAAGAAAGTGATCTTTCATTTAGTCAATCCAAACAGAAATGAACTAGGAATAGAATCATTCTATTTCAGATTCCCAGCTGCGCTGTATAGTCGGCGGATCCTATAATCCATTGTAGAGGTAATAAGGATTATAATATATCGTGACCCATTGACCCAGCAAGCCGGACGCTAAGATCTTTAGCAGATATAAATGTAGAGAGAGAAATTTTGTATATCTCATTACGTTCCGTACATTATTCACAACCTGTATTGTTTTTTTAAGTATTTCAGATTAGAGGACAAGAAGATTGGACTAGATGACGATATTTATTGCACATACAATGTACCTTCACCCGATAAAAAACGAATTATTGGTGAAGTAACGAAGAACTCTATCGTTCTTAAAAACAATAATTACACTGTCACACAACACTGCAGATTCTTTTACAAATTCATGATCCTCTATTTATTGAAAGTACCTTTCTCAAAAAGAGAAAATCTTCGATCACACAATGTAGCAATGGTACAGTCACAAACGTTCTTCCAAATTCACTTCAATATTGTAATTTCAAAATAGTGTGGCCTAGAATAATATTGAATTAGGTTAATTAAATCACTCCCAGTTATCCAAAATCATTGCAGTCTAATTAATTCTATCACTGAGTTCCGTTTTCCAGTCACAAATAAGATTTTCTGTCCGATTCAGAGTACCCTAAATCGCACCATTCCTTCTCAAACTTGATGTTTGCTAATTTGTGTTCCGTTCAGGTGGATTTATAGACGTTCCCAGGAAAATGCAGCGTCACAAGAGAAATTCATCGAAAAAGACACAGAAAAGCAACAAGACCCCGCTAATTGGTGGGTCAAGGGTCTCGGCGTAGAGTAAAAAAGATTTTTTTACTTCTTCCCTCTATAATAGTACTGGAATATAAAAGTATTGGAATCACATCAGAGTAATTCAATATTTACAAATTAAAAATATATGCATAGTTGAGTAATATTGTACTGACGGAATTCATTATATTTTTCCAAAAATATGTAACAAGAAAATTCTCACAAAACGCTCCATTTGTTTCCTTTAAAAGTTTTGTAAGAACATAACAGAATTATATGGTACGTCTGCTCTTTTTCATGAAAACTATAATTTTAAAAAAAATCATATTTCTAAAATTTAATTTTTCTAATTTTTAATATATCGTACTTACAGAAAGCGGGAATGCAATAATACATTCAGTCTACTCGCCCCTAGAGTGAAGTGTTTAGGAAGTTCAGTATTAATTACATTACACAACTTCCATTAATTCATTTCAATCATCCACTTCATAACAGTGTAAGATATCAATTTTTTTATATGCCGCGCATTCTTACTGGTTTCAAATGCTTAAAATAGAGTAACATTTCTTCTCCCCACCACTGACCGAAGATACAAATGCAATTCGTTCCTTTATATAACCACCGAGCTATGGTTTTTCTCTACAGGGGTAGCCTCTTTGAAATATGTGGAAGCCGCCGCACCGGAAATGCAATATTCATTGCCACTGGGAATCTGTGGACTTGGACACTGGCACAGCGCTGCTACTGGTTCGGACCGCACGGAGCTTCGAGGTCGTGTCAGACAGATTACTGCGGTGTCCACCACCCACGCCGTTTTGTGACTGGCTGCGCACGACTCGACGGCGCAAGTTTGTGCCGACGAGCGTCCGATGCGATGCTCGGTGAATCCGCGTTGAGTCAACAGAGGCAGCAATGCCTACCGTGCACATTGAGAGTGAGTATTTCTTATTTTTGAGCGCGTCAACTACTATGGTCATTAGTCCTGTAAATGTAGTGAATGTTTTTTATTACGGAAGGTTACAGTGTTCTTCCCACACTTGATGGTGAGATCCGGCGCCGACACATGTCAGCTTGCAGGGGTATCCCCAACCAGGAATCCTTCCATCAGCGGAGCACCTACTTCACCTACTGATGCAATCAAAGGGTATTCGTTTACCGGTTATTGCAATTACAAGTGAAATGTAGTTTTGTATCAACACAATTTTCCGATTAGATGGTGTTTGGTTATCAAAAGTTAATAATAAGTTATAACTCCAGTACTTGATGTGCAGGTAATTGAAAGTATTGTGGGTATTATATGTTATGGGTATTAACCCATAACAGCGACAGAAATTTTTTTCCACGCTAGATTTATTAATGACGACAATTCTATAAGGGTAGAATAGGAAATTAATGGAGAGTACTATACAATAGAAGTATATGGTGATAATACACGTTTAAATTACCAATAATAAATAAAAGTACAACTGACAGGATTGGTGGCAATATTGTTATTGATGTATTGGATTGAAAATAACACCACCCCACAATTAGAATGTAAAGTCAAGTCTCTGTCGGATGGTGTCAAATAGTCTTCGAAATATAAGCGATACAATCGAGACTGAAGACGATAGTACGATGGTAATTAGTGTCACCGCAATATAAGGCAGTGCATTCAGCGATGAAAGCAGAAACAGGAAGGGTTTTTCATATTTAGAAAGAAAATAAATGATAGAGGTGTAAACGATTGGGATGCGAGAGACGGCGGTAAAAGCTGTAAACGAAGGAGAAGACAGAAAATAATAGTTAAAGTAATTCTCAAATTCATGTCGAGCAAATATAGTATTAATTTATAGTTTCATTTTATTGGTCAATTCATGTTCTCTCTGGAGCGGTATAGCAAAACGTATATGAATCAACATTTTAGAAAATTTATTAATTTCGTAACTTGAACGAAAAGAACTTGCGATGCCGACGATAAATAAAACGAGTTATAAACAATAATTTGATAAGCTTTCACCATGACAGATCCAACCGGATCACCAATAGCCGCACAACTTTATGCAGCGAGAAAGGCAGCGGAGAAAGTGAGAGTGACGCGCACTCGGAAAGCCTGCTGATTAGCGTTATGACGTCATATTCGGCGACGCAATTTGCGGTCTAAGCCAATATGACCATATTACACCATACCAAAGCCAATCTACGTGTTTAAGATTACAGTGAGTAGCCAACGGTAGTGCCGTATGTTCCAGACGAATATTCACAATTATTGAGTTCCGGCAAATGGCGCAGTAATAATCATATATTTCGAATTCTATTTCTTACTTTCGTTTGAAAATAATGTAATTTATAATTATAGTTAGTTCTATCACGTTTAGGTGGTGGTATTTGCAATATTGTTGATAACACATGTACAAATATTAAACGAAGTAATGATAAAACGGCAGACACGTACGAATTATTAATAAATAACTTCATGTGATTTAGATTTGCAAGTTATTATCTTACACAGATTCTCACTTTATTTATCTGAATTTTGTTGCTAAATATGAAATAAATATCAGTTAATATTAATTTTTCCCGAATATGATTTTAACATTGACTGCGTTAAAATAAAAATAAAACTTACATTAAAATGAGTATACATTGCATTTACCAAGAAAACTAGTTAATTCAATGTGATCAATGTAGAATTATTCCATGTATACGATATGCTACATCTTTAAATCCACGGAATTTAAAACGTACATTCATGAATCCTTTCTAAAATAAAGTAATATCTATTCAAAACCGTACCTCCATTTCCTATCAATAATTAAACACGTCTTTATCTTCCGTTGTGTGATGAACATTCCTGCGTGAAGCACGTAAACAAAAGACGGTCAGTTCGAGGATTCGTTATGCAGAAGCGCTTTTCCACACAGCAGGAATAAATATAAAGCAGCGTGGCGAGAAAAACACACATATAAATTCGCATTTCGCACGTCAGTCACGTCTATTTTGGCTACGCGTCCAAAAGACATAAATGCCACATTTCAAGAGAAAAAGAAATGCCGAATTTCTTTGACATTCACTGTTTGCAGAGAGTTTACAATTGGAAAGGAAATCTGATTTACAAAAAGGAAAAGTAAACCTAGAAACCAAGTCGAATCATTGGATCATTCTCAAAATGTGTTTTACTGTTGGTTTTTTGTTAAAAAATATTCAAGACAATGTGATACCCGAATTTAATATAAATCCTTAGGCCAAAAATAACATTTTGTTTTCAAATATCACATAAAGTAACTCAATAATATTTTTAGTTTCACTCTATGGATCCTGCGACGATACATTTCAAGATTCTAGAGTTGTATTTCCCTGATTTGTGTGGATCAATGGGTCCCAACGGGTTCTGTATCGACCTTCTACGAGTCAATGAAAGTTTTTTTAGGGGGTCAATGACGGCCAAGGGATAGGGGGTGGAAAGCCGATTATACACCGGTGATTGATTGTTATAACCAAGATGCGATTGATTACAAAGAAATAAAACTGAAATTGGTAATTAAATGTTTTCATATATAAAGCTTTAAAATGTAATAATACTTGTTTATATTTATAAATATGTAAAATTGCAATTGTACAAGAAATGACATAAATGTAATAAACAAGTTTTTTCAAAACTTTAATTCATTTTCTTTGTCTTATTGTTATCGAATCATTTATGTGCAATGATTTTTGTAATGATTATGTTGTATACTGTATATAATAAAAAATATTCAGAGGGTCGATGAAAAAAAGCATTCTTTTAAAAGACGTTGAGAAAAGAAAAAGGTCCCTAGTATAGATTCTTGAAAGTTGTTATCCCGAAATCTGGGAGAGTCATCTTCTAAGTTACTATTTTCTCCAACTTTTCGCATGTATAAATATAATTATATTTACCCTTAAACATGTTTACATAAACAATGACTAATTAACAATATGAGTAGAATAACGTTTTCACTTCGTACCATGAACATGATTTCTTCTCCCAGGAGTTATTTTGCTGGCCAACGAATCAAATAGTTGTGCATGTACGCGATCCAATTCTGCGAGAGTGATGTACAGCTGCGTTAATCCGCCGCAGAGCTCCTCGACAGAGAGCGCACCCTTCCTCGGGCGCCGGGCGCACGGGGCGGGGGAAGGATCTGTGTGCAGAGGCGGGCGGGGCGGGCGGTCGCACATTGTGGGGGCGGGGTGCAGCCAGGCGGGCGCCCCGGGGAGGCGGTCGTCCTAAAAGGACGGCGCGCGAGGGCGGGCGAAGCACGACCGGGCGGAGGCGAGGGACCAGAGACGAGGGGCGAGTGGCGTGGGCTTGTGGCGAGGAGTGGGGACGGAGGGCGGGGGTGAGGGCGACGGGTGGGTGGTGGGCGGGGGACAAGAGGCGAGGAGCGTGAGGTGTGGGGCGTGGAGTGGATGGCGTTGGGCGAGGGGCGAGGCGAGAACGCGCCAATTCGGTCGTCGGCGCTGAACGGTTACGCGTAGGCACTTGAGGGGAAACGACCTTTCGTTTCGACGACGGCGTACGGGCGCTGAATGAGGAATGCCCCAAAAAGGGGTTGGAAGGGGAGAAAAAGGGAAAGGGAGGCAGGTGAATGGAGATAGAGGAAATGAAATATAGAGAGAACATAATCACCGCAATAAAATCGGGCTGAAATCGAGGGAAAGGAGCAGAAGGAAAGAAAACTGCGGTAAAGTAGTCAACAAAACACTGAAAGATAGGTAGAAAGAAATTACGAGAGTTGGATATAAAGATTGGACTGATAAAAGATTTAAAAATAGTCAGAAATGAAATAAAAAGGCGACAACATTGTTCTCAAAATCTCTACTTACAGTAAAGTTGAAAATTAAATTAACGGGGAGACATGAGAGACTAACAAGACAGAAAAGACGGAAACCACAAAACGAAAATGTAATTATTTCTGAAATAATCATGTCTAAATAAAAAAGAAAGAAATATAATTCTGAATATTTCATATGGGCAAAAATATGAACGAAGGGCAGAAGTAAGAACGAAAGAAAAAGATAAAAATACTATATTGCAAAAAAATCTTCGAGTAGATGAGATCTTGAAGAAACGTCGTATACAAAGAAATACGAGTTGTTTGCAGTCTTTTACAAGAAAATAAAAAGAACCAGAGATACAGACGTTGTGGCAGAATGAAAGAAATCTTATACCGAGGTCAAGGAAAAGTAGTAGATGCTCAACAAGACAGTCGGTGACGACTCTTCCTTTGCTGGAAAAGCAAGATGGAAGATGCTAGAAAGGAAGAATGACACGGGTCAAACGTTCTGAGAAGCGGGAAATGGGTTAAAGCCGGGCGGTTGACAGAAGCATTGGAGGATGTTAAATTCCCGAGCTATCGCCTTGGAAAACTGCTTGGCTGTTGAAAGCGGTCACTGCTCCGAAAACGGAGTGGTCGTGAACCAAGCTGAAATACACACAGCGTAGGCGTCGTTAAATGGCGTGTGAGGTTCTAAGTTGTGATTGGACACAAAGGAAGGAGAAGGTCGATTGAGGAAAGCTGGAACTCAGAGAGGGTGACCTCTGGATGACGGAAAAAAGATAGCATGCGTAAATATCAGGGCGTGACTGATATAGAACCAGGCGGGTATTTTATTATCCCGTTTTAGCTAGCCGCCACAGATACGTACTCCTCGACGCCGGCGAAAATACGCAGTGTGTTGCTTCTTACGTACCATACAGAAGATACTAAAAATCACGCAAAATGGAAGTAATACAATTTGTTTTATAATAATAATAATAATCATAATCATAATAATAATAATAATAGCAATAATGTTTTCACGGACATCCACAATGTCCGTAATGATTTTACGGACGTCCTAATCTTCGTCCATGCACCATTTACACTGGATTCTTGAAATATATTCACGTCAAAAGTAGAGTTAGGCAAGGGGATCCGGTAGACCACAATATGAGGATGATGATGGTTACATCTAAATTACGCGCTATTTACTCAGAGAGCGGGTGATAGAAATGTATTTAGAATATACCTCAACTGTTTCCGGGCCAAGGGACTGCATTTTCAGCATCTTCTGTAGAGTTCGCAAGAAGCGACGGAAAAGAGAGGCGAAAGCAAGTTGTGCTCACATCCAAGGCTTCCTGAGTGAATGTTGCAAACGAAAAAGAATCCATTATAGGAATAATAGTGAAGGACAATATTAATTAAGAAACTTCTTAATAGAATCTACAGAAACGAGTAGGCAGCTCCACTCGCGGCGGTTATGCTGATTTGTATTCGCTCTAGGAATCGAGCAAGCACAAAATCACACAAATAGTCATCTGGTGTGTTAAGAGAAGCCTGAAGCAAGTGATATGGATATCTTGAGAAACCTAATAATTCCTCGGGCTTCCGGATACTTGACTAATACACATCACCCGCGCACGTTATTAGGTGAAGGAAGAATTAGCAGAAAGACAGAAAGATGTACCATTCGTCACCTAAATTTTCATATTTAATTTACAATATTTAAGAAATTTAATAATGAACATAAATCAGATTTTCTTACTACATTGCGTTTCTTTTAACAGTAGTGAGAACAACAAATTCCACAGCGCACGCTTCATTCTGCGCTACGGGCTGCCTTGCGAGCAAAGCTGCTGCGACTGAGAAAACAGTGGTGGCGGCGACCCCGCGGCAGGCAAGGCGTCGAAGACTATATGACTCCTCTCTACGGGCCGGACCTGCATCAAATGTAGTTATCTACACATACTTTTTGATCAGGGTAGTTCATCCTGTCCCTTTCTATAGAGCCCTTTTCCCCCCATAAATTGTACGTATTCCTAGCAATTTCCGGAGAAAATAGACCGTTCCCTTTTCTTTATATTATCCATTCGTGTCATATTGGCTCAGTTCGTCATCATCGTCTTTCAGAGGTAGCTTATAGACCCATCTTAACCTTTTATTTCGTGATTGAGGCGAACTGTGGAGGTAGCTCAGAAGGACATCTTAGCAAAGCTATAAGAGTAATATACTTTGATTTTTCTAACCTGGCGGTGACACTTCATCAGCCGTTAAGGTGGTATCCAATCGAGAGCTTAAACGTCATTACAGTGAAGTCACGGTGGTGACGTTTCAGCTCCCGATTGGACGAAACCATAACAGCTGATCAGCTATCATCGGCCAGGTTACACAAACCCAGGTATCGCATCAAACGTAGCAGATGACTGGCACCAGGAAAAAACGAATGAGCGTAGGAAACTCAAGTAATTTATCAAGAAGTATGCTTCTTTTTCTGTTAATACACGATTTGGTGAACGTATTGGAATTCAACCCGTAGTTCCTACGGCCCAAGGCAAACGCGCCGGGCGGGTTGCCGGGTCGCAGAAAGCAGCAGCGAGCGGGGAGCGCCCGAGAAGACGGCCGCGCCGTGGCGGTGGCGTCGAGGCAAACACAGGCCGGGCGCCGAAGGCAACGACGCCAGCGGCGGCGATAGCGAGATCTGCCGCTCTGGCGTCGGCGGCGTCAGCGTCGAGGCGTCGAGGCGAAAGCACCGCTGCTATTTTTAGCGTTTGCGGCGGCGGCTGCAAAGCAGCGGCGCGGACCGCTGGGGCGGGCGCCGGACGCCTCGCTGCGCCCGGCGGCGGCGGCGGCGGCGGTGACGCCGGCCTTTCCCCTCGGGCCGCCTCCGCCGCCCCCGCGCCGCCGAAGGGCGACAGGCGCGGCGCAGGCGACCGGGCGGGCCCCGAGACGGCGCGACGCCGCCGCCGACCCGCCTGTGGCGCCGACGCCCGAAAGAACCTCGCTCTGGGGAGGGGATGAGGCGGATGCTAGTGGTTTATTATGATTCACTGTTATGCGTGAGACCGACGATGAGATGCTTGATTGATTAGTGAATCCGGGCGTGTCAACTGCTAAGGTCATTAGTTCCGTAAGTGTAGTGCATGTTTTATCTCCACCAGCTGGACATCGCTCCAGCCGCGACAAACTCTAAGCTCCCGTTTGGTGTTCTGACGTGTGTGGTAGTGCATGTTAGTGCAAGTGTTTGGAAGTAAGGGTAGAGTATAAGATAAGGAAGGGGGAAGGAAAGATCTCGCGCGGTCCGTGGTCCGTTTGATAGAGTCCTACTCCGGCATCTGCCTGGTAGAGAAACCACGGGAAACTATCTATCAGAGCAGCTGACCGCTAGAATTCTCCTCCAGACGGCAGAGGGTAATGGATGGGCTTTGAGTTAACGATTGGTAAATGGATTTATTTAAAGACAATTGGGAAAGATTTGGTGATGGTTGTGTGCGTTAGCGGTTTATTATGATTCCCTCCTATAATGAATACCTACATTCGGGGATAAACTTTGAGTTAATGACAGGTAAACGTTTTTTAAAAATGAAATTAAGGTAGTAGTGGTGGTGGTGGTGATGATGGGAGAGATGGTAGTGTGGATTAAGCGGTTTATTATTATTCCCTCTTATGTGTTGCCTGAAAGGGGATTCACGAACAGCCATTTATCTAACGATTAGTGAATGGATTCCTTGGAGATATTTTATACAAAAGGTCAAAAATGAATATTTTTAATTTTAGAATCATTTATGATATTCTGTGAGGATGGAATTTCTAAAACCTATAAGGCTCTATGTTTCGTAAGGATTATGTAATGTTTTTATCATTTGGCGTAAATAGGCTACATTACATTTTCTTTTAAATTAAAGATTTCGTTTAATGGCACATTTGGTTAGATCATCACCTTAGCAAAGACTGGAATGTTGGGTTGAATATTGAATTGTTTGAGACTGAGGTATGTGTGAATGATCATTTCGAAATACCTGTATAATAATTACATATCCTTAGCAAAAATTATTTTTTTAATTGTTTAAAATATTTCAAGCAATTTTTTTTTAATTTAATTTTTAACTTCTTGCTTGGGAGGTAGGGGATAATATAACAGTTAATTTGCATTTTATTGAATATTAATAAGTATTAAACTTCACAAAGCTTTTCTATTGTAAAGATACGTACGAGATCGTATGAATGGCCATGGAATTGAATTTTATATTCTTAGAAATTGTACAATCATGAATAATTTATATTATACTACAAAAATATCCCTTTAAAATTTCCCTCCTGAAGCGGTCATTTTCTGACGGGTAGGATTAAAACTGACAATCAAACAAGTTTAATGAAAAATGCATGAAATATACCAAATTTAAAACCAACAACTGAGGAACATTTTACCACAGTAGTTAAATTATGATATAATAATTTCTTTGAATTAGCTAACATAGGGTCTTAGCTAGTGTTCTGACCATATCTGATGCCTCTACTCTTCAAGGAGTGACAGTAATTTTATTCCCTTGAGATACCTGACGCAGTAGGGTGATGGTTTTGACATATTTTTGCATTCCATTGTTCGTTTAACACACTCCATATCATACATTATTTTAAATTTAAGTCCAATTGACACTCCATCAATGACATCGCTACCAAAATATACTTTTAAGAATGCAACGTCTTGTAATAAATGATAGAAACATGCACAATGTTTCTCGTTGTATTACAGAATGAAAGTAAAACAGTGTGGTCTCAAATGTGAGATCTCAAAAATTTACAATGTGCTTGGTAAGTTTAACTTTTGTTTAAAAAACGGAACAATAAAATGGAGATAAAAATGAAGTGGTCGTTTACAATTTTTTTTCTGACAGACGTTTTCTTTCGCAATCTGTTTTTAATTTATTTTTCACTTCGCTTCAGATTTTCCTCTCTCATTTTTTACCTCCTCAATTTTATTTTTCAGTATTTCTTTGATATTATTTTGTTTTTTTAATTGTTTTAGAGTTCATACGCAAATTATTCTTACTCTATGGTCTTCTGTCACCCGCCTCCCTACCATCGTAAATATTTGCAATCAAATGAGAAACGAAAGTTCATAAGGTTAAAAAAGAAATATTTTCCCCTTCACAATTTAGAAAAAAAACTTTTTAAAATAATACGTGCCTCGCAAAATATATATTTAGACATGTATGTACAAAAGTATATTTCAATCCTATAAACTCGTAAAGGTACATAAAATGTGTTTTTTACCACTGAACTTTCCAGTACCCTATTATACCATTATCGCAATACAGGCTTTTCGTCATTTTCCATTATCAACCTCCCCGTGTACTCTGCTCCATCGCGATCTCCCTGCACCGTCATCTTCCCTGTCCCTCCCATCGCGGCCTGCCCGCCGTCGCCGGGGCCTCTCAAGCGAGACGGATCTGCATCGCTTCTTGCGGGAGGCGCTACACGAAAACGCGCTCCCCTGGCGGTTGTGGCGTGGCAGCGCGTGGCGGGGAGGAGGGGAGCGGGGTGGCGTTGGCAGAGGCAGACGAGAAAACGGTGGCGGCGGACTAGGGATGACGGCGGCTGTCGGCGATGGCGGTAGCAGTGGCGGAGGCATTCACTCAGGTGGTATTGGTGAATGGTAGTGTTCGTGGTGGTACTAGTTTTGCGAATCTGCTGATAGCTCTCATGCTAAAGGTGGTAGGGGTAATAAAGATTGATGGAGTGATGATAATGATAATGATAGAGAGTAATAATAGTCGCTGTTCTAGATTTGAGTATAGGGGGGGGGGTTGAGGGAAAAGGCATAAGTAGCGGAGACGGTGACAATGTGAGTGATGCACGATGATGCCTTTCTAATGAGGTTTTTGATTCCAGCGTCAATAAAACTGGCAGCGGAGGAAATGACAGTGAAGTAGGGGATAGACATGGCTTCACTTGCAGAGGTGAATGCTGCAGCCTTAATGGAAATATTATTTCCTCTATAGTCTGTAGAGTGATGAGGACGGAGGCAACACGGTCATAGACTACAGAGGTATATATCATTTCTCTATGATACGACGGCTGAGTCCGAACTGGGGGAAGGAAATAAGGCAGAGGTGGGGCGAGATGGCGAAGGGCAGGGGAGGTGGGGAAGGGAAGGACCCTGGAGGGAGGATGTGGGAAGGATGACAGGGAGGAGAAGAAGAATGCGGACGAGGATGGTAAAGGAGTGGCGACGGCTGCAGAGGTACGGTTAGCGGCGATTCAATTCAATTTCGCCTTTATTTTATATTACTTCTATATCACAAAAGAACTAACTCATGAAATAAACTGCGAATATTGAGAGTTATTTGAAGGATGAGCAATTAATTGTTTACGTTTTCATATAAGAATATAGCAACGAACCCGATAGAAGCAAATGGTTTGAATTAAATTTCATTTCATAGACAAAATTGAAAATAGTTCCGATATTTATTTGAACTTTTTCAGAGGGTGTTCAAAAACATTAAAAGGAATGTTTCGACTTTCTGTGATAATATGTAACTAATACTTTAAGACTAAGTCTATTTTGTATGAACTTACAAGTGTTTGAAGTCATAAGTTAAATTTTCATAACATTTATAACCACTTAGTTTTGTGCATTAGGTTGGTTCAGTTCACTCCTAATACTATCAATTCTACTAGTGTCAGTTTTTATATTCTTGTTTTCACTTCCCTCGATATCATATTCCTTTTTTTACGACATGCCCGAACTGAAGAAAATATGGAGGTAATATTTGCAAAAACACTTGATTACGTGTAGGGAATATTAAATGCAAGTATTAAAGTTACATAAGTGAATGAAACAAAACAGTTTAATCAACGTACAGTAAACTTCAATAAGCAAAAGATAATCAATAGTAATACATGATAATTTTTCATAATACTTCTTCTCGAATGGCAAATTTTCAGCCATCATTTAACCACAGTAACATCTTGCTGAGTCATATTGTCTATGATATATTGCCGACTTTGTTTCATCCAGAGACTGAAGCCGCCAATGTAAAGGTATCGAAGGAAGACACGCGGCCAGAGCGCTGGTTCCATCTAAGGTCCTTTCTGCCTCCATTGTGCTCTTAACGGCCAGGAATTTCCTTCATCTCCCCTGGCTTCCGGCGACCAGCACAAAAGACCGCTGGCACTGTCCTTCACAGCGACCTTTTCACCCCAATAATAACCCATCATCAGAGATATCCATTCATTCGCACGTGATGAAACAGGCCGCATCGATTGATTTCATTTCATTGAAAACGACTCATTTAACGTTCTCACGTCATTTTGGCATGGTTGTTCGATCGGGCCATAATTTGTACAATCCGAAAATATTTCTATGGTTTTATTTTTTGTAAGATAGTTTTTCTCGAAGTTCAGCACTAAAGGTTAAATTTTCCGATGGGATAGAGCGTTTTGTAACAGATATTTTAGAAATAGAATTTGAACTCATTGAAAATACGTTCTTCATATTCGTAAACAGATCTCAAAATTATGCTGTTTATTTTTCACACTGTTTAGGTCGTGTCTGTGTTCAAACGCAATATATTTCAGAAAAAATTATAATAATTTAGATAATCTCAAAACTTATTTCCTTGTGCTACCTATGATATTTGAGTGCCACACATGTTTCTTTATGCATAGGATTTTCGAAATTATACAAGAGTGAATACTATACTTGAAGTACTTGGATAAATATTTTGCGACGAAATAGACCAACATTTTTTACAAAATCTAATATACACATTTTATATTCGTTTCCGTACAAGTTTCCAATCATGTGAAAAATGAATAAACAGCAAACTCAATATGTCAAATTCCAACTTCAATAGCACTAAAATAAAAATACTACTTTCTGAAAAAAAAAGAAACAACAACGTGAGGAGTATTCCATAAATCAGAAAGCTTACAGATAAACCTTAGTATGTCAGACATTTCGTAACCTAAAAATTAATTAGTCATTCAGACATTAATTAGTCATTCATTTCACATAATAATTCCATACAAATTATATTTATTAATATGTAAAATGTTCTGCAAATGATATTTGCAGTTTTTGCAAATGAGATTCGTGTGTTTTCCTATTCAAATTCTAGAAGACACGTTTTCCCATTTGAAAATCGCTTCAACACTTTTATTCTTCTTTTTTTCTTTTAGCCATTGCAGAATTCGTTCTCGAAACGCAAACATTTCAGTCACAAAATTTCCTTTAAAAAGCCCATCTCATTGTTATTTGCAAAAAGGTCGTATGAAACACACGAGACAAGATTTGTACGTCTGAGCTAGGAAAATATAACTCCCCAACGACGTATACTGCGGTCACTTAATTGAATGCAATTTCCACTATACTCACGTCCCAGAAATGTGGGACTTACTACAACCAACGGCGACACTAAAGCACTTACAAACTTACAACGACTAGCCACTATTTACTCTGAATCTTCGGGGCTTCCGCATGAACCCTGTAAGAGACTCGCGAAGCGCCATGTTAACTCAACTGGTCTCGCCGAGCGTCTTGGTGGTTGGTACGTGCGGAACGCGAAATGATTATAAATTCACCCACCACTTCTCACCGAAACGTGACAGAAGGAAGAGGTCAGGACGATGAAATTTCGCCTTCAGAGCTGGAAGCGAAATGAAGATCGTCTGTTTGGATGAAGATTGCACATCGGAAGAGTGGGAGCAGCGGCGTGAATGAGGGAGAAAATAAATTTCCATCAAATGAAATAAAGCTATATATAAGATCAACGTAGACACTTGTATAGAATAAATGAGAAAATTAAAAACGTTCTAAAAATGAATAAAATATGAAAACATAAATGAGTAAATATACAATATTTTGTTTACTTATCATAGAAGTTATGCATAAAAGGAATGCAACAAGGTGTGTGTTCGAAAGACTGTGTGTGAATAGAAGAGAATAAAGCAAACTAAATTACAGAGGAAATATGTAGTAAATAGAATAATTTCCGAATAAGCCCGATGTATCAGTAAGAAAAAAATAGTATATACTCTTCTCGCAAACCGAATACTCTCGTGCTAACAGTTTTAATGGCAAAACGCTGAGTTCACCATTCAAAATTGTTATCAGGTCACTGCAGAAAATATTAAAAAACTTAATTATTAATTGCATTTGAAATAGTGTCCATTTCAAACCTTCGTATTTACGAACATTACTAAAACGACTATCCTGGTTCACCCATGCGGTGGATGACTGAAGGGCGGAAAATACTCAGTAAGTCATGTAACAATTGTGGAACAAGACAGGGTTAACACTTTAACTTACACGTATATTGAAGTATTTTTTGTGTTGGGGAGGGGGTTGGGAGATTATATCGTAGTTTTACACTCGGTCTACAGGAGGAATTTTAAGAATCAACCCATGAGTGTAAAAAGCTCTGAGCACATTGTAAGCTATGTGTATAGAAATTAAACACATTTTATACCCATAGAAAATAACATTTAATAGAAAACTATACGAGAGTCAGAATTAAAAATAGTTGAAGAATATTCATTTAATACAAAAAAGTGATATAGGATAACAACTCTTACGCAAGAAATGGCTTTTGTGAATTTTACAGAAACAAAAAAAAACACGTTACTCTTGGAGGCCAAACACTCCTCGCTATTTGAAAAAGCCAGATACATGCATAAAATTTATACACGGATGGAAAAACGTTTGTGTCATATTGATACAAGTGGCCTCCTGTGAACACCTTGCTGTGCATGAAATGTGTACACATGGCAGTTAACGTACCGGAAAAATAAAATCCTCTTTGTATCCCCGTAGTTCACATTAAATATCTTCCTAGGTGCGGAACGGTTTAAGCGAGACAGGCGGATAAAAATATATGATTGAGATTTTCGGAATTGTAGGCACTCAATGCCTCCCTCGGTGGCTCGTTGGTTAGCGTGCTCGCTTTCCACGGCGCAACCCCGGGGTCGATTCCTAGTCAAGACAAATTATTACCGTGTTCTTTGCTTAGAAATGTTCCAATATGTATTGCTGTGTGACGATGAGAAAGCCTTAAGATCATGAAAACTAGTACGTGCAGTAAAGGTAGGTCTTTGTGCTAATCATTTCTTCTTTCTAGGGTTTTTCTCCAGCCGACAGCCGGTTACCCTTTGCGTCCCGATGGGACGCATATTCGACCATACACTAGACACCAACACACTTGCGGGCTCCTATGATTTGGGGTCAGCATAACGCGAGGCCCTCCGCGACAACACATCCATACAAAGACAAGGGACAAACAACCACGCCCAAGGGAGGACTCGAACCCGCGACCCTTCGGACCGAAGCGCTGAGTCGGTACTCGGTCTTAGCCACCTCGGCCATCCAGGTCGGCTGTGCTAATCACACGAACTCTGTATCCCATGGCCGAAGGGCTGGGTCACAGGCCGTCGGCCAAGGCCCGGAGAGTGCTGTCGAGCCAAAGACCAGCAGAACAGGTACCTAAAAACCATAGACAATCACTTCAGAGTCCAGATCGAAATACGATATGCCTAGAATAAATCATTTAAACAGTGGAGCAACGCATTTTATGTGTGAAGTACGATTCCTGAACTAACGCATTCACTTCATCAGTATTTTCCAATATTCCCATAATTTAAAATTCAAAATATTTAGTTTAATCAAGTTGTACTGGTTAAATCCGGATAGAGGTGTTACAGACCTCGATCGGTTTGCGGCATAATGGTAAGAAAAAGACAGAGATATTATCTCGAACTCTGTCAAGAAATTTGGAAGACAACAAATATTTGGCAACATTGGGAGCACATGTGGTGCAAAATTCTAAAATTCCCAGATCCGTATCGGAGATAGGCTGTCGCGGGTAGGCTAATTAATTTTCCAGAGAGTGGGCATTAAACAATAACAATAATAACAATCATCTCCCTCGTAGTTGATAAGATTTCTGGAATGCGCTTTTTGGAGATCCATTTCGTGTAGTTCTTTTTAATAAGTAACGTTCAAAATCTCGAAGATCTTAATTCGTTTAGAATTTTGTATAATTTCCTTTCAATCATAAAGATATATTTATTAATCATGAAATAACGTAAAAATTGAGCACATCAAGAATTACAGGGTTCTACAAAGTAGTGTTTCTTTTTTGTGTTGTATGTTACAGTCAAGTAAAATGCAAGGTAGTATTGATTTAGTTCTAAAATGTGTGGAAGGTGTACATGTAAGTGATAAGACCCTTGCAATGATCCATAGATTGATACAAGGATGGTACGTTTAGCGAGATATAACTGACCGCTACCTGGAATAATACTACAAGTACCATCAATTCTCCCGGATACTGATTATAGGATCTTTCCAGTTCTTCTTTTCTAGTGCAACAAGAGTAAATAGAGGCAATGATAAACACATGTATCAGTCACCTAAGACCTTCGGTAAAGTCCAAAATTGTATTAAAACATCTCCAATGAATAATATTAATAATAATAATAATAATAATAATAATAGTAATAATTTCGTTTCTCATCGGCTACTTCGTCTATTAAGGCAGCAGTCTTTTCCATGACATTTCCTTGGCCACAGGTAAAATCAATACCCTTCTGTTCCGCAAATATAGTAAAGTTAATTTCCCACAATAATAATTACGAGAAATATTTTCTAAATCTCTTCCAGATCTTTAAAAGAGTACGAACGATATTAAAAAGGCAATCTGTTTTTCCATGTCAGGAACCCATATTATATGAAGGCCCTTGTTTAAATACATAAGTAGTTAATTTGTTTTGTTTTCTTTCCTATCCTGGACCAATTTCCAACATCTCGTCTGTTTTCGACAGAGCAACTTCTCCATGACTACACAATAACTCTTCTAAAAACTTTCTCTCTAAATTCTTTCAGATACCCGCGTTACAGCAGCCGTCACTATCTCGGCAGAGTTTTGCTGTTCCGTCAGCTGTTCCGAAAGCTCTGTTTCCAAGGGTTGAATCTTCAGCTGCCACTTCGGCAAGCAGTGCAGCTTCAGTGGCGTCACAAGCAATCAACTAGCTTAGATGGCACAGGGCATCAACTGATGTCTCTGCACTGCCTCTGACCGGAAGGTATTACATTCGTAGTTCCGACAGGGGCAAGCTACATAGCTAGGTCAAATTCAACAGCTGTCTGGAAGAGAATTAAATTAATCCGTTATAAAAAAAACCTGTGCATGTCGGAGAACTACTCTAACAAACGGACCACAGACCGTGCGCGATCTTTCTTTCCTTTTACTAGACCGAGAGGAACTGATGTCACTACAGCGCCTCTGACCGGGAGGTCCTAGGTTCGAGTCCTCACGGTGGCAGGATTTTCGACACTAGCCTTTCAGCTAGGTCGAATTCAGTCACTGTCTGGAGGAGAATTCTAGTGGCTGGCTGCTCTGATCAGTAGTTTTCCGTGGTTTCTTCGATCAACACCAGGCGAATGCCGGGGCGGTCCCTAACAAACGGGCCACGGACCGCGCGCGATCTGTCCTTCCTCTTCCTTGTCCTACCCTCTCCTCTCACACACACACGTATACTAACATGCACTTCACTATCACAGATTCCGGAAGACCGGTCGGGAGCTTAGAGCTTGTCCCGGCTTGGGCGGTGCCCCGCTGGTGGGAGAGTCCTGGTTAGGGGGAAGCCCCACTAGCCGACGGTAGGTCGGCGCCGGATCCCGCCATCCAGTAGGGAAGATCACCATCTCCGAAAAAGCACGCACTACACTAACGGGACTAATGACCAAAGCAGTTGTCGCGCCCGGAAACATGAGTAAATCAATCAATCGATACTTTTACTTGTCCTATTTTCACTCTTTACACAAACACCCTTACGCTTAAATGCACTATACTTCCATATATGTTGAGAGACCAGTAGGGAGCTTACTTTGTCCCGGCTGGGGCAAACCTGGCTGGCGAATCCCGCAAGATGAACTGTAGGACAGCGCCGGATCTCGCCACCAGCGGGGAAAGATCACCGCCACCTCCCGCGGTAAAACATGCACTACAATTATGAAAGTAATGACCTAATAAGTTGACCCGTCCAGTATAACTAATCAATCCATCAAAGAAGCAATCAACATTCAGGACTTCAAAGTTGCACCGAAGAATTATAATTAAGTCTCTAAAATAATTATCATATGGGTCAATTTAATCTACCAAACGTTTTTATTAACCAAGCATATCCATTTCCCAGGCCTTCGAATTCAATGAATATTAGTAATTAATTAACTGATGAAACGTTGCAAATACACCCAAACGCTTAGATGTCTAACTCGACCCAAGTAAATTGGGTTAAAAGAGTGTCGTGGTCTTGACTAGGAGTCAATTTACCTATTAATTCTAACGTACTACATAGAACCACCCCCCTTATAACATTGCCCCAATTTTGTTCTCCTTCCTTCTACTACAGAAGAGAGAGGAAACAAATTGAATGACCTCAACAGTATGATTTCAAATATCGATTGTACGATCCGTATTTAAAGTATTTTCAAATGTAACTTTGCACATACGTTAGGATTAAGATTTATTAGTGTTTCAAATATGTTTAAGATTTGTGCAGGCGAAGAAGATATACATGTAGTTTTGTACCCGAAAAACGATATTAATATTGATGGATGGATTTTTCACTCAAAATTCTATTAAATTCAAAGCTTTTGTGCCTAAACTTAATAAATACTGAGAAAGAACTACAGCCCCGTTCTGGAGGTGAATAAAGATGTTTCAATTTTTAATCATTAAGATACTTTACATTATACCTATATGTCGTTTAATGGAACATCTGGGAAATTAATGAAATTTTTATCTTGAAATTATTTGCTCATATTAAAGAAAGTGCATTTATGAACAATGGAATAGTTTTTATTTTCATTGAAACCTCTGACATTTAGAAAATTGCAAGAATCTTTGTATTTAAAAAATCGGGGTATTGTTTTAAAAAGAAGTTTCAAGTCACAGATCATCTAATTCCCGTGATTTTCGCTTTAAATGAAAGCTAGTGCGCTCCACATGTGGAATAGCGTGCTTTTATTATAGTACAATGATTTTGAGAGCATATCCTCCCACAGCCGGAGTCCGTAGCTACTTGGCTGGCCGGGAAGCATGTGCCAAGTTTCGGCCACCATTTGGTGATCTTCCTCAGGCAATACCTTCGAAATAGAATTCACCCTGAAGAAGGTCGCAGAATGGTGGCCGAAACGTTGGCACATGTGCTATGGACGCGATGTCTACCGGACAGTCAAGAAGCAACCATACAGATTGATCTGAAAGTCTAGTGTTGCTCGTCCTAGTGTTGCTCGTCCTAGTGTTGCTCGTCCTAGTGTTGCTCGTCCTAGTGTTGCTCGTCCTAGTGTTGCTCGTCCTAGTGTTGCTCGTCCTAGTGTTGCAATCCGCGGACACGTGACACAAGGCCTTCCAGAAACCACCAGAGGACAAACCGTGCTCAGGAGGCCGTACTCATTAAAAACGGACGTAAATGTGGCTCGCGTTAAAGTAGTGTTAGACACTGACAGACGATTAAGTCTCCAGTTCATTGCAGATGAGGTAGGAATCGCAAAACTCGAAGAATTCGATATAGTGACTGGAAACGTGAACATTCGCAAACGACATTTGAAACATATGCATACGAAAATTCTCGGGCTCCGAAAATTCTGACTTACGAACAAAATGATTGTCATGTGCGAATTTCCCGCGAAGCTTTGGAAAGTTTGGAAGTGACAGGTTTTTAGAGATAATGTAATAACCAGAGATGAAACCTGGTTTTTTAGTACGACCCCGAAAGGAAGAATCAATGTTCCGAATGGCACACATCCACACCCCCTCGCCCAAAGAAGGACCGAATGCCAAAATTCAAAGTGAAAACTATGCTGATTGCCTTGTTTGATTCTATAGGGACTGTAGACAAAGAGTTTCTGCCTACTGGAACCACCGCAAATGCTGCCTACGACAAGACAGTGCTCCAGCGTTTTAACTGGGCCCAGTGCGTCCGCCCAGACATCGATTACAACTGGGTACTGCACCATGACAACTCGCAGGGCTCACACAGCATTGTTTGTAAGGGTGAACCTGGTCAGTAGGCGTGTAGGAAAGAGTCCTCACTCCTCCTTTCCCACTTCAGCCTACATTTGTAGCTGGCCGACTTCTTCTTCCTCCTCAAAATAAAAGGTGCTGAAAGGAAAGCGCTTCGCATTCATTGAGACCGTTCAAAAGCTACAACCGACGCCTCGAAGGGAATACAACTTAAGGATTTCAAAAAGAGCTAGTAACAACGGAAAATCTGTTAGAAGAATCTAAACAGTTAATGCTATAAGTTCAATAAAAAAGCGAGTTTCAAAACACTTCGGTTACTTTTAGAACGCACCTATAAATACTAAATTTTAATAAAATCTTAAAATAATAAAATGAATGTTTATCTGCGATCATTTGTTCATTACTGCATTGTGAGAGTTGATATATATATATATACACATACTGTAACGTCATGGGATTAGATAACCCCATAACGCCACCATCGGCTACAAAAATTAGTCCACGAACAGAGAGGGTAGGATACGCGGCGGAGCGATGGTTTGTATACGTGCCATCTACCCACAGCTTTTCGAACTCTGACGCCGGAACTACCGAATAATGTTTTTCCGGGAGGTCACGAAAAGAGGAGAATATTCACCCCTCCAAAATTTCCCCAGGCACGAGTACCATAAGTATCGCGGCGCGCCTCGGAGGAGCCCTCTTTGATTGCAGCAGCGACGGCGATTAGACTGAGCTCTCTATGATTGCAGCAGCGACGGTGACTAGACTGAGTTCTAAAGGCGATTGTAACTTGATAGCCAAGGAGTTTATTTCATTTTCGTTGACAGTAGGTTATGACTGTGAACTATGAATCTAGCTGTTTTTGCCTTCAAACCACCTGCACATACCGGGTGTTACTAAAACCGGACGCAATCAATTTAGACAGAAAAAATGTAAATGTTAAATTTAGTATAATCAAAAATGTTCGGAGGTAGAAAAGATTGGAATAAACATTAATATATAATTAGAAATAACAATTATGTATTATTTCTTTATTTCTTTTCTTTTCTGGTGTTTTACTATTGCCAAAACTGTATCTTAATCTGGTAACAACGATGATCGTAAAGAAACGGGGCAGGGCTGGTCAGGGGTAGCAGGATGATTACAATTAATTAATACTACGAAAAGACGGGTACTTCAGATAGTGAAAAGTAAGAAACAACACGGCTATTACTCAAATGGTAACTTATTGTCATATGGATTAAGGATATCCTTAGAAATCCAACAGTGGCTTGATATTAATATTTACGGGTATCTTCCCTAACTTTCGCCCTCAGAAATATTTCCAACTCCCTTCCCCTCTCTAAAAGCCGGCCTAATGTCGGAAGAAAAGTGCCGCTGCTGATATGGGCCAACAGAACGCGTTGACAGCGTGGGCGGGGAGGCCAGCAAAGTGCGAGGCGGAAAAGTGGCCGGGGCGATGAGCAGGCGGCCGGGCGGAAATGGGCGAGGACTGCCGTGGCAACACAGGGGCTACAGACGGGTGGCAAAGGGGGCGGGGAGGATGAGGACGAAGAGAGCGCTGGAAGCGGCGAAGGAAACAGACAAGGGAAAATAGGACCAAAGGGAAAGAGGTGGGGGCTTGTAGGTTGCTTGCTTCAGCTTCAAGTGAGGCGGGAATGGAAAAATATGTGTTAGAGAAGTTATCAAGAATGTTAGTGCGACCCTTAGCCTGCGAGTGAGTAGAAGGCGGCAAGAGTGACGAGGATGGGGGGGAAGACGAGGGCGCTCCGAGATGGCAGAGGGAGCTCGTGGGAAAATAACACAGGGGCAGAAGGTGAGCGTGGTTCAGCTTCGGGTAACTCGAAGAATGTAAGTCGCCGGGACCGATCCGAAAAGTGCGGACTCCGTAAAGGGGAAAAGCGGCTATAATGTAGTCATTGTTGATTTGCAAAGTTCTTCTACAAATCGTACAAATAGGCGATGGAAAAGAAACAACCAGAATGCTTAACATAACGAAACGAATATATTTAAGCTTCTCAGTTCTATGCGTAGTGAAATTGTGAAGTTCTACTGGAAGTGATATATTTCCTGGAAACAATATTATCAGAGAAAATGGTTATTAAATGATACTAGTATAATCGTTATAAACAAACATTATTTTTCAGGAGAAAGAAATTTTACTTTCTCTCTGACAAACCGTAGGCGGGTAATCCTACGAGGAAAGCTAAGGCCAGAACGTGTCGTTATGGCTGGAGATGAAATGAAGTGTCCTGATCATCGGTGTGTCATTATCGCCTGACACCGTAAGTTAGATCAGAACTATCATTGTCGATGTCTCTGTAATGACGCTAACCGGGAAATCCTACAGCTCGAGTCCCTCAGTTACATAGCTAGATCGAATTCTGCTGTTGTCTAGAGAATTTATCCCTTAGAAAATTCTAGCGACCGGCCGCTCTAATCGATAGTTTGTCGCGGTTTCTTCGATTATGACTAGGCGAAAGCTGGAACAGTACCTAACAAACGGGCCACAAATTGCGCGCGATCATTCCTTCCTCTTTCTAGTCATATTATCTCTTCTTATTAACATACACTTACACTTAAATGCACTTCGGTACTACACATCCGGAGACAAGACGGAGCTTAGAGCTAGTCCTCGCTGGGAGATGTCCTACCTGAGGAGATAACTAGGGAAGATAACTGACGAGTCGGTCTTCGCCGAACCTTACCATTCTGCGGGGAACACTCCCGGCTGGATTGACTGATTGATTACTGATTCCGGACACATCAAATACTGAGGTTATTATTTCCGTAAGTGTAGTGCAGGCTTTTCATCGGGAGGTGGCGATAATCTTCCTCCACTAGATGGCGAGATTCGGCGCCGACCTACCGTCGACTAGCGGTGTTTTCTCCAACCAGGTATCTCCCACCGGGGTACCGCCCCGGGACGGACTCGCTCTAAGTCCCCCACCGGTGTCCCGGCATGTGTGGTAGTGTAGTGCATGTCAATGTAAGTATGTTTAAAGGGTGAGGATAGGACAAGGGAAAGGAAGGAAAGATCGCGCGCGGTTCGTAGCCCGTTTGTTAGGGCATTCGCCTAGTCTTTATCGGAAAAAACACGGAAAACTATCGATCAGAGAAGCCGGCCGCTAGATTCCCCACCCCAGGTCGAAGTCAGTCGCTGTCGATCTTACAAGCTAGTGTCGAAAATCTTGTCGTTGTCGGGACTCGAACCTAGGACCTCCCGGTCAGAGGCACTGCACTCAGGACATCAGTTGATGTCCTGAGCCACTGCACCCTGTTCCCGGCTGGAAATATTTACAACAGTAATAGGACTAATGACTACAGCAGTTGACGTGTTCGGAAAAATCAATCAATACGTATCGCCGGAGTGGAAGGGAAACTTCGGGGACGGCACCCGTCGGGAAAGCGGCGACCATATGGAAAATACATGGGCACTAGATAGAAAGAGGAAAGAATATTGTTTGATTATTGTTGAATTCCGTGAAATCTAGCTAATAGAGAATGAAAGGAACGCTTTCAGTCGTCCTTGTGATGTGGACCTGAGGAAGAGGGAGGAATTACGCCAGGCGACGTCATCAGTGAGGTCGCGAGGGGCAGATACTCAGAGACCTGGACGGCTGAGGACACTAGGAGTGTCGTGGGCGTTGTGAGAAACGAGACAAGTACGGGCAGGGCTAGGAAGACACTAAGAGCTCCGTAACAGGTGGGGGCCAATGAGGGAAGCAACGGACGCCGACGTTGGCGTGGGCGGCGAGGGTAATGAAGAGGGAGAGAGGCCGGGGGGGGGGGAGGGGGAAAAGCGGGTGAGAAGGAAGGGGGGCGATACTGAGGGTATGGGGGAAGGAGGGGGGGGGGCGACAGGGACGGCAGAAACGGTGAAAATGGCAAAACCCGAAGATGTCGAAGATTTGAAGGAGGCGAGCGGGCAAGTGGCGAGAGAGGGAAGGGGGAGGGGACGAAGGTGAGGGGAGGGGGGGGGGGCGAGGGGGAGAAGGGGGGGGAGGCGTTAAGCACGTCAAGGGCAGCGCCGTGTGGCGGCGGCGGGGGGCGTGGACCTGCCGCCGCGGCGGAGGGGGGGGGCGACGGGCGCGACGCGCCCGTTCCTCAGGCACGCGACAGCGCGGCAACGGCCGCCGGCGCTAGAGGCTGTCGCTGGCGCGGAGGGCGACCCCGCGCGGCGTCGTGTGCCCCGCCCCCCGACGCTCTCGCTCCACTTCAATCACTCCTCTCTAACAACTCCTCTGGCGATGTGCTGGCGATCAATCTATAGTAGTAATCTTACAATGGGCGGAAAATGGGAAAGAAAACTGAGGAGTCTTCAGCATTTTGAGAGACGTCTACATGTCTCAGATTTTTTATAGATACGCAGGAACACGCAAAAACTTCAAAAAACAATGAAGGTTTCGGTTTGTATGACTGAAAAATATTTGATTGTGTTCTTCCACTTATTTTCGTTTTGTGCATATCGACTGAATGCGTATAGTCCGTGTGTCAGTGTTTAGGAGAGACGGAGAGACAGAAAGACACCCACGAAGAATCCGCCCGCCATTAATTATTTTGCTAATTAATTTGCTATTTGTTTCGTCATAGAGCATATTTTTTTAATTTCATGGCTCACTTTTATTGCAGTATTTGTGAATACAGTTTTTATTACAATATTTAATTTATTGAAAAGTAATACCAGATTATCTTAGTTGCTGTTCGTGAATTGTGTATGTACTATTATTTTTAAAAAATTGTGTCGATTTGTACAGCTGCTTTTTTGCTTCTACAGGCCACTAGTTATGACATTTCTAATTCTCATTTAAGTACCTTTTATAAAACCATGCAAGACCATGATCCAGTGAGTGTTGAGGGCACTGGTCTGCATTTGTTTGTGGCTGAATGTTTGTGACTTCACTATCATCTGAAACGCAAACATTATACTGCATTTACTTTAACAGTTTTCTTTCATTAAAATAAATGGTTTTTTAAGTTACCTCACTATGTTTCTATTTTGGCATATCTTTGTGACCACTTATTTTAATAATAATATTTTTGGTAAACTATATAAACACATTTTACTTAAGCTGAAAGATAAAAGCAATAAAACACCAATGTCTCTATTACTCTCCGTAATGACTTATAATTTCGAGTATATTAATGTTATTCTTTTACAGGAGGTTTAGAATTCAAAACATTGATTGTAAACACATTAAAGTTTCGTTTTGTTTTTTCTTTATTCGATTTTTACTCATGGAACGTGATCTTATTTCAATTTTGGTATGACTAATATATTTGCAAATGCAAGGAAACAATGAAATAAAGTTTTGTGGACCCTGTATGTTAACTTTGGCTTGTATATTTGTTTCATTTCTTGTTTTTTTTCTTTCTATCTATCAATAGTGGTCTTGCTTCTTTTTCAAACCTGGTTTTCATTTATAGCCTGATCAATGTTTAGAGATGTGAGATTGTAATTATAATCGGCTCACTAGTAGCGATTCCGTGATATTATGTTGGCATATGACTTCTAATATTCCTGATAGTGCTCTCATTTAGAATTTGCTCTCATACGCAACTTTGCCCTAAGCTTCAGGCAAAAGACTTCTACGCTGCGATATCAAATCGTCTTCTTTATCAGTAACAATCCCTTCATTTCCAACAACTTGCAAATCGTTGCAACAACTTGCAACTTGCAAATCAAAACGGATCACACAACATTCGATGAAGGCATTTGATCAAATTATAATTAACAAAACTACTACTCGATATGAAGTTGAAACAAAAGATTTAGGATACAGTGACCACGATGCACAAATTCTTACCATTATAAGAAATGCGATCACTGACACATAAATAATACACGTATGACTAGATTGTTTACTAAAAGTAAAATTAAATTATTCATTGATTACTTGTTGCAGGAGTCATGGGAAACGGTTTATAATACTGCTGATACAAACGACAAATATAATTCTTTCTTTCATTTCTAAACGTCATGCCGTATCTCAAGATTTCCTTATCTACTTTAAAAAATACAAAACATTGTTACGAAAAGTCATAAGGCAGGCTAAAATCATAAAAACGATCAGGATATTTTGAACTAAATAATAAAACAAAAGCAATGTGTTTAACCAATACTTTTCGAGAATTGCCGATCTCACTAAGGGTCTTCAGGCACAAAATTCAAAAACAGACAGTTCACCCAAAATTTTAGACACAATGTTCGTTTCCGAAACTTCTTCCTATGAAATTCTCAAAATAATCGGTAAACTAAAAATAATATTCGTCCGGTTTAGATGAATTCCCGGATTCTTTGTTAAAGACTTAAAATTTTAAAAAGGCAACAAAAATGAAATTCAAAATTATCGGCCCATTTCTCTTCTATCAGTTTTTCAAAAATATTAGAACTTTTTTACATACGAATGGAAACCTTTCTCACTAAACACGACGCGCTTTCAGATTGCCAACATGGATTTAGAAAATCAAAATCAACGGAAACAGCTATATTTTCTTTTCTTAAAAATGTCGCCTCATCATTGGATCAAAACGAGGCACCTATTGGATTATTTTAGATCTCTCAAAGCTTTTGACATCATTGATCATGACATTTTACTTTCCAAATTACCTTCATATGGAATTCGTGGTATTGCTCTAGATTGGTTATGTTCGTACCTCAAACAACGATCTCAGAGAGTTGAAATACCTTACTGGAATGATGGAACATTACGTACGCACCTTTCCGACTCTTTGCCCGTTGCATGTGTTCCTCAAGGATCGATTTTAGGCCCTATTCTGTTCCTACTTTACGTAAACGATATGCCCTCGACGATTCGAAACGGAAGAACAGTTCTCTTTGCGGATGATACGAACATCCTTTGCAATAAAGAAACAGTAAATAGTACAATATCAGATGTTTCAAATTGGTTCCGAAATAACAAATTAATAGTAAACGAAAAGAAAACGTTTTAATGATTTTAAAGTTCATTATGCTACGCGTTCAGAATTCTTGCAAATTCAGTCAGCCTTCATACTGCTCGTTGTGTATACTTCGCGAATGTTCATTCCCGCCTGAGATATGGCATAATATTCTGGAGAAATACATCTTATAGCTCCCAGACTTTTAGATTACAAAAACGAATTGTACGAATAATAACCAAATCCCACCCACGTGATTCATGTAAGCCTCTCTTCATTAATCTAGGAATTCTACCATTACCGTGTCTTCTTATTTACGAATCAGCGGTTTTGTAAAAAATGACTTGCTCAGGGGCGGGAATATATTTTCAGAAAATGCCGAAGTCTATTACTATAACACTCGACGTAGAAATCATATTCATCAGGTGACAGTATCAACAGCTCATTACAAAAAATTCACATACAATACATGTACATTATTTTACAACACTTTGCCAGATGACATTAAACGATTAAATTCAATAGAAAAGTTTAAATCCCAAGTGAAATCGTTTCTGCTGCATAACTGTTTCTATACAATTAGAGACTATACTGAGCATCACAAGAAAAGTAACATTAATTTTAACAATGATACATAATGCATTATTTACCATTTGGACTGTATAAATGAGTATAAACAACCTGTAACAACTATTGTACTACAGCTTCCGGGTCAATGACCCCCATCTCGATCAGGTTTTCGTCCAGTTTCCTGATCCATTGAGCAAATGCTGAGATGGCCCCTTGTTTGCTTCTGGACATAAATGTAACTTCATTTCCTGTGCACGTCTTCTAGAATTCAGTGGGAAATTCAATTATTCAAATAATCGTTTCCATGTTGTCGCGGCAGGAAGTAATAAGAGCCAAAATTTATTGCTTATTTATCCTTGAAAATAGATTTTATTACATGGGAGTTTTATTTTTGTTTGTTTTTCTCCTTTCAAAATTCAAAATGTATTACTTATTTATTTTGAAAATAGATTTTACTACATGGGAGTTTTTCTCCCTTTCAAAATTCAAAATTTAAGTAGTATATGACTTAGTGTAGAGATCACAGAATTTTGAAAATGTTCACAATTCACTTTTCCCCATAGCACGTCATACGCAGTTTTTAACTGTTTTTTGACGTAAAATAAATAAATAAATAAATAAATAAATAAATAAATAAATAAATAAATAAATCGTTGTCTTATTGGCTGCACTCGCTGTTATTCTCGTATGTTTTAATTTAAAGGTCACGGTTTTAGACATGTTATATTATGTAATGTACATATACATCTTCTTGAAGTTATACGTTAACTTGGATAGATGCTGATATTGGAGATTGCGATTTGAAAGTTTATCACTGGCAACATTTGTTAGTATATTTGTCTTCATGTGTAAAACACTTATATTTTACTTCCTCGATTAAGGTAAGATAATAGTTATATTTCTCGAGGAAGGTACGCCAAATCAATCGCTTATGCCTAATATTGAGTTTTGTCTTCCCCATATTTGCGTCAGCTTTCCAGAACCGCTTGTTATTTTCGTGCTTTATTTTATGGCAAGTACATCCCCGTTACTAATATAACTATTTTAGTATTGTTACTATTTTTTATTTATAAAATTTCATTTTTAAATGATATATTTTCCAGATGTTTCAACAACGTGTATTCCTTTTAATGCGTTTCTCCCTAGTCCTACCCCATGCACATACCTTGGCCTCCCGCTCAATTCCCCGCCATTGTGTGACAACTATGTCATAACGAACATTTCTGCTAACTAATAATGCCATCATATTTGCCAACAACATGACCTGACCATAGTCTGACCTATATACTTGCGTTGTAACTGCCACTTTATGACATTAGTTCCCCTACCGGCAATACGTTGCTACTTGAGCCTAATATGACTCAGTAGGACGAAATGACCCGACTCTCCAACACATCTCTTTCTGAGTTATGATCATATCACATTTTCTTCTTCAATAAATTTTGTTTTTCTCACAACCCGTTCAATTTTCCCGCTCATATCTTTCTCGCTCAAGTCTTCCTTTTAGGCAGTATAGCATTACATAATCTTTCAAATTATTTTAATTATTTGTTTACTCTATTTTCGACAACGCATTACCACCGATTTCATTGCCCTCGTTTTTTACTGTCTTTTAGTATTAATACAAACGCCCAATGAGCAGTCTTCTGGAAGAAGAGCAATAGAACTTTGCCAGTTTCATTTTCTTTTCCTTCCTTTACGTTGTTTGCTACTCAATACATTTACTCTTCATATTCTCTGCAGTTCTCTTCCGCTCTTTCTGACCTCATAAAAGCGGAGTTCTTCTCGCAGTCCTTCGTCTTTCATGGACCGACTTTCCTGGTCTCTCAGATGACGTTGCTAAGCTATTTGCTTCTTCTTCTTAATAATAATAATAATAATAATAATAATAATAATAATAATAATAACACTTATTTACATTACACCATTATCCACAATATTAAGCAGAAAGAAATAGAAGTACCATTATCCACAATATCAAGCAGAAAGAAATAGAAAAAATTTCGAAATATGAAAACTTATCTTATGAACTAAAACATATTTGGAAATTAAATTCTACAAAACATACCCACTCGTGATATCGGCGGAAGGCCTGGTCAGTAAAAACTTAACAGAACACTTCCTTAAAACTTAACAGAACTTAAACTACCTAAAACGTTCTGAACATGGGACAGCGCGCAGTTTTGTTGCAAACTGCCCATATCGTAAGAAAATTTTATCTTAAGTCCAGATATAAGATGAAGTTCTTCTTCTGTGACCGAACCTGTCCTAAAACAACTCCGGGAAGGAGAGCATTTCTACCAGCAAAAATAGCTGAGAAAACGTAGGATGATGATGATAATAATAATAATAATAATAATAATAATAATAATAATAATAATAATATCTTTTTCGTTAGTTACTAGAATCAAGATTGAAATGCACCCTCGCCGCCACCGCCCACCACGCTCCCACATTCACTCCGTCTCCTTTCCCCTCCGTTCCTGACTCCGCCTCCGACCCACTTTCTGCCCGACCCGGCCCCCCTCTCCGTCCGCCTCCACCCACCCCGCCCGGCGCCACCTTCGCCCGCTCCGCCCGGCGCCACCTTCGCCCGCTCCGCCCCGCCTCGGCCCCTCCACCCCCCCAGCCCGCATCCGCCCCGCCCGCCCCGTATCCGCCCCGCCCGCATCCGCCCGCATCTGCCCCGCCTCCCCACCTCCGACTGCGCCTCCACCTCTTGGTCTCTCCCTCCCCAGGTCCTACTCGCTTCGCCGCGTCGAGCCACCGCACGACAGACCGGATCGCCCAACCGTGGCGGCGTCGACGCGTGCTACTTGGCGCTAAATCTAGAGCCCCATAAATCCTGTTTGAAGGCTTGTGCAGGGATTACGGCGCATGGACGAAAGCAGCGTGCAAGAATACAAGGAGACGTCCTTAAGGTATACGCAGCAGAACAAACGCTGCAGCCAATGAGATATTTTCATTTTAAATTCTTGAACATCAATCGCATGGCAAATACATTACAATTTATTAAAATTCGTCTACAGTGTAAAGTCTTTTTTATTAAACAATGATACGAGATTAGATATTGTGAATACTTCGTAGGTTTTGAAAACTTCCACTTAGCTCTTAAATTTCTATCTTCAGTCATGTTTAGATTGAGATTTTACTTAATTTAAGATGTCAATAGCTTAATAGTACATAGTACAGTAGATTTACATAGCATTTAATAACAAAGTAAAAAAACCGAAACCTGGTCCACTGTTGCCTCAGATGCAATTTAAAACAATAAATGTGAAAAGCTGATGCGCGAAAGAGTCCATTGAATTAAAGAACTGCCTAATACATGGAAACAATTGGCACAGTATATAAAAATGCTTTGTATTTAACATTACAATTCTCGAAAACGACAAGATTATCTCATACAATATTGAGTAAACGAAAATCAAGATTTATCATGTCTCTGAAAATCTAGGTATTATCACCACAATTCTTCTCTCTGTGAGAAGAAAACTGTCGATGCAGAGGGCCAACGCCGCGAGGTTCAGTCGGCAGATTTTACGCAAGAGGAATTTTCTGTAACAGTGTGTGTGTGTGTGTGTGTGTGTGTGTGTGTGTGTGTGAGAGAGAGAGAGAGAGAGAGAGAGAGAGAGAGAGAGGGGGGAAGGGAGAGGGAGGGCGAGAAATAAGGAAGAGAGAAAGAAAGAGAGAGAGTGTTGGGGAGGGAAATGGGGCAGACGAACACGTTAAGGGGATTGAGAATGATGTATCATGAAAAGATTATTAGATTCAACCGAAGTAAAACGGATTATTAAAGAGACGTTAAAAGAGACAGAGAATGATTCGCTTGAATTATTCAGAATATAATGTGAAAGAATCCAGGTTATGAAGTACTTAAAGTTGAAATATAGGTGATGGAAAAATTAAAGATGAAAGCAGCACTATTTTCTTAATTCGAAGAATATATGAGCACTTATTTAAAACATACAGGCATTAAGGGGAATTGAAATACATAGGAAACAATGCATTAAATTACCAAATATAGTATTTTATATGTGAACTTTAAGATTACGATATTTAAATCTAAGCATTATTTCAAGAATTCAATTAATTGTAGATTAATTCATTCTTAGCATTATTCCATCGGATGTAAATATTACAAACTGTGATATTGTTGACATGGTTATTTATTAATTATACAATATACATGAATTATGTTCATGGTGTAAAGCCAACCTCACATTCTCTCTGACAGGAGGTCTTCGCATTTAACGGGATGTACTGGGCGATATTCATATTAATAATAATAATAATAATAATAATAATAATAATAATAATAATAATAATAATAATAATAATAATCTGCAAAAGAACTTTTGAACAAAAAGTAACTGCACTGAATGATCAGATGTTGTGAAAACAATCAGTTGTTGGGAATAGTTTATAATGCATAACGGAAGACTACTTTAGGATTTCACTACGTTATTGAAAATCCATCTACCAGCAATAATACGTAGATAATCTATTTGTAGTTGAAGGGCACGTTGTTTTTATTATTTATTCTCAAGACATGCAGGTACTATTTTTTTATTACTCGAAATATACGAACAAACGAGGCACTTACACAAATAATGTCCAGGTCTTCCCAACATGAAAACATTTGCTACTTGTAATTTAATACATCGCAAATTGGCATGAAGTAGCATAAAATAATCAGTACTCAAGAGCACCTATGAAACGACAATACAAAACTACACTGATGAAACAAATCAAAACTAAACATCCCCTTCAAGAAGCGTCATTTATTTTTACCAAAATAACAAAGATAATAACTGACCCAACACTTTATTTTCATATCGGCACTGATGAAAACAGGGGTGAGTGCTGAATTCGTATGATATTATTCCTGTTTAGAGCAGTCCCTGTTCTCAATCTGTATTGACTACTTTTTCGACGGTGTATTTATTATTTTTCAAAAAACGTCGTCGTCTGCAATCGTTTAGCCTATATTAAATTTATATTATATATATATATAATATATATATATATATATATATATATATATATATATTGTAACCGCTTGTCATCAGTTACACTCATGACAAAAGAAATATTGAAGTGACAATACCCGACATCTTGCCTACAAATAGTTCCTAGAGTAGCGAAGAGATGGCGTTACCTAGAAACAAATTTCTGAACGTACTTTCGCCCGAGCCAATCAGAACTTTTGTAGAAATGCGAATGTGGCATGAAGCTTGACTCGGACGAGATTGTCTTTCTTTCCGGATCGAGACGCTGAAGTGATTAGATGGGTACTATTCCACCACACAACCGACGAGGACACGTGGAAAATACCAGAAATGAAGCTTTATTAAAAGGTAATTGTCTAAGTATTTTTCATGGGATTAATCACTGTGATATGTCAAGATTACGTAAAATTCGATAGGAATATTAAACAAGTAATGCAACGAATGTAAGAATAACGGTGGTAGTGGACTAAAATGAATTTATAAAACCACGTTGCTACATTCTCGTTGCTGGAATATAGAAGAGATTTTTTGTAACATAGGACGTGTTTCTGTTTCTTTGTTACAGCTTTTTCAGCTTTTTTTTCAGTTTTAGTTTTGAGCAGTTACTTATTCTACTTTTATTCTATTTCATTTTTATTTATGGAATTTCATTTCGAAAATTCTATTGGAGAATTTTGATAATTCCGAAAAGCATAGTTTATTCAACAACTGGCTCAACTTTCACTAACACAAAGTTATAATTTGGAGTTTTTGGACTCGCATTCTAACGCGACCATCACCTTCGTGTAAGCTGTGATTTAACTGGGCTGTACAACGAGGAGAAGGCGTACGGAAATACTCGATTCCATCGCGGTAGGCAGCGCACAAACGTCGCAGGACAACGACGACCTTGGGGCGTGAACGTCGCTCGACAGCCGTCTACGCTGCGCGGGATCAGCTTGGAGAACTCGCCGGTCGTGAGTCACAGAAAAGCAGAAAGAATATTTACTAAATTGCAGCTTGGAAAACTTTCAAGATAGAATTATGATTGCACAAATTAAAACGTTGTAATATGAGCTTCCCTCAGTAACAGACATTGATCGGACAAGTTTTACTAAATATTAGTCTTGATAACCAGTAAATTTATTTTTGCCGTAAAAACAGACTAAATAATTTTTATGTTTATTGATAAAAGTCGTCCTTGTGTATAATTCTTTATCTAAATTCATACATAATTGACTTGATGTTATTTGAAATCATTTAAGAGGAATTGTCTATGTAAAAAAAGGTTTTGAACATGAATGAAAGCTGTTAAATTGTTTCTGGTAAAACGTTATTTCATGAACAGTCAAGAGACTTTGTAAAACAGAATTTTGCACTGCGAGGTCACGCAGAAGCTGAATATTAAGTGTAAATATTGAGTGTAGTATTATTTAAGATTGAAAAGGTATTAGTGAATTTTGGTATGTTGTTTGCATGTATTTTTTACAGGATGGTTATTTAAATTGTGAATTGTGGGTTTCATTAAGAGATAATTTGTTTTGAGAAGTGTACATATGTATTTACTGTTTGTTTCGTGTAAATGTAGATCAGAGTCACTATTATTCTACAGAAAACTGCAGTTTAGGTAGGGAGTTAGCTACCATTGTGTAATCAAAAGGAAAAGTAATCACGTAGGAGAATATGTGAATGTGAGTGTACGAAGGATCATATTGGAAAGAATATATGTTACTTGTTCTTTAAAACTATGAAATTGTGTTTGTTTGTTAAATGAATATTAGTTAGCAAAGACGAACCCACCACCGATAGGAATTATCCATAATTTGAGGTATTCCCAGGTTTGTGTGACGGTGTAATCACACGTCACAAAACAATAAATAACAGATTTACTTCTGTAATTCGGCGTACTACGAAATAGTTAGGTAGATACGTGACGGTTACAATATATATATATATATATAAATTAAAATTAATAAAATATAATTTTAATAGTAATTATACATTTTATAAGGTAAATAAATAAGTAGATCTTTTATAGCTATAATTTTTTAGCTAAATAGACCTTTAATAGTCGCACGCATGCATTAATAACGCAGGCCAACGACTAAAAACTTGTGTGTGTTCACGTAATTCTTATCTTTTTAAATGTGCTGATTCCAAAAATAACATAAAAATTCCGTATTACCTACCATTTGTTCACATTTTAACATTTTATTTGTATAGCTAAGCAAATGCAGCTCTAAGTCTCCAGAAACGTATGAGATGAGATTGTATTAGGACGACAAAGAGGATAGTAAACGATTTGGTAAAATATTTCTACGTTGTGATCCCTTCCACTACCGCGCATCTATAGGCGTGGGAATTTCACAGAGATAAATGTTACAAGCAATACTGTATTTGTTATATTCGAAGCGCACATGTTTGAGTTGTTGCTATCAAGTTAAGATACTAGTTTAGCGATTAGTGTTCAGTCATGGATAGTCGTGGTTGTAAAAACACTCCTGACAGTTTTTGTTACATTTATGGCGAGATTTTTATTCAAAACACCAACGGAACGTTACAGACTCTTAGAAATGTGTATTCTTATTTCGGAATTCAGTATCCAACCTTCCATCTGCAATTCTAGTATCGATTTGCCTGTTCCTGAACCCCCCGTGGCTATTGCAACTATTAATCTGGATTATATGTCAAATGATGAATCTCCCTGTGATAAAGATGAACCAACTGGCAATGAATTGCAGTGTCACGTAATCAGTATGGAAATTCAATTGTTTACTTAAACTGAGCTAAATGATTTACTAAGAGGTTTTGGCTTAACAAAGAAGAAAGATAAACTGCTTGGCTTTCCATTGTTAATGGGATATTAGGGCACGAGATCGGCATAGGTATAGAAATAATTGGCCTGTAAGAATTTTTTAAAGCAAGGAGAAAATAACATTCAATGAGAACATCTGATAGATCAACACAAGATTCTGAAGACTCTATTTAACATAAAATTAGACATGAAAGAATTTGTGAAGGCCTTACCTGAAGATGGGAAGTGTTTCAATACCTTTGGGAAAAGTTTTCGCATTTGTCTGAAGCAAAATTGAAAGCTGTATCTTTGTTGAGCCTGATATTAGAAAAATGATGTTTGATCTGCAATTTGAACTACATGTGTCAGTAAATGAAACGGAATCATGGATTGCATTTAAACACTCGTAAATAAGTTCATCCCATTCAAATATAGAAAGAATTTAGACTCCAATGTCATATTAATTATCAAGTTCATCCGTTCATCCAGACATTGACATTTCTGATATTTGAGGTTCATGTCACTTGGCAGAACACATTGCACCTACAGAGTCAGAGCACTAATTAAAATATCTAGTATTCCAAACTCCAAGACCAAAATCCATTAGCGAACGCCATCTACCAACTTCAGCTCCAAAAGCGCGGGAGCCAAATTCTCACGGGAGGCCATGGATAACGCGAACACGCGCGACGCACCCGGGGGCAGAGAAAGGTCGCCGGCGAGAAAATTCCTGGCGAAGTGCCCACCGCTGGTGCGCCCTCTGGACGCTCGTTCGGCGCGGCGCCACCAGCGGGAAAAAGTTTTCCCCGAGCGGACGAAGCAACGCGCGGCGATGTTCGGCAAACAAGCTCACGGAGCGCCGCGCCGCCGCGCCACAGACGCTGGGACGGCCGCGTTCAGAAAGCCAATAACCGACGCTTCCCAATTCACGAATCCCGTCTGTTGTTGTTCTTTGTTGTTCTTTTTTTGAAAGGAAATGAGCCTAAAATCGTTTTCATTTGTGCCGGAGAATTTACGCAAATAGTTATGCTGAAGGGATTGAATGATTAACTACTCTAGTTAATGGGATTTTTTTAAAAATTCAAATGAAGAGGGAAATTCCGATACATTCGATGAACTGAAATTTCTAGTGGTCACATTATTTGTAAACGTATATTCTCTAAAGTGTTTGTTTATGTTGCAGTCGCGTCGCAACAATTCAAACAATATCAAACCGGTCATTAATAAAAATATTTTTCTACTTCTTGAAACTCGTCCTTCTTCTTCTTCAAATGAATAACAATTCTCTAAAGTAAACTATAGATTACCTACATGAGGAATGACTACGACACATAGTTTTACAGGACACTTTATGTCTGGTAACGTTATAGCAAGACCGCACACTATATTAATACGCTTTTAAAAAAGCAATAAAAATACAAAATAAAAAACATTAATATGATTGATATTCAATATTATTACCTCTCTAATAATAATTAATGGCAAATTTGTTTCTCCTTTCCATGGCTTACATTTTTAAAATATGTTTAGCTGCTTTTATAAATTATTATCAATTAGTAAAGCACGCGGTGAATTCTTTATAAAGTTCATCTCCCAGAAAAAAGTTTCACATCTAAATTCACTTCCAACGTTTCTGTGAAATATATTTATTTGAAATATTTCTCAAATACAAGCATAGACCAGTTTTGTTAACAGAAGCACTTTTTTATTTTGATAACATTGTTTTCTAATAGAAGTGTCCATGTTTTAAATAAAACCACGTCCGTTTGGCCGCACAATTAAAAATGGCGGGTGACATGGGACCCGCAGGCCGCGGTTTCGCCAGGCCTGATTTATATTACTATTCTACGAAGTACAGCAATCGTGACTGTTCTTAACTGGCGCAGATCAGGAAACCGAAAATTAGATGGGTTTATCACGAAATACAGTAAATTACTCATTACTAGTCAAATTGCTTTGAGAAAATTCAGACAATTTTATTGTAGTCAAATAGAACTTAAGGCAATGCACTCTTGCTCAGAGATGAACGTTATGATGATTATTGTTTGGCTAGCAAATATGACCATCCTCCAGTGATAACATATTCTTCAAGAACATGAATTAAAAAACTATTCTTCGATTCTTTTAAATCGCGAAACTCTTGTCACATAAATACAGATAATATCTAAAATAACAAAATATGTATTTACCACTTTACCATAATCTCTGTTATTACCACTACTTCAATTTTTGGTAGTTGAACTAAACGAGAATAAGTCATGAAATATTGATCACATTTTTTTACTCTGTTTCTTCATAACACGTTAAAATTACTTCTGGTGACCACGGGTAGGGATGTGGCAGGAACTATCAATAGCATAGGTTATAATTACCGAGCACAGTTATAAATAGATATTAGATATTTATTATTTCTGCAGGTAGGTATATATAACCTGGTGGCAGAGCACTACAATTAACAAAAATTAAAAATTAAAATTAAATATAAAATAATAACTTTGGGGCCTAAAATACAATAAGCTTAAAATACTAAATTAATAAAGTTATGATAGCATACTCCTCTAAACAGTATGACCAATTTGGAATGAAAGTCTTATTTCCTCCTCGTGGTGATTCCCAGTAATTTTCTTTCGGGGAATATCTCAAAGTTGCGAATGAGAGGAGTAAAGGATATTCTTCAGTGAGCAACGAATTAAGGGAATGAAACCCGGCATATAAAAACAAAGGCGGATGGTAACTCCGTAAGAATAATTCTTCCCTTGCGTCAATAAATCCTAAAGAAAACCTAGGTTCTTGAGATTTAACTATATGGATTGACAGTAAATTCCGGAAAATATTGTATTTTGACGAATTCTCAAGTAGGAGAGTCCCCAAATTCGCTGATGATGATAATGATGATTAACGGAAATTATATGTGATTACCAATATTAAGGAAATTCCCTCCCGTCAAAGAGAACATCCTTAACAATGGTGAAAATATTGTCTACATAATTTAATTAATAGTTGGCTGGCAAATAGTCCCGTTTCTCTTCAATCTAAAACTGTTGAGTTTAAAAACAAAGAATATCAAAGACCACGACTATAACTATACGGAATTTACGCCAAACTTTACTACATCACTGTTAATTTTTTGTTGAAATTTACCACTTACATGTACACGTACTGGAAGGCAGATGAGTCTATTAGTGAAAATATTATTTTTTGCCAAAATGTGACAAAGGATTTTCTTATTGCAAGCTCGTGAAATATAGTGAAGATACATTTCAGCTATTACAAACTATAATATAATTTTTATTTCCTTTACACATACTGGACAAAGAATACTATATTTCGATAACATTTCTATTATGAGTATTTCTTCAGAAAATTTTCTGAAGACTGCGCATAAATATATTCTGTTACATACCACTAGCTTTGTGTAGGCTTAACATAGTACTTTATCACCGCGAGTAGAAGAGTAAAATGCATATGAATCTCTTCAAACATTTCTGATACGTACTTTAATAGCTTCTGCAACCTTTTATTATTAATATAGTTTTGTCAGCATCTATTTTTTTACACGACAAACTCCGGTTCATCCACTCGCCCCCGTTCATTCCGCCACCTCAGCACCCAACAACCTTACCTCGCTGCTCCTCCGCGTCGCCCATCGTCTTGGGCAGCTCATCAGGAGGAGTGACGCCGCCCTAATTAGCGGAGGTTTTGTCGCGTTGCACTCTCTCACCCGCCCCGCCCTTCGCACTACTTCGCCCCTCTCCGCCGACATACAACCTCCCTCCCTCTCCGCCCGGCTGCGTCTCGAGAGACGGGAAACAATTCCCTCGCCTGGTGCGAAGTCTTGTAAGGTTCCCCGCCTCCTTCTGCCATCCCCAGTCTTCTTCCCTTTGAGGTGGCAGTGGCTGTGATGGTGGAGATATTCTCTTCACGGTGAGGAGCTGGTGATGGCCGTATGGTAGTGGTAGGATATTTCGTACTGATGGTGTTGTAAGGATAGTTTTGTAGCGGCGAATTGGTGATGGGTGGATGGTGATGATGGGATCTGGCAGCGGGATCGTGGTGGCGGATTCGGGTACCCGCGGTATGGCTGTGACGGCTGAATGCTGGATGAGTGGTGGTGGGATAAGGACTAATTCGATGAGACGAACTATACTCCCCTTAATTGTACGACATCTCTTAAATAAGCTGTTTCTACCTACTCAATATGAACTCCCCCAGCGCAGTCTAAAATGACATCACATCATGTAAATTTATTAGATTCGCACGATGAAATTATTAAATTGCTTCCTGCAAATAGACATTCTGAATGACTTCAGATCATTTTATACAAATCATCACCCGTAGAAAGCTGATATAGTAACATCTCTACAGAAAAGTAATATTATCAGAAATTAATCAATATCAGAATAAATTTTACAAACTTCTAAGGCATGTATAGGAACCGAAAATGAAATATTTTGCCCACACCCATGTGGTGCGAAATTTCACAAAGTAATGAAGTCATACGTGTGACATACGTCCCTGACAGGTAGGCAACTCTTCAGAGACTCTGTCACGTTTGGACGCAGTGAATGAGATTTCGAGTTTCTGCCGAACTCGCGTAGAGGATGAATGTTCGAAAAATCAGAAGCAAATATCACTTATGTAACTTTGTAATAGGAAAATATCCATCACATACTCAATGACAATAAGTATTTGTTTCTGACCACCGTGTATGCCTTAGAAGATATATAATTTATTGTGTGGCATTTTGTACAGAATTTCTTTTTCCCCTAATTTTTTCATTATCTAAAATATCAATACCAAGTCCGTCTTCAAGTTAGGGGTATATATTGGTTGACATACTTACCAAATATTTCCTGATACCATAAGAACTACTCTTCAAATGAATCTGTAATTATATTTTGTTAAATTGTTGAATAATCTTACATTTTGTTTCTAGTTTGTTCAGAAACATTCTCAAACCGTTCAGGCAAAGAAATTAAATGAAATTTATGTTTTACTGATTGACGAAACAGCCTAAAAATCAAAACCTCTGGATTCCTGTGTTTTGTTGATATTATTACATGCATCTCAAACGTGTTCCTTAACAAAATCTCAAAAAACTTTGCTCCAAGGTTGTCAGCGCGTAATGAAGAGCAAGATTTTACATGTTTCGTTGAAAGAATGCCAAGTGCAGTCTTAAGGACAAAAGCTAACATCAATGAGGTTATTTTATAAGCTGAACGAGAGAAATTGAGATCGGAAGGTCATGATACGAGACAAAAACAACAAAGATGGGCGTATTCCACAACTTCTGAGACCCGCTAATTGGATGGAGGGATCCAGGCAGACAGAATTCACCATATGATTTGAATTCCTCGAATTCAGTCTACGGAAAGTAGTAGGTTCCATGTGGTCTAGACTGGCACGAGACAGAAGAAATTGGAAGCAACGAGAACAAATCATGTGAAGGTTTATAAATTCTTGAATATAATATTGGAGATAGTCAATTGTTTAGAAGATTCTTTTATATAATAAAAGTGAAGTGTCTGTTGTTGATTGTATAAAAGTATTAATATTTGTCAAGAAAAGAGGAATTATATTTATTATGCATTTTGTAAATAAAGATATACCTTTATTTACAAAATATAGTAATAAAATATAATTTATAATAGCGATATTGAAAATTTCTTTATTACAAAATAATAAAAAAAGCAGGAATTCTTAGCCACAACGAGTTCTCTGTAGATACTCAATAGTATTTATTTCGAAATACTTCTCAAACAGTGAAATAAATTCCCTTTACCTCACAAGCACACGTGAGTTGTCTGCCTCTCATGGGCAAATGTCACAAGTGTAACATCATTTTCTGAAATTTCACACTACATGTTCATTTGCAAGAAGACATCAACTTCGACCTCCCTACAAACCCTCAATAAAATCTAAACAATATTCAATAATATTGAATTTCAACATTTCAAATGAGAATTTGCAATATGTGTTATTGGATACATTGCAGACAAAACAAAGTAATGCTTTTGCGCTTCTATGACAATCGAAATTTTGCTATGTATTGTCAAACTTATTTCCTCCCACCTAATAATGGTAACAGCGTAATCAGAATCAAGGATAAGAGGATGGTCGTTAGGAAGAAATAATTTCAATCGAGCAAGCAGTATTCGTATTCATTCATTCAATACATGACACGAGCAAAAAGTTAGAAATATTATTTACAGTTATATCATGTGGTTGGATTTGGGCGCGCCCTTTATCCCATCCCAACCATCCAGGATTCATCACTGTTTCTGTGGTGAGGACAATTCCTTCTGTAGAGGAGAATTTCTTTCATTCCCTCTGAACCGATGTTAAGTCACAACGGTATGTGTTCAGAAAATGCTCGTATAGATCAACTTCAAATTGTATATTGAATTTTTATTTTACTTATTTTCTATTTTTTCTTACATGCATAAGTGGTGGAACATAGAGAGATAAAATATTGGAGGCGAGAAAGTCAGTCACTGACAGCGGTAGACAGTGTAGGCAGAGAAAAAGACGGTAACCGACGGTTGCGACGAGAGAGTTTCGATAGCAATGAGCTTAGCAAGGGTTGGTGGTTGAGTGGGCGGGTGCAAGTTAGAGAGGAGAACAAAATGTTGATAGCTACAAATCAGCAGAAGTGATTGCGACGCCATCGACAGTGGAACTGGCGGTAAAATAGTGCAGGTGATAGAGATGGTAGCGAAAGTTATGTAAGTGGTACTGTAGCTGTGGTGGCTTTCATTCCTTAAAGGGAAAAGGTAAAGACAACTGTTTTGTAAAGTCTGTTTGAAGCTCGCGGTCACAAAGGTTACAGTGATAGGAGCGAGTAGGTCAATTATGGCTACTGCAATCTCACCAGCAGTGAAACAGTGGAAATGATCAGGGAGATCAACGCGGAGACCGCAGATTGGCAGATGACGAAGGCAGCCAAGATGAATGGGAGAGATGACGAAGGTGGTGAATTGACTGATGGATAATTAAGTGTCTCCGGGCGCAACAACTACTATGGTCAATAGTCGCCTAAGTGTAATGCATGTATTATCGGGAATGGTGGCGTTGTTCTTCCTTCAAAAGGGCCTGAGAATTTGCGCTATATCGGTTGAAGGGGGGTTGCCTCAACAGGTATCTGTCAGGAAGACATTATACAGCCGGAACAAGTTCCAAGCACCTGGCATGTGTGGTAGTGTATATTGCACAAATTCTGCATGTAAGTGTAAATGTGTAAGTAAGGGGTGAGGATAAGACAATGAAGAGGAAGGGAAAATTGCTCGTGATCCGTGCCCCGTTTGTTAGGGTGCTGCTCTAGCAGTCAAAGATATTAACCCTTCAGTGGTCGCACTCAAAATTGGAACACGAGTTGTCGCGATGACTACAATTGTAATCCACTTTTAAAATATTCTTATTAATAATATTTTACGAACAAATTAACTTTTAGTTCAAATATAGGTAAGTAATGGTATCTAAGCACTGAACAGTTACAAAATACTATTAAATTTATTAGAGAGTTAATACATAGCAAATTGTATGAAATATTACACAAAATTGGATGTATTTTGCCATTAAATAAATATACTCAAATATATGCGAGTAGATGTTTGTTTTTGAAAAGTCTTGTGCTCTGTATATTTTGTCCACTTGATATACTTTGTATTACGATTATTAAATAAAGGAATGTGATAGAATTGTTTAAACATTTGGAGCCTGTATTCTGAACGGACAACAACAGATGAACATCTCACACATACGAGTATATTTTTAATGTGTTTTAAGCACACTATCTGGACACAATCTACGCAGAACTGTTTCGTTTTGTTGAAGTTCTTAGAGATAACAACGTCCCACGTTGCCCTTTGGTGACTTCGTGAACCCTTCAGTCCCTTCTCGGATTTCCAGTAGAAGTCCTCCGCGTGTTTTTGCTGTTGGTACAGTTCTTCTCTCGACCGTCCTTTTCATCTGAACTATACAAAATTGGAACAAATTACCTACAGCAGTGCTAGAGGTTTTCCCTCGGAATGTCAAAAATTTTAAAATTAGACTAAGTAAATATGGTTAATAGATTAAATTTGTAAAATTGTATTTCGTAATATGTAAATATTTTAATGTTGTTTGATGTTTGTTTTGTGTATTTTTAGTAATTCCTTAGAAAACGCTACCACCGGAAGTATTCTATGTATTCCTAAGTAGCGAAATTAATATTCTATTCTATTATATTCATTCCTGATTTCGTGAGGGACAAAGCGAGATCCTTTAGAAATCCCCAGCTAGTCAACCTTTCTCCACTGTTGTTCTTCGCATAAACATTCACAGCATTGATTGCAGTGGTGTTCATGATTTCCGCGTAGGTCAGAAACTGAACCGCGACTGGTCGCATGGATCACTATTCTAATTCAAGCCGTTTCCGGCGTTCATCGCTCGTGCATCAATTATCACTTTAATCACATTTCGCTTTAATTCAATAGCTGTGGCCATTTAAAAAAGGTTCTGAAAAGTCCATGCAAAAAGTTTGTCAACTCGCCGCAAACAGCGAATGAAGACGACTGGATTACAATAGTAATCCACGCGTCTACTGACGAGTTAATCGGAGAAACCACGGAAAAGTACCGATCAGAGCAACTAGCTGCTAGAATTTTCCTCCGGGCAGTGGCTGTGTCCGACCTTGCTATGCAGCTGATATCGAAAATCCTTCGTCGTCGGAACTCGAAGCCTAAGACCTCTCCGTCAGTGTCGCTGCGTTGGCCGTCGGAGACGGTGAAGGCTCCAGGGGCGAGATGCGGATCCTCTGGCAGTGAAGGGGCGGTGGGGAGGGGGCTGCGTGGGCGACGGTGGCGGGGGGCGGGGCAGGTCAGGGCGGGGCGGGCGCCTCCGACGCAGGCGAAGGCCCCGCACACGCAGCCGTGGTGCGGGCGACAGGCGCTCTGCCCTGGCCGCCCACTTCGGCACGGGGCCTCCGCCGCCGCCGGGCAGCCATGCGGAGGACTCGCTTCTGGGAGACGGGAGCTCTGAGAACCTACAGTCGATAGGAGTCTCCTTTGCAAGATACAGCTGCGATTCGTCTTTCACAATTGACATGATTAATGTAGGGTGTGCGTCATTTTTCTTAGTTTCATTCAAAGCTGTTTTCGCTATTTTGATGAGTAAATCAATTCTTAATGCGTTTCAAAATTTATAACATAACGTTTTAAAACAACCTTCTCTCTACTCAGTAAAAGTGCTTTTAAGGTATTTTCTACTTTAGTGACTTCCAATTTCTTCGACTATTGGTAGTTTCTGTAAATGTTTACTGTTACAAAAAGTGAAAATGATGAGAGGAAATTGAAGGCATTCATATTATATTAATAAACTATATCAATATGTAATAAGAAATCATACTTTAGTTATTTGTACAATTCCTACACCCTCACAACACATCATCTTCACCAACACATCAATGTTATTAATATTGCTGTCTGTAGTTAGCATGATGTATCATTTAAATATATGTGCAAGTAAAACAGAAGTAATAGGGACAAAATGGAGAGTAGAAATATCCTGTGATGTACAATGAAACAAAAAGTTGAGAAACGTTCTAGTATTTCTTCAAAGACAAATGAACAGACGTCGTTTCTTTTAGAAAACGCTTGAATAAAATCAACACTAGAGTGTAATAAAACTTTAAACAAATCTGTTCAAGTTCTGCAAGTTTAATACACCGCTGCCATACAATTTGGGCTTAACCGTAGCTTCAGCGAGAAACGCCACACGCCGGCAAACGACGTGAGGAGTGAGATAGACAGCCGTCGCTTCGAGGCAATCAACTGTCATTCAGAGCGTGTTCTCAGTGCACAATACAATGTTCCTTGCCAGACATGTATTTGCAAATGGATGGCATGACATGCAAGAATAGGCTAGATGGACGGCGAAGTTGATGTGATCAGAACAGTCATAGATGCCCGATACGGCGTGCACATGTAATTAAATACAAATTTATATTTGATTTTTGATAGTTGGTATCTTACTTTCGAGAGTAAGAAGCTTTTCAAAAGTTTCCCGTTTAATAACTGAATACATTTTTCTGAGTTGTTCATCGCTTAATATCTCTATGTAAGATTGTAAAGAGTCCAATTTCATTTCAAATTATTTATTGAAATTATCAATTTATTTTTATGATTATCAATAAATTTTGGTGCCACACATCGGTGATGTGACACACATCGGTTTTCTCAGTGTAGGTATCAAAACTGGGTTCCGTGGATTTTTAAAAAATGTTTCATGATGAATATCTGCTACTTGTATTAGGTGGCAAAATAATGAATCTTAAATATTTCTACTATCGTTGAAATACATTTTTTGGACACGAGTTAGGGTAGAGGTTTTATTGCAATCGCCACGTGTAGTTTCCTTTCACATGACTTAAAAATGTTTCAACACACATTTCTTTCTTTAGTAATAATATTAATTAAACACTTTTTACAAGTCACAGTCAATTCTTTGAACAGTCACAACATAATTTATAAAGAATATTAATTATTAATGTCCAGATTATAGATTTTAATATTTTACTGCTTACTTCTTAACTTCAGTGTTTAATACACATATCCGTTTCATTCATTTCTGAGACAAATAGAGGATTCCTACCGACCATTAAAAACGGATAAAATGAGTAATAATCCTTACAATGTTAAATCAAATGTTCGTAAATATAAATATAACACCAGAAAACACATTTCTTCACTTGGCTTAATGAGAATTTTTACGGTGATATGCACTAACATCTAACGTTGCTCGGTTTATTCCAACGAACTAGATTAATGGTAATTTTCCGCTAAAAATAGAAGGTCCATGTCTTCTACTAAAAGAAGGGAATAACATCAATTAATCTGTTTCATGGAGTGAAGTATCAGGGATTGCGTATGATGTATTATTGTCAAAGGTCGTGAAAAAGAAACGTAATTATGGTTACGAAAATATAAAAGACACAAACTGTGTTCACGGAGAATAAATATCTGGAGGATTACCTTGAAGTATTTTACCGCGAGTAGTAGTATTTGTGATGTGTGACGTCTTGTTGCGTCAAGCTAACCTTTTCTCGTATCACTCAAGGGACAACAGGAAGCCCTTCACAAAACATATTTTAGACTCGTACTTGGTTGTTCATTTCACCAGTTCATCTTCAAGAAAGTGATTTTTTTATTTGGATACTAATTCTCAATGGAATATTTCAATTGTAATTTTTAATTGAATGTTTGTGCTTTGTAATAAAATCTTTTATCAAGTTAAGAAGTAAAAATTTTAATAAAATGAGTTGGGAATGTAAACGTTCATGATTAGCAAAAATTATAAAAACATAAAATGGGCTAAAGCAATTTTTCAAAACGTAATGATACTAAAATTTATTGTGACTCACAGAGAAAATAATACAGCGCTTATAGTAATTAACCAAACGATTATACAAAGAGAGCGATAATTGCACAAGTGGTATGTTCAAGAAAACGAGCGACGATAGGAGGGAGTTTTCTTATATACCACGAGTGCCATAATACCGATTTATACACATGTTACGTTCAATATTTTTTTCGATTCCATTTAAGAATACTTTAAATTTTAAGAAATTCAAGCAAATCTTATATATATTAGTGGGCATTGTGTTTGTTTGCAAGAAATATTTGCATTTAAAAGTTACTGAAGATATTGCTGATAAAATATTAGAAGAAGCTGACAAGGTCATGAAAACATTACTTCCCATGAAAAGTAAAGACAGGTATGAGAGATACATCAACATGTACGTATAAATATTGAAATAAAACTAGTTATTCTGACAGTTTTGCTATAGAGTACTTTTTAGAACTGGTAAACAACTGATATTTTCATTTTTTACATTCGTAATTCTAAGACTAAACGTTTTACACGTACAACATTTAATTTAATTTAAATATTTTGTATTGTTCCATAAGTCAGCTAGCTTAACGTTTACCTCTCCAATTTAGTTTTATTCATTCGTGGTTTATATGTAGTTGTTGTAGGTACGTAATATGTGATGTTCATTTTTGTTTGTGGTCCATGGCCGACAGCAAATACCTTGGCTACTTCTGTGTTGTAGTTCCTCAGTTAAACGATTTGGCTCCAATTCTGATTCTGATTGGTAGATGTGCATTTTTAAATGCACGGTGGAAATTCCACTGCATGCGTGCTATTAGCATAGAAATAATCAATGATATTTCATGGAATTAATGAGCATCTTTAGTTAACTAATCGAAAAATAAATTTAAAGTTACTGATGAAATGGAAGAAAGAAAATAACAATTAACTGAAATGAATGATTCTCCCTTTTCAAATTCAATTTTTAGTTATTCATAACACTTATTAACGCTGGTAACTAATATATTATATGCTACTAATATATTATATACAATATGAATCGTTAGTTATGTTTAATTCATTTACAATTATGTTAATATTTTGGTTATATTTTAAAATGTATTTTTCTCAAATTTTCTGATGAACAGCTAGGATAAAGAAATACTACATTACATCATACATGAGAAGCACTTAAAATTGTGATTCAGAGTCTTATAGCAAACGCACATTTCGATCGCTTTAGAAAACGTCTCCCTTTTACATATGGATTTACCGCAGTACTCTCACATTGACTTCTGCCTTAATCCCCAGGGCAAACATCATTATTAAACGCATTATCTGGATTTGCGAATGTGCTATCTTCAATTATCCGTGATACAGACAATCCACATAATTCTGGGTGCCTGAGTAATCCAAATGGATTCATATGTAGCGATGGAGATTATAACGTCACTAAGTATATACACAGCCAGATATTATACCTGTCCGTATGACTATTTGACATTCGGATATTATATTTAAACCTCTATGGTCACGTGTTGTTTCACATTGCATGGATCGATATTATTTTTGTGTCTTTCATTGCGCTGCTTTTCCTAAAGTCATTGCATGGATCGATATTATTTTTGTGTCTTTCATTGCGCTGCTTTTCCTAAATGTACAGAAATATTACATTATAAATATAATGTTGCATTTGGTAGATATAATGTTTTGTTCAAAAATTGATGCCTATGTGTCTTACAACAATGCTCTTCTACATTCTTTCCACAATGACAAATATTGAAACTTAATCACTGAAGTTAAATAGCAAGTATAGTTTTTAAATAAAAATAAGTACAGTATTTGAAATGTAGAAAGGGTTTCAAGGTAACAATTTCATTTTAAAACTTCACAAGAAATTCACCCTTTCTTCAAAGATTCAAATGTTGATCAATTTGAGAATGAGAGTTATCCCACGAAACGCTTCTAATTTTATGTTTTTTGTGAACTAATTTTTCAAAGAGTATGAAAAGTTCTTACTTGTAAAATTATACGCAAAATATTCAGTATTTTGTACTCTGTCTACAAACAAATGGAGTGAAATCATGGGAGAAGAGTAGATATTTTCCCTGCAGATACAGTCCCCTTCAATGACCTTATCAGAAAAATCTGGTTACTAGTCTTGCGTTCCCGCGTTGTGTAGAATTTTTAAGATGTTTTCCAGCAAGTGGCAAGTGGCAAGTGGCATTCTCCTATAAATGAAGTTTAAAAGTTAATTAAAGGGAACTGTTGATAAAACGTTTACCTTCTTAAACGTCTAATAATAAAATATATCATTTTTTCTTACTGATCACGAATGAAGTAAAAACGTTTTAAAATATAGTTGGCGACCCACACACTTCGCATTTTATATTTGGCTTTACAGCATGATGTATCATTTGGAGTAAAAATGCTACTCAAATATAAACAATAGACTTTAAAATGTGTATGCTAATAGTAAAGCATTTGACGTAAAGCAAAATTGAATATCCTTAAACTACAAATGGATTTAGCAATGTACACGTTTTCAACGTATCCTTTCAATGTGCAGTTTTATTCTATCCAATGAAAATACTTCTTAGTTAATTTAAATGATCACCTCCACAATGACTCCCAGAAATGCACATGTACAGACGGACAGTCAGATAGACAAACAGACGGACCAGACGGACAGACGGACAGACGGGCGGACGGACAGGACAGACGGACATTTTGAAAACAAAAACTACTTTATCGGTATCAGGGGACCCCAATGCTTGTATTTCCGTTGAAATCTCGAAATCGATTTTCCGCAGCATTACATAAATGTCTCTATTCTTCGTATATTACTCCCGTATATACGTATGTATATGAGAAAGTAAAAAAGAGAAAATGAAAGAGGGCTAGAAGAAATCACAGGAAATACAATTTTTTTAAAGTCCGAGTTAGTTTACTAATCTTTTGGTATTACAAAGCAAAATTTAAATTCGTATTAATATCAGTAAGTTAAAACCATAAATATTTCATTACAAAAATTAAGGTAACACCAACAAAAGCTACGGAATACCGAAAAAATCCAAAATATCGTTTACGGTATGTGTAAACAAATTATATTATCTATTAATCACCAAATTCTCTCTGAGCATTAATGAAATGATATTGAACAAAGCATCTCTTCCAGGAATTGCAGAGTTTATACACCAACGCTTTTTAATGAAGCAGATGTAATAAATACTAAATAAATACGTATATAATGTTCCAACAGTTAGTACGACAATCAAATAATTTGAACCTAGAAGCAAGTTTTCGGGTGTGTTTTCCAATACAGCTCGTTTGTTCCGGAAATTGAGTTTTGCGTAACTACCGTACAAGCGAACGAAATGCACTCAGGTGAACGTGTAGACTGATTGAATTTCTCTTGCTGTAGTCGGAATATGAGAAACTTCCTGTATTTTGTGTAAATAATCGACTGGATAATTCAATCGCTGATTGCATAATGTATACCAGTTATTTTTAATGAGTTTGTAAAAGCAAATAAAACAATGTGCCCGCCGACGGACTATTCCAGTGGCAGGAGTGTCACGGCACGAGAGCACGTCAACTTCGGTGCCGGTTTGTTTGCTGCGGTAATGGAGGATAGCATGTTGGGAAAAAACTTCCGTTTGTAAATATAGCAACCACAAAATTGTTTGAAAGGACATTCTGACTATAGTGTGATCAGTTCACGCCACAAATCTATTACTACAGCCTTATAATAAACGTACACTGCCGAGAAGGCAACATTTTGAAACTATATATCATCTTTTTTGGGAAAATGTATCATCAATTTATTTGTTGTGTGACATTACATTCAATATTAAACTTTAATTATGAGGCAAATAAAAGTAATACTAGTTACTGCAAAAAACGGTACTAACATTTAAATGTTGATAGCTGTTTCGCATTCAGTCGGTACGCGCAGCATAAATATAACACAATCCGCAACAATGTGCATTTTTCAGCCATACTTTAAACTACCATTTTTTCAATTTTTCTGGAGTTCCTTGATATCTAACGGAAACCTAGACACCTTTCATATACACGGAGGCTATATATATATTTTTTCAAGTTCTGTGTTCATTGGTAATTCGTTATCTACATATAATATGTTCATTTTCCAACCCATTTGATTCCATGGGAAATGGGATGGAAAGTATGCACACCAATGACCATGGGATGGAAAGTGTGCATTACCATTTTGATGATGATCGATTCATATTTAAGTTTTCTCTTAAACTGAAATAAAGAAACCCACAATCACGGCTTTTGATCTTGCAACCTGAAGTCATTTCTCAATTATTATGGATTGCATACTAAATCAACAATAATAATGCAATTATGCAGAACTGAACCGATTATTTTTAATAAAATACTAATATATTTTCAGTGTGTCTATTTCAAAATGTTCTACTAGTAAAAGCATTTTAATGGTTTCTCTAAAACTTTTTTCTTTAGAGAAATTCATAGAAAATTTCTCACTGTCAGTTACAATTAAATTCGAGACCAGCTATGCCAATGTGATCCTCAGGAGTGTTCTGTAAAGGTAGCTTGCTGGACGACCACCAGATGGCAGAGGATTCGCTTCTGCTCTCGGATTCGGAACGCAGGATGCTGAAAGATTGTGAACTCGCGGTATTCCGTGCGCCCGAGCTCAAAATCGCTTCATTTCTGGTCATCGATTATCGGAACATGGCCGGCCGGTCCGCCTCGGGGATGGGGGAGGCTTCTTACTCGCGGCTTTCAACCGATTGGCTGAACTGACGGCTGCCAAAGGAGCTGTTGAACACAGAGGGTGCAGACCTTTTTGTGCAGCCCGACATTAACCCGAACAAATCTTTCGTTTCTTTTTGTATTGTCGGGATGTCTCAGTTGACCCATTGGTCAGTACAAATCCTCTTAAGAAACAGTATTGCATCTGTTTTCACAATCTTATATACAGTCTCATTGCTACAGAATTATATATTGGCTCTATTCGTTGGTTTTACCTCAACCATGCGGTCACCAGGACTCTCGGCAAGACTGAAGTGGTCTCGGTAAGTGTGGTCACAGGTTTCCGTCCTGCAAAGGCATTCAAGTAGACATTTTCACTTTGGGGGAAAGGTTCTCCGACCCTTCCTTCATCACATTTCCTATCTCATCGTATTATTCCTACTAGGTGAGGGTGGCGGAAAAGCTTGCATCTGAAAGCACCTATCCGTTACATTTGCGTCGGTTCCTGCAGCGATCCCTTAATTGAGTTGCATAACTTAATCCTAATCCTTACACTAATTTATTTGCTTTGCTCAGAACCTTGTTTGAATGAAAATAAGACCAGTGTACGCAACGAACGGACCTACCGAACGCAGCGTCAGCACAATAGCACTGCTTGATTCTTTTCCTCTAAACCGGTCTGAGAACGAGCTTCGCATATTGCTGAAATTGTATGTACCGATTTACCAAACTGAGCTCGCCATTCGCCCCGATTGAGTTTGGTTCAGAACCATCATTGCCGCTGCCACTATAGCGACTCTGACCCACTCGATGTCACAGGGTTCGAGGGTGGTGGATTTTCGACACTTGTGAAATAACTAACTTGTTAAATTCCGCTATTGTCTGGAGGAGAATTCTGGCGGGCGGTTGCACTGATCAGTAAAATTACATGATTTCTTCGATTAATATCACGCCGAAGCAGTACCCTAACAAAAGTGGCCAAGAACAGCAATATATCCTTCCTCTTCCTTGTCATATCATCTCCCATTACTTACACAGACACACACACATGCACTACTCTAGCACACATGACGGCAGATTAGTTGGGAGGTTAGAACTTGTCCCTGGGGAAGGGTTGCCTCGCTGGGGAAGCTAGCTGAAGGAGGAATCCTCAGAAAAATCCACTTGTAGTTCGACGCCGAATCTCATCATCCAGCGGGGAAGAGACGCCGGCATCTTTAACCCGGCAGTGGTGACGCGGGGGTCTGTGGAATTCCCGCGAATCTCTCTTTCCGCTTGTTGTATTTCCCACGTTGGCTACCTTACCATTCCTTTAGTACGTATCTGATTTTGTATCATTACATTTAATGTGCTTTCAGTTAGACAATTTAGTGAGTTTTATACGTGTGGCAAACCGTTGCTTTGTTTGGGGTGCCCAGGGACCCCCGCGTTACTTTTCATGTTAGCAAACGTGTTTTCAGTAAAAATTTCTAATACTTTGGTAAAGTATTGCATGCTGTTTTTTTAAGTTTTGATACCTATGCAATGAATATTTTAGGTCACTTATGTTAAGAAAGGAGTGGAATATACTCCAGCTTTTGCTGAATGTTGGAACAGAATATCGTTAGTCACAGTCCTGAAAAAAGTCTGCTCGCAATTGTAAGAGACTAGGATAATGTTTTTTCTTTGTTTATTGATGAGGTTATGATTGAAAGAGTTACAAATTACACCAACATCAAAATGGAAATGGATTTAGAAAGGAATAAAAAATGATCGCAGTAAGTCTGACAAAGAGGAAATAGAGGCAGTAATCGGGCTAAATATTTTGGGTGCATCTGTGCAATCATGACATCAGTTTCTTTTTGAATTGTGAAATGTGAATAATATGGGTATCGAAATTTTTCATCGTACTTTGATTTGGAAAATATTTCGATTTTTGCTACGAAACCCGGGCTTTGATGTGACAACACGCGTAGAGAGGAGACAAATTAACTACAATTAATGTTAGATGTTTTCCTGATAAATTATGAGAATTGTTTACCAACTAAATTTTTAATAAATTGTTTAAAAACACGTAAACAATTGCTAATATTAGAATAAGAATATTGCATTTATTTATTTTTTATAATTTAGCATATATTATGAAAATAGAGAGGGGGTCTGAAGCCACCTCACGTTCCCACTTTTGCTTCAAAAAGTCACGTTGTCACTGCAGGGTTCAGTATTAACGTATTCACTACATAATTGGGATTAATGAGCACAGGAGTTGACGTGCCCGAAAATTTAATCAATCGTGAGTCATATCGCTGCGATGGATAGACAGGCGGGTAAACCACGCAGCTAGTCGCAACTGAAGGAATAACAATCTTAGCTGGTGAGGGGGACGTTTAGCCACACTTAAAAGAGACCGAAGGGAAACAGGAATAAGCCGTCTGTCTCATGACCACTGTACAATTTTTGGAACAATATAAGGAGTTCCGGAGTTTTCTGGTCTCCTACGCACTGACTTATAAAGCAGCAAGCGCCAAGCATCTACTCTTTATTCAAGAATGTGACCCTGAGACGGCATTTGATTCTAAAAATTCTCAAATATCCTCAAAAAAAGAAAAGTAGTGTCATTATAATAATAAATATATTTTTATAAACATATTGTATAATCTCTGAGGTTTGAGAATCCGCTTTCTTGCTGCTTTTGAAACTCCTGAGAAAGAAATTATCGCTCGTAAAGAAAAGAGCAAACCCCAGATGGTGACTTCGCGAGGGACACGTACCAAGGGTATCGGATGTGGCACCGGTGAGTAGTTATCGGTCAAACGCCAATAGTCGTAAAACGTCTGTTCCCTGCCACGAGGGCGAGGGGTAATTCCGAACGTACACTCACCGGTGTCACACAAAACTGGCTGAGTTAATCGGGATCATGGAAAGTATAAAATCATACATTCGATAGTTCCCATATCCCCAATATTTGATTTTCATTTATACTAATGCGTTTTGCTGAAATCGTATATCGTAAACTTCCTGATTCGTATAAAGAAACACCGACACCACCAGCATTTAAACATTCAAATGGTATTATTGAGCACAGCAGTGCACACAGCAGCAATAAACCCACAGAGCTTTACACGTCAGTGATTCCTCGGTCATTTAATTTCATAGTCTTCTTTTATAAAAATAATAACTACGGTTAATGATAATTAAATTTAATTTAAAAGGGACAAAAGAAAATTTAGGAAAATTTACTAATGCTTTATTGAGAAAATCTTGGATCGATTTTGTCATAGAAAGCATTAATACACTTTAATCAATGTTAAATGTTAATCGCATTCCAAAATCATGCATAAAAATGACTGATGTTCTATCAAAAGTAACGAATTTTTTAATGAACACAATTTATTGCAAATGAATTTGTAAATTCCAGAAATGTATTTATATTTTAAACTTCTTTGATTCAGAAAGATCAGAATAATAGAATACATGGTTTGTGGTACAAAAGTTACGTAATACATATACAAAATACTATTCATGTATGTGAGCAATTGACATTGAAATATTGATTCATAATTTGAATGAGAACTCTTTGGCTATTATATTAATTAAATAAATTATGGCACATTATGGCATTTTGAATGATATGCCTTAGTTAAAAAGCTAAATGATTGAAAAATTAATATATACCATCTCCATAATTTCAAAGATTTTACTAATCAAAACATTATAACTGAGTAAATATAACGCAAAAACGAGAAAAAGGTCTCTGTGAGTTTTGTTTATTTACCGATAATACGCAAGTTATTACTTCAGTCGTCATCTTACATATTATACAATTACGACTGAAATTACTCCTATGGCACTCTACAAGAAAGGCATTTTTTCAGTGATTGTAGGGGATAGTGAAAGATTGCCATGACTTCTAGCTATCAGCAGTTTTGCAGTCACATGCCGACCGACAAGCTCAGCTTTAGGTTCGACCTTCACCCATCACTATAACTGCCGCGCCCAGTGTTAGAAACAATAAACATTTGATCTGTTTCTAACAGAAAATATACATCTCATACCCAGTGCGGATAATTCGAGCATATTACAAACACAGGGGTGTATGGCAATTCGCTTCTGTTTACTTGCAAGCCTATTTGTTTCCTAAGGGGCAACTCTGACAGTTTTCGAACGGCAGAGTACTCTGAACCCATTCAAATAATTTCCAATTGGAGGATGTGAAAATGCACAAGAGTCCTTGTTGATTAAATGGAACGATATACTCCCGAGCTTTGAAGGGATTTGCAGTACATAGGAAGTGATTACATTATAACTGATGAGTGAGATTCCTGAAATAACGCACATTATATTGGCTTTTGCATTAATGCCGATGGGTGGGTTGGAAGGGGGTGGTATTTATGTGCACCCATATGCAAGACACAACGTGCTGTAGTTTATAGAAACGGTGGTCTCACGGCACACTCACTTGGCAATATTATTACGATTTTGAGACTTCAAAATATTTTATTCCTAACTTTTTACGAGACAGTGAAACATTTCTATCGATTTCTTCAGCGATGATGCCATCGAAATGTACTGCAGAATGTTCGTCAAATGTTATGAAATATTTTGGCGCAGGCAATAGAATGATAAGTACAGTACATGGCCCGGTAGGCTACTTCACTAATCTTGTTTTACCTCGAAAATGTCACTTACCAGGGTGGGGAGCCTTTAACCGCAGCCTCCATGCACGTACAGCGCGTACACCATGCGCGTACTCCACGCACATATACCACTGGGCTGGCATTCGGATATGCCGGATCGCAGTACCCTGCAGGAACGCCTCCCCAATTAAGCCTGGGTGGGGCCTATTTGCCAGCTCACGGCTACTAGATGTTTGGGCTAGCACCGAAGTCCGATTAAGCGCCAATCACATTGCGTCGGGGTGAATCCATACTCAATAACCCATGAGTTACTGGGCACAGCTACGACGAATCCAAGTGCTCTATTGGGGACCGCCCAGATTTAAGTTCAGGAGGCTCAGGGGTCTCCAACCCACCTCCTCACTGTATCCATCTTGACGTTATCGACATGAGTACCGCCGGAATCTAGGGCAACCTGATGGGAGATTCTTGTTCCCTATCGGATTTATTTATGTGCGCGTTTGGGAATATTTCCTCGTCCAATCCAGCTGAATGGTCGGTCCAATGATAAGAACAGAAAAATGAAGAGGAAATATTAATAAATACGACAAACCTTAACCCGAGAGAGGTGCCATCTTGTCTACAAACGTACTGGTCACCTGGAAGAAACCGGACCCCAAACACATCCCAAGATCATGTGTGGGCTTCAGCCAATGAGCTTCGTGCAACAGTTTGCATCACAATATTAGCAGGACTTTTAATTGCAGCCAGATACCAAAGACGCACCATCACCTTGTTACAAGTCACTGAAACAGATATGATTTTTTTTAATATTGCATCTTTTTTATTTCAACTACATTTCCATCTTGTTTTTTTATTAGTCACCATTAAAAATTGCCACGTTAAAAATGTCTCCCACTGGCAATTGTCGCTTGCCAACCCGCACGCCGACTAGGCAAGTCTGGACAGGTTTTTTAAACGAAGTGGCCGTGTTGTGGTTACGTGGATGGTGATGTATCTGATGCTTCGCAGAATGAGCAAAACTCTGTGTGGAGAAGCAGCACACCCATGAACTTGCAGAACACTCATGACAAGAAAAGTACTCGTTGCATAGAGGTATTCTAATATCATGAATTAATATAATTCGTTTTTAGGTCTGTTCCATTCCCAATTTCGTTTATAGAGTCATTTTTTAAATATTAATGTAAACAAAATTCATCAAACGTTTGTTGAAGCATAAAATCATTATTTTTCTTTCATATAAAGAAAAAGAAATTTAAATCCATTTTACACATTGTTATACAAACAAATGTAATTCTTCTACTGTTGTTTTCTTGCATTTTTCACGTTCACGGGATGATTTGCTGTCCAAATTTTTAGATAAATTTCACATCTTTTATTCTTAGTTTGTTTTCATGAAATTTCTGCTTCTTTATTTTTTCTCAATGTAAATATTGTGATATTTAAGATAAGTATATTGTGACATACCGATATGTCACGTTAAAATAAACTAACATTTATTTGTAGACAATATGGTGGAACATGCATTACGAAATATCACGAGAGCTAGAGCTTAGCAACGACCGTGAATAAACAATGTAGTTTTTGTTTTTGTAAATGCATTAACAGTTCTGGATGCCGAAAGTAGAAAATTTAGGATTGGGCGAAGAAGTTTAGACGATCAAAGGTCAGCTACACCAAAATATAACGAACGTATGGATTGGCTGGGTGAGAGAAGGACGGTCAAACGTTATCAAAAAAATGAAGGTAATTTAACACGAAATCTTCGAGGATGAATCACGCAGGAAGATTTCATTCTGGCTCGAAACGCGCTTCTGAACTGATCGTAGGTTCGTGAGAGGAACGAGTACAATCTAGATAGAATTGGGTTATCAGTGAAATTTTAAGGACAGTGAATGATATTGCAGATGTTTTCATGTGGAAGCAATATTGATGTATAAATTGGAACTTTGTCGGGAGTGGTAATCGAGTTCGGGACTATGTCATAGGACGTAATCGGACTGATAATTTTGATAGTTTGAGACCAGCTTGGATAGGGGCAGAAGAGGATTTCGTGGAACTTTGGACTACGGCAAGCTCGCAAGATATTTCGACTGAGAAGTCTACGAGGACATCAACGAAGAAAAGATAAGTTAACCGCGGTATAAAGTGTAAATTGAAAGATATCTTGATCAAAGGCCTAAAATTGTAAATTCACTAAATTGTTTGCTAAAAGCGTAAAAATAAACTTTGTTGAATTTTGTTCTTTAGAAAAGAAAGTGATTTTTCATTTAGTCAATCCAAACAGAAATGAATTAGGAATAGAATCATTCTATTTCAGATTCCCAGCTGCGCTGTATAGTAGGCGGATCCTATAATCCATTATAGAGGTAATAAGGATTATAATATATCGTGACACATTGACCCAGCAAGCCGGACGCTAAGATCTTTAGCAGATATAAATGTAGAGAGAGGAAAAAGTTTGTATATCTCAATGCAGAATGACAGCTAGCAGACAGCAGCAGAATGACATTTGCATTGTATATTGATACAATGCAAATGTCATTCTGCAATTCTTATTTCTAGACATTTCTGAAAGTATCAAGAATGTATCATCCTCTGAAACGTGAAAGTTGACCGTGCTAATTCGTGTCACGAGAAATGGAGGTTATCACAAGGGCTCCGTGGGTGGTTCTCCGGTTACTCGGGTTCTCATCGCGGGTCTATCGTAAGAGGGCGCAGTGGAGCTTTTCGACTCCAGAGACCTCCGCGATATAAGATAAATTTCTGATCATTGACAGAAAACTTGCAGTCATGTGAAGGGTAATGTATTTTGCACATAAGAGAATAGGGAAAAGGTACTGAAAATTACAAGACTATAATGTTCTCAAACAAAAACGAACATGAAATAATATCTAGGGTCACTTTCACTTCTGATCTCATTCGGTGATATGTTGCTAACGAGAATCACTGGTAGAAGCTAGAATGATATAGCTACACAATATCACCAGAAAGTCAATGATTACAATATATTGAAACACATCTGGTTGAAAAAAATTTATTTTAATGGCCACAAAATATCTCCATTTCGTCCAACGCAACATCGCTCTTTCATATGTTGCCAGAGTCCATGAATACATTAACAACGGAAACAAATACGGCGTATTCAAAAAACTACGCTAACTTTTCTATCATCAGTCATAAAGTTCGAATGGCAACATTGAAAGCACAATCCATATTAACCCATCAATCACCTCGATCATTTCAAATGCTTTATTTATGACTGTTACAAATGACCTATTTATGCTCTTGACAAGCTGCGCAAATGGGTTACATACTATACAAAACAGTAACTTAACAGTCGTCTTCGACATATTTAATTCAAAACAAATCATCGGAAATCAACCTTCTTTTCAAAAGAAAACGTACACACAGTTCCTAAAAGCATTCATACTGTATAAATTCTGTGCAATATATTCCTTCATCATATTGTGTAATATATTTCTTTCTCAAAGGCCGGCCCCGTCTTCTTGCCAAAATTCCTAAATCGCCAAAGCCCGACCTTGGAGTATCGCAAGGTCTTCAATCTTAATACCGCATTTTCGTCTCGCGAAAAAGAGCTTTTGAGTTGCTCGGAATAAACGAGCTTGCGACGACCTCCACCGCAAAGGAAGCCACACCGTTCCACCAGAAGCAGGTCACTAACTGCGCACCGAGGCGGCCCACTATTCACAAAAGTTGGAGGACTTCCAACCCGTTTGATGAGTCAGCTCTCAGAGGCTTGTTCGTATGTCACCTCCGTCCGTTCTGTTTCCATGACACTGGGATTCGACGTCAGCGAATCGACGGTTTACGAGCGAGAAAAGTGGTTAATGGGTGAACTTAAAATTGTTGTTTTGTTCTTAACTGTTCTGTTCAACTTAAAATTGTTTGTTCGAGTTGTAAATATTGAGTTTTAGTTTGTTCAACGCTGCTGACGAGAGTTAAGAGTTTTAAAGAGAACGAATCGATCGTACTTCTATGTTCCATTTTACTTCATATTTTCTAGTTTTTTCTGAGAACATTTTCAAAAATTTCCACAAGACACGACAAAATGTATAAACAATTTGATATTTCAATGCTATTTCGTGCACGTGATGTTTCCGCCCAATTGTAGTACATGGATTTACTGTACTATAATCAAACGATAAATTGTTATTATTTTACGGTTATAGTATTTTATTGTGGGCGTCAGTATACCTCAGCACTCCGATAAGTTCTACGGTCATCAACATTAACACACTTTCGAACTCATCACGTCTAAGGTTAGCAAATAGCGAGATCCACTTAGGCAGAACACACACGTAAGAGTCGCATCCTATCACTGAGACATCATTCACTCTACCTCCACATTCCAGTACAGCGTCAGTGATAATTTACATTTAATCACGTATAAAAAGGTTTTTCTTCCACGACACACGCGGAAAGTGAAAGAATCATACTATATCCCTGATTTCAGAACACTCAGAGAGATAGTCAGCACAGCTTCCTGTACCAGTTATGTACCACTTTACTTGCAATTGAACTGATTTTACTTATTTTACTAGGGAATTGCTTCGTCTAATCAGAGACGTCTCCCCTTCGACAGCGATTCTTTGCTCATAGGATAAAAGAAAATACTGTCAATATTTACTAACGCATTGCGTGTATGTTTGTACTATCTACACTGTCAATGTGAAGAGTAAATATATTCTAAAATCTTTACATTGATGATTTGTAGGACGATTCATAAACAAGTATCGGAACTCATGTTTTCACTAGCTGTGACAGGAAATATAAAAACTTCGTTACCTCTCAGGTAAAATTAATATATTCAATGAACTCAATAACAAGTGGTTTGAAGCAAAAAAGGCGGTCCCTGTATAAAAACTCACTATACTTTAAACCAAACGAAAACCACTAGCCAAGTAATTAAAAAAGTAAACTGAAAGTCCAACGGAAAGCCAATAAACCTGTTTTCAATGCAAGGTGCAGCTTGTAAATTAGTTCACGATTGATATTAATATAATTTCTGGAAATATCAGTTACTGAAAATAAAATGAGAATCCAAAGTTCATTAAACACGTACTTTAACTTTTTTCATCTGTTGAAACGCTTTGTGAATTTAATATTTCATAATTCCTTTCATCAGCCAGAAAACACAGTTATTCAGGTTATTAAACAGACTTAATAACAGCAGCAGTCGGTGAAATATGGCAGGGTACGAAATAAGGCAATACGTAAAAATGTAATTATTGACAGATCACTATAGCACTCACAGTGCATACGTAAACATCGAGAACAATGTACATATATTATATATTTAATATCTCTAAACATTCCACCAAAACTAATCATTATCATTTGTATTATATTAACCAGGAGTTTTTTTTAATAAATCTATGAACCATATAAAAGTCATACGCTGATTTATACAGGGCTGCACAAATTCATGTTTCCTGCCCCAAACCGGAAGAGGTGGCTCAGTGTATTAACTGACGTCACTGCAGTCCCTCTGACCGGAAGGTCCTAGGTTCGAGTTCCGACGGGCGGCAGACTTTTCGACGCTAGTATGCGAGCTACATCGAATTCAGTCGTTGTCTGGCGGAGAATTCTACCGGCCGACTGCTCTGATCGGTAATTTTCCGTGGTTTATCCATTAATACCAGGGGAATGTCTGAGCAGTACCTTAACAAACGGGCCATGAACAGCCCGCGATCTTTCTTAAATCTTCCTTGTCCTCTTCTCAACCCCTTACACACACACTTACACTAACATGCACCTGTAAGTGTAATGCATGGTTTTATCGCGGGAGGTGGCTGTGTTCACCCCCTCTGGTTAGTAAGAATCATTGAATCGAATGAAAGAATTCTCACGGTCAGTTGCCCATTTGTTAGAGTACTTCTCCGTCATTCGCCTGGAATTGATCCGAAAAAACACGGGAAAACTACCGATCAGAGTAGCGGACCGCTATAAATCTCCTCCAGACAGCGCGTGAATTCAATAAAGCGATGTAGCTACTATCTCCAACTCGAAGAGTAGAACTTCCCGATCAAAGTGCTGCAGATACAGGAGTAATGCTGGCTCTGAGCTTAACTCAGCCCATAACTAATGTTTAATTTTTATTAGTGTACAAAGGATAAATAATAACACAGGCATATTATTGAAGAGTACTTTTATCATTTGAACATAGTATATGCCAGTCTTCGAATTCCTAAATTTATTTTAATTAAACCAACATTTTTCAGAATTCCATCACCAGAATTTTGCCTTCATTTTACCTCAGGAGGTGCAAGAGCACAATCACGAAACGTGACGATCAAGCGGCACTGTTCCTGGTGTAACGGCACAGTCTAGGGTTCGGAACGCGAATGAGACCCATCGTTTGCGCTTCCGGCCTGCACGAGAGTGGCACAGCCCGGCCTCCGTTCTCCATTTCCGCTTCACCCGCATCCATCTCCAGGCGCACGGGTTGTTTGTGAAGCGACGGGGTAGAGTGCGCTGTGGACTGCCAAGCACAGTAAATCCCCCGTCACCGAGGAGGTGGAGAATATTATCCATAACTAGTACAGTGTTCCTCAAACTGTGGAGTGCGTACCCCGCCCCCCGATAATGCGATAAACTTGTAAGGGTAATATGAACAATCTGCAAGAAAAGATATGAATGTATTAACAATAGAAAAAAGGAAATTCTAGCCTACTTTAAAAAATTTTCATAATTACTGGTACATTTATTTATTTTCAATATAATACGTGTATTTAGAGTATATTTTGGGTTTATAAAATAATTTAACTGATATACAGAGATAGATATAGATTTACGTACATGGTATTGAGATGATTTATCACAAAAATTAAATAATTTTCGTTTAAACTGTAAGGAGGAACAGTAGCAACAATAGTGGAACATAAAATAACTATATGGCGAGTGATAAATAATGAAAATGTAAAAACCCGCAGAGTGATTAATAAGGAAGAAATAGTATGATTAGTGGCGAATAGAATATCGTATTGACACGATGAATTTCCGTGGGTATTTATTTAATTTACAAAAAGAATCCAAGGATTGATAGTCAAGAAAAACTTAATAGAATGCTTGGGTGGTATTAGCCAATTAGAAATAAGAATGCGTGCGAGGAAGGGGTGATCCTGCGACGATCAAAAATCTTGGCGAATACACGAAGAGGAAAGTTATTAAATGGAACACATAAATCTGAGTAATGTAAGAAGACCAAGTCTTAGAATAGATATAAATAAATTTTAAATAAAATAATAATACGTAACAGCCATTCATGCAAGGAGAGAGTAACGGGAAATAGTAATATCGACAGGGTTATTATTGTTATTGTACTTGGAAATTGTGATGTAAATTGCCATTGTATGTTTTTTTTCTTTTGTTTGTGTAAAGGAGAACAAGAATTTACAATGCTACTTGATTTTTGAAACAGATATTATTATTATTATTATTATTATTATTATTATTATTATTATTATTATTATTATATTAGTATTATCATATTATTATATTATATTGTTATTATATTATTATTAGTTATGATAAGGGAAATTCACGAATCCTAAATAAAGAAGTAAATATTTCTTACGTAAATCTGTATAGACGTACTGTAAACCGCCAGCGTATGAAACTACTTTTTTGCGTAACGAATAAATTTCTTATTTGGCAACAGACATGAAATATTGCCATAATTGACATCGTTTCTAATAATTTATCTCTATTGGCATTTACAAACAACAAATCAATCGATATAATACCAATATATACCATGCGCGCACCTTTTCTTGACTGATGACCTTGCTTCCCTTCCCCTGGAGCCATAAACAGCTGAAGGCAAAAGATCGCAGCGAGCACTGATGACAACATTCCCAGCATTAAAACTTCGTTGGCACGAAACAGAAGCTAGTTGCTTTCATAGTCAAGACCTTCTGTTCAGCTTTATTACCATTATCTAAAGAAATATCTGAGGCAGGTCCAGGACCTTCAAGGAAGGCACCTAAAACTTCTATGTACTGTTCCTGTTGTTGCCTACACAGAGCGATGACCTGCCCGCACACAAAGGTTGGCATTACTGAAAATACTCTAGTGACTGTCTTTGTAATATACCCCACTCCGCCCGCATTTCGTCAATCTATCGGTCAAGAAAAGTTGCGCGAGTGGTACACGTATGTTGGAACTATGTTGAAAGTTCAACAATAACAAAACAAGGCGATAAACAGAATTTCAAGACATTTAATAGCGTTCCAAATGCATAAAGTAGATTCAGTTTTGTGTCACTATTAACAAATGCAATAACCGAATAATTTACAGATTTTAGTATACAGCGTTAAAAAGCAATGCCAATGCTCTCTGGTATGTTAGAAACGTCATTATTAACATTTATTTTAAAATGTCCTTAAAATTTCCTACTCATTAATCGACTGCACTAGACCTTTATCTTATTCGTTACTGAAAAATTGTTTCCCTTATTAACTTCAACGACCTTGGTCTAACACAACATGTTATGATTATGTTGTGCTCGTCCTTTTTTATTGCATAATAATGCCAGGTCTCATATAGTCCATACCATAAGGCATTCATTCATTCATACCACAACATACCTGACAGGGCACAGCTGGTATTGGCAAATGTTCCTTATTCATAACCCCTTTCCACTGTAACCCGAGTTAACACCTTGAGGCTTAGAAATGAAAATCCGTAACGAAGAAGTTCAATGAGCCGGAACACAATCACGCCATGCCATGATATATCTCCTTTCAGAGCTATGGCGAAATATATTGCACATGTAATTATTTCGAAGAATACAAGCATAATGCCGAAATAAAAATGTGTTTTAACTTCGAAATCCAAGTGTTCATTTTCAGCAAAAAATTTACTTCTCGCCTTACTTACTACATTTTATGTCTGAGTTAATATCTATCAATTCTTGAAAAAATGTTAGTACTGTCCCTATCATCATCTCGCTTACTAATCTTTTCATTAAATTCGAAAGAGTAATGTGTAGTTCTCACGCACAACGATTTTTATTTACATATTTACACCGTATATTCATTTGCTTCATTACACGTATTGAGATGGTCTCATGTTCTCGTGCTTCTACACATTTACTGTACACTAGGTTGATAAAGATCGTACGAAGTAAAAAGTAAATCTTAGGCTACGACGTAAAATTTCTTGACGGCATGGGACGTTGTGTTCCAAAATTAGACTTCAACTAATCGAGAGATCTGATGATTATCCGAAGTGTAATCGAGAATATCAAATCAGCCAAAGTGTACAAGTTCTCCTGATCAGTAATTCATCGGTGCTTTTAACGCTCATCTAGACGCAGAACGGCCAAAGAATCAGCGGTGACTGCTCCGGAGAAAGACATTCACGAAGGCAACGCGTCCAACAAACTTCAGGCGGAATATGTAAATACTTGTGTTGAACCAAAATTTTCTATATTACGTAAACCCATTTACAGTATTTTTATTTTATTGTAGTGTATTACAACTTCGTTATTTTAATACTGATATTTCAGTATTGGGAGGTATGTTAAAGAACGTTATTTGCTCGATGTACAGCAAATAATAAATGTGGTTGAAGATGACGATAGAGTTTAACCATAAAGATCCTTTTTGTGATATCGGCCGTATGCCTTTAAATACATTTTGCAATGTCTTTCCATCGTCTTTTAATAAGTATCATAAAATTCAGAAATATATTATCATTGAGTAGAAGTACTCGTTGGTCATCTTTAGCTACAAATCATTTGCTTCAATTGTTAACGGTACGCGGAGTGTTAATTCCTTTTCGTAATACTGCACTGTTACATCCACTTCCCGCCACCAAAGGAATGAAATGCCACTCTTAACAGCGGGCCTCCGATAAGAAATTAATAATCCGGCGCCCTTTAACAACAATTGAAAGAAATAAGTCGTAGCTAAAGATGGCTTATGAGAACACTTATATTCTAGACTATTATTTCATTCGCCGTGGTTATTTGTCTGCGCTGTTAATACGCTACTATCCCTTCCAACCTCGATCCAATCTTGTGCGCCATTTTTCTCATTGTATTATCTAATTTTCTATTGTGTGATGCCATAATACAAGTCACTTCGGGACGAGGGAGAAGGCTTATTATTTAACGCCCTCCCCATTTCCGAGCAGATTATCAGTGGGAGTTTACCAATGCTCTCCACTGGATAAATGATGGTAGGAATCATCATGAGGAATGAATGAATCATGAGAGGTGAATGATAATGAATTGAATGATAGATTCTGATAGAAAATGAAGTGGAAGGGCAATCCATCTACACTTGAAAAAGATCATTATACGTGAGAATTTTAACTCCCAGCCTTCGGCCTCAATTACAAGGACTCTATTGATAACCTCTGTGCAAACTGACGAAGGCTGTTTTTCTAAGAAGCGTAATTGCAAGATTTCGTGTCGGATGTTACCTGTTGGGTATGATGTCCTTATATCGAAGTTTTAAATAAAAAACACAAACATACTGATATAATATTCGATTTAATTCAGTTTTCAATCGCTATGGCAAGCGGCATTTATTGTGTCTGTGTGTGTGGGCCATTGTAGCATTGTAGCTGTTATTCCCGCCAATAAAAGAATAACATGTATTCTCGATGAGAGTATAATTAGTAAAACTACACATTTACAGATTAATAAAACATGAGTTGAAATACTTTAATTTAACAAGTCATTAATGGTCGTGTTGATTTCCCTTTAAATTGAGAGAGCATAAATTAGTTCACACGAATAAAATCGTTAGGTGTAAAACATGTGGGAGATTCGGAATCTGACGCAACACATTATACAGAAACGACGCTTTGTATTTCAGGAGAGATAATACGTATCAAACTTTTTGCCGAGTCAGCATCTGCATTAATTTCATTGTGATTAGATGACCACTACTGAAATGATAGGTTTTAGTTTCGCAAAATACCCACAAAAAAATATCTTAATTGATAGAGTCCTTTTGAATGAGATTGAACTTTTTGAATTTAATATTCACATGCGAGACAGCTTATTTAATTTATTATTATTATTATTATTATTATTATTATTATTAATAGAATTAATATTCTCAACCTTTTCCTCTAGTTGTTGAATATTTCACGGAAGAGTGTAATTAAAAAAATCCACTAGTTTTTTTATGACTGAGCAAAAAAATTGCTTCAAATTTGGAATTTATATCATTTGCCAACTGCGATAGCTAACTTGAATTTTGTAGCAATGCCTCACAGTTACAATACAAGAATATGCCTGTAGTAAAGAGATTTCTAGTGATAATAATCGGTGTAAAAGACAGCATTTTGTATGACACATTTGCAAAGCTCCATTAATTGAAAGTATAGGGTTTTTCATAAATACCTAATTTACTTCAGAAATAAATGTAAACTTTTGGGTTGACATTTACATTAACGTGGATTGTTAATGTTAGACATTCATCCCAAAACACAGACATTAAATAAAAGGTAACTTTGAGCTTCGGAGTCACAGAAAAATGTCACGAGGTTCCCATTTGAAGGGTCAGGTAATGTCTTGACATTTTCAGTGGACGCGAAAGGCCAAATGTAGGTGAAACTTTCAGTAGAAAAGAAGTGCACTTCATTAAGAAATGGAAACACTGATATACAGAAAACTCATTAACCCAGTGTCTTTAATTGTTGAATTAGTCTTCAGAACAAACTAAATTGCATACTTTTCATTTTCATTCCAGAAATAAAACTCGTTACTTTAAGACCTTCCAAAAAAAAATTTCTTCGCTGATGAAATAATGTTAATATGTGTGTGCATGAAAGGGACAAAGAATGGACAAGGATGAGGAATAAATGATCGCGGGCGTCGCATGAACCATTTAGTAAGGTACTGCTCCTGCATTCGCCTGATATTGTTCGGAGAAACTACTGAAAACTACTTATCAGAGCAACTAGCCGCTAGAATTCTCTTCTAGGCAGTGGTTGTATATGACCTAGCTCAGTAGCTAGTGTCACAAATCCGCCACTGTCGGGAGTCGATCAAAACAGTGGAATGCAAAGACGAACAAGGAGAATATGTCCAGAAAAGGGAAGTGCATATTCTTTGTTAATAACGTTATAAATCAAGCAAATATTTTTTAAATTTATTTTTATTTATTTTACGTCAAAAACTGTTAAAAAACACTTTTGTGACTGACGTGCTATGGGGACAAGTGAAGTATTCTGTGCCAGTTTTCAAAATTCTGTGATTTCTACCCTAAGCCATACTGAGATATACAAAATTTTCTCTACATTAATATCTGCCAAACATCTTAGCGTCCGGCTTGCTGGGTCAATGGGTATATAATAATCCTTATTACCTTTATAATGGATTATAGGATCCGTGACTATACAGCGCAGCTGGGAATCTGAAATAGAATGATTCTATTCCTAGTACAGTTCTGTTTGGATTGACTAAATGGAAGATCACTTTCTTTTCTAAAGAACAAAATTTAACAAAGTTTATTTTACCTATTTAGCAAACAATTTAGTGAAATTATGTTATGCCTTTGATCAAGATACCTTTGAATTTAGAATTTTATACCGCGGTTAACTTACCTATTCTTCGTTGATGTCCTCGTAGACTTCTCAGTCGAAATATCTTGAGCTTGCCGTAGTCCAAAGTTCCAAGAAATCCTCTTCTGATTCTTCGTTGATGTCCCTCGTAGACTTCTCAGTCGAAATATCTTGCGAGCTTGCCGTAGTCCAAAGTCCCAAGAAATCCTCTTCTGCCCCTATCCAAGCTGGTCTCAAACTATCAAAATTATCAGTCCCGATTACGTCCTATGACATAGTCCGAACTCGATTACCACTCCCGACAAAGTTCCAATGTATACATCAATATTACTTCCACATGAAAATATCGGCAATATCATTCACTGTCCTTAAATTTTCACTGATAACCCAATTCTGACTATCTGGATTATACTCGTTCCTCTCACGAACCTACGATCAGTTCAGAAGCGCGATGCCGGTCAGAATTAAATCCTCCTGCATGATTCACCCTCGAAGACTTCGTATTAAACTACCTTCCTTTTTTTTTCATAACATTTGACCGTCCTTCTCTCACCCAGACAATCCATACGTTCGTTATATTTTGGTGTAGCTGACCTTTTGATCGTCTAAACTTCTTCGCCCAATCCCAAATTTTCTACTTTCGGCATCCAGACAACTCTTAATGCATTTAGAAAAACAAAACTACATTGTTTATTCACGGTCGTTGCTAAGCTCTAGCTCTCGTGATATTTCGTAATGCATGTTCCACCATATTGTCCACAAATGTTAGTTTATTTTAACGTGACATATCGGTCACAATACACTACTTAAATTTTGAATACAGAAAGAAAATGAGCGTGTTTTGCAAGAATTGTTAACAAAATATTCGCTCCGATGTAATGGAATCTATTTTCAAGGGTGAATTTAGCAGCAATAGCCGACCTGGATGGCCGAGATGGCTAAGAGCGAGTACCGACTCAGCGCTTAGGGTCGTTGGTTGAATCCCGCCTTGGGCATGGTTGTTTGTCCCTTGACTTTATATGTGTTGTAGGGGAGGGCCTCGCGTTCTGCTGACCCCCAGATCAGAGGAGCCCGCAAGTGTGTTGGTCTAGTGTATGGCCAAATATGCGTTCCATCGGGACGTTAAAGGTAACCGGCTGTTGGCTGGATAAAAGCCCTAGAAAAAAATCTCAGCAATACATTTGAGCTCTCTATACCTCATCATGTCCTTTCTCAAGGAATAATACTTCATACCGATACATGGAGAACGACTATTAAATAAATCTACTTTCCGCTAAATTATAGAAGAGGTGCACAGACAATGAAGTTATATTTATGTCCAGAAGCACTACAAGGGGCCATCTCAGTATTTGCTTCTTTTCTTCTCAGCATCAGCATAACGGATGAAGTTGACGTTTATAATTGTAAACGTTTCCAGGCTGATAGGCAGTGGTCGAATTGGTGTTGGAAAAGTCGAAGGCTTCGTACATAACTGCGGTTGCCATCTTCAGAGGCGGCGAGTTCTCGGGAAAAGTGTCCGGGTCAGTGACATTTACTAATTTTGACTCCGGCCGTGAAAGGCTTCGACGCTGCACGGAGTTGAGGTTTATTTATCAAGGCGACAGACGAGATCATTAAGTTAACAAAGTCTCTTATTTGTGATATCGGTCGTGTGTCGTACTATACATTTTGTAGTACCTCCTTGTAAGAAAGAAATTTAAATAAGAAATATTTTTTCTTGGAAAAGAAATAATTAAGGATGTTAACAGTGACTTTTCGTTGCTCTATTTAGTTTTGATAGTCTAAATAACAGCAATATTCATTATGAAAACGCATAAAATTTCCTGACTTACGTTCGGGAACAGTGTTGAGGCCTTCATGGTCATGATCATCGGGCTCCATAGTGAGATGCGCGAATAAAAAATGATCAGCACGCGTGTGAAGTCCCATGGCAAACGTCATATGTGCAAAGGTCGCTGTCCTCTCCTGACGGTGGCGCTGTGCGTTGCTCACGAGGCTCAACGACGCGCAACTGCGAAGCGTCACCATGGCAACAGACGCAGCCGCGGGAGATTGCACCTAGTGGGTGAACGGCGCTGGTCGCTGACGGTCGCCAGCAATGTTTACAGCACCGGCGGCCTCAGCAGGGCGATTGGGGAGTAACAGAGCATAACTTAATTTATATCTGTACTAATAAAAGTGAATTCAACGACGTGTAATTGACATCAATACCACAAAATGTAGCTAATGAATAGATATGAAACTTTTACAGCATCTTCTTTAGGATTGTCGCAGTGTCCTTGCAAAGTTTGGTAAACATTAACACGAATGCGTAAAACAAATAATTTAAATAATGTCTGTAGATGCTCCGCGACCATTTTTCGCCTCTCGCTTAGAGCACGTGGTTCCTAATATATTCCGCCAGAGCCCAGTAGTGCTTCAGCAAAACTGGTATCTAAATTATTCGCTAGAGGTCAGTAGCGATGCAGAAGATTACAAACATTTCATCTAATAGAAATGTTTTGTATAATAAAATGGAATCAAACTACAGTATTTTAATAAAGTTCGAACCAATTACGTTAAAATACGTTAATAATATTACGTTACGTTAACAATATTAAACACCGTAGTTTACATAAAATTGATCTTTTTCCTCATTTGCAATGACTGGATATGAAGGAAGCCCGGGCAAGGCTCGGTATTTCTCTAGTATAAATAAAAGGGAACGTAGGTCTGTCGCATACAGACAAAAAAAAACTTGACCGATTTCGTTGAAATATTCACAGATTGTTCTACTTAATATTGGGAGTATTGAAAGAGTGAATTGAAGTAAATCTGACAATTGACGGAAGTCTGAAGCTATTTTTTCTTTTTTTCCCAAAGTTAATCGGCGAGATGGACTTCTACGCCATTCTCGGAGGACTTTGCTTCTAGTGCAATCTATAGATATCTTTTTGTACATCGCTTCGACTCATACAATCAAACTTGCGATCTAGAAACTCTGATACAAAATGCTGGCAGTGGACAACATTATTTGAATATTTGTTGTATTCTTTTAGAGTAGATAATACGTAGTCAATCTTCATTGAATACATTGATTTTGAACGTGAATTGTATTTATTTAAAACACTGCATTAGCGAAGCTTTGCCGCATAAGTATATTGTAAATGAATAACAAATAGACAAGTCTGGGTAAATAATTTTTTAGCACGAGCCATCTTAACTTCTCAATCGGTATAATGGCGAATTCGAATCGCGCTCTGAGCATGGCAATTAGTCTTATGTCCTTTGTTTGTGCTGAGTGGCTGGGGAGAGAGAGTTATTTCTGATGAGGTACCTGAGGAGTTCGCAAGGTCGTAACTTAACGTAACGCAACGTAACACTGTAGAATAAAGTTGTGGCAAGGTCTTAAGAGGAAGATAATCTCTAGTGAATATAGAGCCCATATTACATTCAAAATTAATTATTTACCAGACAAGAGAGAAGTATAAAAAAGTATATTTGTGAGAAGTATATAAACAAAATAGCGCCGCATTTGCACGGTTTTATGTAATTAAATGAATTAATTTAGTTTTCCGTGAGAAAAATTAAATTTTTATTCCATCAATACAGAGAGTTAACTAATTTCTGTTCCAGTACCAACAGATCACGTGATCAGGAAAGGAAACTTTGTCTCTGCCTGTACGAAGAAGAAAGTTTAATCTTTCGATTAACACTATCAAAAAGGAAAAATAGCACGCATCTTGCTCTAAGCACATTACGATTGTTCACTGATGACTGTAACTCGTCTCGTACCCCCCTGAGATGTAACAAATTAACATAAAGGAAACGATCAGTATTGTTTTCCTGTAGCGACTCCGCTGTCGAAACATCTAGTAGACTGCCCTTCGTGTGATGTGAAATATTTTACTTTTGTGAGAAATAAACTGTCCCCGAAAGGTCCTTGACAACCACAACGTGGGAAATGATTTCACGGCAACAACTGACACTGCAGTTTTCCCGAGAAGCAGACATTCCAACGAAGCAGCGGCGAACGATTGTGTTCGTTGAAAGATTCCCGTAACCAAATGCATATACAAAGATCCCCACTAATCGAGCAAGCTTATTTAGTGAATAACGAAATACGATTGCTGTGCTATTAATGTGTTAATGATCAGTGTCTAAAATCGTAGTAAAATTGGTGAATTCGAAATTGGTTGTCAGAGTAGTGTATGAAATTCTAGTATGGTAAATTTGTTACTTATTACGAAGTGTTTCCAGTATAAAGAACTGTTTATTATAATAAAGGAGGATAAATTGTGTATGCATGTATTTAAACATTCTGTAAATAAAAGTGATTGAGTTTATGTGAGCGTGTTCCCAGTTATTTCTGACTTAACGACACCGCCAACGTCTTCCGCCTAGGCTCAATGCAGAATTTGTTAAACCAGTGTGGGGGCATTTGGATATTTTACAGATGGCTAAATAGGCAGAGAAGTCGTCGCGAGAGCAACGAACAAAATTATAACACTCATCACCCTAACCAACCACAAAGATTAACTTTCACCCTCCCTCCCCCGCATATGAAGGTAGAATTCACTGTATCACATAAAGGTAGAATTCACGGTGCCACGGAGTCTCTCTGGTGGCTTGTACCAACACTTCATTGGTTTAGTACATGGTTCGATATGCTCCCCATTTCGATGTTAAAAGTAACTAGGTGTTGGTTGGTAAATGTCCTAATTTAATGACTTGCAGTACCATACAGTAAATCAAAGTTTCATTCATATGTGGAAGTGTTTATTACCCAATGTGACGTACGGGACGAGGTATAAACATCACATCAATTCAACATGAACACCACATTTCCAATATGAATACAATTTGTGTCATTGAATATTAAAGTAACCGTGAGGAATGTCACCTGAGGATGTCCCAGAATGATGGCCAAAACGTCGGCACCCGTGCCTTGGACAGCCAAGAAGGTTAGAGGTCGTTAGGTCTAAAGATATTACGTCTCATGACAGAAGGTCAAAGTTTTAGTGTATTAAGTCAGAAGGTCCATGAAAACACGTGTAATGAAAATGTGGTCTAATTTTTAAAAAGTCTAAGTCTTGTCACATATACTTACGTCAGTATGTTATTGTCTGAAATGAAATCACAATAGGAATGATACTTTTAATTCAGAAAGTACGCAATGTTCACTAAAAGCAACAAGTGTTAAAATATTTAGTCTTCACTTTCTGTTGTTTGTGGAGTATGGAATCTTAATCTCTGGCTCAAAGACCGAAGGTATATGTCGATATCACTCCCATCTTTTAAATTTCGGTAATTTGCTACCATTTACTCTACTTGCCTTTGATTAATTTTGTATATCTATTAGACACCTTTGTATATCTACTAGACCTCGTTTTTATGTCTCTTAGACCTTATTAATTGAAAATCTTCTAATTGTATACCTCTTTTGGTATTACACCCTCTGTCGCGTGTACCTTATGTCGCATTAGACCTGAATCGCAATAGACGTTCTGTTTATTAGACCTAACGAGTATTAGACCTTTTGTCCGTGGATCTATGAACATTCAGACTGCAGTCGCGGAATCCTACTCTCTCAATATTAAAGTACCATTCATTAATATATCCGTTCGCAATACTTTATTTTATCATAAATCAATTACGGATATTCTTTAATATATATTATTGTTAATTTATTAACATTGGTCGTTCTTTCTTCATGAAGACCTTGGTTTAGTTTCTCAATCACTGAGGTATGTCCAACAACTTACATAGTGCATTTCAACTATATATAAATTCCCAGCGCTAGAGTCAAAACATTACATTCAGTTTGTGTGAATAAGTGATTTAAGAATATCTTAGTAGAATTGAAATCAATCAATGAACTAAGTTCGCCGTAAGGCCTAACCTTAAAACAGATCTAAGAGATATTCATTACGGCCTTCTGCATTTCCAGAGCCTTTTATTTAATACTGTGATACGAATACATGACTTGCGACTGAAAGGAAAACGTACATATACGATTGATCCATGCAATCTCAGGACACCGAAACATTTTTAGCTCCATCTCTATGAGGCGAATTCCAACATCTGCCACTCCCGTGCTTGAAGAATGCACATTTGTATGTACATTACTAATTTTAAATTCACTCAGAAATTGAAATGAAACTATGCAGTCTCCGATCAAGTAAGACATGTCTAACCCATAAACTCGAGAAAATACAAAAACAATGACACTCTTTCAATGTTGACTGAAAAATGTATTTGATTGTGTTATTCCTCTTAATCTCATACTGCACCTAAAGTCTAAATTGTTGGACCCAGTGTGCTACTGTTTATGAGACACAGTTGACATCATGCGATAGCAGGGTTCCCAGAAAGAATCCTCCATTCAGGTTGCTGTCCGTCTGAGAAAAAATTCTTCAATTTTGGGCCTATTTTGTTTTCCTTCTGCATTTGATTTCTTTGTGCTTCTAGAGATCAAATATTTCAAAATATATATTTGTTTATAAATGTTAGACAAAAAGGTAGGTTTTACTTCAAACATCATAACTCCACAACAAGTTGATATATTTTGATCATTCTTTTTAAAATTATTTACAATTGAATTTTCACGTGAATGAACAAGAATGGTAAAGGTAGTTTGCAAACTAAAGAGTCCGATTTGACTATTTGAGAAAAAATTATTGATTATAAATTTATTCTGGACATTTCACTTCCTAAAACTGAAACTTTTAGTGGCAGATTAACTATTCTAATTCATTTACTAGAGCAAATCAGGAGTTACATGCTGCAAAAAGAGTTATCTTGTTATCTTTAATAGTTAATTATGATGTTTGACATCCATGAATGTGCTGAAGATTCCCAATTCGAGAAAATACATCTAAAGTTTACTCACTAAGGGCTTTATAGTTGATACTCGCTTTGAAAAAAAATATTTGCTCAAAAACTAAAAAAAACCTAGTAAGAAACGGTTTGAAATATTTAAAAGAGAGTAAAACAGAGCATACGACCCTATAAAAATCGTACGATTTTTTATTTATACAATATTTACTTTTCACGTGTAGCGTTATTAAATGGTATTTTTTATTCTTGACAGGTAGAGAAGCGTAATAGTGTATATTATTATGTATACTACACTATAATATGTTATTGCAGTATTTGTAAAGACTTGTTTTTATGAAAATATTTAATTTAATGCAGTTCTGTATAAGAATTTTCATTTGCAAACAAGAGTGTTTCAAAAGTGTCTGCAAAGAGTGGGGATAGTGGTGAGTTCATCGGAAAACCAGAAGTTTGCTTGTAGACGAAAGCCAGCTCTCTGTATAAATTCAAGTCGACGAAGATGACTTCAGTTATTTCACCAATTAAGTAGTGTGCGTGCTAGGTTTTGGAAAACCATTTTTATGAGTTTGTTCAGCAGCATGTTTGCTGTGGAGGGTCACTAGTACTTATTACATCTGCACTTTGACGTACTATTATACATACGCAGTGTAAAAGCATACGCAATTGACCAATACACCATTATATCTAAGAACCATATTGTACGGTTCATAAACTTGAAACGTTCTTCATTAAATACATATGTCATCATTACTTTGAGTAATTCTCAAGAAAAACTCTACATAATTTCACTGCACATTGAATTATATATGAACGCTTAAATTAATGAAAATTAATATTCACAGGGAATGCAACAAGGAAAATATCAAGGAAAAGAAGAACATAAATCCATTCCCCAGACTCGACCTTTCCTGCCTATCTACCTGATGAGGTAGCTTATCTGAGTGTGCTAATGGATTACTGTGTTACAAGATCATGTTTATCGCAAGTGTGACATTGAAAGGTATTGCACCCCGACAGTGATCTGTCTGGGGACAAAACTTGACAATACACAAATGCTGCTTTTTGAAGCTCTTTTTAAAGGAAAACCACGTCTCCACCACCGCCACCACCATCGCTACCGTCGACGCCGCCACCAGTTTTTTAATTGGTTAAAAATAACAGAAATGGATGATAGACTATCCTTCATACGTGCAGAAAAACCTAGCAAGCAAATTGAAAAACAGAATTTGCATTGATTCATTTAAAAAATACAATTTAAAAGGTAATTGATTTATGAAGAAAGACGATGTCCATAATTGAGACGTATGTGTAATACGGCGATAATAAATTACTCAAACCTATAGACTATAAAACAATAGAATATACTGTGATTTTAATTAATGTGTATTACACATTATATATGTGAAAAAAACTAATAAATACATCAGAACATCTTAGCAGTAATTTAAATTATATTAGATTGAGTCAAACACTGTTATTTCTTGTTTCTGCTCTCCATTGTTCTTCAGTTATATATGTACCTACTCCTCCACACGAGACCTTAAAAACGAGACCGATGAGCTATCAAACAACAAAACTTCGAAAATATTTTGTCTAATATTTTGTCTTGTTCGATATTTCGAATGGCTGAGACGCAATAAGCTCTCAACAGTTGGTTTGAAATAATACTTTCTCTGCAAACATTTGCATTTCAGAGATATATAAACATTCCAGAAACATAGATTTTTTATTATTTACGTAAATTAATGAATAAATTTGTTGACCAAAAAATGTATTTGTTTATTAACACATAAATAATAACACAAATTGAATTGTGTAAATTGGGTGCTTTTATATTTCTGTTAATTTTTCTTGGTGAACAAAAAATATTCATTTATTTTGTTAATAAAAAAATTTTTTCTGGAGTGTTTATATGTTTCTGAAATGCAAATTTTTGCATAGATAGTATTATTTCAAATCAATTTTTTAGTGCTCATTGCGGCTAAGCAATCCGAAATCTCAAAGGAGTTTATTAGACAAAATACGCTTAAAATTGTGTTACAAACTTCTTTTCGTTGTTTCCTCCCTGAACGTCATGCTATATGTATATTTAGTTAGAACTGAGTGAGAGTTTAAAGATTATTACAGTAATTTGGAAGAAAACTATATTTTGGGACATTCTAACGAATGCAGAAAATTCAAGTTGTACTGTAATATCTGCCTCTTCAAACTGCAACTACGTATGAGAAAATTAATGGGTCATAAATGATGATATTACGAAGCGATTTAAACAAGCGATAAATTATGCAGTAAAAACAAGTTTGTAGTCCTCTTTTGGTATGCTAATAAGGCGTAAAACTATCATAATATTTGATATGCTCTCCTAGTTTATGCAGTTTAGTATAATTTTAAGGTTTTTACTATTGTGCTAATTTTAAAATTGTAAATTAGATATCAATAAACCAAACCAAGATTTGATATAATTTGTTTAAACTATTTCGAAAGGTGGACTTATGTAGCAACAAGTCATGAATTATTTGATTTAATAGCAAAGCTAAAATATCAACCCAGAAATACGCTCCACTTTAACGACAGAGGATAAAAGATTTAAAGCTAATGAAATTTCAAAATGTTGTCGCTTTGGCAACAAATTATGCTGAATATATATAGATAAATATATTCAGTGTTGCTAATCACATTATTATTATCGTATACTACAATCAAAAATTTTACTTGTTAAGTGTATTTGAGAAGACATGGTGTTCTGTGTTTCAAGCAATTTAATGGAGAGATGATTACATACCATTGATTAATGACCGTTACAAATTTTCATAACAGTCTGTGCCATTTTGTAACACCACTTGTTTTTATTTCGTTTGTTTTATCCCTCATTTCAGGAAAAAATATAAAAAATAAAGTTCTGGTTCTGTGCTGGAGCAAAGTCGCACCAAAAGTCAATCATATCACCCACAATATCATCCCAAAAAGTGAATACAAAATGCTGTTTCCATTTTCTCTCCCAAAACATACGTACAACCATAGATGTCTCAATCACACGAATAAAAATAGAAATACAGGAAAATTGTATGCATTGTGTACTTTCAGAAAGATATTTATTTCGAGACGTTTTTTGTGCAGAAGATAACGACCGAGCGGAGAGGACACTTTTTAAAGGTGAACATTCAGGCAAGAGTGGGATTTGAGAAATATAAAAAAGCTAGCACAAAAGTACTTTGAGAGGGTGTAAAAATGTAGTAAGTAGAACATTAATTCATTACATTTTTAACTTTCTTCCCTTCGTTCTCTGCACCTGAACACACCCTAAGTTTCGATCTGCCATTTGCGTAGTTCCGGTTCCTTTTGTATGGATGAAACTGATGAGCAAAAGAGATGAGACACAACGATGGAAGTAGAGTCAGGGTGGGTGAATTAGCACCACACGCGGTACTTCATCTGCTGTCTAGAGTTCTGTTTGGAAATACAACTGAATGTGATCGGAAGCCACTACGGAAACGACCGCTCAGAACATCCGGTCACGGCATCCGATCAGAGCATCCAGTCTCTAGATTTATAATCTCGAGTTCGTTTCTAACTCAACTACTGAGCTGGAGTCAAAGATCCGTGCACCGTCGAAATTCGAATGCAGGACGTCTCAGTCTACAAAGTGAACTCGTAACGACATGCGCTACCGTACTACCCTCAGAGACTAGGCTACAGCGAGCTATAAAATCAGAAAAGAGGAAGAATCCTTTCGATGCTCAACATTTTCCGAAAATACAGAAATAACCGGTGAACAAAAGAAGTTAGATCCTCTATACTACTTGTCTTTGTAGCAATTGTAAACTATATTTTCAAGAAACAAATAGCAAATTTTTAAATCTCTGTAAATGGACGTTTCAGATATGAAACTCATTTATATGTTATTTTATTTATGACCACTAACACAAAATATAAACCTTTTTTTCAATTGAAAGGATTGGAGTAGTAACAAAATAAGCCACACCAGCAACAGCTAGTCTCTGGCTATTCGAAAATGTTACTATCTTGAATTTGCTCGAAAGGTGTCTCGTCTTGTTACTGTCTCAAGCCATTCATAAATATCTACAAGAAAAATTTAGTAACAATACAACCCATACATTGAGCAAAATTGAGATGTTAACATTCACTAATAGCGCCAGGTTTTCTGTGGCTCGTTTAGCAGCTTTCCTTGTTGAGAATTGAGCTTCTTAGAAAGCACATAAAAATTACTGACCTGCGGACAAATACATTCATCTCTAAATTTAAAATTTATGAGTAACAAAGGAAATTCTTAAAAAGAACTGTGAGTGTTACTTTCAAAACACCGACAATATCAGTGAATCAATAACAGGCTGAATGCGGAAACAACCAAACAACTGCGGACAAGTGGGTGAAACCACGATTGATGCGTGTACAGAAGAGTAATGGCGAGAGAACAGATAGGAAAACAAATGTTCGAAGAGGCCGAAGCGGTTGCAGCGACCAGGTCACAAATCTTCGCTTTGGGTCGCTGCCCAGACAGCACTCTTGCCACGGCGCCGACGGCGAATTCCAATTGAACGGTTCGGCCCCTACTATTCGGATACTTTACACCGAAGCACCCATTCCGCCTGCTTTAAAGTTAAAATATTCTACAACATGCGCCTCTAAAAAAAGGCAGTGTTCTAGCTGGAAAACTCTGAGATTTTCAGATATAAGGAACAGGAAACGTATCAACTGATTGAAACAATCTATTTACTGTGATTCGGGTGATTTTCCCTTCAAATGTGCGATTTTTTCGGAGAATTTAAATAATACCATGGTTCCTGGATGATACACGACATAATTCTAATATTTCCTACTTTATTTATGTGATGATGGCACTAAACCGACGCTTATTAGCATAAATACAATTTTCACAAATTAGCTTCTAATATACGCTGGTTAAAAGGCTGTCCTCGAAGGTCAAAATATATTATTCACAAAATATATAATAATCCATATTCACTACGTATTTCTCTGACGCTGTCAGATGCGCTGTCTTTCGCGGACGCTGTCAATTTAATGTGTTGTTTCATCGAGGCAGAGTGAAAATTAATTATAGACATTTTTCTCATTGATCTCTTGAGTATAAACTCGTTTTAATGCCCGTCTATTTTTAAGATAACGAAACTGTAACGCGTATAATCGCTGAGGCTACTTATTGTAAATACTAAAAGTACGTGACTGCTACATAGGATGATCTGACAAGATTTTAAGGTAAGATTAAATGCAGGTATAATTATATTTAACTGCAATAGAAAACACATCTGTGACATGTTTATAATAATAATATATAATAATAATAATAAAAAAATTAACAACTTCACATTTCTACGTGAGCAAGGTGATACACAGCACTACAATCCACTGCACCGGTTTATAATTATGGATAGCCTAATAATAAGCTAAAATTATATTTCGCCGTACACATTTTAGGTTTGCATACATAATTCATTGACTTACACACATTTTCCTCTGATTTCATTTAACATAACAATATAAATAAATATCAAGGTACTGTCTTATAGGAAAAATGCAAATAATTCTACTTTCGAATGTATTTTCAGAATATCATTTAGGAAAACTTAATTTTCAAAAAGAAATTACAGTAACATTTTAAATACAAACTCAGAAATAATATACGTGTTTATGTAATTTCATGAATTTAATATTAACGTAAGTAATCGCTTTGGGTGCATTATCCATATCTGTTAACAAGTTATTACAAAACCACGGTCTTTCATTTTTACAACTTTAAGCTAATTGCAATTCTAAAGTTAAGACATTCCACAATATCCCCTCCGTAAGCATTTATTTCTGAAAATAAACCAGAATAATTTCCCACGCGACCCTACCAGCAATTAGAACGACACGAGTTCATACGTCGGATCAGATACAGTAATGGAATTCTGCAAAGCGACCAATTGATTTCGCTTCTAGTGTTATTGCAGACGTACGCAAACCAAATGCCGCCGACATGTCCTACAAGGAGTTCACACGAACACATTTCTTGACGACACGTTTTCAAACTTCAGAGCTCCCCTTCGGTTCAATTCCACGCGGCTCGCCATGCCCGTGCGTAAATAGCAAACGCAATGTGCTTGTCAATCAGCCGGCGCCCTATCGCTTTTACTTAGCACCACTGACTGACGCACAACGCACGTGCACATACAATACGCATCTACGCACACAATTGTGCACTTCCATCTTCTGTGTCCATTCCTGTACACGTCGCACGCCGCGAACATCGATCTGTTTCACACATACCTGCATTCGGTTCATCTATATTTATCCCGCGCGTATATCAAACATGGCTATTTCCCGTGAGCGGGGAATCCATACTCTTTTTTTCGTAACATTTTTCACACACATTCCAGGTGCGTGTAACCCCTCTGTGGGCACTTCCTGCCTCTCCATCCCACACATCTATCAACCAAAAGCTATAGAGATCCGTTCAAATTTATTATTCGCTATTGGAATAGTACTTGTACTTCTGAAAACATACAACTTTCAGAAGCAAGAGTGTGTTATGACAAATACTCTCATTTTCAATAAATTTACTATGTAATTTTATAGACGTATAAAGGGACCACTCACGCTCAAATACGTAATCTATGTGCACGTTTCATTTTTAGGCGTTCCGCTTCACATGTCTAGACAAACACGAGTGTTTATTACTTCAATCCGAGAATAATACAGCTATGGATAAAATTCTTCGGCTCCTACCTTTTTTCGATGACTTTGTAGGTACTCCGTGTAATTGTCGTTGCACGATTCCTGAACCTTTTTCTGTACAGAAACCTCTACAGAATCGGTTCCATAGATTCAGTAGCAACATTGTCATTGCCTGAGTAGTGTCGCTAACTTGGAGATTTTATTGTCCGGATCCTAATGGTGGCGGATTTTCAACACTAACTACACAGCTACGTTGAATTCAACTGTCTTGAGAAGAATTCTACCAGCCGGCTGTTCTGTTCGCTAGTTTTCCGCGGTTTCCCGATCAATATCAGTCAATTACGGGAACAGTCCCCAAACAAACATGCCATAGCCAGTGCGCGATCATTCCTTCCTATTCCACGTTCCCTCCTCTTTCCTCACATAAATGCACGCTTACAAGCACTACATTAACACGCGTGTTTGAAGGCTAGTCGGGAGCTTACAGCTTGGTTCGGATGTGGCAGTGCCATCCAGACAGACATCTAGAAGGTGGGAAGCTTCCCAAGTCGAGTTGCAGGTTGGCACCGAAGGTCACGCTCCAGCGAGTGGATAGTCGCCGCTACTACTCAGGATGTAACACGCACAACTCTTATTGAAGAACACAGTATTACACGTACCCGTGTAAACTAAATTCTATCAATCCTCTACTTTTCTAGAGATTAAGTATCAAACGCTTCATTGCCCAGACAATCGAACACTCTTTCTCACCACAACTCTCTCCTCCTCGATCTTAGAAGAACCTGCGCTAAACCCGCATGAGAAATAGACGAGTAAATAGGCTAGGCGAAAGTGAGCAACTGCAGTTACATACGTCGCGAAAATACAGAAGCAAACGCTAATGCATGCCGATCATGAACGGAGCTTCACAAAGTTTTATAATTACACCGCTCAATTATCTTGTCTCATTTTGTGAAACCATTATGTGTCAGAGGTACATTGGCAGGAGTGAATCAATTGATGTCAAATAATAAGGTTCTTGGAGAAATAATGGTGGAACAACAATTCAAAACAACAATGACAGAATAGCTTTGTCCAACACAAACTCCCCTTGTAATGACCGGGATTTACTCCAATACACAGAGCTCCAGGTCCTTAAAGAGCGGTTCTACAATTATTTTCTACCACAACTAAACGGAGTTAAATATGGGCCACTCGAACATGAAGGTGCACGCTTCTCGGCTCTTGCGCGCAGCTTAACGTCACTCTGGTACACGTGTCACATCTCTGCATTTTCCTCGAGCGCATTCTGCAGCACGTTGTGTTATAATGGCGCTTACGTAAATGCTTCCATGTCTCCCAGAATCACATCATGTGTCATGCTATTCCCCTGCGGACAGGGCTGTTTAATTCGGAACTCAATGCTGCAGCAGGTTTCTCTTACGGCTTTCACGGTCAATGTACTCGTACCATGCACTTCAGAAAGATTTTACTACAAAAATAGGCCTTTAATTAGATTTTGCGGAGAAGAGGTACAAATCTGTATTTGTGAATAATAATAGCGTCCCCTTCCTTAACATAATCTCGAACAGTTGTTAGCAGTATGTGCATATTGTAGCTTTCTACCCCTTCCTTTAGTTAGAGTTAGTTTTTTAGAGTAGCAAATAAGAATAGTTGTAATCCATTCTGTACATATGAGAAAATGAATGTAAACTGAACTATGTATTTCGGAATGAAAAATAAATATGTATTAAAAAAGTATAGCGTCAATTACCATCTAAAAAATTAATTAAATCATAATTACCTGGAAAAATCTTAAATCTCTTAAAGCAATTATATAAAAAAAATAATTATTAAATAATTATGATATAATTTCTAGATTCCAAAATTTGTATCATTTTATTCAAAACTCCTGAAAAATTGTAGTAAATTGAACTGGAAATAAATGTATTTAAAAAATCTTAAAAAACAAGTGTAATAAATCTTGTAAAAATCATCTCAAATACGAAGAGAGGACGGATTATCTCCTTATTGATTTCCCTATTGACGGAAAGTCCCTATTGATTTCCTGTGTAGTTCTCAATTAAATATTTTCAAAAATATATTATATCTTCCATTAAGAATGTACCGAATTACTGATGCAAAATTACTCTTTTCAGATGTGTAGAACCACACAAAAACGTACACCATGCGTTTAAGGAAAACCTCACGTTATGCAAGTTCATTAGTTCCGCTCAAGCAAAATTTACTTTCATCCAAATAGTGTTATTTAGGAGATGAATAAACCATTTTAGACTACAAGAATTACTTATGGCTCATTAACTACAGCCTTTAAATTTAACCTCAGGCAGGCGGAAATGGTAGCAGCGTCGTCATTTCCAGAACATCGTTAAAGCGCCGTCGACCCTCACGCTCAATACATGTTTACATTCAAGCAATTACTTCCTCATACATCTACATGCTTCTGTCAGCACGTGTGGCGCCACAATTTGCACACGCATTGTCGTCAACAAACTTCGCACTTCTCGTCCCGCGTGGGCCAACCTAACCGCAGTAACCCATTTGTAACACATTCGCCGACACACTTTATGTGCATTCATTGTAATACAAAACGCAAGATACTCTTTAGAATTTTATTATTATCTACGAATAATATGACCCTTTATAAAAAGATTCAGTTGTCCTTAATACACTTAAAAAGACGTAAAATAGTAATGTATATTACGATTAAAAAGTTCTTGAAACAATTTTCAATTTGTTAGTGATGCATTACATTATAATATATATTATTTATTACATTAATAATATTATTTTATAATTAAGGACATAGAATTTCTTTTGTTGGCACAAAATAATCTTTACTTAGTCCTAACTTAGCTAGCTACTTTCGTCTGGTATTTTCGTATTATATTTTTACGATAAGTTACTAATAAAATAAAACATAATTATAATAATTTACTTAATTATTTCCTTATAATTAAGAACTTGTCCATCTTTGAAAATACAAAGTTTGATAGTTAATTTCAAAGCAGGTTAACAGGGCTTGGTCAGAAAAGTTTTCACTAGTTGTTTGCCAACGTTTCGAAAACTTTATTTCCATCCTCAGGGCTAATATAACAGAAAATGAAGACAACACTGTTCAAGAATAATGTTACCAAAAACAACGTATGAGAACACACTTTGGCTAAGTTACAGAATATTTACAATTTCCTTATTATCTATTACAGAAAAAATTACATACGGTACCTTGCAACATCAAGGTATGTACACCGTATGTAATTCCGAAACGTTGGCAAACAATTAGTAAAAAATTTTTCTGACCAAGCCCTGTTAACCTGCTTTCAAATAATAATTTATGGTCGTAAAGTACTCTTCAAATTGATAGTTAATGTTTCATTACAAAATCTGAATTAATTACCGTGTATTTGATTATTCAATCAGTTATGATTCAAGTTGTTATAAACGTAACAATTTAAATTTGGTGCCTTCAGACTTTCCAAAAACAAGCTTTTTTAATTCAGATAATATATTGCCAATCGATTTATCTTGAGGGGAGAAATTTAATTCGCTACTTATCATCTCTTCGCGTACTTTAAAACATACAAAGGCATTTTACTAGCTTAATGTCTCCCCAAAAGAATGTTTATTAAACATCTCTCCTGCAATGTTCCGGAGAGATAATAGAAATCAGTAAGTTAATCAGTAAAGCGAGACGTTTTATATTTCATTTACTGTAGGGATAGTACAGGGGCAATACTGTAGTTTCACTGAAATGAATATTTATGTTTATCGCATCCCTTGCATTGTTGACACGAGATTGACGTAATCGGTTTCATTTATCAAAAATGGGGCGACTCGTGAGGGTATGTAGGTGAATGAGACTTTCTACCGAAAACGTTTAATTTTATTTATGAGCTTATTAGATATTATATTTTCAGCAACTTTGGAATAATATTTCCATTATGGTTTAGGTAAACCGTCTGTTTTCGCTTTTGAACAGCTAAGTTTACGTGGCAAATGACGTTTCTTCTATTCCATGTAATGAATGTTGGGTGTAAAGATAGGGGTTTGAGCGAAAGGGTAAGATAACATATGTTCAACAAAATCATAATGATTAATAAAGGAAGCTTTAGAATGACTTGAGAAAATGTGTAAATACAAGTTGTATGAACAGCTAAAACAACATAACAGCAATTAACTAATGTTGTAGAGAAGTACTTCTTTTAATGTGAGAGAAAGACATATTTTGAATGTATTGTACAGAGATAAGAACTCTATTTCATACCAAGCAGGCTTATTTTCTACCATATCGTTCTACCTGCCTTATCGTCTTACCAATAAGTTTGCTGAAAAAATATAAAATAAAGAGACATAATTTGCCTATGTGCCCATTTCCCGTACACACACTCAGCGGAGAATATTCTATGCAAACAAGCATCTCAAACAATTTATACACAGAATAAGAAAGAATAATGTTTAATTTCTGACAACAGAAAACCTACAAACCACAGTACATCCACTTTCATTAATTAACAAAAAATATATTATTATTGATCAGATTTCATTGTTTACCAATATTTAAATTGTAAATTCTTACGATACAAGCACTGTGTGTTACGGGCAGTTCACATTCTTTTTTTAATACTCACAGTGCTCTGAAAACAACTCAATTTTCTTAACATGTCTAAGGAAGTGATATAAATTCTTTTAAAATTATGTCACAATAAAAGAAAGAAAAACAATTTTAAAACATTTAAATTTTTAAAATATACCAAATGTCTATCTTTCCGAATATCCACTATAACCTACATTAACACTAATGCTGAATGCACATGATAGCTTTGTCTTGTCACGTAACTGAACTCAAAGACGTAATGATCCTTGGATATCCTGAATGACAGATAGCTGGGGAGTAGTTCCTAGCACATTAAGATCGCGTAGTTTACGGTCTTATTTATTAAAACGATACTCACATTCTTCACCATTCTTTCTTTCTTTCTTTTCTTTCTCTCTCTCCTCTTTGTACACACACGCACACGCCCATGCACATGAACACAAACCAACATACTCTTTCCCCCACATCTTGGCTCCTTTTCGTCTTTTTCCTGTCCTTCCGTGAAAAAACTCTCTCCCTCTCTCCCATTCTCTCTCTTTCCCTCTCTCTCCCATTCTCTCTCTTTCCCTCTCTCCCATTCTCTCTCTTTCTCTCTCTCCCATTCTCTCTCTTTCCTCTCTCTCCCATTCTCTCTCTTTCCCTCTCTCTCCCATTCTCTCTCTTTCCCTCTCTCCCATTCTCTCTCTTTCCCTCTCTCTCTTCTCTCTCTCTCTCCCTCTCTCTCCCACTCTCTCTCTTTCCCTCTCTCTCCCATTCTCTCTCTTCCTCTCTCTCCCATTCTCTCTCTTTCCCTCTCTCTCCCATTCTCTCTCTTTCCCTCTCTCTCCCATTCTCTCTCTTTCCCTCTCTCTCCCATTCTCTCTCTTTCCTCTCTCCCATTCTCTCTCTTTCCCTCTCTCCCTTTCTCTCTCTCTCTCTCTCTCTCTCTCTCTCTCTCTCTCTCTCTCTCTCTCTCTCTCTCTCTCCTCCTTCATACACTTCAACACACAAACACGTACAGCTTGAGCTTCTCCACACCAGGTGACGCCACTGGGCGGGTGATGTTTGAGAGTCCGATTGTCCGCCCGCGCGCGCTCCCCTTTGCTGCAGCGCGAAATGATTAGAGAGCGCAGTCACCTCGTACAATTGCTTTCTCCAGCACTGCAATTAGATACGCTCACTCCACCCCATCCCCCGCTCGGCACACTTTAGAAATTACCAGCTCCCTTACGTACACTTTTATGAAGGGTAAATGAGTGCGACAACTGGCTGAGTGATTTGCTTACTCACCTTCTAGTTTTGAGAAAAAGGTTTGAATTATGCACTTTTTTTTAATATGAGAGTTTGTGTTAGGTTTTCTCAGGAGAGTTATTCCCTTTTCCTTCCATTCTACTAGATTCGTCATTATTATTACTATATTATTATTACTATTATTATTATTACTACTATTATTATTACTAACGAGAAAGATGGAAAACAAAATAGAGTTTGCAAAATAGAAATTGTTAATTAAGTAATATAATATAGAGCTTGCTGTTAATGTAATACAATCATGAGTAATAATTTGTGATATGTTATGCAATATAGTCTGAAACGTAACCCATTGATGTATACTCAATTGCCGTCGCTGATGACCTTTGTTTTAAAAAGCGACCTTAAATAAATCAATAAAAATAGAGTTCTAAACTCCAGGACCATAAGCTGGTAAAATCTGTATTACAAAAGCACAACGAAAATTAAAAATATGGTTATTATTATTACAAACGCTTGAGGATCAGGATTACGAAGTTACAAATATTATTCATGACTTATCAACTATAATCATGTCGAGGTGTACAATGTGAATTAGATTTTTAGTCAGAAAATCACAGGTGTTACCCTGCACGAAACTTTATGACCTTCTACTCTCGTTATTGTCTCTAAACAAAATGTCAAGCACTCTCCGTTTATTGTCTGGTATAGAACCATTAGGTCTTCAGCGCACTCTTCGCTCTCATAAAAGAATTGAAATAAGTGTTCATTTGTTCTTATGTATCGTAGTTACCGTCGTTCTACGTAAGCAAACGCCTAATCACGTTCTTATCTTTCCATTTACTATTACATACGTATCAAACATGGTATGTGACAGCTTTCTTCATATGTTGAGGAATCGCGCCGAGGTAAACGGAATCAGCGTACACAAAGAGCCACGTTAAAATGGCCAACTGCTTAGTATACAAGTAACCACAAACATCAACTTACTTCAAAACACACTCGCTTCATGGAACTATTATAGTCACCATTGTGCGCAAGTAATTGCCTTCTCCACGTTCCCGACTTCGCTTTCACACTCTCCGCAAAACAGCTCCCTTCAGGCGCGATATAATCACAGGTATCACATGAATGATTTCACCCCAGAAAAACGTGCGTATTCAGCCCACACAGGGAGCTTCGTTCACAATAACTAACCGCATAGTACATAGTACCCAAATTCCTAGCACCTTTCATTCCACAAACTTCTCAAACGTTCCCTAAAGGCGTCGCCAATTGACAATGAATCGAGAGAGTAGCCCACTCCTTGTGCCACAATAGTCCACGCGCGCAATTGTCTCCTTCAAAATGCACAATGGACCACGCCCCCGCTCGTCTTTCGATTTTTTCCCGAAATCACTTTGTTCCCTTGCGTACCTAACTCCCTGGGGTCCCCGAGCGGGAAACGATTTTAAAGAGGAATCGTATCTTTGTTGCACGGTTCATTAGACACGTTTGCACTAACCTTGTACGTAAGTGTTATTACGCTAACATAGTTATTAACTTACTTCGTACGGTCCCAAGCTCACTTTTTCGATTGCTACAGAAAGATAATGATTCGCGACCACAATCAGTCGATTCGTCACATATCGATTTTTTCACGCGTAGCTGTGCCCCTTATCACCCACGTTTACGCTCCGTGAACACATCTGACACGCTTCGGAAATCGTCTAGTGAAAATTCTTTTATATGCCTACATTCTTGTGTGTCACTGCGTGAAAAAAATGTTGCCAATCACTGTTTATATCACGCAACGTAGTACTGTTTCTGATGTATGGTCACTTCTCACTTGATAATCATTTCAGAAACTCACCACCAGAGAAAATATTAGAGTTCTAACCAGGTTTTAATTTTCCGAAAATACGGCGTTTAAAGATAACTTGGGTCTCTTACTGTGTTCGTTTTCACTTCCCGTTTATTGACCTGTAACCGAATCTATGCGAATATTTTGCTCAACCAACAAGTCACCATACGCACCAAAGTGTATCTCTGTGACATTTTTAAAAGTGAAAGTGCGCTTCTGAGTTCGAGTAGAACCATGCCTGCGTTTCGAATTCGACTGAAGTAGTATTTTCATACAACAAATCGATGACCACCGACTAAGAAAAAGCACAAATAAATATCGTCGTCAATTTGTAAGTTGACATTAAAATCAGCCACATTCTCTTCCATTCATCAATGCGTTACTCTTAACAAATAAAATATCCCGCATGGCGAATGTTTAAAATATTCCGCCCATCTAAATATTTGAATCTTCCTACCCATGTGCAACCGGATGGAAAAATGTTTCATAGACTTCTCTCAAACGCATTCTTTTAAGTACGTACAAACAGTTTTAATCGGATCTTATACACTCGTTTCTATCGAATTCTTTGTAAAGAACTACCGCGTGGTAAACATTCGAGCACACAATCAGATGTAGCTTTTTCTCACGCACGCCAGTTCACGACAATTTACGTCCAGGCTCGACCCCACGACTCCTACACGTTCCCGTCACACACCAGAAATCATAATCCGTACCGATCTCAGCGCACTCCACGTGCGTCCACGCGTAACCTTTAGAGCACGCAATTTCCCCGCAGGTGGCACGTGCACTCCGCACGCCCCCGCGCTACGCCCACGTGCTCGCCGGCGCAGCCGCTCCCCGGGGGGGCGTGCACGCGCGCGCGTTCGCGGGTCACTGAGCGGTCACAGAGAGCGACGCGCGCGGCGCGGTGCCACACCGCCAGGGCGCGCGCGCGCGGGCGCCAGCCCGGCCCACTCACCCGCGGCGGCGTCCTGCTGCTGCTCCTCCTGCTCGTCCATGCCGGGCGTCCCTCGCCGCCGCCGCGCCCTCCGGCACTGCTGCGGCCGGCCGCCGCCACCCCCACCCGGACGCCCGCCCCCGCCCCGCCGGGCACGTGATGTGCTGCCTCCCTCCCCCCTCCCCGCCCCGCGGAGGCTGGCGGGACCGCTGGCGGGGAGCCGTCGCAGGGGAGGGGGTGCCAAAGCGGCGGAGGGGAAGTGAAGCGGTGTGGGCAGGCGGCGGCGGGGAAAGAGCGGAGCGGTGGAATCTGGAGAGCCGATGGGACGGGCAGTGGCGTGGTACCGTGAAGGGTGACACAGTGACTGACTATGCGCGATCGAGTTTGTGTTACTCTGGTGACACAATTGGCCATTTTGTTACCCCGCAATGGTGATGCTCCCTGAGTGTGAGAGAACATGGGGGACATGACTGATTGATTTTTAGTGATTCCGGGCGCGTCAATGAAGGTCAGTAGTCCCGTAAGTGTAGTGCATGTTTTTTTCTCGGGGAGGTGGAGGTGTTTTTCCCCTCTAGACCTACTGTCGGCTAGCGAGGTTTTCCCCACCAGGTATCTCTCACCAGCGGGGCACCGCCCCAGCCTGGACAAGCTCTGAGCTCCCGACCGGTAAGAGAGAAATGAATAGGCCAAAGGGGTACAGATCGCCAATGATAAGGAAAATTGCAAAAAGTAATTAAATAAGAAAATAAAAATTCAAAAGTCTTAATAAAACAAGCAATTTTAAAACTTGAAGTAATATTGAAATTCTCTGGCGATATTAAATTGGTAGGAATACTAAGAAAGACTGACGATGAAGTGAGTTAGGGTTCTAACTGACGAAAAAAAGGCGTTGGCTCAATAGACCAAGCGATGACGAAAAGATCGAAGAATAATGTTGATGCGTCTATGTCATCACTTGATGTGCCTTTCTCTTTTTCCGTCTGCCGCAGCTTCGAGGCGTGCAAGCCCGTTATGAGGACGATGCCAAGGAGTAGTAATGCGCTGAGGGGAATCACGGAGGTGCGGAGAGAAAGGAGAGGTGGAATCTGAGCTACCGAAAAAAGAGAATCTGTGTCGTGACCCAGAAAAGGATGACGTAGTGACTGACATTACCGCAACGCGTTTGTGATTATAATGTCAGAAATGGCCTTCTCCCTTCGCTCATCGCTCAAGGTACTTCCTTCTATGGCTGAACCGACGGTCCTGAAGTGATGTCGTTTCAAAGGGAACGACGAGGTGCCAAATTGCGGAGGAGCGAAATTGCATGGAATGGAGTGAAGTTGAAACACGGAAGGAAGCCGTGGAATCTGCATAGGCTGAAGAATTGAAGCCCTACTGTAGACCGCAACGTTAGCAACACTGTATAATATCGTGCGACTGCAGGTGGCAGGTTCTATTTTAAAGTACATAAAGACGATGTGAATCAAAAGAATTCATTCAGAGATACCCAACCTGGATGAGTTATTTTTTAATTTTAAGTATTAATGACAATATTCCGTTGCGGTATCTAGTTATTTTAAGAGTATGAGATCAAAGGTTCTTAATTAATTAGAAGCCTTTTTGTGGTGTTTCACATTTACACGGACTAAACACCTAGTACAAAGAGAATAATGTTAGCCGTTACAATAATAGAACAAAGAGAGAAGCCTAAATATATATTAGTAGAGTAATATTGGTAGAACTAGGATGAAATAATTATAGGTTGAAAACCAGTATATATCGGAAAATCAGTACATACTATGAGCCAAGCATTGATGAATAGTAAAGATGGCGGTGGGTGGTTGCAATTGGCATGGAAGTCTCTCATGGAGAGGGAAATGGCGAGATAGTATAAAGAAATAAGCAAGCAGCAATGCGTTAATAAGTCATGACAAAACTAGTACTTAATGCTGTAAATGTGGCGGAGTAGCGGTGGAAAAAGACGTCCTTGACAGTAGCCTATCGTGACTAGCAGAACATGCTAACAATAACGTACTATTGATATGCCTGTTAATGAAAGCAGGTTGCATTTATATGCATTTCAGTATTATGAAAGTGCACATTTATGGCAGGTCAGCGGCAGCAGTACGTTGATATTTATTTACCTTTTGTCGAAAGAGGAAAAGTTGGAGAGAGCCCCTGTCGATGACAAAAGATACCTAACGACAGTAAAGTAAGACGGTAAAGTCAATGAACATAGAAATGTCTTCGGCGGAAAAACAAAATGAAAAATCGTTAGGACTTGGCGATGTTCCAGAGATGAACACAAGAAATTCGTGGAAAACGAGAATTCCTACAAAAGGGATCTACTATATACCATCCTCACGATCCTTGCACTATCAAACTGACTATTGCTTGTCCTTGTCCATCCGACAACTTTTTTTCTAGTAATCATTATAACATTAAGAATGTGTTAACGTGGTCACCATTTCCAAATCAAGAAAACGTTGTTGGGGACAAGGACTAACCATTTTTATTTGGTTTAATTCTTAAAGAAGACAAATTAAACTTTTCAAGTTTTGTAATAAACCCTTCGTTTCGTAAACAAACCTTTTCTTAAAGGGCTTTTTCTTTGCTTAAATAATAAACTAAATACTTTGTAACTTTAAAATTAACTATCCTAATACTTATGCCATGACACAGTAATTGTTGGTTTTCCATATTTGAAAAACGAAATTTGACATTCCTGTTTAGATTGAATTTGTGGCTCAAAAACTCTTGAAATGTTAATGTAATATATCATAATAGTTTATAAACACATGTGGAAATTAAATCTTAATTTGTTTGAACGCCCCTGTGTATCCTCTGCTCGACCAAAGACTATGGAGATGGTGGCAGGGAAGACAGAGTGCAGTGAAGCTGCGGTTTTGGCGACGTCAGCCTCTTACCTAATCCGGCAGGGAGGGAGCAAAAACGGTCTTCCTCCAGCCAAATCCTACGCCCGCGCTCCATTCCTTCGGCATTCGCCTCATCGTTGGCGACCAGGTCTCCACCACTATTCCTTTCACCGACCCTGCTCCCCTATAAAATCTCAGCCCACCAGAGAGGATCAACATTTTGAAATTTGATTTTACAATATGCAGAGTTTCCAGATGTGTTTTATGAAAATAGTGAACAAACCTGAAGTGAGGGAAGCAGGACATTTGAAATAGAAAACTTGAGTAATTAAAACTTAGCTGCAATTTCTTCAAGGTCATTTAGATGGAAAAATAGTACTATCAAGAAATTGCAGACAATAACGAAGTCAAGAATATTTTTTTTCTAGTTTTTTTTCAGTAATAACGAGTCAAGAAAAGCTTGTTTCCCATGTTTTTTTTCAGTAGACAACAGGTTACACTTTATGTCCCAATTGCACGCTACTCGACTATACACTAGACACCAATACATTTTCAGGCTCCTCTCATCTGGGGTCAGCAGAACAGGACGCCCTCCGCGATAAGACGTAAATGAGAAACAAGGAACAAACCACCATGCCCAAGGCGGGACTCGAACCCGAGAACCTTGGGACCGACGTGCTGAGTCGGTACACGCTCTTAGCCACCTCGATCATCCAGGTCGGCTAACAGAAATGCATAAAATGTTAAGTCTGAATCGTCTCCATTTCAATGATGATCATTGGATACATTTGTTACTGAATTAGTTTTAAAATATTTATAAGCTTATTTTCAAATGCTTTATTTAATATAACAGATTTTCAACATTGTAAATTAGCTCTCATGTTGACTAAAAACTTGCCATAATAAATTTTAAAAAATCACTGACTCAGAAAATAGATAATTTTGTCGGTGCAGAATTGTTTACATGTTCCCTATTTTCCTTTTTAAAACTTAAACCAAAAAATTTTAAATAGTGTTTGTAAATAGTTAGGTCTTTTTCAAAAAGTTCTTCATAGATAGTTTGGAATTGAGTATTTCATTTAGATAAGAATTTAACCCTCGCATAAAATGTTACAAAATCCAATTATTTTTTCAAGAAAAGAAATTGTGCACGTTTGTCTTCCTAATATAAAAATGGGATCATCTTAATTCATCCTTCTGTCTTTTTCCTCACTATTTTTGGCATTTTTGGGATCACCCTCATTGTTATTGTTTGTATTATTTTTAATGGAATGAAAATGTAGCATTTCACTTTTAAAAGGAGCGTACCCCTTTTTTAATATTATTTATTCTTCTTGTTCGACATACAAATGTCTTCAACACTTGACAACAGTTATTTTGTAACTCGTAAACCAGTAGGTATTTTTGACTATTTTCATTATCCTCATTCAAAATATGTGAACGAAAATTTCCCTACAGGTACTACATACTTAAGGGAAAATAAGTATTTTAGTATTGACAAGAATGGTTAATTTTTCCACACATTTGTTGCAAATATATCGACAACACGACCATGTGTATTGAAAAAGGTTAAAAAGTGCGATTTAGAGCTACCAGAATTCGTGGTTTGTTTTGAAACATAAGCGGCTGTTTTGAGGCCAGATTTGAAAGCCGCATGTAAGAGACGTAATAGTATACTTATTTAATGTTGGTAGGTCCAACGAAATAGAAAAGAGTTCTGTGCTACAAAGCTTAGAAACAGCATGCAAACTATATTGATTCTCTAAGTTAAGTCATGGACTCTGAAAATAATGTTTCTTTTCTCCTGTAAAGAAGAAAGGAAAACGTGAGACAATGAAGTTTGGAATTTATATTATTTGGCGAGATCCAAATCATGTAATGGTCTGCTATGAGCTATAATAAAACATTACGTTCAAAGAAATAAGCCGAGACGTGTACTATACACAATGTGTGAAAAGAATGTTGCTCATGACCCACCGGTTCAAACAGAAAATATTATTATCTCACTATTGCACACTAAACTTGCTTAATCAGGACAGATGTTTGCAAAAGCTTAGTTAAACTCTCATGTAATTAAGGGGGATTTTATCTGTATTACCTACGCTAAAGTGATGACTGGAATTTTTGAATGGCCTCAAATATAGGAATCTTCTTTGATACACAGATATTAAAACAAGAATGAACAATAGAAACTACGATGAAAATCATTTTCAGGTATATGTGATGTGTTTCAGGGTAGTAAAAATAAGTTCAATTTTGATGAATTGGTTCATGATTGGAAGTTAGAAGGTTAAAGTTAAAAAGTTTGTTACAGAGCTCCTGCTTGCCAAATGCCGTTGAATTTATCTATGAATTCAAATATCCTGAATTCCATTTTGAATTTTTTTCCTAGTTACTTGGGAAATGTGAGTGATAAGTATGGAGAGAGATTTCACCAGGAAATTACCGAAATTTAACGACGATAACCAGGTAGTGGAGATATTTCCGTGATGGGTTTTGCGGTTTATTTGCAGGGAAACTCCATTTCAACATTCACAAAGCAGCCTATGGATGATGTATACGTGAGAAGCCTACTATTTTATATAAATAATTTATATCGTATTTATATTAATATCGTATCAATTTTCTTTCTAATTCTAGAAACCTGAAATTATTTCTCGTTCATTACAACCGAAATTATGCTTCATTATAACCAATAGAAAAGCAATAGTAAATATGAATGGTAATTCTGTGCCTAATAAACGAGACATGTTAGAATTTCCTGTGAAGTACATTGGTTTCGTCACCGTGAAAGTTGTAAGGGACACCCATTTCATTATTATTACAAAACAAGTTTTTATTTGTTGCCTTTTTCAAAGATCTTTTTGTAAATTAATATTCAATTGCTCATTCGTACTAATCACCACACCTTCCTTCCAACTACATTTCTAAGAATCTCTCAAATCGCCATACCAAAACCCTCTAAGCACGCGGTAACAGTCTTAGGTTTCTTTTCGATGTTTTTCTCGAACAAGAACCGAGAATCACCTTTAGAGGGTTTTTTTTTTGCTTTACAACCTCAATAGTATATTCTCGCCTCTTTTCTAAGTATTTTGATTTCTCCATTTTCACATTGCAAATAGTCATTTTTGCACTTGAGTAAACATTGCATTACCTTTTTCCTTTACAGTTGCCACCGTCATCCAGTGTCATCTAATGTCATCTACTGTCTCACCAGTAATTTATCTTTTACTTTTTTTTCATACCTCCAGGGTATAACATTATGTCCCTGTCACAGTCACAGTTCCACACACTTAATCTTCTCTTCATCTGCCACGTTACATGCCAAGCTGGCATCTCTCTCAATTCCTTGTCATCGAGCATTCACCCATGCCTCCTCCGTGCCTCTTTTTCGGTCATTCGATTTCACCTCCTTCAAATATACTCCCCACCCCTCCAATATAACGTAGTCGTTGCTATTCACACTATTCCAGCCATTCCTGCCTCACCGCCCCTGTAACCAACACCGCCCTCGCCGCCGCCCACGCCATCTCCCATCCCTGCCACCCTTGCGGTCCTCGCCGCCCACACCACCCCGCCGCCCTCGCCGTCCCGCTGCTTCGGCCGCCCCCCGGGATCCTCACCGCCCCGTCACCCCCGTCGGTACCGCCACCCCCGCTGTCCCCGCCACCCTCGCCGTCCTACCCCCCCGCTGCCCCCGCCGTCCTCATCCACGGCGCCCGCAGCCCCCGCGAAAGCTGACGAGGTAATATTTTGCCGCGTGGGATAACGGCGATGTTTATTGGCTTTGTTCCGGCTATAGACGTACGATGCGCGCAAATAATGCGACGCTCCCGCCCAGCGGGGGCAGCTCAATGCCGCGCGCAGCTGCGGGGGCGGGGAGGGGGCGGAAGGGACAGGATGCGCGAGAGGAGAGACAGACAGACAGGACATCCCCATCGCTCTCGGGGAGCTTGTCGGGCGACCGCATCGGCGAAAAGTACCCGCATGTAGTCGCAGCCCGAAATGAAGCATGGCACGGAGAAGAGAGTCCTGCTACCGCTAATTAAATTCTTTCACTTAGGTGCGCGGGGGGGTGACGTGATATGTGACAAATACCTCGGTTATTCTTCGAGTTTATGGTATATTTTCATGTTTGGTATATTTTGTGATAAATCTTTCTAAACACTGATGCGTTTGGATCCTTGGAATATCGATTTCTGTCACAATGAAACAGTGAGACAGTATAGTACATCCATCCACACCAAAGATTTATCCCATAAAAGAATAATCTCTGAATACATTGATAAAAGTCATTTATCTTCACACATACCTACGTCTTAAATTTTGAATTAGTTTATTAATAAAGTTTCTTTTTTAGTCAATGTAGGGAAATATTTGTTTGTATAGTCTCTTCAAAACTATATTCTTATGTGTATTTGAGGCAATTTGATATTCTGTTGTTCAAGTCTAATGAAACTATATTAATTCGTGTCATGATCTCTCCCTTATATAATACTACTTTTAGTATATTGCTCGATGTGATATTTGTTGTTCGAAAGTAACCTAAGAAATGTCAAATCGCTTTCCTGTTTAAATTTCCAGTCTCTGAAATTATAGTAAGAATGATGTATTCTAAGCTTCTACCAACGTTCGAGTTCCGTCATGGAGATAATTTGATATGCATTGCAAATATTTCGTTACAAACAATTGATTGTGCGCAAAAAATATGTAGATGCAATCTTTCCAGCGATAGTTACATGCAGTCGATATGATAACGATCGAAACCGGTAATACCAGGAAAACAACATGCCTGGTCCTCTATCCCTCACCCTCATTCGTATCGCTTCTGCTAGGAGCCATAGAGTCACAGCGTATTCCATCGAGGTTCCTCTAATACAGTAGTACGTGTAAAGACCTCGTACAGCAGTAGGCGCTTCAGTATATCAATTTACTCTTGTCTAGTTCGGATATACAACGACCGATGAAGATTCACGTATCACATCGCTTTGGATGGGGAGACTGGTAGATAGCAAAGCTGCGACTGGAATGATTGATTGGTGATATATTCGGGCACGTTAACATCAATGTTCAGTATTTCCTTTAGTGTAGTGAATGTTTTATCGCGGGATTTGGTGGGCCTCTTCGAAGTAGAGGGTGAGATCCGGCGACGACGTACACGTCTGCATGCTAAAGAGTTTCACCTTCCGGGTATCATCTCCCAGCAAGGCACTGCTCCAGCAGGGACAAGCTCTGTGCTCCCGACATGTGTGATAGTGTAATGTGTGTAAGTGTGTGTTAGGGGAGGATAGGACAAGGAAGAGGAAGAAAATATTGTGCGCGGTCTGTGGCCCGTTTAATAGGGCAATGCTGCGGCCTTTTCCTGGTATTGATTGGAGAAACAACGGAAAAGTACCGATCGAAGCAGCCGACTACTACAATTATCCTCCAGAGAGGGGCTGAATTCGATCTTTACAACTTTAAATACTCGAGAAAAGGCTTGTAATTTTGAAATACGGCCGAACGGCGACAGCAGCTATATTCAGCACACTTTTAAGATACGAGTTGAAAAAATAAATTTTGGTCAAAATTCAACTACATACTCCCCTTAAAGGTTCAAAAGTGTACTAAACTATACTAATATGGTTCACTTCTTCTTTTAGATTCAACCAGTTATACATGAATCCCCCTGGGGACTTGAAAAGGAAAGAGTAATTTCGAAGTTCGACAAAACAAGTTGTCTTTCAACTAGTGGAACGAATCGGTTTTCATTTTCTAAAACTTGGACTATACCATACTCTTCGTACAACATAAAAAATGATTAAATAATAAATGTTATTTTGAAAATGCCAACAGTAAATGCATTTTTCAGAGAATGAAGAATGCAATTTTCACAGAAGTTAAAGCGTAAGATTTCAATTCTTTACTACCCGATTTAATCCTTATCGTATCTGGATATTCAAATGAGTAAATATTAAAAACAATTTTAATTTTTTACTCATAATGACTTGATCAGATACCTTTGTCAACATTAATGATATAGATTAAGAACGCTAGGAACTGCGGTGTTCAACCTAATTAATGAACAATGGCATCCATTATAGTAGAAATGAAGTGTAAGAAGAACCCAATTACTGAAGTTTCTTTAATGTGAGTAATGTAAAGTAAATTACAGACGGTTATCTCAGAAAAGTCGATTAACTAACTCGCCAAACATGTTAGGAGTAATGAGAAGATATCCTTCGCTTTACGGAAAGTTTGCGAGTAATTTCATTTCTCATTCTTTTTGTCGAAGTTAAAAATGGTGTCAATGTGCAGTGTCATTTGCGAACATTTATTTCCGAGTAGATATTCCTTTTTGCATGATTTTCAATACATGATGTTTAGGTAATTTAAGACATTCAAGAGAATATTGTGATTATATACTTGTGTATAGGAACAAATATATTCATAAAAAGCACCACAAAGCATCATAAAACACAAGTACCTAGATGAAACAGTATGTTAAGAGGGAATTTATGTAGTACTATAACAGATTGATGATTTGTTGTCTTTCCATTATTAATATCAATCTCAAAGAGTTTGCCAGACTGAATGTGATCGATAGAAAATTGTTTGTATCTGCATTTGATAGGGTTCTCACATTTCATTTCATAAACATCATTGTGGCCAATTTAAGATAACCTGCGCAGAAATGTATTTATGATCTCTTAGTTTTAACGACATTGAATAGAAATATCAATACTATTCCATCAGTGTGTAAAGTGCGAAAAATATTGTCTATTCAATAAATTCTAAATAATAATGCATTTTATAAATTATTTATTTGAATGCGATGTTCCTATAAAGTTTATGAAATTTTATTATTCCTGATTATGAATTGTTGTTTTATTGCGTGCGCACATTTTTTACATTTTTTATTTAAAATTATGGTACATCACTCACCTCTGCAGTACACACGCATTATGATATAATTATTCCCCTGTTATCTAATGAAAAAACGTTTGCTTCGAAAACACTACGTTATTAAATTTCTGCCAGCGGGCCAGCACTAAACCGTAATTAAATAGTATTTGGAAATGACGGGAAAACTATCCGTTCCCAATGGAGGCTCAATACTTTTGACGAATGGTGAGCGGAGCGACAAAACTACGAATACATTAATGCACTAATATAATATAATATAATATATAATATATAATATATAATATATAATAATAATATATAATAATATAATATATAATACTCGTAATACATTAATGTTACTAAGTACCTCCGGTCTCTAATGACCAAACGGCTCTTCTATTCATTAGGCTATTCATTATCTTTGTCGATCAGGAAAAAATTGTTTTCCACAAACAGAGAAGCTAAAAGTTTTATATCTCTTATACTAGTAAATTAAATAATGTCAAAGACGTCTCTGTAAGGAAATGAAATTAATTGCCTGTAAGAATGTCATTTTCTCCAATTCTTTAAGCACTCCGAAAAACTTTGCAAGTAAAAACTTTAAAGGGAAAAAAAACATTAACGTTCCAACATCCACATAAAACGTTCTGTTTACAGGAAAAGTTGCTGTCTTATCATCATATTACATCATGAATCTGCGCATTAAAATCGATAAGTTGTCAGCAGAAGAACTTTCAAAAAGTTTAAATTGTTTTCAAAAGTATTCATATCTCGTGCCCTTAATAAAGAACGATGCTTGACGTCTTCTGCAAAAAGTCTTTCCTGGCGCTTCCTTCCCCCTTCAGGGAAGACCTACTATTGTAGACGGGCGTTTCATTTTGTAGCCCTCTTGCGTACCGGAGATTGTGTCGTGTACGCGTCAATAGATTGGCCGCCATTTTGTGATTTTTCACTTCGTCGCACAACTTCCTGTTTGACCAGATGCAATAACTTTTTTATAAAGTTAGCCTTTCGTAAAAGAGGATTTTTCCGTGAAGTAGAATACGCGTATCAATCATGTTTCAATTCATTCTCTTTTTTTTAAGGAACGGATGGGAGACTTCATAACGTTACAGATCAGTTACATAAAATATAAACCACTTCGTATGAAGAGCAGTACATTGTCTTTATTGAGAAATTTATTCGAAAAATTCAAAAAGTTAAATATGGCTTATAGTTAAAAAGTACATTAAACACAAAAATGAGTTTCTGTTAAAATGCTATCATGGATCTAAATGAACCATTTTCAGTTTAAATAACGGTCCACAAAAACAGAAGAAATTATCCACAGTTTTGTGTTTCTTATTGGCAGTGTGAAAAGATTAGCATTGAACACTATGCTCAATGAAGGTGCTGGTTGAAAATTCAATTGCAAATGTTATCTGATCAACTATTTACACACTGCATTGCCGTCGCAAAAAAGAGTAAACACAAATCATGGGCATTTTTGTTGTATTTTTTATGTTTACTCTTCATAGTAAACATAAAATAAACAGGTAAGTTGAAGCGCATAGATATATTATTCAAAATAAGCGACACACATACGTTGGTAAGAGTTACGAATCTGGTGCGCATATTGATACAAGTTCCATGGCACTCTTCGAAATACTTGCACCATCTCATTCCCTTTCAAATTTGACAGAATTAATCTTATGAATAAGATTAATGAAAGAAGAATTGTATATGTTTATAGGATATATTTTAATAAACACAATTTTTAAATATACATTTTTAATGTTTTGTCCTTTTTCCAGAACCATTGTATTATTATTAGAGGGAAATGTGGAATGTGGGAAAATGATAATAAATCACGAATCTATCAATATCAAGTTCCTCATTTTCTATTAGTTCAACAAGAATGGAAACTTAATGTCAATGTGTTTTATGCTTGTAAAAAATTACGTAATAGATAATTACGAGGTTCGCCAAATTCAGAAGGAATTTTCTTGTCAGACACAGTATTTAGTATAATTTAACACACTTTCAATCGAACTTACAAAATTGAAACAAATCACTTATTGAATTGAAAATTGTGTGCCCTTGAATATTAAAAATTATAAACAGGGTCTTCGTTACAAAAAAATTCTATTACTTTCGATTCCTCGTGTATTTACACTCGGATCCATTATTTACATTTACACCTATACTCACTACGTCTCGATTCCACAAAATAAACAATTGCTCATTATGAACGATATAATACGGTCGATGCTAACGCAAATTCTCGATAACGCTGATCGCGCTGCTGTAGAAGCTCACTACAGAATTTCGGTTGCACTTTGTTGCGTTGTGCTGCAGGCAGCCGTGCAACTAAATGGCCGACGGGGCAAATAGCGGCCCCCGCGCCGAATTCGTATCGCGCTTCTGTTGTGGCATGCGGCCACGGCGCGCGGTGCGGCGCGCAGCCACCGAATTATGCAGAGCACTCACTCTCCAACCCAGGCCTCCTAGAGTCATGCCCCTCCCCTACGTTGCCAACTATCACAACTACAACAAACCACCACCAACAACACCAATAATAATAATAATAATAATAATAATAATAATAATAATAATAATAATAATAATAGTAATAATAATAATATAATAATAATAATAATAATAATAATAATAGTAATAATAATAATGCCGGCCCAGATAGGCGAGTTTGCTAAGGCTGAAGAGCCGTAGCTGCATCGTGCCTGAAGGGTCGCGGATTTGAATCCCACCCGGGACACGGATGTTTGTGCGTGTTTCTATGCTTATAATTGTCCATTCCTTCATCATCATTTTCTACATCATCCTCAGGGATATGAACCTTGGGTGTAAAAATGGATTTAGCATAGGAAATGAAGACGCGCCCCCCCCAAAAAAAAGTCACGTGCATTTACCCCCGGCCTCGGTGGGAACAGATGCACAATCGCGTGGTCCTAGATGACCGATTCGCGATCAAAATAATAATGCCTGTCCCATGAAGCGGAGCGGTTGCGGCAGCCGTTGTCTGCACCGGGGAGGCTGCAGGTTCGAGTCCTGCTTAGACATGTATTAGTGATTGTCCCTTCACCCCTCATCATCATGCTATTACCTCATAGTTCACACTTCAAGACGTAACAACCATGTCATGCGAATGGATACAGAAACTAATCCCCATAATTACACACGTCTCTCTCTAGGATAGAATATGACTGGGCCTCGGAAGAGAAAGTGTAGCAAGGTCAAAAATGGACGATACAATAATAATAATAATAATAATAATAATAATAATATAAAATAAGTTTCCAAAGTCACTACGTTTCTTAAATTGACAACAATCACAACAGCAATTATAAAAATTAAAAATATGTTGCCCTTTACTGCAGTTATACGCTCGACAGTTGCGTGGGAATGTGTTTTCCGTAGCTTAATTGCCAACCGCTACTGCAATCTCATAACTACTTAGAACAGTAATTGTTGTAAACGATGTTTTGACTGTTGTCAAGTCAATGCAATCAATTCTTTAAACTGATAATAAACAATAATAAGTATGAAGAAGAAATAAATTATGGTGCAGCACAAACACAATCATATACTTGGTGCAATCCCGAAGACCTTGCAACAAGTTCTCAAGGAATTATATCTTTCTAAAAAACCATGGAAGCTGAACTACCGTCATCTCAACGACCGGATTCGTCAGGAAACTTGTGGGAAGTGACATTAGTTAAAATACTTAGGTTCTACTATAACTTAATAATAATAATAATAACAATAATAACAATAATAACAATAATAACAATAATAACAATAATAACAATAATAACAACAACTACACTCAAGTATATTAAAATACAAACTGGCCTACAAATTGGTTGACTAAAAACAAAATTGACGCCTTAGCTCAAAAAGATACTTAGAATAAATTAAAATGGAACAAAACAAAAATGAAAGTAAAAAAGTTAAAAATCTCTACAACTTTTTCTTGTCGATGTGACGCACGTTTTTACGTTCTAGAATACAATAGTACTTACAAATAAAAAATACTGAAAGAATACTCCTCTCTACATGCAAGACAAGCTCGGAAATATTCAAGGAAAGCCTTTTCACTCTTTTTTTTTCAGAAATCTTGAACAGACTTATTAAATTATTAGTATTACATTAGTTAGTTCTTAAATTACACTAATCACTAATTTATTTTATAAAACACAGACAGTTCTCACAACTGACTATTCCAGTGCTAGATATTAAATCCCTTGTAACTATTTTTCGAAGTAGAAAATCAATCTAATACTTTTGCAGGTTTGAAAGCAATATCAAGTTGGAAATGTTTGAAAACAAGTTCTACAATCCGTTTTTCAGTCCGTAATTCCATTAAGAAATTCCTGTTCCCAGGAGTGTCCATTGATTTTGATTCATTTGATCATTAGTCCCTAGAGTGCAGTACATGTTTTAGGCGAGAGTGGTTTGAATAAAAAATCCGTTACAATCTGGAGTCGGACCCTATAGATACCTATACACAGCAGAGTTTCTTGCAACGGGAGCGGTAGCTCAGTGTATCAAATGATGTCACTGCACAGCCTCTGACCAGGAGTTCGTAGGTTCGAGTTCTGACGGCGGCAGGATTTTCGACACTAGCTTTTCAGCTAGGTCGAATTCAGTTGCTGTCGGGAGGAGAATACTAGCGGCCGGCTGCTCTGATCGGTAGTTTTCCGTGGTTTCTCCGATCAACACCAGGCGAATGCCGGAGCAGTACCCTATCAAACGGTCCACGGACCGCGCGCAATCTGTCCTTCGTCTTTCTTGTCTTATCCTCCCCCTTACACACACACACACCTACACTAACTTGCACTACACTACCACGTATTTCGGGAGACCAGTCGGAGCGTAGAGCTTGTCCCGGCTGGGGCGGTACCCCGCTGGTGAGAGAGTCCTGTTTAGGGGGAAACCCCACTAGCCGACGGTAGGTCGGCGCCGGATCTCACCATCCAGCGGGGGATGATCACCGCCATCTCCCAAGAAAGAAACACGCACTACACTAACGGGACTAATGACCACAGCAGTTGACGTGCCCGGAAACACGAAAAAACCAAATAATCAAGCAGAGTTTCTTGCCATATATCGGACAACAGTATCTTCCGTTATCTGTAAACTCTTGCCAGTTAACATTCAGCGTTATCAGTGATGGTTCAAAACCTTGTCAGTTAACACTGAAGCATTCCTCAATCAATCTGGCTAATGGTGCAGTTCCTCAATTTCAAAAATGAATCTTTTAATTTTTGGAGTACTTTATATGAAACCCATACCCAATTTTTTCTTTAATTCTTTTTCTCGGATAGAATAAAGTACGTTTATAAATACGGAACAGATCCTACTTTCAGTGAAACGTCTGAATTTTGGAAATTGCAAAACTTTAAATATTTTTATTTCCCTTCCTATCGCTTATATAAACATTTATTTTGAAATATATTCGTTTGACTTAATTTTTAAATAATGGCATGAGAATTATTTAACAATAAAGTACTTTCGTGTCATTTTAAGTTAAATCGTGGAAATGTTTACAAAATGTGTACAAAAGTTTTTCTAAAAAGAGATCCATATTTCAAATTCTTGGGAAAAATTTGTTCAATATTACGGCCTAGTCCGATTTTTATTAAAACCTTCGAAATTTTTCGAAAATTTCACAAATTCAAATTTCATTCTGATACACCCGGAACGTTGATTGGAGGTACACAGCCAGGTAGTCTAGAGGGAAAATTCAGAGACGTTCTCAGAGGCCCCGATGCAGAATAGGGACCGTTATTGCCACTGCCATTTTTATTGGGGGTCGAATGGCGCTCTCATCCAGAGACCTCAGTATCGCGCCCTAGTCGTACCAACGTTGCTTCGCCGCCGCTGGGAAAGTTTCTATCCCTGCCCAAGATCCCTGCCGTGTAAAAACACCTTTGCAGTTTCAAATAGTATTATAGTATTATGTAACAGTAGTATTATTTAATAGTAATCTACTAATATTTTGTAAGTAATTAGACCTCTTGTAGTAGAGCTAGTTTTTATTTGTATTGAAACGAATGTCAAATTAAATAGAGAATATTTCGTAAAATACCTAACATTTTTGTTTCTAAAAATGTTTTCTCATTCCTTTGAGTTTACATGACATTAATTCACATAATGCACGAATCTGAATAAGGAAAAATATAGTTGCCGATGTTATAAATCATTCATATACAACCTGCACATGAAAATTGTAGGTTTCTATGTATCACTTAACTAATCCATTCCTTTCTATTCTTCCATTATACTTCATTTAAAACGAATATTACGATAATATTCACACCTCATTTCTTCCGAGAAATTTAATTTAGCATTTGAATGAACCTGTTTGTCTTTAAACACACGAATCTCCTTCAATAACTGCTCACCGCAGGCTTCTTCAAAAACGAGCGTTCCAACTCCCAGCCGCTAGCAGCAATCACTTTGACACCGGAATATTGCGCCTTGCCTTCGAGACGCCGTTCATTGTGCGCGAAACCAGCAACGTGACGTAATCTGGAGTTTGGGGGCGGCGAGCGAATGACGTCATATTCCGGAAGATGAAATGCGGTAGATAATAGAAAGCTGACGCACAAGCTCAAAGACAATGACGATCCTGTCCGAGGAAGTCTGTTTTATTACGCCAAATGCTTGGAATAATAAATAAATGTGGTTTCATGCATTCAGGTGCTTCCGTAAGGTTTATTTCCATGCCATTGTTTAATAATGAACAACGTTTTGAGAATTAATTTATTTTCTGACCAAGTTACAAAAATTGTGATCCAGCTATTTCAAATGAAGTGTGACTCATTTTAACCTCAAGAACTCTCGTCCCATTTCGTAACGCAGTAAACGCGTGGTATACATACCTAGCCAAATATATAATTACATTTTTTAACCTTTATATTGTGAGTTTTATAAAATCCTTCTCAACGAGTACTGTCGTGTAATCCCATTTTTCTATTTGAATGTGATGTGAAAGTCATTACACTTTAACAATACTGGTTAAGACTACCAGTGTTATCTTCTGAATGAAAAATCTGGATACGCGGTGTCTGTTAACTCATACAATATTTTATTTATGAATGAATAATATATTGTAATTGTATTGTAATGTCGTGACGATAGTATATCACTATAGTATATGACAATAGTATAAAACTCTGGCAATACAATATCGTCTTTCGGATCTGCAAGCCCAACTTCCTTTCTAATACCCATTACAGTAGGTTGTGATAATGCGAATTACAATTTTTTCCAATCGTGTTTACAACTCTCTGACAACAATGTGATTGCTATTAAAATATTGGAGGCAGAATAAGATAATCGTGAAGCACCTGATATCTCTGTCACTAAACGCAGTAAAGTTTGCAAGCCAGCAAATGTAGAACGGTTGGTCTATACCTGAAGCCCGCGAGAGTACTTCGGAGTTAAATGTATGATGATTATCAATGTAAAAACGAATGAAATGAATTCTAATAATTGGTAATATAAATGGAATGTGTAATGGAAAATCACAATATTTTACCGTTGTTATTTTTCATAACATCTAATATTAATGGCAGGTGTTCCACATGCGTAAGTTTGTTAACTAAGAAGATGTAATTCATTTTGACAAATTTTGATATCGTATAATACAAAGAGGATATTGTTCAGGCAATCTTTATCAAATCTATTCTGTTTTGTTCTGTTTCGTTCTGCTTTCAAGCGAAGTTTATTATTTGTTAATCAAGCAATTTTATTATTATTTTACTGCTTATTTAATGCTTTACAAATTTAATGATGTCATTAATCGAAACTTACGATTACAAAGAAGAATTACAGCAGAATCAAACGTCTATAAAGTATAAAGCAGCTTTATTCGTTTTCAAATGATAAAAAAACTATTTTTTTAAAAAAAATAACTTTCGAAATGTAGACAATATTCTACAGTTTTTATTGCCAAAAACAATACTTGCCGCAATATACATTAGAAACTCATGACTGCCTTGGAAAAAAGCGGCCATAAGGAAAACGTTGACACACTCGAATCAACACGTAAGTTTACGTTCTCAGAAGATTGAATTCGCAGAATGTTGAAAACGTTCAGTTGCACATTTTATTTTGACTGTCCTTTCTCAGTTGCTTTTTATTCGTTACCTTACCTTTCCTGCATCTTACCTTTCTCCACATCCTATTTTTTCAAGTAATCCCTGACATTTCCTAAAATATTGTTTTTCACCATTTCTTACCCTAAGTGTTTGTTGTCCTTCTAAATATCCGTAACCTCTACTCATTGAGTCAGGCTCGGTTTCCTCCATCATCATTTCCTATTGTCCACCTCACTTTCCCTTTTTCTGGAGTAGAAGCCATAATCACGCGCTTGCAGCACGGGGACAACCTCTCGAGGCACGGGCGAGTGGAATGGGTTGCGAGGGGAGGGGGCGGGGCCGCGGGGTTGCAATGGCTCATAAAACACGGCGCCACCAGCTGCGCCGTCCCGCCCCTTCCGCCCTCCGTCCCCTCGTATGTCCCCAACAGCCCACACCCCGTCCTTTGGTTTGTGACCTGTTCTCTCCCCGCCCCTCCCCCCCCACCTCTTTTTTTTCCCCTTTGCCTCCTCTCTCTTTTTCCACTTCTCGTCCTGTTCCTTACCTTCTCGTCCCGTCGCGTCTTGTGTCTTGGCGTTATCTCCCTTCTACTTCCACATCCTGTTCCTTTCCTTCTCGTCCTCTTCCGTTCCATCCCTTTTCGTCTCGGCCCCTCCCTTCAGGTCCGACCCGTCTCGCCTCGTATCACCCGTCCCGTCTCGTCACAATTCTCTCGATCATCTAGTCGCGTTGCCCCCCCCCCATCCCGACCTGTCTTGTCTATTTCACCCCGTCACATATCGTCTTATCTTTCTCGAACGTCGTCTTCTCGTCTCGTCCCGTTTGTCCCTACTCGACCGGTCTCGTCTTGTCTCGGCTTGTTCCTTCTCGTCCTGTTCTTGACTCATCTAACGTCATTTGGGGAACACACTGGTAGCGTTGACCCATCTCATCCCGTCTCTCACACAGATTTGTCTCGTTTTCAAGTTGCCCACCTCCTATTCCCTCCCTCAACATACCCCACTTCCTAGGTCTGCTTCTCTTTCTCTCGTCCTGGTCTGGCAATCGAGGCTCTCGGCGCGGCTTATCCACTCATTTCGGGAAAGTTGTCATATACCTCCTCTTACCAACTGAGCCTCAGCTTCACTGATCCATCGCTGTCTATTCTCAGGGATGTTACAGGAACAAATGAAGCGTATACGCCACACAAATGAGCGTCTTATTTGTGTATTAACGAGAAAATCGAAATTAAATGAGCAATTACTACAAAGCATAATAAATGGCAGGCGGAAGTTGAATACAGCCATAAATTACATTTTTGACATTTTTAAAACTTTATACGTATAAGATGCTATATTTATATACTTATCTTCGAAGGTCCCTCCATAAATATAAACAAACTGAAGACAGAAAGTCACTGACCATTATGAGACAGATAGTGATCGATCAGTAATCTTTCGGTTTCGGATATCGAACAAGATTGAAGCAGACTAAAAAGTAAAACAACCGCAATATACAATAAGAACCAGAAATCCCACTAAAAACTGTTTCATGCTCAGTTCTATTATTTAGACATGTATTCCATACTTTCTACATAGCGCGATACAAGGCAATAATTTTTTTTATATTCCTAAACTATGCGAGATTATCATCGAGGTTTTACATTCACAGAATTTGCATTCCTCTAGATCAGGCGCGTCTAACCGCACCCGCACGAGCTTTTTGCCCGACTGGGGAGCCCGGCACTCCGAGGGGCACGGGCAACTTCCCCTGACTCCGCACTCATTTCCCCTTCAAATCCAGGAAGGGCTGGACATGCTCAAGGTGGAGCGGCGTGAGGCAGTGATTAGTGGCTTCATACAAAAATGTTTGCCAGATTATTACTATCAAATAACTTAGTGTTATGTTTATATTTTCACTATTTATTACTATTCCATGTTTATTTTTTTACTAAATTCTCCCTTATATAAACATTCTCGCTATGTGAATGGAGAATTATTTCCTTGTTTTCGTTTTGTGTTATTAACTCATTCCATTATTTATTGTTTTAGCAATAATATGAAATAAATTGACAAGTCTCTACAAGTTAACAATCTTACTTACGGACGGACAGCGCTTGTAACAGACCAGAATATTTGCCTGTTAAACCTTCTAACCTGAATGTAGAAAGTTCATACTTTTATATCACGCTTAAGTAAACATGAATTGGAAATCAATATACTTTTGATTCAATTTTTTTAAATTTGTGTAATTTCATCTTATTAGATCATTTATTTTCCGTGAAGAGAAAATAGTAACTACATTTTCGCGCATAACTGACAAGTAATTTCTCCCAAAGACTGTCACGGGCCAGGTATCCAGTGACGTCCCGCTATTCTGCAGCATTTTTACAACCCGTACTTTTAACTTTCGGGCCAATTTCTCTGGCTGCAGTGCCCGCGAACTCTAGTAAGCTTGTTACCTTGCCTGTGACCTTCGACATGCCTGGCCTAGATGCTTGCAGAAACTATGTACATCAAATGTGTGACTTTTACAAAAACTCTGTGCAAATGTCTCTAAATTAAAAATAAATGTAATTTTTAACATACTACTGACTTTTTATAAAATACTACTGAGCCTTTTATTCTTCTTCTTATCTTCAAGTATTTAGGCATGATGCCTGTTACGTCCCTTAGTACTGGTCCTTCCAACGCATTCTTGGACGTCCTATGTTTCTCTTTCCTCTTGGTTGATAATTTGCCATTTGTTTAGGAATGCGGTCGTTGTTCATTCGCAACAGATGTTCTTCTTGGTCTTCCACTCGCGAAGAGCTTCGTCTATGTAGATATCAAACAGAATCGGTGAAAGACTACATCCTTGTCGTAAGCCTTGGTCCACTTTCGCTTTTCGATCTGGTTTCCAGTAATACATATTTCGGATTCATTATACATACTTTCAATTACAAGAATCAGATGTTCAGGGATTCCTTTCTTTCTTAGTACTTCAAAGAGGGTATGCCTGGCTACAGTGTCAAAAGCTTTCTTGTAATCTACAAACAAGATGTGGGTTTCTTTGTTATATTCCCTGTGTTTCTCTAGAATTTGTTTTAAGGCAAATATATTGTCTATGCAAGACCCTCCTTGGCGAAAGCCACTTTGCTCTTCCATCAGCATTGTTTCTGCAATTTTCCTTAATCTAGAGGTCACAATTTTTGAGTATACCTTATACGCAACGTTTAGGAGACTTATACCTCTGTAGTTGTCACATAATGTTCGGTCTCCCTTTTTAAAAATAGGCAGAACTACAGCAAGTTTCCAATCAGTTGGTATTTTTCTTCTATTCCAGCATAGGTTGAAGAAGTGGAGAAGCCTTACTTTAAATTCTTTAGTTGCACATTTAAGCATTTCTGCCTTAATGCCATCACTACCACTAGCTTTCCTATTTTTCATTTTAGCTAATGCCTCCAAATTCTATCTGGTCTACGCTGTCTTCAATAAGGTTTTCATTTTTGTCTACCTTCTCATTCTTATCACTCGCATTCTTATTTGTCCATAAGTTCTTATAATAAGAGAGCCATTCATCTGACTTAATTACCTGTATATCTGCTACATCCTTCTCTTGTCTATTAAGGTGCCTCATAATTTTATACGCGGATTTCTGCCGTCCATGTATGCCATTTTCAATATCAGCTATATATTTATCCCATGATACCTGTTGGGCTTTTCTATAAACCCGCCCCTCTTCTCTTTGAAGTAAAACCTAGTGTTTCGAATGCTGTTGCTTCCATTATAGTAAATCTCAGGTAAATTTCTTTTTCTCATTAACAGCTTCTTCAATTTCTTCATTCCATATTTTAAGCCCTTTCTTCTTCGCTCTCTTTGAAGTAAAACCTAGTGTTTCGAATGCTGTTGCTTCCATTATAGTTTTCAAATTCCTCCACTCTTCTTCCACGTCATTACTAATTTCATATGTTTTGTTATGTTGCTCCAGACGTTGTTGGTATAGCAGTTTGACAGATTCTTCATTTAGTAAATATACTTTCCAAATCTTTTGGATGGGACAAGTTTGGCGATTATTGTTTTTAACCCATCTCTTCAGTAGTTTTAACTTTCTAAGAGTGCAAAGTGATCGCTATCTATATCGTAACTCCTGTAGACTCTTACATCTGTGAAAAGTTTGCTTACTTTATCGTTTGCCATGATGTAATCAATAGCACTAATTTGACCACGTGCTGCCCATGTCATCTTATGGATACGTTTATGCTTATAAAAGGTGTTCATTATTTTCATATTATTAAAACATGCAAAATCTCTTAGCTTACGTCCATTTTTATTCAGGGCATCTTCGTTATTGGGGCCAATTATCTTATCAATAGATACATTCCCAATTCTGGCATTGAGGTCTCCAGATATGACAATATAATCATTTTTATTTGTCTCATCGAGAGTTTTTTGTAGAGAATTGTAAAATTCCTCTGTAGCCAAAGTTTTCCCTTCTTCTGGGGCATACACACAAATGAAGCATATATATCCTCTATCTACTTTAGATAATGCAACTCCTGACGAGCTCTTTCATTGATATCAACACCACTATATATAAGAGCATAATCATCTAAATCCATTGAGCCTTTAGCTTTCTTCTTTGTTTCTGTTAACATGGCTATATCCACAAATTTTTCTTTCATTATATTGATTATACGTTGTTCTTTTCCTTTTAACGATCTAACATTCCAAGTCATTATCTGTAAATGTTCCGCTAAACCGTTATCATATCCTTTTCGTTGCCTTGTCGTATATGGGGCGTCCGGTTGTACTTGTTGCGATCTGTGAGAAATTTTAATTTTTGCCTGATAGGGTTTCTAGCCCATATGCAGGTTAGTTTGGTGATGGGTATGCCATCTCACTGCCTCCAAACTTGCAGGGCAATTCTTCGGGTTGCTCACCCTAGGTGCATCGCCTTCACTACGGCTTTGAATTGCATCTACACAGGACATCTTCGCCATCTTTTCACGCTAACGATATTTTTGCATGATTATTCTAGAGATTTCTTCTTGAAGTCCTCTTCTTGGCGTTTAGGTCCTCTTCTGAGTACTTCTTCGTCTCATCTTCGCCTTTTATTATAACAAAAATCCATTGCAATAAAATAAACAAGATAACGGACGTAAATATATTCATTAAAATTAATTTCCAGACATTGACCGAGTAAATCCAATATGACTTCACCAGAGTTTTTACACCATGGCAAGACTTTTTATCAAGATGCTTAAAGTTTATGATGTGGTTTCAACAAACTGGACAATAGCTTTTTGAAAAAGACTTCAAATAGGATCAAAAAAGAAATAAATTGTTGAACAATATTACTGAGTCTGTTTCATTAAGGTAAAAAAATATTGAACGAAATCTATCAGGGAAAGATGTGTGTTTTGAGAAGACTTATCACTGATCAGAGCAAAAAGCAACGGATTGACACTTGCGCTCTTAAAGGTTGTATCTGGAAATCACTTGCAGAAAATCCAGTATGAATCTTTATTCTACATGTTTTCGGCAATTCCGCCGAGTCTGAAGTTACAATTGTGATGTGTAATTTGATTACTTCTTGGCTCATTTCGTCCCCGGACGTGTCATCGGCATACTATATTCTTTTCTGACTACCACCTATTAAAAGCTGCGGCGTTTCCTTCGGCGACTGCAACTCAATTCGTTGTTTCAAAGTCAGGATACCCCCCACCCATGAGTTTCGTTGGCACAAGGCAAGTCTCCCTCGTGCTCAGCATGCGCTCTGAAACGGGCAGCGAATTTATTGAAAACTATCAGTCAAAATAATTATCCTACCTTTGATTTATGCTAAACTAAGACATGTGACACTATTGTTAACAAATATTTTAAAAAATACAACGAAAAACAATTTTATACATTTGTGAATTAATAAGACGGACAAGGGATCTGCATGATCTATATAAGAATGATAAATAAGGTGTGGTAGTTCTAAGGCAATAACGGGGGAAGGCAGTCCGGCTATGTGCTAGACCCTGATTTTAGACAAATAAAGTACTTCGAATACATCAGCGCAGAAACGAGGAAAAGTTATTTAACGTAACGCATAACAGAGGTAGCTGGAAGGCAATAACAGGGGAGACAGTCCCGCTATATGCTAGACCCTGTTTTTAGAACAATTAAGATTACAAATAGAAAAAGAATGACAAATTCTGGAGCAAAAAATGTAGCTAAGCATCATTTATGTATTTGCAGTAATGAATGGAGAAGGAAAGTGTAATTTTATATGGTTATATTGAGAGTTTTATTTCTGGCAGAACGCGACGGAACGGCGTTCCAGTACCTCGGAAACAAAATAAGAAAGGAAAAAACAGGTGACAGAGACTTTGATTCGAGAAGCTATCTTCATTTTCTAGCTCTAGCAGCTTTCGTAATCTCAAAATTAAATAATTTTTATTTAATTATCATTATTATTTATTTTTAAATAATAATAATAATAATTATTGATGGATGGAAATGCGATGATGGATTAATGATGGATTAAGGATGGAAATGCGTAATTGTATTATATTGTTTTTTGTTGAATCAATACACCAGGTTTCGTATAGGTTAAATTCGTATTTATTTTTTATACTCAAGGGTCAGTATTTATGGCGTCTAGGCACGAGATCATGCAACATGTAAATATGACTGAAATAATTTTCATTATTAAAGACACCCAGTGCAGAGTAGGGAGAGTACTGAAAAATTTTTCATTTCGTTCTTTATAATGACAGTTTTGAGACAGATACAGAAAAGATTTATTCATTATAGAAATTATTTTTTAAAATCTTTAAAAACCCGTAAAATACAGCTTGTATTGTTGCACCTTGTCCAATGGATTTTAGTTTTACATTTTACCTACACTGACTACTTGACCTAACAATTGACAGTTCCACTGATCTGTTTCTGAAGAACCAGGTGAGTTACAATCTACTCACTTGCTCTCATTCTTCTTTCTCATTTATTTAAAGAAACCTAGTGTTACTTGGCAACTTAAACCAATAAAAGGCAATAAAAAACTTACAATAATTTACCGATCGCTTACTTTCACAACTGTCTTTTTATTTACAGAGATTATACCATATATCATTTTCAAAACTTTCTAAGCATATTAAAAACGTACTTTCACCATTTCATCAGCTCTCATATGTTTTATTTCATAGCCTCATATCATATTAATTACTCATTTTAACTCATGGTAATATTGTTAATTTTTCATGACAATGATAAGATGGTTTATATAAATACATCGATACTCAAAAGCACAATTCAAATCCTGATTTTCTATCATGCTATATCCGACTTCAGTAACTATATGATCAACTCTGTCGCACTCATAATCACACTAAATGCCGATGAGTGTTCGTAGGGAACAGCTTCCATTAAGGAGAAAACTTTGAGTTTTCGTAGCTTATACAATGTTACAATAAAGATGCCACAAAATTATTACATACAGCTGCAAAGCTATTTAGAAACTAAAAATTAAGTATGGTGTTAGATACTGCCTGGTAGATTTGAGAATTTCTGTTCAATCGCTTACTACCTACTAGGTCGTTCACCCAACCTTCGCTTCCGTATGTTTGCACTTCTGCAACCTCATAGACAGCCCGTTGCCTTCGAAACGCTGAGCCAGCTTGTACGTCTGAACTTCCATTGAACTATCAACATTTTTCACGACAATTAAATAACTCACATGACATTTTGAGTTGAAAACCCACATTAAATTGAGTTAGAGATGTAAACATACGAGTTCCACACACGAACATATTTTCATTACGTTTATACATTTCTTCCAAACGAGTGTTTTTCATATAATGCACACTTTAATTGCACATTTCGCAGTTTATCAAATTATTAAAAATAGAACGCAGGAGGGCAGAGAGAAGGTCGCAACATATTTCAACGCAATGTTTGTTCTACTGTGAAATGCCATGCTGAATCATCACGTCACCTAGAGGTCAATGATTTTGCAGCAGTGAGTAGCAGAAACGTTGGTCATTGATTCAGCGTTATTCCGTTATTCACAACTACAAATGCAGAATTAAACAACCAGAATCAAGAATTGGGGTCAGTACATTGAACGAGCATGAGATAAGGATATATTTATTTAAAATAGTATTATATTTGTTTCACATTTGTACTTAGTGATAAAATCAAACAACACTAGATGCTGATACACATTTTAATTCCGTAATGAAATGACTTTTCCACAACGTTTAATTATTCAAAAGACATTTGAGAAAAGCTATCATTATTAAAATAAAGAGTATTATAAAAGCGAACTTTGAAACTACTTTCAAGCTCACTATTACAATGAACTGATGCAACAGAACAAAACTGAAATTAATGCTCAATTATGGGAACTTGTGCCATGATTCTACAAAGTTATCTATAAATAAAGATATCTATAAAGTTAGTTTTAGCACGGATCTTAACAAATTTGAATATCTGTTAACAAGTAAAGACTTTAGTCAAATATCTCTTGAATTGGCTTACAAACGATTACCCATGTACACAACATATCTTATATTAAAGAGCTTATTTTGAAATACATTGATAAAGAAATGCAAAATAAATGAAACATGACTGGACAGGTTAAAAAACTAGCTTATTACACAAAACTATAAATACATTTAACTCACTAATCACTAGTACGAAAATGCGCCGCAGGGAACAGTAGTCCTTTCGAGAATATGATCTGGACACTTCAAGTTAAGCCACCTGTACGTAATACAAAAATCATCTTCCCCCATGTGTGAACTGTGCAAAGTCGAACCAAATATAGACCACATTTTTAAAGTTTGTCCAAGATTGAATCATGTAAGACACTTACTTGGGTTTATTCATGAAGCAATACTTTATCTTACTAAAATCAAAATTGCATGTTTAACTTCTGTAAAGCACAAATATTTTTTTGGACATTTGGCACCATTGTCACTTGTAAGAATAACCTCCACTTTGTATTATTTTGTATTGATTTAATATGTATTCAGTTGTATTATTCTGCTGATTTAATATTGCACCCAAATTTATAATACGTAGTATTCTAATTTACCTATAACTGTAATATTTTCTAATATCCACGATGTTGATGTGACTGTATAAATTAATTTAAAAAATTAAAATGTTCTGAAGATTTTATGTAATGTACTTCCAAAATTAAAATATTCGTTTCAAATTCGCAGCGTCTCGGTTTCAGCCAGATATATCGGGTAATATCCATTTTGGAGAAAATCGTATATACTCTTTCGACTCCTAGCGCAGACTGACAGGCTGGCAAAGGAACTGACGGACAGGAGTAATGACGATCGGACAGACACATGGACGTTTTGAAGAAAAATCGGTATTAGGTACCCCCAAAACCAATATTTCTGTCAAAATCTATAAATCGATTTTTTGCATCAGGACATAAATTTCTTTGTTATGTTACGTAGTCCTAGACATCTATAAACGTCTATTTTTTTCAAAAAACATTGTCAATCAATGCCAAAGTAATTAGGAATACACAACGGTCGGTTTCATTTACGGCTAATTAAAAATTCCACACATTCTCCTATACATTTACATTCTTCTCTGAAAAGGAAATCATGCGCCGGAAAAATGACCTATCACGACAATTACTGCAAATATGCACAAAATAATCAAAATTTCACACATTTTATAGATGTTGGTTATGTAAAAGCATGTGGGGAAATTAATGACATTTCAATTAAATCAATGCGTAATTTGTTTCTACTGGAATTTAAAACTTGCAAATTGGGAATTGTAACTTCCAAATTGAAAAATCAATAACATCAGAATTACCCAAGAATAGGAATTTTGAGAATATAATAATGTACGTCAGCAATAACAACGAAAAAATATACAAATGTACAAGAGTGCACGAATATAGACATTGTGATAATACGCTTTTAAAAATATACTTGAAATAATGTGGTTATGGAGCTGGTAAGTAATCATTTTAGCGAGAAAGATGCGAGTTATGCTGAAGAAATAATTATTCCGTATTCTACATTTTAGATTATGAACCTATGTTAATTACTCTTATAATATTATATTTATTATATTTAATTATTCTATTTTAAATCATTTTGTTATTTAAGATCGCATCAACATCTAGGTCATTAGCGACCACTATTGGAGTTAACGTTACGGTAACTCTAAAGATAAAACAATATGGTGATGATAAGGGATGAAAGGTCGAACACAAATACAACATACCCGAGGTGGGACACGAACTAGAGAGCCCGCGATCTGTCCGACACTACTGCCTTAGCGATCTCGGCCACCGGATTGGCAATTAATTTTGCTGAACATAAATACTCCCAATTTCTTCCTAGTCAGCCATGTTGGAGAGATTTTTATAAATTCTAGTGATTTCTATTTTTTTTGTACGAACTCAACTTCACGTCATTTTTCTTCTATAGAAACATATTTTGTGAAAAAATAAGTGTGACAGTAAACTTAATCTAAGCAAATTATCGAGAAAATTGCAAAACACAGCGATTGCCAATCTCATAAAATCCACCTATGTCAGTGAGATATAACTTGTACACTATAGATCGTCAGACAGAAATACCGTACATATTGTGACTTACCAGATTGTCACCAATATAAAATTCAACGAATTTTATATTGGTGACAATTTGCGTGATTAGCAAAAAGACGCTGGTTGTCATGGTACCGGAGTGCAAGATATAAACAATGTCCATCAGTTCAAAAGCGACGAAAGTAGATCACATATTTTGTTTTAAACAAGAGAGTAAAATATGAAAAAAGTTGACATGTTGAATTAGGATACAAAAAGATTCATTCGAGCTCTCGACACGATAGCGATCGCATCAGGGTGCTAGATATACAGCAGTTTACTTGAACGTAGAAAATTTACGCGAGTTCGGACGTAGTGATTTGTCGTCGTTAGTATTCAAAAGATAGAACTCAGAAATTGTTATACGAAGTGAACAGTGAATGCCAAAAGTGGAACTTATAAATTTTACTAAGCGGAGAATGATAATCGAACTTAGTCTCCGGTAGGAACCCAATAATAACTTGGTGAATGTATATGCAAATATTTTAACAGCACTTACGATTTTGCTTAGGTAATTAACAATAAGGAGTATGAGAACTAGTAGCAATTCAAGCAGGTGAATAGGGATGGAAAGCCAATGGATAAAAAGTGTACATAGTGGTTTGTGAGAAGAAACGACAAGATACGGATTTGGTCGGTAGCAAGAAAGAAGATTGGACGAGGCCCATTGCTGAAGTCTACGGGGAGACATCCTTTACCAGGACAGCGCCCAAGATTCTCATGGATAACCGGTTATATAGCGCTACAGTAAAGGTCATGATCAAAAAGAATGATATATTTTGTTACTAAAATTTATAAATAAATTCGATATTAGTAACTGGTGAAATCTGATTATCATTTGCCGTCACGTGCAATCCAGTAGGATATTTAAATTTTACATTTTAGATTCTACTCTTCTCCGTATGCGGGGCGAATTAAGTAATCTTATGTATTCACGATTATTTCGGTAAAGAACCCGCCGACTGAGTTAGCAACGGAGTTATAATTAAATATAATTTGGGAGCTCATTCTCGTAACCATTTCCTGGCGCCCATATATTTATTAGAAATTCGGAAACAGGTTACAGGAAATTGAGGGCAGCAAGACGGGTACATGAAATGAGTATATTTCAATATGTTTCTTATGATTCACATTTGTGGTACTTGAATAATTTGTAAGAATGATAAACAAATTACTTTATTTCGTCATACGTAATAATACTAGTGGTAAAAGAGAAATTTTATTTTGCGAGTAGGGAAGATTTCGACACGAGGACGATAACGCAATATTAGGGGTAAAATAAAGTCGCTTTTACCAGGTGTGTCATCCACTATTTTTAGACAGCCTTACCAACATTCTTTTAATTTTAATTCAAATATACAAATAATTTAATTCAGTTCTATGAGACATTAATATTAGTAGTAGCAGACGCGGTAAGACAAAAAAATGTTGTGGCATGCACAACTAAAATATTCACTATTTGAATATTTGAGTTTCGTCTCATTTTCAGCACGCTGATACTAACCGCTTTTACTGGCATCTGTCTAACAACTGCATTGCACGTTTTTGGAATTCTCAGTGCTTTTCTACAAGACGTCAACCTTTATTACCAGAAAATAAAATCCACTGAACTTATTAAAGCACTTAAAATAGCAACGATTGCCTTTGAAATTGTTACGCAGCATTTAACTTATGCCATGTTGAAATGCATTTTAAAGCATAATAACTCATTTTCTAGAAATTACGAACGGTAATGATGTCAATCCCCCATACGACTACCAACATCACGTAAAAATTAGAGACTTCCGGAATATATTGTCTGAAAGACGTACGAGTTCATCGCTGCAGTGTTGGCACCGTGATGCTACCAAACGTCGAAGCCCCTTCGCTGCAGCCGCCGCCGCCGCCGCCGCCACTCCCATTGCTAATGGCCTTACGCGACAAGGGACGGCGGGCGCTGCGCTCGCACACGTCATTGGGCACTTTCGCGGCGCGCGGAGAACGACGATTGTCAGTCACGCAATGGAGTGCACGCGACGCTACTCAACAACATGAACGAACATCGAACGTTTTCGAATGATATGTCCACTAGACTAGTTATCAGATGGGGTGTCACGAATAGAAATCTTGTTTTAATTTGTGTTATGGATAATTTTACTCTCCTATCTATTCATTTATTTCTGATGTTTTACGGATATTTCTGTTGCAGATGGTGCTGAGAACGCGTGTCCGTAATTGAATTATACTTTTGTTTTCTCACCCATGATTTATTTGTTTTTGTCGGTTCGGGTATTTATTTAGTATATTTGGCTGGCCTGGAGCCAAACTGGCCCAAGTATAACGTGTGACTAAACTCAGCTATGCATAGTAATAATATAATCGTAGCTGAACTGGTGCGAAAATTTGGCAGACTAACTCTTTTGCTGTTTTGACTTCCAGCCACGGGTTACTTCATCTAGGGCTCAATTCATCGATTCACTAGTGATCTCGCGAATTGTTCCACCCTCGTAAAGTAGTAGCTCGAGTTGCTGTATTAAATACAGCACGTGGGTTTCTGGGATCAGTTCGCTAAACATTCAGCTGGCAGGTGGTTTAACAGTTAATATGTCCTCATGTATCTCTCAAGAAATACATGTCTTTAATTTTCGAAAATCCTAATATTTTAAACAAACTGATCATCTTGAAAAGTATTTTAGTATATTGCGTAAAAATTTCATAAAAAGTACCCTCGAAAATGAAAAAAAAAAATTATCAAATTCGAGAAGCCGGGGCAACACCTAGGAAATACTCATTTTGGCGAAAAAACTAACGGTTTAGGTGCTACTGTTGTTACACTTAAATACAGTTTTACAATTCGAAAACCTACTGAAAAGACGAAAACGGCCCTATTCGGGAGCCTTTACCGAGCGCTTCTTCATATATGCGAAGACGTCATGTGACTACCCTGTGGCAGTTCCAGAGGGCACTCCCGCTGTATGGCGAGTTCCGGCGCCGACCTACGTCAGTTTGCGCGGTTTTCCCCGACGAGGTATCTCCCACCAGCAAAACACCGCCCCATTCGGGACAAGATTCTAAGCTCCCGACAAAACTAAGCTCTACTGATCGCGCGACATGTATGGTAGCGTAGTGCAAGTGCCTGTAGGTAAGGAAGAAGAGAAGGTAGGACAAGAAGGACTGGGATGGTGGTGGTGCGCGGTTCGTGGCCCGTTTGTTAGGGTACTGCCTCGGCATTCGCCAGGTGTTGATCGGAGAAACTACGGAAAACTACCAATGAGAGTCGACGCCCGCTACAATTCTCCTCCAGTCAGCGGCTGAGTTCGAACACTAACTTCTGTAACTAATATTTAAAATGCTTCCCCCATCGGGACTCGAACCCTCGATCCTCTCGATCAGAAACACTGACGCCATGAGCCTACTCAGCCGGTCATAATCATGAAATCCAAATAGTATTCCCATGAATATGTTCGCAGATTTTTTATTTTAAGATAACTATTAAAATATCGATGATGTTTACGGGGTGTACGAAAATTTGGAAAATTCCTCGTCCACCCCCAATTACTTTTCAGATTCGTGACAACCATGCCCAAGTCGGCACAACGGCCGACCCACAAGCCCTTTCCAGCCCAGCTATCCCACGCGGCGTTTCGCTACCCGCGATCATAGTCTCCAAATATTCTTCCCCGTTCCCCTCGCACCACATGTGCGTATAACCAGCACCCTGGTTCAGCACCGTTGTCATCTGACACGGGACCCGCCCGAAGCAGAAGGAAAACTTTTGCTGCACTCTTCTGAGCGCAGCACAGTAGCGCTTTCAGCCGTTTCGAAATTGCATTTTTTTTTCATAATAAATCAGTAATATGTAGAGCTGAAAATATTTGATTTAGCATGCACGTTTGTGGATCACGAACTTCAATTTACCATTTCTTGGTCACTCTATTTATCCGATTGTTCACACGAAATGTAAAGAAGAATCGTTTTCTTTATATATAAAGAATGAGCGTATCAATGCGAGAACTCTTATTAACTCTCGTTAATGTTAACCCCACACTCTTTCCTAATTTTGCATTTTGTTATTAAGCTCATAATGTATATATTTTTTCAAAACCCTCTTATCCTCTGTCACTTCTTCCGTAGTCCCCTTGCGATTGTACTAACTGAATGTATTTTAACATAACACTAAAATACGCCCTTGTCAAAACAAACTACAATCGACTGCGGTTATAGTTGATTTCTGGGGACTAATATTTTTGGTTCACTATACCCGAGTTTCACTATCACATGATGACACAATGAAATAGATTTTATTTATAACGATTTGATTAATATAGAGGTACTATAGGAAAATTCAGTTACACTTCGAACTGAAAATTTCAATATCTTCATTTGTCCTTAAAAAATCAATTATTTTCAATTGGTTGCTATATAGTGGTATTTCATTAGTCAACAAGCAATTACTTCAAACAAAGTAGCGGTGACTAATTTTCCTAACAGTAATTTCGACCAATTCTATTATGCGGTCACTTTCTTCTCCTAAAACCTGATAAACAAACTATTTTCGATAACCTACGTTAGTTTCTTCAAGTTTCAAAATGACTAAAATAATAAATTTGCAAAACTGGCAAAACTCCTTACCGCATGAAATATACCTCAATTAATCTTACTATTTAACAATTTCCAGATGAAAGCGGCTAAAATGAATGTTTACACCTCTTTTACCATGAAATGTATTAACAATCCGTTTCAATTTAATAAATCTCCCTTCATCACATTCAACAGCCTCAACTTTCAACAAATTCCTCTCCCTCAGTCAACGATCTGTCACTAACGCGTCCGCTCACTGAACACCATAGTAGTACTTTGTAGAAACGCATCCAGAAAAGTAGTGTGAGCAGCCTCCGCTTGAGGGCAGAATGGGAGCGACCCATTTGGCGGAGGGTACTGGGGCCTCGCCGCAATGGGCGCTCCGACACTGATTTACGGTTGCGGCCGATGCGCGAGTTACTAATTGAACGCGGGGCAAAGCGGCCTTCAGTGGAAGTAGCGACCGCCGCCGCGGCCGCACGCGGGTAGATAGCGCGCTGGCGGTTATCGCCGCTGACTTTCTGGGGCGATGCATAAAACAGGAGGCCCCGGTAACTAATCGGGGCTAAAATGATGATGCTTGTACCTTATTCAATATGCATAGATCGAGAGTGTTAACGCATGTCATTGATACATTTAAAAGGTGATAGACTATTTAAGGGGAGACATTAAGCAAGAAGCTGAATTTTAAACATATTGAACATATATTTAATATTAAAATTTTCTGAATAAATGATATATTTTGAATAAAATGATATTGTGAAATGCAAGTTTCTAATTTTTCATTTTCTTCTTTCATCTCCGTATGTCCAAATGGCAGTCACTTTGGTAAACAAGTCTCTCCTCTACGTTGTACTTTGAACGAATTCATTCAGAAGGCTGCGCTTTTCACTAAATGATGGAGATAAGTTCATCCTTCAATGTTGTTTGCACATCTAAATTTTATCTTCTGAAGCTATTTTTACGCGTGAAACGTATTTTGTTTACCTGTTATCATGACGAGGTGACAGATCTCGTAGAACGCCTTTGACTCCACTTTCTAAAAAATGGCATTTTTGATCACATTTGTCCCATTATCTCTGAAATTGCTGAAGTCATAATTTTATTTTCGGGGATCAATTAAGAAATAGCAAATATGTTAGCAAAATGAGTACAGAAAGTTTCGAATGTCAGATTTCTGACTAAGTACAGAAAAAATAATAAAAAATTTGGATTTTTCTTAAATATGCTATAATTACAAAAACTATTCAATACATCACAAAATCTGGTCATATTAAAACATTTTCAGGAATCTGCTCCAAAAATTTTACTGCACAAGGTTGAATAGTTTCTGAGATAATTGGTCAGATGTGCACACAAATTGTCACGGGAAAAACAGCTTTATGTCTCCCCTTAATTCTCACTTGGAGTATATGAAAGATGTTATCAAATCTCCTTGTAATTAACCCAACGTTTTGGATTTCTAACCAGAATGAAGTGAATGGGTGAGAAATTGACTTCGAGCACGTCAACTACTAAGATAAAAATTCGTCGTTTTCCGGTGCACGATTTCATAACTTTTTCTTATAAAGTACCTACCTAAGGGCGAGAAAGTAACGACTTAATAATTGGAGTGAATGTCATATCTTGGGAGGCGGAGGTGTTCTTCCCTTGCTGGAACACGAGATCCGGCGATGGCCTACGGAAAGGAAGAACGCGCGCCTTCGGTTGTCCATTTACTTGTATGAGAGAGAACAAAGACATTCCTGTCTAACCTGGACGAAAAATTACATTACCAAATGCTGTTATTTCTCCGCAATTAAATATTATATTATTTAATGTAACATCTTGAAAGTATGATTAATATATTTAAAATAAAATTCAACATTAAAATAGTACCAAGAATAAAACGGTCTGATACAATATCCCGATGTGACACGTTATAATGCTTTACCAAAACACATTATTTATTAGTGTTTTTTAGTAACAAGTTCACTTTTAAAATTTGATGTTACTCACAACTGTGCTTCGCTAATCGTTATTGTTTCTTTCGTAAAAGGGTTTTGGAGCTTTCTACTCAACCAAATTTCGTGATTTCTACTCTAAATTAAAGTTCGTGGCTATGAAATGTTATCGCTTGCTATTATTAGGATGCTTTATAATATAAACACTACATTTAATTATATGTTAGAACTAATAGAATGACGCTTCTCTTCAGTCATTTCTTGATTATTTCATCTGTTCATTGTTGTGTTCTTGATGGAAGCGTGTGCGAGAATGTTCGGAAGCGAAATGCGAAATTTTTGTAAACTCGAAGATTGAACGTTTTTAAGTGCAAAGGTTAGGAGTAACAGCAATGTCCAGCAAAAGTTTGAAACATATGCTCCTTCAAGAAATCCTGTGATTATAGTTACATTATGTGACGCATTATGATTTTAAATTAAGGTGGATGGCAGATTTTCTGCTACAAAACACTACAACATACATATCCACATCTAGATAAATATATGAAATATTTCAATTACATTTTCACAAATATTTTTAACACACTGTTGACAGAGTATATTAATTGTATTGATCAAGAATATGTAAACCTCTGTCATTTAATTAGCTTTGGAGAATTAAGTACAAAACGACATGAAAACATGTTTTTGGTTTTTCGATTTCCTGCATTGCAGTATTCCGTTTTTCTATTGTAGCTTTTCTACAACGCCTTATTTAGTGCGATATAATCGCGAGGGTGTAGTAAGTTACCTAAAAAGGTTTCAATTTTAATCAATCAATATCCTTCTTTGTCCATTGAAAACGTAGTCGAACTCTTACGTCACGTCTTCTTTAGTACCGTAAAAGTTATGGTAATCGACTTGCATATTACTGTAAAGTAAAGAGTACTGTTAAGTAGTACAGTTTTCATGTATTAATTGCACATTACAACCTTCTTCTTCTTCCAACAGACATTTAACAGAATGTTGGAGTGTGGAGACTAATACTTGACTTTCCTGGGCAGCTAGGAAATAATTCGTGAATATGGATGATAAGATAACAGATGTTTTGCTTTGGTCTTCCACTCCACACATACAAGATGAAGACATCGGTATCTTACACTCGTGTTGCAAAGTCACAACCCTCTCGCAGAGCGCGCCATCAGGGCCGCTTTATCACCGTTTGGACAGCTGTATCACCGGAACGTACAAAAAAGCATAACGATGCCATCCTTTTGTTTCTGAACTAACAGATATCAATATTGAATCCTCCATTCACAAGACTACATCACACAAAGCACATACGCTCTTCGCAACAAAACAAACTTTGCACCGATTTCCAAGTAATCACTTACCTCTTTTCATGACGCTTTCCCGCACACACCTCCGTAGCACCTGCGAATCACGAGGCCATTGTACGCTTGGCAGCTAACCGCCGTCGAAGCCCGAGTGATACGTCACTATTACCTCTCGCGCGCAGAAGTTCTACAACTTTTAAGGCGCAATCCGCGAGTGGAGCTCCCGCGCGCCCACTGAGCGCCCGCTCCCCGACCACCCGGGGGGGGGACGGAGTTCTTGGCGCGAGGGAGAGCGCCTCCTAACGCGATTACTCCGCTCAGGGGTGTCCAACGCTAGAGCGCTACTGGATCGCTTGGCCAACACAACACGGTGTGCAAGTATTTCAATGACGCGGATTCCGCATCAGAATTGAAAACTGTTGCTAAAACAGCGGATTCTTTCTCGGATTATTTGTAACGGTTTTGTAATATTCTAATCGCAAATCCAAAATCGCAAAAATGCTTCTATTCTCAATATCAAATCGCAAAACTCTTTCTATTTCCAATATTAAAAACTTGAAATCCAATAGTGAACGTGATTCTAAGACTTTTCCTCCCTATCCTATACTATAAAGTAAACATCTCTATCAATATAGTAGCTGTACAAAGGCACCGAAAAATTAAACTTTTACGATCTTAAATATTTACCTTTACTTTTACTCATAAAATTCAAATAAAATAGGACCTGGCACATTTTTATAAGCGTAGTTGGTTATATTCGAGAGGGGGAAAATAAAGAAAAAATTGGAACTATGTTTGAGAAAATATTGAAAATGTTGTTGAAGCTTCAGGTAAAATATTTCCCCAAATTTAAATAAGTGTTTCAAATTCAAGAGATCGTGATACAAGCCAAATCGATTAAGCGTGCAGTGGTGAAAATTCTGAGAACGATTTAGGCGCACGCGCCGTTCACAGACAAGACGGACAGAAAGATGTTTTGCCACAAATCATTATTTCGGAATGAAGGCTCCACAAAACTTGCATTCTGTCAACAAAATCGTTTAGGGGTTGGGGTACACAAGTAATGGGTCATGTGTAGGCGTAAAGATATCCACTTTATCAGAATAAAAATTGTTCTTCTGTTAAAATGTAGTCAGTTTTCGTTGCAACATTACATATCTTTCTCTTAACTGCTTAGTAGTATGAGAGAACAAAAACACGCAAAGAAAAAAGACGAAAAATATTATATGGGTTGTCTTTGTAAATTTACAGATGACAAATTCTGAAAGGCAATGTGTCTGCAGGGATTCTGTATAATATATGTGGGTCTCAGGAGGTGGAAGGGAACTGCTCTTAATCGGTTTTTTCGTGCAGTTCCCTTCCTCCATAAACTAAACGCTGAGATGATTCCTTATTTATCTTCTCCATAACAAGTACATTCTGCGTTTGTGGAGTTCAAAAGATTCAAAAATTTTAAAAAGTTGATTTATATTTGAATTTAATAAAATATAGACAATGTAAACAAACACATTTTAGTTAAATCTCAATACCTTTACAACGACTTTCCTTTATTTTAATTTTTTAACCTGAAATAGATCATAACTCATATTTTGATTGGCACTAGAGATCTATTACGTTAATACAAAATCTATGTCTAGATTACAGAAGTAAGGGATTTCTTTTTCGCAAAATACAATCAGTTATCCCTTTCTCTCGTAATAGTAATGTGTTCTTAGTCACAGACTATTTGTTTCATTTTAACGTCATCGATAGTGTTCCCGACACATGTACGCTTTCTCTGCGTGACTGGTGAGAGAGTCAGAGGATTAACTACCATGTGTCATTCCACAGTTGCACAGTACAATCTGTACAACTCTGTTCTCGGTCGCCAACATCACGTTACCGGTATTACTCTAAGAAAAGAAGCTACCCATAATGTCCATTTGAACCAATGCGTTCAGATTTGAAAACAATATTGATAAAATCAAGGATTGGATTCAAAACTACGATCCTTTATTTGGAAAATTTTACTTAATTCGCCAGATCAACTAACATTGATCTGAATAGTCGTTATAATCATCATTCTTTGTGCATCATGGGAGAGAAAGTTTCTTTGCTCCCTTCCTTTACTAGAAAGATGTGAGGTCAGCGCAAAATAATTAACCCATATTGTTCCTATTTTTGAACACACAACTACGTGGTCTGATTAAAGTGCCTCTTTCAATTGTACGCACTACAATGAGTACAAATTAGTGCTCACAACACAGACTCATTACATTCAAAATCTTCTTTAAAAGAATTCAACCCAGATTCATCAAGGAGTTTAACTTTACTCCTCTGAACTTGGACTCACAGATCGTTGTTTTATTATAGTAACCAATACGTCTGAGTGGGCAGCATGCTTTGGAATGCAAGTATTGTAGAACACTTTGTATATATTTTGCATATATTATCAATTAGTCAATTTGTAAATAATGACAAATTTTACTGATTTCAAAATAAATCATGTGCAGTTTCTTTACCAATTAGAATGCAGTGGTATAACTTATTTCATGCTTACAAACGTTTCAATTCTTGACATTTTAATCACTTGTCGCATAAATGCATGCAAACTGATGTGAGTAATAGCGTAGCATGCAATTAGTATATAATGTTAAGTTTTATTGCATAAGTATATACTTTGAAAAGACAAGCACAAATGCAATAATGAACATTATGAACAAGTTGTTCACGTAATTCTTTTGTACAACACCATTAAAAATGTAGAAAGTATCAAAGTTAATTTTTGGAAACAACTTTATTGTGACGTCACAGGCATTTGACAAAAATATACATTACATATATTAACAAAGAACGTCAATATTAGATATTTATAGTCATAAATGTGTGTGATGACGCAATTATTTGTATTATAAACGGCTACTATGTTGTGCTCTGTGGCATAAAATGATACTTTCAGCACCCATGCGAGGAAACTAGTATTTATCTTCAATTTTAATTGACTGGAATGTGTTACTAAAATATACGAGTACGGGAACGAGTCACGGCCATATAAAACAGTTGAGAACTGAAAAGTAAGCAAACCTCGGGGCAAATGCACTCCCGCATATTGTGACTGACCCCGAGATTATTTACTATCAAGTTTTTATGAATGCCTGCTAAAATAGTATTCGTGTATCAAGTAGAGATGGGCTTAACAACTTTTCCTCAATAACTGTTATCACAAATGCAGCTGACTTGTAATATCTGTTATTAATAACAGTTGAAAAATAACAGGTCCATGACAAACAACCTAACATGGTCGACTGCTAAAAGATAAAGCAGTTGTAGCGACTGCTAAAAGTTAAACCACGCAAAACGAATAATGTTGGTAGCACCGTAAAGCCTGTGCAGCTACCTTACGGCGCTTCCTTGCACTAATTTCCCTAACATGTTTGGACACAGCGATATGAACGAGACTGGATGAACTGCCAAGAATGAATAGTAATTCATGTAATGTGTAGCGAATGTGTATAGAATATTATTAAAATGAAAGTGATTCAGGTTCAGATTGCAAATATTCTTTCAAATATGCAGCTTGTGCATAGTGAAGTGACAAGTGCCAAAAGTAATGAGGAGAAACAGTGCTTTTGCTTACCTATAGCTATATACTGTTAATGAATGTCGAATATAAAGTATTATAATGTGAGGTATTTGACCGTAACTCATTTTATTATATCGGACCTAGGGAAATATTAGTTGATCTCAGATAAGCAGCAATGGGACAGAAATAAGTTAACATATTGGACGGACTTAATTTAAAGGACAAACATCATGTTGTAATGTATACAATAGAATATAAAAATATTGTGGCACATGGTGCGTAATAATGACGAATTATGTATTAATGAATCTATAGTTTGAACACTGGCAAATCATGATTGATTTGCTGCAGTGAAATTGTTATCTTACAAAATGGTTGCCACAAAAGCTTGTAGTAGCTCGGATTAGGCCCAGTAGGTTGCAGTTCTATGTATTTCAACCGATAACACCCAATAACAGGATAAATGAAATAACTGTTATTTCGCGTAACAGTTACGAAACGTTAACGGTTAAGAAATAACAGTTTAGCTGTTAAGGAAACATCCCTTGTATCAAGGCCGTCAAGTGGTACTTTTTCAAGCACACTGGATAGGGAACCGAAGCGGAGCGGAGTTGAAGTTCCCCACATATGCACCGAGTTTGAAGAAATCACTTCACGGCAGAGGTGCATGCAATATTTTTTCGCATTCTCATCTCCTCCTTCAAACTAATTAATTTGATTTTCAATTCGAAGTAATTCTCATTTCTAATTATGAATTAAAAGTTGCTACCACCTGTTTAAGTTCTTATGTTTTCTTCTTATCATTGCCGTAGCAGGAGCGTGTCTTAGCGAAGAGAGCAGTTTAATAAATCTCAAAAGACATGGTTAGAAGAGCTCATCAGTTACCTAAAATACTCGCATGTGGAAGAATCTCTATCAAAATTCCCCGTTTTTTCGCAAAATGAAACAAGAAGGTGAAATCTTAACATCAGCTGGAAGCCCAGTTGCTATAGGTGTAAAGAAAACTTTTTCAGTTCCAGGAGCTTTTAAATTGTGTTTTCAAGGTTAATTTTCAAAAGTAAATTCAGTAGTTGTTGGTTATTTAATTGATTTTGAATAGAATCAATACAAAACGGTTCAGAAAAGTATTCTTGGTTTCATTTAATGATTCTGTATTATGTTGGTATTACATGCTTTATTTCAGGCTATGATCTAAAACAATTTTATAGCCTAGACTGCAAAAGTGAAGTTTAAGGAACTATAAGAGATCCGAGAAATTCAACTTTAGAGATGAGTATAATACGCAAAAATAACTTGCGTAACTCATACAACAGCGTCCTTGGCGTACTCATCTTAAAATACCGGCCTGGGTTCCTATTGTCGTCTCTTGCGTCAACATTTTTCATTTGTATGCCAAATATTCACTTTCTGGGCTAGTTATTTAAATAACTATTTATTAACGATTTCCTGCAATGAAAACGTTTGCTTTTAATGTTGGTTTAAAAATAAATCTTTAATTTCTCAATTCGCTCACATGAAAGAACGGTTGCACAGCTGATCCTTAGCTCCTTTCAATCTCCTCGGCTCTCTTACCTGAAAAGAAAAAGATCCATGTAAGAAAACGTAAGATCATTTCGAAAATTTAAGTATGCAAGGATGTGTTGAAGTACAAAAATAGCATAAACAACATAAAAAATCCACTCTGTAAAGTATATTTCAAAACTCATCGCACTATCCTAAGAGAGCTCATATAACTTGGGCTTCACATTGCAATTCCGACATTCCTGGTTCTTTAGAGAGTCCCTGATCTTCCGTCATAAAAGTGAGAATCCCGCAGGAGACAGATGTATGAAATGAGTGTTCTTCGCCGTTCACTTTTTACAACAGGTTATAAATCTTGAAATTATAATGAAAGACCGGGCAACGAAAAGATACCAAAGCAGCATGAGGGCAGTGAACATAAAAGAACAAAAACTATGAATCATGCATGAAGGGACAAAGCATATGCGAATTGCACGATGTTGAATGTTCGACGATATTAATTTCAAATATAATGTATTGTTCATCTGTATTATAATGTCAGGTGAAATAGTGGTACAGGAAAACTTCAGGGACAGATCTAAACAATGAGAGTGTAACAGAGGAAAAACCTAGAAAATTTAGAAAAGAATAATGACAAATATTGCTTATTAAACCAGAATGTGCTATACCGAATTTTATAAAGTGCACTATAGAGCAATTGTAATCTTTTCAGAAACAATAAATAACTTAATGGATGTTATGTATTATAGAAACCAGTAATTATGAATTCATTTGTATACCTAAAATACGCGTATATAAAAATAAATATGGCAAAAGGGTGTTCACAATAGGTCTAGGTATGATACGCATTGCAGAAAATATAGTCAATGTAAGTCAAACTTCAAATCAAATATAACACAATCTAACTTTGACAATAAAATTATGATGTGTATATAAATTATTAGTACGCATTTTTATGAGAAATAATAATAATAAAAATAATAACAACAAAAACAATAGCATAATAATAACTAAAGATAATTTCAATCAATTAATAACCACTTAAAATCTTCATTGAATAAGTTCGTTTCACACAATACACCGAGATTTTCTCCATAGATACTACTGTTGTGGTTTGGTTTCTATACGCTTAAACGTAAGAAGACTACACAAAATTTACACTTTTCAACGTAAAAAAAACAGAATTCCACGTACCAGACTATAAGAGATCTCTATTGGAAAGTGGCTTTAGATACAATATATACGACATTTAGTGTACTCTAGAGACATTGTGAATATGTAGGAGATGGGAAACAATTTACGAACTGCACTGAATTATGAGCATTGACAGTTCTTTTTGCGATAAGCTGCATCGTTGGCCCAGCGTCTTCAAAAATACAATATATTAAACGAAGGAACTCACAAAGAATCTCAAAAAATGATGATATGGTCCGTCACAGAATGTGAAGTCGTTTCTTGAAAGACTCGAAGGGCCATCTAAGAAAATGCGTGGAAACAAATAAAACGCTCGTCAGAAAACAATTCTGTGTGGAAATGATATGTCTATTTAATGTTATAATTTGTATCAGCATTCGAAATCCGGGGTTTACGACGTACAAATAACTTCATATAAAGCCAAAAATGTACATTTATTTTAATTCTAAATAACTGAATTTGACTACTTTTTAAAATGTTAAAGAGAATCCTTGCTGGTTATAAAACCATTTTCTTCAGTAAAATTAATCAATTCAGATCTCTTTTCTACCTCAATCGCGTACAATCAAACATATTTAATATTTTCTTTTAACATTTCTTGCTTTGTAAAACTGTATCGTAATTCCAACATTATGAAAGGTGATGATAACTGGTAGAGTGAATTAACGATAATTTTTAAATTGAATAAATTAAAAACCGTGAGGGGACGAAATAACGTTTTTTGTAGTTGCCTTCTTCCAATGGTAAACTTACGGGTTCATAAGATCATAAAATATGAAAGGAAAACTTGCCACCAGAACAGAGATGTAAGAGTATAATAGGGTTCTTTATAAGGTTACTCGATTTTGTGAATTGCAACTGCGGATGGATCTGTAGACATTTTTGTTATATACTCCTTAATTGCAAAAGTGAACTGAACAACAGGGCCAATGTCTAATTACATAATAAAGTTCACGGTCCTTCAGGCAAGTCTGCATTTTGAAAATACTGTGCTGCAAGAACCCATACGCTTTAAAACCATAAATGACCTAATTTAAATTTTTGTATAATATTATTTAGTCGCCATAGAAAACTACAACATTAGACAAACAGTTGTGAAATATATGAAGATTTGCAAGTAAGAATTTTCCCCTTTTTTGCACGCCCGAGTAGATGAAAATACTGCTCGCAGTCTCCGCTAGCTCGACCACTGTGGTCTTCCACGTGCAAAAACACTTCGATCCCGAAAACAAATCAGACTAAAAGAAGAGCTCCACTCAACGGATTTCTTAGGAGAGGGACGGAATCCCAATGTGACATCGGGCCCTTAGGTTTTGTCTCCTCAGAAGCCTCACTCGTACGTAAACATACGAAAGCACGGAGGATCAAGTAAGCAAAACCTTTTACATGACATTACTGAAATATACAATTTTTAGAATAAATTTTATTAAGGAAAAAATCTGATCATGAATATTGTAATTTTGCAACTTTATTTTTAACAATTTTCAAAAATACAGAGAAATCACAAAACATGAACAAGCATAATTTTTATTCGACTCCATTAAAAAAAACAAAAAATATTTGATCAAATTTTTGAGAAAATAATTGTTAAAAATTGTCTAAATGTTTTCCAAAATTACGCCGAAACTATTCATATTTTCGAAAAATGGCCTTATGTGAAGTGATAACCAAAAAGAGACGCAATTTTTCGGTTTGGCGGGCTCACAAATACTCTGACTACACAAAGTGGTAGAGCAACTAAATGTAGAATTTTTTTGGAGGTTCGCACACCACAATAAGAATTTTTTGTTTCGAGAAATCGACAATTTTTGACGCAACATTACACTTTCTCTGTACTATATATGTAGGTAGTAATGCAGGTAAATAAAAGTATGAAATGAAATGAAATGAAACTAACTGCCGTAACTCTATGAAATTCTTACACGTTATTGCAAAAGGAAAACAGGACGTTTCAAACGCGCACTAAAATGACAAAAGATTGTAACTAAAAGAATTGTTAAGTTGTAGCTGCAAAGGGAAAACGCTGGAAAACGAACATTGAAGTGAGGAAGCGGTGACATCTTGCAATGGAACAGTAAGTAGAATTTGAATACCACGAAGATTGAAACAAAGATATGAAATGTGTAAGAAAGAACGAAAATCGAATAACTAAACTCTAAGAACTTAACGATTCTTCGGAAATCTTTAAATTGAAAATAAATTACCGCCCTGAAACGTGAAACGAAGAAAAAGCCAGGACCTGAAAACAGTCTAAGAAAAAAGAAAGCAAAGTAGTCAGAAGGGTCGCTTAGTCTCGGACGTAGGCCGAGTCCCCCCTGGGAAGGGGGGATGGGGGCGACGAGCCGTTGGGGGAGGGGAGGGCCAAGAGGGTGAGCGCTCCCCGAAATCCTCGGGCCCGGGGCGTCAGGTGGAATCCAGAAACCCAATTAGATGCTCATTCGATTTTTGCCTCCCGCGCCGGCAACCCCCGCACCACCCCTGAGCCGGGTCGCTCGGATTCCTTAGTCACAGCAGCACGTACCCTGGAGACTGCAGACGGCACGGCGTTTGCGGGCTTTGCCAACACGAAATGGCGGGCAGAAGAACACGCACCAAATATAACAGTTTAAGGGGAGATGGTATCATGTATACCACCTATGTTGAATTTGCTACTATTTATGTACCTTTAAGAAAATGGTTAACTAGAAAACTTTGATATTTCTTACATTTAAAGATACTATCTTTGTTAATACTTTGACGATTTTTGAGTCGATGAAATACTAATTAATTTTTTTTTCAATTATATCTTTTATCCTATTTTTTCAGCATTTTTAGACAAACATTCGTTTTTTAAGTTTTTTATTATCAGGAATGTTTATATAAAATTCGATTTTTTCAATTTTTTTTTTTATGATAGTTCTTGAGAAAATATACGTTAATTACGAAATAAGTACATTTTCGCCAAACGCCATTTGAAAAGGTCTGTACTTGCCATAACTCTACTGAAAGATTCCTGCTGCATGATCTTGATTATTTCCTTTAGTGGAAAGACCAATGCTACCAACGTATGCAAGAGCTGTTTCAATAACTCAATTCAACACGCGGTTAAAATTGCGATAAAAAGCCACAATGTATGCAGTGTACAAAAAAGGGGGCGTGGCTCATGCACACTGGGACATTTAAATAAGAATTAAAGGAACTTTCATGCATCCTAGGAGCAAAATGTTAATATATTTGGAAAGAGCAAGGTTTAAACTATTTATTTAGCCAAATTACGAAAATCGACAATTTGACTCACTTTATGGTACCCTCTCCCTTTAATTGATTGTTTATTTTATGTTAACGCACGTGTCAACTCCTAGAGTCATTAGTCCAGAAGTAGTATGTGTAGTCAGGATATGGTATTTCACTCTACAGTGCCGACCTAACCATTGGCTTGCGAGATGTTCCTCCTCCATGCGCTTTCGCCAGCGGGGCACCCAACTGGACTCACGGTGTATGTTTGTTGTGTAGTGCAAGTAAGTGAAAATGTGTGGGGCTAAGTAAGGTGAGAGGATAGGACAAGAAAGAAGAAAAGATCGCGCGTGATCCGTGGCACGTTTCTTACCGTACTGCCCTGCCATTCACCTAGTTTTGATCTCCCAAGTTCATTCTAGCTGTCTAGAATGTGTCGAAAATTTATCTTCGTTGGGGTTCAAATCCTAGGCCCTCCGCTCTCTTAAGTATCAACCGTTGCTCCCAAGAGCTATCTCATCCTGTTTAACCCATTAACTTCCATGCTCCCCAATTAAGGATATTTCATTATTTGCGTTATATTAAGTACTTTAATTTGCGAATTTTATTTCTTTAATAGATGTAAACATATAAACACGTTTTTTCGATCCTGAATGTCAGATGACGATTCAGCCGTGATCGCTACATCATTGTACACTCCTGGCTAGGGTGTAGACATGTGTTGCTTTGGTTCCAATCTTCGTCGAAAACCAGACATAGCTCCTATATATTTGTGGTAAAATCGGAGGGGCCATTCTTGTAAGCAACATTTACTCTATTTGAGCACAAAGTTTAATAAAAAAATTGAATCCATTCTTGAAAAATATTGAAAATGTCTCTAAGGCTTCATGTGAAGACCCTCTCCCTCAAGTTAAAATATCCGTTTCAAACGCCCAGGGCCTCGAGTTCCTTTAAATCGACCTGGAAATATTAATTTTAGAGAAAGCCGGCTGAGCGGTTTAGGCGCTGGCTTTGACGACAGACAGACGTTTTCCATAAATGATTTTTTGGTTTCAAGGATCCCCAAAATAAATTTGACTAAACAAGTTTTTTTTTCATTACCAGAGCCCGGCAATAAAAGTTTTTCTGTTAAAAATGTACGATTTGTAATAGCACAATTGTAACGCAGTACAATTGTAATACTATCTCCTCTTACGAAGTAAGGGCGCGAAAGAAAGAAAAACATAATTTTGAATAAGTGTCAAAAAATCATACGTTTGAAGATCAAATTACGCAATGAAACGTTTCATATAACAGACTGGCAGCGATTCGACGTAACTACAAACAAGTACTTCCAAAGCGGAACACGAAACTACCAGTGCTGAATTTGCAATTCGAATACAAAATCCCAGCTTGCGCTCTAGAAGAGGATGTAAAGCAAGGCTACAAGTACTACGCCGCGATGGATCCTTGAATCACGCATAAAATATGCGCAAGCCGGTCATTATCAGGGAGTTACAACCTCGGTTAACGACAAGAGCTGTGTTAACGAAACTTCGTCAGACGTGAAAAACGAATAAGCGGATTCTAGTGTTCTTGTCCGGCGTGTTGATAATATACGAGCAACGAAGCTCTCGTTAGTTATCTTCTCATCATCGATTATCGACGACTGCCCCCTTGAATAAAATCTAAATTAAATTGATTGAGACCGCTTAAAATAAGTTTTAGTAACGTAATCACTTACTTGTAATTAATAAAAAACTAGTGGTGATTCAGAAACACATAATTTCACATATTCTTTCTTATTTAGAGCAGAATTTTACAAAGTGTTTTATGCATATATTACATAAATTTCAACAAATTACGCAAAAATTACTCGGTTTCTCAAAACCTACATGATGTTCTTTTAAATAACTGATGTTTAACAACATATTTTGTTTAAGGCAAAAATCTCGAGATATAAGTTTGAAATTCTTAAATGTAAAAAAGTTGCATTTTTTAAATACAGAGTTCGCTGGAAATGAGATTAGCAACACTTTTTTAACGACTTTTGATTTATGCGAAAAGACAATTTAAAAATTAAAAAAATTTTTAAAATTTATGCATGACTGTAGATTTGCCCTTAAAGAATAGATTAATTAAGAAAATATTTGGTAGTTTCAGGAAGACGATGAAAATAATTTCAAATTGTGCAAATTTTAAAAATGGTGCAGGTCTCATTTTAATTGAAATTTCTGTTGCTTTTTTATATTGCAAAAACTCAAAAAGGTTTCGGAGTTATCATGCACTGACATGTATTGAATAATGAGTTCCATTTAAGTGAAATTAAAATAATCCGAGAAATTACGTGATTTTTTAGCCCTACCAGTTAAAATGGAAGATGACCTGATTTAAAGGTACAACTTTCTAGAACAGATTTCATTTCATACGAAAAGTCTATCTTTAATATTTTATATGGAAGCCACCGAAAACGTTTTGAAATTTTCAAAAATTAAAATTCAACAAAAATGTCACATGGGCTCTTTTGAAAGCATTTTTTGCTATACCTGAGAGAAAAAAACGAAGAAAAACTTTGAATCCGTTTCCAGAAAATTTTGAAATAGGTGTTAAGCTTTATTAAAGAGTACTCTAAAATAGAAATTTCTATTTTGAATTAATGGCGCAGGACATAAATCAGACCAATTGCGGAATGTCGATTTTGGTGAAAATCTAGCTTATGGTTTACTTGCTAGCATTGTTCAGACTGACAAAAAGACTTTTGCCGTAAACCAATTTCTTTGGTATCAAGGACCCCAAAACGTGAATGACGACTACAAAGCGAGTTAGAAGTAGTAATTCATAAATATTGGATTAAAATTTATACACTCTTTCTCTATCAAGACCCAAAATATGAGATTTTTGTCCGAAAATTGCTGTTTTGTCGCAGCATTATAATACTTTTCTTTAGTACGTAAGTAGTATGCGAGAAAGTAAAATGCTCATTTCACTAAATAAAACAAAGATAATATGAAATGAATATTCAGTAGATCTGTACTTCTCTAATTTTTAATTACTTCAGATTACACATTAGAAAAGCGTCTAAGTTATTAATTCGATTGAATCCCATTTATTCCGCATAAAAGGAAATTCTAATTCGCAAATAACAATACAAATACGATGTAAACGGTTCATTTTGAAACAGCTGACATTCAATCAACCTCGAACATGGTACAGCATCATTTATCATATGAGAACTGTGCGTTGTTTATAACCACAACAGCGCGTAGTCATTGCCATTTTGAGTACATAAACCTGTCAAGCGTTTTGAATAATATCCGTTATCCATTTTGAGTATCGTTAAAACATCTAGATTCATAATTATTAACATTTGTGCAACATTCGTGTAATTTTTTCAGAGTACTCATTTCAAAAATAAGTGCAAACCAAACGCCTATTTACAATTACTTTTTAATTTCATAAACTGTTTAGAAAAAGTAAATCTATTGCAGAAAAAGTAAATCATACATTAGAAGTTGAATATCTCGAATAAAATCATTCTCAATATATTCTCAAAATAATTCCCCTACCGGAACCAGGAGAAAAACTCTCCTGTTTAGAGCTCTCGAACAGTTTTCCGACACGGGTGATTGAAAAGTATATGTATAGTATTGAATGGTGAACGATAAGTGGAGGGAAGAATGATCGCGCGCTGTCCTTGATTTGTTTTTAAGTTATTGTTCCGCCACTGGCGAAGTATTGATCGACTGGAACCATGGAAAACTACCACTCAGAACTCTTGGTATCCTCATGCAGACAGTGGTTGAATTCAATCCAATTCCCCAGGCCAATGTCGAAAATCCCCTATCGTCTTGACTCAAACTAGAAGACCTCCCGCAAAGCAAAGCTGCAGAAGCAAAGGTGTTACCTTCAAACTAATTCTGCCTGTAAGTAGCAATATGATGAGGCAATAGATAACTTCCCACTGTCAAATTATTAGACAGTAAATAACAACTAAAATAAGAAATAACTATTAAATGAAAGGATACAAACAACAGCAAAAGTACACCAACACTCATAATTATTATTCAGTCTTCAACTCGTCAATTTTTAGAAATTAGCCATTCAAAATCTATTAATATTGAATGCAGCTTCCCAAAACTGATTTTTCAGGATCTGTCACGCCTGACGCCGAGTGAAGCGGACGCCTCTTAAATCCACCGCCCGGTGAGTGGCCAACGGAGAGAGCCGCAAGTGTCGTCCTCGCAAACGACATTATCGAACTCCACGCCACAACCTCAAGCTGACACCCTGTGGACGCTTTTCGCAATTCGCTGTCCCTCACGCCCCTCGTGCACATAACGATCTCTACCGCGCCACCCGGCACCACTTCACCCCGCGCCGTCGTGCCCCGACCTAACCTTCTCCCCACTTCCGCTACTTCACACCACGCCAAACCCCAGCCATGGGTCGTGCCAGTCGCTTTCGTCTCCACCCCGGTTCGTTCCCCTTTCGCTTCACCTCTGTCCAATTTGCATAACCTTAGACAAGTCTACAATACAGCGGATTCGGTGATATTTGCGGATTTGGTGCTTTAACGGTTAGAATACCGGGCTCTTGACCCAAGTTTGAGGGTTCAAATCCGATCGAAGGTGTAGAGTTTTAAGGGCGAAAATCATTCGTACGACTTCCTTCGGAGGGTAAGTAAAGCCCGCTGTTCTATGTAGTAGATTTACTGCATGTAAACTATCCTCAAGCCTAATAGAAGCCTCTGAGCTAAATACAAATCACATATTTCGTCGTCTAAGATAATACTTTTCTTTTCCCGCTATATAGTGAAAGGAGCGTACCGAAATTTGCGTGGTCAGACGGAAGAGCGGATCTGATGACCCGAGTCTCCTCACGTAAAATAAGGCATTAACTAACTAACAATATCGGCAGCGTATAAGCGATTCTAAGAGTTCGCTCGCCTCGTGCTGTGGTACGTCATGTGACCTGCTCTGGAGCAATCAGCTTCTGAGGATTTATTCACTCTCATACAGCCAGGTAAAGCGTTGCCACTCATTTGACTCACACGAAGACACAGAGACGATCAGTGTTAATCTCTCTCTCTCTCTCTATTATATATATATATATATATATATATATATATAGCCAGTCAGTGTTAATATTTTGAAGTTTAATTTATCTGTGATGGAGGTGAAGTTATATGCGCTTATACGCTGCCGGCCTGCAGTGCCACCTCGTTCGTCTTCGCCTCTCCTAGTATCTACCTCGTTACATCCCTACCTCCGACGGTACTCAATTCAGCAAACCCAGTAACGACTAGTACCAGAACATCTTTGCCCTTCCTCGCCCTTTTTCCGCTCCTCTCGCCCCCACCTCGTCTCACCTCCGTACTCTAACTCCTCGGCTAATAACGTCCTTCCTCGCCCTTTTAAGCCTGCTGTCCCCCTCTCTCTTTCTTTTCCCACTCCCCTGCCTCCCATCGTTCCCCCTCCTCCCGCCTGTCTTCCCTCCCCCTTGTTCATCCTCTATTTGCCTCGTGTCCACTTCGATTTTCCCTGCCAACCCCGCCGATTAGCCTTGCTCCGCATGACCCTCGGGTCGGTGGGGCTGTTAGCCTACTCCAGGCGCGTCAAACCCCGCCCGTGCGAGCTACTTGCCAGCCTCGGCAGCCCAGCGCTCATACGGGCAAGGTAAAATTCCCCTGACTCCGGGCTTATTTCCCCTGTAAATCCAGAAAGGGGTGTATATGTGCAAGCTGGAGCGGCGCGAGGCGGTGAATAGCGGCTTCATACGAAAATATGTTTTGCAGATTTTTTTCTATCAAGTAACCGAGAATTGTATAATGTTTATATTCTTCACCGCTTATTACTATTTGATGTTAATTTTCTTACTAAATTCCCCCTTACATAAACATCTTTGCTAAGTGACCGGAATATGTTTGAATGGCGCACTCACTCCTTGTTTTCGTTTTGTGTTGTGTTATTGAATCATTCAACTATTTATTTATGTATCAGTGATGTGAAATAAATTAACAAGTATCTATAAGTTAACAATTCTCACTTACGGACGAACAGCGCTTTTAAGAGAGAAGAATATTTGTCTGTAAACCTTCTAACTGCAGCGTAGAAAGTTCATGCTTTTACATCACTCTTAAGGAAACGATTACAAAATCATGATACTGTTAAAATTTTTTTAAAATTTTACTCTCAATTAAAAAATTGAAATCAAATTGTTGTATTATTTCATTTTAATGGATCATTTCTTTGCCTTAAAGAGTAAATGGAAATTAATGTAGCTGAATTTGTGACAATAACTGTTAAGTAACTTTTCCCCGAGACTGTCATCGGCCAGATATCCACTGACGTGGCGCCCCTCCGGAGGGATTTAAACAACCATTACTTTTAAATATCGCGCCAATTTCTCTGGATGCAGTGTTCGCGAGTTCTAGTAATATTGTTACTTTGCTCGCGACCTTTCATGCCTGACTTCCTCCAACGGCCCTTCTATTTTCGACAGCACGGCTGCTTTAACGTAAATCTGAGACACAACTTTACTAGAAACAATAAATTTAGGCTATTCACGAATATTGTTGATACGGTTTCCCCTCTGTCTACTGTAATATGGCTTTGCATTCTATTCTTCCATTAATAACAAATATCCATATTTCTTGAAGCTTTGTGTATCGGGAGGGGAAGAACAGGCAGCAACTTCTCCAATCAACCTCTCCTTCCATCCCCCCCCCCAAAAAAGCTGAGATAGAGTTACGAGACATCATCAACGTATTGAAGAAACAGAAAAATGGCTGTGATGGGCATAAGGGCATCTTCTGACATCTTTTATCATTCACCCAAGTAAATGGTGATTAGATAAGTGATTCGGCCAACGCAAAGTCGGGAGACGTTGGAGATGGAGGGTCGCTGAGACTCACCAATGACTGACAACAATAACAACACGAACAACACAACTCAAGTTAATGGCTACCACTATCACACACACTTCAGAAAGTCTTCATTGCACAGGGTTCTCTCTCTTCCCTTCGTTTCGTGTATTCTCCACTAGAGCCGTCAACGGCTGCCCGTTCCATTCTCTCTTCCCCATGCCCGTCGGCGGCCGCAGCGGCGGTGGCCTCGCCCTCCAGCCCCGCTCCGCCATTACGAACCGCAGCCGCCCCAATACCCCGAGTCGACCCGCGGCACCCAGGGTCAACAGCTCGCAGCGGCGGCTGCTCCCGCAGGCGCAGCGGCGGTGGAGGAGGAGACGAGACGAGGAGAGTGGGAGGGGATGGAGGAGGAGAGCCTGCTTTGGTGGCTGTGGCGATGACAATCGCGGACGGGGTGACGGTGCCTTTGTAGGGGGAACAGTGGTGTGGTAGGGAAGGGGGGGAGAAGGGGGGAGAGAATGAGAGGTAGATAAGCAAGGAGTTGTGGATGTAGAGGAGGTAATGATACGTGGTAGTAGTAGAGGTATATCGAGAGGTAGAGGTACGGGTAGACGTGGTGGTGTAATTAGTGTGCCGGAAAGGTAGTGTAGAGGTAGACGTAGAGGCAGATGTGGTGTGGGGTAGCGTAAGATAGTGGTAGTGGAAGTGGTGGGGGTGGAGGTAAGTGGTAGTGGTCGTCGTGGAATTGGCAATAAAAGAGCTGGAGGTTACTGCAGAAAAGGCGGAGGCGGATGATAGATAGAACAATAGATCTAGAAAGAGCGGTAAAGGGTATCAGAAGGAATGGAATAGGATGCAACTTCTATGTCAGGAAGGAAGCAACTACAGCGAACACTCCCGACAAAGGTTGGGTGAGCGCCAAGAATAGGGAGGAGGAATGCAGGAGAGGAAGCTGACTTGCCAACAGTGAAGAGACGCGCAGACAGTGCGGCTTAAGCTGCAATGTTGGGGTTCCGGAGCAAGTGGTAGAGATCCCAAAGGAAGTGGTGGCATGAGGAAATGGAGTTGTTACCCAGACAATAGACATGACAAGTCTGGACAGTAGCATCCACCGACAAATAAACGCGTAATGATGTGCAAAGAGTAAATTAAATCGGTGAGACAGCTCCTGAGAAACAGAAGCAACACCGTACTAACATTGTAGTAAAGACGTAGGTGGCAGTGTCTGAAAAATGTAGTTTGATTGATTGATTGATTTTTTCGTGTTTCCGGGCGCGTCAACTGCTTCGGCCATTAGTCCCGTTACTGTACTGCATGTTTTTTCTCGGGAGATGGCGGTGATCTTCCCCCGCTGGATGGCAAGATCCGGCACCGACCTACCTTCGGCTAGTGGGGTTTCCCACTAACCAAGACTCTCCCACCAGCGGGCACCGCCCCAGCCGGGACAAACTCTAAGCTCCCGACCGGTCTCCCGGAATATGTGGTAGTGTAAGTGTGTGTGTAAGAGGAGAGGATAGGACAAGGAAGAGGAAGGACAGATCGCGCGCGGTCCGTGGCCCGTTTCGTAGGGTACTGCTCCGGCATTCGCCTGGCGTTGATCGGAGAAACCACGGAAAACTACCGATCAGAGCAGCCGGCCGCTAGAATTCTCCTCCAGACAGCGACTGAATTCGACCTAGCTGAAAAGCTAGTGTCGAAATACCTGCCGCCATCAGGACTCAAACCTAGGACCTCCCGGACAGAAGCGATGCAGTGGCATCAGTTGATGCACTGAGCTACCACTACCGATGAAAAATGTAGTCATTAACGCTATTTTTTATGAGTAGTGAAAGTGAGACAAAAGAGAATCTTCAATAAATTGAAGCCAAAACACCTGAAAAGTAAATATTGTACGTGGAATTGAAAGAGAGGCGTTTCAAGTGACAGGTGTGATGAAGAAAAAGTGTAAATTTCAGAGAAGAAATGTCACTAATTGAAACTGTGATGGAAGATCAGAATGGGTGTGATGAAGTCCATATATTGCACGATATATCTCAGAAGTTAGTAATTACCTTTGGCTCCTACCTCGATGTAATTGCCGGTTAGTGGCACGATATACTACGCTGGTGACGGATATGAGGTTGGCTCAGTATGAGTTGACGGTTGTAGTGGCTGAAATAGCACGGGGGACGTTTAGCTGGATGACGCAGCAACACTGGAATTGAAGCCATGGGAATTACGGCAAGGATATTGAGGCTGTCGTTTTTTAATATCATTGACAAGAATCTGCGTTCGGAAATGCTAAAATAAACAACGTTTTTGACAAGGTAAAAACTAATATGTAACTATGAACTTGCTCTATAATCGTCTATTTTGAAAATACAGTAATTATGTAGATAGTAAAGGCTGAGAATCTGACAACTGGTATTGTCGTGATCGAAAAAACCCTTCAAATTACGTGACACACTTTCTTTGTAAGGGAGTAATTATCATTGTAATTACAAGAACATTTTATTAACAGTTAATTTTCAAAATCAACGTGACCACGTGTTCATTCTTGCAACACGCAACAGATAGGCAATAATTGGAGCACTGACACAAATTAAAAAAAGATCTAACCATGAATTTTGTGCCACGGGCGAGAGTTCAAATCTTACTGGAGCAAAAATATATTTCTATTTATTTATTCACTAAATGCATGAACGGGCAGGATAATCTTGATATGTTCAGATAAAACAAAATATACACGGAAAGAAATTTAAAATAAAAAATTACAATTCGGTAAATAGAAACGAATAGAAAGTAAAACCGAAAAATAAGAAGGGAAAAGGAAAAGTTGCAAGATGATGATCAAGACATAACTGTATAAAATTGGTCCAAACGTTATTTAAATGCGTGAATGCTGGGAGCTTTGACAACAGCAGCAGGGAAGTAATTCCGGTAATTAGCGACTCTGTTCGAGAGAAAAAAACGTATAAGAATTCTGCAAAAAAATTGCCTTTTTTCAATTTGTAATGTGACCACGAAGGTGTAAGTTGGTATTTTTAAAATAAACCATAAAACACTGGGAAACAAGGAATCCGACTGGTCATAACATTTTTTATGAAATTTCCCGAACAAAGATACATTCAAAAGATATGAAATATTTCGAACTATCGTGTGTAATTTTGTTATATATTACTTTCCACTATAATCTATATCCTTTTTAACTTGGAATCTAGGCTTATTTATTAGGCCAAGGATCGTAGGTTCTTTTCTTTCAACTAACAAAAAACTCGGAATTCGGTGTAATTGAATTGTAATTTCTAGTTCAAAGTAATACATCAAAGATATGTTAACACTATAACAAACACTTGCGTTCTTTATGAAACTAAAAAATAGAGAACACATCCCTAATTCTGAAAAAAGGCACATTAAGAAATAACAATAATACATAAATTATCTTCTCTTAAGTACAAGGTTTAGTTTACACTTAAATCAAATATGCACTTCTTTTTAAATGTTGCTGTCAATCCTTCACAATTCGTATAACCTTCCAACATTCATAATTACTATTTTCACAAGAACTGTTTTAACAATTAAACACTTCTCAAGAATAATGTAAAATTAATTCAATTCGAAGACACATTGCTTACATGTGTTTAATAAATTCGTTTCACTTGATTTTCTGTATCAAATTTAAGCCTTTTCTAAAGGTGTGCAATCCATAGTGTTTTAAAAAGAAAGTTTAGTTGAACCCTTGCGCACAAAAGGAAGAGCAACTTTTTCTCTAAAACTAATGAAATGAGAAAATTTTACAATTTCTGTGAAAATAAAATCATTATAATCGGAGAATATAGATTTAAACATGTTTCTGAAAACGTTATTGAAATGTTTCACATTTACCAAAATCTGAACACGTTCGTTGTCGTGGATTACAGCAGGAAATTAGGCTACCCACGTTAATTTAAAAACAAGAAAAACAGAATAATATTTATTGAAATATTTTTGTAAAGAGAGACATGTTTCAAACAATTGCAGGACATTGTTCTTATTATTTGCTTTTGTTGTACATTTTGTTCATTACTTACTTGCTAATCTTGATATTTAAGAACATTGAATCTTTCAACTTCAAAAAAATCATCTCTGCAACTTATAACCTCACACTCACAATGCTGACTCGCGCTAGTTAATTACGTTCTAAAGACAAACCCATGGTGTTTTAGACATAAAGATTTCTGAAAATTTCAAAATTATATAATTTTTAATGAAAATCGAAATTATACCGTACTTATAATGCACTGTCTTCTATATCAGGAAAAAATTATAGAAAATAATCTCATTGATTATCCAGAAATTTTAGTATTCAAATGAAATGAATACGTAAAAAGTTAAAGTATTCAAATGAAATGAAACAATACAAATATTCTATAAAACAACACAAACAGATGTTACCCCTGGCGTGTTTCGGACCAAAGTACTCTACTCTGGCAGAGTTGCGCGAGACCCATGCTTCCACCCGTCCATTAAGAGATCCCTATCTCCACTGCATAATGGCATGTATCTCCTCGCCACCTACATCACTATAAACTATCTTTGTACGAGCAGCCGTAATAGACCGTAATTTTCACGTGTCTGCAAAATTACAGCTGGAGAGAACCTTTAACACAGATTTTACGGCCGAAAATTCGAGATCGTATTTTTGAGGTGATTACTACATTTATTATCATACGGAAAAAGAAAGGAAAAATATGTCAGATTACGCCAGAACCAATAGTTTACTACGCCATCGCCAGCATATCCCAAGTGACTAATTTGTTTCTCAAAATGGTATACCTTTTTTTATCAGCCGTTGATAATAAAGATGTAATGTAGCGGCGTATTATTGGCCGTTAAGAAGCATATTTAACACACACGTATCGAAGTCCGCATTGCCGTCTTTCAAAATTCGCTAGACATTAATTTCCCTTCAAATATTCTTATTATATGTCGTTGTAGCTATTGCATTATCAATTGATGACACTTAAGTGCCTCTAATCGAGAGTTCCTAGAGTTCGAGTCCCGGCAGTAGCAAACTTTTCGAGTCTAGCTACATAGCCGTCAGTAGGTCGAATTCAGTCGCTGTCTGGAGGAGAATTCTAGCGGCCAGCTGCTCTGATTGGTATTTTTTCTTTTTTCGATTAACACCACGCGAATGCTGGAGCAGTACAATAACAAACGGGCCACGGTCCGCGCGCAATATTTCTTTCCTTCCTTGATCTATCCTCTCCCCTTACACACACTTACATTCACATGCATTACACTATCACACATGCCGGAAGAGCAGTCAAGAGCCTCGACTGGGACGGTGCCACTCTGGCGGGAGGTACTCTGACCATTCACGTCGTGGAGTGAGGTTATCTTGAGAAAATAGGTATTTGTACTGTACATTTCGTTTATACGTTATAGATTGTGATCAGTTCTTCCGTTAATAGAATGTTAGGTTGGAAAGACACATCTTCTGTTAAATTGAAAGTACAAACATTCAATAGAGATGTTTAAAAGAAGACAGAGTTCAAAAGAGAAGCTTATGTCAGTGCTGATGTAATAGTCTCTAGAATAGAGGCTATTGTTTATTTTTGATAAGCAGATACTGGCACTTACAAACCGAGTTGTCTTGTGCAATGGCACGTAGACCAGGTGATCTGCAACAAAGTGTGCGCAGCCTTCCCAATTTGAAAGCTCGGGGTAGGGCAGTCTTGTTGGACGAATCGTGGTGCATACCATTTTCTTCCGAACAAAACAAGGTTATTAACAGAATGTTATTTTATTTATTATGGTACTTTAATGTATTACAAATTATGCATTGATTAAAATTAAGAATGTTATGTTATGAGACATTCATATTTATGATTCATCTTTGCTTGTATCATTCTCTTAAAGTGTACAAGACTAGATGATGTAAGAGTCAGAATGTGTTACATTTCTACATTGATTTCAGCACAACATTTAAACACTTGTAATTTTAAGAATAGGTTCATATTGATCACTGAGGTGATAACATGTGTTTGTCATTTGTAGTTTATTTTCTAGTTTAAATGTCTTTGTGGTGTTGACACGGAGACTGAACAGTGTTCTGAAGAGACAGTCACTTGCTTCGTTTTTTGTCCTCAAGGTAAGATGTACTTTAAGGGTCATTTAAGAGAAAAATAACCTGCAATGAATTCTGCACTTACAAAAAATTAATAATTCAATTTGTGGTTTTAATGCTTAAGCACCAGTTTGATAGTGCAATAAGGAATGTTATAATATTGATTAAACATTACATCACTGCCATGTCATTCTTTACTTTTTGAAGTCTGATTAGTGCTAATGTTCAATTCTTGCTTTAGTCATAAGAAAACTAGTAAATGCTTAAAACAATTGTCTCCAGAACAAAACAAAGTTTTGTTTATATTTGAGGAAAACTTGTTTTTTCTACGGTAATTTTTTGTTTTTTTAATATTGTACAATGTGTCGCGGCTGTGTAGCAACTTTTGAAGAGCGCGCCTAGGGGGCAGCGCTCAGCGGCGATCGACGGCGCGAGGCGGCGGAGGCGGCGAAGCAGAAAAGGCGCCGTCCAATCCCTGAAGACGAGCTGGCCGGAGAGCCAGCAGCGAGTCTGCAGCGCCGCCCGCTTTAAGAGCGGGCGCCGCCAGCCAGAGAGCAGAGCGCTAGTGTTTGGTTTTGAGTGAAGTTGAGCGAGGAGATTTGTACCGTGTTAAAATGATCGTTGGCCCGGCAAGAGTATTGTTTTTTCTGTGATATTTATCGGTTGAACTCTGCTAGTTTTTGGTACATCTCCTGGACTTTTGGTTTTCGAATTTGGCTGTTGTGTTTGGTACATTCTTTGGATTCTGGAAGTGTACCTGATGTACTTTCTGTGTTGTTAATAAATCTGTGTTTAAAGCGTGTATTATTCCGAACATAACACAATGTTTATTCTTTTTGTTACGGATGTTTATGGAATGATATTCTATATCTTGGTAAATGCCCAAGGAAACGTCTAATTATAAATGTTCTGTGACTACAACTTTGTGTTATTTTTTTTACAAAATCTTCAAAAGGGAGATCCCCGAATTCATGAACATTTCACACCCACCCTGAGTAGAGGTCACAGTACCTGTATGGGGAAAACCCTACATGCCAACATATCTCGCCACCCAGCGGGGGAAAATCACTGCCACCTCCAGCGATAAAACATACGCTAGACTTGTGGGACAAATGGACTTAGCAGCTGACGCGCTCAAAAAGCACTAATCAATTAACCAATCTAGCTACAATATTTAATACTAACAATGAAATGAACACGATAATATGGCTATAAATTATCCTGATAATTCAGTATATATATATATATATATATATATATATATATATATATATATATATATATATAACAACGTATATACTATACGCTGAGTATTTTGTTACAAAATTCTGTAACAAACCTATTTTAAAACCAACAAATTAGTGAAGTAATTTCGAACATTCATTCTGCTATGTCAAATTCGATTTGAGCAAAATTAACTACAACGAATCCCTAATAGTCAAGGGTTAATAGTTTAATCTGTAGAAGTGGTGAATGTTAGGTTAGAGTCTCAGGAACTTTTACAGTTTTGGATCGCTCATGAACTTTCTTCTGTGTTTCTGATTAAGAGAGTAGAAGGGAGATTTTTAGCATTCTCTGATCACAAGAGAAGCTTTGAAGGTACCATCATTTTCTTTAATTTTTCAAATAACAGGAAAATATATATTAATAAAAGTGAATTGAACGACACGTAACCAAGAAAGATATCACAAAATTAATTTTATGAATATATATGACATTTTTACAGGCTCGTCTTCACGGACGTTGCAGTGTCCTCGCAAAGTTTGGTAAAGATTAGCACAACCCGAATGCGTAAAATAAATAATTTCAATAATGTATTGATAGATGCACCACGATCATTATTTTTTGTATGTTGTTAATAGATTAGTTTCTAATATATTCCTTCAGAGTTCCGTAGCGGTGCAGCGGAACTGGTACCTAATAGATTCGCTAGAGTTGTAATATAGTACATTATGAAACGATGATGTAATGATGGGTATTAATACAAGAGTGTGATATTACGATACGAGCGAGGTACGAGCAAGTATCGTTAACTTTACACGAGTGTATTAATACCCATTACATCGAGTTTTATACGGTACTTTTTCTACGACTTTTAGAAGTTAAACTTTTACATTGAATCGTTTCGTGGCAGTTGACGAGCAGGATTCAGCCAAGGACATCTCCCGGACAGCTACCCTACCTGCCGCAGGTGACTTTGGTTTACCAGTGCGAGAGAATTCAAAAGTTGCTCTTACAATAATTCTGAGATCACTATTTTCGCTTTCTCTCTTATTTTACACATTACGCCGTTTTTACAGGACAAACACACGGGAGCAACATATAACACACAATAACTTGAGTTCTGATCTTAACGTCAATCAAATGTTCCCCCTACCACTACCACTGCGCTAGTCAAATAGGATCAAAGTGCAATTAATATACAATTTATTTTGTATAATATTCCACATACAAATTATTGATAATTAGACATCGGATGTTTAGGCACTAAAAAATCGTCTTTTGGCGCCTAAAAAGGCGCTGAAAAGGTCAAGAATAAAGAGAAAAAAGGCACTGTCATAAGAGTCATACACAATAAAATGGAAAAATTGTATTTTTTGTCTATATTATTTTGTTTACTTAAATACACAAAACCAGTTCGTATATTTTAATGTAAAACTAGATTTTTACATTTACAACTCTTCTACATTTTATTTTTAATAGTTTCCATTAACCATTAATATTTACACATTACCAGTAACTTTTCAAGGATCAGTTTCAAATTTGCGACGACTGGGAGAGACAATCAGTGAAGTATCCAAATTAAACACACCAGGGTTCTCAAAACAAATTTATTTACAAAACCAGGTACAATGCCGTAGTGCCGAATAACCAGAAGAACTTGCCGATAGAGCGTAGCCGTGTCGTCGTAATCCAGAGATATACCAAATAAGAGCCGAGTCACCAAATAGCCGAAGGAAGTCCAAAGTCGAAGCACTATGTTCGTCGTAGTTTCTCTGCACAATAATACCACTGTCTCGCCGGATCCTCACTCTACCACGGTCGCTCGCTAACTGCCTCAGCGTTGCGCCGAGGCGTTCTTATAGCGGCCGTGGACGTAGGCCCGCTGACTGGCAGCGTAGTAGGGGTGGGGTCGAGTTTATCCCCGCCCGCTCCGGTGTGACGGCCGCGTTCAGCCGGGCACGGCTGGCCCGCGCTGGCTGCTTCCCACTGCCGCCAGGGCGGTCACGCCCTGCTGACGTCATTGTGTGGCGGCACTTTTGGTTGGCGGCCGGTCACGACAATCAGATTGAATGCGGAGAAGGATATCTGAACGATGTGACTGCCATATATTTTAGCAATCCAACACTAGCACAACAGAAACTTTCTGGGAATTTCCATTTATTTCCACTTAAAATTTCGGTTCCCTTGGTGTATCGTCCATGTTCTCAGATCATGGCTGGTATTTATTAGGGAAATAGGTAAACGGAGAAAAATCAGTTGATATACTTTCAGGAAGTCACTGGTAATTTTAAATTTCAAGACCTGAATTGAAGATTTCGTAATGAATGGTCACGTTGGACTATCGCCGATTTTCAGTTATCTTAGCATTGTATATAAATATAATAAATAAAAGGCAAAACAGTCCTAAAAAAGGTATTTATGCAAAAAATAGGTATTTGTGCTAAAATAAGCAAAAATAAGCATTATAAAACTTCGTCATATGTCATCATTTGTCATGATTCGTGGACATATATTATCAGCCATTGAAAGTTCTCTAGAAAAAAATTGGCATTTACCTAAACATCCGATGTCTACTGATAATAAAAGAAATTAAAACTGATAAACATAAAATATCATCAAATGCAATTTTAATGTACACAATGGAACGAAACATTTACTAGAACGATTCTCAAAGATTAATGAAGTATCAATACTTGTTTTGTAAGCTTCCCTGTGATTGGTCAAAAACCTGTAACATAATGAAATTGTATTGTAATGGTATCATTATGCAAGGGGTTGCTGCCATCAAATGACAGAATTATACAATGAAAGTAGAAAAAACTATTACGTATACAAGAAAATAATTGTGATTTGCAAATTACCTAATGCAGAAATCGCGAACAATATTATTTTGTTTTCTAACACGCATATGCATAGCATAATCTTAACTTACGGAGCGACTCACCCTCCACTTTTGGAGCAACGCAAAAAGGCCACGTTAATCATGAGTAAACATTATGTGTAAAATTAATTATAATTTTTAAACAAAATATAAAAATGATGCAGCCTGAATAAACCTTGGCAGACAGATCTCTACTCTTCATCGTTTTTACAATTCGATATTAATTGTGTTACTATTCATCTTTGACAATATTGCTTGAAGCAATTATAAATAATACAAATGTACGGATTCCCCCAAAACTCCGTTTTCTGTTGAAATCCCCGACGTCTCATTGTGTGCGAAGTATGAAAGATCTTCCTCCTCGCGGAGCCTCATTTGTACGGGCACGTGTGGCTCACCCTCAGCATCTTCCCAGGAAATCTGTGTCGCTGCGGGGGCGGCCTGCGAACTTTATAATAAGGGTTAGAGAAGCAAGGCGTGGGACGTGTAGGGCAGAACGAGGCACGGGGTGGGCCCTAAAGGGTCGGGGCCTCAGGGAGCATAGCGCGCGGGCCTCATAGGCGCCGCGGGAGCCGCGAAAAGCACCGCAGGCGAGCTGGCGAAAGGGACTCCTGGGAGCCATCCAGTCGAAACCCCTGCCCGCGACGAGCCCGCGTATCAGCAGTGTTCGGCGCGTTGCATCGCACGTCTAGACGCTCATACAGTTCATAAGTCGCAGTATAGAACGATTTTCCTAAGGATGAACCAAAGTGACAGTTCGCGAAAACAAGTGAACATCACATGTATTTCAGATAAGTACCCTCCCACTGCGACAGCTGTTAAGCCACGCCCCTTCGTAAAGTACTAATGGCTCCTGTGAAAACATTCCTATGCAGAAGTCTAAGAGTTTCGCTTAAATATACCACGTAAGCGAGTTCGGGAAATATTTAAATTTAATTACGTATGCGGGAAAATCTCTTAGCATGCTCTCACAATCAGTAAAAAACACTGCCACGAATGTAAATAGAAAGCTATCAATCAGAGCTCGCCACACAACCGCACAAAGGCCGGAACCATGTGCATCGGTACGCATCTCGCATTGAAGTCTCGGTTTTAAAATAAACATAATATTTATCACAAAAAGTAAATTCAATGTATTGTTAATAGAAAAAAGAATTTTTACAGAAGAGCACATAACACTGCACTTCCTAATTTCAATTATTTCTCTTGGCGCAATATATTTTTGTCGCACGAGGACATCACAAAAGGAAGTGTCGAAGCCATTTACAAGTTAGCCAACTGCAAACGAACGAATGCGGAAAGGGATTCTAGTGAGCTCAAGGGCACGACGACCACAAAACCTTGAGTTATGTTGCCAGCACTAGCCGTCACTTTGGCTCATCCTTAGGAAAATCGCTCAATACATAGAAGATACTCTAAAAAGGGAGCAGTTTGACAGGTCGGAAAATGAATGAAAGTCACTTTGGTCGATGGCATTGCAGGAGTTAGTGTCGAAGCCACTTGCAAGTGAGCTATCTGAAAAACAAACGCATTGATGAATTGCGCCAAAGGACATCATCTGCCGTTATCTCGCTAGTATTAGCAAGCAGTTGCAGACAAAGCAACTCTAATATCTAATCTCTCTATTCAAAAGGTAGTAGTGCCTTTAAGGGGAGAGGGTACCATGAAATTGATAAATTTGTCGATTTTTGTTGTTGATTCTTGTTTGTTTGTTGTTTTTTGACGAAATAAATAAGTCAAATCGTACTCTTTCCAAATATATCAAGGACGCCTAGAAGTCCCTTTAATTCTTATTTAAATGTGCTAATGGGCTTGAGCCACGCCCCCTTTTTTGACCCTGCACACATGTATAGCTATTTCTTCGTAATTTTGAATGCATCTTGGGATGATGATGAGTTATTAAAACATGATATTGTTTATAAGTTGGTATCATTGGTCTTTTACGCTGAATAAAATGATCCAGAATAGGGAGTAAAGATGTTATAGAAGAGTAGTAGCAAGTTCAGTTGTTGTTGTTGTTGTTGTTGTTGTTTTCAAATGCCGTTTCCCGAAAATGTATTTATTTTGTAATCAATGTGCCTTTTCTCGGAAACTACTGTTCATAATTTATTGAAGTTCACAGTATTTGGAATAAATTTTTATTTTTATTCATATTCTTCAATAATGAAAAATATAAAAAATAATCTTTGTACAAAAATGCTGAAAAAATTAGAGCATAAGTTATAACTGAAAAAATATAATAAATATTTTCATCAACCCAAAAAATGTCAAAATAATAACAAATGTTTTAATGTGTGTGAAATATCCAAATTTTCTAGCTAATAATTTTCTAGAAAAGGTAGCAGAAAATTCAACATGTCTGTGTACATGGTACCCTCTCCCACAAATAATATTTCACGTAAAAAACTACTAATAAAAGAAATTAAAACTGACAAGAATAATATAATATTTAAAACAATTTTAATATGCACAATCGAACAAAACATTTACTAGAACGAATGTCAATGATTAATTATATATCAACACTTGGATTGTAAAATTCTAAGTGATTGGTCAAGAACCTGTATCATGTGTATGATCTTCTCCCCCATATGTATCATACAGTTCGTTCTGTTTTTGACTAAATAAATCAAAATTAAAGAACTCTGTATCGTAATGAGTATCATTATGCAACGGGGTATAGCCATCAGATTACACTTTTACAATGGGAGTAGAAAACGTCATATTTTAGGTCCCTGAGAGCGTAAAAGTGGATAACATTTGCGTTACCAGGGCCCAGCAAGTAGAGTTTTTCTGTCGAAATATAGACGAATTTTGGCGTATGATTACATTGCTTTCATTTTTATGGAGTAAGACGAGAAAGTGTAAACGGAGGAGAAGCTAGTTTTCCAGAGGCAAACATGATATTTTACTGTTTATCTTTAAGAACTGAATCAATATTTTTATATTTTTCCATATTAGTTTGTTGTGTTTACGCATTGTGAGTTATTATTAAAAAGAAATTATTACAGCATTGAAATATCTTTTCTAAATGACCTGAAAAATTGTAAGAAAAATTAGTAAGCATATTTCAATTTAGAACACTAATATTACGTGTACAGACCTGATCAACTTTGAACAGCAGAAATATAATATTACTTTGTAGACTGTGTGATCAATATAAAATCCGTACTTAAAATGTTTTCTTGTAATAATATCACTTAATTCCCCCCTGTTTGAAACAATGTCAACTCCTCACAGACAAATTCTCACTTCTCTTAGTAGTTACAATGGAGCTCCATATAGAAAGCTCAAAACCATTCTAAATAATTCCTCAAAAAATACTCCGAAATGACGGAAATTTATTAATAGTAGTGGTATGGCTAATAGTTATATTATAGGTATTAATAATAACTTAGATGAATAAATAAAAAGTATTTTGAGTTAGTGCTCTATTACCAAATATACTGAGAAAGTTGTCTTGCTCTAAATATTTTATACATCAAATAAATAGCAATATCCGTTCGGTTTCGAATAGATCTCCAAATGAAAATTCAGTTTTTAAACGGTTCAAAAAAACGATTTATTTGATAACCGTCATGGTGTAATAAAAACACAGAAGAATTTGAACAACCATGTCACGATTTTTTCTAAATTGAGAACAAACAACGTAATATTATTTTCTATCTTAAAATTCGAAAAATTCTGAAATTCGAAAAAGAGTTAATTCTGAAATTCGAAAAGAAAATTAATTTGTTTTTAACCCCCTATAAGCTCATCTATCAAATTCAAGGAAATTCAAGATAATGAAATATAATTTCATACTTTAAATTATGTTTAACTTGATCAATCTTTTAACAAAATAAATGAAAAGAACACTATAGCGTTCACACACATCGTTGGTAAATATATCTCGAATAGTATTTCCTGCTTCTCGTATGAATACTTTCACATTAATCCAAGCAATGTTCTGCTTCAAAGGTTTTGCTACTTAAGATCTATTTCTCGAAATGTTCCTTTTCGCAACGTTTTACTTTACGCCGCCTCTACTGAAGATTTTATCGGCCAAAGCTTAGTACCAGCAGTGATCAAACAGCTGCTTCAGTCGATCGACCGGTACTTTACGGTCTCTCGTCTCACATTGGACTTCTGTGAAAGCGTTCAAAGAGAATAAAGACCTAAGACTCCATCCGTAAACATACGAGATGCTTGCAGCAGGCTTTGCTTTACTCTGTACGAACCATGATAAGTCTTCGTCGTATACGTTCAAGCAAATGTCGTATACGTTCTAGCACACGTTGCACTCACTGGTGTGAGAGAACAGAAATTAGAGACGCTACATATAATATAACAAATTTTTATATTTAAATATGTTATTAAATATTAAATGTCCTATTTGGAATGATGAGTGCGTTTCAGATTGAAATTCATCAAATTCCCAGACGTTCAATGTAAGGGGATTATTACCTATAGCGATCTAAAATGTACCATATACTGTGACAACCCGTTTCACCACCAATCAGACAAAACGTGCCACATCCTTCACCTGTGTCGAGAGGGGTGTTTAAACTAGTTTAAACGCGCGCAAAAAACAAAAGAGGTAGAGCAAAAATGTAACGGGAGTGTTTGCTAATGTAGCAGAAAGGAAGGAAGTGGGCATAACATATTACAAGAGTCTTTTGGAAGCGTGCCGTCGACCAGACACGTCGTATGGCCAGATCGCACTACGAGAGAGTACCATTACAAGCATTCGTTTCCAAATAACACCAGAAAAACATTTTGGAGAAGACAATAGAAGAGGTAAACTGTTTATTTTAAATGCAATACGACGAATTGTGAATATAATCAAAAGTAATATTAGCATAAATAATTGAGGGCAGAGAAGTGTGGAACTCGTACAAATTTTACAGACGATAGCTAATACTCGAATGTCTCTATCTTTTCCAGATTTTTATATATTTTTGTCTTGGCGTTCTTTTCCGTTACTACGTTGCTGTTACATGGGATTTCATTGCATCTGGATAAAATGCTTGGACGAATCCCTACACAACGACGGCCCAGATACATATTTTATAACGGATACGAGCCGGCTTTTCAAGGTTAAAAAACTGCAGAGCTTCAAGGAGACGACGCGAGACCAGACGACTCCTAAGGCAAAATATGTATATTGTCAAGTAAAAAAGTTCCAGATGGAATAATTTTTATTTTGGACTTTTGATCACAGTTTCTGTTCGTCAGGAAGAAACGTAGGAAAATTCGATATGACATGTAAAGAGATATTCTAAACTTGCTTTGCATCCAGAAACAATCGTTCTTAAATATTAATTTTTGCAAAATTAGACCAAAGCATTCAATATGTGTAAGTAAAAGAAGAAATTTGAAAATAAATGTAAATGTGTTCAGAGGAAAGTAACTAGTATACAAGGACTTGTTTGAAACTTCTTTTTTTGTCAAATGTTATAAAGAATATACGACTTTGCTGGCGGATTGCTAGTTAGCCACAAACCTGTATATAGCAAAAGTGTATTAGTTGTATGACGGTTTTTCGAGCGTGTTTATTCTTTTATGTGTATGTGTTTATCCGTTAATGTAGTTAATGTATGTGCGGGATTGGAGATTATAGTATTCTGTTAAAAGTTATTCAAACTTGAGAGATTTCGTGAACAGCCGAGTGAATTGATTGATTGATTGATTTTTTCGTGTTTCCAGGCACGTGAACTGCTTTGGTCATTATTCCCGTTAGTGTAGTGCATATTTTTCCTCGGGAAATGGCGATGATCTTCCCCCGCTGGATGGCGAGATCCGACGCCGACCTACCGTCGGCTAGTGGGGTTTCCCCCTAACCAGGACTCTCCCACCAGCGGGGCACCGCCCCAGCCGGGACAAGCTCTAAGCTCCCGACCGGTCTCCGGGAATATGTGGTAGTGTAGTGCATGATAGTGTAAGTGTGTGTGTAGGAGGAGAGGATAGGAAAAGGAAGAAGAAGGAAAGATCGCGCGCGGTCCGTTTGGTAAGGTACTGCTCCGGCATTCGTCTGGTGTTGATCGGGGAAACCACGGAAAACCACCGATCAGAGCAGCCGGTCGCTAGAATTCTCCTCCAGACAGCGACTGAATTCGACCTAGCTGAAAAGCTAGTGTCGAAAATCCTGCCGCCATCAGGACTCGAACCTAGGACCTCCCGGTCACAGGCGCTGCAGTGACATCAGTTGATGCACTGAGCTACCGCTCCCGGTAGTCGAGTGGAGAGTATCCGTGATTCTGGTTCCTGCTTTTTATATATAATCAACTGTCGTCCGACTGAGCTGGCATTTCACCTGGCGAATAACTTCACCTCCCCTTTAAACGACGGTTAAGGTTATAATACAGTTAAATATTTTATATTTTTATGTAATATGCCTACCATTATTTCTTTAAGACCTAAGAAGTACTCAGACGTTTAAAGCAAAATCTATTACTATAAATAATTTTCATAGCAGTTTAGGATTCCATGACTTTAAAATTTGTTATAGAAAGTAAACAAATTTTGGTTTTTAAAAAATTTTTTAATTAGATACATCAGATCAGGTGAAATACGAGATTTCGTAAATTCTCAATTTTATCGAGTGTTGAAAAATATAATTTGTTCATTAGAATAGACAGAGAACAAGCGTAAGTTTCGCAAAATGAATTACATTTCACTGTCCAGATATGTTTAAACAATGTGTATATCAAATATTATTTGCTGGAGAAAACAAAATTGTTCTCTCCAGGAAATAATATTTAAATAAACTTAAACAACGATGAAACGAATGTCATTAACAATATGAAGAGAAAAAATAAATGTAATTTTTTAATTGTTCCTAGTAAATTTGAAGGGAGACAATAAAAACAAATTGACTAAAAAAAAAAAGTGGAATGCTAAATTGGTTACGAATTATATAATTTTCTGTTTACATGAAAGAACAGCATTTAATTATAACTGTAAAAAATGTTGTTCAATGCTTTTCATCAAATTCGAATTGTAATAACATTACTCTGCGTTTTGATAATATTAAACATGCATCAATAAGCTGCATTAACATTTTCTCTGCATCTTCGTGAAATGATTAAAAGTTTATCCACAGGAGGCCTATGTGAGGATCGAAGTATAATCCTTTCCATGTAAGAGGCAACATAAACATGATCTGTGTTTGTTACACTAGTGGTTGCTCGCAACAAAAGGATATAATAAAACCAGCTTTAGCGCTGAATGGCTTTGTTTGCGTAGTAACGAAGATAAATGATCGTTTCTTCACTAGGAAAATCTCAAAGATAACGCCCCTTAAATCATGGTGCAAGAGATATTTTTTCTTCAAAGTAAATTTGCTATAAATTACTAATTCATTATAAAATTTATTGCAAATAAAACTTGCTGATGATCTACAAGTTTTCATTTCGATTATTTCATAAGTATTTATGAATAAGCACCCGTTTGAAATTGTTGAGGTTTTCAATAATTCCGTTACAACGAAACGTTTGAAGAGAATGTGAAAATAATTTTACAGCAATTTTGTTAACATCATGCCTTTGTGAAACAAAATAAGCGTAATTTATGTTTTCGTGTTTGTGTGTTCTGTTTCGAATAAATAATAAACATAATAATTGCAAATAGAAAGCAAACCTAGACTTTGAAAAATACATGATGAAATGAAGAAGAATAATATACATGATGCTTGATTACAATGATCTATACTTGCCTCCTCCTGTGTGCTACAGACACACAATCTGATTTTCAGATAGCAAATATTAGCAAATCGAAAATTTGCTCTGAGTATATGCAAAGATTTTTCTTCTCTTGAAACTTTTGCTGAACACTAGGTGGAGTAAAGCCGTCCGTAAACGAATTTTCGCAAGCTGTAAAAATCAATTTTTTTAAATAAAACTCGGTAACAAAAGTACTGCATTTACATTTATTCATGTCTTTCGTTAGCGCTGGAGGGAATTATGGATTCAAATGCTAAAACAGTTTGACATTATTCATTCCTGTGGAAGAGCAGTGAGAGACAAATCAGCGACGTTCACAAATATTAACTCCAGCTGTAGAAACAAAGGATGCAACCGGGATGAATTTTTCACAACGTTGGAAAATAAAATATACATTAAAATGATCTGGCTTACATTTCCGCACGAAAATAAATTATAATCGTAGTCTCCTTAAAAATGCCAATCAAAAATATAAAGTACCGGTATTGATTTGTATAACATTCCAAATATTTTTATCATACTCGTAAGATTCATGAATTGCATCGATATTCAGCCCGTTTCGAAAATTTTGGTATGATTTACGCGAAAAGAAGAGTGCTGACTAACCTGAATAAAGATTCACCACCCAACTCTAATTTTAATGATCTTCGAAGAAAGATGTACAAACAAATATACGGGTAATCTGTTACTTGTCACCATAAACTTACACAAATTTTGTCAGTCAACTGGGAAGTTAAATCTAGTTAGGAAGTATGAGTCATCGGGTGATACATGAATTTTGAATTCCTCAATCGGGAATCAAATTTCATCCATACAATCTATCAACTAATATCTACACACTAAGATGCGCCCAAGTCGTTCTATAACATTGGCAGTACTTTAAAGAAAGTTAATGTGCGAGAGTTTAGCATTTGGTATTATCCATGATCACTCATAAGTTAGCAATGACTCGAATTCTACAATTAATATTTTTTAGAATATCCAATGTAATTTACTTTATTAATTTTCACTTCTGTGGCGTTTTGTGCTCAACGAGGAACTCTTCATTGATGTTTGGTGATTATTTATTCATTCGAGTAACTTTAGTTTGACGAATTTGAGCTACTAAAGTTTGTGTGAGTAGATGAGGGGTTGAGAGCCTTTTCTCAATATTCATAAATATTTACAGTTTATGCAATAAATATAAAGTAGCTGAATCTGTACAAAATTTGTAACTGGGCAGAACCTGTTAACACATTGTAAATAATTGTGTTAAATGGGAAAAGTAGAACCCAACTTCGAACGGCCAGCTTCTGAACTGTGTGAGGCAACAATGTAGGCTCAGAGAGTAGTCATCTTACGTGGTGGGTTCCGTAAGTTTCTGGTCTCATTAACTTTTATTTTTGATATAAAGAAAGAATTACGTAAAGTTTCAACCAAATTATCTTTTACTCCAACCCACTTTCCACATCTGCATATTAACATTTCTAGGCCTCTGAAAGTATAGTCCACATTTTTTTGGCAAAAATGTAAAAAACTGCTTCTTTCTCCACATTCTGACTTGAAACTCTTCTCCAAAGGATTTCCTTTCGTTTTGATAACTGGTAGACGCGGTACACGCAGGATGCTCAATGGGGACTGCAGTGTGAATGGTCTCACTCCCCAAAGCCCTATTTTTTCCTTCAATTTCATTTTACATATATTAAGGATTTCTGAACTTTTCTGATCATCCACGCTAAGGAGTAGGGAGCATCTAAGAGAAAAAATCAATTACAGACATGTAATAGAAAGTTTAAGACTATCTAATATTTTAGAATACTGCTTAAGAAACATAACTCGTATTCCACCTATATCCCCGCCCATGTCTCGCTTCCTTCATTTGCTCATTCACCCATTCTCATCCACATTTACTCATTCAAGAAGAGTTTTTTTGTGTCCCCACATGTCCCTTAAACTCATATCATCTCAGAACTCATCTGTCTTCACAAAACGTGTGTCTGTTTGGGACACAAACCTGGTTTTAAGGGCCTGGGACATAACATTTCCAAGTTGTGAGCGATTATAATGTGTGCCGCAATAATTTATTTCCTATGACGTTATCTTCATACTTCTATTTTTCCCGTCAACTACTCATAGAGTATTATATACTGAGAAGATACACAGATCTATAACAATAATAATATTTGGAGAGAACAACATTTCTCGAAATTTTTCAAATCTCAAATTCTAATTTCAGTAAAATGCGATGTTTCACTTTTAACAGCACGTATCTCCTCCACCTGTGAAGCTTTTTCTAAACGATATGATATTCTCTCCTGTTGCAAGTATCGTGGTCGTAGGTTCTCCCAATAACTTCTCATATTCTTAAGTAATCACAATTACATACACGAAAAGCCCAGCTCGAATACCTAAATATGTATCCATTTTCACCATGGCCACTCTGAGTATTGGACAATTCACACAAAAAACTGAACTCTTTAGCCAAAGGCGAGTTTAAATTTGCAATATGAATTGGTAAAAACGGCTTAAATTTACCGCTCTAACGACATACAAGTGAATACGTTATCTGGTAGAATAATATTTCCTTTATAACGCGCAACTGTGGATAAGCGAATGCCAAACTTTAATTCTCAGATGTAATAGTTACTAACAACAGGCGTTAATAGAACTTTAGAACATAAATAATACAAAAACTACAATATGCTTGCATGTTTCTTATTTTTTATATTATGTTGAATTTACTAATCTAAAATAAAAAATTCTTCACGATGCATATTACATCTTTGTTTGTTTTTATTAATAGTAGTAATGTATATAATCTAAAGGTAATTTTATTCTCTAAAAAGCAAAATAAAAGAATGTAGTGAACAAAAGCATTAGCTATAGAATATTTCATCTACACAGAAAAACAAAAATACTTAAATTTGTAACATATCTAAAACATTTTATCTTTTGAAAAATATTTATTGATTTTTTCAGCTCAGTATGAAAAAATCCTTATTTCTAATTCACAATATTAACACAAAAAATCTCCATTACTCAACGTATGTTGTACGAAGCGCAAATAAAACCTCGCATTTCCTTTGTGCGAGATGAATTTTAATACAATGCTCTGATGCCGAAGACCAGGAGAAATGTTATGAACGCAAAAAATACAATTAATTACATTTCAACATACAACGTATAAAACATTTTCTGACAACAGACTAAGGACAGAGTAGAAAACGCAAGCGAATTTCGCTGGAGTTAAAACGATAGAGTGGAACCTAAAAGCCGAATCATCAGGCCAATAAATTTTATATTTCCGATTACTGTCACATGCGGGACTGTCATTATTTCGAAAGTAGCTGCTACTCAATTGGTGTAGCTGAGGTGAACGAACGGTATTAACAGAGAGGACGAGCTCTCTTTTGGCATCGGCAAGACAAATTTTAACCTTTACTGCTATTGCTGCCATTGATTTTTAAAAAGAGATGAACAGCACGGGATTACAGTATGTTCAGATGTTGCTCATTTGGAACGTTCTTCTCGAAAGTATTACGAGAGTGGTATCGTCATACTAAAATTGAACTTGAGATCATGAGTGGGCTACATTTTCTAAAAAACATTTCACTCTCTAAATGCACTCCAAAATAAAAGATGAAATAAAAGAGGTCATCTTCGTCAACATATTAGCTTTATTAAGATAGCCGGCTTTCGACAGCTTTGCCGTCATCGTCAGTCTACAAGATACAGAAAGATATAACAAAATTATAAATAAATACACAATAAGATTGAAAATTAAATTACAATTAATGGATACATCTAAAGTATTTAGTTACAGATAGCAGATAAAATTTCAAAAAAAGGAAAGGAAAGGAAAGGAAATGCAACGGGAGGATTAGTAGCAGTAGCTTTTTTTTGAAATTTTATCTGTGTGCGTGTTTTTCGGTTGGAATCTTCATTATATACTACGCTGTTTAATTAAAAAAATGAATAAAACTATACGCTTTTAGTCACTCAGAAATGTGAAAATCCTTCACTAATCCTTCCCTTTCCTAAATAATAAAAATACCAAAATTAAACCTTTTGTAATCAGTTTTATGTATTAAAAACATAACGTTTCATGTTGAATGATTTTTATATGCCTGATTTAATCACTTTTCAATGTATTTTAAGTGCCTAAAACGTCACTTTTCATGCCTAATTGTGCCTAATTTCATAATTTTGTTACGTACTTGAGGAGCAAACACTCAAAAGGGGACAGGTCTATTTGGCAAAAATCTTTTTCTTGTGTTATTTTTAACTAGAATTTTATTTCCAGAATGAAACATAAGATATCTTACAACACACAACGTAGTACTCTATTCATTGAGTTAAAGACAGTGTTGAAAAGTGCAATATTTGGCCTACGTCTTTCACTTCTATTAGAAAACAGTAAAATGGTGAACGGTCACATTTTGAATGTTTGCTCTCCATTTTAGGTGCCCAAATCATCATTTTTTTGTATCTAAAATTCCAAGGTCTAATTATGAGATACGATCTTCTCTATGTTGGTAGACAGTAAAATTGTCAAAATGTTCTCATCATGAACAATGGAGAAAATGAAGATATCATCGAATTTCTTGCACGGAGTTTAGAAAGAGACGTATGAAAAATGTTATTTGCACGAGTACGCGTCTTCACCGACAACCCTAATTTATTCTAATTACTATCTTATTTTCCGCTAAGTACCTATTTGTGTTATCAGGCATTTCATTGACTTCTGTACTCACCTACCCATCGTATTCACTGTCGGGCTTCTAATAATTTCTCTTGAGATCTGTTCTCTGTGTTTTTCAAAACGTCAATACAATCTTCAATTTTTCACAAACATCAATTTTTCACTCAATACAATCTTTATCGAACTCCAGAACCACCAGCTTGCATGAACACTCCTTACAACACAAAACCCACACAGTCTTTGTGGACTTTCTTAGTCAAAAACTGTGGCGCTAGTGGTCGTGCGGATACTATTGAGATCCAAATTATATCCGGGGCTTATCGCAATAGTAGCAATATTCACTTAAGTCATACTTCGTCATATATTGCGAGATGAGGCAATTTACAAAAGGTACTGAAAAATCCACTCCAAAGTTTCCACAACTCTCGCTTCAAACAGCGAATCTACAGATGTAATCCACGCGAAAACTGCAGTAAGTGAGTCAAATTTAGAAATATGACCGTGATCTAATGTTTATAAGACGGCCAAAGTCACTACGTTATCTACAATGAACACCTTATGTGCGTATACGCAGTAAGCTTCTGTAGACTCAGTCAATCAATGTCATGCCCCACAACCAATACACAACACAAATCACCACAAATCATCTTGGATTACCTGTCATCCTTCGCTTCCCGTATATTACACGTATGTTCCATATAGATGCAATACTATTGTGTGGGAAGAGAACAATCCTAATGAATACGGTAAGGAATTTTATGTTTTAAAAGGTCTTGAAATACGCTTTTAAAAATAGGCATTAATGAACTAAAAATTCTTAGATATGCTCTTTAATATGTAATTAAAATGAACAATATTTCATTTCCTACATAAACCTTTCTTGATAAAATTGAGGAGAAGCATGCTTGGAATGAAAATATATATTTTTGTGCGAACATAATATAATTTATCTTACTTTGCACTTCCCAATAAGGATTATTTCCTCTAACCACCTCCAATCTTTATTCGTCCATCTCACTTCCACTATCAGATTTTCAACGTCAAGCAAATTCATCATACGTTGCTTCCTCAAGCATAACATGATGCATATCCAGGCACATGGATTTCTACTCCCACACTTCACCTCCAGTTGCTCTTACACTGGTACAATTCCATCAGCCACCGGCGTCATCTCCACTCCACGCAGCAACACATTTCCTCTTGCATCTCTCTCCCTCCCAAGTAAATCCGGGCATCCACCCAGCGTGCGCCCTGCCTTCCTTGTATCATCGCACGCCGTCTCCAACTCCGATTCCGATGCGGCTCGGCGGCCGCACGTCGCCCCGGGGCGGCTAAGGGCGTGCGGCGGGCGGGCGGGAAGAGTGGGGGGGGGGGGCAGGGGGGACGGATCGGGTCGGGGCGGAATGAAGCGAGACGGTACAGGGCGGGGAGAGATGCGATGGGGATGGACGTGGCGGGGACGGATGTAGCGGGGACGGTCGTGGCGGGAACGGACGGGCGGGGACGGACGGGGCGGGGACGGACGGGGCGGGGACGGACGGGGCGGGGACGGACGGGGCGGGGACGGGGCGGGGCGGGACGGGGCGGGGACGGACGGGCCAGGACGGACGGGGCGAGGACGGACGGGGCGAGGACGGACGGGGCGGGACGGACGGGGCGGGACGGACGGGGGACGGGCGGGCGACGGGGGGGGACGGGGAAAGGGACAGGACGGTCGGGCGAGGGAGGACGAGGTCGGGGAGGTGGGGACGGAACGGGTCGAAGGGGCAGGCGGGGCGGACAAGGTGGAGTTGGCGGGCAAGAAGCCTGGGGGGAGGGAGGTTGGCATCGCGAGCCCCCGAGGCCTCATTAGGCGGCGGCGAAGCGCGGGGGATCAAAGCGGCCGCCTTCTGCACAACCGCCTGTGTGCGCCTTCCTACGGTCACCACTCTCTCCTGTCCTCCCCAGCCCTTCCACGGACAGGAGAGGCTCGATACAACATCTCCCCTCCCTCATTCTCCCTCTCTCCTCTTCGAATGTCATCACTGCCAATTCTCCTTTACCTGCGACTTGCATTTGAAATCTGAATATAATACTGAAATCTTTGTGTAGCCTTCGTTTCCTCTAATTCTTTCTCTTTCGTTACCATCTCACACACTCTTTCGCCTTTCTTCCCTGCTTCTCTTCTCATTCTTCCCCCACTCTCACTCGTTTCTTCCCGCCTTTCTCGTCAACATCCCCTCCCTCGCGCACGTCTTACTTCCCTCCCACTCACCATCTTCTCTCTCTCTCTCTCTCTCTCTCTCTCTCTCCATTTTTTTTTTTCTTTTCTCTTTTTCTTCTCTCTTCTTTCTTTTCTTTCTCTGTTTTTCCTTTTTCCCCTTCCTCTGGTTTTTCTTTTCTCCTCCTCCTGTTTTCCTTATCCCTTCTCACGTTCCCCTCGTCGTTCTTGTTCTGATCTTCGTGTTTCTCAGTTTCTGCATATTCATACTACATTTTTGTGTCTTCAATCACCCAAGTTTCTTCATGACACTTTCTCTCCAAAACTCGAATCCTCTCATTTGTATGTTCTCCGCCGATTTTCTTTGCCCTGCATCACTTTCCTCACCATTCACTGTTTTTCTTTCTCCTCCACATAGGATGCTATTTCTCTCTTTTCTTTTCTCGAATACTACTTCGCAAGCATTTTTCATATTCTATCACCCCTCCCAAGCCTCCTTACTCGTGTTTTTTGCCTGCAACAGAGTGGTTCAAAGTTCTCAGCATACCTCCAGAGACCACATTCTGCACAAAAAGGACGACAAATGGAATGTGTTATTTCCGCAAACTCCTTTTAGAGTTGTCTCGACAATAAAACGAAAAAAGATGCATAAATCCATAAATTCTGAGTCACCATCCTAGACAAGTTATCATTCGGAACACTTTTTCTACACATACGTTAAGTTCGTTCACATGCATTAGCAGATTGTAAAAAACGATTGTTCGTTGTTCCCAAGTGTTAAGAGGCTGTAAAAAAGTTTAATACACAAACCTTTCAGTTTTATATGATTCAAAAATACTGTTAGTTGAAAAACCACAACTGTACGAAACAAAAATATGTGGCAAAAACTCAGAGAGACCAATAATCCAAAGGAAGCATGCTTACATGTTTGAGCCTAAATGCACAAAAGAAAAACACAAAATATTTAATTTAACTTATTAGAAAAAAGATATGTAGTTAATTATGATGATGAGTCGCTTACTACTTTATTCATTGATCTCATACGCTCTTTGATTTGATGAGATTATTTATCTTCAAAAAATAGTTAAAATTGTGTTTGAAGTGTGAGAGAGAGATGTACAATTAGAACATTAATCCCAATCCACTATTTTACGATACCTGAACTATACTCATATTTACTATATTTACGAATTTACTTTAACTGAATTATGAATACAGGTAAAAACACGAGTGGACGATAGGATAATGAGAAATGCATTTAAAAACAGAAAACGCAGTACCGAGTATATGAGTTGTTCAAAAGAATTAGAGCGAGAAAAGAAAATTGATCAGGAGGCGTATTTAAAGAATATTTTAGACGAAAAGGGAAATAACTGGACAGCATTTTACAAATATGTTCGTAGAAGAAAGGGATATAAAAAGGATATCCCAGCTGTTCGTGAACATGGAAACGCACTCATCACAGACTATCGGGCAAAAGCCAAGGCATTTATGAAGTATTTCAGTTCGATTTTCAAAATCAATACGAACCATCCAGTATTTCAAAGTTCTTCGGTTACAAAACAGTTTACTATTTCGGTTAGTTTAGTACTCGAACATTCTACGGAATAAAATAAAATCCATGAAAAATGGTAAGTCAAGGGGTCCATTCGACATTTCTACGGACATAATTAAACTAGAAGAGGCAATATTACAGTACTTAATTAAACGCGAAGGAAACGCGCAAGTAAACGCGAAGGAAATTGCTTATTTATTGCTTGTTCGTCCGATAATGTAATATGGAGCAATTTGTTGGGTTCGCACAAAATTATGCAGTGTAAGAAGTTGGAGAGGATTCAGCATAGAACAGCTACATTTACTTTCAGGGACAAGAAAATGGCAGGGTGGGATTCACTCGAAAACAGGCGAATATTGGCAATACTCTGCTTTGTATAAAGCTGACAGCGGTCATTCAGCTTGGAAAGAAATTAAACGGCGGTTACGTATTCCTACGTACGTACAACAATAGAGGGGGATCACATGCACAAAACAAATATAAGAACGGATGTCGGGAAATTCTCCTTCACAAATCGAACGATAAAGGATTGGAATAGATTGCCTTGCAAAAACCTTCGAACCCTTTCCTCGAAGCGTTCAGCAGTTTAGGAAATTAATTTAGGGTATTTTTGTTTATGAGGTAGTTAACTAAGAATATTAAGTTATACAGTGAAGTGAGGTGTCCTGCAGTGTTGAGCACAGAAATAATGAAGGAAATGTTTTTAATGTTGTAGTGAAGTGAAGTGAAGGATAGTGTAGTGCGGCTTTAGATGATAGACGATCTTTTCTTCTTCATGTAATTTAATGTTTTAAGAATCAGCAGTTTTTATTTTTATTATTATTATTATTATTATTATTAATATAATAATAATAATAATATATCATTATCTTTTTATTTATTTAAAACCTAGGAATTTTCGTTCCTGAGTAAAATAAAATACAATTCCGGCAAACAAACTAACGATTAGATTTTATTATTTTGCTTACAAAGTAAGTTACTAACATAATACTTGTTTTATATTTCGAGAACTGAATTGAAAACAAAAGTATAATTTCCAAATTTTTACACATAACTAAACTCTTCTTTCTTTAATTATCTATTTAACTAACATATCAATTCTGATTTTCCAAAGGCACAACTTCTTTAATCATGCTTAAGAATTTCTTTAGGAACTAGATTATTTTTACTCAGTACCACGTCATGACAAGTTGTTCGAAAAAGCTTGAATATGTATATTGTTTTCCGATTAATGCGTCGAGCAATTTGACTTTTGATTAGCTGGGTCGCGGTTATTCAATCGGGAGCTTCATTTCAACTTAATTTTTGATTTTGAAGCTCCCAATTGTATACTTGCGTCTTAATTGATTAAAAGTCAATTTGCCATACTTTTAATCTGTATATATAGAGTTTCAGATTCTGCACAGATCAAGAAGCCTGCATTTATTTTATCGGTAGTGTTGTTGTTTTTCTAAGTGGCCTAGAAGCATTAGACATAATTTCAAATCGTACATTAAAAAAATATATTACAGTTATTTCTAAAATTGCACTACGAGTTTCCAAGAAATCACCCAGCTACACTTTTAGAAAAAAACAAGTAGTCATCTCAGCATTTTACCATGGATATAGGAACTAGAGGAAAAACTGATAAAGATAAGTCATAAATCGAAGCTAAAGAACGAAAAGAGCAAAGAATTTCTCTGCAATTGTACTCATAATTTGGAAAAGCCAAAATAATGAATTAATGAGACTGATTCTGATAAATAGTGAATCATGATAATTCCAATATTTACACATCATCTATTACTTCACATCTAATTTTTTGCTCCAAAACTCTGGTTCTTCAATCCTATTTCATGATTCTATTCATTCCAACTTGATAGTTTTAACCGTCCCTCTTATCGATGATTTACCCGGCCGCATCCGGTGAATTCCCTCCCGCGTTATCCTCCGTAGCATCAGTACCTTCCATCCCTCTCAAGGGACGCCCCCTCTCAAGGGACTACAGGACATCAGATGATATCACTGCCTCTCACCGACAGATATTAGGGTGCGTGTCCCAATGGTGCCAGGATTTTCGACACTAGCTAGAGCTATGTCGAATTCAGTCGATGTATGGAGGTAATTCGAGCGGCTGGTGGCTCTGGTAGTTTTCCGTGGTTTCTCCGATCAACGCTAGGCAAATGCCGGAGCAGAGTCATAAATAATTGGACACGGACCCCGCGCGATCTTTCCTTCCTCTTCCTTGTGCTATCCTCACCTCTTACTTACACACACTTGCACTTCAATACACCGCATTACCCTCATGTCGGGAGAGCAGTCGGGTTATAAGAACTTGTCCTGACCTGGGCTGAGCCCCGCAAGCGGAAATACTTATAAAGGGAACCTCGCAAGCCACCATATAGGTTTGCATCACCATCAAGTGGGGGAGGAACATTTCCACCTTCCGGGATATAACACGCACCACACCTTCGACATGGCCCACCCCACATGGCGTAAGTAGTTGACACACCCGAAAACACAAAATAATGAATTATTGAATCGACCAACCACTCTCGCCTACCTCGCGACCAGCAACCTCCACACCACGCCCACTTCTACCCAAGCACCTTCCACTGCGGAGTCGCTGTCTCAGCAAATTCCTCGGAGCTACCACTTCATTCAAGCTCCGTTTTCACTTTCTGTGTGTGACCGACCGGCTGCAAAATGTTGAAAAAGGTTTGAGTACGTCCGGAATATAGGCATGCAGATCCACGGTATTTTGTTATCACAATGAACTGATGTCGCCAAACTGCATTAAAATACCTACCAACCTCTGTGGAGCCAAGTCGTGGAGGAGAATCCACGCACACGGAGCCTCAGGGTGCAGACTCTAGCCCAGCGTAGGCAGGATGCATCCGACATGTGGATGTAATACGGGTTACTTCACACACCACCAGGTTACCCACCAGGGACCCCTTCATCAGAGCTGGACAAAACACATTTTATTGTCAAATGTTCTCTCTTTCTTCCAGTTTAAAAGGGTGAGCGTCCTCCTTGTTTGCTTGTGAGACCTATACATAGGTCTCGGTCAAGTTTCAGTATCGCTCATTTTTGGCCATTCTAAGCAGTGTCGGTGAATGGTACTCTGAAGGCTGCTTTAGGGTCTCGTCCTAAAACTTCTTTTGACCTAAATTTTTTCCGGTCTGCCGAAAACGTGAATAAAACTTGTTAATATTTATAGGAAATTACTTCCTTTAACACGTTGTGTAGTCAGAATCCATATTTTGTGGGTCCTTAATAATGACAAATCGATTGTCAGTCCGTATGTCTGTCTGACCATCCCTCAGTTTTCTTCATAGATGATATACCTCGATCGATTAAAATGAACTTGAGGCCCAATGAAATTCGAATATTTTGATTTCGAGGTTACTTTTCACGAAACCTCATCAACGTTTTCAACATTTTATCAAAAATTGCTCCAAATTTACTTTCTCGCGACTGCTTATACAATATACAGTACTGTAATGCAGCGGGAAACTTTCTTATTACTGAGTCCTTTTACCAAAAATGTTGATAAACCTTGTTCTTATGTACAGTACTATACATAGTAAATTATTACCTCCAACACATTGTGTAATCATATTTTGTGGGTTCCTGATACCAAAAAATCGATTGACAGCAAAACTCTTATCTTTTTGCTAGTCTCCCTGTCTGTCTGTCCGTCCGGTCGGCCGTCCGTGGTCAACGCTAGCGCCTAAATCGTTCAGCCGATTTTCCCAAAAACTGTTATTTCCCAATCGATCTGGGAAATCCCAATTTCCCAATATCCCGGAGCCTTTAATTGAAATCTAAATTTTAATTTTGAGGGTATTTTACATGTAGCCTCTGGAACATTTTCAAAAATTCTCTCAAAAATAGCACTATTTTTTTAAATAAATTTCATTAGATAGCGTAAAGGACGCTCAATAGAATGGTGCAAATTTTATATGAGTTGAAATTCTATATTTTTCGAAAATTACTTAAGTTCCAATTTTCTCGGCGTCTTCCTTCAACTACAATATTAAAAGATTTTATTAAGTTTTTTCCTTAATAAAATTTGTTCTACAAAAAACAGATCTTGAAATAAGATCATGTACAATTTTTCAAATATGAAAAAACCTTTTTGTGAAAAATAGGCAATTTTATTTTTTAAACAGTTAATATTTTCTCAAAAGCTGTGGCAAATTTTTCTTCAAACTTTCTCTTTGTATATATTTAATAACGGTGAAAATCGTTAAGTCTCATTTCGGGAAAAACTCCTGCATTTTTGAAAATTACAAAAAGTTAACACTTGAAAACTATAAAGTTGCAGATAAAGATTACGGAACGTTAGGCAAAATCTGTTCTCAACAATCGTTCTTTAAAAAAGGTCATATAATTATTTTTTTTGGAAACAAGGAGTTTTCGTGTAATTTCTACTTGAAATTTCTGCAATTTACAAAAAAACATTTTTCCAGAACCGCTTCAAATTCTTTCTTTAATTTTTCCACGGATAAAACAAGGAACGGTTAAAAGAATTACGCAGATCTCATTTTCGTTAAACTCTGAATTTTCTAAAATTTGTAAATTTAGCAATATACAAGAAAATATGTGCAGAGTAGCACCCCTAGCTTCGGTTGTTTTGGTATGTTTTGCTTGTGAGAAGTAACACGAGATGTCTTACAAAGTAGATCGTAAAAAAATGTAGCAAATGAAAGCTACATATCATTAGCGAACTAGTTTTTTATTCGAAGCATCTGAACTATTAAAAAACATTTCTGGATTCACGCGTGTTCAATTGTACGAGCATGCAATATTTTGGGATGTTTTCATCACACAGAATGTCTTACGAGTTTGTACACGTAAATCAGTTACCGCTTAGAAAGTGGAATGTATATAACTTTTAGGATGTTTCATTAGATTCGTGGCTTTTGTCATTCCTTCACACTAGAAAAAGTGTATTAATAGGAGAATGCATTTTATCCGAGAGAAAGTTTTGTTTGTAAATTATTCTTGTAGAATTTGTGGCACTGTGTGCGAGAAACAAAACATCAATAAGTTAAACAAAGTTTATCTTACTTTTGTTCTTAACCTAACGCTCCTGACTGTTGGAGATGTCCAGGGTAGTATCAAATTTGCACATAACATTGTGAAAGAACATGAATAATGCCATTGTCATATTATTAATATGCGGTAGTTTATGTTGATGTGCGTTTTTATAACGGGCTGAAAATGAAATTCAGTTTCTCATTTATAATAGCTATTATTTCATTTTAACTATCTTCAAATGTTTGTCTTCAATTCATAAGCAGTGAAATGTGAGAAAGAGAGACAGAGGGTGTTGAAGAGACAAGAGATTGAAGAGAGGGCTTTAAAGAAAGAGGAGAGGAAAAGTGTTGGAGAGGGATAGAGGAAGAGGGAGAGAAAGGAAGAAAGATCGAGGAGAGAGAAAGGAGATTGAGGAGAGAGAAAGAGGAGTATACCAATAACGTCGCCCACGGATGACGTCAATTTCAGCTTCACATCATCAGCAATTCAGTAGAGATCGTTATGAAACCCTGTACGTGCTGTTTGTGTTTTCAAACAATATTTTGTTTCCAAGCGTGCGCGCAATTTTGACGATTCTGACTTCACTAGGTCATGTAGCAACGAACCAAACAAGTTTTTACCAATCACGTTGTTTCAAGAAAATTATGTCCTGTAAAACATTTTCATTCTCGGAACAAAAAGTAATGTAATTATTTCAACAGTTTCCTTTTAATTGAGATGTTTGTAATGCAAAGAAAAACATTAAGCAATAACTTCATAGAAAGGAGAGGAACGTGGCGTAATGGCAAGCGCAAACACTGCTTAATGAAGCGCATTAATTATTAATTGAATTAATTAAATTTTACACATCTGAGCTTTACCCAATTGTGAGCTAGAATTCATTTAAAAGACGCTACAATTTATTTATAATTTTAAAAATCTAAATTCTTAAAACTCACACCAATAATTTTTTAAAATACGTTGCAATAAGAAGTGACGTGCTGTTAAATTATATTTATAATATAACCGACTATATCAAAGTTGGGAAAGAAGCCACTTCAAAAACCTATTTTTAATATCTCTTCGATGTATCAAAATGCACAATTGATGAAGACAGTAATTTCTATGATATTTCTTAACCAATTTGAAGAATTATTAACAGAATACAGGAAACTCTGTAATATCAAATTAGATAACTGTTTTGGTTAAGTTGAAACAAATAAAATTTCTAAATAAGTAATTCGCTGAATTAGTAATTGGCCTGCGAGAGTACACCAGCAGGGTACAGTTATAGACTCCAGATATATTTCCGACATTAAGAACCAAAAACCCAAAATGTCGGCTCGCGGTACTAACCTGGATAACTCTGTTAATCCTAAATTTGTAAATTTGAACAGCCAAATATCAACAGACGAACGAATCATTTTCCGAATCTTCACTTTCGTTAACGTGCATCAATTCAATAATTATTGTATGTGTGTAGTTATATATATATATATTTATTTATTTAATTATTTATTTAATAGGTAATATTACAGCCAAATTAGAAACTTGATCCAAGTGGCTGGCCGAAGGCCTTTAAGCCTTTACAATACCTACATTCTACCGAGTTCTAACCTTTCGCCTTCTGGTATTCACCCAAATGGTCTCTCCATCGCCTCAAAGCCGCGGAAACGAGACCATAAGGTACGGCTGAGGAAAAACCCTGAAGGGAAAAACCTGCCGTCGAAGCCGAGTACATGCTACTCTATCCGGTTTTAGACTATTTATTTGGCGCGGCGTCAGGCATTCTCCTTCCAGTGTTTGGCCCCCACCGCACCTGAAAACAAACAGCACCACAGAAAATCGTCCTTTAATTTTAAATTAATTTAATTTTAATTTATTTAACTTTATTTTAATTATTTTAAGTTAATATATATATATATATATATATATTTTATTGACTTATTTATCTACTTATACTTAACAATTGACTACAATTTATAACTTTTTTTTTATTTATTTTTTTTTTTTTTGTACTGTTTCTAACTAACATAACTTACTGACTAACTTAATTATTGTTAGTTTATTGATTTATTACATATTTCTCTCCAGTCTAGGCTCTGCTCGTACTAACCACTGCTGTTTTCCCACTCCTTAATTTCCGTTTCTCTAGTGGTCGAACCTTTCAGAAATGTTCTAATTCTTTCATGAAGTTAGCTCTTTATCCCCTAGAATGTTTTGGGCAGCGTTACGTTCCTATGTTGGAAGTAGAAATTTTCCCATTCCATCCATTTTCCTCTCCAAGTTTCGGTCGCACTGCAAATTAAAAGGATATGGATCCAGTTTTCCCCTATCACCGCAAAGCACACAGATGCCATTACCATTCGAGTCCTTTAATCTACGTTGCATCCACCCCCCGACCCTGAACCAAGCGTATCCCCCTCTTGCGTCCTTCTGCAGTGTGTTTACGTAACGTTCGCAACCCCATAACGGACTCGCGTGAATTTGCGCAACTAGCGAACGTTTTCGGCCGTTGCTGCCAGGATCTCTTGCCTTTTAATATCCGCAAGTCTATCCGAAATTAACCGTTCTATGTCACGTGTTCCCTATCTCCCACCATTTCCGGAGAAACGTCTCCCAGACCTGAACGTTCCAGTAGCAGTTTAATTTTATACGACCAGTAGCGTTGGTTGCTTCCCTGTAACTGCACCCGAAAACATCTATTTATAAGTGAGTCAGCCTGTTCACCTGCTAATTTAATCCAAAGTTTAATGGGTTTCATTTTAAAATCTTTCCAAATTCTACACTACCGACCTCTCTTAGGACTCGGCATTTGCTGCGAATCTAGAGACTCGAGAATTAATTTGAAATAATCTGTTTCGACGCTTTCTAGTCGATCTATCCTATCCACTCCCAAATTTCTGCCCCATAATTCATTGCTGGGAGAACTAGCGATTTAAACATCGTCTCGTACACCTTTAAAGGCAATTCCGGAACCCTGCGCACTGCGCAAACATTTCTTTGAGCGCAATTCTTCCTTTACTGTGCGCCGCCACTATGTGATTCTCCATCCCCATTCATGGAAAATTTTGCCCCAAGATATGTAAATGTTTTTACCCGGTCAATCTCCTCCTGAGCGTAAAACCATCTCTCCTTGTTACCCCAGATAAATCCATTCTTGAAGACAACTACTTTGGTTTTTTGAATATTTACTTTTAATCCCCATGTTTCACTATACGTTTCTAGGATATTTAAACTTTTTGTAAGCCGTCAATAGTCTCCGAACATAAAACTAAATCATCAGCATATAGTAGTCCGGGAATGTTCAGGCCCTCAATTTCCGGCGCAGATGTATCCGCATCCTGTAACCACGTCAATAAATCGTTTATAAACAAGATAAACAATAGCGGTGAGAGAGGACAGCCCTGTCTTACTCCTACTGTCGATTTTATTTTTCGCGTTGTACTTCCATCACCGCACCTGACACAGAAATTTACGTCTTCGTATATGCTCTGCAACACTTTTAAAACTTTACGTGAGACGCCTAGCTCATTAAGTTTTGCCATAAAGCTTTCCATTGATAGAGTCAAAAGCCATTTCGAAATCTACAAAACTGCAATATAAGTGGCCCCGTTTACGCGCAAGCGCCTGCTTTACTAGGTATCTAACACAAAGATATTGTCGGTAGTCGCGAAGCCTCCCTAAAGCCTGCTTGCAATTCTGATATTTTACTGTGCTTTTCCGCCCATTCACTCAGTCGCCGTTGAGTATTTTACAAAATAGCTTGCTCAGAGCTGGTAAAGACTAATTCCGCGATAATTTTGTGGGCAATTCGTATTACCTTTATTCTTAAAGACTGGTTGGAGGATCGCTGTACTCACGTTTCTGGATACGATCCAGAATCAACTATTGCATTAAATAAATTTAGAATACTCTCTGGGTCATGTGCCACAATTCCGAAATAAATTGTGTCGGAATGCCGTCCGCGCCGCCTGCCTTCTTATTATTCATGGCTAGCATAGCCCTATTCACTTCATTCCAGGTTATCGGTTCGTCTAATTCAGGACATCCCGGTCCGTGATAATATATATCCCTGTTTCAATATTCGCTATTTCGAGCGCCCGTGAAAAGTACTGCTCCACGCGTCTGGTGAAATCGCATTACACATTTCTTTTATTACGCAGTGATCTTATAACGTCCCAAATTGATTTATTATGATTGTTTCTTAAAATTGCCTCTATTCTTGCTGTCTCACTCTCCTGCCAAGATTTCTTCGATTTCTTAATTGTGGCCTCATATTGCCTGACGTAGTAACAAGTAACTATTTCTCCTTCCGCAGTTCCACTGTTTCTGAACATTCTTAAGGCTACTATTGCTTCACGCCTGCTCACCCGACACTCCTCGCTAAACCATCCTTGGGTCAGTACCCTTCCTCCTCTCCCCACCATTCGCATGCCCCTCCCTGCGCGAAAGAGTCCCCTTTCTAAATTCTGTGCTTGCCTTTCCCGTGACCGCTCCTCTGCGCCCACCCTACCGAGTTAAGAATAGCCTCTGCAAATTCCCGTCCTTTTCCTCTTTCCATATAAACCGTCGTCTTGCTATTGTGAAATTTGTTGCTCCGCCCGTGCCACTGCCTGTGGCAGTTCAGTAGCATTTACTGCTAAATGAACGCACACAGGCAAATGGTCGGATTCTGCCCGTAATTCGATTCCAAATCTAATAAATTGTTTATTCTTTCATGAGACAACAGAGCATAATCTATTACACTACCTCCATTCCCACTAATAAAAGTTAGTTCCCTTCAGTATCCTGTCCATAGTTGCCATTTAAGATTTCGAGTTAAATCTCTGCATAATTCTAACAATTCCTGACCCCCATTATTGATGACTGAGTCTTTGCTTTTTCTAGAATTAGCTCTCGCTTCTGCCGATCGAACTCCGAAAATACTTCCTGCTCATGGCCAATTCTAGCATTCATGTCACCTAAGACTAGTAAATCAGTATTCGGGTCTGTATTTTGCATTACTAGTATAAATACAATTGCGAGGTCTGTATTTTGCATTACTAGTCTAATACAAAGAAAATTGTCGGAGTTTGTTGTAATTTCATAAATAAATTGCACTAACCTATCCTGAAATATGCACGCAACACCTCCCGGGTACCTACCCCTTTCCCCTCTACGTTTTTTAGTTTTGCATATGACTGTAAAACCAGACACATTTAAAGTCTCACCCTCCTTCCACCAAGTTTCAACGGACCGACAATATCAAATGTGTTTATGTACCATGGAAGTCTTGATTTCCGAGCTTAGAGCCTAGACCTTTGATGTTCCAACATCCTATTCTTAAGCCTATTCCTGCCTATTTGGCGACCTGCTGGGTCCGACTCACCGCGAGCTTCCTGCTGCTGCACGTTTGCCGCAGCCATCGCCTCGTAAGAGGTCCTCGCTCAGGCTGTCAGCCGCAAAGCGTCCGGGACTCGCCGAGTGCCGTGGGCTCCGGCGGGAACGTGAACGCGACCGCCGACGCGAACGCGAACGAGACCGCCTCCGCCGCGATGCCGCGGGGTCAGAGGTCGTCCGCGCCGCCCCAGCACGAGGCGCAGCCGCAGGCGCGGCCGCGGCCACGGCCGAAGGCGCGGGCGGGGGCGGCCGCGAAGAGGCGCCCGCTTGCCCGGAAGGGGTTTCCGCCCTACTGGGGTTCTGCCCCCTCGCCGAGTTCCCCGGGACCCCGTCGCCCCGCCCTCCCACGCCCGCGGACGGGCCGCCAGCTCAGCCAACACGTAGCTGCGCCCTGCACGACAAGCTTGTCGAAACGAATCGACGCCTGCTTTCCGCTCGCTTCGCCTCCTGCAAATGCGGAATTAACGCCTACGCGTTTGCCGCACTGCCCAGCTGAAGTCCTCACGGACGCGCACCTGCCATTCCGGGAGGAAAACTCCCGGGCTGCACGCAGCAGCTCCTCCGCTTCCTGAAAGAGGCCAGCTTGGCCACAATCACGTGGCTGTCCTCGCGCCGCCGCCCGGTCCGGTGCGCGCGCTCGATATCCTGGAGCTCCAACCTGACCCCAAGCTGCTCCGCAAGATCCAGGATACACCTCTCCGAGTCCGCCCAAGACTCGTTCCGCTTCTCTGGGATGCCAGTAACAATGATATTGTTACGTCGCGACTGGTTCTCAGGTAATCCACCTTGCGAACCAGCCGCTCGTTGGCTGTCTGCAGCGACTGCACTGAAGCCTCTGCCGACGTAACCTAGCCTGCAACACATCGATTCTATCAATAAGTTCCTTATGGTTCCTATTGATAGTCTCGATGATATCGACGTTAGTAGGGGCCGGGATTCAGCTCCACCCACCGATCGCCAATAGCACCGCCATCACCGCCGCGCCCAACACGCTCGCAAGGAGCCCCAGCCCCTGCGCTGTCCCCCGGGCACCGCCACCGCGCGGCAGGTAGCCCCTCACCCAGCGGCCGATAGCCGCGCGCCACTGCTCCGTCGACACCATCCTGCAGCAGGTAGAGCGCTTAGTAAAACACGTCCGCTCGGCTCTGCGACTGGCGAAAACGATATATATATATATATATATATATATATATATATATATATATATATATATATAACTCATAAAAAGATACATCTTAAAATTCTAGTGTTCATCAATGGGTAAATGAACTATTCTCCTCTTAGTCTTTCGTACGTTTTTAGATTCATGTCATGAGTTTCGATTTCAGCCGCGAAGTTCTATCTACGAGTCGCAATACAGCGTAATGCACTTTCCATTTTGTTTCTCAAAAGGAAGTGACTCAAATAAGTGTTTCACCTCCTTTGATCTTCACAAGAAGTCGCAAGAAAGAGAAAGTGACTTTTGTGCCGCTGGAGACATATCCCAAGTTTCCGAGAACCGATTCCGCTCTCCGTTGATCTTAACGGAAAATCCTTTCAGCCGGCGAAGTCAATCTGATCAGCCACAACGGAACTCTGATAATTCACAATCCACGTGAGACAAAGGATGAGACGAAGACATATTCCAAACCCCTAAACGTCCACCTACAACGACAGTGAAAATGTGGAGCGGCTACTAACCTGTCTTCCCTTCTCTGAGGATGTAACAATGGCTGAAAGAGAACCGAAAGTATGAAAAGTAAACATCTTAAAGGCACAAAAATCCGTAAAAAATAACTAGAGATGGATGTTTTACACAAAATATTTAAAATAAAAAATAGATTTAAGGTGTAAATTTGCCAAGTTACATATTAGTTTGGTAGAATCACCATTGATAGAATTCTTCCATGTTTCTACACATGTGTATGTATTACTACTGTTAAAGAAGTCGGAACATCAAAATGATAAACCTGATTGCACATATCTAAAGTAAACTTCTTCATATTCTGTTCAAAAAACTACATTACCATCAAACGATGAACAATCCTTTTTATATAGCTATGCATATGGAAACCAGAATGAAGTGTAGATACCAACTGGTTCTTCATTTACAAAATACATTCTTTCTGTGGCATTATAAACATTACAGTAATTATGGTTATCGCTTTGTTGTTACATCACTTTAAATTTGCCTTATGTTTTCGAATTAAACAAGTTAAAAATCATCAATGTTTTAAAGCAAATCTGTGTATTTGGTAGATCTAACATCGGTTAATCAAGTGTAATTTGTGATGCTGTTCAAAGATTTCTTCGAAATTCTTTCCATCCTTCTCTCTCATTTCCCCGGCGCCTTTTGTTACTAAATAAGTATATCTGTTATAATCTTGTCATCAAATTCATGTGCCCATGGACCATGGATGCAGAGGATTATATTAACATTTACACGATTTAAAATGACGATGTGGAGTGGCATTTCAGTAGTACTGATTTTTATCCACAATACGTATCACCTGTTAACATTTATGTAAAAGCAATTTCGCAATTACATTAAGATACTGATATCAAAATAGTTGTAAATGATATACTTTCAAATGAAGTATAAGTGTAGAGTAAAAATTAAAAGCATTATTAATATTATTATTGGTAGTAGAAGTGCTTGAATTAGTACTATTAACAAACTTTTTCAATCCATCTTGTCACAGTTGCATTCTTGGACCAGCTCAAACATAATTTAAATTAAATACATCTGATTTGTAGCTATTAATTTTCAACAGTGGCTTGCATTTACAACATAGAAAACAATTGCCAAGGCAACAACTGTGACACGATGGATAAAAACATGTCTAATAATTAAACGTTCTACATAACAAATTATCTTGAAGACGTTATTGCAACACAGCTTATGTGCTACCGCACGCTATGAGTAAATAAGAGCCCTGAGTTCTACTCTTAGTCAGGGCAATCAATTCTTTAATAAGTCCAAAGATCATTAAAAATATTATTAACATCAAGAGTAAACAATGGAGACATTAGATGTAAAGACAACACGATACCCTACTGCCTGAGACATCCACTTGGCACACATCTTGAGCTTTAAGCAGCACCCAGACGAAGGGAAAAGCTCCTGCGCGATTGGATGTTTGCCTGACGCCGATCGGCGTCGCGAGTGCCGTGCGTGTGCCCCTTTAAACCAGCAGCGCGTACCTCACGACCGCCACAGCCACCGCAACCACCAACGCCACCGCCAAAAACGCCCTCTCGTCTGCCACCAATGGCATTGGAAGCCGCCAACGCCACCGCCTCCTTCCCACTGGCTCAGTTTAACATTGCCGCTGTCTCGTTGGTTGGTTAGTTATTTGGTATTCCGGGCGCGTCAAATAATGTCATTAGTCCCGTAAGTGTAGTGCATTTTTTCATCATCGAGAGGTGGCGATGATCTTACCCCGTTTGATGGTGGGAGCCGCGTCGATCTAACGTCGGCTAGCGATGTTTCCACTAACCGCGCATGTAGCCGGCACCGCTGCAACCGGTCAAGCTCTAAGCTCCCGACCGGTCTCCCGGCATGTGTGGTAGTATATGCAAAGGATGAGGATTTGTAAGCACGTCTGGACGGTCGGTAGGCACCGTAAAATATTGCGGCGAATAGTCCTTCTCTGATCATTCGTAAGTTACGCTTCTCTCACAATTTTGTGAAAATGGAGTGTGTTAATGATCCAGAAGTTAGTGGTTTGTGTTATTGTCTTATAGAACAATTATTAAGGACAGAATTTCATAGTATTAGAATTTTAGAAAAGCTCAAATTAAAGGCAACGGTAGAAGTAGCTTTCATAAAGTGCGGTATACTTGAAATAATGTTCAGGATTCGCCACTGCACTCCACATCATTGGCGCACTCGCCACTCCAACTCTCATTGCCTTGCCTTCGCTAACATTGCCTTCGACAACGGGATTTGTGCACCTACTGCTCTTGATCACATGACGAAAGCCGCCGCCACTATTGCCACCCTGCCCTATCACTCTTGTTTTCGCCGCCACAGCCAACACAGACAATACAATGTAGCCGTAGCTACTATCAAATCTGCTGCCATTTCAAACCGGCGTTGTAACTTTACAGTCCCGATCATCTTCCATCCTCAACATGTTACCACTGTTGCCAGCATTAATGCCACCGCCAGTCACCACAATGTCAGCGTAGCTTCCCTACTACCATTGCACAATCACTACCACCTTCTTTGCCCCTACCACCACCAATCTACCTCTCTCCCCAAACCGCCTATGACGCCACCTCCTCCTCCGCCTCCACCGTCGTGTCTACTTGGTTGCCGGCAGCCGCTGTAATGATTCCCATCTTTCGATTTCCACGAGCGACCTCCCCCCGCCCCCCTCTGCATTTCGCAAAGAGGGAGGCGGCGATGAAAGCAGCGGAGGCGGAGGCTGCCGAGGAGGCGAATGGAACGGAGGCGAGCGGAACAGGGGAAGAGGGGGGGGCCAAGGCCTTTGGTGACGAGAGCCTGTGGCGAAGGAGGCGGCTGAGATGGTGCTGGCCGGCTGCGGTGGGGGAGGAAGTGGAGACAGGAGTGGAAGAGATGATGTTGTCAGAAACCGGAGACGGGGTTGGAGGAAAACAGGGGACGATAGTGGAGCAAAGGAAGACATGGAGAAGGGGAGAAAGGGAGGAGGAAGGGAGGAGGAAAGGGAAAAACGAGAAAGAGGAGGAGGAAATGATTGTGGAAAAGGTGGAGAAGGAGGCAATAGTGAAGACGTAAGGCGAAGAAGAGGAGGAAGGAGAAAGACCATAAGAGGAAATAGGAGGAGGAAAAAAGGAAAAAAAAGGGGAAAAGGAGAAAGATGTGGAGGAAAAGGAAAAAACGAGAAAGAGGGGGGAAATTAAAAGGAGAAGGATGCAATAGTGTTAGTAAGGCGAAGAAGAGGAGGAAGAGGAAGAGAAAGAGGAGGAAGAGAAGGGAAATGCATATGCAGTGGAGAAGAGGATGTGGCTTATGGAGAAACGCGACGCGGTCGACGCGACGCCGTGGGGCGGGCGGGCGGAGTGGCGGGCAGGAGTGGCATGTAGGCGTGCGTGCGGGAGGGCGAACGGACAGACGGGCGGGTGGGGGGCAGGAGGGCGGGCGGGCGGACGGGCGAGCGAGCAGGCGGGATGGAGGAAGGAAGGAGAGAGGAGGGATAGGGCAGGAGGGAGGATGAGCGTTAGTGTGGGAGGTGGGTGGGTGGGTGGGAGGAGGTAAGTGGGCGGGCGGTTTGCCGGGTGTGCGGGCGGGCTGGTGGGTTTTGGGCGGGCAAGTTGGCAGGTGGGTGGGTGTTCGGGCGGGCGGGGTGGCGGGCGTGTGAGCGCGTACCTTGGATTGCGCCCTCCGGCGGCGCCCCGACGACGACACCGCGCAAATTACACCCGCGCGCCGGCGCTAATCGAGGAGCGGCCTCCAGCGGCGCGGCGGCGCCCAACTTCCCAACTCCTCGTGTGGGCTCCGCGCGTTCGCAGCGAAGCCACAAAGGGCCACGAGTGCAGCTCGCGATTATGGATTCAATATTGCATCTCCTATGAAATTAAATAATTATCTACGCCTTTAAAACTCCAAGGGCTTGGTCGAGAAAGAAATTTTAATATTCTATTAAATTTCCTAGAATAAACGCTTATTTAAGCCATTTGTTTATCTCGTTTCTTCAAGACCGATTACTATAGCTGTATATTTAGCAAAGAGATGATTAGCGAATGCATATAAACGCAACGTGCAACAATCCTCGATAAGTCCCATTCCAAACTAGTGTTGAAAAACTGAAGATAAAATTGCGGCGGTGTTCGATAATAAGATAAAAGCATAAATTTGAAGCACATATTACTACTAGTTTTTTTCAAAAAATGTACATTACATTTTTTAAAGAGCTGATTTTTTAGAACAGACGGACGTTTTGCGGTCAATCAATTTTCGGTATAGAGAACTCACAAAACATGGATTCTGATTACGGCACGTGTCAGACGAAGTAATTTACTAAATATATGAAGAATATTTCTCCATTTTCTCGTTACTATGGCCCGTTAATTAGTTTTTATATCGAAAATTCGTCCTTTTTCAACGTACTATAACAATATTTTATCTTCTTACAAAGTAAGAGCCAGAAAATAAAAATGCAGAGATTATAATGATCTGTTATGCATTATGTATTTGATGGAAGACGGGTAGCAAGATATTCGTGAATAGTTAACAACAATATATACGACTAGAATTTGGTGAATGTAAAACATTTTAATTGCATTTTCATAGCGAATTGCATAGCGAATATTCATTGTATTTTTAAAGATTTTTAAACCTCCCTCTTTCATCAGATTTGTGGAATAAATACTGAACGAAATGAAACAACATTTTTCTATTTATCGATTTTCTATGGATTACTTTTCTGTTGTAACTTTTCTACGGCTCTTTATTTTGTGCAATGTAATCGCATGTGTTCAGCTTGCAATAACAATAATAATATTATACGTAATAGTATCGACATCTTCTCACAGTAATATCAACCCTTAAAATATTACGAAGAATCCTAAATTGCGATTAGTTCATGCAAGGTTTCCATTTTACAAGAACTAATCGAAATTGAGGACAAAGAGAAGGAAGGAAGGAAGAGAAGGAAGAGGGTGAAGGCGGAAGAGCGAAAGGTGGTGAAAGGTGGCGAACAGTACCGTAGTCAGAAGCAATAACGCAACGGAAATAATGAGGAAGTAATGGAATGCACTAATCTATGATATAAAAATAAAATTGTTTGTAATGGAATGTGACAAAAAATAGTATCATTGAAGTGATAACCTCTAATTTTGGCATGAATATATGTCAGTGTCGAAGAGTGAAACATTTGTACTTACATCAAACGTTATATCAAAATGTGATTTTTTTTAATATTACAAAAATGCTTTTGAGTGTACGAAGTGTTAGCAGGCAAACCTGGGCATTATTAAAATCAAAATATGACACAAGTGAACGTTGAGGAAAGAGGGAACGTTATTCGCAGAAATAGAAATTGCAATCAGAATTAATTGAAGAATATTTCTGTAAATGTTATTGATACTTCCAGTGAAAATGACTATTACCTCTTGTGGATATTTTTTTTCATTTTACATTTAATTGTCTAATGTGAAGAGTTTCTATTTGAAAATAATATGTGCCAGTTTTTCTTCCCGTTTACGATACCTGAAAGGTAAGTTATACGTGGATATACAATGGATCTAGTCGTGAATGCATTATGAGATCAGGAACAATGAAATTACGGAAATGTATCTTGGTTTAGTTGGAATAAATTTAGCATGCTTTCCACTGATGATGTTGCAGGTTGATTTGTAGGTTGCACGTGCGAAAGTGAAACATTATGAAAGTTATGTATTGATGCTATGATGTAACAGTAACAGATTGGATATTAGTTTAGGAAATTGTGATTCCTTGTATCGGTATGACATGTAAGACTTCACAAAGCATAGACAAAAGTAAAAGGATTTCATTTTTCTTTTAGTACCGATTTCTTAATTATTTGACTGAGAAAGTGAATAAAGTATCCGGGGCGCAAGGCGGGCGATAGGTGGGAGCAAGGCGGGCGCAAGGCGGCTTCACTAAAAAGATAGCAATAGGAGGAATAGGCCGGGAATAGACAAAATTCCTTTTCCTGGTTATTATGTAATAGTGATAAATGAACACCAGGGCATAGCGGGGCACATCAGTTTGATTAGTAGATTAAAATTCGTCTTCAATAAAAATTGTAAATTTGATTATGCTTTGCTTTTTACATAAACGTGTGAAGAAAGTGTACTTAATAGTGTTCATGTTAAATACCTTTATTCGAATCCTGAGCAACTTTGCGCACGTTTACAATCTAATAGATTATTTTTGTGGCTGTCAGTAATTCTATAAGTACGCGTTTTAATTTTCAAGTATTGTGTACTTTACGATTATTACCGTACAATTATTCTAGTAAATTCGTATATTCCATACCAACACAAAATTTCTGTATTGTGATTTTTGAAGTCGCAAATCCCTCAAATGAGTTTCTTCGAACATTTGCGTCCAATAATTAATTTGTAATGGCTTAATTATTTTAATGGCCAGCATGCCGCTCGAAGAGGAGATTTCTCATTTAGGATACTATTAACGCAACGACGAGAGAGGAAAAATCGAAGCTCAAATAAACGAGATCTAACACGTCAGGTTGGTAATGAGCATTGAAGGTGGGCCTAACGGGGAAACGAGCTCAAAGCGGGTCACAGTTCCGTGACATTTGCACACGGTCCCAATGATGACCACCCCGTACGGGAATCGTGTGCGAGTTCGTAATGATGAAACAGCGCAGCAAATTTACACGATGTATGAGTTACTTAGCGAACACGATGGGTTGGTCAATAACGCCTGCATGTAGCTTCCTAAAGGGTAAAAGTAGACAGATAAAGGTACTTAATATTTACTGATTTTTAATTCAAAACATAGCTCAGGAAGTTAAACTACGATTCACTTTCAAACTACGATTACCCACAACCATAGCGAAAAGATGGTTTTGGGTAATGCAAATATTTCAGCTAAATACAATCCTTTTTTTAGATCAATTTTTGTACAAATTCATAAATGTTTCAATATTACGTTCGCAAAAACCGTAATGATATTGAGAGAGTATTACCTACTAACACGAAAATATATTGAAAGAACGGGTAGAAAACAAAATAATATTCAGTCACCCATTTAGTGCACATAGTCAAATATATCTGGAAAGCAAATATTGATTTTTTTTTGTTCTCAAGACTTGAAGTTGCGAACCTTAAGCATATTTAATTTCACCTCATGAATATTTTGTATGTTACGGAAGATACACAAGTGTATGCCGTGTTGATTCTTCAAACCTAATAATTATTTATTTCACACGTTTGACAAAATTGCTGACTTAAAAATTGAAAATACGTTGAATAGTACATATTTATTAAACTTAACACCTCAAATTTATTGGCGATCATCTTTTAGAACTCGTTCTATCTTTTCATGATAGACTTTTTTCATTCGGTACGAAAATAATTAAAATTTGAAAGCATTTTCCAAGAACGTTCCCAGAGAGAACACAAATTACTTTTAATCAATATATGAAATATTAAAAAAATGCACACTCTTGACATTTCCACAAATGACAAAAATAAATTCCATCAAAGTTCTAGATGAAGTAAGCTGATAAGATTTTATTATAAATCGTTAACTGTACATCATACTTGAATATTTTTGAATAATTAATGTGATTCTTTGAATTCAACACGTTTATTCAGCAATTTTAGGAAGCTTACATTTGTACACAAGATGCTCGTAACATTTTACAGTATGAACCACCACCACCATTGTGCCACACCATGGATACCACCACCATTGTGCAGAAACGTAGTTGAAAGGTTTACAATACAAAACTGAGAAAACATGTCATTAAATGATCAAGAGAATGAAACATACAGAGAATACATCAACAATTACACTATTTCATTTCAATCAATACTTCAAAGTTACTCACGTCCAATTATTCTGTAAATATTACACACTATAAATATCTATATTGTGACATACCAATATGGGGACATTTTTATTACAGAATATTGTCGTAAATGGGCGAAATGGTTAGGGCAAATAATAGGCAATATGGCGCCTTAGTAACGACGTCGTGGTTGTTGTCAGGATAAACAAACATTCATCTGACCGTGGAGGCGACTGATTATTAAAATGGAAGTTTGGGTATTTTGTCAAATAAAAGAAAGGCGAGGCATTGTGGGTTTGAAAAGGGAGGATAAAATTCATTCGGTCGCATGTCGTGACGGTGAGCAGTTCGCTCGTGAATAGATTAATTTGTGCATGTTGGGACTTTGAAATATTTTCGTGGGTAGAGAAAGAATCGGACTTGAGGACATATTCCGACTCTGAATATTTTCGTAGCAGAACCAAAAGTGAACGTGTGATACGTCTAAGGTTTAGGGAACGTGTAGAGTTCCGAATATTTTCGCTGTGCATAAAAATAAGACTTGGAGGTTTTCGCGAGTGAACTCTTAATCATTCTTGAACTGATAAATGTATGCGGTTCACAAACGATACGGACTTTGCCTATTTTCTTGCTATAAACGGAAGATAGAACTAAAAGATTTGTTTTGCGGTGTAATCATACAAGCACTGAATAATTATACTGTGAGAACGGGCATCGGACATAATATAGTGGAGCTAGAACAAATATTTGAGTGGTGCGAAGCGGTGAATCGGCAGTGTTCGTTTTTAAAGAAGAGCAGGAGATTCGTGGTAATTGGACTTCGGGACTTCGGATCAATGTAATTTTTTACATTTTAATTTGCTACAGTGGTAGAAATAAACATTAAGTTTCTCTTGAAATAAAGATAAAATGATTTTCATGGGCCAATTCAAGCTAATAAGTAGCTAGATCAAATCTCTGTTTTCAGATTCCTCGCCATTCTGTATAGATGGCATATTGGGTAATCGGCTATTAATAGATAATAGCGTTTATTTCTGACGTGACCCATCGACCCAGCTAGCGGGATAATATTCAGTTTTATCAGAGTAATAGTTAATAGTTAAAATAATAGTTAAAATATCTAGTAGATAATTCGATAGAAATATTGCTTTATTTTTTGAAAGTGTTGTCGATAAACTGTTTAATAAGCTCAACAATAACATTTCTTTTATGATTAAATATTGCTTTCAAATAAAACATTGCACACTCTTCTAAGCAATGCACTGTATTCTATTGCACTTTATCTATGATTAAATTATAATAAAACAAACATAACCAATCAGTGTAAAAACTGTGTCGCTGAAGCTATGAATACCTTTTTGTAGGTGAAAGCTTTCGAAGCTCAAGTCAATAGAGCCTATGGTTTCCAGAAAATGTCAATAATTATTTCACTATATACCAACCGTGACTTTTTACTTACGAGAAAAAAATTGAAGGCAAAACTTTTGAGCCGTAAGAAAAGAATTGTTTAAAAATTGCTTATATATCACGCAAAAACTACTCTTATTTTCGAAGAATTGTGACCTTATTTCAAGGTGTGTATTTGCATAACAGATTTTATTAAGAAAAATATTTCTCTTCATTTTTGTAGTGCTAGGAAGGCGCCGAAAGTATTCTGAACTTTTCAATTTTTGTAAAATTAAGAATTCCCCCAAAAATACTACGCGTGCTCCTTTTTACAGTTCTTTACACTATCAGAGTGCAAAGTTAAAAAAAATATCAAGCCATTTTTAAGAAAATTTTTAAAATGTCCAGGCTTCTTTGTAAAATACCCCTAAAAATCAAAATGTTTAAACCTTAAGTTTTAATTAAGGGGAGAAAAATATTTAAACGATTTAAGCGCTATCGTTGACTACAGAAAGACAGGCTGACAGTTTTGCCGTCAATCGATTTTTCGGTATCAAGGACTCGCAAAATATGGATTCTGGTTACACAATGTGGTGGAAGTAATTTACTTCGAATATGAACTATATTCATCCTTTTTTTCGTTACCGAGCCCAGCACAAGAGTTTTTCTGTCGCAAAATTTGTATTTCCATCGATTTCCACTAATTTCCATCGCACGATTACAATACGTGTAAGTGTTCTATAACTTGGAAGCAAAAAAATCTAGTTTTCAAACTTTGCTAACCTCACTTTTCTCCGGTACTTTTCTTCTAGATCTAGAAGAGTTTCTAGATCTCAAGAAAAAAATTAGCAGATTGCCTTTCCCCCCCATTACCACGAATACAGTTTTTGCTGTTCTTCAAAGAAATAAATCAAATCAAATAAATGTTTGATACTGTAATAATAATGTTGTTTAATAATGTTGTTTGTTGAACTGGTTGGGTTGTTAATAATAACGTTTGATGAACTGGTTGGGTGGTTACTTTTAAAACTTTCATTAAATTGAATATTAATCACTACAAAAGGAAAATGATCTTTCTTTACTTAAAAGTCAGATAAATACTATCTGATGTGAACAATTTTCCTTCGATTTTCTTAAAAAATCACTCAAAAAGTAAGTATTAATTGGTACATGACATACTATTCAACGGTGCAAGGTCATCATGCACCTCTGAACACTTTTCCAAAGCTGTTTTATTTCAGAAATTGAAAATGAGTTGGGTGACATGAAAAAAATGGCCTGATACAAAATGCTTCTTTATAATATTTTTAATATATTACAAACAAAATAAAAGTGACTTGTATGTAAAATTAATTTAAATGATCAAATGTGAATACTCTGTTATTGCTTGCATGTAGTATATATTTGTTTTTTAAAGTAAAAACATAAAAGTTTTTCAGAATCTGTAACTAACTCTGAGAACTACGAATCCATGAGCTATTTCGCGTTCTCGTTTTGGCTGCCAGATATACTTTTCCTCATTAATTTATCATAAAATCCGACCTTCCAAAAAAGTTATAAAATACGCCATAACTACAGTCCTATAATGATGCAAAACCTCGACGAAAAACAGGACATGTACGCAAAGAAAATGAGATTTCTGAGGTGAGTCAAAGGCATAACATTAATGGATAATATCAGAAACATATGTAAAGAAACGATTTGGAGAGTAGCACACTGGAAGTCTACAAAAAGAACGGCTACATCATCATAAAATCTATGAGGTGCAAAACATAAGGAACGTCTTCAACTGATCCAATCTATATACACCGCAAAGAATAAGTAGGAAATGTGAATAAATGAAGATGGAAGAAATAAATTAGAAAGAAGAAAAAATTGCCTTTGCAAGGCAACATTCCTGACATTTGCTAAACTAGACTAAAATCTAGTTTATCTAAACCGCTGGTGATCAGTCGTGCGAAGAAAGTGTCCAAGAAACCCTGTTCTATGTGCTCCCCCACGCTCTAACTGCTATCACGCTGGGCCCCTCGCCAGCAGCGGCAATGCCGAAGCATTAACCGACAAGACGAGCAGAAGTCTATAAAAAAGAATGATGCATCATCACAAAATATTAGGGACGAAACAAGGCATTTTTTTCAACCTATCCAATAATAAGAATAAGTGGGAAGTCTGAAGAAACGAAAACGGAGTAAATATTTACATAGGAAGACTGAAGTAGAAATGGCCTTCCCAACGACACATTGATGGAATTGGCTATACCAGATGAGAATCTACACCACTGCTGGTCAACCGTGCGAAAATTGTGCCCAACAAGCACTGTGTGCTCCCCGATGCTTCAAATGCTATCGCGGGGGCCCCTGCCAGGGGCGGCGATCCCCAAGCAAAACCCCTCGGCCAAAGACGAACCCTCGACCGACAAAACGAGCAGGAAATTTATAAAAAGAATGAATCTTATAAAAAGAATCACAAAATATCAGGAACGAAATGTAAAGAATTTTTCCTACCGATCCAATACCATAATCACCACAAAGGGTAAATAGCTGAAGAAATGAAATCGGAACAAATAAAGTGAAGTAGAAAGCCAGAAGTAGCAACGACCTTCGCAAGGCAACATTGCTAAAACTATCCAGACCAGACTAAACTTCACACAGCTGTTGATCAACCGTGCGAAAAAGAGCCGAAGAAGCACATCCCCCAGTGGCCTATATGCTCCCCGACGCTCCAGCTGTTATCGCGCTGGGCCCCTCGCCGGCGGCTCCGAAGCAAGAACCCTCGGCCGAAGACGCTGGCGCGGGGCGGGGACGCGGCCGTGAAGGCGTGGCACGTGCCGGACGGCGGCAGCGGCCGAGGGCCTAATTAGGCGTGCGCCCGCGTCGGCGCCTAGCACACAGCGGCGGCGCGAGGGCCTCCTCCTCCTCCGGAAGGGCGGCGGCGGGGGCGCGGGGGGGTGCGGGACGGGCGTGGTGTTGGGATGTCGTGGGGGAGGTTGAAGTGGTGGGGACAGCCAGGGCGGCGGACGCGGGGACGTGGTGTTGGGCTGGCGTGGTGCTCGATGTTGTGGGGAGGTTGAAGTGGTGGTGACAGTGGGTACGGCAGTCGCGGGGACGTGGTATTGGGCTGGCGCGGTGCTCGATGTTGTGGGGAGGTTGAAGTGGTGGGGACAGCGAGGGCGGCGGACGCGGGGACGTGGTGTTGGGATGGCGTGGTGCTTGATGTTGTGGGAGGTTGTAGTGGTAGTGACAGCGGGGACGGCAGTCGCGGGGACGTGGTATTGGGGTTGCGTGGTGTGCGATGTTGTGGGGAGGTTAAAGTGATGGTGACAGCGAAGGCGGCGGACGCGGGATGTTTGGGGTGGCGGGTGCTCGATGTTGTGGGCGGCGGACGCGGGGACGAGGTGTTGGGATGGCGTGGTGCTTGATGTTGTGGGGAGGTTGTAGTGGTAGTGACAGCGGGGACGGCAGTCGCGGGGACGTGGTATTGGGGTTGCGTGGTGTGCGATGTTGTGGGGAGGTTAAAGTGATGGTGACAGCGAAGGCGGCGGACGCGGGAATATGATATTGGGGTGGCGTGGTGCTCGATGTTGTGGGAGGTTGAAGTGGGGTGGCAGCGGGAACGGCGGACGCGGGACGTGGTATTGGGGTGGCGTGGTGCTCGATGTTGTGGGGAGGTTGTAGGAGAAGGACGGACAGGGTGAGTTGGTTGTGGATTTGGAGGAGATGACGGGGCGGAGGTGGGATTAAGTGTTGAGTTACATGGTTGGTTAGTGATTCCGGGCGCGTCAACAGCTGAGGTCATTAGACCCATAAGTGTTGTGTATGTGTTTTTCCTCGCGAGATGGCGGTGATCTTTCCCCGCTCGATGGTGAGATCCGTGCCGACATAAAGTCGGCTAGCGGGGTAGGTGTTGAGGTTGGATGGGAATAGAGATAAAGGTACTCATAAAGAAGCGGAGGTGAGGGAGGGAGGAGTTTGGGAAGGGAAGAGGGTTAGAAGCAGGAGTGCAGAGGAAGACGGAGAATGTCATGGCGCGGGGAAGCGCTGGCAGTGGAAGGAGTGGGGACGGAGGTAGTGGCATACGCAACGGCAACATCGTGGGAACCGTGTAGGCGCGACCTGAGGCTGTGGTGGGGGTAGGTTGTAGGTTGTGGGGCCAGTAGTGCTCTCAGTGGTAGGGAGGAGGGCCAGGGCGGCGCCGCGGTCGTGTCTGTATTCAATGCTCCCGGCCCTGTCCATATGGACACACGGCGAGGCGGCGTACAGGAACACTCTTCCCATCCCAGCGCTCTTAGGTGACGAGGTTCACGGGTGCCACAGAGCGTTATTCGTTAACCATTTATTTATTTACGGCAAAAACAGTTAAAAACTGTGTGTGACGTGCTACGGGGAAAAGTTAATTTTGTACACGTTTTCATATTTTTGGTATCCCTACCCTAAGCCACATTTCTGTTGAATTTTCAATACAGGAATAATTAGCTTTTTGCAAGGATTGTAAACAAAATATTCAGTCCAATGTTAAAAAATCTATTTTCAAGGGTAAATGATTTGGGCTCTTATCCCTCATCATGTCCTTCGTTAAGTAATAATTCTTCGTGGCGTGACATGGAGAACAATAATATGCATGACCATATTTTCCCCTGAATTTTAGCACACGTGTACAGATAATGAAGTTACATTTATGTCCAGAAGCAAAACAAAGGGCCTTTTCAACATCTGCTTGTGTTTTCTCAAAGAAAGAATTTTAAGAAAATATGAATACAAGGAAATAGGAAACAAAATATACTAATATATTTATATCATGAACAGTATACCCAAGATTGAAATAATTTACTTATTATAACAAAGAATGTGTTATCAAAAATTTACAATTAACTTTTGCAAATGTGACCGAACTATGTCGGAAAACTATCACAAGGGAGTTAGTGGAACTAACTCAGTTGTTTACATCTAAATCCCAATGTACAATGATTCCAAGTCTAATGCTTCAGTGGAGAAGATTTACTAAAATTATCTTTCAAAAGTAAGAATATTGTACATGACTACATGTTAGAAAATAGTGAAGAAATTTGTTACCGGGTCAAAAGCAATTATTTTACATCGTGGTAGAAACAACACAAAATGGAAAAGGTTGAGAGCAAAAAATAGTCTTGTATTATTTTACTCGAGTATTTTACAGGCTTTTACGTTCATAAATTCCACTATCAAATGACGTCAAATTCAACAACAAAACTACATCTTAATGTTACCAACTTCTTAAGAATTACAGAGCAGATGAACAGTTTCTCGTAAAAAACGCAAATTTATACTCGTGTTTTTTTATAAGAAAAGGTTTATAAATAATGAATAAACCATTCATGAAATATTACAAATGATATCTTGTGAGAAAAGAGATAATAAATTTTAGAGATAAAGAGCGTTGCTGACGAAGCAGTGTAAAAAGCTAGTGAAAGATGTTCAATCTCGCGATCAAATTTTCGATCTTGCCCAAGGCGCAGCCCTAAGCTCTTCCGCGCGGCCACCCACTATTAAGAGCGTACTTTCACCAACCTCTCGCAAGTCGCTCTCTGTGCATTCCAGCACGCGGCGGCAATAAAATCATTTACATTGTCTTCCGCGCAAACCGCCGTTCTCACGGGCCCACCCCCGTCGAGAACGCTGACCGCCGCCACAGCTGGGGACTAAGCCCTCATTAGGCTGGGGCTGGGCCACCCCGGCGCGCGGCGCCCTTCACTCACCCCATCGCTCGCTACCTGACAAGCAATGTATACAAATATTTCTGGGAATCGCTTCGGGCCTCCCTCGCCCGTCAATGCACTGCCAGCGTGCCGCCCCGCTCCTTGGCCATCTGCAAGCCAGATGCCTCAATTTCCGTTGAAACTCTCGAATGCAAACAGGCTGCCGTCGCGGGCACTTCACGTGCCACCGCCTTCGCTTCCGATCGCCGTCAGTGTCACGTGACACTCCTCCCCTGGCCCGAAGGCGCATCACGAATCGGGAACCGATCGCGGCACTTCTAACTTTCCCGCCTTACCATAGGCCAAGTTATAGCCACGTGACCTTCCCCTCCACGGCCTCAAATCACACCCGCGACACAATAAATACTGAAACTTCGCTCCCAAAGAACAGTTCTCGAATCATAGAATCATAGAACAGAACAGAATTGAGAATCATGGACAGAACATACAGAATCATGACAGAATCATGACAGAATCACAGACGAATATATACCAACAACGAGAACTACTCAACTACAATGCTCCGAACTGGTCAAACTAACTGACCGACAAGACTCAACAGAGTCGGCTGTTCCTGCTTCGCCTATCAAGGCGATTAGTACGGCCACATCTAGCCTGCCTCAAATTCGTGCCATTCGCGGGCCGCAGCCGCCACCTGGCCGAATTCACGGCAATCTCCACCACCAGCTCCGGTCGGCTGAGTCCGCGCCCATGCCAGTTCGCACCACCGAATTGCCTGGAGCCAACCTCAGCCCGGACAGCGACACACTCAGCCGAGTGATTTGGGTTGGTGCCTTCCTTTCCACAAACTTGTAAGTAAGCCAAACCCGCGCACTACAAGAAAGAAGAGCAGCAGTAAACTTTGCAAACTTTGTAAACTTTCTATGGTCCTCCGGTGAACAAAATCAACTGTATAATACTATGCAATTAAATTTATATTCATTCACATTGCATACTGTTTATCATTCCCATAAAGACAAACAATTCCCTGAAACCCGTTCTGATCCCCGTATGTAGCCGCACTCGCAGCACGGCACCTCACACGGGCTGCATCTGCTACAAAAGAAAAAAGAAAAGTAATGAAAGCACCGCTGAATATTTCCAGGACTCATTTTCAGAAGCTCCATATGTGCCGTGACATTACATGGCTACCGGAGTTCATTTCTCACGCTCTGTAGAGACTAATGAAAGTGCAGACAGAGAGGATGGAGGTTTCCGTTGCAAAAGGAACCACAATGGAGCTGCCAAGAATTGTCAGCACGATGTGGCATTCAGCCAAGTCAAATTTGGAGAAACCAATGTGTATTTTATTGGAATGAGTATTGTTTCAGAACGTATCAACACTTAAATCAATACTTCTGTAAGTATAGTGCATGTTATAAATTGGTTGGCGGAGATGCTACCCACGTGAGATCCGTCCCCGATGTGCACGTCAGTGTGCGAGGATTTTCCCTCTAGGTTTATCCCCCTCACGGGGCACAACCTCCTCTGTGGTTGAATAAAACAATTAAGTGTGAGTTTGTAAAGAAAGAGTAACAAACAAAAGTTAGGGAAGAAATATTGCGCCCGTTCCGTGACGCGTTGATTAGTCCTTCCCCAGCATTCGCCTGGTTTCGATACAAAAACAGTGAAAACTGTTGATCTCAATATCTGGCAGCAGGTATTCTCTTCCAGACAGTGGCTGAACTGGATCTAGCTAGCGTTGAAAATTTCACCACCGACTCAATTCTCGGTCCTCTCAGTGAACCGGACAACGGTGTTGATACTGAGTTAACTTATCCGCGTCTTTTATTTGAAATTCGTCAAGTGTTAACGCGACTTTATTTTGATCAAGATGATGATGATGCTAAATGTTAAAACAGAATATTAAGGATATGGAATATTTATGTCTCTTTTAAAATATTTACACAACAAATAAATTCCATATAGAGCTCGCCTGCTGCGTACTTGATATTCTGACATGTCAGAAGAAGTTGAGACAGTTGTTAGCTTCTGTCAGTTTCAAACATCTCGCCAATGTTTTAGAAGCATTTTTTTGAGTGTGAATATTAAATAAAATAGAAAATAATGCAAATCTTAAACATAGAGCTCTTTTAAACAGAATTTTATGCAGGAAGAAACTACATGCAATAAGATTAAATCCTAAACAGTATTGACAGATTGTATAGCTTTTAAGAAGCTTTCTCAATATATATTGGGACAGTATATAGTGTTGGATATTATTAATACTGAGTACCTATTGTGTGTATATATATATATATATATATATATATATATATATATATAAAACTTACACATTAGTTAACCCTATTTTAGAATTATGCGGAACCTTACGTTACGAGTGTTCGATACTACGAATCGTTAATTAATATTGCGCTGGGGAGACAAAACTTCCGAGACATAAATCTCTCATAGCTGCTAATTTATTGACCACAAATTCAAAGAGTTAATTATTCCCAGGAGGTGAGAAAGCTATAGAAGATGATCGTAACAAAAATATTCTTTTAATGCATTCACAGATTTCAGAATAAAAACAGAATAAAATTTTCAATGAAAATTTTCATAGAAAATACTTTGAATCAATATTGTGGCCCGGATTGGGTCGAGATTGGCCGAGATTAGCCGAGATAACGGCCGAGATTGGCTAGCAGCACGGTACAAGTCTCGGACAGAATGGCTGTAGGTTTGAATCCCGCTCGGGCACTCACAAACACCAAACAACACCTTTCTAAACTTCATTTGTAATTGGTGCGACAGCCCGCGTACGGACTATGAACTAGCAGCAGCGTCTCGGCATAGCGGCCACAGTTTAAGGGGTTGCGATTGGTTAGTATGAAGACATCCCCACGCCGTAATCTCGTATTCACGACCTGAGAAGTGAGTTTTCTCATCGTCACACAGCAACATATACTAGGACATTGCAAGGAAAACACACATTATATTCTTTCCCAATCGGGAATCGGAGTCGCGCTATGGAAAGCGAGCACGCTGACCAATGAACTAAACCACGAGGTTTTGTTTTAACTACCATTACATAAAACGTTTTCTTCGTATTTTTCGACCATCACAATTATGGTCACTTACGTAAGGTTCGTTGGAAAATGTAGAATCATCTGATTCAAAGTGAGAAGCACAAAGAGAACAAGAAAATTTAGATTTTCAAGGAAATGTTGCATAATCACAGATTTGTACTGTACAAGGGAATATTTCTCAATTTTCATATCCAAATAATTATTCTTCAAGGTATGCAACATTTATCGAGCATGTGCAATGAAACAAATCTCATTGATTATGAAGTTAATAAGCTTACATTGTTATGAATGAAATAAATATAGAAATTCAAAATTATGTAAACACCTTTACTAGTATTGATAATACGTGTGATACTTATCTAAACACGGAACAAGCATTAAAACTGTAATTATAAACAAACCTTCGATTTACCTGCTACGTACGATACCACGTGCATATCCAAATTTTAAAAAACATGCATTGTCACATACATGGAGCTATGAATGTGGGGAGAAACCATGATGTCACAAACTTCAAGCCATCTCCGCCTTATTGGTGAGTCCAAAAGCTTGTAGCAAAGACAAACTGCGTGTGAGTGATCTGTGACTTGTAGCTGTGCTCGTGTTGAGTTGTACTATTTGACATCGTTTTTTTAATATTTAAAAGCCTTGTTCAGAATAGCTAGCTTTGTGTAACATCTCGTTATGGTTACTTGTGTGGCAAACGGCTGTACAAACCGTTCGGGAAAACCGGAAATTACTCTCCACGAGTAAGTAGCTATTCCATGTATTTTGGAACATTAACTAATTTTCTAAGTTATTCATTTTCGTGATCATTCAGTTTCTTAAAGATTCCCTGAAGATTCGAAGCAGTGAACATTGTCGATTAGAGCTATATGAAGGCACATTTGGCAGCCTAGCAATTACAACAGGTGATGTTCGACTCGCTTTCCAGCACATGATTTTGATAGAATTTCTTTATCGCGTGTACGATTGCTGGAATTCGCAGTTCCATTAAATATTCCATCTTGTAGGTTAGGCCTGTAGGAACAGAAGATATTATTTTAACAGACATGTTTGGACCCACCAATATGGCAGACTGGCTTCACTTGCAGAACACGGATAAGGTAAATAACGGCACATTCATATATTCATAGCTCCATGGTCACATATATATTGTAACCGCCCATATGTCGGTTACATTTATTTTTGAGAAGCACCGAGAACGTCAAGACACGACAAGATGCAATTATAGTGTTACCAAATTGCAAGAGATCGCGCCAGCAGTAAAGGGTATTCCTTGCGAGAATTTATTAAAGTTTCTGAACGCACTCGCGTAGAATGGAACGACGACCAATCAAAAATCGCCCTTGAAAATATCAGCACTAGCGCATAGCACCGCTACGAAAAGCTTTCTCTTTTGCTGCCAACCGCCGATCTCGACAGACCGCAATTGTTCGTGCTGGACGGAGAGGAGAATTCGCCGTATTTCGACGATTAGAAGCTTGAAAAAGGTAGTTCGTCTCATCCTGTTAAAATAACTATACCATGTATGAGAGAATTGAGAACTTTAAATCATGAATAATCTGACAAATTCACTGAACGCATTACGCAGAAATATACTATTTTTCTATCAACGAGGAAATATATTTCAACGTTCAAGAACATATACTGAAGTGGAAAGCATGTGCATAGGAAATGTTTCTTTCTATTTCCAGCTTTTTGTTTTTGTCTTCGTCTTGGCTTACCACGTAAGAAATTCATTACGCGGAGATATTGCAGTCATATTGTATAAAATTTGAAGGACTGTGGTAGCAATTCACCAGAGCACGTGTTCACCGAAGCAAAGGGGTTGCCACGACCTTGAAAGGATCTGGGTCGCCGTCGCCGCTCCAAGCTGTGGAAATATTTCTTCGTGAGTTAGAAAACTCCACCAGAAATTCTCAAAAAAAGAACTGTTTAAAGAAGCGAGCATTATGCTACAGAGCTAGAATTCACCTCATTTACAGACGTAGATAGTCGAGTAATTATATTAAAATAATTTAAACGTAATCTTTTACAATATTGCAGTCGTAAACGAAAGCCAGATAGCTAATTCCTGTAAAGAATAGTAAAACCTATTTATTTCATTTTTTTATTATCGATAATATTTGTTCTTTTAGTGTGTGTTTTAATTTATTGTCTAATCGTTTTCAAATTGTCCGCCGATGTCTGGGTCCGAAGCGTACTCATTCGAATTCGCATAGGATTAAACGGCAGCGTTACCAAATCTTCACGCTCCGGCCAGTACTAAAGGTGGCGTGCCATAGCAGGAGGACGAACCGACTTCAGCTAGTGATTATTCTGAATGACCGCCAAAAGCAATGTTTTCCTCTGAAAACCGTAAGCTTCACAGGTAAGCAAGCATTTATGCACACATGAAAGCAACCGTTCGAAAATAGATGCTGAAAATACAACTAACTTTAAGTAATTTAATATTTTTTTAAAATAATTGAAGCAGGAATGTTAAGCCCAGAGAAAAATATACGTTTGAAGAATCGACACTCGAAACGCAACTTGCAACACAACATTTGCTCCTGCTGTTACATTTCAGGGAAATTCATGTGTTTTATTATGTTTACTTAATGAATAAATATTTTGCACCTGCTGTAGGGACGAGAGTCCAATAATTTGTATTACCTAGGTTAATACAATTAGGATTACTCTACAATTTCTAACATTAGGGTTATTTAAAGTTGTCTCTTTATTATTTATTCTGCAGCTCTACATTAATAATTACCTATTGTACTCACACTATTTTACACTTTTTTAATTAATGTTGTAAGAATACTGCATACCTTTCCGATACTGATGAGAATTAGCGATAAAACAATAATTATCTAAAGATCGTTTTAGGCTCAATTCCCATTCATGAGCATAAAATTGAGTTTCGAAAGGAAAGTGAGAGGAGACAATAAGAATTTCGTAACGCAGTGGTAGATGTTACCTCTCTAGACTTTATATTTCACTCCTCTGAGATACAGCAACGCTGACATGTTAAATTCATGGGAGCGTCTGCAACGAGAAAGCTTTGTGATCTTGTCTACATTAGACCCCAACGCTTGAACCAAATAGTGAATATACAGAGAGTGAAAATCCTCATATTGTGAAGAAGGAGGTGAGTTTGCTGCAAAACAACTCCTAATAAAATATCGACCGTCCGTTTTCTTAGATTCCGAAAACGTGTCACATACCGCCCTAAGAAAGCGAGGAAAGGAATATTTTGAACGCGCCAACGCGGATGAATATTTGGAATACTAATTAGAATTTAGAACAAGAGAGACCGCCACCATAGACCAAGGGCGAGACCGGAGGTCGGATGAAAGAAAAAGTTCTTTCTGAAGGTAGCAGCTGAACTGGGCGGACGTATGGAAAACGGTACGCCAGGAAGTGACATTGCAGCGGACTTCAGATTTGCAACTTTTTGAAGAAAACTCTTCTAGAAGACCAGAAGAGGTAATTATTCTATTATAAATTGATTTAAACATAATCTTAGAAGAAAGGTAATAAGAAATGTTATGAATTTATAATGGAAGAATTAGGAGAGAAATTTTGAATAGATGGCAGTAATTAATAGCTTGCATTCATTTCTCTTTCCAGTTTTTTTTCTCTCTCACATGCTTTTCTTATATTTAAATACTCTCTTGAAGTTGGTGCTCGTATAAAAAGGGGTGATCTCTGGATTCATTTTCACTCTGAATATCCAGTTGGTCATTAACCGTAATTGAAAATAAAGTAAAATTCATATGAGAGCACGCAAGAATATAAAACTTGAACGAGAAGAAGAAGGCGTTTCCTGGGGAGCAACTGCGTTCTCAACCCGAGGCCACGACGCTTCAAGGCCGAAGCAGCTCGGTGAAAAGGGGTAGAAGGAAGCCCAGCGGACTGCTCTACGCGGCCGAGAACAAAGTAAGGTCGTTCCAAATAAACTGTTTTGTAGGGATAGGAGGATTCTCACGTAGAAAGAAAAGGAGGGTTACCATGCTTAAAAGATAAGAAAAGTAAAAGTACATTTGTTTCCGTACTTCTAATACGTGAGAACAGAATCAATCTTTTCTTTCAAAAAGGATTTGAAGATCTAATATTGTAATATAGTGATTAAGAGTTTGTGTAAGAGTATAATTATAATAATAGTCATTCTCTGGATTTTAGAGAGAGAAAGAGTTTCCTTTTTGTTGTAAAAGTAATGTTAAGTGAAAAAGTATTAATTTTGTTTTCAATGTTTGTTTCTTTCAATTTAAAGTAATATTTTAACGATTCTTTCGAATTTCTGAAAGTGTGTTTGTTAAACAATTGGGTTGTAGATGAAAGTAGGAAATTGTGTATTGTGTTATTAGTGTGTTTTTTTTCAGTCAAGAGTATTCTGTATTTGATTTTTTTCTGTGTGCCATTGTATGTATTTGTCATAGCAGCAAATATTTTTAGAATATATTCTGAATTTAGTGAAAAGTGATTCTCACCCGAGTTGTTTGTAATTTTTGCATCCAATCCATAAACGATCTTCACGATCCTGTCCCCTATTTTTTATTTATTGTGTCCACACTGGGACGTCTATACTGAGCTAGTCGACCATCTGGTGAATTGTGTTCGCCACCCCCCCCCCCAAGACGTCTCAGGTCGGGTGCTGGCCTTACGGCTTGTACCGGACGGTACTGTGGCTCGCAATATCAGTTCTAAATAATATAAATTTTAGTTTAAAAAAAGTTCTTCAACATTTAAAAATTTAATGTCAGGAAGAAGAAAAATTACAAAAGGTATATTTAATATTATTCCCAAAGTTTAACATATAAGAGGTAGGAATGTATTTTATAAAATTAATGGGTGCTTCTGGAATACGAAACCAGATATCCGTGGAAGCAGACTAGGCAATAGTTAGCCAACTGCTTTGTTTACAAGAACTTACGAACAAAATGTTTTCTTTGCGTTGGAACTTTAAGTGTCCTTAATTGAAATTACCTCAAGGGAGAGGCAAACAGACACCGACGTGGGTTAATTGGAAAATAGCGGCAGTTGAATTTATTGCAGATACAAACGATCGAGAGCGTCAACGTGGGCATACGCTAAAAGACAAGAGATACGTATCAAACAAATCCTCCACTTTATATCCTTTATTAAAAGCGAGTTTAATGCTTGTGGATGAGTTATAGATACCGGAGTTTATGACTAACTCATTGATGATGCTGGCTGAGAAACATTGGCAGTGCAAGTAAGAGGAATAGGAAGATATGACAAAGATGTATAATGGTGAGTGAAATAAGGAATGATATGGAGTAGATAGAGGCTTGATTCTGCTGATTACCAAACTTATTGACGATTTTTTAAATTTAGTCATAATGTATCAAATCTTGAATTTCAACCTCAAGTAACCCGATATGTTGAAGAAAGCATGAAATTACCCGCTGTAGTGAAGATTAACCCTTAAAGTTCGCGTTCAACCACCTTCATTATGGTGTTATGTACAGTCCACTAACAACTTTCGTGTTTCACCCTCCCGTTTCTTTTCTTGAATCGCTAATTAAACCTTTTGGAGAGGCCCTTTAGCGGGATCTGTCCGTCAGAAAGGCTGCGCTCCCGCCGCTCCTGCCATCGTTCGTCACCGTTACGTCTCCCTCGTCTCCTCCATCCCCGCAACGCTCCTCCGTCCCCGTCACCATCGTCTCCTCCGTCCCCGTCACCATCGTCTCCTCCGTCCCGTCACCATCGTCTTCTCCGTCGCCGTCACCATCGTCTCGTCCGTGGACGTCACCATCGTCTCCTCCGTCCCCGTCACCGTCGTCCTTTCCGTCGACGTCTCCTTCACTGTCGCCGCCAAGCCCGCCTGGCCCGTCAGGCCACGCATACGCGCGGGTGCACAGAGCAGTCGAGCGGACGAGCGTTTGTTGGCGGCGGCGGCGCAGGTTGGGGCAGAACGGAACGGCGAGGGCCGGAGCGAGACGCAAGGACGCGCGGGACGTGGAATGACGTGACATAGGTTAGGGTGAGAGGAGGTGGTTTAGGGTGAGATAGGGTGATCTGCAGTGATATGAGAGGATATGAAATGTGGTAAGAAGAGGTAATGTGGAAGAGTTGATATGTTGGGGAGATGTAGTGAGGTGGGGAAGGTGATGTAATATGGGGGAGGTGGAGTGAGATGAGATGGTATGAAGTGCAATGAGTGAGATGAAGTGAGATTGATTGAGATGATATCATATGATGCAGTACGGAATTGGCCAAGACTACCACAACAAGCCAATGCGAAATAGAATAGTGCGAAGAGGAAGAGAGCGGCTGAGAGCAGAGGTACGCATGCGCGGTACGATAAAGAAACAAAATATTCGGATGTAATCTGCGCGAAGACAGACGGATGGTGAGAATGTGTGGTGGTACATTGCTTATCTGCGAGGGTGACAAAAAGCGGAAAGACACTCCAAAGAGGTCTCCCTCATGGCCCGGGATGAGGCGAAGCGGAGTTACAAGTTTGTGTGCGTGTGTGTATGGGGGAGAACGAACATGGCTGCGCAGGTCAAAAAGAGCCGACATGAACTGAGAGGGGTCGAGTTGAAGTAGGCGGGGTGGAGGGACGGGTAAAGTAACCGGGATAGACGTATATGCAAGTGGTGGGACGGAAGAAAGGAGAGCAGGGCAAGTCGTGGATACGGAAGGGGAGCGGCTGTTCGTCAGATGTGCGTGACTGGTTGGCTCCGGGTTATAAAGCTGTCTCGTGCGGACTGAAGAGCCACAACGCCACGGTCCAGCGGTCTGGCTGCTTTCGGCCATGTTCTAAGAGAATAAACGAGTCAGTCGCAGACGTCCATCTTCTTTTTGCTTTCCCTTTGTGCTTTTGGCTGTAAGAGTACACTATTAATAGGCTAATTGTACGGTGAACAGGGAAACACAGGTGACTGAGAATGAATATTTTTTAAATAATACAGGGGGGCAAATTTGATCACTTTTAACCAATGGAAATGTATTGGGAAATATTTAATTACAAATTTACACAGTGAAATTTTGAGTCTCACTGGTAGGTTCATCATCATGCGTTGATCCTTGGCGTTTACGCACATTATGCACGTTCTGACGCAATCGTACTGTCTCGGGGGAGTGATTCAAGCTGCGCCGAAAGGTGTAAAAGCGAAATAACGCAAAACGTATTTGTTCGGGACGATGTTTATTGAATGAGATGATTGACTGATTGTTTTCTGGCACGACACCTGCTCTTGTCACAAGTCCTGTTAGTGTAGTGAATGGGCTTTTTATCTGGGGTTGGATATGTTCAACCCCAATAAATTGTGAGATCTCGCGTCAATCTACACGTCAACTGGCAGGGAATGGCTCATTAAGTAATCTCCTGCATTGTTACACCGCAGCAGAAGGAACAAGCTCTAAGCTCCCGACTGGTCTCCAATTGATTGATTGATTTGCTCGTGTTTCCGGGCGCGTCAACTGCTTTGGTCATTGGTCCCGTTAGTGCAGTGCTTTTTTTTTCTAGGAAGATAGCGGTGATTTTCCGGTGATTTTCCCTTGCTGGATGGCGAGATCCGACGCCGACCTACCGTCGGCTAGTGGTGCTTCCCCCTAAACCGGACCCTCCTACCAACACGGCACCGTCCCAACCAGGACAAGCTCTTAGCTCCCAATCGGTCTCCCGGCATATGTGATAGCGTAGTGCATGTTAGTGTACGTATGTATATGCAAGGGGAGAGGATAGGACAAGGAAGAGGAAGGAAAGATCGCGCGCAGTCCGTGGCCCGTTTGGTAGGGTACTGCTCCGGTTTTCGCCTGGTGTTGATCGGAGACACCACGGGAAACTATCGACCAGAGCATTCGGCCACTAGAATTCTCCTCCAGGCAGCGATTGAATTCGACCTAGCTGAAAGGCTAGTGTCGAAAATCCTGCCGCCGTCAGGACTCGAACCTAGAACTTCCCGGACAAAGGCGCTGCAGGGACATCAGTTGATGTACTGAGCTACCGCTCCCGGTGGTCTCCGACATACATGGTAGAGACACTCATGTAAGTGTGTGTATTAAGAGGATAATCTACGAAAAGGAAAAGGAAGGAAAGATCGCGCGCGCTCCATGTCGCAGTAAACGTATTTTCTCTAACAAGTAATATTCACATTTTAAATCTATTAATATCATTCAGATTTCAATAACATGTAAGAGTTTCAGGAAATAGGTAATGTTGTGAGGATTAATGCGCCGTGGCAAATGAAAGTATGATGGGAGAGATGGGAGATGAAAGGAGCCTGAAAGAGGCGAGGGATGATGAGAACGTTGTGCTGATCTGAGATGCTTGGTTAATAGACTCGCTGGTTTAAGAGGCTCGCTGGTTTCAGGTGTCTAAAATGTGACCCCTCAAACGAAATAAAAATGATCTGGCTCCGTCCATCATTCCTCACTCAAACATTGCATTTCAATATAAATAACTCAGCAGAAACGCTTAAAAATGTTATCCATGATGACTATTAACCACTTTATTTTATTTACCCGATTTATTTTAATTACGGGTTTAACAAATCTGTTGCGATAACTAGCCCTAATTATCTCTCTTCGTCAGCTGAACACGCAGAGAAGTAAAAAGTAGTATATACTTCAACTCTAGCTTCAAAGACAAAACCGTTCATATTTCACGCAAACGAAAAAAAATTATGAATGACTAACATCCAAATATTTTCGGTGGTTAATCGTTCAGCAATTCTATTAAGGTGAATCATCTCTGTCTGATGATTATTGAACGTAACTCGTTACATCGGACATTGTTACAGACAATTATTCACAATGTGAACAGTAGTTATTTTGTAATTCGAGGTAATGATAAAATATTGTATTGAGAGAAAAATGTCAACATATCCATGGATAAACACGTTTTCGGGTTCGCAGTATCGAAAAATAGTTTTTTTGCTACTACTTACCTAAAATACCTCTAGATTCTGATTTTAGTTTTAAAAACAGAATGGATATTGTACATCTCGTGTGAAATAATAAAATACATTTATGGCATTCAAGGATGAAGCGACGTATCTCATTAAAGCAAGTACAATGAATCGAACGCTAAAATCAAAGGGAGAGTAAGAAAAGGTGTCATTTTGACAAAGGCGATTTGCTCGTGTGAACATGCATCAGGAGCCCAGAGAAGGTAACATCTACTTCCATTATTGAGTTCGCACCACTCATGTGGGACGAAAGTGACACTAATCCTCTTCATTCTCTTTCATCCGCGACTACATGAAAGGAAAACGCTGTAGTTACGTTTCTCTCTGTCGAGCAGTTGTCCTTTTCGTTGCCTTGCGCCAGCTCGTTTTGAAATTTGTTGCCTTGTTCAACGTCGCTAGCGGGATGCTTTTACGGCTAAACACGCTCGTTTCGGGGGGAAACGTATTACGTAAACTACCTGTTCGCTTGCAGTCGGTTGGTAGTTTAGTATTAGCTCGATTGAAGGTGAGAGCGCAGAATGAGGCAATGTAGTAACATACCCGACCAGACTTGCATTGAGGCTTCTATCAAAAGGGAATTGGTGATTCAAAAGCCGTGGTCGGGCACTTCATCGAGCGGTAGAGTTCGTGTTTCGTTTGAGCTCAATGTGTCGTGTTCTGAGTAATCTCATTGTGTGCTTAAGTTCTGAACTGATGTCGATAGCACGCTTATATTTATTCAGTAAATCTCCAAATGGACCGAAGGGTTTCGAAAAAGATCCTAATATTTTTTTATTTGGTTATTTATTCCTTTGTACTGTTTTCTTTTTACTTTAATAATAAATAAATAGATGAATTAATAAATAAAAAACACAACAAAAATAAACTAAAAATAAATAACGTCCTTGAATTTTGAACTGACAACCCTGTATTCTGAATATCAGACTCCTTCTGGAACAAAGGAATGTGCCATATACGATAATAATATAACAATAATATAATCCTAACGGGAATAATACAAGCCCCTTGTCCGGCCGTAAGCATGGGGTCATACATACGAGTATCTCCTTATTGTAAGGTTTCCTACATCATTAATTATCATGCCATGCCATGTTAGATATTTATTTATAGTTTCATAATAGAGTCGTTTTCATACGTCAAAAATAAAATAAAGCTAACCAGAAATTTTCAACTGTGTAAAGTATTAACGTTAATATACTCTCATAAACGTTTATTCCTTGTTTCCAATAATGGATCACATGTTTACCAGCCTAAAGTCGAAGATTTTTATAACCTTTCTCTAAGCTGTCTAGGCATCAGGCTTTGTACACTCAAGTGCAAACATCCTCGGCCTAAAGCAAGCGGCAATTAGTGGGAGAATCAGAGCCAGACCACCGCCACAATGAACATGAATGGTCTCCACTTTGGAAAATGGCATCACATTGTACGTCATAACCTCCTGCGTTACTTACACGGACATCACTGCAACCACACTGCCGACACCCCAGTCACCACACTAGTCCACTTTAGTTTGCCATCACCCTCGCTACCATCGCAGCCATCACCAATTTCAACAATGTAGCCACCATTGTAGAAACAACCTTCGCGATTCCCAATGCCACCGTCATCACCGATGTCTCTATTACCTCCATTATTACTAAGAGCTCCATCAGAGATAACGTATTTCACCCCTTCCACGACCGACGGCAAAACCGACACACGCAACAAAGATACCGTTGAAGGCCCCATTCAGCAAACTCCATCACCATTACCACCACGTTTCACACAGCTACAGCTTCTACCTCTATCCCGAAACGTCATCGCCAAACCCATGTCGCCCACTTTCACGACAGAGTCACTTTCACCACTTCCGTTACAACTGTCGCCTTCAAAGCCGTTGCCACCCTTAACCGCACACGATTCATTGCGGTCACGAGCGGTCACTTGGGGCCCTCGTGCGTTAAACGCGACGCACTCGCTCCGAGAGCCAGCTGCGCTCAACCGCTCGCACGCCGGTGCCCACTCGCCCGCTCGGCCTCCTCCTCCACCCCTGGCCCCGGCGGCGGCCGTTTTCTCGCCCTCCTCACGAGAAAGAGCGAGCACGGCTCTACCTTTCAACGGATGGTGGACGTTCTGAAAGTGCTCCGCCGTAAAGCGTAATATCTGTCTCTGGTTATGGGGCAACTAAAACTCAGGAGGTGATTCTTTGGACCGTTCAGCACTCAAAATATTTGTAAAGTGTACGTACGGTACTGTTACCGTAGAACACTAAATTGTTTGAAAAAGAATATTATTCTTGCATCAAAATATCAATAGGTAACTCAGTGAGACAAAAGAAACAACATTAATTATTCATAAATAATGTTTTGAAACTATATGTAAACAAGAGAAAAATTATTTCCTATTTAAATTTATACTAAAGATAAAAAATGTTATTCTATCCTAATTACTAATTATTTGGTCAACTAAAAATAATATATTTTCCCTCTGGGCACCAACAAATGTTTCAAAAAATTATGAACACTTTATATACAAACAATGAAAATATTCAATGCTTCAATTTTACCCAATTCTGTGAATTCATGTTCATTAAATGCCATAATCATTCCCTTATTACAAAATTAAATACACGTCGTTAAATAAACTGAAATGAAAATCACTTGATAAAAACACCTTTTAGAAATTGTAGCATAAGGTATAAAAATCGCTGTTTCATTATTTTTCCTAAGTACTCAGAAAATATCGCAGTCTCTACTGACATAAGTGCGCCATCAACAATAAGTTAATGCTACAAAAAAAGTGTTCATTAGACGAATTTAATAAAATCTTCTTTGTGAATACCAAGAATTTCCCTTCTAATTGAAGAATAAAAATGTTCACGGAAGCAATTAATATGATATAGCAAAGTCATAACTTGGTACTCAATATTCTCTAAATGAGAATTAAATACTCCATCTGACGTCTAATTTTGTAAAACCTCTTCAACTTCGTTAGAGCACGACTATTTGCTCGTGTCGTCACGTTCTGATACCCTTCATTATTTCTTTCCTTCTTCTTTCCCTCCTCTCTCTCTCTCTCTCTTTTTTTTTCCCTTTCGTATCGCTAGTCGAGCATGTGTAAATTCTTCTCATCTTTCTATGTCAATCCGCTTCTCTCTGGTTTGGCCGACCATCATTCCATATCTTCTTCCTCACGTCGCAATAACTTCTCATCTTCCTCGCCCTTCTACATCATGGTATATACCATCACATTTCGTCACACCATATCACACCAACAAAGCCCCTCAATCCCTGACCAGATTTTCAAGCACCCACATCTATCCAAAGTTATTTCTCGTTTGTGATGCCCCTTGGCTCATGCTATGATCCGTGACGCTACTTTACTTTCCGTAACGCTACGCCTTCCCTCTCCACACCACACATGACATACCTTCCCCGCTTCACCAAGCCCTCTATAGGCTGAGATGGCTCTGCGGTGTCTGTGACCGGGAGAACTTACGGTTCGAGTCCCTACGCTGGCAGGATTTAGGACACTAAGAAGAAGCTACAAAGGTACGTCGAATTCATCCACTGTCTGAAGGGGAATGCTAGCGATCTGGTGCTATGATCGCTAGTTTTCCGTAGTTTCTCCAATTAACACCAGGCGAATGCCGCAGCAGTACCTTCACAAACGGACCGCGGGCCGCGTGCTATCTTTCCTTCTCCTATTCTCACCATTACTTGCGTACATTTACGTGCACTTTGATATCACAAATATCGGGAGACCAGTCTGGAGTAAAGAAATTGTCCCGGCTGGTGCGGTGCCCTTCTGGTGGGAAATACCAGGTTGAAGAACCTCCACAAGCCAACGCTTATGTCGGTGGCGAATCTCGTCATTTTGCGGGAGAAAGACACTGCCACCTCCCGACATAAAAATCATGTCTATTCTTAGGTGAGTTATAGAAGTTTGTGCGCCCGCAAAACACAAAATAATCAATCAATTACCCAACTTCCTCGCCACATCATTTTACTACCCCCATAATTTTGCATTCCATTTTAATGCCCCGAGACGCCGCGCCACGCCGTTCTTTGCCTCCCAGCTCTTTCCCGGCATCCCACTCACCATTCCTCCACACACTGTACAAGCAAGTCTTCTTCAACACGACTCGTCCTTTCGCTACCCGCCCCGACCGAACATCTCACGCCAAACTCTATCATGTCCTCTTGTCACATCATCAGTACTGCACCGCCGCGCTTCGTCCCGCCTCGCCTCGCTTCTCGCCTCGCTTCTCGCCTCGCTTCTCGCCTCGCTTCTCGCCTCGCTTCTCGCCTCGCTTCTCGCCTCGCTTCTCGCCTCGCTTCTCGCCTCGCTTCTCGCCTCGCTTCTCGCCTCGCTTCTCGCCTCGCTTCTCGCCTCGCTTCTCGCCTCGTCTCCGCCCCGCGCCAATGCGCTCCGCTGGGTGGTCGTGCGTTAAAGATGACGGCCGTTCGGACGCGCGTGTGGGCGCGCTGCCGAGGGCGAGAGCCACTTGCCAAACGCGAGAGGCCACGTGGTCACCTCCTCCTCCGTCTCCACTGCTTTCCCCTTTCATTTTGCCGAGGTCCTCCAGTTGGAAGACAATCGTTTTTCCTTCGTTGCTGTCTGTGTGCCACACATCCGGCAACGAGTATTTTTTACACGCTTTTACAAGCATCTGTACCATATGGATAAAAGGAACACGTGTTGAATGCGCGTATTTAATTCAGTAGATATATTTCAGTAGTGGTTACAAAGGCGAAGCGAGTCAAATTAAACATTATATTATTTAACGTAAAATGGGTAGACAATATTGTATGGGCTGGACTCCACGACATTTTATTTTAATTGAAGAAGGGAGAAAACGAGACCGTCTTCGGCGGTAGGGAAATGCGTGAAGGAAGCGACTGCCTACTACGTTCAAAAATTGTACTGAATCTCCGACAAATGACAAGCATATTCCACCCGGGTTCCATTTTTTAATACGTTGATTGACTGATGATTCCAGGCACGTCAAATGCTATGGCCATTAGTTCCGATAGTATAGTGATTTTTTTGCGGGAGATGGCCGTATTTCTCCCCCGTTGGATAATGAGATCCAGTGGCGACCTAGAACTCAGCCTCCGAGGTTCTCTTCCAATGAGGCTGCTCTTCTTGGTATCTTCCCAGTGTGGCTGGTCTTCCGACATGTGTGGTTGTGTAATGTATGTAAGTGTGTGAATAAGAGGAGAAGGTAAGACAAGGAGAGGGAAAGAAATGTCGCATGTGGTCTGTGGACAATTTATTATGGTACCGGCATTCGACCAATATCGATCAAAGAAACAATGGAAATATACCAACCAATACAGCCGGGCGGGAAAATTCTTCTGCCCGGCTCAATTTGAGCTAGCTGAAAGTCGATATAGCTGTAGCTGATTTTGATAGAACTAGTATCAAAACTCCGCCAGCCACATTTCCAACTCTAGGACCTCCCGGTCGGAGTCGCTGCAGATACATCGTTAATGCTGGTTCCGAGTTAACTCAGTCGATTTATTAACATGCATTAGGTGTTTGTGAAATAATACTTTTGACCTAACAACTTCGTATCCGTCGTCGTTTGTTTGAAACTTTCTGCAATGTTCATTAGAGTGTTTTAAATTCCAAGTGCTACGTTCTGAGTCGTTCTCCAGAGGAGTTAACTAACACCAACTGTTTACAATCTCAATCAAATGACGTTTTCAAATGTCATATGTCTGTAATACTAAGTATTTCACTTCCTGCAGTTACTCGACCTCTTTTAGATGTTTTCGAATCTCCGGAAAAAAATCGACATTTCGTCGTAATGCCTTCAGTAATCTCAGTGAAACAAGTTTACACTTTCTCCCATCACCCATGCACACCTAACACTCAACCTTTACCCCAATTACTCAACATATCGAACACCTTTAACGCTGTTCACTGAGCGCTTCATCAACTTTCTCAGCTCTCCTCAAAGTAATTCTTCCTCTTTCATCTCTTCGTGTAGATACGTTCTTCCATGAATTTGTATCCACCCTTTTCTGCAATAACGAATTTAGATCTCTCAATTAACTGCTTTCTCCTTTTGTTTTATTTACTATCCGAAGTCCTAACACTTCCATAACATCGTAATTGGTGCAAAACGCTCACCGAGAGAGGTGTCTCAGAGCGTCAACTGATGTCACTGCAGTTCCTCTCACCGGGAAGTCTTAGGGTTCGAGTTGCGACGGTGGCAAATTTTCGACACTAGTTACATAGCTAGGACGATATCAGTCGCTTTCTGGAGGAGAATTCTAGCGGCCGACTCCTCTGATAGGTAGTTTCCTGTAGTTTCTCCTATCGATACTTCGTAAATGCCGGAGCAGTACCGTGACGAACTGGCCACGGACTGCGCGCGATCCTTCTTTCCTCTTCCTTGTCATACCCTGACACCTATTTACTCACACTTACATCACTATACAAGCACACATGACGGGAGACCAGTCGGAAGCTTTGAGTTTGACCCAGCTGGGGCGGTGCCCCATTGGTGGGAGATACCTGGTCGGGGAAAACTCAGCTAGCCCTTGGGAAGGTCGGCGCCGGATCTCATCATCCAGAGGGGGAAGATCGCTGCCACCTCCGAGGAAAGACGCGTGCGCTACACTTACGGGACTAGGAATCTTAGCAGTAGATGCGCCCGGAATCACTAATCAATCAATCCGAAAGTACTCATACCCAGCAGAGAAAGTATGTCCTCCGTTTACTGTTCTTTCCGATCCCACCATATATTCTCTGCAATCAGCTACCGAGTCATTAATAATAAACGACAGAGACCAAACTAATTTAAAGAGATCTCCGTATGATGTATAGTCACCAGGTGAACTTTCAATGATAATGGTGACCTTATACCCTTATATTTGAGAGATGGAAACTTCCGCTAGACCCAAAATCTCCGCTAACGTATTTCCGGAACTCTTCTTCATATTTCATTTTTTATTGTTTTAGCTATTTATATATTGGCTCTTAGTTATTTCCCAAGTCTGCAGTGTCATCGACCACTTTCCTCATCACTTCATAACCACTTCCGTGCATACAATTATTGTTCCCACACTTCCAATTTACGTTATTTTGCTTCAGACGCCGAAATTATAACGTTGAACTTTGGGATCTCACAACTAGCGACTGCTCGGGTTCTGAACGAGGGCGGTTTGATTCCGGGCACAGTCGCCGCTACGAACGCGCAGCTGGAGAGGTTTCGCCGAAGGCGGGCGGGGGGGGGAAGGGGTGGGGCACAAGGCCCGGTGAGCCGGAATCGAGAGAGGAGAACGAAAAGGCTCCGGGAGGAGGAGGCGGTAGAACACACTGGGTCGAAATTGGCCCGAAAGGAGACAAAAATGATTAAAATAGATTTATCCTTCCCCACTGACACTAAATAATGAAACGATAAACTGGTATCCATCAAACAAGCCAATAAAACACATAGGCCTAAACATCGGCACAAAACTAAACTAAAGCATCACATTGATAATAAAATAATACAGGCTAAAAACAAACTATTATAATTAAAACCAAAATTCAACAAAAATAGCCATCTACTATATGAAACAGCACTTACAATATATAAAACAATAGTTAGACCCCTTCTACTGTACGCATGCCCAATATGGCAAAATGCAGCTCAGACCAATCTTAAAAAAGTCGAAGTTATCCAAAATCAACCATCATCAATTCTAACAACAATTACCAACGCACCATGGTTCATATCTAATACACAGCTCCATAAAGATTTCAATCTCCAACTCATAACCCAGTCACCTAATGCAGGTACTAACTTTTAGTGGATTCAACCTAGCAAGAAACCACATACATTCCACAACAATCAAAAATAAGTACCCTTTCCACATATTCCTAAAGCAAATTTCTAAATGGACCCTGATTAGAGGTGACCATGAGGTGTCCTCAACCGCCATGGTAGCTGTTAGTTTAATTTTAGTTAAGTTAATAAGTCAGCAAACTTTTGTAGGGTGAATGTAACTGAACCATATAAGTACCATCAAAAGAAAACAAAAAAATTTAAAAATTGATTTCCTGAAGTAATGAAAATTTCCGGAAGGTTAGATTGTGTATATTTGACTAGACAGGTCCACAATTTGATATCAATTAATGGCTTTCAAAAATCCGCACCGTGTGAGTCAATTCCTTCTCCTTGATTATAATGGCCTTTCTCTTTACACCTCTTAGTTTCTTTCTCAGGAAGGGCGATCTAATATGGTTCTTACATTTACTTAATCAAAATGTATTATTTGTTTATAGAACTCCAATAAAAATAGGTAAACGAAATAATTCAATTGTAGTTGCAGTGAATTTAACTAATGCGCTGCTTCAAAATTTAAATAAAAATCTCTGGAGAAGTATCCGTGATAAACATACCGCGACAGAGATAATATAATTTTATTGGCAGCTGATAAGTTATTTCTAAGAAGAGAATGAAAAATGTAAAGAAAAAATTACATTTCTTAATAATTTAATTACCAATTAAGTGAGACATACAAACTTGTGAGAAGATTAATAAAATTTTAAAGACTATTCCGGTAAAAGTACACGAAGGAGCAAATAAGGTTTGTAGTTTGAAGGTTAGGTCTAAGTATCTCTCATACTAATCAGATAAAAAATATTATGAAAAATCTCAATATTCTCATATTCATATCTTCACTAGTTTTCAATCACCAAAAAATATATTTCATTTTGTGAATTTTGCAGAACATCCTACGCATAAGAAAAAACTTAAAGCTTTATTTTTTTAAATTTAGTACATTATGTAATGCTCCTCTGTTGGTTCATGGACAACATGTTAGCTTTCGCGGGTTCAATCGCCGATTAAATTCGCGATTTCAAAAGTTGGTGCAATCGCGGGTTCAATTTTCAGTCGGGTAAAAATAGAGCTGTTGCATTCTAATATAATATTGTTTCAGCTTCTATAGCTGTGAGACGAAAGAAAAGTTCTGGCGGGGCATGTGTACAAGGTTGGGAATACGACATTCTCGCCACACACTCCCTCCCAAGGCGTGGATAATAAATAAAAACAAACCCCAGGCCTGGAAACACTGCTAACTGGTAAAAGTTGTATTTATCTAAAATACCACATACATACATACATACATAAATTTTGTAATATTTGACACCATACTTGGTACGTTCAGTAGTGTATTTTCTTCGACATCCTATCAATTGTTTTAGGCGCGCATTCAGAGTCGTTTCTACCCACAGCCCCACCCCATAGATGGCCGCGAGCGGATCGGGAAGGCGTGGAGTGCCGAGAAGAGGTGAAGGTGGGGAGAGGGGGCGAGGACGAAAGGGGGGCCGCCTGCGAGGAGTCGCGTAAAGCGCAGATGACGAAGAAAGTTAGATAGGGGACGCAGCGGCTGGCGGTAAATGACACGAGGAAGGAGCGAAGCAGCAGTTGAGAACAGGTGACAGCAAGTGAACGGAATGTCTGAACAGAATTTCAAAGGGAATATTTGAAACGACATCGATGATCATTGAGAAAGAAAAGAATGTTAAGGCTTTTTAAAAATATCTTGGGCAATAACAACATTCTGCAAAAGAAGAATGCCAATAAAAAAGAAAGAAGAAACTGTAAAAGAAATAAATATGTAGTAAAAAAATAATATATACATTTTTAATATATAAATATAAAATATATAAATATTAATAATATATAAGTTTTACATATGTAAGTAATAAAAGAAATATATATTGCAATTAGTATGTGGTATTTGACATTCTTTTTATTAAGAAACCGTATTTCTGTCGTAAGAGGTTGAGTAATTCAGATAACAACAGTGAAGAAACAGAATGACCATGTTAGTTTCCAATCCCATTAAAAATTTGATGGTGTATAATAGCCAGATTTGCATATAAATGTGATTTAGGAATTAGAATTTTCTGAACAAACACCACAGAATTTGTGTCACATCTGAGTGATAAAATAATTTCTTCCCAATAAACCGTCGACGTACTTGCTCAAGAATAATAATAGAACACTACTCATATGTAAATATCAAATTTACTTATAGTGAATACTTTAAAATGCATCACTCAGTGAAGAAATATGGAATATTGAAGAGGAAGATATATAATTATGTAGTGATGACGGACGCCCACAATACAAATATCTTATTAACTGAGAGAGGTAGTAAGGTCAGATGGTACTTCAATATTCGCTTACCAATGGGCGGGGGGACAGTGAATCACAGCGTGGTTTTATTCTGTATATGTTTCATGGTTCAGTCCTTTCTTAACCGTCAATGATATTTTCGTTTTCCAACTGTTATCGGATGTTCAGAAAATAGACATTCGAAACTGTCACTATAAATATTGACTTAGTAAACACGTAGGCGTTCCCTTACAATCAGGCCTGCCCATAAACAGATTGGAATCTTTCTTTAATACCTATCGATATTGATAATAGTTGTGCAATTCAAAAAAACCTTGTATATGTTGACCTAGATCTTCAAAAATCAGAACTCTTTACATGTCTTCCCAAGAAAAGGAACGTAAATATCATAAATGATTAAAATACATATGCCTTTCCTATACCTCAAAACTTGAAAATATTTTAATATAAACACGTGGAAAATTGTAATATATTACTAAATGCGTGAAGCATTAGTTATTAAATATATAAAAATGTCTCTCAATTGCGGTTTATTCTGAGTTCCGCCTCTGATCCCTTCCCTTCGGTGTTGTCCAGGTAGCAGGATGCCATTAGAAAGCAACTGTTAATTATCCATATTTGGCAAAAGTGCTATAAAAGAAGAAAACTAAAATGACAAGTGCTTGACGAACCAGACCATTACGAGGTTCAGGGGCATCCTGAGGACAGCGATCAAAGGAATGGTAAAATATCGGAGCTAGTAGCGCTGAAGCTGACCCAGGAAGATTACGTGGCCGTGTACTCTGGCACATGCGGCTCAGTGGGAGACGTGCTCAAAAGGCATGAATATCTCTCGCAGTACTCTGGCACTTTGGCTTTACTGTCGAGTAATTCGCAATTGTGTTAATGCCTTGCACGTGGTTCGCAACTTTAAACCCTATGCAAGATAAAGGTAATGTAAATATCCCACTGAAAAAATTAGGAAGCAACAAGAATGGGAGAAACAAGAGTGAACAGCAAACCACAGGTGGCAATAGAGTAATTAGAAATAAATGCGAAAACTGCAGGATTGAAAATGGAGAGGAGGGAAAAGTGATAAAGTGCGAAAAGACTAAGATACTTAGTATAGCAATCAGAAATCTGAATATTCCTCTGCATTGTGCACCGAAGTTAGGCTGAGAGAAGGAAGAATAGGAAAGAAGAAACTTTTTAAACAGAGACAAATATAAAAGTAAGGAAAATACGTTTTAAACAGTAAATAGAGAAGAGTGACATCAAATTTTACAAAAGAAAGATGAGAGAGAGAACAACTGCAAAGAGAGAGTAAGAACATGTTTAATAGAGAGACATAACAACCCAATGGGCAGGAATAGAAAAGTTTTAAAAAAGTCAGAACAAAGCCGGAGACTAAACATTAAGTATTGCAGGCGAAAAAAGCAGTTCAGACGAAGTAAAAAGTGAAGGAATCTGAGGTGATGCTCAACACGGAAGGGAGGATACAAAGAGACCACTCAATAGACCAGGGCGGCAGTGGTTCATTACACGAACGAGAATCAGATTTGGTGTGTTTGATCAGCTCTTGTAACGACGCAAGGAGGAAAGAGCGATAGGTAGGAAAAGAGCGCAAGAAATCACTAGCCGAATGAAAGTGAGGTCTTGTGTACGCGAACAGCGGGTGAACCGAGCGATAGACCTGATGCAGAGTGGAAATAAGACAGGAAGAAACATAGGGAAGTACTAAATAGTGAAGAGGAGGTAATACACGAGTGCCGAGCGAAGGAACTATAAAAAGAGAGACAAATTGGGAGAAATAACGAGTGGTTCAGAAGTTGAAAGAGAGCGGGCACTGTAGTGCGAGAACACTGAAAAATGAGGACTCGTGAGAGGGACGTTTTGTGAGAACAGCAGGGAAACATGCAGCTAAGAGTGGCAAGAAGGGGGAGCCCCCCCCTTTGGTGAAAGGGTGGAATGAAACCGAGAGCCAGCAGCCGAAAAAACAGCCCAAGAAATTAAGCGATGGAGTGAAACTGAATAAAACGTTGACAAACAACGAGCGAAGGAAATAGAGAATTGGAGCTAGTGAACGAAAGAAGCAGAGAGAGAAGAGAGAGAGAGAGAGAGAGAGAGAAGGTGCATAGTATACTAGCCGAACGAGAGTGAAAACTAGTGGGCGAACCGCATATGAAGTAAGCCACGGAGCAGAAGCGAGTGGACATGGGCAGGGAGGAACGACGAGAAGCAGAGAACACCGAGAACGAAGACCACACGCACGAGAGCGAGCGAATAACCAAAGGAGCGAGAAGCGGAAGAAGAGAGAACGAGAAAGGTAACGTGATAAAGAGAAAAAAATAAACAGAGAGAGGACGAAAGGAAGCGAGGGACATGGGCGAGCGAGCGAGCAAGCGAATAAACACAGGAGCGAGAAGTGGAAGAGGAGACACAGCGAGAGGGGGGGGCGAGACAGCGAGGCCGCAGCTGCCCCGCGCCGGCAATTTGCCGGCCGGCCGCCACCCTATTACCTCTGGTGGCGCCGCGCGCGCCGCTCCCCGCCTCCCACACTCCACTTCCCACCCCGCCCTCTCCTCTCCCGCCCCGACGCGCCCATGCATAACCCTGGCGGCGCCGCCAGGTGCGCCAAGGGCCCAACCCCGCCGCTCCGCCGAGCGCTCTCTCGCGCCGGGCCCTGCGCCCAGGCAGCCCGCCCCGCGGCCACGGCGCGCCCTTTATTACACCGCTCATTCACCGGCGTCGGTGACGCACAGGCCTCGTTTCAAGGTCGCTTCAAATAGGTGGAGCCCAGGATGACGGGTTCGAGTGACGCGTAATGCGTGGGGTTGTCTATCTGCTATTGTGGCGCGTTTGCATTCTCCTTCGGATTCTCTATTCGATTCTCAGTTGCCGGGCTCGTCGATTACTAAAGTATATTAGGCCCACTTGTAGAGTGCATTTTACGTTCAGGGAGAAAGCTGTGTCCTTCCCTCGTTGGAAAAATTTCAGGAGCAGACTTACACGTCGGGTTGCGGGGTTTTTGTATTGTATTTCCAAGTGCTGAATTGAATTGAATTGAATTGAATTGAATTGAATTGAATCGAGGCCTTATTTTACGTGGCACGACGCGGGCCATGAAGCCGCTTTACCGTCTGACCACACACATTTTGCTACGATCTTTTCACCAACTAGGGAGAAATAAGGTATTACTTGGGTATAACAGACTTGGGGATAACAGTTCTATACGCCATGATGTCATGATTTTCCGACATGTGAGGCAGGGTTAGCCATATATTTGTGTGTTTGCGAAAATGTGTGTGTGTGTGTGTGTGTGTGTGTGTGTGTGTGTTCATGAAAAAAAAGAAAAAAATTATGAGCAAGGAAAGTCAACCCGCGGTTCGCAGTCCTTTTAAGGTACTGCTCCGGCATTCCTGTAGTATTTATCACAGAAACCACGGTACTCTATCGATCAGCGCAGCCGGCCACCACAATTCTCTTCCTGACAGGAATTAAATTCGACCCGGCCATATAGCTGGAAAATCAGCCATCGTAAGGACTGGAGCCTTGGAATCTTCTAATCAGCGACGCTGTAATGGGCACATGTTTTGCCACTCAATTATCTCAGCGTGCTTACATTTAGATCCTAGCGATTTTCTGGTCGCCCATTTACATGTGGTTCTTCCCTTATGGTAAATAAACAAGCACATTTTAAATTCATCGTGAACTTTTTCAGGCGAAAAAACACCACGGTCTTCTCCTCAATTAGATAAGCAAATGCTCATGTGATTTTACTGAGAAACGCTTCATTTCTGCACAACAGTTTCTTGTCTTATCTTCTTCTTCAACGCTCAACGTTACAATAGTGTTTTACGGCAATCAATACTTGCAATGCCAAAACGGTTGAGGAATTATTTACCTCTGTGTAAATGAGGAAAATACTGCTGTCCTTTACGTCAAACTCTGTATATGTACACATCTTAAATATAGACACTCATTCACCCTCACGTTCGGTACCAACGGGAAATCCACATTTGACGAGTCTGCCTCGCGCAGATTGTAAACTAGTCGCCTCTGCTGCTTTCTTAATTTTTCTCGCAACAGGGCACACTATGCAGCGACGATAGATTTACAACCCTCACAAGCCGTGTTCGCAAGTGTGACTTGTTCGAGAAGACGGCCCTTAAAGTTGAGAGAGAAGAAGGATAAGGAAGAATCGTACACGCTCTGTGGTCCGTTGATTGTATGATTGATTCCGGACGCGTCAACTTCTGTGTTCATTGGTCCCATAAGTGTAGTGCGTGTTTTTTACATCGGAAGGTGGTGGTGATCTTCCCCCGCTGGATGGCGCTGGACGCCAACCTACCGTCAACTAGTGGGGTTTCCCCCTCACTAGGACTCTCCCACCAACCGGGCACCGCTGAATCAGAGCAAGCTCAAAGCACCCGATCGGTCTCCCGGGCATGTGTAGTTGTGTAGTGCATGTTAGTGTAATGGTTGAGATAGGTAAAGGAAGAGCAAGGAAAGGTCAAGCGTGGTTCGTGGCCCGTTTGTTAGAGTACTGAACCGGCATTCGCCTGGTGTTAATCGGAGAAACCAGGGAACACTACCGATCAGAGCAGCCGGCTACTAGAATTCTCCTGCAGACAGCGACTGAATTGTCAAGCTGACAAACTAGTGTCGAAAATTTTGCCGCCGACGGGACTCGAACCTATGACCTTCCGGTCAGAGGCACTGTAGTGACATCATATGATGCCCTACACCACCTCTTCCTGCCTGTAGAATGCTCATTTTGGCAGTCCAGGCATCTAGCACAATTCTTATCCCAAATTTGCTGCGGTCCGAAAATAGATGCTTCCGCCGTGACTTGAATCAAAAACCTCCTAACATACCACATTGTTCTTGCGGGTACACTCTCAGATGGCAACTACATATACTCAGGTAGATCAGCTAATGTTCTTTTTGTTCTGAGCATCCACGTTGTTTAAAGTATGTTGCAAATTACAATATTACTGTTTAATAAAACAATGTACGCTTTCACGGCTGGAAATATATTAAAAATACCTTTGGTCAAAGGGAATATTTCGTTTGCTATTGTGGCAGACATCTTCACTGGACGTTGGTCACGCAGAGTCCTTTCAGACTGTTGACTGTTCGATAGACCACGGTTATGCAGCCCAAAATATATTTTTAATATTACTGGGTTTGTTATACGAAATGTTGCTTTGACGATCCTCGTACCACGTAAACTCGTTTGTCAGCATAAAAATTATGACATTTGTATGTGAATACTATATTTTCATCAGTTTATTTTGCGAAGTGAAATAACATTATGAAAATAATAAAATTATTATTGTATAAAACGTCCTTCAGTATTATTTCTCATCTTTAGATACAACTTTAAAACAATTCTACTTCTGCACAAATTCAAAGGCAATAATAAAAAATAAAAAGGATTTTATCGGAAATTTGTAAATAATACTGAGAAACCTAACGCAGATATTACGAACATACTTGGTTACTTCAACTATTTCAATTGCGATCAAAGGAAGTGTACTTTCAGCAGACTGAAGACATCACTAAACTGAGACATTCGTTATGAAATGCGCGTCCGCTGTGATGGTGAACGTCGATCTTATGATTACTGACTATGAATAAAATAAAAAAATTCTCCGCAGATGGGAGGTTTTACTTTCAATATTGTAAAACATAGCATGACGTTTCATAGTTCAACGTAACGACATCTTCAGACGTAGAACCACTATTATGTATGAATAAGATTATATCAAGAACTTCTACCTGAAGATATGGTTATATTGAAGTACGAAACGTCGTACTATTTTTTGTAACATAAAATTAAAATTTCATATGCTGAAAATGTTTTACTTTTTAAAACGTCTTTTATTTTAATTGTATCACAATAGACAATCATGCTGGTCTCTTTATTTGACCAAACAAATATAATCGTATAACATAGCCGAAGAAAATGAGATCTACCTCTTGCTTTGCTTGGTCACAGTTCTCTTGTGTAGTCTTGGACACTGCATGCACGCGCAGATCCGCTATGAGAAGGAGAGTAAAAGGTGTACATCTGCTGAAAACTCTTTATTATCTTTATACGACATCACTATGTAATTCATTCCCTTCTGCAGCAGATGACAAAAGAGAGAATATTTTACTTTCAAATATGTACTTTATTTTCCTGAAATACGAAGCTTACATAATAAATCAATTTCCTAATTGAAAGTAAACAAAACTCCAGCTATTAGAACTCTCTGCGACAGTCAAAATTTACAGAGCAGAGCTCATTCCATTTTGCATCTCTCTTTTTTCCGACATTGGAAAATAACACACGTCAATATAAACAGAGTTCCATTATGTTTCTTCTCTAGAAATTACACCGGTTGATTCAATCCATGGTCCTAAAGCTTCAGGATATTGTCGATCAAAGTAACAGTGTTAAAGATATATGTCATTTTGAAAAATGTATTGCAGTCGTAATATTACACCCACTTTCATAATGTTTAAAATTCGCTATTTTGCAAGATAGTATAAAAATGTAATGTTGAATATTTATCATTTTATCTCGTATATTCTATTTGTAGGTTACTTTGTGAAACAAAAAGTAGATGAATCAGAAAAAAATGTGTGAAATCTCATTCACTTTAGAACATTTTAATGTTTAAATAGAACTATATTTTTAATAAAATGTTCACAAGGAGTGATCTTCAAGAACTGGAGGAACGAACATGAGACGTGTTTTAATTTTTTTATCACTATTTAATTTGTTCTTGGCCTGCCAACCACTTCATATAAGCTCGTTAAAACAGGTTTTAAAGCTTTTTGATTTGTACTTTGCACACATGTTAGAATTTTGGGTCCAATAGAGCTGCTCCAAAGATGTTAAGATCGCTGCAGGTGAGGAGGCAGTTTTGTACCCCATAATCGGAATGCCTGAATGAGTGGATATGTGTCACGACTAACTACTGATTAGATGTTTTTGAGCTTAAACTTGGTAAACAAGTGAAGAGTAAGATCTACTCGTAGTAATGCCGGTCCTGAGATCATTACAATTTTAATTTTCAGGAACTTTTTGCATTAATCCCTTGTGATATTTCCAAAATTTTCTGTAAAATTGCCGATTTCTTCCTTTTATTTTTTTTTCTAATAGAGTAAGGTAAATATAAATCCTGCTGATTTTATTTATGCCTTGATTTTCATTTAAATCACGATCAATGCTTCTGATTTTCATTTAAACCACGAAAAATGTGTAGATTTTCGAAAGTTGAAATGTGTGATAAAAGTGACGTTTTATTTTGCGAATAGGAAATTCTATGAACAAAATAAAATCACTTCTATCAGGTTTGTCATACACTATTTTTTACACAGTGTTCATAACTTTCATTGCATTTTTATTCAACTATACAAGTCACTTAATGATACATTACAGTCAGTAGCAGCTGATGCGGTCAGACGAAATTCTTTTGTTTTTATTGTTGCATTCACAGATTTATTTAAACACTCGAGCATCGTCTCCCTTTTAGCACTAGTGCCGTGAAATGATGTTTTAGATGCTTTGTCTACCCTAGAAGATCCGTTTTTACTAGCGGGTGCCTAAAAAATTATTTAACATACCCGGCTACATGGAACCTACCGTAATATTAGAACATGAATAGGAACCAAAGTATAAGAGACCAATGACCACCATCATCACGTTTAATATTTATTACCCTTTACCACGATTAATATTTAATATCCTAATTAGAATTTAATAACACTAAGAGGGAAAAGTTTTGGTATGCCGCACATTTCCATTAGTTCTGGACTGAAGCGCCGCACCGACCTGTTGTCCGCAACGACCGCCCCAGGGCAGCTCGGATGTTTCCACGAATTATTGGAGTGCAGCTCCAACACAATGTTTTGGGTGGTCTGCGTAAGGACGTTGACCGGCAAAGTAAAACAAAAATTCCCTGTGCGATGCATTTTGAAATAACTTTATTAGTCTTTAAAAACGTTTATAAATATAATAGTTAAAAATGATGATAAATTTAATGCTTATTAAATTTCCATGCAAATATTCCATTTTATGTTTTCATTAAATAATTTCCATTCGAAAATCTTTAACAATTTTACAAAGAAATTAACACAAAGGTAGTTTTTTTAAATATATCATTCATTTTTTTACTTCCACGAAAACATACTTTATAAAGTGTTGATAAAATATGTGTTAATGTATAGATGTTGATATTTTTGTGCTGTACCTCCAGAGTTTTGAGTCTTACAGATTTACCACAACATACCTTTGTAGTACAGTAACTTTTAAGTTCAAGTACATGACACAAGATCTAATTAGGGTTCAACTCATAACTACATGTCTCCATCCCTCCACACTTCACAGAAGCAATTAATTCAGTTCGAGAAACCATTTCTCTACGTATGCAGTTGGTGCGAATTTACGAGGCGAGTGGTATTTTTAATAACGCCTACATCTCTCTTTAATTTATGTCGCTTCGAAAGGAATTTCAATATAGTTTCTCCAAATATTTCATCTCGTAAGGCATATGAAATACAAACGCACCCAGAAGGTCTAAGAATAAATTCCTATAATATTTCTTAGATATTCAATATTAGTTTAAATTATATGTCATTCCAGTTACATTTGTGTCTCAAGCAAGTATATAAGAAGTATGTATCTCAATGAATCCATCCTAGAATAAATGAAAAAAAATCACATTTCTCTTACAGTACAAGTACAAAACGGAGTACCGGAATTGCAGTGTTGTATAAGCGCAAGCGGCACTCTGTCGAACAGTCGCATTTTTATCTTAGTTATTGGTCTTGTAAAACGTTCAGTTTACCAATATTTGCTTTTCTATGCCTTTAATACATGTTATTGCTATTCACATTGATCTATTCGGAATAATAAAAACTCGGTATGTCACAGAGTTTTTCTGAGACGTTTGCAAAAGCAAATGCACCGTTTCTGAGAGTGCATGAAACAGTCGAGACAAGCGTATGAAAATACACACGTGAAATATTATGAAATATTATCATACTCTGGTGTACGCAATCGATTAAATTGAATGCAATAATATTATTTATTTAGCTTGCCCTTAACATTAATCTTTCAGCGTTGTAGTTTAAGACGCTTTATTTAGTTATTCAAGTGTGAGAGAACATTTTAAAGTGCTTTGTGCAATAGCAATTCACAATTATGATGGTTTATTACACAAAATAAGAAACCTAACTATCAGAACAGGACCTGATCAACATTTTCGGCGAATACGTTCTTCGTCATGGCGTGGAGGACCTCAAAATTGTTCTGTATTCTGTTCGAGGATAACCGAGGTCCCTTGCAGAGGGATACGTGTGAAGACTTCAACGGTCGGAGCAGCAGCCATGAATCTGGTGCAAAGAGCGGAAGAAGCAACCATTCACATGGGGTTAGTACATGAAAGAGCTTGTCCCCACGCCCTAAGGTAGCAGCCCCACTTAGGGACGTACACTGCGCATCAATAGCAACGAGGCCAGATGATTACACTCACCAAGCAGATATTTCAATCACCAAGCAGATATCCGGCAAGATACGATAACTCAGCAACGAAAAAAGATTAAATAACTAGAAATAGCGGCAACATTAAGACTGGATAGACTTGATGGAGCTTGAAATAAAAACATGATCATTGATATAACCGTCATCACCGAAACAAAGAAATCTGAAAGGAACTACCGACCAAATCATCATATAATGTTCTATTCTGGTGTTCCTCAATCATCATGGACTTCATCTGGTGCAGCAATTCTATTGGCTAACCGCTGGAGGAACAGTGTAAAAAGCTACAACTTTGTTAACGACCTTATTATAATATGGCAATTAAAATTGAAAAAGATATCTAACAGTGATAGGAATGTATGCCCCGGAAGAAGGTAAGAAAGAAGAAAGTTTTTTTAATACCTTACAGAAATATTTGAATATGTCCAACAGAAATGACTTTATTACTATCTCTAGAGATACTAATGCGTATGTCGGAAATATCCCCAATTCCAAATATTGTAGGAAATCAAGGAGAAATGACTCTTAATGAAAATGGGAAATGTGTCAGAAATTTTGCCACCTTCAAAAACTTGAAAATAACTAACACTTATTACAGTCACAAAGTTTTTTGGTCCACCAAACTTTTTTATTCACAAGTTTACTTAGTCAGAAAGAGGCTTCCGATCTATTATTGACTAAGTCATTGCTAACAAGAAGCTAGCCTCAACTATAAAAGACACACGATCACATAGGGGTCCGGAAATAGGGACGGATCACTATCTAGAGAAATCAATTCTAAATAACCCTACAAGATGGTCCTATAAGAAGCAAAATTTTGAAGATGGACCCAACACCTACAAAACACGTTTTCTGAAAGAGGAAAGTATAAGGAAATTATACTCCTCACGTCTCTGGAAATACAGGAATAACCGTTAAGTAGAGACATTGATACATAATGGCAAATATCAAGAAAGTTATGAGTCAGTGTAAAAAACACTAGGTAGAAGACACAAATATAAAAATAATTGTAAAATACTGAAGACATGGAATAAAGAAATGCAAGACCTTGTGAATGATAAGAAAAAAGGTAACTTAAAACATTTGCAGCCCATCACATTAGAGGATCGGTTAGAGTATTAAAGGTGGTGCGCTATCGTGAAGAGAGAAATTAGAAAACTCAAAAGGAAAGTTGGAATTAGTACATCTCAGACATAGAACACGGTGTACACGGTGCACAAAATATGGCCTAGAAAATAATGAAACATTTAAATAAAGAAGAAAGAGGAACTGCTAGAATCTCCGTCATAAGTGAAGACGAATGGTTTACGTACTATAAAAACTTATGGACAGATTCAGACGGAGAACCCGAACTTACAGACCAAGGAGAGGCCGAACCGTCTAATGCAGACCCAATTAAGCTAAAAGAACTAGAAGGGGCATTGAAAAGTTTCAAGAACAAAAAAACATAGATGCAACCAATACAAAACTTTTTAAATATGCACCAATAGAATTGAAAGAAAGATTTCTATATCTTTTAAATTTATTGTAATGTCACACACTTAGTGAACGGTCCTGATAAACACCATCAGCTATTTTAATTAATCAAAGCACTACTTGCAGCGCTGGCCGTCGGTTTGCTACCTGCGCGGCGCCGGCCACTGCCTCTCCCTGCTGCCGACCACCGCCGCCCAGGCCGGCCAGTGCCTCCCCCCCCCCCGAACGCCACCTAGCCGCGCGAGAACGCAGGCGTATAGTTTACCACCCGCGCAAGTACAGGCCACCTGCGACTTTTCTTGCAACTCACGCCCGAGGTGCCGATCACGTGTCACGCCGCACGGGGCGCCGTGAAATAGTGTCAAAAGGCAGCCGCTTTGTTGTTTTAAAGATGGACCCTCCACGACCAGCGCCAGCGGTAGAAAAAATGTCTCATCCACTAATTGTTTACGCCACCGGCTGTCGCAAGTGGGGAGAAAAGCAGTTAACAGGGCGCAGAACTCTTTACATTTGTGCGAGACGTGATGCCTTGATATACTACGCGATTTGTCATGCGACCGATTGACGCATTGCATTCCACCGACCGCGGCGTACACCCCCCCTTGCATGAGGCCGTGCAGTAACTTTCGCACGAAACACGCCACGGCAATTTTTATGTTCCACATTAGCTAGCGCACCATTGATTCGAACGTCGCCCCGCCACCGCTCCCGATAGCTGATTCTAAGCAACCAGGTTGAGACACTCGGATCAGAGGAGGGGATCAAAGCCTTCGTGTTGTCGCATGTGAGGTACCCATAGACACTCACAGCTCAAACCTCGAACTTGGCCCTTGGCAATTAACTTCTGTTCGAGCTTTCACGCAGTTCATACTTCTGACTTGTGCCTCGACCGTGACTTCGAAATTCTCACACAAGACTTTGCGTGCCATAGATGAACTGATTTTGAGCTTCGAATATGCACTCATAGTGGCTTGCATCTCGCGCCAACACGTGGAACCACTGATGTCTCAAAGACGCATTTATGTTGTTTAATTTCAGCACTAAAACTTGTGTGTTACACGCCATCCCTTAAGTTCACCGTAACATGTGCTCACAGACCGCTCACTTTGACTGCGTTTCGCTTGATTCGGGGAGCGAACACAGATCATCGCCACGTTAGCGTGACATAACCGCCGCCATAGTGGGCCCTATAGTCACGCGCTGTCGTAGGACGTCCCGCCTGGATGAAGGAGAAAGAGCCGGGCCCGCATCTCACCGCCGCCCGCTGCGTTTCAGGCTACGCCGACACCCAGCCGCCCAGAAACGAAGCCATCACGTCAACAACAGTAAGACCTTTTGTGAATAACCCGTAACCGAGTCCCCGTCAACTTCCTTTTCCCCGCCGAGGTGCGGATAGACTATAACAAAGGAAACTGAGAGCGTAGATGCCACCAATAGCCACATTATTGCAGCGAAAAATTATTTTTTTCCTTGTGATAATTTTAACTAGGATAGAAAGCCGCAATAACTTTATCAGAATTTGTAGTAATCTTTGTAATCATCATTCATTTGCATGCTCATCACCACCACCTTATTTTTTAATTAAATATGTTATGCAATCCCATTTATGTCCCATGCAATCCCGCAGACCGGTAGGTTACAGTATGCTGGACTTCATCTAAAGTATCAGAAAAATTTCAAGTGAGCATGATATCCATCATTTTGAAGAAAGTTAAAAGAGAAAATTGCGACAACTACAGGATAATCAGTCTTCTGAACACAGCCTACAAACTTTACGCTAAAATTATAACGTGAAGGATGAATGTCATTAATGTAGTTATTCTCGGAGAAGAACAATATGGCCTCAGGAGAGGCCGATCATGTGCAGACCGTGTCTTTGTAATGGAGCAGTTAACACAGAAGCGTCGGGAATTCAACCTTCCTACTTGCATTCTCTTCGTAGATTTTGTAAAAGCTTTTCACTTAGTGTTCAGGAAAAAGTTGTGGGAAATTTTTGAAGATTCAGGAAATTCTAAACCACCTGATACAAGTTATGAAAATTTTCTATAGTGAAACATTCCCCTAACTGCTACAATTATTGGGCGATTCGTCGTAACCAGTTTCCAAATTTCTAATAACATGGGCGCCAGGAAAAAGGTTACGATAATATTTTAACTATTATTACGCTGATAAAAAACTAAATACTATCCCGCTAGCTGGGTCGATGGGTCACGTCAGAAATAATCGTTATTATCTATTAATAGCCGATTACCGGATCCGCCATCTATACAGAATGGCGAGGAATCTGAAAACAGAGATTATATGATCTAGCTACTTATTAGCTTGAATTGGCTAATGAAAATCATTTTATCTTTCTTTCAAGAGAAACTTAATGTTTATTTCCTATCAAATGCAGCAAATAAAAATGTAAAGAATTTACATGGAAAACTTTCTTAGTCATATCCTGGTTCGAACCTTATACGTGATTCTGGTCTTAGCGTGCTCTTGATTGGTGGTTCCTCGAAGAAACGGCTTCCATTCTCTATTTGAAGCTCCGAAGTCCCAAAGTCCAAATACCACGGATCTTCTTTTCTTCTTTGAAAACGAACACCGCCGATTCACCGCTTCGCACCACTCAAATATTTGTTCCAGCTCCACTATATTATGTCTGATGCCCGTTCTCACCGTTTAAATATCCAGTGCTTTTATGATTACACAGCAAAACAAATCTCTCAGTTCTTCTATCTTCCGTTTATAGCAAGAAAATAGGCAAAGTCTGGTATCGTTTGTGAACCGCATACATTTATAAGTTCAAGAATGATTAGAGTTCACTCGCGAAAAAACTCCAAGTCTTATTTTGATGCACAGCAAAAATATTCGGAACTCGACACGTTCCCCAAATCTTAGAAGTATCACAAGTTCATTTCTGGTTCTGCTCGAAAATATTCAGAGTCCGAATATGTCCCTCAAATCCGATTCTTGCTCTACCACACGAAAATATTTCAAAGTCCCAACACGTATTGTAGACCCACGAAATTTTTATAAGTCCTAACATGCACAAATTAATATATTCGCGAGCAAACTGCTCACCGTCACGACATGTGACCGAATGAATTTTATCCTCCCTTTTTAAAACCCACAAAGCCTCGCCTTTCTTTTATTTCGACAAAATGCCCAAACTTCTGTTTTAATAATCAGTCGACGATTCTTCAACCAATCCACAAATCTCTTATATTTCCTCCTACTCACGCCGCCACCTCCACGGTCAAATGAATGTTTGTTTATCCTGACAACAACCACGACGTCGTTACTAAGGCGCCATATTGCCTATCGCCCTAACCATTTCGCCCATTTACGACAAATATTCTGTAATAAAACCTGTCTCCTATATTGGTATGTCACTATAGTAATAATAAAATAGGTATTGACATGGAACATGAATTGGGAGAAAACGAGGGATAATAAATAGAGAAGTAAAACAAGGATGCCCGCTGTCCCTGCACTTTTAGTTTATATATTGACAATGCCATAAAGGAATGGCAGAGAACTTTACCAACAGAAAGCATTAGAGTTTCTGGAACAGACTTAAGAACAATTTTATTTGCGAATGATCAGGTTATTTTGGAAAACTCGGAGGATAGCTTTCAGAATGACATCTATCTATACTTTGCAAAATATACTACAGAATTACGAGCTGCGGATATCTACTCGGAAATATAAAGTAATGGATTTTGTGGAAAGCATCATTTGAGGTCCAAAATAGTTGTAGAAAACACCATACTTGAACAAGTGTTATAATTTAATTACCACGGTCATAACATCTCCTATTGCGACATGGAAGACATCCTGAAAAACACAATAAATTTCAGGCAATGTGTGTAACAATTCAAAGAAATCTTAAGAACAAGGTTAGAAAGGACACACAAATGAAATTTAACAAGGTGATGGCGGTTCCTGTACTTCAATATGGTTGCGAAAATTAGCATGAATCGCTTAGACAGAAGGCCAATTGAGGGTTCTCATGCGATTTCGAAGATATATGTTGCAAGATATACGCTTTTCCCAACATTCTAGACGACATCAGAAGCGAAGACTTCAGAAGCGAACTAAAAATATTCAACCTTAATATGAGAATACAAGTGCGAAAGAGAAATAGTTCCATCATATCCAACAGATGACTCCTATGAGACTACCAAATAAGATCCTCCAATACGATCCTTGATGATGATGCACAACATTTTTTATCACGGATCAAACAAAATGAGGACTAGACTAGAAAATGAGGATAAATAGACCAGCAAAAATCTATCACTAAATTGAAATACAATATCTAACAAAACTAAGATTCTATGAAAACTAATTCATGGCTCTGCCAACATGTTCATATTTCTCACAAGTAATGATGTCTTCTAGAGAAGTATATGATGCATTTCTTCACAATTGCATAAACTTCGGTACCAAAGTTACTTAACTGATTGAATAAATATTGTGTTCCCGAATACGCTAACGTCTAAGGTTTCGTATGGTGCATACCATAGGGTAGTCATTACCCGGGAGGTGGCATCATTCCCTACACCTTATCTTTCGGTGATTTCCTCTCTAGGCATCTCCACCAGCGGACACTGTCCTTTTCAGACAATCTCAAGCTCCGAGTGGTTTCCTGACATGTGCAGAGGTGTGGTGAATGTAAGTATGTGTATAAGGGAAAGAAGGGTAAAACTATGAGGCAGATAAGCACAACACAATCATTGACCCGTTTGTTAGGGTAGTGATCTGGCATTCGCCTGTCATTGATCGGAGAAATCACGGAAAACTACTAATCACAGCAGCTGCTTGGCTGTTCGGGAGACGCCGCGTCGTTAGCACATTCTACGTCCTTCGTCAGGGCGAAATGCGTGGAGGGTGGCACAATGGCGGCCGAAACGTTCGTATCTGTACCTACAAGGCGGCGTCTCCTGGACAACCAAGCAAGCACTGACTCCAGCCACGAAAGTCTATGCGAAGAAGAAGATGCATGAATTCCCACGAAAGTCTATGCTCTTACTAATCACATCAGCCAACTGCTAGAATTCACCTCCAGCCAGCGGCTAAATTTGACCCAGCTATGCAGCTAGTGACGAAAATCCACCAAGGACCTCCAGAGACGCTGCATTGGAACTGGTGTGATCTTGAGCCATTTTATTCGGTATCACAGTTAGGATAACAAAATAGCAATGCCATAAATTCTCTTGCGAGTATTTCAATCACACAGTGAAAATACTTGTAATGCCAATGTGAAATACTGATTCGGCTATGTAGGGAAAAGTTGCGAATTTGAATCAGAGCCTAAATTGAATTCTCACCGTATTTCTTTGCATAAAACATTTGTATCATACAGGTTTGCTATAATGCTTCTGGATGACATAATGGGATTATTAGTCAATTTTGATTAATAAGTCATTTTAATAAGCAGGTTTGATGTTATAGTGTTTACGTTGATGTTAGAAAGTAGACTATATGCTATTTTTGTTCCTTACATCATAAAGGGGGAAAGTAATTGTAACTTAGTATAGTAGTTAGGAAACAAATATAGTTATTAGCTTCCGTATGCAAAGTAAAACTAAGGTTGCCTTTGAAATGTTGAACTGTGTTGTCGGGGTCTTATGTTTTGATGAGTTGTTTAAATTAAACAAGAGATTGCCTTGATAGAACCAGACCATTTTAGGAGGCTGGTAATCAATCTTTCACGCCAACAGAAACAAATAGAAAGGATATGATGTAATTAGGACGTAATAGTGTGCGCCATCTGATGCACTGGCTGTTGGAATAAACAAGCAAACCTACTTGTTCTAGTGACATTTACGAAAATATTACTTTTTAGAAAATAAATAATACTCTTTAGATGATTTTATCTGCAAACACAAGAAGAAATATGACAATGTTATTTAATAAAATGTTTATCAAGAATGTTAACAATTTTTCCTTGTGTCCGAAGTATCTTTTGATAGAAGTGTAAAATACTGTTTTACTGAACAGCACATTTAAATAGTATCTAGGACAATTGGAAAGCAAGTAAAGGAAATTCAAAAGAATAAGAATAAAACATTAATCTCTGTTCATAAGATCATTGCGATATGGTTCCATGAAGCCCGTTCTGTACAATATGTATAAAAGGAAAGAAAGAAAAAATCAAGTGTTCTAATATATTATTCACATGATATGTATTCGTAGATACACGCTCTGTGTGTTAAAATAAAATCCAGAATTAAGAAACTTGTCTGCTTAAGTTGCAGAGATGAGATATAATATTACTAGCTAGCTTCATTTTTTTCTTGCAGCCTATTCTAACCCTATTGCAGCCCTAATAATTTTAATCTAGCTGATAAGTTCAGTTTATAATACTAAAATGATTGTCACTCATTCTAATGATATCTAGACATGAAAATCTTAAAATAAGGAGTAACTCTAGATTTTATTTTTCCAAGAAAATAATAGTTTCTTTCAATTAATTTAATAATATATTTTTACTTTGTCATTTTTTTCCATTCCTCATTACCAATCAATGTATTTCAAATATTATAATCTATAGTGAAATTACATAGAATATAGATTCGTTTGGTATACATTTTATTTTCATTGAATATATATTAAGATTAAAAAATAACAATGATGTAATGGTTCAGATTGGGTAAATTTCTCCTTTATTTCCACGGCAGTTCAATTGTCAAGAGAGACACCACAATTTACGAAGACGTTCAGAATGTTCACGAGTTGAATAAACGCATCTTTACGGTATATAACTGTTTGTAACTGCCCTAAAGAAAATTTTATGGTTGGGATCTCATCTAAAATAGCAAGACTAGTAGCTTCTGAAATCCTAATTATGATGTTTATATGGTATAATATTAACACAGAATGTTACATTACGCAACCATAACTAGAGGACATCTAGGATTAATATTTACACACCCATCTCTCTGTAATGCGGTATATCACGCTGAAGGAAACGTATCCCTCAAGATACAGGGGTTTCCACCTGCAGCACATCATTTATGTATTCAAACAAACGAAACATTCATCACACACCTTCGAAACTTTTGTTTCAAAAAATATAATCTGTTATTGTAAAACACAAGACACCAAACACGCGTCAATGTTCTAAAGAGGTTACAATTTAACTTCATGATACGCAAAAAAGTAGAATGTCTTATGGAATACCTCTCCCCATGTATTATCTTTACAAGAGTTGTATGCGTATGATATGGCATACTAATATAATTTGCAGTTTATATTAACAATGAAGCAAGTTGAGGAGGATTGCAAGTGTGGTATCCCCAATCAGAGAACGAGACGGAGTTACGCTCCGCCGCACCGCTAGTGGAGGGCGCAGCCTCCTCCCCTTCACCAGGCGGGAGGTATAAAGGCTTGGCCGGGAGCAGGGCGCTCCGTTCAGTTACCGCTTAGCATAAGCTACCACCGCCGCATTTGCTACACGCCCTATGGAGGCGTAACCTGCGGCGCACTACAAGGAGACTCAGGCTGCCCCGGCGCTTGCTACAGTCACAGGCCGTGACGTATCCGCCGGGCGATCAGCACCTACCTCGCGGGCTACTGCCGCCCTTCGCTATACGCCCTATGGAGGCGTAACCGGTGGCGCGCTACAACGTGACTCACGGCTGCCGCCGACGCTCGCTAGCGTCACAAGTCGTGGCGTATCAGCCAGGCGATCAACGCCGACATCGGTGGCACTGCCGCCTCTCGCTACACTTCTAACCGCGGCGTCACCGCCGCGCGGTACTTCGGAGACTAGAGGCTACTGCGGCCACTATCACCTAACAACTCTTATCGCCCTGCAGGCGATAAGGCTCGGCAAGGCAAGAAGGCCGTTAAAAAGCATTGTACATATTTGTGATGTTGTTCTGTGTATTTATTATTTGGTGAAAGTAAATGGTTATAAAACATTGACTGTTTATATTACCTTGCAATCCTGCAAATACAACATTGGCGACGAGGATATAAGAACAAGACACGTGAAGAACAATGGAGCAAATAACGCAAGTGATCGCGATGTTGCAAACACAACATCAAGAACAGATGAAGTATCAACGAGAACAAAGTGAACAGGCGATTAGAAGGCAACAAGAACAAAGTGAACAGATGATTAGAAAACAACAAGAACAAAGTGAACAGATGATTAGAAAACAACAAGAACAAAGTGAACAGACGATTAGAACGTTAATGAAACAATTGGAGTATCAGAAACAACAACAAGTCCAGCAGATTCCGGCATTTCCACCATATAGTAAAGATCAGGAGGACTGGACAGTTTATATAGAACGTTTTGAGCAGCATTTGGAAGCACATTTTGTGACAAACGAAGCACAGCAGCGGGCACATTTTTTGGCGTGTGTGGGAGAAGAAACCTTCATTACGATAAAGAAATTATGCTCAGAAGATCCAAGAAAATTAACATTCAGTCAATTGAAATTGAAGCTGGCCGATCACTTTGAAGAGAGAATACATGTAGTGACCTCAAGATATAAGTTTTTTCAAACGAAATTAAAACCAGGTCAAACACATGCGGAATGGGTGGTAGAGCTGAAAGGTTTAGCGAAATCATGCAAATTTAAGTGCAATAAAAGTAACTGTGCAGAGTCATATGCAAATAATATGATTAGAGATATGGTTATATTACATACCCCGATAAATCAAGTGCGTATAGATGCAATACGGAAAGAAGAACCAACACTGGAAGAAGTGATGAAGATTGCTACAACACACGAAATGTCTGAAAATCTAGTAAAGCAGATGAAGACAACAGAAGAAGTGAGCAAAGTCACAAAGGAGAAAGAACGAGCAGAAGAAAAATTAAAATCATGCCCAGGTTGTGAAAGTAACCATAAACAGAAGTCAGTGTTGGTTTAAAGAGGCAAAATGTAGATTCTGCAAAAGATCAGGCACATACAAAGTGTTTGTCTGAAAAAGAAACAAATGGCAGGGCAGAAAACAGGAAAACCAAAGAGTGTGAAACGTAGCACCAAGCAGTCTGAAGAAATGGAAGTAGATCAAATACAGACGGTGAATATGATTTTGAATTCATCACAAGGAAGAAAGATAAGAGTAAAATCCATCGATACAGGTGCTACAGCAAATCTAATAAATCTAACAACATATCAAAAGTTAGGTGCACCGAGATGTTCCAGCAGTAAAGCACAGTTAAAATCATATCAAGGAATAAACATCCCAGTAAAAGGTCAAGTAGAAGTGACTGCAAGATATAAAGGAATACAACGAAAGTTACGTTTTATTATTGTGAACCGATATGATGTACAAAATATATTGGGAATGGAAGGAATGAACACTCTTGGTTTCACGATAGAAGATAATGTCATGTCAGTCGACAACACAAGTAAAAGTGCAGAAATGAAGAAAATATGTGAAGAGTTTTCCGAAGTGTTTTCAGAAGGCTTAGGTCATTGCACAACATATAAAGCTCACATAACGATGAAGAAAATTGTCAACAAAATTTTGTAAAGCAAGACCGGTGCCATTGAATTTGCAAGAGCAAGTAAAACAAGAATTGCAACGATGGGTACAAGAAGGAGTGCTCAAACCAGTTGATAATGCAGAGTGGGCCACTCCAGTGGTAATTATAAAAAAACCAAACGGTAAACTAAGGTTGTGTGGAGATTTTAAAGTTACGTTAAATCCACAAATGTTAATAGACCACTATCCTATGCCAAAACCAGAAGAAATATTTGCGAAACTACAAGGTGAATGTTTCACGAAAATAGATTTATCGGAAGCTTATTTGCAGTTAGAGCTAGATGAAGAATCGAAGAAAATGATGGTAATTAATACAAATGATGGTTTGTATCAGTTTCAAAGGCTTCCGTATGGCATCGCCAGTTCGCCACGATATTTCAAAGGTTTCTGCAACAAATTACGGAGAAAGTACCAAATTGCGCTAACTTCTTGGATGATATTATGTTACAGGCAAAACGGAAGAAAAACATAAGCAGAATTTGCGGACGCTGTTACAATTGTTAAAAGACAATGGACTCAAATGTAATTGGGAGAAATGTGAATTGTTTAAGACTTCTATAAACTATTTAGGCACGTAGTGAGACAAACATAAATTCGACCAACAAAGGAAAATATTGAAGCAATTACAGAATGCCAGCACCTCAAGATTTGAAACAACTTAGCTCATTCTTAGGTAAGGTTGCTTATTATTCCAAGTTTATTAAGAATAGAGCAATGATATCGGCACCACTAAACCAGTTACAGAAGAAGAATGTGAAGTTCATATGGTCGACAAAGTGTGAGAATGCATTTCAGCATCTGAAACAAGAACTGATTAAAGCAACAAGATTGACGCACTACGCGCCAGGTCAACCGCTACTTCTCGCGGCTGACGCATCAGAAAATGGTATTGGCGCTGTGATATCAACGATTACGCCAGAAGGCATTGAAGTACCAATTGCATTTGCATCGAAAACGTTAAACGACGCACAGAAATTATGGACAAATTCAAAAGAAGCACTAGCAATAATTTATGGGGTGAAGAAATTTAATCAATATCTGTATGGCGCAGAAATTTACGCTCATTACAGATCATAAACCACTTACGTCATTGTTCAATCCAAGAAAAGGTATTTCGGAGAGAACGGAGAAGAAACTTAAAAGATGGGCAATTTTCTCTCTGATTATGATTTTGAGATTGTTTATAGGTCAACTTCACAGCACGGCAACGCAGACGCGCTGTCGAGGCTGCCGCGGGAGCCAGACGAGTCATTCGACAAATTGGAAGAAGCCTGCGCGTACATAGACTTCGAGGAGGGCGACGCCCTGTTACGTTGCCGCTGGACGCAAAAGGGTAGCGCAGGTAACACAGGAAGACCGCCTGCTAAAACAAGTAAGTGGTTATTTGAGTAAAGGTTGGCCAACGAGAAACTAAATCATAGTTCACCAGACTTAAATCAATTTTTGTTAAAGAGAAACGAGTTATCAATGCAAGACAGGGTAATAATATATAATTGTGAAGATAACGTAAGAGCCGTAATTCCAAAAGAAGCTGCAAGCAGAAGTGTTAAAGTTATTGCATGTTGGACATTGGGCATTACCAGAACAAAAACAGTTGCTAGAAGATATGTATATTGGCCGGGATGTCAACAGATATAGAAAATTTGATACGTAATTGTAATATATGCAGACAGAACCAGGCAAGTCCGCTCAAGCACTTTTCAAGCTGGCCAAAGCTGAGAAACCATGGGAGCGAGTACATATTGATTATGCGGGGCCATTCTATGGGTCAATGTGGTTAGTAGTTACGGATGCATTTTCACAGTATCCATACGTGTGTGAGACGCGTACCGCAACAACAGAACAACAATTCAAATGTTAACGAAAGTGTTCGTAATAGAAGGCTACCACAATTGTTGATATCGGATAATGGCGCACAATTCACATCACATTTATTTGAAAATTTTGTATAGAAAATGGCATTCAACACCTTAGGACTGCCCCATTCCACCACAGTCAAACGGGGAGCGGAGAGATTTGTACGAACATTTAAAACAACCATGATTAAAGCAATGGCAGAAGGAGTTGGCAAGATAAAGCACTACAACAGCTATTAGTGACATATGAGCAACTCCAGTAGGAAATGAAGAGAAAAGTCCGGAACGACTTCATGGCAGGCAGCCGAGGACATTATTGGCACTATTAGTACCCGTCAAACGCCCGAAGCAAGTAGGGAACACAACATTCAAAGTCAGAGATAAAGTCTATGTTCGGTCGTTTAAATCCTATCAAAATGGATCCAGCAGTAATCCACGAAATTATAGGATATAGAATGTATCTGGTACAAGCGAAAACGGTATCATCAGAAGACATGAGAACCAGATAACAAAAGGTGGAACATGCATAAAATAGATGAGACACAACATAGGAGTAATATGTATTCTAATTTTCAGCCGGTGACAATGCGGATGACGGAACCAGTCATCACACACGAGCCAGCGGCTCGCCGGCAACACCAGCAGATGACACATCCCAGGAGGGTGCGACCAGAGGCGGAGTCATTCGCCGAACCCAGCAGCCGAGACGCGTCACCAGGTCCAGCCCTGCTGCGGAGGTCGCGTCGTCATCGTGGGCACCCATATGCCCACAATAAAACGGGAGGAATGTGGTATCCCCCAATCAGAGAACGAGACGGAGTTACGCTCCGCCGCACCGCTAGTGGAGGGCGCAGCCCTCCCTCTCCTTCACCAGGCGGGAGGTATAAAGAGCTTGGCCGGGAGCAGGGCGCTCCGTTCAGTTACCGCTAGCATAAGCTACCACCGCCGCATTTGCTACACGCCCTATGGAGGCGTAACCTGCGGCGCACTACAAGGAGACTCAGGCTGCCCCGGCGCTTGCTACAGTCACAGGCCGTGACGTATCCGCCGGGCGATCAGCACCTACCTCGCGGGCTACTGCCGCCCTTCGCTATACGCCCATGGAGGCGTAACCGGTGGCGCGCTACAACGTGACTCACGGCTGCCGCCGACGCTCGCTAGCGTCAAAGTCGTGGCGTATCAGCCAGGCGATCAACGCCGACATCGGTGGCACTGCCGCCTCTCGCTACACTTCTAACCGCGGCGTCACCGCCGCGCGGTCTCGGAGACTAGAGGCTACTGCGGCCTATCACCTAACAACTCTTATCGCCCTGCAGGGATAAGGCTCGCAAGCAAGAAGGCCGTTAAGAAGCATTGTACATATTTGTGATGTTGTTCTGTGTATTTATTATTTGGTGAAAGTAAATGGTTATAAAACATTGACTGTTTATATTACCTTGCAATCCTGCAAATACAACAGCAAGTACAGAATGTTATTTAGTTTTTCAAACATAATTATTCATCTCTGTTTTAAGTGGATTTTCTTGTTGCAAATGTGTAAAGTTTCTTGAAAAACCTAAAAACTACCACTACATGGTAAAGTTCTTGCTGCATTTGATCCTGATATGGTTCACTCTCGAGTATCACAAACCTAGATATCACCTGTTATTGGAACTGTCCCCGCCGTTCGCCGTGACTGCTAATTTGGGGGAATGGATGCCTGCAGAGCCCTTACGAGCGGCCGTTTCATGAGGTTCGTCCCAGTTACGGCCACCGTCTGCGCCCTAATCTCAGTAAGCAGCATCCGGCCACTTGCCCGAAGACCACCTTGGTCGGGAATAACGAGCTCGACGCTGGGAGGGAGGGGCGGCGGGGGAAAGCTGATCGTGTGAGAGACGCATTTCTCAATCCCGGCACAGTGCCTCTGATAGGGAGGTCCTGGGTTTGAGTCCCGACGGAGTTGTAGGATTTTTTGACTAGCTAGATATCTACGTCGAATCAGCCACTGTCTCGAGGACTGTTCAAGTAGCTGGCTGTTTTGATCGATAATTTTTCCTTGTTTTCTACGATCACCACCAGGCGAATGCCAGAGCCATACCCTTACAAACGAGCTACGCACCTCGCGCGATCTTTACTTTCTCTTCCTAGTCCTATTCTCACTCCGTACTTACAAACACACTCACTTGCAGTAGACTGCCACACACGTGTCGGGAGATCTACCGGGAACTTGAGCTTGTCCAGGTTGGGGCGGTGCCACGCTGGTGGGAGATCACGCTGGCGGTTGGGGAAAACCCCGCAAACCGATGCAGAGATCGGCGTCAGATTTAAATCAGTTAATCAATCAATCGAACACGGACAATGATCTTTCTAGAAAATTTCCTACACTAAATCCGAAGAAACCAGCAGTTAATATATCTACACTCAAGTATCACGCTAACCCAAAACATGACCAAAATACCTCAGATTTCTGAGCACAGCACAGTGATTTATTTAGTATTATGTCTTGACTCTCACCTAACATGATTAGACGCTTTCACTGTTTAAGTCAACCCAGCGAATAAAAACACACCAATTTCGTCACGATTAACTGTAATTCTTCTGTACTACCGCATTCGTCATTCTTCTACACATAAATGATCATACGACCTACATTAATATAAATTTGAAGAAATAATGGAAGTCATCTCCGTGACCTTAGTAATTTGTATATATTCATATAATACATATACGTTGGCAGAGATGACTTCCATTATTTCATGTAATTACGTCAAAAATACCAAATCAGATTTCCCAGAATTTATTATAAATTTGCCTGGACTACTACAATGCCGATACTGATCATGCACGAAAACCCCAAACATCGTCACGAAAGCGCACAACAAACAACTCTCTCCACTCCAATTTAAAAAGATTGCTTCATCCAGAACCACAGACACTATTTCCCGTGACTCCTTTTTCAACATGCAAATGGTGCCCGGCATCTTGCATTTTCACGAAGTATTCATAGATACTCCAAACTTGTGTGCTGGAAATCGTTGTCATCATTACTTATTTCTTATTTACATTACGTCAATATCCCTTAAACCACTTTCATTTGGAGGTGCTTGATTGAGTTCCAACAATCAATATTAAACTTTCGTCTTGTCTGTGTTAATATTTTGCTATTTACTATGTGTTCTTCAACAATCACCTGACAGAGCCACACACAAAACGATGTAAAATTAATCAAAGTTGTTTTATAATTCAATGGTGTGAGTCTACAGAACCTGAAAAAAAATGTGAAAAGCGTATCATGATCGTTTTGGGTGTATGCTAGAGAGAAAGAGTACTTACATATTTTAGCCCTTCCTTTTCCATATGCAGTTGAAAACAAAGATGAGTTGTCTTTACATTCCTCTAAAAAGGGAGCCTTACGGTGTAACGGTCAAATTGCTCCTCTTCCACCACCAAGGTTAGGGCTGGGGTTCGGTATCCGGCCGATCTAAGTAAGTTTGTAGTGGACAAAGAGGGTTCTTCAGGGTTCTTCTGTTTTTAATTTTTTATTATTATTTTTTTTATATTGTTTGACATTACATTGTTCAGTTTACATATTAACTGTGCAAATGTTTGATGGGCTTAATCTATCTTATCCTAACTTAAACCTTAAAATTATACACATTACAATTATTTTAAAAAAATATATAGCGGGAGAGGACCTCAAATAAGTATTATTCCAGGTTTGCGAACATTTTATAGAATGAGTGAAGTGGATATCTGTTTTTAATTCTTGTTGGATAATTGGGGTTTTCGCCCAGTTTATAGAAGGATGATGCTTGTATTTGGGGAAGGTTTGTGTAGAAGTTGTGTGCAAGATAGGCTATTTGATTTTTTATTATGTTTATATTCAAATCATTATGTAGTTGGTTGTTACTGATGAACCAAGGTGCTTTTGTGATTAATCTTAATATTTTATTTTGTATCACTTGCATTTTGTTTAGGTTTGTATTGGCAACGTTGGTCCATGGCCCGTGTGAATGGTTTTAATGTGAATATTTTTGATACAGATTTTGTTGGGTTCAATTTTATTTTCCAGATATTAGCCCAATTTGCAAGTAAATTAAAATCATTTTGAAGCTGTGTTTGAAGAGTTGTTAAAGAGTTCCCTGAGATGTTGAGTGCAGTGTCATTGGCGAATTGAGCAGTGTTGATTTGTGCTGAAGTGGGAATATCTGCGGTGTATATATTAAACAACAAGGGGGAAAGTGGTGAACCTTGGGGAACCCCAGCAGCAATTTTCCTTGGATTAGAGCAGTGGCCTTCGAATGACACTGAAAAAGTTATATTTGTGATATAGCTAAGGATAACAAATAATAGATATTTGGGTGTACCTATTGAAATTAATTTAAAATAGAGAGTTGGATGCCATATTCTGTCAAATGGTTGCGAGATGTCTACAAAAGCAGCTACGGTATGTTGTCCCTTTAGGAATGCAGTGTGAATGTGTTCCGTAAGCCTTAGTAGTTGGTGGGTGGTAGAGTATTGTGATTTGAAGCCGAACTGATGCTGAGGTATACTGTTTGTTTTCTTGATATATTTGTTCAATCTGATGAGTATTAATGTCTCTAATATTTTTGACATTATAGGTAGCAGGCTGATAGGTCTGTAATTTTCTGCTTTTGAGTGATTGTTTGGTTTAGCTATTGGGTGAATGACCGAGTGTTTCCATATTTGAGGAAAATATCCTGTTTTCAAAACAGAATTGTAAATATTATTTAGAAAGGCAAAGGCGTTTTCCGGTAGATAGTTTTTAAATGATTGTATTGATCCGATCGTGGCCTGGTGCTTTTTTATTTGGCATATCATTTATTATTTTTCTTATTTCATTAGGGGATATGAATTGTATTGGGTGGGGAACATTATATAGGGGAGCATTGAACATTTTCAGAATTTCATCGTGTTTGGGATCTTTAGGGGAATTGTTAGGGATAAATGTGTCAACAAAGTGGGAGGCTAGTACTTCAGCCTTTTCCCTTGGGGAGTATTTTTTACCTACACTAGTTGCTAATGAGGGAATATTTGTTCTTTTTTAAGAGTTTCTTGGTAATTTTCATATGAGTTTTTTTTAATTTTTTTTTTTTTTTTTTTTTTTAATTTTTAATATTATTTAATAGATTTAGTTCTTTTTTTTAAAGAAGGATTCTTAAGAAATTCCAAAGTCGTCTTGTTTTATTTTTACGGATAAGTTAATTATATTAGATGAGAGCGGTTTATGTAGTATTTTGTTAGTATCTAAGATTTTTTCAATGTGACTGTTGTTAATTGCACTGATAATTATGTTGTTGACGGTCGTGATGGCTTGGTTAATTTCCTGGGGAGAATTCAGATTGTAAAATGGAGTATGGACTTCTTTACAGTTCCTTTAAAGTACTTCCAATTAATGTTGTATGTATTTAAGGTTGGTGGGGGCGATGGGGGAGGTTTTTCTACGCGAGTTGATATTATTACTGGTAAATGATCTGATTCTAGTTCATGATACGGTGTAGATATGAATTGTGTTTTAATATTTGTGACTGCTATGTCAAGTATGTCTGGACTTTTGTTTGGATCATATGGGTAGTACGTGGGTTCAATTGGTGCTAATATGTTGAGATTTTGGTTCCTTTTTATGTTCTATAAGTATCTGCCAGCGGATTCGTAGACCGACATCCCCATGAGGTATGTTTGGAGGTTAGATCACCAGCAATAATGAATGGACTTGATGATAGTTGTAATAATGTGGAGAAGTTGCTGCTATTGATTTTTATATTTGGATGTTTATATGCAGTCACTATTGTTAATATCCTGTTATTATTACACTTTACATTTATTCCTGCTTTTTCGAGACCGGGCGTGTGTGGTAAAGTAATCTGGTAATATGGTATGCTGTTTTATATTAATATTATGACCCTCCTCCTCTTCTTTGATGGTTTTGTATCCCTGTAGAAAAAATGGGGATTCTGGGTTGAGTTCTGTGATGCATGCTATATCAATTCTGTTAGCAAGTAGGAAGTGTTGTAATTCGTTTTTTTTTGTTGATAATGCCGTTGGCATTCCAATTTAGCATAATTAAATCATTATGGTGATCCATAATTGTTGTTTAATGATACAGCAATTGAGTGTTGGATATTCTGTATAATTGTTGGTATTAGTGAATTTATAAAATTAATAATGTGGTAGGTTATAAACTGTGTGATGTTTTGTATGAATGGATTACCAATATTGAAGTTGTTGTAGTTTCTATTTGCGTGTTGGTTGTTATGTTGTTGCTGTTGATGCTGGTTTGTGTTTGTTGTGTTACGTTGGTGGTTGGTATTTGTCGCCTTTGCGAAATTAGGTATATTGTTGGTTGGAGGTAGTATTGGAAAATTTGTTATATTGAATTGCGGGGGAATAGGATTGTCCCTATGTCCAACATTTTGATTATTTCTTTTACTTTCCAACATTTTTCGATAGTATGGACATTCTACTGATCTGAGGTCAGCCCTATGCTTCCCTAGACAAAGTTTACAAATTGGGGGGGGACTTTTGTTCACAGTTTGCTGATAGATGGTCACCTGCACAAAACGCACGAAATTGTATGATTACAGTTGTTTTTACTATGTCCAAAGTCTAAACACCTGTAACATTGAAGGGGGCCTTTGGATTTCTTTCTTCTTTCTGATTTCACTATGTTATTACCTATTTGTTTTATTTCTAGTACATCCTCGATTTTGTGAGATCCATCAAAGTCTACTGCCACTACTGATATGGGAGAATTGTTTTTGTATAGTGTTTTAGCAGAATTGAATTTGCTATTGATTTCAGCTAAGATTTCATTTTATGTGATTGAAGGATGAATATTTTTTATCACTATTGAGTATGTTTTACTAATTTTATCCGAATAGTGTGAAATTGCTTTTTGGTGGCCAAAAAAGATTTAACTGCTTTTCGGAAGTCGGTCACTGACTGAAATTGGATTCTAAACTTTTGATTCTTGAATTCTGTGGTGAAGTTGCATGAGACGTTAGTTTTTATTTCATTCACAAGGGTAACTTGATTTTCAAAGTTTGTAACAAAAATAGGTGGGATTTTATGTTCTTCACTTAGATCCTGTAGGATCTCTTCGTTTAACCAACTAAATCTGTTTTTGATTTCTACATTGTACATTTCTACTTTGTAAGTTCGACCCTGCCGAAGGCTGACTGTCTATGGATACGCGTTTTAAGTCTCTGTTATCACTGTCGTTATTGCTGGCTCGCTTTCCTTGCACGTTACCTTGTTCTGATGGGGGCCGATAATCCGGTCCCGAATCGATTGTTGTTGCTTGCATTGGGTTGGAGATGGTACGGAATGTCGGAGTATTCCATGCTGTCCAAGGAGTTCACTTCGCCTTCGTCGGGAAGCACATCAGATGAACCTTCCGAGTTGTAAATCGAATTTAGGGCTTCGCTGACCATTCGCTCTGTGGTGGATAAATCGTTGTTGTTCATTCAAGTACTAAAGCACTAGTAGTGAATATATGCGACCACTAAATACTGTTTCGTACACTAAGGCACCACTGTTTTCTAAAGTTCGTAGGATGTTGAATACACTATCACACTAAACGATTCTAGCTGCTGGTAGTGGAGCGACTGCTCTGGCCCGCAGCTGAAGCGATAATCTGAACTGTAACTTCTCTGTTTTTCATCTCCCCATCTTCTTCATCTTAATGTTCACTACTCAAACCATCACCATCATCGTCATTTCACCTCAACACAATCGTCTTAACGGAGATATTCGCAGTGTCAATGGCCTTGTCGAGATTTCTAACTTTGTAAGTACAGCCATTATGACGGCCCTCCAAAATACATCCCATACAATAAACTTTCCACAAGGACTGTGAAGGACTGTGGGATAATGTTGATACCTGAGTGGGATATTGTGTGTGGGATGTGATACCCGCGTGATTATGTGTGGGAAATATCCAGGCGAGGTATTTCTTGATTAATTCTGCAACGGTGTCCCAAGGATCCCACTCCCAGGAGTAGACTTAAAAGGGATTATTCCCATCACAGAATAAAAATCACTGCTCAGTCGTAGAATTTCGGAGTGTCACGGTATTAAATAGAGTTAATGAAAGAGATAGAGAGAGAGTTTTTGCTCCAATAGAATCTAGCGCTTATTCTTAATATTATAATACCAACAACATAAAATAGTTAGTTAACTAGCATTGGATAAACCACTTGGGGGTCCGCGGTTTCCGCGATTGATGTACGGTATTCTTAAACATGTGCCTTGCATTATCCATCGCGTGTTACTGTTGACAAAACATACAGCCATTCCCATAAATTGTCTAATTGTGACGGACAAATATAGTTTGCCCATTCAATAAGTTACATGGCTTCGACATTCGGATTCTAAGAGAAAATTTTTTTGATAAAATGTAAGTATTAGCGTACGTAGTACCTGTACAGTAACTTTCAAATATGTGTAAATTAAATTCAATGTACTCATGTGTAATTAAATTATAATTACTTTTACATTAAAAGTAATGCAGACAGTGTATTACAAGCATAACTGCGATGAAGATCCACCGACCGAGAATGAAAGTTGGGTGATGAGGAAGCGGAATAGAAGGAGTGAGATTTAAACGAGTGAACGGGTGAACGAGAAGGTTGAAAAGGCGGAGTATTAATGTGAAGGATTGAACCAGAGGATATAATGTGGAAAGAGAGAGAGAAGTAGGAGGGAATACACTCTCCCAATCGTTCTTGAGAGGGGGAGAGAGAGAGGGAGAAAGAGAGAGAGAGAGAGATTGTAATTGTTTTCGACGTGAAGAATGAATAAATTTCCAGAGAAGTAGTATTCAAGCTAACATTTCCATTTCCATCACAATAGCCTATTATAAAAATTGCATTCATTCCTTTAAATATGGACAATAAATAAAAATGCCTTTTAGAAGCAGTACACATAAAGGAAATGAGCAGGGAAAATTTAAAAAATTGAATTAGATTTGTTTAGTGTTCAGTTTATGAGTTATATGGCGTATATTTGTAATTTTCTAAAGTTCAATGGATGTATTTGAGAGAATAATTAATAACACATTTTAACTCAATATGATTGCAAGAAACTGAGACGTGTGGTGGCTCGTGTTTCCCCGCAAGGACAAGAAAACAGTAAATGACACATTTTTGGGCTTCTTTAATAAATGTTTATTTTAAAGTTTATATAAAGAGTCTGGAACAAACAAGTGAGTTACAATTTTCTATGAATTTGTTTTTCAAACAACTTTTACAAATGTACTTCAATGTTAAATAAACATATACTAGTTTCACACGTTTAAAAGAAGGATGTAAGTTTTGTAAGGAGGGGTCGTAATATAAGTATAGTAAGCAACTCGAGAAAAGTTAATATTTGTTCCGCACAAATATAGTTTATTTTACAATAAACAGAAGCAAACATATCGGAAAATGAATTCCTTCGAAAAGCAGAAAATATAATAAAAGCAAAAGGTAATTGCAATACTACTCACGTTCGGCCGTGAGTTTAGGAACTCCACACACAACTATTCGTTAGCAATTTCTGATCACAGAGACGTTCCTATGTTGTCCAATAAAATATGGTCAATGAAAGAACCTAAATAGCACCTATCACGTTTAGTTATTGGAAGTAAACTCACTTCCTGTGCATCTGAATTGTCCACTCCTGTCAACGCGTGTCCCAAAGTAGTAACAGAAGGAGGCGCAAAGAGATGCCGCACCGCGTCACATCTCTTTGCATCATCACAACGGCCAGTTACGTGTATAAAGCTGTACTAGAAAGTTTTGAGAAGCTTGAATGTATTTAAACATATCTTAAAGTACAGTGAACTCCGTACTCAGGCACCCCGCGCGCGCACCTTAAGACCGGGTTAAGACGAACTGATGAATTACACAATACATTGATCAGCCGGGACTAGCTACAAGTACTACACTGGTACTTCAACACGTGAAAGAAGTGTAGAGCATAAATAAGTGTGTATGTGTGTGGTGTGTTGTGTGTGTAGAGGAAGAAAAGAGACAAGGATGAGAAAGAAAAGAACGTGCGGTCTGAAGCCCATTTTTTAGGATCCTGATCTGGCATTTGCCAGTGTATTGATTGGAAAAAGCACGGAAGATCATCGATCAAAGAAGCCATCCTCTAGAATTCTCCTCCAGACTGCGTCTGAATTGTAATCATCTCTTCAGCAAGCGCACCCTCCGGGTTAAGCACGCTCACCTACAAACACAGTACGCGCGCGTGGGGCAAGACAACGCAGAACAGTCTACCAAAACAAATTTGTGTTGAATTGATTGACAGATTAATTAGCATTTCCGGGAGCGTCAAATGCTATGGGTGCGTGCTCTTGGCTGTCCGGTTGACGCGCGTTGATGGCTGTGATGGTGACATTTCGACCATCTTGTCGTGATCTTTAGCCATAGGAAGACAACAACAAGATGGTCGAAACGTCGGCATCACAGCCTTCGATGTGGCGTCACCCAGACTGCCAAGAGATCTACAAAGATTGTCCGCGGAAGACTATGACTTCACTAAGCTGTTGCGGGGTATTGGTACCGTAAGTGAACAGCATGCTTTAATAGGGGAGATGGCAGTGATATTCCCGTTAAGATGGCGAGATACAACGCCGATATACACATCTGCTTGTGGATTTTCTCAGCGAGTATCTCACATTAGCGGAATACCGCACCAGTCTAGACAAGCTGTAAGCTCCGGACCGGTCCCCCGGCACTTGTGGTAGTGTAGTGCATGTAATTGCGTGTGTAACGAGTGTTGATACGACAAAGATGAGAAAGAAAATATTACGCGTGGTTCGTGCCCGTTTATTACGGTACTACTCCGGTATTTGCTTAGTGTTGATAGGATAAACCACGGCAAAATACTGATTCTTCTGTTGTTACCTATTTGGCCTGAGCAGAAAATACGTATCTATTGCCCAGGAGAATCGTCAATAGTTGAATCTCTGATATATCGCATCCCTGGAGACATTCTCTTAAATGTCAGTAACACACAACATCAACAAAGCTTAACGTACGCAGAGCAAAAGCACGCTCGGCTCTGAGTTTAGCAACTCCACGCACAACTATGCGTTCGCAATTTCTGATCACCGAGGCTTCCCTCTGTTATCCAATAAGTTAGTTCACACTTCCCGAGGTAGTTCAGTTGATGTAGTTCAACAAAAGTATCTATAAATTTGAAATATTGTGTGCATATTATAAATAATAATAAGTCCCCCCGAAGATAAAGACCAACTTCGACGTTTAATAAATCTCTCCGTACGACGTGCGCTATCGATCGCCTCAAAGCAAGTAGAGCGAACTCGGGAGACTCAATCGAAGTACGCAGAAAGAGCCCACTCGACCGGCGTCGATGCGCTGCATTCCGCATCGCTGGTGGTGGGGAAAAGCGGGAGTGAAAGCCGGGCGGTTTTGGGGCAGGGAGGGGGGAGAGGTGGGCGGGGCGGGCGGGGAGGGGAAGGGAAGGAGGAGGGGGCCAGGAGCATGGTGAGGTGTGGTAGGGCGGGGCGGGGAAGAAGGCGGGGGACGACGAAGGCGCTAATCGCTGCGCGGGACGTCGAGTCGGGGGCGTGGCGGGGGGGCGGGCGTCGGCAATCAGGAACGACCCGACCCGCGGGCTCTATATTACACATTCCTGAAGGCGTCCTCTCCCTAGGACGCTGCACCCCGCACGCGCCGCGGCCCCGTCCTCGCCCCGTCCTCGCTCCGTCCCCGACCCGCCCTCACCGCCGTCCCCGCCACCGCTACGGCGCAGGAAAAGTTATGAGCAGCCCCTCCCCTCAGATGACGCCGCGGAACCTCACGCCTATCCTCAATGTGTGTGTGTCACGCCCCCGCACTGACGTCACACAGTGGGTGCAACGACCCTGACGTCAAAACTTTAAAACCTCTTTTAAAACTCTTCGTTATCGGCTGTGATACCGCATGAAGTTGATTCGGATTTGTTAGTTATTACAAATATTACATTACAAACAAGAACGTCATGACACTTTAAAGTAACTACTTGCACTTAACGTATTTATATTCAATAAATTTCTACAAGGACCCCACTCGGTATTAATCTCAGTTCTTAAAATGAATAATGACTTGCAGAATGTATGCTACATGAATTGGAACTGATATTTGTGAAACCGTATAATAATTAATTGTGTTGTTTAGTATTACAATAAATTGTTATTTGTATGAAGCTTATGTTTAAGTGAAGATTTAATTTTAACAGTTTTACCCCTAAATGTTCTCGGTATTCCGACAGTGGCAATTTGCAAGCCCAAATAGTTTGGTTGAAAAGAAATCACTGCATGTGTGTGATATCTCAGGGACGAGCGATGGAAGATCTCCAATAATCGTTGAGTCCATCTCCGTTAATCACGACATCGCAGATCGGTTACGCGGCCCCAATCCCGCGTACATCCTTCAATCCACTATAATGTGAGATTCATAAGATCCTCATCTTACAGTGAGATAAACGAAGTAATAAAATAATTTATGTGCACATTGCTGCTTCACTAGATAGTGTGTAACAAAGAATGTGACATTGATAACTAAATGTTGAAGGCTTTTCTTCCTTTAACATAATTATCGTTTTTATATACGTAGATGATTATGTTCACCGGTCATTTGCGAAATGTAGAAATATCCGTTAATTTGAAATAATAATCAGAAATATATTAAATACCTGTTCAATTTAAAATAATCAACTACTATTTTATCTTCAAAATTAGATACATATTTGTTGTAGACGTCTTATATTATTTACGTCATAGAAAATTTCCTGTTATACTCCGATTTAAACACTGACACTTCAAGATCATGAGCCGGAAGGATAGAGGGACATTGTCATGCAATCAAGAACTATAGTACAAAAAAGTTACGTCGTAACAGCTCCAAATTATATGAGTGTCCCCTCTCCGTCCAACTTGTGACTTTGAAGTGCCACTGACTTTAAATCGGAGTATAGAGAAGAGTTAATACAAACCATCAACTTCCAATCAGACACTATTTTCTCAATAATGTACCAGCCTGTACAAATTCAGAAGTATCAAAGTGTTGATACAGTGTTAATTGAATAACGAGTGATATGAATGAAATATATCTCTGGAAGTATTAAGGCTAGAAAATCGTACATTTGTAGCAACGTTATTCTAAATAAATAAACTTTATAAATTTTGTAATTATTATTTTCGTAGCTTTAAGCCCTCAACTACAATTCCACTACTACATATAAGAAAAGGAGTGAAATCGAGCGTGATTATAATAGGTCAATCAAATAGCACTTTTTCCGTAAGAATTCCTCTGGTATTTCAATTTGGCGCCTTCTTTCCAGATTTAACCATTAGGAGCGCTATGGTGTTTTTTATAACTTTATAGGAGAGCACGGAAAAGCCCTGTTTGCTCCACAAGACGAGCCGTTTCCGCTCACTCCGGGCAAACGACAGACCGCACTTCACGGCCTTCCAGTCCGCAGTAGCTGCTCGCGCCTTGACGCAAGTTTGGGAATATCCCATAGAGGCTTCAACCGTCATCTTTGGAGCCCTGTGATTGTGCCTGGCATTGACCGACGTGCTCCGATGACTTTGCGACACAAAACAGCAGCCGCTCGCCCACCTCGGCCCGGCGTCTCATGGCCGGCCCCGAACAGGCAACTCTCTGTCGCCTGCCCTTGCAAGTTGCCCCTTTCAAGCCGACCTTCCTCATCCTTCCCGACGTCCACAGTCGCAATCACGCAGCGCCTGTAACAACTTGTACAATTTTCTGTACTTCCAATTAACGAATTTTGACTTACATTCATAATTATATCCTATACCTCAACTAAATGTGAAAACACAGATAAACAAGATTAGTCAATAAAAACGCCCCTTAAAATACTTTTTAAACGGTTCGAGATATTTAAATGAAATATTTACCAGAAGATTCAGATTATATGCGTTGATTAGTTGTACTTATTGGATTTTAGATAGAGTATTTTATTTTAAAGTTACTGGACTAAATTCGTTTTCATAGAACACTATACTTATTTTTACACGAAGAGGAAAGGTCTTGAGAAAACAAATTCGTCAATACAACGTAAGTTGGTATGAATAATTTCGAACGTATGAATAATTAGCCAATTTCAAGAGTATGAAATCTGGCTATATCATACGAAAAGCAGGTAAGCGAACGTTAGTGGCGCTGACTCCAAGACGCAAGGACACTGTTACGACCTTGGCGACTACATCGGTCGAATTTCTCTTTCAAAAAAACGTCCTGGCGAATCCCTCGTACGTTACAAACCCTTCAAAGTTGTTTATTTTAAATTTTGTCCTAAAAATCAATGTAAGTGACAAAAAATTCACCGGTATATTCTCATTAGTAGTATCAGACAGATTTACACTTTTTTGATTTTTAAAAAGGCACTAAAAGCATACTTGTATGATGCATGGTATTGCTAAATACACTCTTACAGCAAACATTATGTCGCTTGTTTTTTGAAATTATTGTGCCTCAATTCGCGTGGCGGCTCCGTATTCTCTTCTTTGAACGGCATCGATATATTTCCGAAAGGTAGCAAAAATTCAGAAATGTGAAAATTGCGCTATTTCCGGGCGATGGCGTTTTCAAATAAGTTGCAATTGCTTCAGCAACAGAGATAGTGGCTAACTATTGTTTTAATGTAACTCTCCAATTTTCATCAGTATGTTCTTGTGAATTTGTCTCAAACAATTAATAAAACGAAATAATTTTAACTGAAATTATTTGTTAATAACAACACAAATAAGTCGCAAATTTCTAAAACATTTTCGTCAACTGTCCGCAGAAACAACTCGCCACAGAGACACAAATTTTGGCTCTGTGCTCTCCACATCATTCACTCTCCGCAAGGAACAAACGTATTGTTTGCGATTTCAAATCTGTCTGATTTATTCTTTAGTACCGCAGTGTTAATTGTTGTTTAGAGATCACAGTATACGCTAGACAACATATTAATGCTCTGCGTTTTGAAACTGTGAACTGTAGAGGCCGGGGAAACGTTTCAAAATCCAATTTCACCGCGTACATCCGCTCGGATTTGAAATCTCGTTGGGGTTTACAATTATTCATCAAAGACCAACATACTTACTATTTTCAAGGTTTCTCTAACCGTGTAAAAATGTATGGTGTACACAAATTAACTTAGTCCAGTAGTTTTTAAAATAAAAAATGCTATCAAAACTTCAATTGATGAGCCCCTATGACCTGAACCGTTTGATTAAAATTTCATATTTATGTCTTAAGCTTCAGAAAATATTCGAGGTAGACGTTTGTTTCGACTAATTCAGTGCTTGTTCTCGCTCTTATAGGTGCCTGATAAAAAATAAATAAGAGACACAAGGCCATCATTCCATAAAACACGTAGTTTTCCGTTTATGAGCAAAAACTGAAAAATTAAAGAATTGTTTGAAGTTTTTCAGTTTTCTCCGAAATCACCAAAGTTGATATTTGGTTTCAGCGTACTAAAACCCCTACAGAAAAAAGTTCTGCATTTTTTCCTAGTTTATTCTCTTTTTTAAAGTGTGACTACTAGTTCAGATATTTTTCCACGCCAAACTACGATTTGACCGAACGGCATAGTGTTCTCTCCTGAACACAATCTTCATCAACGTCTTGAATTATCTGTTATTATCAGAACCAGTTTAATGGCAAAGAATTCTACAGAGATGACGCAGCACAGGGAAAAACACTGACGATGACAAAACAACCAGCGAGATCTCTCACACCATGACGCTGCCATCTTTTCTGTCAATCGCCGAGGAATGGGGAAGAGTTATGTGCCCTAACGTCCGAGTTACGACACGATAAAGAAGCACTCCAAATCCTGTTCTCAGTGGTGAGATTCTCAGAAAGTCGCAAGGTACACTTTTAAACAGTCAGAACCAGTTCACTATTTAACTATTTCATTTGAAGTTTACGACCTATCGAAACAACCATTGAACTTTTCTTCAAACAATATGATTCTGTACAGGCCTTTCTGTTTTTAATAATTACAATGTTATCGACTTTGAAAAGTTTATATTCAATTACGAAACTAAGATATTTTAGTGACATACATTTCCAGCATCGAATTGATATCACCCTGAGCATTTCGGATGTAATGCGGCATAAAATATATGAACGGAAACGTCTTAATTACGGAAAAAGTTTTATAAAGAGATGGTATGCTTATATACATATCGTTCGTCAATCGTAGACAGTAATTCTACAATACAAGACCATGATTTAGGAACACTTTTTTAATTATGCCACCTAATGTGAGGAAACGCATTTTATATTTTTTTGACTGCATATTGCTGTGTATGCATTCAGATGTCTCAAACAATTGAGTCTTAGTGGTTAGACATAGAAGTATGTCATTTTCTATTTTTCACCCAATAAGGTACAGAATTATCAATATGATGACGTAATAATGTTTAACAACTGGTTTTACTAGTATCAATATTTATATTTATATATCTTTTCTTGAATAAATTAATTGAATGTCAATCCAATCCACTACTGAAAATATTTGTTTAAGCTGAAGATATTAACATTTCATTTGTTCGCCGCCTGAATAACTTCGATGAAGAGCGCATTATACAATTTCATAAGATATCGTCGAAACTATAAAACGTCATTGGTTAGTTAAAACAACTATTACCTGTATTAATGAACAAAAATATATTATTTTCTGACCATCTCACACGCCTCTATTCTATATTTTTTAGGAAAGAGAATGTATGAAAGGGAAAGTGGAATTGGAAGAGAATGAAATATGACATGCTCATTTTCAAGCTATGAAAAGACCGCCGTCAGGTAGTAGTAAGCACTCCTTGTATGAAAGCAAAATACTAAAAAAGATATATGCTACCATCTAAGACCATGAAAAATGTAAAATTTGCATTATAATTGAAGTAATGCATTTATATGAGCCCATATATAATCAACCGTCTGAAAATCAAAATCTAGAAAAATGGACTCTTCTTCGGACTGAACGTGGTAAAAGATGTTAGGGATAGAGAAGGAATATCGATATTGAAAACTTAAAAAAGAAGAAAATCTATCACTAAATAAATGAGCCAATATAGAATTAAAAGTGCTATATATTACAAAACGCAGGATGATAATGGTTCATTCACAAATAGTTCTGGAGTAAATCGCGTAATTTCCTGAAGCTTTGATTCGGTTTAGCATTCAAGATCCTCATCGAACACTGTAAATGTCGTAAAACATGTACACAGTAAATAAGTTATTGCACAACATATATCTCGTGTAGAGGGTTAAATACTTCATTAGATTTCTGTGGAGCACAATAGACACCGCATGTCACAGCAACCGTCTGACAGTCAAAGGGATGCACATTGAATAAAGCCATCATAAATGTGGCTCGTCATTCCATTATCAAGTACTATTTCCATTCATGCTCCAATAAATGAATGCTGAAATAAGTAAACATTTTCCCTCGCGTACTAACGCCGTTTGAGGTATATTTGTGTTCATAGTAATAAATGTGCAATTCATCTACTTTGCATATAAATGGAATGGATAATTCACAGTTGAAGAAAGATCCTGATAAAAAAATTTCCTCAACTATTCTCGATGAACAATGTGCTATCTTTCTAGAGCTAGAAAATATTTCTCAAATTTATATGCACCGTAACTGTTGATGTAAATCTATTGCGGATTGTACATGAGAGGCAATTTTAAACCAAATTCTAACAATAATTTAAATTAATATTACAGATTCTATATTTTTTATTTAACACAAACTCAGGCAATATTAAAAGCATAACGCTTATGTACGTATATAATTCGAATAAAAACAAGACAATGACACCCATTTAGATAATTTCTCGGAAGTACCATCAAGAGTAAGTAAACAGAGTCAGTAAAGGACATACCATATGAATCCAAGAGAAGATGGTTTAAATTTCATGCAAGACACAATAAGTTTCATCATACGATTGCAACATGGACAGTAAGAAATCATTATTTATTTGAATTACCATATATTCATCAGCACACTATTACCTGAAAGACAAAATGTCCCAAACAAGTGGGTTTTGAGACGGAATGCTGACAACAGCTAAAGAGGAGGGAAAAGAGAAAGGGGCCTGAAACACTTACGATGGGCGGTTACGAAGGGGTACAATGAAGCAAGACTGGACAAAACGCGACGAGTCGAGACGAGTCGAGACGAGTCGGGACGAGTCGGGACGATGCGAGATGAGGCGAGGTGGGGCAGGGCATGGTGGGCTGGGGTGTGGTGGGTCTGGTCCGGGCGGGGTGCGGTTTGGCAGACCGGCGCGGGGGGAACCGGAAAACAGCGGTGCAAGGTGAAGTGAGGCGGGTGAGGGTGGGGCGGGACTGGGTGGAGGGGCTGTGTTGGGTTGGGGGTCCCGGCAGGGTTGTGCGGGGCAGGGCGGAGCGGTGCTGGGACGAGGACGGACGGTTGGCCGGGGGAGGGGGGCTGGGGCTTGACCTAGCGAACATCACTAAGGTCATCCGGAGGCAACTCTAGGGCGGCGCCACCGCCATGCCCCCCCCCCCCCACCGACGACAGGTAAGTCGCGAGCCGGGGGAAGGAGGCGAGGCGCTCGCTGGGCAGCGTTTCGGCACAGATGGGAAGCGAACTGGAAGAGTCGATGAGACGCGCCGCGCATCGGCGAAAACACGCCCTCGCCACGTGCATGACGCATGGCACATCCTACACCAAGCACTGCAGTCTTTGTGGGGCCTCGGCCAACAACTTACAAGAACACATATTCATTTTTGACAAAGTGGTTTCCAGGGTGAAACGTTCTTTCTCCTTCACTAAGACAGCAGATTCAAGATTCTCTTGAAAAATGTTCTAGGCGAAGGTGTTGAACGTTAAGTAGTTAACTTTCAACTGTTCTGATAAAAAATACTAATGTAGCTACTAGAAAACGTTTAGAAAGTAAATTTCTGAAAGCAGTGTTTTTTCGAAAAATATATTTCTGAAAAATCCATATTTTGAAGATAAGCGTAGATTGATTGCTAAACGTTAAACAAAGCGTTTTGGTAAGTACAGATATAAAGATATACACTATCTCATGATCATTTCAGGCTTACCGTAATCGAAAATATGTTTCGGCGATGCTGCTTACAGATGAGAATAATACTTTTTAGAACGAATTCACAGGTAGTGTTATGACGTGTTGAATGTATTACATGAAAACAACTTACCCATCTGATGTAAAGGAGTACAATTCAGTACTAGAATAGGATATAATAGCTATAATTCCTTTGTACACCAATATAATACGAATATCTCAAATTGCTACCGAAAATGTTTAAAGAAATATTGAATTCGCAAACCACTTTAGCCCAGTTAAAGGTGTGTGCGAATTAAAGGTTTTGAAAGCACAGAAACGACAATTACGTTTATCTATTGTCGCGTCTAAATCGCATGGTAAGGAATTTTGAGTCTTAACTTCAGTAGGCAGTGAGTTTCATTAAGACTTATGCCGGTTGTCTCCATGATCAGGCACCATTTACTGCCACCCACAACTGTTTTGTCAACTTAGGTCATTAACACTTAACTAAACAGCGCCTTTCGAGTGTTTTCGCAATGTGCTTTTCCGGTTCCTCAGAATGTAAATTTTGCATTCAAACCTCGTAATTTCAATTGCACTTTTTTATATATATATATATATATATAATATATTTCTCACAGCTTATCTTAAATTAAAATTCTCAACGTTATTGGAAGTCCCACTACGGTATAAAATTGGCAAAATTTTCTTAAGTTCAATAGTTCAAGTAAACTAATTATTTATTATCGTCTTGAACCAGCTTCCACGTGCCAGTAACGACTCTTTGCAAAGTTCATTAAATCTTAATTTCCTAACTCTCATAAGCCATCAAGGTTAAGGAGTTTCGCACTTGAGTTTACTGCGTGCACAGTGTATGAGAGAAGTTAGAAAACTACGCACCCAATTCCATCAACATGACATCTACGCTTCAGCATAAGTAGTCGTCTCTCAAATTAACGATTAACTACTGGCTGCAGGATTTACTTTTAATTTGTTGTTACACTTTTCAATTCAATTAAATAATTAATTGGAAAACACCTATATTAGTGTGACTATCAAATAGTTTACCCATACTTCTGGTACATTTTATGTGATGGAGGGCATTTTTACTTTTGTGGATATCTTGATTTACTGTATTACACATGTATATAACAAAAATATCATAATGTAGAAACAATTTATAACTGTTCGTGTATAAATGCATTTCGGTTACTAGTAAAAACCAGTAGATCAAACGTATTTCTTACCTACTAGTTTAGTTACCAGATACTATCTTTTCATTATTTCTTTTAAAAAGTGAAGTGTTCTCTCCCATAATAGTTGTTTGGATCGAAACATTCTGTTGATTTCGTGATTAGTTTATGATAATTTGTGTTTTGTCACGAATACGGGCTTCCTTTGAATTTCCTTATAATTTTCACACAAATATTCGTTTATTCGACAGCTCATGACTTCCTGGTCATGTAAGTTGTACTAAATAAAACCTCATTCCTTTTTACACAAATTGTTCTCAACGAAGATGTAAATTAAATCAAACGAGTCCATGTATAAATTACACACAGTAAAATGTGAAAATGCATTTAAATAATGGGGAAAAAGACAAGTGAATGAATAACATTAGCACACAATCCTAACTCAATGCAACTGCTAAAAAAAGACAATAATATATTTCTAGCTATTATAATGAAAACTTAGATGAAGGTCAAAAAAACAAATTCAAATTGCCATCTATTTGGACTTAAAATCCGATCAACAATGGGAAAAAATAAAGTGAACCTTACACATCTTGATAATGTATGAGAAATTTCCTGCAAAAACATAATAATGTTCGTAAACATAAATAAATCTACGGTACTTAAGAAGCATTTGCGAATTAAGTAACACCTAAATTTATACATTCAGAATTCTAAAACACCTGACTCTATTCAAAGTGGTGGTCAGCTGGCTACCTGCATTCGTTCCTTCGCCTCTGGAGCAAACATAACGATGTTATAAACTGTTATTTACATGTTACGTATTTCGAATAACGACAAGTAAACACAACTTACATAAATTTGCAACACCTGACCCTTGCAGATCAAACTAATGGGAAGTTGTCGACCTGATTGTCTCGCTTCGTCCCCCGGGAATGTTCCAACCAAGTAACCAACTTGTGAACAAGTAAAGGCAGTTTAGTTCACATGATTTTGAAATTTTGCAACACATAAACAAACATACATATATCTGGACCAGAACAAAGAGATTGGCAGCTGAGCTACATGCTTTTGCTCCAACACCACTGGTGGAAGCATAATTATTATAAACGTCAGTCAACTGTTATTTACGAGTTACATGTTTCGAATTAGAATGTAAACTAACACTAAAACAAGACAACGTCCAAAAATCTGTAACAGCTGGACCCAACAGAACAGGAGAGCAGTTGTCAAACTGATCCCGACTCTTCATCGCCGGAGAAAACAATCGTCCATGTAACCAACTTGTGAACCAGTAAACTTAGTTTAGTTCCTATGATTTTGCGAACTACACAACACATAATTTACATAAATCTGGAACACCTGGTAATACGCGAACACAATATTCAGCAGCTGGCTTCCTGCTTTCGCTTCGTCGTCACCGATGGAAACATTAAACTGGAGGGTAGTTATCAACCTGATTCAGCCACTTCGTCGACGGAGGAAACAATCGATGTTCATGAACGCAAGTAAACTTAGTTTAGTTCATCAGATTTCGCCAATTACGCAACACGTAAACAAACGGACATGAATCTGGAACACCTGGTCAAACCCGAACAAAGAGGTCAGCAAATGGCTGATTTTGCTCCGTCGTCACCGGTGGAAACATTAAACTGGAGAGTAGTTGCCAACCTGGTTCTGCCGCTTCGTCGACGGAGGAAACAAATAATGTTTATGAACGCAAGTAAACTTGGTTAAGTTCATCTGATTACGCAAATTACGCAACACGTAAACAAACGTACATAAATCTGGAACACCTGGTTCCATCAGGACAAGGTAGTCGAGAGGTGACTACCTCCTTCGTTCCGTCGCCTCCGGTGAAATCACACTGATGTAATAAACGTCAGTCAAGTGTTATTTACGTGTTACACATTTCGCATAAAGCAGTGAACTAACACAACACATAAACGCAAACGAACATAAATCTTGAAGAGGGGTACAAGCTGGAAGGCAGTCGCCTACCTGTCTCCGCCTCGGCCTCGCCGGTGCGCGGCATGGTGTTGGTCCCGCCCCTCCCGTGCTTCCCGGCGTCAGCGGCGTCGGCGGCGTCGGCGGCCAGGGGCGATGTGTCCGTCGCGGGGCGCGAAGTCGCGTGAGGCGGCGCCCTCGGTGGCGGCGGCGGGGGCAGCGTGGAGGAGACCGGGGCGCCGTCGGGGCCGAGCGCCACGACGAGCGCGCACGCGCCGCCCCGCGCCGCGGCGCGGCCCTGCGCGGCGCGGGAGCCTGCGCCGGGCCCATGCGGCGGCCTGCGGAACGCCACGTGCGCGTTACGACCGGCCACGTTGAACGCAGACCACGCGCCGCCCCGCGCCGCGCCGGCTGGCTCCTGCGGCACGCGTGCGGCTGCGGGCGCGGGGATGTAAACTGGGCATTGCGCGGTCACTGGGAATACGTTGGTAAGTCTGCAAAGTGACTCAGAATAAACGTTAGAAACTTCATTGGGAAGAAAAGGTGATCTCTACATATAAAAGAACGTGTGCTGTGAAATCTTAAATGACAATATTACACACGAGATATTTTATTGGGTTGGGGAGGCAACGAACGCATCATTCACTATTCCGAAAGTGCACGTTCTGCAGTAATCAGAGAAATTTCGTGCACTTTCCCAACACCAGTGCAAGATATGTTACGTACTGTTTGGAGGCAAATGTCACGTGTGTTATTGTGATGCAATGAGACGTCTAACATTAAGAGATATCTCCCCAAAAATTAACTGGAAAAAGTATTCTTCGATCACATTTCATATCCTAAAAGTTTGTAACATTGATTCTAAGGATGTCTGTATATATTAATATATTGCACTTACCAACGTATTCCTAGGCCGCAGCATTATGCAGTGTTATAGAACGTGTAGATATACACCATAAATTATGCACTGCTCATCAATTGGATATTTCTTAAAGCAAGCAATTCTGTTAAGATTTGTTAGCTTATTACTTATTTACTTCCCAGATATTTCTCCACTACAGGTACAGTTGCAACTAATCATTAATCCATCGACTGAGACATCTTGTAATTTGTCATTTCAATTTGTTAAAATTAAGCACACTTACGGATTAAAGAAGCGCGTAAGAACTTGTTACAATCGGCAATGTTTGTGTGCCATTCTTGCTCACTTCAGCACGCTGCTTTATTCACACATTTCATCTACCAACATATTATGTACCAATTTTCAACGACTGTGGTAAAATGTACACGAATTTACAAGCAGACAGTATCCGCGTGCACGCGAAAATATTAACGTGATTTAGTGTCACGTACGTGCAAGTACTTGGTTTCTCATAGTGGTGAAAACTGCTCATAAATAATGTCATGTAAAACTTGTCCACAGCAGGTGCTGAAAGTGAATATCAGCGATTGTTTATGTGTACTTGTAGGTGTGGGAATGGCTGGTTATATATTTGTTGCTTCTGCTTGTGATGCGTGTGTACATTGCTCTTGAAACATAGTTTTGCTGAGAGACTGAAAGTATATATGATTTTCACATCACATCATTCACTCGTGAACTCGTGTGTATACTTGTGTTTTCTACTCAACTCACGTTCTTGGCTTTCCCTTGGGAAGGAAACTGCATCTCATGAACCGAGGTCATTTCAAGTGTGCCTTCAGAAAGGACATCTGAATAAAGTGTTGTTTGAGAGGGTGTGCCTGAGTGCTGTATTGTGGTGTTAATAATACATTAAATACATTGCAATATAAAATACATTACAAGATAGTTGATAATTTAAATCGTGATCTACCAGTCGACACACTGATAATTATTTGCAAATGAAATTACGATCTGGTATAATATCGAATTCATAAATGTAAATTAAATAAGTAGCAACATAACATTCAAGTATCGTTTGAAGATATTACTAATAGGCAGTACATTTTCATTACTTTTTTCTCTACTATCGACAAAAAATACTGAAACAGTCATTTTTTCTGTTCGTTTTTTTATAACTAGATAATTACCCTGCACTGTCCGGATAGTTATTTACCACAATTTTCTGTTAAGCAATATCGCCCCGACATCGGCGCACGTCCTCTCTGAACCGCCGTGCCCGTCCTGCCAACGCCTCCCGCCCCGCCCATCCAGTCACTACCACTCAGGCCGGTTCTGCTCATCACCTCTTCGAGATTTTTCCATTCTTCTCACTACGCCCATTTCCTCTGCTCTGCCGCCTCTTCCTCCTTCTTTCGCTCTTTCCGCTGTCTTCACTTCTTCCACTCCTCTCACTCTATCCGCTCCGTACTCTCCCCATTTGGTTCCCCCCTCTTGTTTTCACCAGCTTCATCCTGGTCTCGATCGACTTCACCCCGCCTCAACCGGTGACAATGCCACCAGATCCGTTAGGATTTGCATTTAACTAAATATTGGCAAAACACACTTTGAGGTAACATTTTGAATCGATTAAATTAATTTCTTTCTTGGCCCCTCAAAAGTATTCGTGCCAATTTTGAGAGCAATACTTTACTAGTTCCAAAGTTTTTGAGACATGTGAATCATACATACTTCACTTTCATAAAATAATTATTTAATCTTGTTATAGGTTATTAATATTTTTAAATGCCATTACTATTTTTAAAATCAATAAACATTTAATATGTAATTTTCAAAATAGTTTTAGTCAGCAGAATACAAAACATTACAATACTTCAAAACTTGGAATATAGATAATACAAATAAATTTTACGTTTATGTCCATATTTTACGAACACGAAACTGCGTTCTCTATAATATTTTTACTACAGAGTTCTAAAACTTGGAGGTCAAAGAAGCAATATTCAGCACTATAATATATATATATATATATATATATATATATATATATATATATATATATATTGTGACATACCGATATGTCACGTTAAAATAAATTAACATTTATTTGGAGACAATATGGTGGAACATGCATTACGAAATATCACGAGAGCTAGAGCATAGCAACGACCGTGAATAAACAATGTAGTTTTGTTTTTCTAAATGCATTAAGAGATGGGTTGATGCCGAAAGTAGAAACTTTGGGATTGGGCGAAGAAGTTTAGACGGTCAAATGTTATGAAAAAATGAAGGTAGTTTAATACGAAGTCTTCGAGGATGAATCAGGCAAAAGATTTGATTCTGCTCTGAAACGCGCTACTGAACTGATCGTATGTTCGTGAGAGGAACGAGTACAATCGAGATAGAATTGGGTTATCAGTGAAATTTTAAGGACAGTGAATGATATTGCAGATATTTTGATGTGGAAGCAATATTGGTGTATAAATTGGAACTTTGGACTACGGCAAGATCGCAAGATATTTCGACTGAGAAGTCTACGAGGAACATCAACGAAGAAAAGATAAGTTAACCGCGGTATAATGTTAAATTGAAAGATATCTTGATCAAAGGTCTAAAAATTGTAAATTCTCTAAATTGTTTGTTAGAAAGGCAAAATAAACTTTGTTGAATTTTGTTCTTTAGAAAAGAAAGTGATCTTTCATTTAGTCAATCCAAACAGAAATGAACTAGGAATAGAATCATTCTATTTCAGATTCCCAGCTGCGCTGTATAGTCGGCGGATCCTATAATCCATTACAGAGGTAATAAAGATTATAATATATCGTGACCCATTGACCCAGCAAGCCGGACGCTAAGATCTTTAGCAGATACAAATGTAGAGAGAGGAAAATTTTGGTATATCTCAAAATGGCGCCTCAACGTGATGATCAATTGTTATAATTTATAACATATGGTGACACGGATAAAATTAGTCTTATAAATTATAATATAGTGATCCAAAGGGAATCTGAAATTTATGGATTGACATTTGAAATTAATTGTTAATGATAAGAAAGGGCCAAGACCATTTCATTGGTGTGATTTTAAAATAATTTAACAGAGAGATTTTAATTTGTATTAGAATTCAAAATGGATACTAGGACCAGAAAATTGGTATGGAGAATGTTAATGTAGATGATATGGCGTCTGCTAATACTAACCTTGAGGGAGAAATTTCGTGAAATTATTGAAATTGAACCACAAGAAAAGGAAATAATGGCTGCACCGTTAGGAAATATGGACCCTAATAATTTAATTCTTAAGATGTTAGCAGAAATGAACGCAAAATTGAGTCTTTAATAATCAAGTCGACTAAATGCAGAGGGAATTAAAAGAATCTCTGACAAATTAATTCCTAAGTTAATGATTCACAAGAAAACATTGTGACATTAGGACATTTACATGACCAACAATGCGAAAAGTTGATAATCGTCGAATCGCGTGTAGATAATTTAAATGCAATGTCGCTTCAACATGGCGAAACAATTGAAAACATAGAATCTAAATTAGTTAATTCGGATTGTAAATTAGAAAACGAATACCGGAGGGACTTAGAAACATTAAAATGGTGCAAGAATCCGAATCTGGGGAAATATATGTCGGGACATTAAGGAAAAGATTGAACAGTTAGAAAAAGAAATCATGATGCGTTACAGGAAATATACCAATGCATGCATCAGCGCTTGTAATACCAAGCCACCTAAAATTTCATGGTGATGTGAAAGAACAACCGTGGTCGTTTATTTCTAAAATTAGAGAATTATTTTAAGATAAATAATATCCCTGAAAGATTGAAATTGCATATAGTAGAACAAGCCATGTCGTCCAAAGCACATCATTGGTTGACCTCTTTAGTACCGGAACCGACTAATTATAAGGAATGAAGGATAAATTTAAAAAGATATTGGAACGAAAGCCACAAGTTCGATCTAAAATACAAATTAATGAGTGAAAGGTATAAGAAGGGTGGAGCCGAGAATATGTGTGACTTCGCAACACGTAAAATAGCAGCATTCAAGGTCATGCGAAGACAGAATGGACAGCAATGAACTAATTAGAATTATTATTCGTCAGTTGCCTGTAAATATCCAAAATTTATTGTGAACTCCTTGCCTATTGATTTGAGGATCTGGTCGAACGTTTAAGTCGATTCTGACCAGACATTGAATAGTGATTATGATCGTAGTAACGGGTATCAATATAATGAAAGCAGGAACGAGAATAACAATGGAACGGGAAAACAATGAATAATTACAACCGCCAAGGAAATTATAGCTCAGAAAGAAAGGATGACAGGGAAATAGTACTAAAAGGGGAAATAAAAAGACCGAAAACGGGTATCCGCGGAGGTTCAAAGAGGGAACAAAAAACGGGAACATGTAGAAAGTAATGCGATGGAACAGGAAAACTCCAGGTGTTCGAAGTAAATGGGCGGGATACTTCGAACGACGAGAATGAGGGCGGATGGTTCTAAGGAGTTGAATAGCATTGAAGTATCGGCGGAAGATTTATTAAGGGAAGATACGGACGAACGGGCGGAGAATAGCAGTGTTTAATTTTGAAGGGATATTTCGGAATATACCTGTAGACATTTTAATTGACACAGGTGCTAATGTTTGTGCAGTGTCGGAAAATTGTATGAGCAGTTAAAGAAAAAGGGAAATGAAATTGATGAGCTACCCACCAGGAGTTTGGATATTCGGACAGCTAATGGAAGGCGCATCGAAACGAGAAGTCGGCAAATTTGGGTGGAAGTGGAAGTTCAAGGGATCACAATTCAGTTTCCGGCAATTGTAGTGAAGAATTTGATTCGTCCAATTATTTTGGGATTGATGGCCTAAAATGTGTGACGCCAAGGTCGACATAGGTAACAGGAGTGTATTGTTACGAGGTGACAAAGGGCAACAACATTGTTTAGGGATCAAAGACCAGGAGGGCGAAGATATGTGTATTTGCGATATTGCGGAACAAATTGAAGAGACCAGGGACCAGATCCACACGGCAGCAGAGGGCGCGGTCGACGAAAACGGAATAGATGCTAGTGAAGCTAATGAAATGTTAGTCAATGAATATAAAGACATTTTTGAAGTTCAAGGGAGCTGGTAAAGGGATATCAATTTAAAATTGAATTGATGGATGAGGAACCTTTAATCTGAAACAATATCCGATCCCCATGTATATAAAAGCGAAGTACGTAAACAAATAAACACGATGCTTGAGGATGGTATAATAAAAAAATCGATGACACCGTATGTAAGCCCAATAGTGATAGTTCGTAAGAAAGACAATAAGATCAGATTTTGTGTTGATGCTAGGAAACTCAATAGCAAGACCATCGCTCGTCATGGAAAACCGCCGAAATTAGATGAAATGATGTGGAAAGTAAAAGGAGCTCGGATATTCACGGACTGGATTTTACTGCGTCGTACTGGCAAATTGGACTACACCCAGATGATGGAGTGATACGCGAATAATTTATGACAATTTGAGGAGGCAGCAGCCAAAAGAAAGCTAAAACAGAAACAATGCTGAGGCAAGTATAAGGAGGGTGATGAAGTGTTAATTAGAGTACCTCAAGTGTTGTCAGTGGATAAGAAGCTATTTTATAAAATTTTCTCGTTGTATAAAGGACCGTACCGAATTTGTAAAATATTAAGCAAGAATGCTGCGATTTTGAATGATGAAAATGGACGGCAAATGGGAAATATAACTACAGGAACATGAAGCCGTATATGAGGGACGACACGCATGATTAAATATTCTGGTCATGACAGAGATTGGTAACAGTTGTAAATATTAGGTGTAATAGTTTTTCTTTGTTATTGTTTTGTTATGTGTATTCAATGAAGTTAATGGGGAGCAAATATTAGGCAGATACGGTTATTAGAATACTTGATGAAATGGTTATTGTTGGCACATTCCGAAAGGAAAATGTAAATAGTTTTAAGGCAGCAAGAAAACAAGACCTAGTGCAGTGCAAAGTGTAAAGTGTTAATGTCGTTTAGTGTGAAGAAGCAAGAAGAAAGTGTTCAATTTTAGTCTTGTCATTTAGTTAGGTTGTAGCAAAACCAAATGACGCTTGGAGAGGGAAGCTGTGACATACTGATATGTCACGTTAAAATAAACTAACATTTATTTGGAGACTACATGGTGGAACATGCATTACGAAATATCACGAGAGCTAGAGCATAGCAACGACCGTGAATAAACAATGTAGTTTTTGTTTTTTCTAAATGCATTAAGAGATGGGTTGATGCCGAAAGTAGAAACTTTGGGATTGGGCGAAGAAGTTTAGACGGTCAAATGTTATGAAAAAAATGAAGGTAGTTTAATACGAAGTCTTCGAGGGATGAATCAGGCAAAAAGATTTGATTCTGCTCTGAAACGCGCTACTGAACTGATCGTATGTTCGTGAGAGGGAACGAGTACAATCGAGATAGAATTGGGTTATCAGTGAAATTTTAAGGACAGTGAATGATATTGCAGATATTTTGATGTGGAAGCAATATTGGTGTATAAATTGGAACTTTGGACTACGGCAAGATCGCAAGATATTTCGACTGAGAAGTCTACGAGGGACATCAACGAAGAAAAGATAAGCAACGCGTATAATGTGTAAATTGAAAGATATCTTGATCAAAGGTCTAAAATTGTAAATTCTCTAAATTGTTTGTTAGAAAGGCAAAAATAAACTTGTTGAATTTTGTTCTTTAGAAAAGAAAGTGATCTTTCATTTAGTCAATCCAAACAGAAATGAACTAGGAATAGAATCATTCTATTTCAGATTCCCAGCTGCGCTGTATAGTCGGCGGATCCTATAATCCATTACAGAGGTAATAAAGATTATAATATATCGTGACCCATTGACCCAGCAAGCGGACGCTAAGATCTTTAGCAGATACAAATGGAGAGAGAGAGGAAAATTTTGGTATATCTCAATATATATAGTGCTTACCTTATCAAAATTTTAGGTCCTGGAACCCACCCAAAATTACTTATCAATATAATATTTAAATTCATATTTATTCTTATAAATTATGTATTTAACTTATATATTTATAGTATAATTTCATCATTATTCCTGAGGCACCGGTATGTTGCGTTCCACCAGAAAACAACATACATACGCAGTAGTAGATTTGTGTTTTCAATAATTCGAAAATACTCTATGTAGCATTATGGAATATTTTTTGATAAGTTAATGTTATAATAAAATAATAATAATAATAATAATAATAATAATAATAATAATAATAATATTCTGAAAATAAATACTAGTTTATCTACCAGTCGAAATAAAATACGGACAGTCCTAACATATGAAAGTAAGCGATACGAGCTTTACCCAACAGTTTTCGCACGCACAAGTTAAATCAATGAACATTTTATTCTATACGTGCAGTGGAACAATAAAGCAATTGCATAATTGCAACGACTGTATTGTTGCATTTGATTGCTTAATGTAATTTTACAATTTACTAAGTGTGTTCAAATATTTCGTTTAGTGGATTTTATTTTATTATGCTGCCCTGTTTTCTCTCAATGTCTAACAAAAGAAAGTTACAAAACACCCGTTTGGTAATATGAGTCAAATCTAAACAACAAGACATGAATACAACTTTTAAAGAAAGTATTTTTTTATTAAGAATGAAATGTAACAACAACAACATTTTACAATATGTAACAACAAAACAAGCAAAAAGGTTACGACTTTCAGTTTTTGTTAATCACATACATCACTTAATCACATAAAACCATATTAAAAGAAAATTAATACAAAAGCATTGCAATAAGTCAGTCGATGTGTTAATATTTAATTATATTTAATTCTCAAACGTCAATGACATCTTTATTTATATTTTGAATAACTGCCGATAATTTTACATCATGTCAATTATTATAGGTGATACGTTCTTTGTTATCGTCCAAAAGTATCAGAAAAATCCCTCTATTATTACAATCTATTTATTTGCAGCACTTATTTTACCCTAAAATGTTTCACCAGGATGGAAATTCATTTCCTTTCTACATTTTTACACTCCAGTAGGGATAGTAGTATATTTCTTCATCAGTGTTTGTGTTCTGATACCTGTAAAATATATTGACACTATGTAATATCTAGAAATATATTACAATTATTAAATAAGTCGTGTTTGTTGAAAACCGAGTTGTCTGTGTGCAACAAACGTGAAATTACGGGAATCAAAACTAAAAATCTTGTAAATATTGTAGTACAGTGATCGTGATAAAAATAATATCAAATAAAAGATTTTTTAAAATAAATATTCAAAAATATTGGCGAGACATATAAATGTCACATCCGTGTATAGATACAAGATAGTGGTAAGTTATTACTTTACATTACTACGTCAGGTTGAAAGTAACTACCAGATAAAGTACAGCCAGATTTTTGGACAACGAAATATTTCTCTGTTATCTATAACAAATATAGAAAAACTCAATATAAATCCTGATTATTAAAACTTTCATAACATGTTTGGACGGAGATAACGTTTGCCCATACTTCGTATTTAATTTAAACAACATATTTACTCTATAACAATCGCTTTATTAACACTCTCTCATATACATACATCTCTTTGAATTCACATTTTCGTGCATTGTATACAAGAATGTTCCTTCACGAACGCTAGTTTTGTTCTCTTTGAATGTACTAAAAAATCATCGAAAGACAAAAACCACGTTACCAACAGGATCACGTGCTTCGGATGTTCTACAATATTAACTTCCTGATATTCATTTTTATGCATCATATGAACGACACAATATGACGACATCCAATATCTTTCGTCGCCTAAAATTCATTCAATTTTAATGAAAACCCTCTTCCCTAATAGCGTAACTCAAAATGCTGTTGCATTTTATGAGGAAACGCCAATACAAAGTTCCATAAAAATCGATCGAAAACTCCAGAAAAATTAGATGCAGAATCACGGAGGCTTGGAACAGCTGGTTACAAGTTGTAGGAAGTGTTCAAGTTTCTCATCAAGATGTATATTTGGGCAACAGTAAATAGTTCAACTACCAAATAAGTAATTAAATAAGGATGTTTGGAAATGCAGTGCGTTTTATTCTCCCCGTATTGAAATATAAAAACAAAATTTCGCCAAGTTCTGATGTATGATAAGCTAATTACATAATGTTTTATAAAACATATAAAGCACACTTTATTCCATTATTCAAATGAAAATTTAGTAATAGGTTACTATAAATCATAAGAGATTATCTTTTTAACGTCGCGCATATTATATCCGATTATAAAAGTTTGTTGTGGAATTCATAGATGCCTTATTTTAATACTCTTCAACTAAAATTCTTAACAACCTTTTAAAAAAAATTTGAAAAATGTGAAAATTTCTTTTTAAGAAAAAATTGAGTTAATTACATAAAATTGATTAAGTGTAAAATACAACAATGACTAATTGTATAAAATTGGAGAATAAATTCGTAATTTTGAAGACAAGAAACTGGTTATAACAATTCTACAAAATAACGTACGTATTTTTGGTACTATTTGAACTACTTCATTTAGAAAACTAGTGTTGCTACAACTCCATATACATTTTCGCAATATTTCTGAATTTACAATTTTGAAAAATTCTGAGACTTAAGCGAAAACGAGACCTGCGCCGTTACTTTAAATTTACCTTCTTTTATTTGTGGAAAAACTTTAAATAAAAAAATTGGGAGCTGTTTTTCAGAAAATGTTTTTTTATAATTTACATTAATTTCAAACACAAATTACTCGAAAACTACTCGTTTCTTCGAAAACTTGCACATGACCTTTTTTAAAGAACTGATTTTTTTACAATTGACTTTGTCAAGGACAAAAATCTCTGCCTTCAATTTTGCAGTTTTGAAATATTATTTTTTGCTATATTCGAATACAAGGTGAGTTCCCCAAAAATGGGATTAGTGTTTCTTGATACATACATACGAAGAGAAAATTTAAAGAAAAAATTGGAGCAGTTTTGAGAAAAAAATAGTTTAAAAATTAAAATGTGCCTATATTTCGCGCAAAATTAATCAAAAACTACTCATATATTCAAAAAATTAAACATGACCTATTTTCAAGATCTGCCCTTGAAAATAGATTTCGTTCAGGAAAAAAAATATTTATCTTTCATATGTTGTTATGGTAAGACGCAAAAAAGGGCGCTTTTGCAAGTTTAGAAAAATCTGGAGTTTCAACGAATATAAGTTTTGTATTATGCGTATTATGCTCTTATGCGTATTTAGGCTATACGAGGAGAAAGTTGAGACAAAAAATTTAAAGCCGAAAAAATGTTAAATTGTAGAGCCTTTCTGGAAAGGATCCTCAAAAATCAAAATATTCATTTGAAACTCTTAAAGCCTTGAGGTCTTACAGACCGATAGGAGAATATCAATTTTGGGGAAAATCGGTTGAACGCTAGCGTTGACGGACACACACACGTTTTTCCGCCAATCAATGTTTCAACAACAACGACCCACGAAGCATGGATTCTGGCTACACCATGCGTTAGAGGATTTATTTTTCTGTCTTTGGGAACAGATTTTATCGACTTTTTCATTAACAGGGTCGACAATTAGAGTTTTTCAGTCAAAAATTCGCCCTTTTGCGGTGCACGATCACAATACTTTCTCTTCTTACTTTTGTAAGGTGAGAAAGTAAAAACGTGACATTTGTCGTGTTAGACACAATCATGTAATTGGATAATTAAGGATAATCATGATCACAATTTACCGTGGGAACACAAACACAAGAAATACAAAAGATTTCCCAGTCCTTCTTTAGGTTCTTCTCTCAACACAAAATAAAACAAACTCCGGGACGTAGTCCTTCGACCAGATCCAGGTCAGGCGCGCAAGAGGATCCGTCCGCTTTAAAGTCACCGGCCGCCTGACAGTTTGCCAGCTCCCAAACTTTTCCGCGTGCGCTACATCTCCTCGCTCCCTCCAGCGTAGGCATCTAGATCCGACGGTCCATGACAAACTAGCGGACAAAAATTTGTCGGGTGATTCCTCTCGCAACGTGTACAAGCAGAATGTGAATTAATACGAGAAAACACATACAACGAAACTATCCATTTTCAATAGTGAGATGCAACTCCCAGCATATTTAATAATGATCACACTACAAAAATTAATAAAAGCATTTGTCTCTTCTTTGGCATTCAATAAAATTTATTCATCATATTTTGAATCGTCAGAACTTGCAACGCAGCACACTGAGTCCGAACGTAGCCAATATACAACAATCGGTAAAGGCAAAATAGATTATCCAAACAATTTTCATCATAAATGATAATTTTACCTAAATGTTTTGGGAATTTTAATAATATATTTATGAAAAGTTATGGAAAATGGAAGTCTGTACCTTAAACCTATGTAGAGTACATTCAAAGTTAATGTACCAGATTGGTCTGATCAAACATTTTTAAGAAATTAAAAACCACTAAAAATCTAACCAAACGCTGCATTTCATTTTGGACTTTACACATTGGACTCACTTTACTCGAATTACTATTATCATCATTTTCTTAACATTAGGACCACGCTATGTGAATCCAGATGTCGCGCCAAACTAGAAGTCCGTAATTGCTGAATCTCAGACACGTATGCACTGATCAAATAGGAACTTAAGAATGATTTAAAACAATTGTTTGCAGGAAGATACGTGGTTACTAACGTAAAAGATATTAAATCGAAAGAGCTATGTAAATTCATGATGACAGAGTCTGCACACGCCTACTGCAGGATAAAGGTTACTGGTGGAAATCCCCAAACAAAACCATGATCAAATGAAAGTGGTTTCAGCAATATTCCTTATTCCTAGTCGTGTCATGTATCAGTGTGTAATCAGTGTGTGTGTGTGTGAGTGTGTATGTATGTGTGTGTGTGTATTATGTATCTAAAAAATAGAAGTTCAAGTATATGAAGGATTTTTCATTAAAAGCGTAACTAAAATCAATACATTTAAATAGTTTTCTTCAACTATTGTTTTTTTCTCCTTTTTAATCTGCAAGATCTATTTATCAAAGATGCCTTTGAGACTCTTCAGAGTACATTTTCGTCTGATCCCTCACTATTGATACATTTGTCAAGCGATGACCTACCACAAGCTACACTACCGCTGACATCGTTCTCAGAATCATGGGACAACTCGTGTGCTGCCATCAACTAAAAGGTGGAGAACTCTCCAGGTGGGGTTGTTGTTATTATTATTATTATTATTATTATTATTGTAGTTGTAATTATACATACATTGCCTGACCATTGCAGAACAATGAATAGTACAAGCACGGAGGGGGTCACGAGCTACCTCGGACGTCGGTGTCCCACCCAAGTGAAAAGAAAATGGACCTAGTACGAGAATGTAAGTGCCAGTTTGTAGTACCAATTTGTGCTTCAACAATTTATTAAACAGGGTAGTGCTGATTTGCAAAGAACTACGAATATACTTTTTGAATACCTGATCTACACTCTCTTGAGTGTTAAATGAAAGAAACCCCAACTAGTTACAATGATACTCCTTGGCACCATTAAATTCCTATTCACACTTTTAAAAAACATTTAAAATCTTGCAAAATTCAAAGTTACTCGCATATGTTTAGTAAATAAATTCAAAATATAAGATTCTGACATGAAGTAAAAGTATTAATTCAAAATGCAGACATTAATTTACTACTACGGTAAAAATCTGCACATTTCAACATATTCATGTATTTCTCTAATTCTTTCAATACTCTGAGGTAACAATTGTTGTTTGGAAGCCTTTGTTTGGACACCAAATTCAGAGAGTATTTTTTCTTGTGGACATTCGTAATAATCCATTAAAAGCACGCAAGTTAACAGATAAGAGGAGTAATCGATTTTAGCTTATATGTCATTTCATAGACCCTTTTTGAAACAATACGTTTCATGTGCAATTAATTTTGAACTTCGTTTGAAACCCTTTTGTAATCCAACTAAAATATTATGTTACACGGAAAATAGATGACTGCTTACCACGTGAAGGCTGAACATTCTGTCCTCAACAACGAGAGTTCACAAAGAGTGGTTTCCCTGAAAGTGAACCCAGAGAGTCGTATTATGACCTTTGCGGCTTTTATTCCATGGCAATTCACATTGTCGGGTCATGCACGAATGCTTGCCTCCGTACCTCTAGTTCTGGAACTGTGCTTCCACGAAACAAATGAGAATATGAAATAAAAGTAGGTAATGTGAGTTATAACGAATGAATTGTGGTCTCAGCGTCAATGAAGTTGAGAATCGAAACAAAAGGTTTCAACTAACACAACTGGTGTACTATGGCTACTGTAGATTGGGCGCACAATACATGAAAATTAATCTCATTCCATATTTAACATTTCTTTCTATGATTTATGTATTCTGTCCATCGTCACAGGGAAATTAGGTATACGGCGCTTTTGTTCCAGAATCAGAATAGTTCCTACAAACCACATAAAATACTGGAGAAATGGCTTTTATATGTCTGCGTAGTCATCAATCGGAATGTTCAATTTGTCGAAAGGTCAATAGACCTTTGCTCAACCAAAGGTCAATAGACACTAGTATTAGTGTGTAAAATAAGTATTTTAACTTATTATTATTATTATTATTATTATTATTATTATTATTATTATTATTATTATTAACTAATTGTGTTATTAATTGATTTTGCACACTTCTGTTGAACTTTGGCCAATAATTGAACATACTACATAATATATTTTCATGTTAGGTAAGAACATTAAACTTTCCTGCCTTTTTGAATAAAAATATGAATGTTTCATTCCCTATAATTTTCTCTTATTTGTTATTTTAATTAATGATACACAATTTATTTCTTGTACAACTTATCAACTTTCCAAAATTTTGATGAAAACTTCAAAAAAGGAAAATAAAAGTTCATCAATTATTCATTACATTCATACAAATAACCCGACATCGTCGCAGCGCTGTGCTGCGTACGCGGCGGGAACCAGGCCACGCACGGCGCCCCGTGTCGTGACGTCAGCAGGGCAACCCGGCGGGCGCGAGAGGGCCACGGGCGGACGCTATACGCCTGACCGAGCTTGCGGGGAACCGCCCATACGGCCCCCTCTCAGGCAAACGAGTCCGTCGATTGATTCATTGTTAGTGATTCCGGACGCGTCAACAGCTAGGGTCATTATTCCTGTAAGTGAAGTACATAATTTTCCCCCCAGGAGGTGGCAGTGGTATTTCCTCACTGAATGGCAAGATCCGGCGCCGACCTACCGTAGGCTAGCAGGGTTTTCCCCTACCAGGTATCTCTCACCAACAGGGTACCACCCAAGCCGGGACAAGCTCTAGTTCTCGACCTGTCTTGCGGCATATGTTTTAGTGCAGTGCATGTTAGTGTAAGTTCGTATAAGGGGAGAGGATAAGACAAGGAAGCGATTGAAAAGATCGCGCGGGATCCGTTGCCCTTTTGGTAAGGTGCAGCTCCGGCATTCACCTGATATTGATCAGAGAAATCACGGAAAACTACCGATCAGAGCAGCCAGCAGCTAGAATTGTCTAGCAAACGGCGACGTAGCTGACAAGCTAGGTCGAATGTCCTGCCACCGCCGGGACTCGAACTAGGACTTCCTGAACAGTGACATCAGTTGATGCCCTGCGCCATCTCTCCCAGCCAAAAGACTCCGTAAAAAGGGACAGTTGTTTATTTCTAATACCCGGGCACTTCGAGATTTATTATAACAAGATATACATCGCTTCATCCTTAATTTAAATGTTATAATTTTTTTCTTAAACGGCCCATTTTTTAAATCTCGTCTAATTTGCCTTCACAATTTCAGAGACCACCACAGAATTACCTTCATTTGAGAATATTCACCTTTCACGTACGTTCCGTTAAAGACATCCGCCGAATACTTCCAATCGCTTCTTCTCTCCTTATGCACCAACAATCGAGTATCTCTCAGTGCTTGCCAGCTTGCTAACATATCAACTGCTCGTTAAACCCCTTGTAAACTCTCGTCTAATTTGCCTTCACTCCATAAAATGACGTGTACATGTTTGCGTATCCATCGTATTGTTCCCGCTTCTTATACCTTTCACAGAATTCTTCTCCCTAGAATTGTCTTCCTTTCAAAACAACCTGCCTGACCTCTTGTTCATTTAACCAACCACACTCCCCGTATATTCAGGTTCTTTGGACTCATCTGCTGACCTCCCTCGTGTTTCCATTTTGACCTTCTGACCTCTCAACATAAACAGTGTAGACTAATATTCTTGTAACTATTTTACGTACCATTATACAGATGTATTTTTACATTTAAAACTACAAATTTTCGTTTAGAAAGGAATTTGAACTTTCTGTTCAATCAAATTTCGATATTTTTTTCTTTAATTCGATATTTCGCAAAAGGTAAGTGGGTCCGAGATATGTTAGCGCTTTCTCTCATTTACCAGTTTTACATTATAAACAACAAATTAAAAAATATATTTAAAACAATAAAATAAACGTTAATAATAAATAACGTTAAACGTTAAACATTTTTTGATGATGTTTCCAAGACGAATTTGATCTCTCAAAAGCAACGATGTTTTGTTAACGAAACAAAGCTAGAGAGCATTTTGAGTTATAATATTAAGAGTTACGAAGATTAGTGAGTGTAAATACACGTAATATCCAGCAATCGTTTTACACACGTCTTCCTTTACAAACCATAGTGTTTCAAATTACGTGTAATACATAAGATGATTAGAAGAATTCTTTGCTACAGTCCATTTCAACATACAGGTACAGTGTTTTCAAAATATAATGCATTTCAAATACATTTATGAAACCGTCTTTTATACTTTGTTTAAAGTAAATAGAAAATGTATTGTTCAAGAATCTGCATACTTCGCTCATTACATTACTTTGAGAGAATAAGAACATTACAACAAGATAAAATATTTTGAAGCTATAGATTTTCCTTATAATGCATACACAATTTGTTGTTATTCTTTTTTATTGGCAACTTTCCTTTTGCGTAATGTCACTACGAGAGTTCAGCTAGTAATATATTGTTTTCCGGTCTCCTATATCATGTTTATTTCTCACACAATCTTACAAAGACCACTCATATCTTCAACAGTATAATTGACTCGGAAACTGAAAGCTGTTTTTCATTATCCGATCATTTTTCACACTTACAAGCAATTTTGATCTTATCTGGCGATAGACTTTGCAATGTCCTGTTGTTTTCATCATTCTCCCGCCCCAAACAAATTACAAGCATATAATACTCACACTTCTTTAGCTCCATATCTTAATTTCTCGATTTCCATCTTCCCCTCGGCGATTCACATCGCGCCAACGATTCTAGTGGAACCACTCTACGCAATGTTGTAAGTTCAAGTCTCGCGCAAAGCATTGCTATTTTTATTAGGTGATTCTGAAACGCTACAACTGTGTACCTCAGTGGGAGGCCTACTGGCGCAGGGGCTTTAGGACGATGTTCCAAATTACAAGGATAGTAAGACTATGGATTTGAATCTTACGTCAGCCACAACAGATATGGATGAAGCATGTTTCCAGCTGTTGGTAACATGAAATAAATCCCCAATATTCCATGAATCACGTCTACAGCCTAATACTTCCACAGTCACTTGCCCTGATCTGTAAATGTGCGAGAGGCTCGAATGAGGAGACTCGTTCGGAAGGGTCATATGAAGAGTTATTCAGGTGTCTTGGATAGAGAGACTCGGATGAGGAGATTCGAGATACATCAGTTTCACCCGAACCGTTTTGCCCGGTCATGTAAACTTGAGCGTCAAAATTATTTAAGCCAATTCACGCACATGGTTCACGCACAAGAGCGTTATTTCAATGATATTTTGATTTTAGTTAGTATTTATTTTCAAATATAAATTATTTTTAGAACAAAATTGGGTTCGAGTTGGATAACATGACATTTAAAACAATGATTTATAAAATATGGGATGTTCATGTGTGTTCAACTACAATATTTACTTCTTTACATTTATTTCGTAAGAACACAAAATATTGTAATTGTGGGCCGGAAAATGGAGAATTTTCGGCACAAAAACTCTTATTGCCGGCCGGCTCCTGATCTTGCTAGTACATTACTTCCTCTAACACGTGTCGATGTAATCCATATTTATAGATCCTTGATTGACCTACAAATTGCTTGACAGCAAAACGCCTGACTCTCAGTCTGTCCGTCCGTTCGTCTGTGGTCAATGGTACCACCTAAACTGTTCTTCCAGCTTTCTCCTAAATTGATATTTCCCATTCGATCTGAACGACCCAGAGACTTTGCGATATTTTTAGTTCTGAGAGTGCGTAACATGGAGTCTCAACAATATTTTCAAAATTTTCTCAAAACTGGCTTCAAATTTTTGGATTAAACTTTGTCTTCGCATAGCGTAAAGGACGCTTATGAGAATGAATTTCATTGTCGTTGATATCCTTGATTGCAAAAGTTCATTTGTTTTTCGGCGTCTTTCTTCAACTACAGTATCGAAAATAAAGATTTTTTCAATGAAATCTGTTCTCAAAAACAAGTCTTGAACTAAAATCATGCAGAATTTTTTGAGAATAGAGTAGTTTTCATGTAGTTTTGCACGAATTGTAGAAAATTTTTAAACATTTTTTTTCTCAAAAAAGACTCCAAATTGTTTTTTAAATTTTCTCTTAGAATAAAAAATTGCAAACACACTGTATTTTTGAAAATTTCAAACTTTAACTTTTTGAAACTACAAAATTGTAGAGATTTTCGTCTTAGACGAAATCTGCTCTAAAAAGTGCGCTCTTTAAAGGTCATGAAAGATTATTTTGGAAAAAAGTAGCTTTAGTGTAATTTTTACTTGAAATTTATGCAATTTATAAAAAACATTTTCTCAGAAACCGCTCCAAATTGTTCTTCAGTTTATTTTCTGGGATAGAATAAAGAACGACGATCAGAATGGCACACGTCTGATTTTCGTTGAAACTGAATTTTCATGTGGGCGACTGAGAGAAGTGGCTATTTTCATACTCAGAAAGAAACCTTTAAGTTTATCAGGAAACATAAATTCGATTCAATATAACAACCATATTTTATGAAATTAATTTTACACATATTTTTTCTTAAAACAAGTGAAGTAATATCTGGAGTCAGTCCTTGGGCCGTTGCATTGTATACAATGTCTTGTTCTGAAGTTGGGTTCTTTCTTGGTTTTTTATTCTTTTCCTTGCAGAGAAAACTGCTCACAACAAAATGTTGACTCAAACAAAGATGTAATCTTAGCTGCATTTTATGAAGCTTGAGAAACACTTCCACGTGTAAATTCTGATATCATCGCGACCAATAAAGTGTGTTAAAATGTCTGTCCTTTAGAAGTCGGGAGTTCTGCAAATCTCTTATCTCCAACTATATCGGCGATGGCATGGTATCCGATGAGACAGAAAAAGGGGTTGTGACTTCCTCTGCCAGTCATTGCACTACTCATATCACTTCCACGAAAAGCAAAGCGATAGTAATAAGCGCTTTCCCCTCCACAACTTCCTCCTCGGCTGGCCACCAAGGCACGCGGTCACGCCTGCGAACGCCCGTGCCCGCGAGAGGCCGATTTGGAACAGCCAGCTCTAGAGCAACCGACTTGCGGGCTCCTCCGATCTGGGGACAGCGGATTGCGAAGCGCTCTGCATTCAAGAACAAACAACCATGCCCAAGGCGGGACTCGAACCTGCGACCCTTCGGACCAAAGGGCTGAGTCGGTACACGCTCTTAGCCACCTCCGCCATGAAGGTCGGCATTTTTCCACGTAATCGCCGAAAACATTCAGTCATTTTTCTTATTTGTGGATGAGATCATCGATTTCTTCGAGGAACATTGTGACCAGTGATGTGAAATGACTCTGAAATTTGATTTGAAGCTGACATTGAAGAATTGGAGAGAACAACGCTTCCATACCAATTTAAAGAAGAGGAGAAAATTCGGTGCTAATCATTCGTTTGTTCCGAATCATCATTATCATCGAACACTAAATTCTGCTTTAACCTCTCGTTTATCAGCTGACGCTTTCTGCTCTCAGTTATATCATTCCATTTCTGTTTCTCCCTGTAGAAAGTTAACCATTTCTTAACTCCGTAAAGTCTCGTAAGTACATTGAGGCCCAGAATTGTCTCCTTTCGTTGGTTGTTCGTACGGCTGTGGTGGTGCGTGTGCCCTAGCGGGTTTGGTGGCGACCAAGTGAGGTACTCATAGCAGACCACAAGCCCTTTATGGAAGTTACTCCCAGTGGCACGTGGAAGTGACTCGTATCTCAAACACACATGCCTTTGGGAAGTGAAGGGACGGAAATGAGTCATTAAGGTGCTACATGGTCGTTGGGATAAGTCACATCATATCACAGCAGTAATGCAAACATCTCTGAGGCTGGATTCGAGCTCGCAATCCTTCCAGTCGAACCTGCTGGGCCACCTGACGACCGATCTTGGCTACCCAAGACGGCTATGTACCACTATGAATTTTTGTGCCTGAATTATACAACAAACATATCTTATTTTTACTTATGCACATGCATTTTTACTTCTGAAAACTTTCTGATAGTGTGCCCCCGTCGGAAGAAAAGAGAAGAGACCCTCAACGGATATAATTATCTCTTTACCCTCCGCCCGTTCCATTATTCCTTTCTCTGCTCTAAATTAACTTCCGTCTGACGTGGCCGCCTTGCCATCGTGACACCATTCTTCGCAGAGGAGTGTCAGATTTGATTGATTCTTTGCTGAAGACTATCACGGTTTGATGTCGCGAAGGTAAATGTGCTGGGGTTAGACTGTCTAAAAAAGAAGGCTGACAATAGAATCAAAGATCAATTCTCAACTTTCAATAATGAATTTGTTACAAATTGGAAAATAATTAGGAGATCGAGGGAAAATATTACAACCTAGTATATTCTAAAATTTATATACACTAAATCTCGCAGTTCGTTCAAAAGCCATTCAAGCACTGGGTGTATCCATTTCATGAACCCCAAACTTTCTGACATTTTTTATTCAACAGTGAAAAGTTAAAAAAAAAATTCGTTCAAAACCAGCTGCCCCACCAACGCGCTATAATTCCAGGATGGCACAAAAGGCTACAGAAAAAAAGTTTCGCAGTTATCATCGCATTTTCAACTGCAGCTGCGGGAGGAATATTATCGGAATCTCGAAAGCCATTGCTTAAGGCAAGACGTGGGTCTGCACCAAGTAAGTTTTAATTCTTCAATTCTTAGTTCAGAAGGATACTTCAATCATGTAAGAACGTTAAGAAAACATAATATAATGTATCAAAATTTATAATTTATTGTAATAATACAGTTGTCAGACTGAATTTTAATTTTGAATAAATTATGGTTGTTACCATAACACATTGCTTATTTATTTGAAATAAATGTGCATTCTTGTTTAATACTATTATTTTTAAATTATAACAGTTATTCCATTATTTATAATTATAATTTATCTCTGATCTTTAAAATACCCATATACGTTTTGGAAAACCTTTGTCACCAAGTATTCAAAAAAACAAGTATTTATTACTATCTTTTTCTTTATACTTAATCCTCCAGTAACTTAGGTTTTATAAACCAACGATGCACAGATAACACCATAATATTATAAATATTTGTTCTGCAAACAAGTGTTTCTTGAATTGTTGTATACATAATTTCTGACGGTTAATGTATTAACCATAAGAAATCATATATAAATATAAATAGAAAGGAACTAATTGCGTAACAGTAATAATAGCAGTAATAATACAAGTAATAATAATAAATAAATAAATAAATAAATAAATAAATAAATAAAGAAACAAACAAACAAACAAACAAATAAATAAATAAATAAATAAATTTTAATTGTCTTTTAACACAACAAGTTAGTAAGAGATTTTTTCATCTAGTATTGTTTCTTAGATTCAGATTGAGAAATATTTAGTTCCTTTCTTGTATTAAAGTAGCATGAAAGTATTCATGAGGAACATCAGTTTTAATTGTCTTTTAATATTAAATTCATTGTGTTTGTGTTTAAAGTAGCTGAATTAAACAAATTAATATTATCAAAAAGGAAGACAGAATCGCTGGCGCTGTCCAGCTATCTGCACTCTTCTCCACTTATCCGCTACACCTTTAGAAATAAGGTTACGGACGAACATAAAATTACGAGCGTTACTTCAGACTCATACTGTTATAGTGTTACATTTGTAATGAATTTCAAGTAATTGCACAATTATTAAGCTATTAGCAAATACGTGACACCAGAACAACAAAATCTGAAAAAATAAAGGTGAGGAACTAGTGATGATGATTAGAACGATGGTCTAATCTTTAGGCTTCTTTATTTGTTTTATATTTAAAGAATAATCTGGAAGCACCTTAACCTTTAATTGGTATCGCTGTCTGCCATACTGCATCGGCAAGTAGACATCTGTGCAACAATCACTGATTTACACGTCCAGTTTACTTGTCAACACGTCCAGCGGCTCAGTACCTTCCTTGTAAGTGAAGATCTATCTTTGAACAAAGAATGAACTTCACTAGTGGTTTCTTTTTAGAGTTACGTTATTTTGTGTGTGGTGCAGTTCGAGATATCGTCGATATCAATTGCGTAATTATTTTTTCTCCAAGTGATACAAAAACTAAGTGATAACATTTAATTATAGAGAAAATATTTCTTCTATAATATACTAGAGGCAACCTGATAAAAGTATATAGGCGATCTGTATGGAAGACCTGGACCTTCCTCAATTAGATCTTATGAGGAGGGCTTAAATCAATTCGTTGAAGATGTATTGGAAGAAGTTGAAGACAGAGATGATTCCAATTACGTATAAGAATCGGATCATGATTCTGAAACCTAACAGGAGCAAGAGAATATGAATATGAAAACGATTTAAGTACAACCAACAATGAAGGCATTCATTATGAAAAAATAAATGCTCCTAATGGTGTGCCTATCTTCCATTGATTGATTGTGTGATTGACTATTTGACGCTTTCGGGCAAGTCAACGGTTTACTTCGTTCCGTAAGTGTAGTTCATGATTTTTTGGAAGGTTTCTATGAATTTCGTCCGTTAGCTCTCCGGTCGGCTGGGTGGGGTGGTACTCAAACAAAGTATCTCTCACCAGCGGGGTGCTGCTCCGACCGAGACGAACTCTCAGAGATTAGCTACTGACTGTCCTCCTCTCATGTGTCGAAGTGTGATGCATGTAAATGTAAATGGCGAGGAAAGGACAAGGTAGAGGAAGGGAAGATCGCGCGCGGTCCGTGACCAGTTGGTTGCTGCAGCATTTGCCTGGTGTTGATCGGAGAAACCAAGTAAAACTACCAATCGGAGCAGCCGGTCGCTAGAACTCTCCTCCAGACAGCGACTGAATTCGACCTTGCTGTCTAGCTAGTGACGAAAATCGTAAGACCATCAGGACTCAAACCGTAGAACCTCCCGTTCAGAGTCACCGCAGTTACATAAATTGAAGCACTGAGCCACCTCAGCCCGCCGTCCCTCGATACTGTCTCTCCCACCCCGTGATATTCCACTTCACTCGTTCTCACTCCGCCTCATTGACTATCATTCACTTTCGACGAGACTTACTCCGGTTCTCCAATGTGTGCGTGTCGTGACCCCGCGTCGAAAATCCTGCCATCACCAGAACTCAAACTCGAAGTTTTGCATCATTAAAAATCTTAATAAAACAAATGTTACTTTTTAACATTAGCAGATAAGTTCAATGTTGTCAAATAATACGCTGAATTATAGGAATTAAGCTTGAGCGGTATCAGAGACCACCGATACCAATTAAAGGTTTTGAAAAGCAATACCAATTAAAGGTTAATAATATTGCCACTGTAATAATGTAACAAGAGTCGTACTTTTTGGTCGTTTTGGTTTCCAACATGTGCAGGGGGATATATTAACGATTTACCGTTACTGAGTCGAGTATCAGGCTACCAAAACTAGAATTTTCAAGGGGCTACTAGTGCAACAAAACAGAGGATGGGAAATAAATTACAAAACAAATACAAGTACAAAGGATCTAGGTAAGGGATCCACACAGACATGTACGCTAATCACCCGTTAAGTATCACAAAGAGTTAGTACAGTAGCTCCAGAAGTTTAGTAAATTACAAACATTTTCTTTCTTCTCACCTCTACTAGTGTTTTTACCCGATGCATGTAAAAGTATAATTACATAATGTGCAAGGAAACTGAAGTGCAGAGTAGTGTAGTGAAATGCAATGAACGACAGTGGTACCCTGTGTTGTTCGCTATAAAAGTTTTGTGCAATAGTAACACGACGGCAAAACCGAAAAGTAAGTCTCATTTCTGCTCACATTTGTCTTCTCGGAAAAAGAATTTCAAGCCAAGAGTAATAAGCAGTGAATGAATGTATTTTAAATATTTTTGCCTCAATTTTATGAAAGCATACTCGCTGAAGTAACTATTATATTTACTCGTAGAGATTAATGTAAAGTATTGCGTATTAATAGTCCCATCAATTAAGTATAATAAATTAAATATTTCATTTGAATGCTTCTCATCAAAGACTTAAAATATTTTTCTTGATTGTGATTCTGAGTTGCCACAGTGTTACTTTCATAGCTTCATTTGCTCCATAAAATAAAACAAACAATGAATAAAAGTTGAATGAAATAATATAATTTAATATCTTTTCATGTTTTTTTAAATGTTCACAGTCAAATAAATTAAATATATTCACAGTCAAATAAGTTTAAAAACGTATTAAAATCTGAGTATTTTAATTTCATAAACCTCTTCTTTCGAGGACAAAAACTTAACAGAAATCCTTGCCCGACGGCCTCGTACGGCAACGTGCTGTAATTTCCGGACAGCAAAGAAAACTTTTCGAGTTGCCAGAGCATTTTCAACTAGGGCCCGGAAGAGAAAATAACTACCGGAATCTCGACAGGGACAGGCGCGGCAGGGGCAGGCCCCTCTGTTCCAAGACGTGGCCCGGGGCCGCGCTCGCGCGAAACGAGCTTTAATAAACGATAGAGAAGGCGGGCGGTTAAGCGTAGGGCAAACTTGCCACGGGCTTCGGAGCCGCCTCCAAGAGTGACGGCAAGGGGAGGAAAGTGCGACGCCGGGGCGAAGAGGGGTGAACCCGAAAAGCAGTAGAGGGGAGTGCAGCGGGGCGGATCGGGGTAGAAGAAGTTGGGAAAAAAAGGGGAGAAGCAACAGGATATGAAGAGGAGAAAATGCGACATTCGCGAAAATGTTGTGAACTGTGAAGAGAGGCGGACGGGTAGAAATGTGGGGAGGGGGAATTAAGTGGGAAGTGGTGCGGCAAGAGGCAGAAACAAGGACGGGGAGTTGGAGAGGAAGGGAGAGGGGGATTACAGCAAAAGGGGTTGGAAAAAAGGTTTAGAGAGAACGGAAGCGCGTAAAGCGAAAACTACAGAACGTGATATGGCGAGGAAACAAAGTAACACGCGTGACATTGTACTGAAACGAGGCGGGCCAAAGCGGACGGAAATTAAACTGGATGAGAGAGGCAAATCAGGAAGTGGTAGAGTAAAAGGCAGAAAATAAATCCATAAATATTCTGGAATGCCTTCGAAAACTCGAAGAGATGCACGGAGGGTGCTGCGGAGAAAAATGATGATACGACGGAAGGAGAGGATTGAATAAAAGGTACACAAGGAAAAGCATTCGGAATAGGAAAGTAGGAGAGAACCAAAATGAAAGAAAACGAGACAATTGCATAATAATAAATTAGGCCTAGGTGCAATGAAAATTGGGCAAGAGAGAGAGGACAATACGAGATTGAAAAATGAGTTAATATTGTGACATACCAAAAATGATGGCCATTTGATTTAGGCAAATAAAGATCGAAATGTTGTAGATATTGCAAAATACGTGGGTTTCTACGGTGCAGATACGCAGATGCCACTGTAGCAACGCCAGTTTGTGCGGAGGTCACCATAGTAACCGGGAGAGCTGTAAAGTAAACACGCATGTTGCACCGTAGCAACAACAAACCGAAACAACGAGTTCGTTTGGAGGCAAGTCCAAGGTGCACCGTAGCAACGCGAAAAAAAACAATAGAGAGAAAAACTCAGTGACATTTGAAGGGTGGACTAGATTGGGAATTAGGGTATTCCGACTCGTGGTGGTGAGCGGATCGCTTGCGCGTTTTTTCTTGAGGTTAATTATCAAATCGGGACTTGTTATATTTCGTGAGAGTGAACATTGAACTTGAACGTCGAATATTTCCGCATTAGGTGTACAACTGGCACTTTGTAAGTTGCAAATTCGGACTTGTAATATTTTCATGGATGAACTGGAAAGGGAACTTAAAATATTTTCGCGGTGGAGTTACAAGATTTGACTCAGTAATTTTACCAGTGAATTGTGAATTGACAGGTTAGGTGAGAGAAAATAATATTAGAGGGATATTATTCCGACCTGGAAAAGTAATCAGTTTGAAATAGGTACCCACCTGAGGCGCAAGATAAAGAGTATGGCAGTGTTTGTGATGTGGTTGGAGGAAGTTTCGACTTGGCCGATGATCATTGTGGATTTCGACAAGAAGGAAAATTTTTGGTCTACTCTACGTGGCGACATCGAGTGACGTGCGCACTAAGAGGCAAGAACGGATAAAGGTTCTATAACGCTGTTATTGCAATGACGAGAAAAATTGTCATGACCAAACGATAAATTGTAATAATTGATGATAGTTGTAACTTTGGCATGCTTAATAAATTATAATTCATATTTTGAAAGAAAGCTGATTCTCATTTGCCATTTCATACAATTCTTGAGTAGACATTTTAGAATTATTTTCAGATTCCTCGCCACTCCGTATTGATGGCAGATTGAGTAATTGGTTGCAGAGTAAGTAGCAACAATTATTTCCTAGAACCTGTCGACCGAGCTAGCTGGATTGACGTTTATTATTAGTAATTACGTTTCAATATGTAAAACGAAGAAGAACGAGGCGGGATGATTTTAGGAGAGATAAGTCAAAATGGAAAGACAAAAAACTGTGACAAAGCAATATGTGAAACAAAAACCTAAAAAACGCCGAGGTACCTCCGGGCAGCCCGAGAGGGCGTTCGCAAAAGGTCACATAAAACGGAGCAGTAGGGAAAGACAACTAAATGCCGAAACGGAAGGCGAGGGGAGATAACAAAATGGAAGAGAGGGTGGTGAGTGAAGTTAGGCAGGAAGGAGTGGAGTGGAACGAAAAGAAAACTTGTAGAGGACGAACAGTAGAAGAGGAGTCGTGGTAAGGTTGAAACCACATGAAACAACACGAGGCGAGTCGAAGAAAAAGAAGCGGCGCGAGGTGAAACGAGGTAGTGCGGCGCGGGTCGAAGCAAGGCGATACTTAATGGTGCGGAAAAGAAAGTGGAGCGAAGCGAAAAGGGCTGGTTCGTGTTCACAGGAAGCTTACTTGATCGACTCGAGGCCGCGTGGGTTTGCGCATTGGGAATGCAAGAAGAATCAGTGTTGGAAATGGCAGGGGGAAACCAAGAATCAAAAACAAGAAGTGAATTGGGGTGACGCAAGTGTAGATAATCATTATTTATTATATGAATGGAAAAGGTGATTTTTATTTTGCGAGTAGGGGAGGTTGCGACACGAGGTCGAGAGGACGAGTGGTGCAGTCCTATGAGCCAAATATAATCACTTGTACCTGATGTGTCATATACAATTTTTCATAGTCTTACTGAATTTCATATTATTTTAACTAAAGTACTACAATAATAATAATAATATTATGATTTTTTTGGAGTATAATGTATTATTGATAACGGTTATGTAATTACATAACATTTCAACTTTTGTTCCAATAACACTTTAGTCTCACTTAAAAAGTTCCTAACAAACGAAGCGAGAGTTCAAAAAAATACTTTTTTTTTAAATCAAACGTTTAAATGAAAGTAATATGAAATTATTCAATTGAACTATTGAAGTTTTAATTCAATAGTTGCTATTTAATTAAGTGTATTCTGCTTTATTCTTGCAACAAATTTAACGAGAAACAAAATAAAATTACCAGAGTGGCATTCGTACACTACGCTTGCATCACAAGGTACAACCTCTTTCCCGACGTCACTAGACGTGCGTCGGAAGAACACGACTTATAGCTCTATAAAAATTCTTAATATTGCTTTAATTGTAACACATTATAACTGGCAATTAAGCAACAAACACAAATATTTTGATAAACGTGAACATTAAATTACTTAAAGATATAATATAGGGAAAAAGTTTTCATTGAGAAATAAAGTTTCAACATTACAGGTGTATAACAGGTTGAAAACTTTTGCAAATTTCGAAATCCCTGAGTGCTTAATGAAGTTCAGATCTGAGCCATTATTATTAAGCAAACTCTGCTCTATTCAAGCAGAAAATTTTTAGACAAACGTTTGAGCCGTTTTACACACTCTTTAGATGTTCCAGGGACGTCATGCAAAGTACTTCAAAAATTAAAAGATGAATTTCATATTCTTGGTAACCGTAATATCAGCGAGATCAAGCGATGAATATTCGTGTTACGTTTGATGAAAATCCAGTGAACAGTTTAAGTGCTAATGTTGTTCACAGCCGGACGAAAGGATAGATAACAGAGGTAATTTTTTCAAAAACAACTCTTTCGGTGCCAAGAACCCACAAAACTTAAATGCCTAGTTGAAGAAAAGCAATACCAACATCTATCTATGCAACGTATTCGAGAAAGTAATATATTAAGTACAATGTGAGTAAGAAACACTTTCATTTCAATATTAGAGATCGACAAAACATGTCCTCCTGTCAAACATCGGCTCTTTTTTCTGCAGCATTAATAACTTTGTACGACAAAGAAGAAAGTTTATTTTTTTAAAGGGCCAATATTAAAAATTAACATTTTTGCAAAGATTAAATATTTACCACTAAGTGGTTAAGATAGAAAAATATCAGTATTTAAATGTTACCGCAAATATACACATTAATAAGCTCTTGTTGATTTTTCTCTCCATGTTACACATTAGCTACAACAGATAACTTTAAGAAATTTAAAACTTTCAAATAATTACTCTGATTTTTCGTTAATTCTCTCAGCGTGTTACTCAAACTTAACAATGCACCTAATCATGATTATCTAATCAACGTAACAGTATTTATGAGCGCATCATTGAGCTTAGAAGGGCATTACACGCCCTTTTGCTTCGTGTGCGTTTAAAGACAAAACAGTGAACGTTTCATTCACTCTGAATAATCTGGAAAATACTAAGTGCCTTCCGCAACAAACGAAATGAAAATGACAAACAGCGTGAGCTGACCGAACTCCTTCGAATCAAATGAATAATTACGTTATGATTATTTTCCTTTTGCACCTCCATGTCAATTAAGCATACTAAAAAATAACATTAGTTTTCACAGTTATGCAACAACAAAAACTCGAATGTAAAAGTATTAAAATAAAAAAATGGTGACATTCTTATTGATCAAATCACAAACAAAATTATAACCCAATAGCAGGCGATGCTCGGTACGAAAACGTACTTGATATCTCATATAATGTAAATAAAAGTGATTGCGTTAATATTAAAACCAATTAACACTTTTGCAAATACAAATACCACAAGAATGAATAGAAGTTTGTTTTTAATTTCACGGCACACTCATAGAGATTGTCCCCCAAGGCTCAAGATGGAGCAGCTCAAATGTGGTAGAAGGAACGAAATGAAAGCAGACAAGGTGGAGAAGCACAAGTAAAGAAGTAGCTGGGCAAAGTAAGACGAATTGTGATGGCAGTAATGGTATGAGCCGAGATGAGCCGGAAGAAACGGCTTGTTAAGGGCCCTAAAACAGCAACGGCATGGGAGGGTATAGCGAGCGGAATGACAAGGTCATTTACTGAAAAATTGATAAATGGGGATACAGAACGGAATAGTACAGTATGAGAAGGAAAATAGACAAAACGCAGAAAAGAGACAAGAAATGAAGGAAGATAAAGCGATAGGAGGCACACCATAAATAGCGGGATGAATTCAGACACACTACGGTGAAATTATGCAGGTCAAGGAAACGCGTGACGGAACCAAGCGAAGCGTTGAAGGTAGTGAAGCGTTTATGTGGTACAGTGATGCGGTGTTAAACAACGAGCTGAGATATGAAGGACTATAACATGAAATAAGACGATGTGGATAAAGAATAGAAGCCATGAACCGGACGAGATGAAGCGGAAGAACAAGGTGACAGGGTGAGTGAGGTAAAGAAAACGCAAAAGACCTAGAAAGGTGAAGCGCACAGGTAAATATATGAAAGGCTAAGAATAGGGGAGGCGGACACCAAAGAGTGAGTGAGAATTGATTTCGGGCGCGACAACTACTTAAATGTAGTGGATGTTATATCCTTGTAAGTGGCAGTGTTTCTTCCCCACTAGATCGTGAGATCCGACACAGACATAAACTTCGGCTTGTAGATTTTTCCCTCTAGGTTTTCCCCACGCATTGCTCCTGCCACGATGAGCCTTTAGCTCTCGACTGGTCTCTCGTCCCATTTGGTAGTGTCGTGAATGAAAGTTTCTGTAGGGGTAATAATAAGGGGAATAATGAGGAAAGAAAGATCATGAGCGGCACGTAGCCCGTGGGTACTGCTTTCCCGTGGTATGGACCGGATAAACCACGAAAAACTATCCCTCATAGTTGCGGCTTATTGGAATTTTTCTGTCAGTAGTTGAATTCAACCCAGTTATGTATTATCCCCGCACTTTTCTGAAGTCCTCATTTCACTTGTTACGAGGGGAGTAGGGGTTTGATTATTTTGTTGACAGAACTATTATATGAAAAGGTAGCTTGCTTTTCGATGCAAAATAGTTTCTATTACCCAATAACAAATATTTCTGATTATTATAATTTGTCAAAAAGCTTGTTACCATTATTTATTATCAATTCAACTATAGTTAGTTAAGGAGTGGGGGTAGGCATACCGGGGCTCAAGAAAACGTAAGCGTATAATACCTAATATTGTAAATTCCCCACCGTTGAGTCTTAAATCTTAAAGTCTTCTTGTTAACGAGAGGGAACAATAGTTTTTACAAAGATCTTAGCTGGCAAGCTCCGAAGAAGTTGTGGCTATCCTTTCGTTCTTACAATTAGATATAATGAATTTCAGTTAAGTAGAACAAATCGGTGTATATACACGTTCATCTTATTTTCTATCGCCCCATCTGTAACAAAAGTCAACAACTAAATATTGAAACATCGCCTGGCAGGATCTCTTCTTAAACGACCCAAGGGTTTGAGAAGGTTCGCAGCTAGGGTATGCCGAATGTGCGGTCGGTCGCCCCAAAGTTTATGCTGAAATCCTGGAGCCAACTCTACCCCGCGCCGGGGCTGAGCGCCGGGGTGCGGTGAGAAGGGAAGTACTTAGAGGACCTCGCAGCGAGGCGAGTGCCTAAGGGAAGGGCGCGCTTGCTGGCTCGTGCTCCCCTCTCCTCGAGATCTACCGGAGTGGAGCGCTCCCCCAATTCCCTCAACGTACAAGATGGTGGAGACGAACGAGTCGCGAAATCTGGGCGACCTGGAAATTTGAGACACCCCTGAGCCCAAGGTAGTCTGTAAGTTCAAAGTGGAAGAATGCAATGAAATTATGTCTGGTAAGCCAGTAAGAATATGTACAGGAGCACCCGCAATTTTTCTCTGTGGGTGGGGTGGGGGGAAGGGCAGCAGGTACAGTGTCCAGCTGGTACTTCGCGCTTTCATTTAATTACTTATGCTTAACACAAAATGTGATTTTATTTGTTGACATATAGTTAACATTTATAGCTTAAAAATTGATGTATTGAATGAGGTTTGTTAGTAGAGAATTAGTAAATGCTATATTTTTAACAGGTAGCATTGGCTTCGGGGAAAGGAGCTGAAAACTGGCGTGTATCCCCCGCGTGCGCCACTGAGAATACAACTGAAAAAATATTACAAACGCGGAATTAACCCACCCCAAATTTGGTGGGCGGAGATTTGAACATAAAGTAAAAGTGCAAAATAGATATTTCAGAGAGAAGTGAATTCGTGTTAAATATTTCAACGCACTTAATCTTTATATTCGTAAATACAGAAATATTGATGCTATAGTGGCTTCTTTTTTATTTTAATGGACTTGGGGATATGATTTACATTTTGTTGTCTTTAACTGTCACAAATGAACAACACATGTATTATTACAGAATTCCAATATGTGTTCTGTGCAAAAATCACCTTTTTTAATCGTATTGATCCCTAAAAATCAGCCTTTTTAAAAGTATTTTTAGAATAGTGGAAACAAGTATTATCACAGCACCCAAGAATTCTGGAAGACAAAAAGTGCTGTCAACAAAGCGTAAAAATTAAGGTAATAAAAATACGGACACAGTTTTGTCGATTTCAGAAAACAACGAACTGTGATATTGAACTTCCCTAAGGCAACACGCAGTGCACGGAAAACTACATTTATCATTTACAAAGCAAACAAAACGGATAGTAAAGCATTCAAGCATACTTCAGTCTTTTTTAGTGAAAAAGTTTTTATTACATCGGAAACAAGCCGCGGAAAAAGAAACGATATGCACTTCCTCTGCTGGCCAATTCCGACGCTTAGATAAACCTAAGGACCTGGAGTTCCAATGATAAAAATAAAAGATAGAGAAGTGTACATTTACAAATATTTTTAAAAACCTTTTACACCCTGATAAACTTTTACACACTGCAGTGCTTCATGCCGGTAGGCACGAGGGTTCGGGTCCCAACGGCGGCAGGATTTTCGACTAGCTTGTCAGCTAGGTCGAATTCAAGAGACCGGCATCACTGATCGGTGGTCTTCTGTGATTTCTTCGACCAACACCAGGCGGATGCCGGAGCAGTACCCTAACAAACGGCTCGCGGACGGCGCGCGATCTTTCCTTCCTTTCCCTTGTCTCACACCTTCCTTAAACACACTTACATTCGCATGCACTGCACTACCACACTCGCCGGGAGCTTAGAGCTTGTCCCGACTGGGGCTGCGCGCCAGAGCGGTATTAGCTCCGCTGGGGCTATACCTGGCTAGGAAAAAAATATCCGCCAGCCGACGTGTAGGTCGATGCTGGATTTCGCTATACCGCCATCTCCCGCGATAAATGTATGCACTACACTTACGGGACTAAAGACCTTAGCATTTGATGCACCATAAATCACTAACAATCAAGTAGATCGCTCGTTTCTGCGTTTTCCTCCAATCAATTGGATGCGACCACTCCAATAGTTACTCAAACAAGTGGCCACAGACTACGCACTATGCTTTCTTCCCCAGCATGGCTGCTCAATGGTCTGATCTCCATTCTGACGTTACTCATCCCCTACGATCCAAAAACTCTTCGAAACCGTCGTGAAAATAGTTCAGAAATTCAGACATACTTTCATTTATTCACCTTCGCTCATACTAAACAATACAAGATTGCTAATAAACTCAGTATAATATGAAAATATTGAAGTTTACATTAAAAATAGATAATGTTGAAAACAAAATTATTTCATTATTTTCTCCCAAACAGGCAAATATTTTCTTTTAAACATTTCGTTTTCACGCTCACAGTATAAAAAGTTCCTGCATCAGCTCCCGCATCTAACTCGTAAAACTAAATGAATAAAAATACTACGTGCTTTAGGGCACCGCGAACGACTGCGCGATGTTGGCGTTGCTGTGATGATAGTAAATATACACAGCAGAAAAAAAAACATATAGCAGTCGGCGTCCGCTCCGTTTCAGAGAAGATACCAACGTGTTTCTAGAAAATAAATTAAAAATTAAATATTGAGCATCTAATTAAATGACTTCAGTAACTGAAATTCAGTCAGCACTTGATGCAAAATACGTAATATTCAAGCCGAAGATACATTTCAGCGTACGCTGAGAAGTTTATTAAAACCCGGGTATCTCTAAAAGTGGAACAAATGAATGGAGGAGATGTGCTCTCGTCAACGCGCAGAAGGAAAGAAGGTGTGAAAGGAGGCAGAAGGAGAGAAGGAAATAGGAAAGGGATTATAAAGGTCAGCAACAGCAAAGAGCCGAATATGGAAATGTAGAAGAGAACCCGAGGCATCGAGAGGGGTTACAACCAGTATTCAGAAGATAAAAGTTGAGTAAATACGATGTAGAGAAAAATTTTAAAATGATGGGAAAGGGGTGTTCGATAAAGTAATGAAAGGAATGAAAGATTAACAAAAAAAAAAAAAAGGAAAACTGCAAAATGGTAAAAAAAAAAAGAAAGGGTAAAAAAGAGTAATTGAAAATCTTAAGACAAGATATCTGAAAGAGAAAGAAAGCAGTGGTTACACAAAGCAATAAGAAAATAATCTACGTAGATACAGAAAGTAAATTAAATGAAAATTGGAAGTAACAAGAGTAGGGAATTACTTTCTCAGATAAAAACAGCCGTACCGATAAGTGAAGGGCGTATTGGGAAAGAGCGGACGGTCGACAAACACACTGACCGGAAGCTCTACACCAAGGAAGGCGCCTCAGGCTGGGCGGAGCCCGCACGAGCGAAATAAGCAGGAAATATCGATGACAGCTTCCACCCCGAATGCCTTCCGAGAGAAGTTTAGTAGGAAACCCGAGAAGCTGCAAGCGGAGGGAGCACGGACTAAGGAGCAACGCCCCCACCACCCCACGCCACGCCTCTCCTACCCGCCCAGCCAGCCCTGAACATCCCAGCCTTTCCCATTTAAAGCCGGCCCATCCCAGCCAGAACCATTCCAACCAGATCCATCCCAGCCCGGCCCATCCGAACCAGCCCGCGAACCCCGAGCCCTCCACCCCCTCTGTCCCCACGCCTTCGCGGCCCCCGCCCCCCCCCAAGGCCCCAGGCCCCCCCCCCCCCGGCCCGTTCTTTCTCGTCTCAACCCCGCCCCTTCCCACCCTTCACCAGGCCTGCCACTTCCCACCGCCCCGGTCCGCCGGCCTCGCCATGCCCCCCCCCATTCCACCCCACCCGTTTCCTCCACGCACGCCGTTCCGCGATTGGCCCCCGCCGACTCTCGACTCACGCGCTCTGTCAAGCGGATGCGCAAATAAAACGGCTCCACCCGCGTGGCGCGCGGCCGTGGCGGACAGTGAGCCAGATATCGAGAAAACTTGGCGCAAGTAGGCAATGTTCTTTATTGTTTGTTTTTCTTTAAATTCATTTCTGTTTGACCCGAAGGCCCTCAGCGGCCGACTATGATACATTGAGAGTACATGGAATAATATTAACATTGTTTAGAACACATTATTGATAGACGAATACATTTACGAATACATGAACACGTCAAGTAGATTCAATAAATGTGTGTGTATTAAATCTTGCAAAGCCACATCAGGTATATGATGATTAGGGAGAGTCAAAGAAGTAGGCAATGTGCGGGGTTATTGGAGCGTCGCCGACCGTCTCCTAAAAAATTTCCAACATTTTGATGGAAGTGCTCAAATACGAATTCCATTCCTAAAGGCCAGAATAAGTCGATATCATTTTTTTGAAAGAGCAGATGAACTCACAATTTGTCATGAGTTACATTCACGTCCCCCTATAAGACTATATATTCTTGTCACACTTGACTTATATTCACAAGAGAAATGGATCATCCAATGTAACATCATGCTCCAAGTAATACTAATAAGTACGGTAGATTATTCATACATGTGTTAATATTATTATTCTCATAAATTAAATATTTTTTAGAGTATCGTAAAAAAATATCAATGTTTATTATAAAAATATTCAATTAAACAAAACTCAAATATTAAACACTTTTCTACGTATTTCTTTTAACTTTGGTTTTTGATGTTTAGTATCCCTCCAATAGTTAAAAAGCATTACAAGTGATTTCAGATAACTCAGATGCAAGCGGCAGTTCTTACAATGGCAATTTATAGCACAAAAGGATAAAAAGCGACAAATTTGACATTAACTGACGGCGAAAATGGATATATCATAATGTACATAAAAAGACGCTCCAAACATTACGGAGTACAGATGCGTAGGCGGGCGGAAAAAAGGATCGTGAGAACTGGGCACCCCTTCAGCCGGCGAGAATTCAAATAAATTATCCCTAAAAATGTTTCACAAATAATAGAAAAAATACCATATTTCCAATTTCTGCGAACGATTTTGTGTAAAATTCAGTTGTTCGAAAGGTAATAAGTGTACTTGAAAATAATTTTTTCCTCTTGTGAGATCCAAATACGTATTTGGAGACTTTGCTTATCTCTTATACTTGATGGCTTACAATGTTATATCAGTAGTAACTAAAATAGCGGTATGGGATATAAACCACCCTTCAAAATGACAATTAACAAGATCCAACAATTATGTAATTTAGTCAGAGTCTTAAGTTCAAATAACGTGATCCGCATTATTTAATGGTCAATACATATCTAAATTATTTTTCAGTTAATTTCATTATTACGATCATGAATCTAATGCGCATTGAAATATAAACTAGTGGAAATTCAACAGCAGAAACATTTTTTATAAACTGCTTAATGAACTGCTTGAATGAGGCAATTGGGTTTCCAATCCGAAAAAATATTTGCTCGAGCTGAAATTTAAACTCGAGTGCTAAAGTTCACCAGGGAGGTGTAGTTCCTTAACTCTCTAGATTCATACGTTATACAATAGACATTTCAAACGATATAATGAATTCATGTTGCATTGATTCTGTTACATTCGATATAACTAACACAGAAACGACAAATATTTGGAAGAATTCATTAATTGATTTGAATTTCTAATATTAAGTAATACATTGCGTTCAAAAAGAAATGTCTACTTTTGAATTTCCAGGCGTTTTAATGAAAGTAAACTCGCGCCATTTTTTAAATAAACAATGCAAAGTTTGAGGAATAAAGGAAAAAATACGAAGCCGTTTTTGAGGAAATATTGTTTAGATATTTGTTTTAAATTATCACTATTGCACAAAAATTACACGAAAACTGCTGATATTAAAAACCAATGCACGAGTACAGGACATTATTTACATATCTAATTTTGAAGAACTATTATATTAACAAAGATCCATAATTTAACTGTAGAAGGAAATCACAATTTTCAATTTGAAGATATTTCTGAGAAAATTTTCAAAATATTCCACAGCCATCAAGGGGCTTCCACATCACCCATATTGGAAATTATTCATGTTATTGAAAATCCTGCGGACGGTTTAAGCGCTAATGCTGTCGTAGAGTTACGGAACAGACGGACGTGCTTTGTACAAGTCAACTGCATGTTTGACTCTCACAATAATTTCATTTGTTTTTACTACATTTTGAGCGTACTGCACGAATTAATGTTTTCCGTAATGCTTTCATTTACGTGGATTTACCCTTTTAAGGAAGTAGGAGTATTTTAAATAAACATTGTATTGTAAACTACTAAGAGAAGGAAAAAGTAGTCAATTCTTGCAATTCGCAATATTCTAATTAAGATTTATATACGTTAGTTTACGGTTTTTTTCTTAAATTTCAGCAGTATTCCAAAAATAATAGAAACATTTTAATTGTTTTATACAGAGATTATAACAGTAATAGCTGGGTTACAAAAAAGAAGGCCAAATACGTTGAACGTCATTTCAACTCGCACGTGCCTTGAACTTTCATTACAAAATTTAAGAATATTTATATTGCAATGAAGACAGTAAACATGTCTGAGTTTTCTTGCACTCTACCTAATTCTGAAACTTAAGATCGAGAAATATGTCAACTTCCTGGGTAAATCTCATTACATCTCGTCGGCCTAATAGATTAAGCTGTACGCAACTACGGAACAAGATCAACAAGCTCTCTCGACAAGGGGAATTTCTCAAGTTGCGCAGTTCTCATAAATTGCTTATATCCCCAGGTTCTCATGCACGTGTTTACTAGCACTAGACTAGCCTGCTCAAATGACGACTGCTCGCTCGCAGCTCTGCTCATGAGCTGATAGGCGGGCTTATCATGGGGAGAGGGACGTTTGTGGTAAGAGGAGAGGTGAAGTGAAGATGTAGGCAGGGGCTCTCGGAAGAAAGGACACGCACGGGGATTTCGATACGGTTTGGTGCATGCCTAGTACTCCACGTGCTCCAGTGAGGGAAAACTGCAAATGCTGATTTTTACGACAAGGAGCAATGGAGTAATAACATTTAATTATCAACGGGTAATTCAAAATATAATATTGAGAGAGCACGAATTCTGGAGAAGAATCTATAGAAATTACTAATGAAAAAGTACGAAGCTAACAATTGAAAGTAATTGATTTTTTAAGGACAAATAAAGATATTGAAATTTTCAGTTCGTGCTGTTAATGTGTTTCGCAGTATCACTGTATTAATAAAATCAATTGTTATGGATAAATTCTATTTAATTTTGACATACTCGGATATAGTGAACCTCGAATATAGTCAGTAATGAATTTCATTTTAGAGTAATAAATTAGTAATAAATATGCTCTAAACATTCGTTTTTACTTTGGATCGTTTGTGCTCATTTTTTGATTTGGGTTGTGCTAGCTTGACTGTCACGCTAGCACAACCACCTTTATTTCAGAAACGGGAGGAGTAATAAATTAGTAATAAATGAGTACTAAATATTCCATTTGGTTTGATGTGATTGTGCTATGGCGGTTGTGCTCGCTTGACATGGCCGAAAGAAGAAGAGAAAATAAAAAAAATCGTAACCAAATGAGAAAGACGGATAAACTCGTTTGACAACTCTTTTTTCGAATTTACAAGAGCCAATTCTTTCAGATGATTTATTCTGAAAATGTTAATATTTTGAGTAAATAACATTTTATAGGATTAATTAATTATAAATGTATTTTTACTGTTCGAACTTAGTAAATTTTATTATATTATATTAAATTATATACATGCATTTAATAAGTATTAAAATACTGTTTCCAATATTTTGTACAATAGTTTCCTGCATACAAATTGATAAAAAATAATGAATTAAGTTTATTTGGATCACTTGGAAATAAATATTTCAAACATTACCAAAAAGGTCATCTTATTAACAAAATAAATATCTGTGTTTATATGGTGTTCAATAAATCACTGTGTTTATATGGTGGAAAACTAAGAAATAAAGCCGTGTCATCTCATTGCATCACAGTTGTTGATTTATTTCTCTCTGCGAGGTTGAATTGCACCGAAAACAGCTTACAAATTATTACTTTTAATGCTTCACTACTCTTTTGTAGTATTTCTCAGATTGCTAAAAGTTAAAATCTCTTGGAGTGCTGCCAAGTAAAGGTCGTCCATTTCTATTAGTTCCTTTAATATGTAAGAAACTAACAGCCTATTGTCATTATACCATTGAAGAAAAATCCTTCAATATCATGAAAAATTAAAAGTAGGTTAAAAATCAAATGAGATGAAACTTGAATAAATGATTAAGAAACAAAAGAATATAAGGGAGCAAACAGACTTTAAGGAAGAAATTGTCGTAAGTAAGAAGAAATCTTTCTCGTCACCTCGCTATGAATAAAAACGACCGTGCAGAAACTGAATTTTTCTACAGCCAGCGATATTTTTCCTGGAAGTTTCCATTTGCACCAAACCACCATCCTGTGGCGACTCGAGAGAATCAAGAAGCCGGAGCCACGCATTCGCTTCAAGAACAGAGTTCTTGGAAACCCTCACGTCTTTCTAGGGATCGGTCAGAGCCAATACGGATGATTTTTGACGAATCCTTCTGCATTAATCTAGGACAGCTTTACTCCGCTAGTGTTACTCCCGCCCGAAATTTCTCTCATTCTCTCTCATCCCTTCTCTCTCCAACTCCCCCTCCTTCTCTCTCCCATAGCTCTCTCACTCTCTCATTTGCTCACTTTCTCACTCGCTCCCTCACTCCAACTCTCTCGCTCTCTCCTCCAATTCTCTCGCTCTTCCACTCCAACTCTCTCGCTCTCTCGCTCCAACTCTCTCGCTCTCCCACGCAAACTCTCTCGCTCTCCCACTCAAACTCTCTCGCTCTCCCAACTCAAACTCTCTCGCTCTCCACTCAAACTCTCTCGCATAACTACTCTCTCGCGCGAACGCCCGCATTCCCGCACGCTCACCCCTCCAACTACCGATCGAATTCAAATTGCCCATTGTCTCTGCATTACTATTTCATTCAACATTATTATTCAAACAACATTACTCCAACCTTTTGACCCCACACCACAAGGACTTACCACTGTTTCAATTGACTTCCAGCCAAACAAACCTCGTCCGTACAGTTTTCATCTGACATTCCTTTTACATTGTATGTCAGGGATGCACAAAGAAAGCGATTCGGGAGCGTTGTGCCGTGCTGGTTACCCAGAGAACGCACAAGAGGCGTCGCGTAGGGAGGCTTGCAAGAACCTCAGTCGCAGTGTCCCGGTAACTCCGGTCGCGGAAACATGGAAGTTGAGGAGAGCACTTCGCAGACCAGAGCACCCTCACCGACAATTTTCAATGCAGCATGAGAAGAAGACTATCTTTTCGCAAATTACGGAAGCTATGTCAAATGTTTAGTTTGCAAAACAAGTGCTTAATCACCCGACGTTTAATTTTCAGCGATATTATACGATTAATCATGCTGCTGAATATGAGAAGTATTCTGAAGAAGAACGATGAGAACTTTGTAATGTAATGATGATCACGCTTCTCAAGAAGTACGTTTTGGGCATATTTTTATGTTCGTATGTTGTTTTAACAGTAAAAGAATACAATGTAAAAGATGCTTATTTTATTTATTTTAAAACTGTTCCTTTGGGAAAGAAGAATTCATTCTTCTCAAAATCAGCTTCGGTGTCAAAGAATCACGAAAAATCGAATTTCGGAGAGAGTGTAGATGTATTCAGAACATTGCGTTGGGAATTTGAAAGCAGATTTAAGGATTTTTTTTATTTACAATTAAAATTTAATATATTTGTTCCATCTTTTCCTCTTGATGAAGGTTTTGCTCCTATTTTAATAACAATGCACCCACATAACTATAATGACTAAAACTTTTCCCTAAAAGGGCACATGTTTCAGACGATTGTTTGATTTTATATTTATATACACTCACTGATTTGAACGCAGTCAATGTTCTCAAATTTAAAAATAATCAACTTAAAAACTCAATATTTTCATTTTGCCAACTATAACCTCATAATGTAAGAATAGACTCGCATCAAGTATAATCTCACACTCGCACGCTTTTGTGCGCTAATGACGAAACGGCAACTGCTTTTAATAGCTCTATTACAACTCGCGAAACAAAATGACCGAGACCAACTACAATTGTAGTTTTTTGAAATTGTTGAAATGAACAAATGGCGATGAATAAGTGTTCATCTTATTAATTTTAACACAGCCGAATATCCGTACATCGAAATTATCTATATACCGATTTTTTCTTTCACTTGAAAATTCCGATTAAAAAAGTCTCTCTATATCAAAATTATTTCAATATTATATCGAACTCATTATCTGACTTGACTATTTTTTCTATAAAATAAAAATGTACTGTACTACTCTAAATTATGTTTCTAAAATATTAGTATAGTGTACTTTGGAAGAAGACTATTACTACTGCGAAAAATGTTACTTCCTTCTGGACGTTTGTATAACTGAATAAATATGTATAATACATTAATTCATTTTCTACTTCCAGTTCCCAGCTTTCTAATGAAGGTAAGTCACTCCTATTTTCCTTCTCTCCGGAAACTTGTCAATCGCAAGAAAGCGTATGCCAAAGCTATCCGAAGATCAATCGCGTGTCCCCTCGTCCAATGGCCCTGCCCTGCGATGTAAGTTCGTCAGTTCAGTGCAGGTTCAGTTTGCTGATAAGTGGTTAAGAAGAGTGTTCGAAACGTCTAAATGAAAACTCATTAATGTTACAGAAAAAGTGAGCTTGATCAAAGATGGTATGTAATGAAACATGGTAAAGCTGAGCAAAAAAATCTAGTGGAGCAGAAGTATGGAATACCAGCTAGTGCAGTTTTGCCTCTGATGAAAACCAAAAACAAACTTTCAAAAATCTTCGAGAAACCAACCGAGTCGATACGAAGGTGTGAACGAAGCTGTTTTATAGAGGTTGAAGTTGATAAGGCATTATAAAACGTTCCAGTTTGGCGGCTTCTTATAAAAGAAAAAAGCCATGGAGTAGGCTTGATGCTTACGGGATAAGTCATGAAAGTTTTGATGTGGTTAGATGAGTTTAAAAAAGCTCACATTTCACTTAAAGAAAACTATCACTAAATTTGGTAAAGTAGAAAGCTGAAAATTTTTACTTGTAAAAGAAAAATCCTTAGCGTTGTAAATATAGAGGTTTGGATCTTGTTAGAGAAAAATTATCACCATTCAAATTTGTTAATAAACATAACAACAACAAATAATTCAATTTATTTGTCTATCCTCGCCAAATCTTGTTTCACGTAAGTTTCCAAGCCGCGCTCACTACTTATCTTCTGTTGCGGGGTGGTGAACTGATGGAGGGGAGACTTCATTGTGGCAACCATACCATCGAGTCTCACTGGTGATAACTATCGTAACATCATTGCACTAAAGAGGCCAAAAACCATCTTGCTCACACTTCTCCTTTAAATACATCTCAAAGTCGAGTACTGATATATGAAGGTTTTCTTCGCCCCACTATTTCCAGACTTCCGATCAGACTCTTCGTCTTCTCCGATTTCACCGGGTTTCATAACGCTCCTCTGTTAAACCTTTCTTATTCGTCTTCTCGCCAGACCTCCTAGATTCCAGTCGCCCCCGCCCAGCCGTATTCTCCCCAACCCCATCGTCTCAAGAGGGATTTAAATCACCGTGGCCCTCAGAGGCGCCGCTCCGCCCTGTGCCTCTCTCTATCTGCCAGAGCAAGGAGCGGGGGCAGGGGCAGGAAGAGAGAAGATCGGGGGCAGGAGGGGGTTGGGCAAGGGTCCTCATTGGAGGGCAAGACACGTGTTCGCAAGGCAGGGCAAAGGTGGGTCACAGAGAGTGAGGAAGGATAGGCGGAGAATGGATGGTGGGGAACGGAAAGTGTGAGACGGTGAGAGGGAAGGAGGAACGAAACGTGGGAGGGGGCAGAGGAGGGCGAGGGATAAAAGCTTGGGGCGATTGGCGGAGACAGAAGGGGGAACATGGGGCGGAGGATGGACGGGGGCCGAGGTTGAGGGGCAAGGCAGGGAGGGGGGGGGGCGCAGGGTCGGAGAATGAGGGCCGGAGGAAGGGAAAGGAACGTGATGGAAGGAGAGGGACGAAGGGCGGAATCGGAGGATGGGGGACGAAGGGCGAAGGATGGAGGGCAGAGGATGGAAGGCGGAGTTGATGGTCGGGGGACGGAAGACGGGAGACAAAATGCAAGGAACACAAAGCTTAGGACAAATGACGCCGGCTGAAGGCGGGAAAGAGGGGTGAAGGGGGGGGGCGGAGGAGGAAGGGAGGACGGAGGGTGGTGGACAGAGGGCGGAGTACGGGCGGGGAATGAAAGAAGGGAAAGCAATGGCGGCCAGGGGTGTACAGAGAACCGAGGAAACAATTCCGGGAAGAATATCGACGATTCGGAAAGCAAAGTGTTGGAAATACCTTTTTATATAAGCTGGGAGATATCAGGTTGATTGTCTCCAGCAGATGTTTTACGACTGAAGAGATTTACAAACATCTTCGATTAGGAATATTTTTCATCTGCAGTAGCTGGTCCAAGAATATTTAACTTCTTTATAAATGCATTTCAAACCTATACACATTGCCAATCAACAAGAGAACGTGAAAATTTACATTAATACGTCGATTGCGAAGCATTATGTCAGGATGAAGTATGTGAACGCTATCTTACATTAACAAAAACAGCACGACACTTCACATTTAAAATCATATATTCTTAAAAGTCATACAACCTTAGAAAAACACTGTAGCGTAAGGAGTAAAAATTCAAAAATACGAGGACACGTGAAAATAATGAATTAGTGATAATATTCTGGAGTGCTTTACTTTAATTATACTTTGAAATAGATTTCTAATGTTCCCAATTTTAATAGACTCTTCAAAAACCGGCGATTGTATTTCTTGATAACGAACTCATTACTGGAGAAAAAGTCGAAAGCGACCTTCATTCAATTTTTCATTCGTCAGAAATATTAGTTTATCTTTCCTGTAACTGTGCTAATTTTACAAAAGAATAACGAAACTAGATAACAACAAAACACCACAGTTTCGTGATAAAATATTAACAAAAGTGAAGTCAATTCATATTAAATTTCCGTTTTTCTCAAAGGCGGCATTCAGACCCTTATACCTACAAACAAGATATTTGGAATTCATGGACAGCGGTTTGTCATATTTCTCCAACATATATCACGTGAATGCGATCACACAAGAATCCTTCTACATCCTAATAAAAACAATCACAAAATAATAAAATAATAATGAGGTAGTGTGTGTGTGCTTGAATTTTTCATTTTTTAACACTGTAAAATGTACAAATCAAATTAAAATAATTCTACAATCAATTTCACTTACGTTTTTAAGATTTACTCATATAGCAATTATATCATTGCGAATTTTCCCTCCAATAGTTTGTTGAATTAATATTTCAATTTTTCGTTTAATCATCAGAGTGTCAATTGAATTAACCACTCCGCAACACGCGAATGTCAAGGTTGACCTCAGACATCCTTGCAATAGTTGATTTGACCTTTGGAGAAGGATATTGCGCTAAGGGTCAGGCAGATCCGCGGCCGGCGGAAAGCGACTGCCGCCCCTCCATCGCGCCTCCCCCTCGTCGCCCCAGCACCCAGGCAGCGCCACCGTCGTTGCGTTGACACTCCGCTCCGCTGCGCCCTCGCGAGCGCACGCACAGCTCTTCTACTGATGAGGTAATATCGCCGCCGACACTGGTTTAGAAAAAAAACTCAATTTTCCGTTGGCGGCGCAGAATGTAGGGGTGGCAGGCGGAGGAGGAGGAGGTGGCGGCGGCGAAAATGATGGAGGCGGCGGCGGCGGACGCGGCCCGAAGGAGGCAACGGAGTCGATCGGAGATGTCAGATGTGACAGAGGTGACTGTGGATAGAGGGGGGGGAGGCAGTGGCAGGACGAAATCGGAGGCGATTGCGAAGGCTAAGGCGGAAACGGGGGAGAGAGGAAGGCGAAGGCAATGGCGAAGGGGTGTCGAAGGCGAAGGCAGTGGGAAGGGGGGAAAGGGGGGGGGTGGCGGGGTGAGGCGAAGGCGGGAGGCTGGGCCGCAGAGACGGCGGCCTTTGGCAGAGACAACGGGAGGTCAGTAGATTGAGGCTACAGTTGCAGACGGAGTAAACAGCTGCGACGTAGGCGGCGAGACAGCGACGGAAGTGAAGGGGCTGATCAGAGGGAAACGGAGGAAAAATGGAAGGGGGAAAACCCGCTGTCATAGAGACGGAAACGTGTTCAGAGGTCTGGGCAGACGTGGCATTTGCAGCGGGTCACGAACGTGGGATGACGGAATGGACATCAGGAACGGGGACGTGGGAGAATGGGTGGCAGTGCGACTACGATGGGCCGGCGACAGAGGAAGCTGGCACGTAGGCCAAGGCGATTTCAGGGTTGTAAACCAATGACTTTTTGTAATGATTTGTAGTAGAGAATGTCCTAATGAGTAATGATTACAGACATCTACTAAAATCATTAAACCCTAAGTTGAGTATATTCAATATTGGAAGATAGCTGTGCACCTCTTCCCTTAGAATGTGATATCCAGACAAATATGTCGACACTATGGGTTTTTCTCCCTCCGGAAATCATCTTACAGTTGGAAACAGCTTCAAACAGGACAAGCTATAGTCGCCCGACGTCTTTGGTAGATTAGTACATGTAAGTGTTAAGTTTGTAAGGAAAGAGGCAGGAAGAAGAATGAGGATGGACGGATCGCGCTGGGTCCGTGGCCCATTTGTGAAGGTTCTGCTCCGGCATTCGCCCAGTATTGAAAGGAGTAATTTCAGAAAACTACTAATCTCAGCAGCTATATTTTGCCTTTAAACAGGGTTTGAATTTCATCCAGATAACTAATGGGTGTAGAAAATGCACTGTAATCGACACCAAAAGTATGATTTCCCTGACGGCGATGTTGGGAAAACATATATACTTCCCTTCAGCTACCGCATCCTGTTGTGGCGAAGGTGGGGTATGTGTATCTGCAGAAGCGACTGCAAATGAGTCAGCGATGTCGAAGGCTTCATTCTCGGAGCACGAGACGGAAGGGGTGACGCTCATTGCGGAGAGGCCACGAGGGAATGGACGATGTAAGGCCATCATAACAAGGCAGAAATGTTGCGACGACAGGACCCACTGCCCACCGGAGAGGGGCGCCGGACCAGAACAACAAGAGCCGCGTGACGTCACAAAAGAGCACGCTAGCATGAGTAGGGGAACTGTTTCTCCTCCGCGGGCCTCTTGTGTAAACAGCGAGCCGACACGGCTAAACCAGACGAAATTCTACCGCACTACAGTATTGTTCTGTTTTATCAGTGTGTCGTGCCCTGGCCATCCTGGTCTGGTTGTTCCCTTGGCAATTATTGGTTATCTGACTTATAGACACGTACGCGAATTTTATTACAGAACATCGGTAAGCTAAATTGTATAATAACTCGGCCTTCTACATCAGATAAACGAGCTGTTTTATTAATCTTTGCTGAGTTGCAGCTAGGTATGAGCAATGTGATATCAAAAGCATAGTACATTGGCGAATGTTTTCTGCATGGGCTTCGAAGATCAGAAAACATTCGTTGGAACAACAGGATAGTTGAAATTGAGTTTTGTGAATTTCATTTATGAACAAGAAGAGAATTTTGTTGGACTGCAGAAAGAATAAGAAATTCGCAAAGTTAAAAAAAGCTTGCGAAGAGACATTTTTGGTTTTGTATTCAAAATGATGACCCTACGTTTGTTTGTTACTCTTTCATTCACTCGCAGCTGCATTGCCTTCCACTCCATTTCGGTTTTAATTTTAAGTTGATAGTTCTCCAACATCACCAATGTGATGAAGTCCAAGATATGCGAATCTGAACCTTCAGTGCTTTTGCTAGTCATACAAGCCGCCACGGCTACTGAAAGAGAATGGATTAATTATATGATATCTAATAATTGACCCGGTTATCCTTTTCACTCATAAATTCATATCATAACGCCAAAACGTCGTTTTAATATAGTATGCACCCCTTTGTCTCACTGATTTGAATTCCAGTGCACGTACCAAATGTCTGTAAGACATTACCTTCTTTCTTTATTAATCTCTACAATTCATATCTGCTAAGACACCGCATCAGTGTTCCATGGGAGGCACGTGTCTGCTATAATTCTTTCAAGTTCTGAGAGTGTCTGACTATTTGTTCTTCGTGTAATTGTGTCTAGAATTTGAAAACAATAATTGGAACTCATTTTGTTGTAAATGCAAAAATGTTTGCTGTTGAAATCGACATACACAGAAAAACTCTGTTGAATTGCTTAAGTACATTCATGAAAAAACTGGAAAAGAAACCATATTAGAAATGCATTTATAAAAAAATGATCTTAGTTAAAAACAAAAAAAATTTATTAAAGCACAAATTTTATGACAAGAAATTAAATAACGTGTACTTCAATAATGATACGTACATACGTAAAAGATATTGGTGGACAATAAATCTTTACATTCCACATACCTGTTACTTTCAGAAACATCTCTGAAGACTCCCACTGTTCGTTATTTTTAAATTTTCGTTTGCAACTGTTTCAAAACAACAGCATATTAGAAAGGTACTCAATCAGAACAATAGCGAGTTCGCTTTACATGATGGAGTCAACTAAGTATAACTAATCATAGTAACAAGTGACTGTTAATGCACAAACGTGCAGCCATTATATGATCATACATTGATTATTTTTACAAAAGAAAAGTACAGTACTTACTTAGAAGCAACATCTTAAACCAAAGGAGTTAAAAGTCAGGTGAGTGAGAGAGCGAGGAAGACCGATAGAGTGTGAGGAAGAGCAAAAGAGAAGTAGAGGGAGATGCAGAAGGCAGAAGAGGCTGAGAGATAGAGAGAGGGAAAGATACACAAGAGAAAAAGAAAGAAAGAAAGTAAGAAAGAAAGATGGGCATTTCCATCTACCATTTCTCACTTGGACAGCATCATATCACGAGTTTCATATCGCTGCCGCTGGATCACCATACGATCAGAGGTTATGTCACAGAAAAAATAGACAAAAGGAACAGACTAACAATCGGTGGAAAAGCACGCAAAACAGTCATTTGCATTGAAGAGTATTCACATAAAGTCATTTTTGCTCGCCATCGTTTCTTCCTAGCTGCATCGGAGTGTGCTTGTAGTCATTCGTGGCAAGTGAGTGCGGACTACGACAGACATAAGGACCACAGCGTCGTAACACTGGCGTAACTGGCAAAAGGAAAAAATGATGAGAAAAGGAAAGAGGGGAAGAAACGTAGATCTCAGAACGAAAATGAAGATCTAAGAAAGAAATGGTGAGGGAGAGCAATGGAGAAAGGAGAAAGAAATAATCAGAGGGATAAATGCATAAGAGAGAAGAAAGGTAGAGAGTGAACGAGCAGTGTGGCTACTCTACGCCTTCCCAAAACAGCAACGTATCATCTGCGCTGATTTCCGCCAGCCCTGTCAAGTAGCCATCGGTTCCAATCAAAGAAAGGGAATACATACACAAAGAGATCAGTACTGGGTAGAAACCGTTCCAAGCGACTCGTATGCGACAATGAGAATTCGCAATTACGTATTAAGCGAGTCAATCGTACTCTCACAAGCGTCTGAAATCGTGATGCCACAATGCAATGGGATGGAGAGGGCGAGCGAGCGAGCGAGAGGAGAGAGAGAGAGAGAGAGACGTTACACTCCCCTTCCTCGTTCCCTCTTCTCACCCCGGACCGCAGCGTATCACCTGGTCTCCACCACCACCAACGCGCCCCTCCCTGGGTCGATACGTCATGGATACGGCATGGCTGACGGCTTGCGGGATGAGGTAACGGTAAAGCTAAAGCGGAGAGAGACACCTTTGTGAGATCTCGTAAAAGATGACACCAGCTGCAGACGTGGGACATGCGAAGACAATGTTCTCCCCTAATACTTTTGAATAGGTTTTCGCTCGGCAGCAAGGTTGTGGAATAAAAAAAACAGACATTCTTTTTACTTATTTGTTTCTACTTTTTCCATTGTAACGACGACACTCGTTGCCAATGACAACTGTCGTTGTCCACAACAATTCTCGATGCCGTCAAGAACTCTCGCCGACAACAACTCTCTTTGCCAGCAACTATTCTCGTGGCCGCCGTCTACTGTCGTGTCGAAATCAACCGTCGTTACCAACAATAAACTCTCCTTGTCGAGTACTCTACAGCACAGTTACTGAACCATTGACTCAAAAGCCAGCAGACTACTCGCGTGACGTGCGGCGTGCGGCGTGCGGCGTGCGGCGTGCGGCGTGCGGCGTGCGTGCGTGCGGCGTCGGCGTGCGTGCGGCGTGCGGCGTGCGGCGTGGGCGCGTGGGCGCGGGCGGGCGTGGGGCGGCGGGCGGGGGCGTGGGGCGGGGCGGGGCGTGGGGCGTGGGGCGTGGGGCGTGGGGCGGGGGCGGGGCGCGGGGCGTGGGGCGGGGCGTGGGGCGGGCGTGGCGAGGGGCGGGGCGTGGGGCGTGGGGCGTGGGGCGTGGGGCGTGGGGCGTGGGGCGGGGGGCGTGGGGGGGGGGGGGGGGGGGGGGGGGGGGGCGTGGGGCGTGGGGCGTGGGGCGTGATCGCATCTGCCAGCCCCACTCGCTTGGCGGATCAGCGGTCGCTTTTGTGCTCCCCGTATCCTCGGCTATGCGTGTTTGTTTTGCGGGCTAGAGCCGGGCGACCGGGACGCGCTGCGGCCGGAGAAACTGCTTCATATTCAGAAGGTCGAGTTCAAACACTGAGGTCACTGGTGATTAACGTTATAACTAGCTCTGGGCGAAATAACTGGAGTTGGATGTGGCAGTGATGGTGAGGAAGCGATACTCTGTTCGTACTTAAATAGTCAATCAAAAAGCTAAGGATATGAAAATAATAGGTGCAGATGGCAAGAATAAAGATTCAAGGTTCACGAGACGTTGGAGCAAAAAATATTATTTAAACACTCAGATAACATGATCACCTGGCATAAAAATGGTAAAGAAGAGATACAATGAAGAAATACACTATAGGAATTTGCATTTTGAAAAGTGAAATGGTTGGTAACGGCAAGGTTCATGACAATACGATTACATGTAAAATTGAGGATGAGATTTGCCAAATTTTTTAAAGAAGTGTAAAGTTCTAAGGGTAATGATCTGAAACAAGCATCAATTAAAATTTGTGATGTAACAACACACAACACACATACTTCCTCGCATTATTTAAAACTTTTCGAATTTTTAAACATTTAGAGTTCAACCAAATGAGCTATATTGAATGGGGAATATCCTATGAACGCTTTAGATGCTTGCGTGAACCACAGACGGACGGACGAACAGGAGAGAAAGAACGGGAAAGACAACGGGCAAACGGATAGATAAACGGATGGGTGGACAGACATTTTGCCGTCAACCTATTTGTCGGTATCAAGAGTCGACAAAACATGGATTTTGTCAACACAACATGTTGGATAAACATACATATGTTATGTACGATAATACATGTTAGTATGATTCATTAGTACTTCTGGGACAAGATTTATCCACCTTTTGGATTCCAGGGCTCCACAAATACGTGTTTTCCGTAAAAGAAATCGCCGATTAGTGCCGCAGGGTTAAAATACTATCTCTTGTACCTATCAAGGGAAGAAAGTAAAAAGGAAGAAATATAATAATAGATTTGAAGTGATTTGAATATTTGTGTGGAGAACAGTAGAGAGATTAAACTGAATTCACAAGATCATTGAAAAGATTGTTAAGATAAGTGAATAAGGAAAAAACTATCGCAAAGCATAAGAAATCGAAAAATTATGTGATCTATGAAGACTCAATCTGTGATCCATATTTGCTTTATCTTTTTTTAACCTTTTAACGTCGTACGAAAGTAGTTATATCTACTTAGGACCAAAGGAGATAAGGATATATGTGGCTTTTCAAACATGTAATGTCAACTTTTTAAAGCCCTTTTTAACGTGTTATAAAAGGTTTTTAGTTCTTTGAAGATGGAGAGAAGATGGTGTAGCAAGCTCTATGATTCAATTGCATATTTACCCAATATTCATTTTTAAAAATTATTAACAATATATAGGAGAAGCGGAGGTAATGGGGTCATGGGATAATGGGCGTGAGCGGTAAATTATTAATAAATATTGCAAATAATTCAATTGGAAGGCAGCAACTTATGCTTCTTCCTACCATGAATCGTCATAATTATGGCCAGTTGATCGCCGCAGACAAAGAAAGCTTACATCGACAATTATGACGTTCGTACCGGAAGAGTGAGTGTTAGAAAATGCTTTCACTCAGAAAATAAGATTTTACTCACGTAAACTGGGAGATTTCCAGAAGAGTTAAAGTTTGTTGGAAGGTAAGTACCTCACCAAATCATTTGATACCGATTGCGAGCAATTTTAAACATTCCATAAAAGTGTATAAGTAGTTATGATAAAAATGTGCTTATGGGGTAATGGTGGTCAATGATTCTCATTATCATATCGTGACTGCCATTGTCCCAAACAAAATAATTTATTGATCTGAATGAGTTTAAATGGCCCTCTGGTGTTATTTACACATGTATCAAGAATGGCCCGACTGATGAAGAATTCATCAAATGGCTCAAACACTTTAAACGCCTTACTTGACCAACTTCCCAGGACTCAGTGCTGCTGGTCTTGAACAACCTGGCAGATGACATTACTTTCAATTATTACAATTACAATTATTGTAAACAAAATAAATACTGTTTGAAATACTCATGTGCTCATTTTGCTTCATATTTCTTTAGTGATTCCCATTACCCACATCTGAGGGTAATAGGGTCAAATGCAAATTTTTGGAAATGCGATATTTGAGGGGGATTTAGTAACTTTTAGATTATTTTTTGTGATGGAAACACAAGCTTAAAAACTAATCTTGTATATAAAAGCATATAGTTGTTAATGGAAACAATTTGTACAGATTTATAATGAAAAAGCAAAACGTGACCCTCATTACCCTCGCTTCACCTATTGGCTCTGTTAACAAAAAAATGTTAACAAAGGTAGTAAACAATGTACTCATTCTGCTTCATATTTCTTTAGTAACTTATTGGAAAGAGGCTGAGAGGATCTCCGGATCGTGCCGAATAGGACATAAAAGGAGAAAAATGCTAAGTTATGCTGTGGCTTGCACCTGGGGACCTCCGGGTAGCAATTGTGAATTCCAACTAGAGCTCTGCATTCTGTGGAAGAACAACCGCCCGCAACCAACCGACTACCTGTCGCCCACCAGCGGACGCTACAGCGCTTTCTGCAGCCGACTTCCGTAGAACCATTGACCGACCGCGCACGCTCCCTTAATAGCCCGCGCGCTGCCGCCACCAAGAAATATTAGCTTCCTCTTTTGCGTAGATCCTTTGTATGTGTATTTCTGTTTATTGTAAAATAAAATTCTCCTATCAAATATATTACATTGACTGTATTAAGTTGCCTAAAATATTATATTATAATATATTTATATGATGACCCTATATTTATATTACATTGTAAAATAGTTATATTATTTATATTATTATATTTTTGTTACTTTAAAATTTTACTTTTTAGGCACAGAATAATTTATCTGTAAGTGATAAAAAATAAAATCTACATCGCCCTGTTTAATGTGTGAAGTTGTATGTAGTACATTAAACATATGAACTGCATTTGTAAAGGTAGTTTGGAAAAAGAAAATTCATAAAAAAAGTTGTAAATTACTCGTTCTTGTTTGTGTAAACCTTAAAATAAACATGCATTTATTGAGTAAATTAAATAGTGTATTATTTACATTTTCATGTCATTTTTACTGCAAGGTAACTGAATTACCCCGTGCGTCTCAATTCATGACAAAATATGGCGTGCCTATTTCCCGGTTAAAACCTCCCGGAGTATCCCGCCATGTTTACGTAAATAGGTGGACATCGCCAAAAGATTCAAAGAGAATGATAATAGTAGAAAAGGAGTTAGATAAAGAACGATAGTGCATTATTTTATCAATGCGCTTCTTTTTTTCTTTCCGTTAGTTCTAAAAAGCAAAAATCCCCCCTAATTACGGGTTCCCCACTGCACGGCCCGACGCGATTGGCACGACTGGTTGCGCTGGGCGACACGCGCGGGACTCGCTGCTATGCGTGCAATCTCCGAGGGCCGTTCGATCCAAAGGGCTGCGGTCAGCGCGGTGAACTGGTTACTGTTTGCCCGCGCACCTAGCGACAGCGGCCATCGCTGCAAGAAAGGGCAAGGGGAAGTGGTCACTCGGTGGCTTGCGTCACGCTAGAGGCTGTCACCTCCACCACCAAATCCATAAACAAAGTGAACCACTTTCTTTACCGCCAATTTCACTGTCACCTCCGCCACACCTTTGAAGAATGGTCAATTTTAGATCAGTAGCTGTCCAGAAATGAGAAACTGACATGTGGCTCCGGGACTTAAATTACTGATTGCTTACCGCATATCACCGCACGTCAATTGCTTCCGTCATAGGTCTAATAAGTATATAGTGTAGCGTCACGTTGGCGGCCGTGGGTGGGAGGAGCGGAAGTATCGCATACCTGCGGGCTGAATAGCCTCGGCGCCCCGACGTTGGGATATATTTAGACCAGGTGGACGCCAACTTGACCTGGAAGGTCACGTGGTAGACGCGAGCGTCCCTCCTAGACCAGGGACGGTCACGTGACGGCTACCCTCTAGGTATAAAATCGAGCCGACTAGCTCTCACGTTTTTTTGTTTTTTGTTTTTTGTTCCTGGAAACCTCGCGCGATGCGCAAAACTTTAACGCCCAGGCTGGAGCGTGTCGTGCCTCTTGCACGGGTGACGAGGTCACGGTAGTGGCGTGGGAGAAGCGTCAGTGGAAGCGGGGTCTCCCTAGCTATGTGGGGTATCCACAGGGATATACTCAAAAGTGTGAAGTTTCGGAGCAGAATTTAGTTATTGTACATACGTGTAAATACATACTTGTACATACTTGTAAATATCTGTGCGTTTTTCTCCATGACGCCACAATAGCATATTGTATTTCGGATAGTGGTTCTCTCCAGCTAGGATGTGAGATTCCGCGCCGACGTACACGTCCGCTCGCAGGATACACAACTTCGTGATGTCACCACCCCGGAGCATCTCCCCCAGCCGGGAGTGCTGAACTTTCTCGACTCTTCTCCCGATATGTGGCAGTGTATTTCATTTATAGGGTAAGTGTTTTCTGTGAGGGAGAGGAAGGCACAAGGATGAGGAGGGAAAGATAACGTACGTGTCCGGAATCGCCTGACTGCATCCCGTGGCTAGGTTTCCCTCTCACAACTGGTTACAGTTAACTCCCTTTCACTACTAGCTATCTCAGAAGGCAAGCTCGATTGCATCGCGGCCGGTGTTTTGGGAGGCGAAAGGGGAACAATGTAGTTAAATTTCCATTCATGAGTATCGCACATAGATGATCTTGAGTCATTTGAGAGACAATCTTAAAAAGGTGAACATGGCAGAATCATGGAAATTGGAAATGTTATCGAACTATATATAATTATTTGCATTCTGCATATTTTAAGAAAAACCATGGCTCCTTTTTCCTCCATGTTGGATCACACGACAATATACTAGAAATGTTTTTAATAAATTCAATATATTCAGTTCAGTTTAATTCCAAGGTAATACTTTTTATTCACATTACAAACCAAAAGAAATACAAAATGAGTAACGTTAAATATACTTTTTCTCTTTCGCGTATATCAAATATGAAAGCGAAGGGACAATTTGGAACAAAGATCTGGACGAGCTCTCCTTGTAATCAGGGGAAAAGCGAACGGGATGCAGTCGGGCAATGTTTTTGAGGAGAGGTAGTTAAAACGTTTAGGAGAAGTTGCCCGCGAGATGTAGTCGAGATAAGCACGTGTATCGCCTGGTACAAATCAGTATTTGAGAAACCACAGAAATCTACCGATCAGAATAGCCAGCTGCTAGAATTCTCCTCCATACAGCGGCTTTCAGAGACTTAAAACTGCATAAATGGCCTCTAAAAGTACCCAATCGATAGAAATAGGTCAGAAAGTTTGTCAATCAGTTCTTTAAAGGGTTGGATAAGATCAATTTTCGATTTTAGGTTGTTCAGTGAACGTTCGAAAAGGCGCATTCGCAGTCCTTTTAGAAAGAACCTACCTTTAGGAGGACAATTTCGAAATCCGACAAATATGGCAAAATATATGTGATGGACATGACATGCAAAAGTATGTAGTTTGACATGGCGTTCAGTACGGTAATGTAATATAATTTCTTTAAATATATATTAATTCTTCGGTTAATGATACTTATCAAGCCGAATCATACAAAAATAGTACATCTTTTCACTTTCAAACTGTCTTACAAAGAAAAATAACTGTTTTCGAATATGGAAATTGTTTTTAAAACATTCCCCAGAACTTTGAATTTGACGCTATATCAGTAATTTTTGCTATTTTTCTCAGTTCCTAACGTTACAAGCGTTTTAAAACAATTTGGTTTTGCATTAACAGTCATAATTTGTTGTTTGAATTTTATATCTATTTTATTTTAACATGTTCTCATGAATTATAGACAATTTCTCATGTTTATTGAATTCTAAATCCATCAGTCGTATCTATTCGTTTTCATGATGTCTAAAAATTATACACAGTACTAATGTAACTTTTAGCAAGTTACTCTTTGACACTTTCAGCCTAAGGTGTGTAATAAACTATTCGAATATCACTTGGAAAAAGTTAAAAGAATCGAACGCATTACTCACGTAGTTTTTATGCCAAAAAGTCAGTATTTAACACACACATTTAATCCGCTCCAAAACTGACCACTATCGTCACCGTGATCACCATCGCCATCACAGCCATTGTTTTCTGCTTTTCGTCAGAGCCTTCTTTTCTCAAGGATCAATAAAATACGAATAAAAATTCACATGGGATGAACAAATGTACAGTCTTTCTGAAGATGCATGTTATGAAATATTAATTTATGCCCACAAAATTGAATTCTTTTAAAAGAATAATTACCTCTAAAATTGCACTAAATTCACAATTGCAATATGTGTATTTCTAGACATTTCGTTTCCCTCCTCTGTAAATGCTTATTCTCGACGGCACGTAAAGGGTAAATAAAAACAATTCCCCAGCACCAATTACACAAAATTTCCACTGACGCTCACAGAGTTCCGAAACAAGGCGATATACCACATGGATATGACAAGTAATAAATTCCTAAAAAAAAGACTGTTCCAATATTTACACAAATTAGCTTTGCGACTGATTAAAACATTCTTCCAACCCAGTTTTAGCGGCCGAGCGACCGAAAAACCTAGCGGCGTCGATTCCGGTGTCCAATTACAATTATGTTGCGGTATTTAGTATTTCCCACGCGCGGGCGAATCGGCGCAGAATCTCATTACGCAGGCGAGCATTGCGCGGTCTCCGAGCACTGCCCTGTTAGCTGCGAAGCGCAAAGCACATTGCACCAAGCAAAGCGCCGGCGGTAGCGCTCAGGGAGTGGAACGCGATGGCCTAAGCGCAATATGTGGTCATTTCAGAAACTGTTTATTCCATTGGGTTCAAAGTGAATGTTCGATAACAGAAATAGTAACGTCGCCCTTGTTGGCGACCTGGTATTTTCATTTGTGGAAAGGAACACGGCTCGAGATATTATTTTTATAGTACTTATTCATACAGTAAAGTTTTGTAGTTTTCACTAAACGAAGAGAAGTCAGGGCTAACTATCGTCAGTGTTTGTGAAGTAATGTAATTTCAACATGTTATAATAAACCATGTTCTTTCGTGTTATTTCATACGCAAATGAAGTTTCTGCATTTCTGCGGTCAATAAATAATTATTGTAGAGAGTTCTACAGAATTTTGGAAGGGCAGTTTCATAATATGATATATTTTGAGTCGGTGTTCTTCCTCACTATTGTCCAGTAAATTTATGGCTGATGGATTGGATGTTTGTTTAACTGTTCTTGGTAGGTAGTGCTACGATGAGTGATTTCTTCAGATATTGTTGGTATCTTAAGGTCTCGATGTAGTGTGTCATTTGTCACGTACCATGGTGCATTGGTTAATCTTCGAATACATTTTGACTCGAACCTTCTAAGTATCTCTATGTTCGATTTGCTGGCAGATCCCCATAGTTGTATTCCGTAGCTCCAAATTGGCTTGATGATTGCCTTGTAGAGAAGTACTTTACTATTTAAGGAAAGACTTGAGTGGTGGTTGATGAGCCATGATAATTGGGAGAATCTGATTATTCTGGTAAGGGATCGGAATTGCACTGTACCTGGTTTCCTGATGTCGTAGACATTACGCTGCTCTCCGCGCCAGGTGGTTGTAGCATTTCGGTATCCCCAACTTGTGGTAATGAGTGGTGGGAAATTGCATAATTGTTCAAAGCGTTGTACCTTAAGCTGGTATTCTTGAAGCTCCTGCTGCAATTGTTCTATTTGCCGTTGATATTGCTCATTTAACTGACGTCGTTGTTGTTGAAGGTATTCAGCCAGATGCACTTCGAGGTCGTGTTCGTTGCACGGCTGCCCTTGCTCCATCTTGCGACCCCGTTACCGAGCCGGGGCGGAGTCTTCACCCAGATCGAAAGCGACACCTATCACTAACAGACTTCACTCACACTGAGAAATTAATTAATGACAATGAGATTTTAATTCACTATTGTTTATATTAGAAGTAACTTCTCACATTCGCAACGAAAGTACACACCTCTAGACTCACTGTCACTACTAAAAGTGTAGCCGAGCGGAGCACGATGTGAACCGGTCGGTTGCTGTCGCGAGACTCCTACAGAATTTTGAGTTGAAAAGATATAGAAATGATTTAACCCAGTATTTTGACATTTCCTTAAAAAGAAAGTTCACAAAAAGTCTTAACAATTTTCTTCATCTCTTACACGTAAGTAAATTAATTTATTAGAAGTTGAATATATGTATAAAATACAAACCTTCATTATATTTAAATTCAAATTTCAATACATATTTGAGAATAAAATCTAAATATTGTAAGTTCACAAATCCACAATTATATTCACCTTTATTCCTTCTTCTTTTTGAATCTAACTCATATTTTTATTAATCAAAACGATTCAACTTAAAAATATGCAGATTTTCTGAAGTAAGAAAAAAACATTTTCGAATGACAAAAAAATAGAGTCTGAAGAACTACACAATGTTCTCACAAAAGTAAAAAAAACATCAATTACAGACAACCTTAGCAACAAATTATACAAATATTTACTGCAAAAAGCAGTTTTGAAACTATATTAAACCTCTGCTTCCTAAGAGATGGAAAACATTCCTAGTGGTTTGAATATTTAAAAGAGGCTTACAAAACACACTGATCTAACTACAGAAAAATAAACGTTCTGAACTTTCTTTAGAAAATGCAGACAAAAATAATTACTAAACGTTTAAGGAACGCATTAGATTGCGTATTCCTAGAAACACAAAGGTGCTTTTGCAAAGAAGATCCTGTACAGATAACGTGTTCTCTTTATAGCAAATCATAGACAATGAGACAATACAATCTGTCAATATGTTTGGTTCTTCTGACTTTTTACTCCTTCTGACTTACATATCTATTAATCTCCTTTGGACATAGTTTGAAATAACCCTAGAAATAACAGTGAACTTCGGACTACAGTGCAAAACATGGGTATACAATGTATACCTCCGAGTTACTCTCATGTAACCTTGCCCTACAAAGAATACGCACTTCAAACGAATAAGAATTTGTAAATACATTGAAATCAATATGGTCGTTGTATTGTAAATGTATTCACTCACACCAACCCACATCCACATACACTTCCACAAGAATGTATAATAGCTCGTTCCCCTCCTTTCAATGGATTTTTTTTCCTATAATTTTCTACGCACAAAAACTATTCATAATACATTTTCTCGTTACGTACGCATGATAAATTATGCCAGGCGTCATTGATCAATTTCGATCTGAATGGAGTGCAACCGACCCCGAATAATGCTATTCACCGTTGGAGAAAATTAGGAGCAGACTTCATTTTACAGTACACAGAAGATAAGGGCATAAAACATTAAACAAGCGGCGTGAACATGTAACAGAACGAGTTTGTAACGGTCGATGGAAAAGCAAGTGTCTAATATAGACTCGCATGGAAAATACAAAAAAAAAAAAAAAATACTGTAATCGCACCACTCGATACTGGATTTGAGGAAGTCCGTGTTTCTGTTGAAAGTTCATATTGTGTATCAAAGGTTTTCCATTATTCAACGCAGAGGATTTTACAACCTTTGCACAAAAGGACATCGCAATTCCAACACTTTGTTTCATTTTGTTTTGTTGCCTCAATAACAGTTGATTTAAAAAGGGACCAGTCACTTATGATTGACATTCAATGTCCACCAATTTATCGGAGCAATTTTGATGTTGTTTTTGAGAGAATACTCACAGTAATTTACTCTTGTAAAGAATAGGATTTCCAGACGGTACATCAGGAAACTACTTAACAATCTCTAAATATTGTTACCCAGAAAGAACAATTTCCTTCCAGAAGTCTTTTATGAAGTCTTTTATAATTTAAAATAAAAAGACCTATTAATACATACAATTTTATGTAATTTCATAACTCACTATCATATGATTAGAAAAGAAGAATTACGTAGTTGCAATAAAAAGTATTTGTAAAAGGTACTAAGTAAAAATTTTGAATAAAACAATATGAACTACAACTATTACATTTATATATTCGTTTCTCTCCACAACAAGGTTGAGAAACCCAAATGAGGGATTAGTGCATTTTTGATTCAAAATTCCTATAAACCAACGGAACTTGAAGACAAATATTCACACGCTTATGTCAAGCGTTAATACAAACAATATTAGTAACTTGTATACAGACAGTCACTTGATAATTATAATGCTTTTATTTGCTTCTCTGTTTAATACAAATTCCATCCAGGATCATTGACCAACTTTGCGAAAAGTCTCCACATTGTAAAAATATGCACACAACCTCAGTTAGAGGGTCTGTAGCGAACACGAAATATCAAGGGTGAAAGGTGAGACGGAAAAAAATCAATAAGGTTGTATCTCATTCCAGCAGTATAATTCATTTTGCCTAATCATTCAAAACAGAAACAACAAAAGTTCAGGTCACACGACCCTCTCTGAAATCGGATTCTAAGTTCACGCGGATTGTTCAGGTAAAACTCCGGATAACTCATTATAATTACACTAAATAAACATGATAGTTAGAGTAAAATATGCCTGAGATGTGCATTCCAGCGAACTATCAGGAGATGAGGTCGCATGGCTGTCAAAGACCAAGAGAAGATTCTTACGGAAAATTCCCAATCTCCAAGGAAATACTACGAAAATTAATAAGTCCCCAAGAAGAATTCCTTTGAAAGTACAGCAAATAAAATTGTTGGGACTATTAAGTTTAAAAAGACTTTAAAAAAGTTATACATAAAAGAATGAAAGCAACAAAATCATAGTTAGACGTTCTCTATTTTGTGCATTTACGAAGAAAACGTAATTTGTTCCAAATCTCGAAAGTGAAAATTATTTTACAGCACAAAACAGCCAACAAAAATTGTATTACCATCAAACATGTATATATCCACACAATTTCATTTTTCTTTAGTAATTTAAAGTATCTACATACATTTATGCATCTAAAGAAACAAAGATACCGAAAAACTAGTTAAGAAATTAGAAAATAAAATATAAAAAGAAACAAATTACCTATTCAGGTAAGGATATTTTCTAACCGATATGTTCTGCAAATCGATTGAACACAATATCCATTCGAAGCAAGCCACATCCAAGCGCTTAAAGACCTGGATCCAAACTTTCGTAATTTTCTTGGTTTCAGGTCGCACGTCACCACGCCACCGGCTATTGGGAGCGTAAAACCATACACGGCGGCGGTCACGCAACTTACGTCCGCAGAAGTAAGCAGTTGAATAGCTCGATCTCGAATATAAAAGAGATTGCTCCACACAAACGTATAGCAAAAGAGAAAAGTTTACGCGCAAACAATTCAATTATCACACGCCCAACCCTACAGTAAAAACACACATGCATGAAATCTCTTCTAATATGTATCAACATTTTAAATACAAACTAATTCGATTATAGTTTTCTTGAACTGAAGCTCGAGTGCGAAATTTTAAAGTTCATAACTTTAGATCACGTAAGCGTATTTCCTTGGGTACTACTATGTTCTGTCCTCGCGGTTTAACTCATTGGTCAGCGTGCTCGCTTTCTATGACTCGACCCCAGATTCGATTCAGTAAAGATTATAATTTGTTTTCTCCTTGATAAGTTCCAGTATATGTTGCTGTGTGACGATGAGAAAACTTGCTTATCAGGTTGGGAAGATCAGAATACGGCGTGGGGAGGTCTTCATGCTAACCGAACGTGTATCCCCTTAACCCATGATCGCGAGGTCGGGGAAGCACGTTGTAGGCCATGGCCCGTACGCGGACAGTCACGCCAAGTACAGACAGACAACTGTGTTCTATAGGTGAAGTATTGTTATCCTGCAGCAAAAACTTTTATTTTACAGGAAAACTAGTTTTGTAGGTCCCTAACTAAAAAAACGAAATTTTTGTATCTTCTATGAGCAATATTAAATTACTTCCGCGAATTCTTGGCACAGAATCCACATTTTGTTGGTCTTTGATAGCAAAAACTTGGGTTTCGGTATCCGTCCATCCGTTCGCCTCTGAGAAACACAATCGCTTAAATTGAGCATAGGATTTTCACCTAAATGAATATTATCGCATCGTTAAATTGGCCATTATTAAAATTTTCACCAAAACGTCTTTACGTCACAATACTTGGTCTTGTTCACATACTTGATCACATACTAGTTTTTAATTTACTTCCATTTTTGTTAATGGTACCATTTCATTGAAACGTCTCTGACTTTTCATCCGAACTTCACTTAAAAATTCACTAAAATAGTCACTAGAAACTGTTCAATACTCTCCTTTTTTCGCATTCACCATCCGTTATTCATCAAGTTTCAGCTTTAACTGTCCTCTACCACCTCAGAAAAAGTATATTTTACTTCTTCTTCTTATCGGAAACACCTTTCATTCGGTTGGTTTAATAAGCACGCTCGATAAGTGATTTCGTGGCTCAGTTCCTTGCTTAAGCCATTTTACGCCTGTGAGTGATATGGACCTAATATTTCATGTTTGATTCACGCGTCAATTCATCTGTTTCCTTTTTCAAAGTGGCTTTATTTTATTTTTCCTACTTCAAATCGGTTGGTTGCAATTTGTGTCAGTAAACATTATTTTTGACTTTTGTTTATAATATATTTTCAAAATATTTTCCGTATTAAATAAACAATGCTCTATTCTTCGGTAAAATGTAAATTTACTAATACGGAAGGATCTAGTTACTCGACCGCCTACATTTACATAATATTGTTACTTTCAATAATCAATAAGGGGTGGATTACCTCAATATCCTTTACAAACATGCTGCTGCAAGCTGCGTATTCGACACCGTCATTGTTGTAGGAAAATTGAATACACCACTTACTGATAAATTTCTTCAAGGCTACTGATTCTGAACGTTTACCGAGCAAAAAAAGTAAGATAATACTCATTTTAACAATGATATACAAGCAGTAGTTAACATGTGTACTGTACAATTCTAAAAGTCTAATTACACCTGTAACAAATTTTGTACATAATCATCTGACTAAATAAACCCCATCTTCATCAGATTTTGCGTCGTGTCCCTTGTCCCATTGGGTAAATGCTGAGATACCCTTTGGTTTGCTTCTAGACATAAGTGCAGCTTCAGTAAGCACTTGTTTTGCGTAGCTCCGATCCATGATAACACGAGACCTGCCACTCATCCCAGTAGAAAAAATTCAAATCCTTGGGATCAAAAAGGGGATTTATTTTTTGTATTTATTTATTTATTTTACGTCAAAAACAGTAAAACGCGTAACGTCCTTGGAGAAAAGTGAATTGTGTGCACATTTTCAAAATTCTGTGATCCCTACACCAAGTCATATACTACTTAAATTTTGAATTTTGAAAGGAGAAAAAAACAAAAACTCCCATGTGAAATAATAAAATAAATAAGCAATAAATTTTGAATTTTGAAAGGGAGAAAAAACTCCCATGTAATAAAATCTATTTTCAAGGATAAATAAGCAATAAATTTTGGCTCTTATTACTTCCTGCCGCGACAACATGGAAACGATAAATTGAATAATTGTATTTCCCACTGAATTCTAGAAGACGTGACAGAAAATGAAGTTACATTTATGTCCAGAAGCAAAACAAGGGCCATCTCAGCATTTGCTCAATGAATCAGGGAAACTGGACGAAAAACCTGATCGAGATGGGGTCATTGATCCGGAAGCAGTAGTACAATAGTTGTTACAGGTTTTTATACTCATTTATACAGTTCAAATGGTAAATAATGCATTATGTATCATTGTTAAAATTAATGTTACTTTTCTTGTGATGCTCAGTATAGTCTCTAATTGTATAGAAACAGTTATGCAGCAGAAACGATTTCACTTGGGATTTAAACTTTTCTATTGAATTTAATCGTTTAATGTCATCTGGCAAAGTGTTGTAAAATAATGTACATGTATTGTATGTGAATTTTTGTAATGAGCTGTTGATACTGTCACCTGATGAATATGATTTCTACGTCGAGCGTTATAGTAATAGACTTCGGCATTTTCTGAAAATATATTCCGCCCTTGAGCAAGTCATTTTTACAAAACCACTGATTCGTAAATAAAAAGACACGGTAATGGTAGAATTCCTAGATTAATGAAGAAGGCTTACATGAATCACGTGGGTGGTATTTGGTTATTATTCGTACAATTCGTTTTGTAATCTAAAAGTCTGGGAGCTGTAAGATGTATTTCCCAGAATATTATGCCATATCTCAGGCGGGAATGAACATTCGCGAAGTATACACAACGAGCAGTATGAAGGCTGACTGAATTTGCAAGAATTCTGAACGCGTAGCATAATGAACTTAATTTTGTGTTCAATTCATTTAAATGGACGTTCATTTAAGGTTTGACTGATCATTGGTTTATGCTTGGATTTTCATAATGTGGTGCGTGAGGGGTTCGTCTTTGTGATGTAATATGTTTCGCCTTATTGCATCTTTCTTGGTCGCGCCACTAGATGTCGCTTCTTGATACGGTTTCGAGTTTGCGACATCTAGCGGAACAACCGAGAAAGACACAAAAACCGTGCCATATTCCTCATGAAGACTAGACTCTCACGCGACACGTTATGAAAACCGAAGCATAACAGGCTATCGATCAGTTGACAGTCGTCGTATAAACGTCACTTATGGCAAATACAAATAGGCAGAAGTCCGTTTTGATGAGATTTGCCCACACACCGATCGGTCTGCGCTGCGCGATGGCACTGTGACGTCACAGTCTTTAACGAGGCGCCAAGGGGCAGTGGCACGTCCATGGCACCTGACGTCTCTTGTCGCTGGTGGCGACACCTCGTTGACACGGGTCTCGCGAGCTGTCACTGCATCGAGCAGGAGATCCTAGGGATCGAATCCCGACGGTGACGGATTTCCGACACTAGATAGCTAAATCAAATTCTGCGGCTGTCTGGAGGAGAATTCTAACTGCCGTCTAATTGCACCGCCAGATTTCCGTATTCAACTCTATATACAGTTTCACCTTTTATCGACAACTGACTCTTTTATTCAAACAAAAAGCTATCTGTTAGTACACTTAGTTAGTCATCATATAAACCATACTATCTGTTCACAACGTTTTGGAGTCTTCTTCACGCCATCTTCTCGATAAGTTTTGTTTTTTTTTAACTTAACATGTCATTACATACTTATAGCATGTGAATGATTTGATATGAGATGTTTGTGGTTGTGATCTATATATGCTTTATTTGTAGCAATGCTTCTTTATAATATTTAGTCTGAAGATGGACTTAAGAAAACTCCGAAACGTTGTGAAAAGAAAGTATGGTTTACATGATTAACTATGTGTACTAATAGCGTTTTGCATGAACAGAAAACCCAGTTGTTCATATAAAGGGAAGCTTTATATGAAATTGAATGTATACCAAAAGACAATTTCCGTGGTTTCTCCAATCAATAGAAGGTGGTTGCCGACAGAGTATCCTAACAAATGGGCCACGGACCGCGCGTGATCAGCCTTTTCCCTTCTCTCTCCTTACACATACATCGACACGCACCACACAACCACACATATTGGGAGATCCGTTGGGAGCTTAGTTGTCCCGGCTGGGACGATCCCTTTCTGATGAAGGGGAGTCCCGCAAATCGGTGTTGAAGTTCGGCACCGTATTTCGTGTTGTAGGGCGAGAGGATCACGACCCCCTCTAGAATATTACTAATACCTATAGCAGTTATCACGGAACCACAAAATAATAAATCAATGAATGAGACGCATGGCTAAACAGAGAAGGATATTGTTTCGCCCACCTTTACTTTGCAGTTAAGAAGTCGGAAAATTGCAGCGAATGATCAATTTGGTTAGATAATAGCACTCAAATCGTCAACATGCGTTGTTGCAATTGGAGTTACACGCGTGAGAGAACCGACAGGAAAATTTTACTTTTCCAGTTCGGATAGAAGTGTTTCCCTTTTTGTGAGGGGGGTATTTTCAAATTTTCTTTCCCTGGCAAGGCCTTCAGAATACAAAGCTGACAATTGTCCAAGCTTTGAGATGAGAGCAGCCTTGGTCTCGTTAAATGGATGTAAAGCAGCGTGGTCTAAGTATATTCTCAATAATTGAGTGCGGTTGTGAGTGCAAGGATTCACTAGTAATACAAAATCTTGCAGCATCTTGGTCAAGTAAACGTATCATAACTTTCAAATTTTGGAATTTCCTTTTGATTGAAGGTTCTTCGCAGTAACAATACTTATTTTCAATACATATCTTTAAAAACCTTGAAAAATAACATCTTTAACACACTTTAACTATTTAATAACCGAGACGTACACAACTGACAAGCACTCTTATACACCTTTGTAAATTCATAATTAGAATTTTTAGCTTAGATGTTTGGACAAGCCGAATTTTTACTTTACATTTTTAATTACAATACATAATATCCCTTTATTCATGTATATAATATATTTAAGATATACTATACTGATTTATATAATATATTTTAAAATAATTGATTGCGATATTACCATACGAGCAAGTTATAAATATCGAATATTTGTCTTAGGGCCAGCACATGCTCTCTTTTTGTAGTTCTTTGTGCATTGTGATGTAGCTGTAACCTCCAATGATTTGTGTGTATGTGTTTCGATTGGATTGAATGAAACTTAGTTTTTGAGGAATTGGATTAATTGTTAAGATTAATTTAATAATTTTTGTTTTGTGACTTACGGCTAAAGTAATATCCTTGTGAAAAATTAAAAAAACCAATTTTTAACAGACCGTACGCGAAACACGGTTTGTTGTGCTTGTTTTTCGTGTGCAAAACAGCTATTTTCCATTCTAACAGTGAGGGAAACCTTAGGAAGCATGTGAGAAATATCGCGAAGCATGTGCGTGCATCTTTCGCACACGGAGAGTTGAAAAATTATAAAGGCAACACGTGCTCGAGGTGATTCGTGCATCTTGTTACTTGCTTGATACTTCGTTCGTAACATTTTCATTACATCATTCACATACTTATTCCATAAAAACCATTCAGGTTGTTCCCAAAATCCGTCAGATTGTCGAAATAGAAATAGATCTAAAGCAATTTCAGCATGAGTTCCGTGCCAAAGAATTGTCGATCATGCCTTGGAGTTCATACAGCATAGACAGTCAAAACATGGATAACAAAAGTTTTAAAAAACTGATGAGACAAACGTTTGGAACAACAACGTACAAAGAGTTATTTGAAAGAAGAAAAGCGTCTAATTACTCTTGTAAAAGTAACATGGGTACCAATATTTACTGGCACTTTGGTTTCTCTTTTGGAGTGTACAGAAGTAACAGATGTATTTCCGATTGGCATAATTTAATGAATACTGGGAACTATTAATTTCATTGAATCTTTAATAATATTTTCGATTAGTCAACAAGCAATATTACATTCATTTACAACAAAGTATATAGTTCATAGTTTTCATTCGTGGGGGATTAAGGAAAGCCTTTATTACTGACCCATTATCTTCAAAGCTGACATCCTTCTGCATTGACACGAGAAAGAAAAATGAAACTGTTTACTTCCTCTATGTCGTCACCTTCAACACAGAACTTTAAGCTCCGTTCAACCTGGTTCGTGCTTGCAAGGATGACAGTACACAAGGCGGGTTAGTAACGACTTTCCCTTCAAGAGTTAGAACTTAAGATTAATGTCATAAAGCGCGAGACAGTGTGAAGAGAAGAAGAAATACGGTTGTGAGTTTCAACCCCATTGAACTTAAAGGAGATAGATACAAAGAAAGTTGACAAACATGTGATGTCAACGTTTCGCAGGTTCTAAGGTTCACTCAGCCTTCTTTTCAAATGAGTATCAATATTTACTGGCTTTATTAGCAGTAAATATTGGGTACAAAGGTGTCCGGTTGAAGTATGATGCTTGCCACGCCATCTTCACCCCACTTCTAGACCTACTACCCTCTAAGGGAAACCCGTAACATTAATTGTACAGAGGGCCATGGAAGTGAGAGAAAACGGAGAACGGCTGAAACTAGAGGATTCCTAACATCGTTTAACCCTAAGCAGGTTAAATCTGCAGTACTGAAATATACAAGTATATCAATAGATTTTGGGTTTCTGAATTTTTCAGTCCACCCAAGTCCCATGGAATGGGATCACTCAAAGAATTAAATGTCCAAAATAGTCATATAAAATCGAATAGATTTTTTGTATATTACTAGGGCTCCATATATACATAACTATCTGTTCCCCCAAAATGTTACTTCTTAACAAGATTTTCACAAAATCCGCTCAAATTTTTATTTTATTCTCGGACAGAGAATATAGCGCAGGACCGATTTTTGTGAAACTCAGAATTTTCTAAAATTGCTAAGTTTTCAAATAATGCGGAAAAGTTTATTATGTTGTAACGCCACTAGTTCTATGAGGAGTTCAAATTCCTATCATTTCTTTGAGATATCGTCATCAGTTTCCTTGAAATATACCGCAATATAATATAGTAATATTCAACGTCAAAATAGAAATGCTGTACGTCCGTACACACTCCTTACTCTGTACACACTCACGTCTCTCGCATAATATGAAGCTATCTCCTTCAAGAACGTCGTATAGAAGTTAGACTGAAGTACAAAAACGGAATATATATATACAGGGTGAGTCACGTAACTTTAGCACCTCCTATAACTTTTGAACGGTTGAAGATATTGAAATGCAGTTTTCAGGGAAGTGCATGAGAAAATAGGGCTAACTGATACGTGTATTTATTTATATTTTATCACTTGTATTTTACGAGATATTTGAGGTAACTTTGTTTTTCAAATGGAACTATACATATTTTTTAGTCTATCATAAAGAGCGTAAAAGACGAATCAATGATATACATAATGTCATATGTTAAATAAGGATTTTTTTGAGAATTTTTATTCTTTTGCGACCAGTTCTTAACGGATATTTTGAATGTAACCGACCGCCACAGAAGGTCACGCAGCGCTCCACCAGCAAGCGCGCTCTCGAGGAAGGGAAGGGATCTTAGTATATTAAGATACAAAACATATTCCAAATATTCACAAAACTGTTGTAGTTTTTTCCCTGAACTCTGCGTTCCATCCTTCCCCATTTTCAGATTATTTTTCAGAAATGGAAGGGTTAAAAATAAGGGTTTATTGTAAGTATGTATTGTAATAAAATTGTTTATTTCTTCTACTCCAGTTAATGGGGTTTTATATTACAGGATATTAATGGGTGGTACTGTGTGTTGGCCCGCGCGTTCCCCAGACTTGACGCTACTAGATTTTTTTCTTTGGGGTTTTCTTAAAAACCACGTCTACCAAGAGGCTCCATCTACATCACAAGATATGCATAGACGCATTGTAGCTGCATGTTCTGAAGTTAAAAAAGAAACATTGGTCGCAGTTAAGAAATCTTTTCAAAAGCGCCTGCAGATGTGTTTGTCTGTGAATGGTGGCCATATTGAACACATTCTAAAGTAATTTGAATAGTAATCTATTTTTATTTAGTATTTTTGAATTCTATTTTTATTTGTGTCATTATCATTATCTTTCTGTATTTGTTTGTTTTCACAAGGAATTGTTATATTATCATTAACAATAAAACTATTTGCTGAAAATATGCAATATTCTTTGTAAAGTCTTAATAATTTATTCTTACTGTGTTTAGTTTCCAAGATCCCATTAATATCCTGTGGTACGATATCCCTTTAAATTAAATTTAAATAACAATCTTATTTCAATACATACTAATATGACAAATCCGTATTTTCAATCCTTAAGTAATAAAATATTTGAAAATGGGAAGGATGAAAGCAGAGTTCAGGGAAAAAATGGCAAGTTTAGTGAATATTTGGAATATGTTTGTGTCTTGAAATACTAAGATCCTTTCTTCCCGAGCGCGCTGGCTGGTGGAGCGCTGCGTGACCTTTGAAAAATCAAAGTGATAGACTGAAAAAATATGTATAGTTCCATTTGAAAAATCAAAGTTACCTCACATATCTCGTAAAATACAAGTGATAAAATGGAAATAAATACACGTATCAGTTAGCCCTATTTTCTCATGCACTTCCGTGAAAACTACATTTCAATATCTTCAACCGTTCAAAAGTTATAGGAGGTGCTAAAGTTACGTGACTCACCTGTATATATATATATATATATATATATATATATATATATATATATATATATATATATATATTCATATGAATGATGAAATGTCATGAAAGGCCATGGAATGAAACTCTTTCGTTACTAATAAGTGATAATGTAATTGAATGAAAAAACTTTACTCTAGGCCTAAAATTTTCTAACTTAGATTGCTGATATGTAAAGAGTAAAAATGTTACTCCCAGCAGTTTTAGAAAGAAAAGAGATGATAACAAACCTATCAAACGTAAATACTGATGATAAATGAGTAAGTTATGCTCAGGTTTCTTGAAATTTGAAGAATTAAGAGATTTTGAAGACTTTCTTCTTTACATTATCCCCATTGCTCTTCCTTGACTTCATCATCATACTGTTTTACATTTTAGAATGCATTCCCCTTGTTATATTAGTTTGTACATTACATGGGGTGGACTCGAATTACAGAAGGTGGAGACGAAATATACACTTTTGGAATATAATGTTTCAAAAATATATATTTTTATAACTGAAAATGATCATTTAAATTGATATAGTGTTATTTAAAATTTATTTTATGTAATATTTGATATGAAAATAAATTATAACATTAACAGTAAATAACATGAATTGATATGAAAATAGCATTATACCCGCATCTCCTTTTTACCGCCCTTGAACCTTTTTAACTTCTTGAACCATTATAAAAATGAGTCAAGTAGTTAATCTACATAATTTGAGACGCATTGGTTTGTAAAATGTCTTCAAATGCTGAAGAAAACTTCTTTAATATTTTTTATTAGAAATAAATATAATCTTACTAGGAATTCACAGTAATGATACGAACCTGGAATAACAATTAATACTGTTTTAAGTACTCGCCCTCTTAATTGATACTGAATTTTTCAAGCACAGCATAATACCGAAAGAAAATAACTCGAGTTTTTAACTTCCGTCTGAGTTTAAAAAGCACTTTCTTTAATACGCATTAATTGGAAATGTAATTCGGAACTGTAATTTACAATGACAAGATGGATGCAAAAAACAAGAAAACGAACACGAACATGGAGTAAGAAAAGACGATTCAAAGTAGGTAATGAGCATCCTCAAGATCCCCATCAAATTATTCTGCTTATGAGCGCGGCCGCGCGGGTCCACCGATCGATCTCTCTGCGCAGGATGGGCGGTACAACTTCTTACTTTTTGTAAAAATGCCGGTGTTCGTGGCCTTGCGAAAGAAGAACAATATGGATTAATGAGCTTTCTAATGAATGAGTTATATTTTAATCCGATTCTGGAAAGTCGGGCCACCTAAGAAAATCGAGAAATGGGAACGAGAGTTTCTTGACTATGTACAATATTGCTTACTAATATCCTTAGAACTACGGCTCAGAAACATGAAAATTAAGGAAAAGAGAAATGAATAAATTAATAAGTTTAGAAATGGATGTTTTGAGACGTTGTTGAGTATCTAAAATGAAACAGAAAGGACTGTCAGAATCAGGTTTTTTAATATATCCAAAGAAGTCTATAAAATAATGACCATTGTAGAAATCACACTTTCTTTCGGGCCGTGGCCCTGGTCGGACTTGCAATGGACTTATGTGCTTCAGCAACTCTATATTGGAGTTGGGCTGTAGGCGAACATGATGTTTGACCAGGTTGTGTATTAGTAAGTCCTGATGAAGGAATTAAATATTCCGAAACGTTGGCAAACTAATGTGTTTCATTGTGATCGATCCCGTGATCCATATCCTACTATAAAATAATGATTGAAATGGTACAAATATAGATGCGAGAGAGGGCCGCAAGAGCAGTAAAATACTCCCAAGAAGAAAATCCTGTGTTCCTAGCATTTTATCTACAAGTGAGATAATGATTTTTATTGGTGGGTACTGATGACAGTGATGATTTGGATGATGGAGAACTCCCGAAAATCTACCACGAATCCACTTAGGCCAACAGAAATTACTCACGGATCGACCGGATTTTGATTTTCGAATCCAATTTTCGTCTGCTCGTTTCAAGTGAAGTGTGTTGTATCTTTAATATTTTCATTGGACTTTCGACCTGAATAACTTTAGAAATAAAGCTTAGAAGTGGTCTCTGCATAATGTTGGACTGTACACAATTTTATTCAGCAAAAAGCAAATATGTGTTGCTTCTATGTTATATGTGCCCCAATTAGGAGTTAATATTAGTTAAGTAAGTTCCAGTTGAAATTACTTTTAATGTAAAAATTTATTTCAGATCTTAAGACATTCTCTACAAAATAAACCAACAAATAAGTATTTTACCAATATCAAACTCCTGAAAGATGCACTTACTTTCTAATGATTAAACAATAGGGGGTTTACATTTTGTGTCACAACGACGCAAATGAATAAAAGCGTAACAAGAAGTTGTTTAGAAGCTCAGGCTAGTAGCTCAACAAGCTCCAGATAACACTCTATAATCCTTTTCCGAGAAAGGCTGTTCAAACTCTCCTCCGAAATGCTTAAACAAGAGAATACAACGCTCATTTATCAATATTTCAATCATATTCTTCTAAAATCTAGTATTTTATGAGACTCGAGCGACTCCGGCTTTTTATTGTATCATTTTCTGTGTTTACTTACAGATCGAAATTCATACATACTTTCAACGCTGGTCATAAGTATCGTGACACTCCAACTACATATTTGAAACATTCGAACTGGACCCGTATAATCGTGAAAAAACGTTCCTATTTCGTTTTAAGTTACCCTCCGTCCAGGTGTTTTAAAAATGAAAACTAACTGTACGTGTTTTTTTTATTAAATTTCGATTTTTTGTCTCCAATACGTTTTCCTCAATATCATAAGGGTTTTGGTACAAAAGAAGCTTTTTGAGTTGAAGTACGTGTTCTTGGTTAAAGAAGTTTAGTTAAGTGACGCAAAAACCCATTTAACTATTTTTTCAATGTTTGTCCGTCTGGCTGGGATAATTTTGGGAACGGCAAACCCGATTTCAATGAGGTTTTGTCTGAAAGGGGGCGTATTTTGTTCGGAATAATTTAGATTACCTTTTCCGATTATTTTCAAAATGAGGCAAATTTATTACTGGAAGTTTGCCGATTTACAACAATGCATCTGTTTACAGCTGCCCTTAGCAACGATTCTGGTGGCAAGATAATCATAGCAACATGTTAGGCAAACAGCTGATGCAGGACGGGCTGGAGGAGAGCAGGGAGTGAAGGGACAAGGAAGACCTAGTCCGGTGTGATCGGCCAACAAGAGACGCAGGAAGGCAGGATAAGTTTGGGGTATAACTATAAATAGAATACATTTTTTCCTTATCTAAAAACTGATGATGAATAAATACCGTGCAGTATGTGGAAGTTGAGATAGCAATAATGTTTGGAGTTACAATAACATTGAAGTGTTAAAGGTTTTTGAAACAAATGTTTGTGTTGAAGCCATGCTACGTTGGTTTTAATTGCATTTTTATACCCAACGCTTTACAATTGTATTGATTTCTTGAAAGAAATGAAATATTACAGACGGTTTTGTGTTTAGAAATGTGTCTTGTTACAATAATGAAAATTACTTATGTTAGTACATAAACTCTAACAATATGTAAGCAAGTAAAGTGCTAAAACACGAAACACTTCAATTGAATGGCTACACAAGATATAGTAATTTTCTAGGTATATTTTTAGGTAATTTGTATAACATAACTTAGTTTTGACAAAATAACTTGAGCAAAAAAATGTTATTGCAAAAATAATATGATATATTCTTATAGAAAAATTCAAGTATGTTAATAATAATCAAATTAATATATTAAACAATATGCCTTCATATCCTAGAAAAGAGGCACGGCTGAAAAGGAAGAATTGAGAGAAAATGTGTATATTTAACTCTTTCTTTCCAACATATTACTTGCAGCCAATTACACAGGTCTGCAAAAAAAAGCATATGATTTTTTTTTCTTATAAATTTTAACTTGGTAAAAACGAAAAAATATCCAAAATTTTCCATCAAGTCATTTTTTCTTGCTACACTCAATTGTTTGTTTGTATTTAACGTAAAATCAACTTAAAATAGAGTATTCTGTTTGTGTTTAAAACAAATGGCCTTAAAACTAAAACTTCTCACATTAATTGTATCAACTATAGCTGAACTTGTTAATAAATGAAAAAAAATAATGGTTGAAGAGAGTAGTGGTAGGGAGTGGTGGATAAAATAGTTTTAGGATTAACAAGAGGGTCGCTGATCGTATCGAAACGGATTAAAAGTTAATAGAATATGAGCATGTTTAGACTTATCTGGGGAACTAGAAATAAATATAAACAATCTGTTGTTGTATTAGCTCATGTTTCAACAAGAAAAATTAAGTTCCTTCTTTTACATCAGTTTGTATTCAACGGTCAAACGATCCTTGTGATTATTAATTTATTTCTGAAATATGGCTGGCAGAGGTTGTGTAATTTCTCCTGAAAGCTTCTGTTTATACATACATATAGTGAATACATAGAAAAAAGTGAACAAAGAAACACATGAGAGTTTGTGAAAAAAGTTTATTTTGCATATTTCAAATTGAAACTTGGAACTCAAGGCAGAGCATAGGCTTCGCACAAAGTGTGCAAAAGATGCGAGAATTCGTTTGTGATTTAAGGGTAAGAAACACTAATTTCGTTTTAGTGTTATATTATACTACATAAATCATAAAATATTGTACTACTACATGAACCATCAAAAGTGTTTTCAACCAGCAAACTTCTTTTCCTCTCCAAGACCCGATCTCAAATCCTCAGAGTTAACTTGCCTGGACTCATAGAACCATGACCAAAATGGGACTAGCACTACATTGTATTTACCGTCCCTTATTATATATGTGAAGAAAGTATTTAACAAGTTGGAGTACTTTTAGAGGAAACAATTTCTGTAAAATTCAAGCAAAAATTACGCCAAAACTACTGTTTTTTTCTCAAAAAAAATACACGACCTTTTTTAAAGAGCTAATTTCGTACAACAGACTTTGTCTAAGGCAAAAATCTTTATCTTCAATTTTGTTTTTTTTTTGTTGCAATTTTCGAAAAAAAACTAATACCCGAAAATGGGACTAGCGAAAAAATTGTTACTGTCTCATATTACATAAGTAGAGGAAATGTAAAGAAAAAAATCGGAGCGCTTCTTCGGAAACAAACTTTTCGTAAATTTCAAGCGCAAATTTGACAAACACCACTGGTTTTTTCAATAAATTGTACATGACCTTATATAAAGTGTTAATTTTGTACAGCCGACTTTGTTTGAGGGAAAAATCTATCTTCAATTTTGTACTTTTGAAATTGTTTTTAGCTATTTTCGAAAAAATAGGGAAATTAACGAAAATGATAGCTGCATCATTATTTTACACGACCTTCGCAACTATTTATCACACAACAAAATTCAATCAAAAAATTTGGAGCCATTTTTTTTTAAATGTTGAAAATGTTTGTGGGAATTCGTGTAAAGTACCACCCCACAAAAAAACTAAAATATCGGTTACAAATTCTAGGAGTCGCGACATCAGCCAGAACGATTGGGGAATATAAATTCTGAAGAAAATCAGTTGAGCGGTTTAGGCACTAGCGTTGACCGCAGACGGACGGACGGATGTTTTGCTGTCAATAGATTTTTTTCGGTAACAAGAAGCAAGAAAACATGAATTTTGGCTACACCACGAGTCAGAGGACGTTTTTCTAAATTTAGCAACAGGATTTATCCACTTTTTGTTACCAAGAATCCAGCTATAGTTTTTCTGGCGAAATTCACCGTTTTCCGGCGCACAATGACATAATTTTCTCTCCTTACGAAGAATTCGTAAGGCGAGAAAGTAAAAAGATAGTATTTGCGGTCACTAGCAATCGTGGCGTGGGAGCAAGAGAGAGTGTCACGGAAAACGCCTTGCAGAGGATAATCAAACGTATGGTTTCAGGAAAACTCAATAATCACCTACCGTAGAGTATGTGATAAAACTCTGTACCGACTGAACACATCGGTTGAAATAATTTCTACCTTAATTCCGACATCTGCGTCAAACCATTTCTGATGGCGGCTAACGTTAATTTGGGTTTAAAATAGCATAGGGTAAGTAGCACATGATGGTAAAATATTAGAGAGAGAATTAAAGGCTCTGGCAACTTCGACGAAGGCCAATTCTGCTAACTGTTTGCCCACCATCTTCTGACGTATGTTGTTCTAGCGGCTCACGCAAGTGCTCTCGGTCGCCCTTTGTTTCCCTTAAACTAAGTTCAATTAGGAGACCAGGTGCCGGGCGCCCTGGTTGGAGGCGATCGGGCGAAACGGGGGGGAAGGCGTAAATGGCAAGACGAGGGCCTTGGGGAACAGCTGTGAAAAGGAAAAAAAGGTGATTGAGAAAGCGGAACAAAAGGTAAATACGAAAGGAGGAGGCTGGGAATAACATGGGGATAAAAATGAAGGAATGTGGCACAGAAGTTGGAACACGACTGGGGTAGAAAGAAAAGCCAACAATATCTGGACCGAAGAGAAAGGTAGTAAGGGAAGGCAAAAATGATAGCAGGGTAGTAGTAGCTAAGAATTAAAGCTAGTAAAGTAAAAATATAAAAAAGCTATAGAGAAATAAAAAAGTAAGTAAGTAGGATATGAACCGGGGACAAATACAAAACGAAAACGGTGAAAATGAGGAAAAAGGAGGAAGTGAAGATGTCGGAGATGCTGGCACAGAGAACAGCAAAAGAAGCTGCGATGGTGTAGGCACCAGACTGTAAGGACCAGAGAAGACACACAACAGAAATTTCGATAGCGACGGAAGCAGGGTAGGCGGTACGACGCGCATGGAAACAACAGCGGAGGTGAGATGTACAGCAAACTGAAAAAGCGTTTAAAAGGCATAGGTGCAGCTATCAGAGAAAAGATACAAACGATAAAGTCATACAGAAGTACATATGAAGACGGAATTCTCAGTAGAAAGAGTAGTCCAGAGCAAAAATAGCAGCGCAAGGGACCGTTTAGAAGGAGTAGTATCAGTAATAATGGAGCACGAGAAATGACAATGGAAAAGAACAAAGAAGATTAAAAGGAAGTGAATAAAAAGGATTGAGATGAAAAGAAAAAGGAGACTGAGATCAAGCGTTATACAAGTAATTCATTGTGATTCTTACTACTCTTTTAATAATCCTCTTAAATTTTCTTCAAAATTCAATCCATGACATTTGTACATTTTATTTTTATTTTATCCATATCAGCAACAGATGTTACGAAGATTACAGAAACAAAAAATAGAAGGAAAAAAAAAGGTGGTGAACAAGGTGGAAAGCAACGGAAAAACACGAGGGAAAGGAGAAAGAAAAAGAATAAAGAGATAAATAACGAAATAATCCAGCAAGACAGAAAGGCAGAACATTGCACAGGCAGCAGAATCGAAGCAGACAGCGACAACGCAGACGGCAGCGGCTAAGGGAGCACGTGAGCGGTGGGAAGCGGGTCGCGGCCAGCCGCGCGGCCTGGGGCAGCAACAACATCAGCAGCGGCGGCGGGGCGGGCGAGGGGCCCGGGCGGCTCATTCGCACTAAAAGCCTTTCCCTGCCGCCACCGCGGCCGCCGCTGCTCGTCTGTTTGCGGCGCTGAATAATTCGGCGGCGGACGCGGCGGCGGAGGCCCTAGAAAGGGGTGGGGGCGATCGAGGGGGCGGTGGAGCCGCCAGGTGACGAACGGCCCGCGTGCCCTCAGAGGGTGGGCCGAGGCGCCCTGAGGAAACGGGGGATGAATTTAAACTGGGGAGAGGGCAGGCGGGTAAATAAACAAAGCGGGTTAACTGTGAGTGAATGGGTGAAGAAATCGAACGCCATGGGTAAGTCTGTACCGATTCAGCACCTCGATGGGGAGAATCGAGTATTTGGATAGAGGTTTTCTCTTCCCTCTCTGTTATTGTTTTTGAACTAGGAATGTTTTATTGGCGAAATAAAGACGCGAATGGCGGAGGAAACTTTGGCACCCGTGCTTATGACGCGGCGACTCCCCGACAGTGAAGTAGCTACTGACTGCGCACGCAGAAGCCTCATGTTCACAATTGTTTTTGTAGCTGAAAAAAAAATTGGCAATTTTTGAACGTCAGCTTCGATCCACTTTCACCCTCAACTATCTGAAACCCTACAGTTCAAAATTAACCACTTCGTAATGCAATTCAGTTTACAGGAAAGTATATTCTATTGCACACACTACATGATCGGGGGTATTGGATTCTGAACGAATAACGGAGTAAATAACGCATAAATTAAAATTATATTTTCAAACCAAGGATGAAAATTATGAAATACTGCTTGTATAATTCTGGAATGACGAAGAGAAATAATGATTTATAGCAAAATGTCTTCTGTCTGTGGTCAACACTAGCGCCTTAACCCTTCGGACGATTTTCTCCAAAATTGATATTTCCGTTTCAATCTCGCTGAACTCCAAGCAAATTTGAAACGGATAATTTGATTTTTATCTGAGATTTTCAATCCTCGGCGTTCCACCTAAATTGCAAAGAAACCCATTCACCCGAAGTGGTTTCTCCCCAATTATGATATGTGCTTGTGTCAGAAACATATTGGTCTCCTTTAGAACATACTACCTCCTTCCATCGTGGCGCCCAAGACTATTCTTGCTCCGCTGCAATTCTCGAGTCACATTTGATTCTCATTTTACGATCGCGTTTATGGCCTTCGTTTCTCGCACTCCTTATTCGAATGTTTTTACTGAGATGCCTAAAGAAGGTTTAATGTAAATTTTTGTTCAAGTAATTTGTACTTTAATGTACAACATTCGATCTTCCCAAGAAGACCATAAAGCTAGTTGACACAGTAATTACACTGGGAAACAAGCTGCATCATTCTGTAACAGAGATGAAATTACTGACATTTTGTATGGTATTTATTACTGAACTCGAAAAATAGCACAAAATGCTGAGATATAGTTTGATTATATTGGATTTGTTTAAAAAAAGATTATAAATTCTACTTTTTCCTCTAAAAAGTAGCATTATTTACAACTTACATCCTCAGCTTTCGATCGGTATTTCATTTTTAATATCTGAAATTGAGTACTGTGTTCTGGCCAGCATAGTTAGTTGCTGTTGTCATTCGCATTCTCTGCTATCAACATTCAAACACCAAAATATGTTGATGAAGGCACTCACCATGTTTATCATAACCTACACGACAACTTTATGGAACTAGCGGCGGCACAACAGCAAAAATAATCTCGAAGCGACAAAATTTTCAATTTTTTCAGTTAAACAAAAAATTATATCTGCGCAATTTTTCTTACATGCCCTTCGATATCTCCGAGAAAAATATCCAAAAATTCAAAGCCATTTTTGAGAACATTTTGACAAGGTTAAATTTTCATGTAAATTACCTCTACAAATCAATACACACATTTCAAATTCCCAAGGTAGCGAGTTCGAACAGATCAATAGAAGAATATAAATTTTGGAAATAACCATCTGAAGGGATTGGCGCTAGGACGAACAAACGCACGGACAGATGTACGGACAGAAGGATGGACAGCTGAACGGAGAGATTGACGGACAGACCGACGGACGTGCTGACGGACGGACTGAAAGCCGGACAGATGAAAAGACAAACGGAAGTACAGTGAGACGCTCTGCTTTAAAGGAATTTTCCGCCACAGATTCCCACAAAATATTTATTCGTACTACACATCATATTAGAGAAAGTTTTTTTTAATTGTTTTTTCGTGTTTCCGGGCGCGTCAACTGCTTTGGTCATTAGTCCCGTTAGTGTAGTGCATGCTTTTTCTCGGGAGATTGCGGTGATCTTCCCCCGCTGGATGGCGAGATCCGGCGCCGACCTTCCGTCGACTAGTGGGGTTTCCCCCAAATATTAGAGAAAGTAATTTACTATATATATGATCACTTATTTGCTATCAGGGCATCACAGAATGAACGTTTCTATCTACAAATTACCACTTTCTTCTACAGCATTATAATATATTCTCTTTATGATGTAAGTACGTATTTTGTGAGGAGGTAAAAATACTAGAGAAAAACAAGAAGTCTAATTTTGCCAGATCGTTAGTGTGCTTTACGTTTTAAGATTTTGTAATGTCCGTATATCATTTATCAAGTGACAATAAAAATATTTTCAAACTCGTATACTTCTCAGAATATCCCTATTATTAATTGACTTTCATTACACAGTAATTGTTCATTGGTTGAGTTGGAACGTCGAGACCATGATGTAATGGCCGAATGGGTGAGAATGGCACTTTGCTCGATCTATTTATTGACAGTAACCTCTTCATGAAGAGCATTACTGAACTAACTGGACTGAGAAGAGAGCACTAGCGGTGAGAGAACGCAAGGAGAGCACGAAGAGAGCGTTGAGAGAGGCGAGACATACAACAACAATAAAAGACAACGTTCATTAGGTGCAATCTGCATAAATAAAAATCATATCCCCTTTGCAAACAACACACTTAGGAATGATGATGAATTTATTTGATTTACAAGAAACCATATGAACATGAAAGTGTGCTAGGGGAATGTAGCACACTTCTGGTTCGGTAATTACTCCTCCAGAAGAGCATCAAACATATTTCATTCGAAAAATGAAACTGACATATCTATATCTGGAAAAATGGAACTGATATATCTATACTATCTCAAAAAGAAACAAAAGCATTAAATTACAGCGCAATATTCTCTGTAAGTACTAAAGCAATATCGATGAAACTTTTGTGATAATTTCCTTTAAAGGCAAGTGGCACTATAAAGTATGATTTACAACCATAAACATTACTATATTTACAAAATAATTACTTTTGTAGACTTTTTTCGTCTAGCAGTACATCACAGGTTCAAGAGTACATAATGTAATGATTTACGATCATCCAAGTCAATTATCACTTCCTTTAAATGAAAAAAGAAAAATATACCAATCCCTGTGTGATGGTCCCTGTACAGGGGCCATCACACGTTCACACCCGCATAAATTTTAGAATTATGAAAAGTTAGCTAGTAAACGGGCATATTAAAGTATATAATAGAGGGAGTATCCGATTGTGTTGCAATAAATGTGCAATGGTTCAGTTGCGCACCATAAGGATAATGTGATTGTGATTGTGATTGAACATTTGCGTTTCTAGAGGATAGAAGAAGACTGATGTTTATTTTTTACATTCAATTATCTAATCCGAAATGTTCAAGAACTATTCATTTACAAACGATCCTGACAGCCTTTTTTCATTCTATTTATAAAAGTAACTCCGATAAGTATTTCGAGTTCGTCTAGGTGTGAATGTATTAAATGTACAAGAGGTGAGAAATTATCGGAAAGAGTCATTTTGCTTGTGGATGTAATTGATATTATTTAACATTTCCGGGTTTCCAAGCAGCCAAGCAATACCGCTGACGTGGCCCAATCATGCGCGAGAGCCGCTGACGCGACCCAATCAGGCGCGAGCGCCCGAACTTCGCCCTTCACTATAAATAGGGGCCCCGGAGCCGCGGGAGCATAATAATAATGAATAAGGAGCAGTTTGGCTTTCGCGCGGGCCACAGCACGACGCATCAGCTTGTGCGAATTACAGACCGCATCAGACGCAACTTCAACGAGAGCCGATTCACAGGCGGGGTGTTCCTCGACGTTGCCAGCGCATTTGACAAGCACGTCGGTCTCCTTTACAAACTCCACACCTTGAACCTTGCTAGTTACCTAATACACCTTGTCCACTCTTTCCTAGCAAACAGAACGTTTCAAGTAACGCTTCTGAATGCTAAATCTACCCGCCGCGCCATACGGGCCGGAGTGCCACAAGGGAGCGTGCTAGCTCCTACGCTCTTCAGCCTCTATGTGCGTGATATTCCCTCGCACCCTCAGACGGAACTCGCACTGTACGCCGACGATACGGCTGTAATAGCCACGTCGAAAAGTATCGAGCTTCTCCAGAAGTATTTGGATCAACATTTGTCACGGATCCAGGAGTGGCTGAAGCTGTGGCGGGTCAAAGTCAATGTGAGTAAAAGCACAGCTGTGCTTTTCACACGGAGACAGAGATTCATGCAGCCGAGGCCGCTCGCGCTATGTGGAGACGTAATTAACTGGGCCAAAAGTGTAAAATATTTAGGAGTGACATTAGACAAATCACTCACTTTTAAACTGCATATTGAAAACGCGCAGAAGAAAGCGCGGCAGACCAGAGGTCGCTTACGATGCTTATTTCACAAGCAAAGCAAACTGTCAACGGCAAACTGCCTCACGCTTTATAAAGCAGTTATTAGGCCACAAATGGACTACGCATGCCCCAGTTGGGCAATTGCAACTGACAGTTATCTAAATAAACTGCAGGTAGTCCAAAATGAATGCCTAAGGGCCGCCCTCTGCGCCCCCAGGTACACCCTTATAAGAGACTTGCATCGCGACATTTCAATGCCACTGCTTAAAGACCACTTTAAAAGCATTACAGCAAATTTTTTTGAAAAAGCAGCTAAGTCGGAAAACTCTCATTTCTGAGGTCGCTACATACGAACCCGACAAACGGGCGAAGTATAAGCAACCCAAGCAGTTCCTGGAGTAAGAGAAATCTGAAACAGCGAAATGAGACTTGAAATATAAGCCTTGAATTACTGCACACGGAATGCGCGCGCCGGTTGGCTAAAATCTATTTTGATCTGTTTTTTCTTTCATGTTGCAGGATTGGCCAAGATGCCCGTAAGGGTAGGAATGGTCGCACCGCAGTGGCGTGAACGTACATTGCACTTCGTGCGTTCACAAAACTGCACAAGTTTAGCTCTCGCGAGAGCATTAGTCAACGCGGTGCTGCCAGGTAGAACACCTCGCCTTCGCCAGCAATGCCACTGAGGATGCCTGCCACAGTTGCAGGCGAAACGTATGGAAAAGTCTCCGTTAGACCACGGCCTAGAAACCCGAAAATGCCACATAATGTAAAAACCGGCCGTGAAAGCCTACATTGTATTGTAATTGATATTGTCGTAAGAAGGTATGGATCCACATACGTATTCTGCATTAAATAGTTATTGGTTTAGTTGTAAAAATTAAGTATTATTATTTTGTACTCGTACTTGTGAATTCCACGAGCGAAAGTGAATCTTATTATGAATGATTTACGTGTTATGCTGAAACTGTGGGCCTATATATGAATTTTTGTCGGGAAGTGTTTTGTTACATTGAAGAGTGAATGTAAACCTTTGGGTGGTGAAGATGATTGTAAAGTAGGCAAGAAGAAGAAGAAGAAGAAGAAGAATTGAAGTAAAAGAAAAATGAGGAAAGAAAATTTGAACTGAACGCGAGTCAACTCTCTACAAAAAAGTTCAGTTTTTCTTATTAGAAATGATTGCAATTGACCATTTCACAGACGATAACTCAGAATACTATCTGCATTTACGTAACAAAACCGTATGGTTTAAAAGAGTTCTCCCTTAAATTGAAAATTAAAATTGGCACATGAGTATACTAAACATATTTGTTAGCCGAGATAAACGATTTTAGAGCCGAAAATAGATGATTTTGGGTAATGTAATTTACCAACTTCGAAACTCCTAGGCTCTGCTTTGGTTTGTAAAAATCTCTTCCAAAATCAATCACTTTTCGTTCTGATTCTTAAATATTTGGACATTCTATTGGATGGCACCTCCATTTCGAAGTATAAGTGGTCAGACTTTAGGATTTGGGTTCCAGTATGAAGCTATATTGACTTTTAAAACTAAAAATTTAGAATGCTTGTAAGGGTGCAATTTGTAATTTATATAAAGAAACAAGCACCTATTTTTGGTACCAATTGTGAAGCCTTCAGTTACCTATAGAGAGTTTATTTGAAACCTTGAGAAGCCGGCCAATATTTAAATTGGGTCTCCGTTTCGTATGACCGGCAAGGAGTCCGGGGGTACACCTAAGGCTTGCTACTGATTCAGACTCCCAAAGACTATTTACAAAGGTAGTTAAGTGTTCATTTGAAAGATTGTGAAGCTTCATTTCTTAACAGAATGTCCGCATTTGTGGGCGTTTTAAACAACATATACATAATAATTGTTGTTTAATACATGTATTGATATCTTGTAATTGTAAATCAATTCAAAATATCAGAAAATGTCACTTTTGGTCAGCTCAATTGATCTATGTATCAGCTAGGTGTATTTTTCAACCGATAATGATTGATTTACACATTTAATACATGGTTTTGTATACAGAGCAATTGCTTGTTTGAGTCTGATTGATTATTTTGTTTCCAAGCGTGTTAACTGCAATGGTCGTAAATCCATAAGTGTAGTGCATGTTATGTCGCAAGCGGTGGTTCTCTTCCACCCCACTACGTGAGATCAGTTGTCGACCTGCTTGTGAGCTTGCGACGTTCCCACTCCAAGAATCCCATCCATTGGGACATCGCCCCAGCAGGGACGAGCTCTATTCTCCGGACTGGTCTCCCGACGTGCGTGAGATAGTTGGACATTTAAATGTGTGTATGTGTATGTGTGTGAGAGAGAGGGTAGAGAGAGAGGTGGAGAGAGAGAGGTGAGAGAGAGGGGTGAGAGAGAGAGGTAGAGAGAGAGGGAGAGAGAGAGGTGGAGAGAGAGTGAGAGAGAGAGTGAGAGAGAGAGAGAGGAGAGAGAGAGGAGAGAGAGAGGGAAGAGAGAGAGAGAGAGAGGAGAATGTCGGGCGCGATCCGCAGACCGTTTGATCGCTTCACATGGAATCCTGAAGCTGACGAGAAAAGCCAATGTTACGAGGCAGACACAGTATCCGCCACCTGCCGCCCCATCTCTTCACAGTTTACGAGATGACGTCACGTTCAATCCGTGCATCGGACACATTGACATGGAAACTGAAAGGTGGGGCAGCGTTACTGTGTAATGGAAGAAGTTGATTTTTGTTCTTCATCTTCTTGAGTGTTCATCAGCTGACGTGTAGCAATATTTCAGAGCAATTTTACTCTAAAAGAGAAACGTTTTCATCGACAACTAAGAGTTAACTATGAAATCGAGGACTACTGGTTTTCAGTCTTGCTTCAACCTTTGTTTTTCTCATTCTGTTTTCCATGATTATCGCCTCCTCGTATTTTTCTTTCGTGTTCTTCCTCTTCATTAACACTGCGATTCTTTCCTTCTGAAAATTGATTGATTGATTGATTGACGTTTCCGACCATGTTAACTAATATTGTAATAGTCCCATTATTGTAGTGAATGATTTCCATGCCCGGAGATGACAGTGTTCCTCGCCTGCTGATGGTGAGATCTAGCGCTGAACTACAGGTTGGCTTGCAAGGGGATTCTCCTCTAGTATCTCCCTCAGAGGGGTACCGCCCCAACCGGGACGATTTCTAAGCCCCAGCAAAGTCTTACGAAATGTATGGTACAGTAATGCACATAAGGGTAAGTTATAGTAAGTACGCGAAGAGGATAAAACAAGCGCGGCTCGTGGTCCTTTTATTAGGATACTGTTCTAGCAGTACAGGGAACAACCAATCAGAGCAACCGACCTTGCAGTATCTGAATTCGACCTCTCTAGTTAGTGTCGAAAATCCGCCACCGTCGATACTCAAATCCTAGAATCTCCCTGCCAGAGTATCAACAATGATAAGAGTTGTTTCCTTGAGTCAACGCAACCAATTTGATGCATAATTTTTTGCGATTTGTGCAGATGTCTACTGAACGTCGGAACCATCTTCTCCGTGCAGGGCGTTACCGAACATAACTCGCCGCTCAGACGGACCGCGCGCGCTGCGAGGCGGCCATCGGGAAACGCCAGCCGGCGGAGCAGGCGACGAAGATCGCGCGGCGGCGGAGCCGCGGGGGCGGATGCGCTCATCGATTGCTCGCCAACCACCTGCCCCCGCCCCGCCCCGCCCACTGCCCTCACAGCCGTTAACAGCGCCGCCAGCTACTGCCTACGCCTTCGCAAGCGTCAAAGCCAAAGGAAACTCCACTGCTTTCGTCAATGTCGATTCATTTTTTCTGCGCAAACGTTGCAACGTCAGCGCGCTTGCTTACGTCTTCTCGAACGCTGATGCTTCTGATTATGCATTTTGCCGGAGGTGGGGTTGGGACTTCGGTCCCACTTACAAAAACTCTCTCGGGGAGTCTCGATGTGATTCGGTCAAAGCAAGGTGGGCGGGGAGGGTATGCGGCTCCATGCCTGCGGGACTACCCCAGTAAGCTCTGTATTCGAAGGGGCAGCGACCGCCACTCTAAGCCAATTAAGGAGGGATTCATGAGTGACAAATGGGAGACACCAGGGAGTAGCGTATGAATCCGGCACCAATCTTGTAAGCTATAAGATGACGAAGCGGCCCCACTGAGGTTATTGGAAGACGTGCTTTAAATAGAGTTGCGATGGGGCGTATACGGATACCACTCCAAATGTGTACTTGTGTAGTTACAAAGCGTAAAGTCAAAAGGCCGGAGAGATTTAGATGCCCGTTAGGGTCCCAAATATCGCTTGTAAAGACAAGTTAACAGAGACGTCAACTCTGAAGTTACAATGCTAATGACACCGCCAGCGTCAAAACCACTACTGTCAATACTGTCAACTCATATTTCTCCGCCAATGACTTTGCACCTATGACAACACCTATTACTTTGCCGACATATTCTTCGCCGCCGCCAACACTAAAACCAAGCTAAAAACCAAACAACAATGTCAATCGCGAGAAATCAGTTATCATTTGCAGACCGCAATCGTTCTCTCGCCCATCCGCTAATTCGCCACATCGTTAACGGACGATCGGTCGACGAAACTACTCGTGTCAAAGGAGACACTAGTCCTTAATCTCGCAATTTAAGTCACAACTTAGAGCTTTTTACAACACGATATAGCTACATATTACGTCACATATGTAGGTTATGTTCAAAGCTACCTACTTGCCATCACACATCGCCTCAAACGCGATTGTCTCATAAAAAGCTTACACTGTCTCCTCCATTCATTCTGCACCTCCAACCTTCACTAAACCATCAGTTGCCAACAATAACATTACTCTGTAAACATCTTCGCCTTCGTAACTACTGCCATCGTCACCGCAACCACCACCAGCCAGCCCCCGCCGCCGTTGCGGCGCCCGACCGAATGCGGCTTATCTTATCACCAGCGCGCGCGTCTCCAGCCCGCATTCAGCGCTCTGCTCAACCGCCTTCCTCGCCGGCGCCGCCCGTACACCAATTCCCGCCCTAATCCGGTATTCAGACATCCACCCCAGGTAGCTCAGAGCCAGTGTGGACTCGGTAGGTGTGGAGGGAGTAACGAGGAAAACGATAACCACAGGAATGGGCAACATGGTGGGAACCAATGGAAACCTAATATTATATCGTTTTATCTTCACTTAACTTGTGTGGTATATTGCTAACGCACCAACAAATACAGGGAATTGAAATTTAGCTTTCATTGAATGGAGAGTTTAAATTGATGAAATATATTAAATTCTCTAAAAAATAATAAATGACGCTTATGATGTAGGTGATTATAAATGGAACATTAGTTTTTTTGCCTACACCTCAACAATCTCATGAAGGGGTTAGAACGCGATCCATGCAAACAATCATGTCTCACACTTGTGTTATTTAATTAGTTCATTTTGTATATTAGTTGGTTTTTTATACAACAGCAGTACCTGGGGTTGAGCGGATATAAGTGTATCACTATAACTGATTATGCAAAATAGGTATTCTATTTGTAGTGTAAAATAGCAGTATTTGTATTTTAAAATGGCTAATAGACTGGAATCCTTCCTTATAACTATCAGCAGGTATTCCTGCAGTACAAAGTACAAAGGGGAAATAAAAAACATTGTATTCTACCTCATTATCTCCATCACCTTCTCCACTATTAACTACAATGAGGGGTGCAGACCAAACATTAAATTCGGAATATCTTTGTACATTAATAGTTGACCATCAAAGTGACGCGTAAGCGTGACATAGGACAGTCATTGCTACATGCCACAGGTCAAGATAGTGACAGGACAGGCGAGTGTGCATTCTCTGCCAACAGTAATCGTTTGATTTTGCCAATATGAGTAGACGAACTCTGACGAGGACGAACAATTATCTAAAGCCAAAATAATGCAAACAAATTCCTTTTCTACATTGATTCAGTATTACTTACTGATTGGAAAATACACGTCCAGATATGTCATGTGAATTACTGTTAGATAAATAAATTCGAAGTAGTATTGAAATTGCTGGTATTGCCATTATAGCAAATTGAACACATAATTATGATAATTAAGGGAAACTGTCGTACCGAGGGATAAGTGTATTAGGGACAAAGCATGTTTTCGGGAAGTCAATGAGAGAAAGTTCGGATTGTTGTTTTTCCTACATTGCTATTGTCATTTGTATTTATGCAAGTGAACGATTTTGTAGTGTGAGCTCTTTGAGAGATTTAATGAGAGTTTAATTAATTTGACAAATGAGAGTAAAATTTTCCGCATTTCGCTTTCATCCAGTTTATAAAAACTACTATCACTTTACGAAAATTGAAGTAAACCTACACTTACAAGAATATAATGTAGTTTGTTCAAGTGTATACTCTTTCCTAAGATAACCTACAATTAACTATAGCCAAGTTGATTCATGTTTGCAGATTGTTGTACCTAGGGTCAATGATTATTGATGTACCCAGGGACGTCCCTAGGTACGGAAGAGCAGTTATAAATTGAATACAATTGGCTTCGGGATGTAATCTGGCCATAACACAAAACAAAGGAATCAAAAAAGATCTCAACCCTTAGCAGAAACAATATAATAACGATTATTAAAGATTGTATCTCAAAGACTGGTGACTCATCAAAGTCGTCATTCGTCGTTGTGAAAGATTGTATGTCAATTCGTTGTTCATCAATAGCTCAGTTATGGAAAAGGTCGAATCTTGAAACCTTTATTGTGCAATATTTAAAAAATAAGCATATTATAATGATAAACTCATTCACAATTATTGCAGCATATTAAGTTAACATGGAGGACATTAACGTTAAGCTTCCTGATCCATCTGTGTTCGGTTGTTCTCAAAAACAGGAAACATTTATTCTTTTCCTTAATTACTTTATTAGTTATAGCTGGTGAACCATCGGTTTAAAAAATGCTGCTTATAGATATAAAGTTACTTAAGCTCTAGAATCAATCTGTTTGGTTGTAAGTAAAAATTACAGCAAAAATTATTTTCCCTATAGTTATTTATTTATTTATTTTAACCTAGGTAAAAGATCCTGTTGTTCAATAAATGCCATTGTGATATTCTCTCCATTGAGAGAAAACATACATTTTTCACGTGTAGCTTCTTTTCTCTTTCCCTACATTGTCCCCAGGTACATCAATACGATATACTACCTAGGGCCACAAAAAAATATCTCAATCGAAACCTTGAAAAAGGTTTTTAAAATATTATTATTTCACATAAATATGCTGAGATATAGCATCCCAAAAAGAGGACCATCAACAATGTCATATCCAAAAGAAGAGGTAAAAAAGTAAAACATGATAAGTGTCCCTAGGTACGACCATTTCCCCTACATCCAGAAGGCACTTACCCTAGAATTATACCAGAACTGTGAATACTTTTATTTATTTATTTTGCGTCAAAAAACTGTTAAAAAACTGCATATGACGTGCTATGGGTAAAAGTGAATTGTGTGCACATTTTCAAAATTCTGTGATCCCTACATTAAGTCATATAGTACTTAAATTAAAAAACGTCCATGTAATAAAATCTATTTTCAAGGATAAAAAGGCAATAAATTTTGGTTCTTATCCATGTTGTCCTTCGGAATAATACTTTCTGCCGCGACAACGGAAAAGATAATTTAAATAATTGGGCGCGCGTAAGACGTGCACAGAAAATGAAGTTACATTTATGTCCAGAAGCAAAACAAGGGACCATCTCAGCATTTGCTCAATAGATCAGGGAAACTGGCGAAAAACCTGATCGAGATGGGGATCATTGACCCAGAGGCTGCAATACAATACTTGTTACAGTTTCTTTATACACATTTATACATTTCAAATGGTAAATAATGCATTATGTATCCTTGTTAAAATTAATGTTACTTTTCTTGTGATGCTCAGTCTCTAATTATATAGAAACAGTTATGCAGCAGAAACGATTTCACTTGGGATTTAAACTTTTCTATCGAATTCAATCGTTTAATGTCATCAGGCAAAGTGTTGGAAAATAATGTGCATGTATTGTATGTGAATTTTTGTAATGAGCTGTTGATACTGTCACCTGATGAATATGATTTCTACGTCGAGTGTTATAGTAATAGACTTCGGCATTTTCTGAAAATATATTCCCGCCCTTAAGCAAGTCATTTTTGACAAAAGCCACTGATTCGTAAATAAACAGACAAGGTAATGGTAAAATTCCTAGATTAATGAAGAGAGGCTTACATGAATCACGTGGGTGGATTTGGTTATTATTCGTACAATTCGTTTTTGTAGTCTAAAAGTCTGGGAGCTATATGATGTATTTCCCCAGAACATTATGCCATATCTCAGGCGGGAATGAACATTCGCGAAATATACACAACGAACAATATGAAGGTTGACTGAATTTGCAAGAATTCTGAACGCGTAGCATAATGAACTTAATTTTGTGTTCAATTCATTTAAATGGACGTTCCATTTAACAGAATATTCAGTTTGACTGAATTGAGAGACCTAAAAATTTTGTTGCCTTCACATCAGTCAATGGTACACCGTTCATTTTCAATGGAACACAGAATTGTTATTTGAAATGGAAAACTGCATTAAAACCGTTTTCTTTTCGTTTACTATTAATTTGTTATTTCGGAACCAATTCGAAACATCTGATGTTGTACTATTTACGGTTTCTTTATTGCAAAGGATGTTCGTATCATCTGCGAAGAGAACCGTTCTTCCATTTCGAGTCGTCGAGGGCATATCGTTTACGTAAATTAGGAACAGAATAGGGCCTAAAATCGATCCTTGAGGAACTCCACGTGCAATGGACAAAGAGTCAGAAAGCTGCGTACGTAATGTTCTATCATTCCAGTAAGATATTTCCACTCTCTTAGATCGTTGTTTAAGGTACGAACATAACCAATCTAGAGCAATACCACGGATTCCATATGAAGGTAACTTGGAAAGTAAAATGTCATGATCAATGACGTCAAAAGCTTTTGAAAGATCTAAAAATAATCCTATAGGTGCCTCGTTTTGATCCAATTTTGAGGCGACATCTTTAAGAAAAGAAAATATAGCTGTTTCCGTTGCTACTTCAGCTATACGTATTAAATTAGTTAAATCTTTCGGTGAAAATTTAAAAAGTATTTCTTGTATTTATTTTATATTATTGTATCTACCAAACGAATAAACATTCTTTGTTCGAATATAAGTGGTTGAACAGTATTAGTTACCTCAACAGTCAAACAACGAGTTCCATTCGCAATATCCAGTTTCAGACGTTGAAATGTGTCAGTTCCAGACACACATAGCGAGGCAGTTTAAGTATATCACTTGTACAATCGATCTCTCTTTTTATCAGTGGCTTTGATGTCTTTTTTGTTCCTTGCTTTACCCTTACGAGTACTTTATCATTGTTGTCTTTTAACTTTCATCACCTTTCCTCCCTTTTAGCTTCCATTTTTGAAAGGAAATTTGTTGAAAGTAATTTTTTTCTTTAAATTTCTCCCTTACCTCATCTACTTCTCTTGTTTTCTTCTAAGCTCGTTTTCTCTATCGTAAGTTACCACATTTCACTTACCAGTTCTCTTATTCATTTATCGTATTCTTCTTAAATATATTTTTTATTAAAAATGCTTTGGTACAGCATAGACAATTTTTTTCTCTCTGCAACTTTTTTTATTTAATAGGTAATTATTACAGACAAATTAGAAACTTGATCCAATGTCGCTAGGCCGAAGGCCTTTAAGCCATTACAATACCTACATTCTACCGAGTTCTAACCTTTCGCCTTCTGGTATTCACCCCAATGGTCTCTCCATCGCCTCAAAGCCCGGAAACGAGACCATAAGGTACGGCTGAGGAAAACCCTGAAGGGGAAAAACCCTGCCGTCAGAAGCCGAGTACATGCTACTCTATCCGGTTTTAGACTATTTATTTATTTGGCGCGGCCGTCAGGCATTCTCCTTCCAGTGTTTGGCCTCCACCGCACCTGAAAACAAACAGCACCACAGAAAATCGTCCGCAGACAATTAATTTATTTGTAATTTATTTAACTTTTTTTTTCCGTTTTTTTTATTTATTTTTTTTTTATTTTTATTTATTTAACTTATTTTAATTAATTTAATTTTAATTTATATAACTTTTTTAATTTATTTAACTTGTTTTAAATTAATTTAATTTTAATTATTTTAATTATTTTAAGTTAATATATATATATATATATATATATATATATATATATATATTTTATTGACTTATTTATCTACTTATACTTAACAATTGACTACAATTTATAACTTTTATTTTATTTTTTTTTTTTTTATTTTTTTTTGTACTGTTTACTAACCTAACATAACTTACTGACTAACTTAATTATTGTTAGTTTATTGATTTATTACATATTTCTCTCCAGTCTAGGCTCTGCTCGTACTAACCACTGCTGTTTTCCACTCCTTAATTTCCGTTTCTCTAGTGGTCCGAACCTTTCCGAGAAATTTTCCTAATTCTTTCATGAAGTTAGCTCTTTATCCCCTAGAATGTTTTGGGCGAGCGTTACGTTCCTATGTTGGAAGTAGTAATTTCCCATTCCCATCCATTTTCCTCTCAAGTTTCGGTCGCACTGCAAATTAAAAGGATATGGATCCAGTCTTCCCTATCACCGCAAAGCACACAGATGCCATTACCATTCGAGTCCTTTAATCTACGTTGCATCCACCCCCCGACCCTGAACCAAGCGTATCCCCCTCTTGCGTCCTTTTGCAGTGTGTTTAGTAACGTTCGCAACCCCATAACGGACTCGCGTGAATTTGCGCAACTAGCGAACGTTTTTCGGCCGTTGCTGCCAGGATCTCTTGCCTTTTAATATCCGCAAGTCTATCCGAGATTAACCGTTCTATGTCACGTGTTCCCCTATCTCCCACCATTTCCGGAGAAACGTCTCCCAGACCTGAACGTTCCAGTAGCAGTTTAATTTTATACGACCAGTAGCGTTGGTTGCTTCCCTGTAACTGCACCCGAAAACATCTATTTATAAGTGAGTCAGTCTGTTCACCTGCTAATTTAATCCAAAGTTTAATGGGTTTCATTTTAAAATCTTTCCAAATTCCTACACTACCGACCTCTCTTAGGACTCCGGCATTTGCTGCGAATCTAGAGACTCCGAGAATTAATTTGAAATAATCTGTTTCGACGCTTTCTAGTCGATCTATCCTATCCACTCCCCAAATTTCTGCCCCATAATTCATTGCTGGGAGAACTAGCGATTTAAACATCGTCTCGCACACCTTTAAAGGCAATTCCGGAACCCTGCGCACTGCGCAAACGATTTCTTTGAGCGCAATTCTTCCTTTACTGTGCGCCGCCACTATGTGATTACTCCATCCACCATTCATGGAAAATTTTGCCCCAAGATATGTAAATGTTTTACCGGTCAATCTCCTCCTGAGCGTAAAACCATTTCTCCTTGTTACCCCAGATAAATCCATTCTTGAAGACAACTACTTTGGTTTTTGAATATTTACTTTTAATCCCCATGTTTCACTATACGTTTCTAGGATATTTAAACTTTTTGTAAGCCGTCAATAGTCTCCGAACATAAAACTAAATCATCAGCATATAGTAGTCCGGGAATGTTCAGGCCCTCAATTTCCGGCGCAGATGTATCCGCATCCTGTAACCACGTCAATAAATCGTTTATAAACAAGATAAACAATAGCGGTGAGAGGACAGCCCTGTCTTACTCCTACTGTCGATTTTATTTTTCGCGTTGTACTTCCATCACCGCACCTGACACAGAAATTTACGTCTTCGTATATGCTCTGCAACACTTTTAAAACTTTACGTGAGACGCCTAGCTCATTAAGTTTTTGCCATAAAGCTTTCCTATTTATAGAGTCAAAGCCATTTCGAAATCTACAAAACTGCAATATAAGTGGCCCCGTTTACGCGCAAGCGCCTGCTTTACTAGGTATCTAACACAAAGATATTGTCGGTAGTCGCGAAGCCTCTCCTAAAGCCTGCTTGCAATTCTGATATTTTACTGTGCTTTTCCGCCCATTCACTCAGTCGCCCGTTGAGTATTTTACAAAATAGCTTGCTCAGCGCTGGTAAAAGACTAATTCCGCGATAATTTTGTGGGCAATTCGTATTACCTTTATTCTTAAAGACTGGTTGGAGGATCGCTGTACTCCACGTTTCTGGATACGATCCAGAATCAACTATTGCATTAAATAAATTTAGAATACTCTCTGGGTCTATGTGCCACAATTCCGAAATAAATTGTGTCGGAATGCCGTCCGCGCCGCCTGCCTTCTTATTATTCATGGCTAGCATAGCCCTATTCACTTCATTCCAGGTTATCGGTTCGTCTAATTCAGGGACATCCCGGTCCGTGATAATATATATCCCTGTTTCAATATTCGCTATTTCGAGCGCCCGTGAAAAGTACTGCTCCACGCGTCTGATGAAATTGCATTACTTGCATTTCTTTTATTACGCAGTGATCTTATAACGTCCCAAATTGATTTATTATGATTGTTTCTTAAAATTGCCTCTATTCTTGCTGTCTCACTCTCCTGCCAAGATTTCTTCGATTTCTTAATTGTGGCCTCGTATTGCCTACGTAGTAACAAGTAACTATTTCTCGCTTCCGCAGTTCCACTGTTTCTGAACATTCTTAAGGCTACTATTGCTTCACGCCTGCTCACCCGACACTCCTCGCTAAACCATCCTTGGGTCAGTACCCTTCCTCCTCTCCCCCATTGCATGCCCTCCCTGCGCGAAAGAGTCTCCTTTCTAAATTCTTTGCTTGCCTTTCCGGTGACCGCTCCTCTCGTGCCCACCCTACCGAGTTAAGAATAGCCTCTGCAAATTCCTGTCGCTTTTCCTCTTTCCATATAAACCGTCGTCTTGCTATTGTGAAGTTTGTTGCTCCCGCCCGTGCCACTGCCTGTGGCAGTTCAGTAGCATTTACTGCTAAATGAACGCACACAGGCAAATGGTCGATTCTGCCGTAATTCGATTCCAAAATCTAATAAATTGTTTATTCTTTCATGAGACAACAGAGCATAATCTATTACACTACCTCCATTCCCACTAATAAAAGTTAGTTCCCTTCAGTATCCTGTCCATAGTTGCCATTTAAGATTTCGAGATTAAATCTCTGCATAATTCTAACAATTCCTGACCCTCATTATTGATGACTGAGTCTTTGCTTTTCTAGAATTAGCTCTCGCTTCTTGCCGATCGAACTCCGAAAATACTTCCTGCTCATGACCAATTCTAGCATTCATGTCACCTAAGACTAGTAAATCAGTATTCGGATACCTTTGCTTCAACGAGTCTAAGAAATTATTGATTTCACCAAAAGCTTCTGGAGAATAATAACGCGAGCCCTGTGGGTGACGGTATATAAATACAATTGCGAGGTCTGTATTTTGCATTACTAGTCTAATACAAAGAAAATTGTCGAGTTTGTTGTAATTTCATAAATAAATTGCACTAACCTATCCTGAAATATGCACGCAACACCTCCCGGGTACCTACCCCTTTCCTCTACGTTTTTTAGTTTTGCATATGGCTGTAAAACCAGACACATTTAAAGTCTCACCCTCCTTCCACCAAGTTTCTACGAGACCGACAATATCAAATGTGTTTATGTACCCATGGAAGTCTTGATTTCCGAGCTTAGAGCCTAGACCTTTGATGTTCCAACATCCTATTCTTAAAGCCTATTCCTGCCTATTTGGCGACCTGCTGGGTCCCGACTCACCGCGAGCTTCCTGCTGCTGCACGTTTGCCGCAGCCATCGCCCTCGTAAGAGGTCCTCGCTCCAGGCTGTCAGCCGCAAAGCGTCCGGGACTCGCCGAGTGCCGTGGGCTCCGGCGGGAACGTGAACGCGACCGCCGACGCGAACGCGAACGAGACCGCCTCCGCCGCGATGCCGCGGGGTCAGAGGTCGTCCGCGCCGCCCCAGCACGAGGCGCAGCCGCAGGCGCGGCCGCGGCCACGGCCGAAGGCGCGGGCGGGGCGGCCGCGAAGAGGCGCCCGCTTGCCCGGAAGGGGTTTCCGCCCTACTGGGGTTCTGCCCCCTCGCCGAGTTCACGGGACCCCGTCGCCCCGCCCCCTCCCACGCCCGCGGACGGGCCGCCAGCTCAGCCAACACGTAGCTGCGCCCTGACACGACAAGCTTGTCGAAACGAATCGACGCCTGCTTTCCGCTCGCTTTCGCCTCCTGCAAATGCGGAATTAACGCCTTACGCGTTTGCCGCACTGCCCAGCTGAAGTCCTCACGGACGCGCACCCTGCCATTCCGGGAGAGATACTCCCGGGCTGCACGCAGCAGCTCCTCCGCTTCCTGAAAGAGGCCAGCTTGGCCCAATCATACGTGGCTGTCCCTCGCGCCGCCGCCCGGTCCGTGCGCGCGCTCGATATCCTGGAGCTCCAACCTGACCCCAGCTGCTCCGCAAGATCCAGGATACACCTCTCGAGTCCGCCCAAGACTCGTTCCGCTTCTCTGGGATGCCAGTAACAATGATATTGTTACGTCGCGACTGGTTCTCAGGTAACCCACCTTGCGAACCAGCCGCTCGTTGGCTGTCTGCAGCGACTGCACTGAAGTCTCTGCCGACGTAACCCTGGCCTGCAACACATCGATTCTATCAATAAGTTCCTATGGTTCCTATTGATAGTCTCGATGATACCGACGTAGTAGGGGCCGGATTCAGCTCCACCCCACCGATCGCCAATAGCACCGCCATCACCGCCGCGCCCAACACGCTCGCAAGGAGCCCCAGCCCCTGCGCTGTCCCCGGCACCGCCACCGCGCGGCAGGTAGCCCTCACCCAGCGGCCGATAGCCGCGCGCCACTGCTCCGTCGACACCATCCTGCAGCAGGTAGAGCGCTTAGTAAAACACGTCCGCTCGGCTCTGCGCTCCTCACCTTCTCTTCTCTCCTTTCTGTACACCCTTCTGACAGCATGGTCATCGCTCTCATTTTCTATCGCCCCCCCCGTTCCTCTTCTCCTCACCTTCTCTTCTCCTCGCCTTCTCTGCTCCTCGCCTTCTCTGCTCCTCGCCTTCTCTGCTCCTCGCCTTCTCTGCTCCTCCCTTCTCTGCTCCTCCCCTTCTCTCTCTCTCTCTCTCTCCTCTCTCTCTCATATATATTGTCATTGCCTTTTATCTTCCTCAACTGCTCATTAATTTTAGTTGCAAATACAGACTTTAATTTGAATCACAGAATTACTCTGTTTAAAGCTTTCTTTCTTATTTTTCTTCAACCAATCATACCTCTTAACGTTTTCCAACTTCATTATCCCTCCCGCATGTATCTCGTATAGTTCTAGGTGTTTTCTGAAGTAAGTTTTTCACAGGCCATATGATACAAATAAGTTTATTCGTCCCTTTCCCCCATCGCCATCTTTTCCGTTCATCTCTCGCCCTACCACCGATTCCTGGAGACGTCACTGGTTTGACGAATCACGACGGCGCGCCGGTCGACATGACAGGATGCGGACTAGCGTGGCATGGGAGAGGAGCGGTTTAGCAAAATGGGGCGTGGCGGGGCAAGGCGGAGCGAAGCGGGGCGGGGTGAGGTGAGGTGAGGCGACCGTGGCGGGGAGGGACGGCGTGTTGTGGGGCGGGGCCGGCGCCCGGCGGTAGGCAGATCGCCGCGGGGCGACGCAGGGAGGGGTGTAAATGGAATTCACGCATCTGTGCGGCCGAACAAAGGCCGGTTTAATCGGCGGTCGACACACAAAGAAGGGAATATCCGTGAATTGGCGCCGCCTCCGCCACCGCAGTCGCCGCCGGTAGACAACGGCTACGCGGCGCTCGTGTTACAAACATCGGCCGACTCGGTTTCGCTAGGGCGAAAGATTAAATACAAATCTCCTTTGTATCGTAATGCGACTTTCTTTTTTGTGAAGAATAACTTGTATTTCCATACGATGTTTCACTGCTTTCACAAATTGTGCGAATAAATCGACGTGTTATGAGCCTAAATCGGCATCCAGCTTACAGAACGCAATTGTTTGGGATTCACAAAATTGTGTACTATTTCATCTCTGGGACGAGGCGTTTTATCTGTAGTTAGACGTGTGGTTAGTCCGTCCTGTATACATAGGACGTGTAAAACGTGTAACCGTAGGGCGTGAAACCGTAATGCGTGGATGCGTGGATGAATGCATCAGCTGTTCTTGTCACAGTACCTCACAACCACATATCAATGGCTAAGTTCACACATATTGTAAGTCCAAAATTTCTAGTTCGAAAAAATCAAGCTTGAAAGTATATAAACATGACTTTCATGTCACTTATGATGTGGCAATATTTGCTACACGATCCTTCTTAATGGACATACAATCCTTGTACACTAGGTAGATATGAATGAGAAGTCTCCGAAAATGACATTAAATTAAAAATGACCATGAGTGAGCGTACAACATTTATGTACTAAACTATCGATGTATTCCATCCCCGGCTTCTATCCATTCATCATCTATCACCACTCCCCATAATCGACGGCTCTAGTTGACATTGACCTTCTAGGTATGTTTGCGCATGAAATAAACACAAACCTACGAGCGTGATAACTCAGGAAAAAGTGGGGATAAGCTTCATCCCTGGTGTTACTGAGGACGAAAGTTTAAACTTTGATTTATTTAACGTGGCGTCTCAAGGTCACGATCTTACAGGCGAAGGAGACGTCATCCCATCGGCAGCTCCAATACCAAAAATTTAAATCGTAACGAAGCTCCCGATTGGATGATAGTGGCCCCCTCTTCGCCCAGCTCGTGGCTTTGAGGCGTCACGTTAAATAAATCGGAGTTTATGCTGTGAACGCTAGCGATAAGAGTTACGAACACCGAAAACAGAGGGCACCAATAGGTGAGAATGAAGGATTGTGTCTCTGAGCTAAATTCTAATCGGCCGTTTCATCGTCCAATTGATATATTCTTTTGCTGATAAATGGCGAAAGAAGCGTAGTAAAATCTGCGTGATCAGATGGAAGAGCAGGCCTGATGGTCTCAGCTTCGTCAGCAAAATAGCGCATCATTGAATTGAATTGAATTTGAATAAATCAAAGCACAGTTAATTGCTGAAGTGAATCTACAATACACTTCACTATAAATGGCTGAAATGTAAAAGTTCAAATTGCTTGAACTATTGCAAGAGCAAAAAAACAGTAAACTGATTTCAAATCAGATGATCAAAAATGCCAAGGATCAGTAAAACAATATCATCACAATATCATGTAGCTGAAATATTGAAGAGTAATTGCGACCATGATATGTTATGTATTGAACTTCTGCATTAGAATATTTCGACAGTGCAAATAAATACTAGAAGGGGTAAGATATAGTATTAGGGTCACCTTAAATCACTTAGTCACGTTAAAACGTGACCTGAAATGAACAAACTTTAACATGTTAGAACTAGTAGTGATACAACAGCACGTACTTCTTCGCATTAGAAATGGTTATGTAACATTATAATAGTGCAGTACCGTCCAAATAGCACATCTCAGCAACCACTTGTAAAACTCATTACCAATCTTGGCGCATTAAGAGTGAAAGCTAATTCTTTGAAACCTAATAAATCAGCACAAATTCGGAAATCTAAAACTGCATTCCATAAGGCATGAAACATTGCCCATCAATGAAAAGTTATTTTTGGAATTTCAAAGTACCGAGTGGCAGCATTGCCATTGTGGTATTGCGACATGATATCTTGTGACACACTTCCACAAAATGAGGGCTAGAAATACGAATTAACGATTTTAAAGATTTGAAAAAATTACGGAGTACTCCTGATATCTCAGAAAATAGATACGACCTTATTTAAAAACCAAATTTTAAAGATCAGTTTTGTTTCGTAATAAATCTCGAGAATCAATATTGTATTTTTGCGATAATATTATTTTGAAATTTTCAAAAATATAGAGTTAGCCGAAGATGGGAATATCACCAATTTCTTTGGCGTTCTTTGCTCCAAACGAGGGAAAAAACAGAAAAAATGTGGAAAGATTGTTGAGAAAATAATTCCTATATTTCACTGAAAGTTGCTTTCATTTCACGCCAAATTTCACGAAAACTTCTCATACTTTTGAATAATTGAACATAACATTATTTAAAGATGTTTTAATGAATAGATTTCATCAAGGAGACAATTTCCCTCTTCAGTATTGTAGTTGTAAGAACACGCCGAAAAAGGTTGAAATTTTGCAATTTTGGAAAATTCAAAAAGATGACCTACGGCATTTCTTTAAGCGTCCTTCGCTCTATCTGGAGACACCGTTTCGTAAAACAACTAGAGCCTTTTTGTGAAAATTTTGAAAATGCGTTTGGAATTCGTGTAAAGTGCCACCAAAAATAAAAATACTGTTTCATATTCAAGGGTCGCGATATCATCCACATCGATCGGGAAATATCAATTTTGGTATAAATCATGCCACAGATTAGTCGCTAAGGTTGTTCACAGATGGACAAATGTTTTGCCATTTATTTTCGAGGTATCATGGGCTCACATAACTGTATATTCTATGTATTCTGGCTACATGTTTCAGAGGAAGTATTTTACTACGCGTAGGAAGATTTATCCATTTTTTTGGTATCAAAACCCCACAATAAGAGTTCTTGTGTCAATAAACAGTCCTTGTTTGCCTCAGCCTCACAATGCAGATGCAGTGTGCAAGAAAGTAAAAATAGGATGACAACGTCATTTACGTACGCTTACGAAAATATTCTCTTTTATATTTCCTTTATAATGTGAAGTCTGAGACTATATTTGAGCCATGGGTCTTATTAATACAAAAAGTGTTTCTTTAAAATATAATGGTGCACAATATTTTCGATTCATCAACTCATTAGTCCCAATTTAAATGCACAGAGCTACAGAGTACAGAGGTTTCGGAACAAACACGATTTAATATATTACGCGAACACGGCGCTTCCCTTACCAGATGACCTCCGACATGAGTAATGATTACTGAAAGTCAATCCTAGCCAATGAATATTATTAGTGATGCTTCATAGACACTTTTAAAACCCAAATCCAAGTAACATCCTCAAGCATCACTACGAAACGTTCACGCTATAACAACCCTCTCCTTCTGCGTCTCCTTTCCCGAAGACGTATAACGGTTTTTCATCTCTAATCTGGCAAATCCTCCACATAACTCGTAAACGTTGCCAGCACAAAGGAGAACATTCTGGAATTTCGCGGAAAGCGCAGACCAGGCGACGGGGAGAAGAGAGAATCCCACCGCTCTCGCTGGCTATGGAGACAGGTCCTCTATATTCAGTGCTCCTCCGGAGTGGAGATTCCGCGGGCTGTGATGATGCGCGAAGCGGCGGGGAGAGGATAAAGCGCCCCTCCCCTGTCGCATCCGAAATGAACACCTCTGCTTCAAAAGCTCTTAAGCTTAAGCTCTAAGGCCGTTGTGTTACCTCTCTCCGCAATGCAGAAATACAGTTCGTTCCAGACGCATGGCGAATTCTCTTGGAAAATATAGCTTACCCTGGGAAGAAAATACAGCGTTAGGCCAAACGGGGGAGAAGGTTCAGAGATCGTTCCACCGGTCAGGAAAAAATCTAATATTTTTGGCATTGTTCCTTGGATGAAAAAATATAAGCAGCGATAGTGATGTGGCAAGTGTGCAAATACATTAGAAAGATAAAAGAAAACATCAACTAAATAAAAATGTAAAGGTTCTACAAAAATTACAAGTTCACAATAAGAATCACATTTGTGAAATCTAAAAAAATTGGATGAGACACGTTCCAAAACTCATGTCTTGAAACTTTCCATGGGATTAATAAGCAATGTTGTGAAACACATAGAAACTAAGAGAAGATGCACGTCTGTAACATTTGCTTGAGCGACACGCAAACCAGTAATATCTTCATAAAGAAAGGAGCCATAGTATAATTCGTCGTAAAACGTTATTTCCTTATCAATTACACGAAGTGATTGGTGAATAATTAGATGTCAAAAATAACTCTGGATAATAATATTATTAATCATTTCTAAAATCACATTTACAAATACAATTATTCAAATAGACATGAAATTCTATACCTGGCCAAGAGCATTTATTTCAAAGGTTGTACACTGGTTGATTATCTCTATTGATTATCTCTATCTCTATTGATAAATTAATAGCAATAAATATTATAATAGTAATAATTATTATTATTAAATGTAATGGAAGATAACAGATTGAAGACATAATCATAAACCCCGAACTTGCATCCCTAAGATAATATGAAGTAACGTACATTTCCTCGTAAAGTTGTTGAATGTGTGATATGCATACATAGCAAACTAAACGAATCTATAATAGAAGCATTAATAACCCCAAATTAAACTATGATCAGACATACAACCACTTGACATTGTGCGCATAACACTTAAAAGTAGTTCAAGTACGCGCCTTCTCCTTTCCGCCGAGGTGCTTCAATACCGCATTAAAGATAACGACTCTCGTTATGAAGGAAACATTACGTTCGCATTACAAGCTCGTCTTCTGCGGCTGGGCCCACCGGATTCCTCCACACGAGCGCCCCCTGTTCCTTCCCCCCTCCCCCTCTCCTTCCCCCGCCCACCGTTCCGCTCCGGCCCTCCGGGCCTTCCGCCTGGCGGCCCGCAAACGCGGGCGCCCGGGACGCGGTTCCGGAATCCCCCTCGGCCGCGCCCCGGCCCCGCCCACGGCGGATCCGCCCCGCCCCGCCCACCCCCTGCGGGCTCGGCAGCGCCCGGCAGTTGCACCTGCTGCCTAGCAGCCGCCCCCTCCGCGCCGTTGCGGCCCCCACCCCTCGCCCTCAGTGCCAGGACGTCTCTGGTCACTTACCCGCAGACACTCTTTCGAAATGACCTCGACGAGGCTCACTCCAAATGCACTCCGACTCGAGTGAAAAATATGTGTTTCTGGGGGCTTCAACTACTTATTAGGTCAATTGTCCGGTACGTACAGTGCACATATCCAGGGAGGTGGCTGTGTTCCACACCCTTACACCGTGAGATCAGTCGACGACCTGCGGGGCCTCTCAACGTATTTCTCCAGCACCGTCGCAACTGGGGCAACCTGTAAACTCGTGACTGGTCTCGCGACATGTGTGGTAGTGTAGTTTAATGATCCCGTCATGCAAAAAGAAACATTATAACCATTTTTTTAGTAATGGTGCCATGGGAGGAGAGCGCCGTCAAGTGTTTTTGAAGCATGACGAGCGGCGAGAAATCGCTTTTAGAAATTGAAAGAATATTCGTGTACGAGTCAAACGAATACAACAATATACGGACATTTCGGAAATGATACGAATTTCTAAAACATTTAGTTATTTATAATTAGGAGAGGGGAATTAGAAATGGAAAGGATAAACAGTGTAAGGAGAACTGTCGACTTTTTTTTTTTTTTTAAGGAAGCGCTTCGAAAAAGTCGAGGGTCGTCCAAGGATGATTAGCCGTCGTAAGGCACGGACGGAGACGCGTGGTAGGCGCGGTGAATTCTAATACACAGTTTTGTCAGAGGCATAGTGCTAAGTTATTCGTGAAGAAAATCGATGAAATTGGAATGTGTGGTCGCAAGAAGGTTTGTGGAAACTGATGGGGTCGTGAGTGTACAGCAGCAGTACTCCAAAAAGGGAAGTGATAAAACTTTTGACATTTTTGTTGTTTTGTGTAGCAAGACCAAATTTAAAATACACTGTAGGACAAAAATTGTGAGATTGTAGTTGGAAGCAACACTAAATGGACACACAATAACGAGTAATAATATAGTAAATTTCGGAAGGTGCACAAATAATAAATTAATGAAAGTAATTCAAAATATTTAGAATTAATTACCAGTGTCGTTAACTTTAAAAATATTTGTGATTGTTGTATTTTTCTTTGACTAAAGTAATCATTTAAATAATTACAAGGAAATAAACGCAGTGGTCGATATTCAACTATGGAAACAAATTCCAGATTTTTATTTTTAATTAATGAGAATTAGTCCTTACAATAATAATAGTGGTATTTACGGTTTCCCATATGGGCCGGTTCTGCGTACCCACGGATATAAATTCGTTGACATGGCTTCCTATTTTTACGACGTAGCTAGTAAAACAGGATAATGGTATCCCAAAAACTTGGGAGAGATTGATGGAAATATAATATTGTTATTGTGATAGGAGATAAGGATAATAGGAACCATGACAGTAGTGCATGTGAGTGTGTGTGTGTGTGTGTGTAAGTACAGTGAAGGGATCAAGGGTAAGAACAGAAAGACTGCGCGCAGTCCTGGACCATTCGTTAGGATGCTGCTCCGGCAATCGCCTGTTATTGATCGGAGAAAAATGAAAAGCTATCAGAACAGCTGCTGCTGGAATCCTCGAACAAATTGCTTAAATGCGACACAGCTATGATGCTAGGGTCTAAAATACCCACATCGTGTCTAGAATCATAGGATTTCCCGAATAATGATGCTACAAGGGAAACAGAGTTACTACTGAGCCATCGCAGACCCAAACGCCCTTGGATCTCAAACGAGTTTGTATCTCGAAAATGCTTCAAACCCACTCCAGGACCCAGTCTGGCATTCGCCTGAAAACAATTTCGCGAACTACCCACACCCGCGAACCCTTCCACTCTCATTTTCACCCTTTCTCATTTCCATTCCTCACTCCATTACTCCTAGTCTAAGTTCACTGATATTCTACATTCGCTCTCCAATTATCATGCTCACCACTCTTGAATCATTACAGAACCTCTATCTCCCGTTGGACCCAAGTAATTCCCTCGTAGGTTTCCAACTCTAATCGAACTGCTTCTCACCGTTGCTTTCGCCTCTACGACCGCCGTCACTTACTTGTCCACCGCCCCCGCTGCGAGACCCATTCACGCCACCGCTTGTCCGGGACGCATCTTACCGCAAACCGCCGTCGGGCTGTGTCTCGCGGCTCCTTGCGGCCGCACCTCGGCCGCCGCAGCTTCTCCTCTGCACCATCCGCCTCTCGCATCGGCCTCTTGCTCCCCTTCCCTATCCCAACCCTTGTTAACTGTCAAGAGCACACGTGCGGCGCGGAAGGAAACGCGTCGGACAGTCAATAGGACGTGCGTTTTGCGAGGATTGAGTGCCTGGTTGAGGCACTGACGTGCTCGCAACTGTGTCGAAATTGTGATATCCTAAACTACTGAGATTGAGGAATCTCGTGTGGTAAATGGCTTTGGTAGTGTAACGGTAATTGGACTATTAATAAGTTACGTTTGTGGGTTCAAACCCGATCAAATATTGTTAAGGGCGAAAAATCCTCCGTACTCTTTCTTTGGAGGGGAAGAAAAGCAGGCTGCAACGTGTTACTGTGTATATTTACAGCATATAAAAGATTTTCAAGCTTAAAAGAATCGTCTGCGCTAAATTCAAATCACCCGTTTCTTCCCCCGAGTGATACCTTCTCTCTCTGCTAGATGGCGAAAGAAACGTAGAGAAATTTGCATGGTCAGGCTGAACAGCAGGCTTGATCAGGCTTGATGACCTGAGCCTCGCCACTTAAAGTAAGACATCACTAAGTAATTGATTCAACTTTACGAGGATTTGTGAGAGCTGACATCAGATAATATAATGTGTAAATTAATTTTACAAAATTATGTTATATTACTATTGCAGACAGTTGTCAGAAGTGTATTTCTTTTCGGTATTTGAGCCAGGGGGTATTTAATATGGTTGCAACAAGAGTCAAATTTATAATAAGGAAATTCAAAACTATTGTTGATTGTCGTGCTTAAAAATAACTTCTTTCGATTTTTTAAAATTGTAGATATTATCAATGATATTATTATAGATTTATTTATTATATATATTAGATATATTATTATAGATTTATAGATTTATTTAGGTTAGTGATCAGATCTATTATATAGATTTATTTAGATTAGTGATCAGATCTATTATATAGATTTAAGTAGGTTAGTGTTCAGAAAAAATCTCATATACCGTTTCTACACCTAAAATCTTCCTTCAGCCGGAGGTAAGATAGTAACGCAACGATAATCCGGTTCCTTCTGCTGTCGGTTTATTTCTCCAGCGGACCAGACAGATGTCGACCCTTCACCTCCCCCACCTCCGCAGTTGTCAGATCCACCCTCCACGCCCCCTGCGGCTTCGCCTTCTGGTTGCCTCTTTTGGCGCTCATGGCCTGCTGCCATCGCGTTCTGTAGCAGTCTCTCACGTATAATGCACTCCGCCAGTGTTAGCCTCCTGGCACTATTACTCACTTATACTTGTTGGATTCATGTATTATTTAATTTATCATACTAACATTTTCATTGTTTTCTTTAGTTTTGTGTTAATTCCGCCATTGGACTAAAATCTCAATCACTAGTGGTTCTAATTTGCATTGTAAAAATAAGTTACAAGGGATCAAAATGACAAATCTTATACTACGTAGTTTTCTACCTTCATTGTTTATGTTTATTTCGTAAGAAAATAAAATAAATAATACTACAGAACTATTTTATACATTGCATCAAATTTTGGAACATTTTTAGCACATTAGAATCACATGTATTAATCTAATATCTTAGCACATCGTCTCAGCACATGTTATTTCGTAACAATATACATATACGTTTGAATGCAAAGATACTCGTATATGAAATATCTTTTTTCAAAATGAAATTTTTCATAAAAATCAAACAATGCCATGTTCAATTATTGTCTCAATAAAAAACTTATTTTGAGCTTATTGATAAAAGTAATAACAGTAAGAGTAAGAGTAATAATAATAATAATAATAATAATAATAATAATAATAATAACAACAATAATCACAAAAACCCCATTGCCAATCTGGATAGCCGAGATCACTAAGGCAGTAGTGCCGTGGCGATCTCGGACAGAATGACCGCGGGTTTGAGTCCCGCCTCGAGCATGGGTGTGTTTGTGTATGTCTGCTAGTGTGTGCCGTCCATTCATCCTTCATTATCATCATCATTCCATCTTCCATCCCCCCAGGGCTAACAACCTTGGGGTATAAAAATCGGATTCAGTCTAATGCTGATCCCCCTGATTAGTTACATGCAAAACTTGCAACGTGATAAAATGATACTGAGCCCGTGCAAGTGCAAGTCCTGCGAGGTCCAAGATGGCCTATTTGCAAGCAAAAAAATAGAAGATATAATTGTAAATTGGTGACCCCATCGCCTGTAGTACCCTGGCCGAGGTGAAGAGCTGCACTATCAGCCCGAATTCCGCTACTTTACAAAGGGGCACTGACCGCTGTCCTAACTTAGGCATCCTCCCTTTCATATTCCTTCCTCTCGCCTTCCAGCGGGGAGAGATTGTGGATTCACTTCTTTTCGTTACCTACAACCCAGATATTTTCCATCTGGAATATTCCCAAGCTCTACTATTCCTTGCCCGTGTTTAATCTCGTCTCCCAAGTTCAACCCTACGTCAAAGCGCCCATGATATCAAGCCTCATGGGAGACACAATGGAAATTAAAAAGGGCAAAAAAGGACAATCATGCCAAATGCACGTGGAATTACGGAGACATGTTCGAAAAGTCGTAAGTCCTCGGGCGCGTGCAGTCAGCGATACGAGAGGCGCATGCAGTCAGCGATACGAGAGCAAACACACCACCCATGGCAGCGAGTTGATAAGGTGGACCCTTGTCACTAAAAGAGTTATAGCCCAACATCAGAACAACCGAACCAAGTGTTCCAAGGTATTGATGAACTAGAACAGGATGCTATGTGTAAATATTTTTGAACATGGCAGAACTCCAGGTCTGAAAACACTCATCTATAGAAACCTTCACAGAAAGGTGTCGGAGTAGAATAAATAAACTACTGAATACAAAATTATCTGGTAAGAACACTGTAAAAGGCATCAATTCCTAGGCCGTATAAAAATTAACCTATTATTTTGGAATAATTAAGTGGCATTACTGCGATTAAAATTTGATGAACAGAAGAGCAAGCGATTGCCAAGTTCCAATGTCTACATCCAAATTCCTCCACAAACAGACAGTATCTACCCCGTAAAGTTGGAGGAATACTCCGGTAATGTAGAATGCATGAACAAAATATGAAAAGTGAACTGATCAGCTCTTCTGACTAAATTATGTAGCAGATCGCTGAAATTTATTTACGTCACACGCCACTCCATTTTTCTTGCAACACCACGATAAACATTTTAAATATACAAGATCAACCTCATTCTTTTAAAGTAAGATGTTTGCACGGAAATTCCTCAATCTTCTGGAGGAACAAAATGACAGCTGCGTCTCAGCATTGGCTAAAAGTGGGTATTTATGCCCAGAGACTGAAAGACTTTTACTGGCTGCCCAAGAGAGGGTACTGCGAACCAAATATTACCAAAAATTGCAATGAAGATGAATGTGGTAGACTAACGAAGAAAATGTTATACATACGATGAATTCACTGAACGTATCGCGGACTGTCCGACATTTTCAGAGAACGCCTATCGTAGAATACATAACCAACTCCCAGAACTAATACACCAAGAAATTTTTGTTAAACATGGACTACAGCATCATCCAATTCCACTTTCCAAATACAGTCGAGTATTTGGGTACCGGTATTGGAAACAAAGAACTGGGACAGATTTGTTATCATCTACAAAACCGTGAATTAGAACATCTGATATTATCCTCACTCTAAGAATCAATAAGATAGCCAGTATAATTGATATTGCAGTTTATATGGCCCAGCCATAAGGAAAAGTGAATTGGAGAAAATAAGGAAGTATGAGGAACTTGCGAACCAATTGAAAGACATCTGAAGTTTGGAAAAAGCCCATGTATATGCCTTGATGATTTTATTACAAGGAGTGATATCGATAAATTTTAATTAGAATTTGAGAAATTTAGAACCGACAATGAAATTACAATCGTTCTAGAAAAGGCAAATATACTTCAGACTGGCGACATTGCTCTAAAGTTTTTGCAGTAAGCTCAAAAAAGGATGAGTTCCCTTATCATAAGAGCAATATGGTTCTAAGACACCAAAAGGCAGATTCACTACGTCTGTTGCCTTCTAATAAAGAAAATCAATAATAATAATAATAATAATAATAATAATAATAATAAACAAGTAGAAACTATTGGTCGTATCATCTCAGCTTGTCAATTCTAGCAAAGACTGAATAATTGAAAAGACAAGCCATGGGGTTTGGTTACCTCCACTGGCAGATCTGTATCATACTCGAAGTTTCAAATACACGGTATGAACACATCTGGGACGAACACTCTCCAAAACTGGTGACATCGTCTAGTGTACAATACTGTATGACCAACAAAGTCAAACTGATCGCACGATAGCGGCAAACAAACCGCATGTTTTTATCCGGGATTTGGAGGAAAATTGTGTCTATTTGTACTAGATGGGGTTGTGCGATCACAACGTCATAACCAAGGAGACAGAGAAACGTCTTAAATACAAGAGTTTTGAAATCCAGATCAGCCGAATATGGGGCTTGCACAAGTCACGCCGATAGTTATAGGACCTCTGAAATTTGTTCTGCAATTCTTTTGCAAGAACGTAGCTAAACTCCCAGGTAATTCAAAATACAGGGAAGTGCTTTATTGGCAACAGCCTACATTTTGCGCAAATTACTGTAGAGACACCGATAGTCCCTAGAGTCCCTCTTTAGAAAGCTAGTTGCAACCTGGAGTAGACTTTATATTCAACCAACTCATAACATCTTTAGCCGAGAATTAGAGTTGTATTATTATTATTATTATTATTATTATTATTATTATTATTATTATTTGATCTTCTCCGCCACTTGGACCGCCATTATTCCAGCTGATGGAATTTCCCCCATTGTTAATCGCCATTTCCTGTAAAGGTATACCTACATAAGTGAGCAAGAGAGATAATTGAATCAATGAAACGGTAATCATTTCACATCAATTAACAAATTAAAATCAACGTTACGTGTAACATACACAACAGGAACCGGAAAGAATTTTGAACCCAGAACATTAATGTTCACGAAGTTCACATCCCTCAGACCGTTTTGTCAACTGAGAATTATTGATGTACTCAAAACTGAATAATACAATTAAAAACATCTTGTAAAGCACAACATTTTGTAAGGGATTTCGTAATTAAAGCATTATATTTTCAGTATCCAGTTTCCAACATTCTGTTTCGTCTCTCTTCTTTTCCTTTCCCATTCAAGACCCTAGTTTGAAATAATCCATTCCCATCTTCCCTCTCGTACGTTCTCACACTTCTCATCCACAACTGTCACACTCATACACCGCTTTCCCTCACCCCTGAAGTACCCCGTAGCCGTCCCACTCCGTCTCCAACCCGCCAACTCCAATAGCCACCCCGACTCGCTGCACGACGAATAGCTGGCAATCAGTCACAAGAACCGCTGGAGACAGAGGCGAAGCAAAAACGATCGACAGAGAGGGAACGAGAGATCATAGAACGGACAGAGAGGGAGAGAGAATGAGAGCAAGAGAGCGTCAGGGATGGAAGAGAAAGGATTCAGGAGCAAGAAATTGAGGCAGAGAAAGATAAAAACAATATGACGAGGTGGAGACCCAAGACGTATTTACATTAATTAGAAACGAACGCGAGGGCAAAACAATAAAAATATAGCAGGTAAGGGACAGTAAGAGAATTTGAAAGAGAAAGAGGCAGGAAGTAAATTGCGAAATATATCGGAGGAGAACGCCGGAAGCAAAAAGATCAAAGAGAAAGAAATGGGAAAAGAAAGAAATCGAAAAAAAGAAATAGGGAGAGAAAAATTTCTCGTGAGAAAAAAAGTTCATGTGGGAAAGTGCTCAGAAGAGGTAGAACTCTGGAGTGAAAGTTAAGGAGAGGAAGAGTTAGGAGTAGGGAGAGAAGGGGGGAGATCAAGGAAAGGGAGTGAAAGACAGAGATGGACAACTACAGATACAGATGTACTGACAGACGTAGCTAGAGCGATCGGTACGAGCACAGGAAAAAAATGCGACGAGCAAGCGGTGCGTGTTTCATTCAACGTCACATGAAGTCAAGCGGTGCGGGAGGCGGCGGGCGCCGGCCGTCGATCCCGATTAAGCGGCCGCGCGAAATGCGGTTTGCAGCCACCGGCCGCCCCTCCCACTCGCGCAGCGATCACTGCTGCGGCCACTGCAGAATATCGTGCATCACTCCACAATAGAAGGGACCCTTCAACGTTTTTTAGCTTCGCTCTGGCACATAGCGAAGTCGCTAGCCTTTCACCACTGAAATCCGGGTTCGATTCCCGTCGAATCTCATGTGAAATTTGTTCCAACAAAACGAGTTTGGCTGCTTCACAAAGGGTAGTCCAACCCCTGTAAAATGTCCTAAACCCTACCCAATTCTGGCTGCTGGGTAGTGACGCAGGGGCGCGTAGCAGGAGACACGTACGAGATGCTACCTGGCGGTCCTCTTGAGAAGTGACTGATACCTGACGTAAAATGACTTTAAAAGGTAATGGATGGATTACTCGCCAGCGCAAAGCGCTTAACGCCCCTTAAGGGACTTGGAGACGCGTTGCGTCAATATGTAGACGCAACAAATTTTTAAAAAAACGATTCAGGCTTCAAAGTTTCTTTGGACTTGCACTGTCGTCATTCATTTTGCATCGGTGACTTTCCGAATACAGTAGCACGGGACTTAAATACGTAAATTTGCTACGCTGGAGCTGACACATAAGATATAATAAACCATCAATTACTTATGCAAAATATTACGAAACAATACTTACAAGTACTAAGCAATTCAGGGATTTTAGTGTGTTCAGGCATGTTAATTTATATTTAAACCAACAATGTAAAGAACAAATTGCACAATTCATGCTGTGTATTTCAAATTAGTCTATTGTTGTTGTCTCATGAAATAAACCTGCTTGTATCCCAATACGTTTCATAGAATTGGACTACCCAGTGTTGGAGAACGTAGTACATTTCCTGGATAATATAAAACCTAAGAGTATTTCCGTCCAGAGCGCCATTTTCTGTGCACTCAAGGCAGCCCCGGCGCGTGTGAGAAGACAACACCGGACACATAGGACCCTTAAAATTATTTAACAGAAATCATTTGTATTTATATTCAAAATTCGTACGTAACCAGAGACATTTAAAATTATTCCAATTAACTTTACATAGTTTATTGGATGAAAATTACCTTATTTAAATTTCTTAGTATATGATACTTCCCTTTATTTACAATGGCACCTCAAGGTCAAGTTACGCCATGTTGCCACACACCCGCGCGGCTAGTACGTGGTAAGCCCATGACTGCGGCCACCAGTCCCATTGAGAAGGACGTTCGTGAACGTTTAACACTGTAGTGACACTGAAACTCCCAATTGGAGACTGCCTGCCCTCTCCCTTTTCCGTTCTAGACCTCGAGGTGCCATTATAAATAAATCGAAGTATAACGCGAAGTTTCTAATGCTGCGCGCGAAAAGAGACTTTCTGGCGGCAGCGGGCGTCGCCGCTCACTCGCCTAGCAGCCTTCGAGAGGGTGGGAGGAGCGGCCAACACTTGCTTAGTTGGTTTGCAATGTAATTTATGAGAATCGCAATTATATGGATTGTCACACACACTGTAATCGTGTAGTATTACTCTCTTGTCCGTATTAGAACTCAAGAGTTGATACTGATTTTTGCAGTTACTTCTTGGGTAAAGTGTCGCTCCATTTGGTTATTAAGAGTGAAATTGAAAGGTGTAGACAATGTTGTTAATTTCACTAACAAACATCTCTTGTAATGTGATGTTTTTCTGAGAACATTGCGAACATTACGAAATGATTGAGCTTTTATTTATTATATTTGATACGAAATTACTGATTTCTCAAAACTAATTAATTTAATATGTACCGTTTAATATCTATCATAATATTTTTAATATGATAAATTTTAATTTCAAGGCTGATTAATTTAGTAAATCTTGCATATTAACGTATTCTACTGAATTACACCGACTATTTAAAACTTGTTATTGTTTATCATTAATCACACTGGAACCTTGCCTAATAATTGTAATACATTTCATTCAACTTTTTAACTTAAGTTTTTAACCAATTCGTAATAAAGTTCATTTGAAAGTTGACCGTGTAATAATTGAGTCATTTTTATTAAATATTAATATTATTATACTGTAGTTTAATGTGGATCTCATTGAAGACCTATAATACGGTCAAAATATTTATTGAGTTTAAATGTTTGTTGAAAGCATTCAACAGTTTAAAATTGTTTATCGTAGGCAATAACACAAGTGCTTTTAAAATTGTCGACTCGCAAAGTGAGAAAGGCAGTTATCTGAGAATTTCCAAAACACGAGTGTTATTTAATAGAACACGAATAAAATAACGTCCAACAGAGTTAAAATATGCGCAAAATATTGAAAATAACTGAAAGTACTCGTATGTTAAAATCAAAGCGGTTATGTTATAGTACATACGCGGTTTATTGCACGTCAACACAGCAAAGGAGCGGTAAGAAAAATTGGATAGAAAAAGCGATAAATTTTTTGAGATACACTGCCCTGATGGGGGCATTGTATAAGTATAGTTAAATACTAATGGATTTAATTTTACGAATTGAATAGTCACTATAATTTTGGAGGGAGTCACCACAAAAATATAAGCATAGAGGAAAGTACCCAAACCGGTTCCTTATGCGAGCCCATTGATGTGCTTCTCTGTAGAGTGCTCTTGCCTATTGGAAAAGTACTCAAATTGTATATCTTTGCAAGACAGCCGCTCAGTCTAACGGTAGTGTTTTCATCTTCATATGTTGCTCGACAGTCGACCATTAATGTGAACAGTCAAAAGCAAAATGTTTTCAAGTGGTTATCCTCAGTCGCCTGATTTCGATACTTTATCGGTACGTCTTCTAACCATTACATTATTTTTGAAGGTGACATTAGAAGCTTAGAAGATATTAGAATACGTAATTTAAGTAATGTTAAGTAAGGAAAGTAAGTAATGAAATTAAGTAATGAAAGTAATGTAATTTATATTACTTGTAAAAATGTTATTTGAATTTGGAATAAAAACACGCTAGTGCCTAACTCGAGCCCTCCTGAGGTTCCTAATGCGAGCCCCTAATTTTTCGTCTTGTAAAATAAAAACAATTAAGATTTTTGTCACTTTTAAGGAGTCTAATAAGAAGCAAGGGTCTACTCTGAAACCTATCAGTTTTAGATGGCAGGAAGACGAAAGAGATCAAGAGACAATTTCAGAATTTAATTCCAGAGAAGCTGAAAAGAGAAAGATTTAAGAGAATTCAGAAGTTAAACAAAAAGCATAAAAAGGATTCGTCCTTCGGTGAGGAATCGAACGACATGTCTTCTAGCTCTTCCGAATTGGAAGTTCTACCAGGGATATCTTCCCTCCCAGGTTAAGATGATGCAGATTGCACGTTTTGAAGCTCCCTATAGCGTTTCAGTGGACTGAAGGGGAACTATGGGAGATGTTCCTAATGTGTTCACTCTGGGTTCACGTAGAACGTTCGGGGGCGGAAAAATATGCTCATTTATGTAATATTTTCTCACTTGAATATGTAGACTAGGTGCTAGACATTCAAGACAAACTAACAATATAAGATGTTAAACTGGTATTTTTGTGAAATTGTAGAGTTCAATCTATTTGCAGTTATTTCATTTATTTTTACCTATTTCTTAAAACGTTTGTGGGGGAAGCACATTAGGACACCTTTTCCCACAAAATCAACAAAATGCAATACTGACGAAAAAATTGTTTTATTCTTAAACTACTTGGCCAATAATTTTAAGTAGAATATAACATTTGTATAACTAAATCATTTCATACATTTTAATTTAATTGTGGGAAAACTTTATTTAAAAATATCCGAAAACAAAATGGAGACCCGGGCTTGGGTACTTCCCTCTACAGTTCCATGCAATTAGATAACTTCAAAAAATTATCGAATTGTTAAGGGCATATTTCATGAGAAGATCTTATTTTTTCCTCAACGTTTTCAAATTCTCATCTCACATGTTTGTATCTTGTTTCATTATTGATCATTTTATAATTTCCCAACCGATCTTCAATAAAGATGAGATACCTTTTCAATTTTAGAATCACGAAGTAAAAGTGTCTATAAAAATACATATCATTAACACAATCAGTTCCACTTTTTCAAGAGTAATTTATTATAATGTATATTGATTACATATAGTATTTTTTGATTACATGACTTTTGGCTACACCTTATAGCCATCTGGTTTTTAATTGTACATTTTAAAAATTTATAGTGTATAATTTTTAATACATTTTAAAATAAATATCTGTTGACAGAAGTTTACCTTTTATAAAATAGACTTAGACTTGCGTTTGGAGTGTCTCTTGGCTATCTGGAACAAGCCGCGTAATCATAATACGTAATCATATCTTGCGTTTGGAGTATTTTCTATAAGAATTGAAACCCCCTAAAATCTTATTTCGAAGTTTTATATTTCACATCTGAAGTATACTTCATAAAAATATGCAGTATACTACATATTTTGGGGTTGGTATTACTTCCTTATTTTCTTTTCCCTTCTTGATGAAAGTGTTAAAGAGAATATTAAATTATTCTTCTCTCAAATGTATTATTTTTTTACTCTTTTATTGCTTTCAACACCATAAAATATGTTGCAAACATACTATTCAACGAGTAAAAATATTATCAAAATTAGGTAACCAAGTAAAGCCTTTACTCAGTCCCGTTTCTTTCTTCTGCTTCACAGAACGTGGTAGGCCAGCTATAGATCATTTGATCGATTTGCGTCCAGACCTTCCATATGATATACTAGGGCGCAAATCCTCCGCTTAATGGAGTTGCACGCAGATCTTTCCACTTGTAAGACCTACTAGACCCTCACCTTGGTCTACCTGCGCGCTGGTCTTCCAGTTAATCGACTTGTTTGAAAACCTGCATTTGGTCGACATGCGGCACGTTTTTCGAGAGACTTCTTCACGACTCTTCACTTGATCGACTTGCTCGATGGTGGGGAGACTCTACACCTGACCGACTTGCTTCAAGTCCTCTACATAGTCAACTATCTTGAAAACCTGGCCTTGATCAACTTGGTTGAATTCCATTTGATTCCAATTGCTTCCATTTGATCCCATGATCACCTTGCTCGCAGATCCTCCATGTGCTCGAACAATTACCTTGCGCGCAGGTCATACTCTTGACAGTCTTGGTGCAGATAATTCACTTGATCGACTTGCGTCCGCATCTTACACTTGATCGACTGGCAAGTAGATTCTTCTATTGTTCGATCAGAAGTAGACTCTCCATTTGATCGTCTTCTGTGAAGAACCTCCCTGGATCGACTTGCTAGAAAACCATCAATTGATCGATTGATTCGAGGTAATTTTTGAAACGACGTTTTCAAGATTTCCAACTTCATTGCACTGCTTGACATCCTGTACTTGAACAACTTGAGCAGAGCTCTTCGACTTGCTCAAGTTGCGGGGAGATCCTCTATTTGATCGACTTCGGCGGAGATCCTCCTCTTGACCGACGTCCTCTAGTTGTTCGCCTAGCTAGACATTGTTTTCTTCTTTGTCTTGCTCGACATCTACTTGATCGACTTGTGCGTAAACACAGCATGTTCAACGTGTCCGGAGATTTTCACTTGATCGTACCGCTTGAAAACCACTCCTTATTTGGCATGATAGATATCCTTTATTTCAAGGCCTCCCCTATTTATTGTTGATCATCGGCGATTCTAGAATGAAAGTAATAGCAGATAACCTTTTGCACTTTTTCTCTGGAAAGGAATAAAAAGGAATGCACTTCTTCCACCTTTCTTTGCGTCCTCATTTTGTGACGTTAATTTAGATAAAAATCAATAATCAATCAATTCTGGACACGTTGTTTAAATATAAGTTGTATTTTTAGATCCTCCGAGTTTTTAGATGCATTGCTAGAACAGTACAAATGTTAAAAGGTGCCAATGACATACTATATCATCTCGCGTCGCGTTGCATTCTCTCAAAAGCACTCAAACCATTAATATCTAATTTTTACTCTGGTATTTTGGAAATTTGTAAAACAAAATATTTCGTACGCAAATTATTTTATGTATGGTTAGTTACAATTGATGATATAACGCAAACTTGTTTACTTTAGCATTAAATCTTGTTTCTCAATTGGCAAAGAAAAGGAATGACCCCTTTTGGACCTTTCGCAAAGAGAGCCATCAAGAACGTAGGGGCGTCTCTAAAGAGTTCTTAGAACGTAAGTAGAATGAAAAATACATTGAATAATCTTAATTAAAAATAATTTTCTTCGTAAGTCTTCATTTGTCCGGGCTCAAATCAAATTCAGAGTACAGACGCTCGATATCAATATCTCTATCGGTTATCATTTTTGCCGCAAATAACAAACAAGCAAACCCGTAACATTTCTTATAACTGACAACACATAGTCTTAAAATTTAATTTTGTTATGATGTATGAATGATCAATCGCACACGTACAATCAATTTTTGCAATCTGAGCTTTCCCAAGCTGACACGAATTCTATGGCAACCGCACATCCTCCTGCGCCCGTGCCTGCCGCTCACGTCGCAGACTCCGATGACGGCCGCCAGAGAACGGATACGGCGCCGTCGCTCGGAAGGGCTGTCTCTGGAGGATCGCTCTCAAAGGACGGCCCGCGGACTCTCTTCGCATCCAATATACAGAAACCGTCGCGCTTTCTTTGGAGAAATCTAAACCACGTTTGCGTGATTCTGTTGTAGAAAAGCTGAGACGATTGGTAACAGGATTCTCACTCGTTGGGAGTATGGAAGTAGTCTTCTGGTGAGAAAACATTTTTTTCTAATGTTCGATATTTGTAGATATTTATCTAGCTCCATCGGACCCTAGAGCACGTTAAATTAATTCTGAATACCGTATTCTTTCTAGTGGGTGGGGAATAAACGGGCACATGTCGCACGTACGGATGAAATATGGACACATGGATTTAATTTAGAGAAAAAAACAAGGAAGTTAAACACTCAGCATTATTTTTGCATGGTCTTTCTGATTACATTATGATACGAAATTGGATGAAACATTGAACGGACACTGTGCGGCTGGTTAGGCGTCTTTGTTGGTTTAAGAACTGGCGTATCGGACTTTTATGCAACAGTTCGCGAGTTCAAAAACAATCTGTCGTGGAGTTATTAAGGGCGAAAAATTCTCTGTTAGCCTTTCTTCAGAGAAAACGTAAAGGCGGCTGTCCCATATTGTAGAGTTACTGCATGCAAAATGTCAAGTGTAAAAAAGCATAAGAATTCATTTCTAACCGCTTGTTTCCTTGCCTGAATAATACCATCTTTCACTGCTTGATGGCGAAAGGAGCGTGGCAAAATTAGCGTGATGAGGCGGAAGAGCAGGCCATGTAAAGCAAAGCACAATTGAATTGAATAAGCATCGCTTCAAGAGTTAGTCAGCCTTTTGACTTGTGGCAGCTTGTGGACACTGTCCTCGCACGTGTGAGCCTTACCAAGACTCCGGTGCAGACATCCTTTGCAAAACGAGCGGTGAATATTACTTCCCTAGCAGCAGCGGCTACAGGTACAGTTCCGCATTTGCTACGAAAGCGTCGAGCAGCCTCTCCCGTGGTATACACGTAATTTATCAGTGCAATGCCATCAGAAACGGCACCGAATTAGCGACGGCGCGATAATCGAACGCGGTCTGACAGGAGAGGTAGTTTTTTTTTTACATCACGTGTGTTTATTTATTTAATAAATGTCAAACAACAATTAAAAATCTGTGTGACAACGTGTAGGGAGAAGAGTTATCTGTTCACAGTTTCTTGAGCTCTGGGATCTCTGACCTTACTAATATATAGTTGAATTACGAATTCAGATAACATCGAGCGTTTTTTACAATAATTGGTAAGATATTATTTACTTCCATGTAATTATTTGAAAAGGGAAATTAGCTTCATATTTTGGATATTGTCCCTGATCGTGCCCTTTGTAATGAAATCAAGTATCTGCTGCGAGAACATGGAGAACGATTTGAGTAACTGCATTCCCCACTGAGCTCAAGAAAACTGCCACACACAGTGAAGATACACTTACTGACATGACCAGAATCAAAACAAGGGAACATCTCAGCATTTGCTCAAAGGATCAGGAAAATCACAGTAAACCTGATCGACATGGAGTTGAGGTTGAATCTCGTCCCTTTACAACTTAAAAGAACATCTCTGCATACTGCTGATGTAACAGTGTTTCTGCGGATGGCTGGCGTAACGACAGCTAAAAATGTTTATAAATGCCGTTCGTCTCGTACGTCATATCCGCATTATCGTTTGTCTTCCGATTGTTAGTGATTCCGGGCCCATGAACTACTATGGTCGTTAGTCCCGTAAGTGTAGTGCGTGTTTCTGTTCGAGAGGTGGCGATGGTCTTTTCTCGCTGGACCTGTCGTCGGCTAACAGTGGTTTCCCCAACCAGGTATCTCCCACTAGCGAGGCCCCGCCCCCAGCCGGGACAAGTTCTAGGTCCCCAACCAGGTCTCCCGGCATGTGTGGTAGTGTAGACCATGTTAGGAACGTGTGTGTGTGAGGGGTGAGGATAGAACAAGGAAGAGGTAGGAAAGAATGCGCGAATTTTGATGTCCTGTTCTCCACGAGAAAAAAAAATCTCTCACTTTTTCCGAATATTCTCTGTTATTATAGCCGAACGTTCTCTGTTATTGTCGCAGAATAATTATTTGTCCGATTCAAATTGCGACATATGGAAAGATAACGCAACGTTCAATCAAGTTTAAACATGTGACGTACGTGGGAAGCCCGACAGTTCCTTTTAATTACAGATGCGAGGATGAGGTCGAAACTTTCTTGGTAGCTCCGTTAATCCGGTGAGGGGGTAGAGTGGATGTTCTCCCTCGGCGTGGTCCACTCTGGTGAAAAAACCACCCTTCCCCACACCCAGAAATTGACGGGGCGTGCACTGAATGTGTTGCGAAAATCGTGGGTCGCTTTCATCCGACACGTAAAGATAGCTTTTTTAAATAAAATTTGGCTACTGCCTTTTTTAATACATAATTGTATAAGTACAATTGTAATACATAATTCGTTTCTTGTGGTGACCTCGGAAGTATAGGTTCCTGTGGAATAAGTGTTTTTTGTAATTTTCTGATTTCTTCACAGCCTGTATGTCACCGGAATATAGTACGTACTTCCAAGACTCAAGCAGCGTTGAAGACTCGGTATGCGATTAAAGTCGTTTGCAAATAGCGAGTACAGTGAATTTCTGAACACTGACCAAGGTACTGACGGCGTAATATCGGACGCGATTGCAGGGCCGCGCTCGATAGAGAACTGTCGACCCCAATTCCGTGAATTCACACATTTTCGTTTTCCGTTATTTGTATCCAAAAATAGTATATTTTTCTTTGGCAAAACTTGTAAATACCCTAACCTTAGTCCTAGAGCTTAGCCTCACATTTAAGCATAACTTTCTGTAGATTTTATAGGGTAATTGTTTGCCGCGTTGAAATGGTTACGACATTTTTATATAAAAAGTTAGATTTCTACCAATTTCATTCAACTCTTCGCAAAGACTAGCAACTGCTTTCTTAAGGGTCAATGATCTCAAGTTCAGGTGCATTTGAAGGATTGATTTGAACAAAGAAGGATACAGAAAGAAAATGTAAAGTTTATTATATACACTATGAGCTACGTAACTTTAGCACCTCCTGTAGTGTTTGATCGGTTGCAGTTATTGCAATGTAGTTTTCAAGGAAGTGCATGAAGGTGTGGGACTAATTGATACATATATTCATTTTTATTTATCCCGTGTCTTTTACGAGATATTGAGATAACTTAGTTTTTTCAAATGTAACTATACATATTTTTAGTCTCACGACGAGCCTAAAAAGACGAATTCAATGATATACATATTGTTGTATGTTAGATAAGCATTTTTTGAGTAATTTTGATTTGTTGCCACTCGTGTTTAACGTATATTTTGAACAGTTCGCCACGCATGGTCACGCAGCGCTTCCCCTGCTAAAGCGCGGTCAGGCAAGGAAAGCTGAGCACAATAAAATCACAATTACTCAAAAAAATGCTTATACGAGTATAACATACAACAATATGTATATCATTGAATTCGTCTTTTTACGCTCGTCGTGATAGACTAAAAATATGTATACTTCCATTTGAAAAAAAAGTTACCTCAACATCGTGTAAAATACAAGTGATAAAATATACATATATCAATTATCCCCATTCCCTCAGACACTGCCACAACAATGCATTGCAATAACTGCAACTGTTCAAAAACTACAGGAGGTGCTAAAGTTACGTGACTCATCCTGTAAACGGAATAAGATTTAACTTTGCAAGATACTCACCCTTTCTCAGTTCTGAAAGTTGGACTTCGCCATTTCTTGTAAATAAGAGAGGATGTTCATCGATAATATGTGGTTCATCGGTGAGTTCTTAGTGCTTCCCAGCTCTCCTTTCAGTTATGTAATTATACTGAATTCGCGACGTACAGGCAAGTGTTGCCTTAGCATGCGATGTGTGACCACTAAGCGATGACCTTAGCTCACAAATCATGACGTTTTACTAAAACAATCTGATGACAACTTTCAACGTGGTTCCAGAGATCCTTTTATCACTAGCTATCTATACATTTGTGGTCGTCAATCAATGTCACATGATAAATCTTGTTCCGTTTATTTGTTACTCCAGATAACCACGGACATCTGTACTTTTTGAGTCGGAGAGTTAGTATGTTTTAACCAGTTACTTCAAAAGCTGCAGAACTATTAGATGTATATAAAATATTTTATGTAGATATATATTTTGTACATAAAATATTTTATGTATATATAATATTTATGTACATAAAATATTATATGGTATCAGGAGACCCCAAAACCTGTATTTCCCTTACAATTGTGACATATTTTTGGCAGCATCACATATTTTCTCCATCCTCTATAATTTAATCCTAATAGAGGTACGTAAGCGAGAAATTAACGATGTTAGTGATACAGAATGGCATTTCTCGTACGAGTTACTTTTATAATTTCTTCAACGTCTAAAATATTACCAGGGCCTCTTACGATACCAACAGCTCTCATTGGAGGTGGAAAATAGCACCCTCACATACCCTGACATTCGAGTAGACCTATCTCGTCCCTATATCATAAATATTTGTTCATGGTATTCCTTCGCCCCACCTCGGTCCTTGCACTTTTGATGTAGTACAAGGTTTGGAATGTTCTAAACGTCTCAATCACAACTGAAAACATTCATGTGGTATGTGGATTTGAGACCCACAGCCTTAGTGTCCACATACTTGTTCAGGTCTGCGATGAGCCCCTGGTACACAAGACCGAATCACTTGACCTACTAATTGTAAACATGTTATGGTTTTGAAATATAATAAAACCAATAATATAACTAAATGTTACTTTTTAATGCATACCCCGCCTTTAATGTACTTTGTAATGCCGAATCTATGCGTCTGAAGCGCTTTGCAACCAATAGTTTCAATAGCAACAATGAAAATAAAGTTATGTATTAAAATCTAACTTTTATTTTTAATCTAACTTTCATTCAATATTTCTTTTAGCACTAAAATCTAATTTTTAAAATTATCTAATCCAACAGAAAATGTGGAACATAAAATTTACAGCACATATTAGTTAACATAATTGTTTAGTTTACTTTCTTGCAATGTTTATTTTGAGAAAGTTGTATTTTGTCACTAAAAAAACGATGTATATTTTCTCAAATATTCTCATTAAATCTGCTGCTCTAATAGTACAGTGCAAATTACAGAAGAGTATTACATAAAAGTAAAATCTGATTGAATATGTAAAAATTGCATTGCAAACGTCGGAGCTGTTTTAGAGTAAATATTTTTTCAACGTTTCTGGAAATGTGCGAGTTTAATTGGTCTATCAAAACTAAAGTTTTGAGTTCTCTAGAAGCGTCATAAGCATCACCTGAAGCACTTGTGCTAGCAAAGGCAATAAAGTATAATGAATCCCCATAATAAAAATATTAACGATCTGAGATACGTTTCAACAGTATTGCATAAGTGTAATGTTTGAAAAATCATCAAAATGAAGGCTATATCGAGAAAATTTAGCACTCTCTATCTCTCCAAAAAGTTTAAAGAAAAATTTTGAATCATTTTTTAAAATAAAATCTTGTTTTTAAACCTTTTTAATATCACCCGTATTTCACTCAAAAATTGCTTGGAACTTCTAATTTTCAAAACCTTTCCGTTATTTTAATTAAATTCGTCTAGAAACGTTAAAAAAGTTTGAACCATTTGTGAGAAAATTTTGAAATATTTTCTAGAGGTTTTATAATAAAGGCCTTGACTTCAATTTTGGCAAAATTCCTACGAAGAGTTTAAGCACTTATAATGTTCACAGACGGATACGCAGACGGACGACGGACGGACTTTGAAAAAAACTTTTTTGATATAATGGGATCCCGAATCGTGTATTGCCCATGAAATTTCGAAATCTATTTTTCGAAGCATCATATATTTACTCCGTATATACGTACGTATATGAGAAAGTAAAAAGTACATTTTTATTTGTCTTGAAATGAAGTCACAAATGTTTGAAAAAGAGAGCAATTCACTATGAAACATCGTAAATTAAATCAAATTTTTTGATCAAAAATCATTTTTACACCAGTAATCTGCAAGATTTCATTTTCTTCCATAAGAAATAATTTTGATAAAAAATAAATTTTCTTTACAAATCGTGTTTTTTAAGGGAAGCAATCAATATCAGTTTATTTTACATTTTGACAAAATACACGTTTGTAATAAGTATCCTCTGGTGTTAATAAATACGCATTTTGTGCCATGATGATAAATCATTTATGTTTAATTATATTGTTAGTAATTATCCATTAAATATAGTAATTAAGTACACCTGCGCAGTACAATTTTTTCATGTAACCAGATAACAGATCATTACCGCTACAAATTACCGTTTATCTATACACGTTCTCGAAATCATGAAAAGTATGTTCACTAGAATAGACATTAAAAATGAAGCGCTTTATTTTAATATAGTACTCACTATTATTAAGAAATATTACTATTTAAGTGTAGAAAAATTTAAAAACACACGTGTACTACACTGTCTTTTGAAACTGATGTTAGTTCAGAGATTTCAGTTAAATGTTTTCGTTCACAATTGATTTGTTTAACATGTAATTGTAATATCACTAGCTGAAGTACCCGGCGTTGCTCGGGCATTTATTACAGTAAAGTATTAAGCAGAAAGAGGAAAGCTATAGTTTCATGCCCTGCAGCGGGGCCTACCTCTACCTCTTCTATTGTATCCCTTCTGCTCCCTGCTTCTTCCTGCCATGCTCTGCCCGGCCACGCAACCAAAACCCTGACTACTTCTGACCCCTACTCGTCAATTTCCGGTCTACATTGCTCACTTTTTCATAAAAAAATACATTTTTCGTTTTTAAAGTTCCAGCTCCTAAACATTCTTCATATTATAACTGAAAATAATAAAAAAATTCTACACTACAAAATGAAATACTTGTAGACTCGCGTATTTTATATTTGTGGAGGTTTATATAGTATTCCAATGCTGTAAATAAATTGTCACATAGTAAAACTTACTTTTTTATACTTTTTCTTCTATTGTATTCATAAAGAAAGATTTGAAATTGATCAGTCAACTTGTGACCTTGAAGAGGCTTCCTATTTTAAGTGGAGTTCAACATACCAGAATTCTCGTACGAAGACGCTAGAAAAGTGTAGTAGATGTGAAAACGTAATTGATGAATTATAATCATAGAAGTAAATGAAAATATATATGCTGAAACGTAAGTGCAAGTATTTACAATTATTTTCAAAAACGACAGAAATAAATGTTTAAATTGACATTGTACTGAGCCACTTACCAAAACAGTATTAGCTTTATTATTTGATCTGAAGTACTAGATATTATGAATTTTGAAATGTAAATAATAGAAACAAAGGACTCCCAAACTTTTTATTTGCTTTGGTACTGACAAATATTTTTACATGAATTAATTTTTATTCATTTTTTATAGAAAAGAAGAGTGAATTCATCCTTTGGGAGCAATTGATATGCAAAAACCAGCACATATTAGTCTTAATACATACCAATAATTATAATACATACTAAATTACACACCACTGCACATATTCAAGAAAAATGTTCAACTGGGAGAACCCAAAACATAAAAAACATTTTTCATTTTACCAATTTAAACATGAAAACTGTGTAAATAGCGAAATTGTGTGTGCTAATGAAAATCTGTCTTACTACGTAGAGAATTATTTACATTTGCATCCTTCCTTGCAGTATTATTTTCAATAGTGTGAATGAGTACTTCAGCAAGTCGCATTTGCCTCTGAGTAGCCAATTCAAAATGTTATAGACTGCCCATCTATTCGCACTTGTAGTCTGTTTTGGCAACTGTGACACTCGCGTTGTTTCAAACAATTCAATGTTTACAAATTTATGTAAAAGAAGAGGGTGTATATATATATATATATATATATATATATATATATATATATATATATAGTACTTTCCAGATTACTGTATATTCTGTATTGTATATTATTGTACTCTCTCAACCTACCTCAATTTTTGAACACTTTCAAACGTCACTGTTTCCGTGCCACTTTGTACATAACACGATTAAGGATAATGCATGTACATTGACCACTTTAGTTACAGATTTCTTTCAAATATTCTACCAATATTTAGATCTAACAAATCACCAGCGTTCACACAGGGACATTACATAACCTTATTCAAACTCCAATGAATTTCCTAATAATTCTGGACATTTATGAAATCAGTAGTAGATATCAGACGTCATACTCTGGTGGCGCGTTGCTGAAGTATTGACATCGATGCACGAATCTGTGATGCAAAGCTATGCCAAACACGTCCAGAAAAGTAATTATTTTGCAAATATAATACGGTTTATGGTTCTAAATTATAGCCTATAGTTCTTCAGACCTTTAGAGGATGTTAGCACAAAAGTTTCATCGGCATTGGTTAAGTAGATTCAGAGTTTACCGCGCTGTAAGACAACGCAATTCTGTCTTTATATATTAGTATAGAAGAATTATAGATATAGATATAGATATAGATTACCATATCAACAATATCTTTGAGACAAAATCAAGTAATCGTCTGTACTTCATAACGAAAAATCATTGATCCCACTAAAGAAAATCTTACCTTCAGAACAGTACAGTTAAATAAACTCTGAAAAACGTTTCAAGATTTCGGGTTTAATTGTTAAATGATAATGATGCGTCACGTTACGATTTTTTAGTACTAAAGTTATGTCCACTCTCAGGTCCTTGCAAGCTTCCAGGAATATGCTTCTGTTTGAAAATGATATCAACACTAGATAACAAGTCCAACCAAAACGAGGAGGGAGCACCACGATCAAACAACGGGGGAAATGGCAGCCAAATTCAGGCAAATTCTTTGAAAAAACATTTAGCTTAATATTTTTGTATTTCAGTTTGTCAATTTCTCCTACAATGAAATTAATTTTAAAAAAGCTCTCAGTGATAATCAGTGTTTTTCAGCAAGATGATTCCCACTGTTCCTAAGGTAAAATCTTGTAAAGATTAAGGACTTGACAAGAGTGACATAAAATTCTCATTTCACAAAAACAAATTTTTGAAGTTCAAAAACGTCTAGTTAAAATTATCTACTTCTGATATTATCTGCCCTCGGAAACGCATCTCCTAATATGACATACGAAAAGCTGCAAGACCGAATAGCCAAAACCTAATTGTTAATACGTTGCAGAAAGTGAAATCAGTTTGCAACCCTCAATCAATACCACAAACTCTGCAGAAGCATCAGATGTTGATAATTTTGGGCTTACCGTTTCTGATGAAAATAAGCAGAAATAATAAAGAAGAGAGAGAGCAGATGGTTTTGTTTCACTAGTAACGGTCTGGATAATTTTCTACCAAAAATTTAGAAAGTACAGAAATTGACAATGATTAACCGCAATCTGCATCCTTTTTATTTCACTAGTAGCTCTTCTTCTCTGAACATTTTAAAGGGCTACTCTTTCCAGAGCGAATAATTGTGCCTGAAACCCAATAATCTCTTTGCATCATGTATGTTGGAGGCATGAGATACCTAGAAAAAAATATGTTTGATTAATCATAAAATCGAGAAATATAAACATCTCTTTCGACAATAAACTTAAGAGAATCAGCTATAGCGTTTTCCATTCGTTGTACTAAAACCCACCCTAGTGCAGGGCAAAAACGTCATCGCCCCGCAACAGTGCTGCCCCACACGCGTGAAGGGCAGCTACGAATGAAATGGATTCCGGAACTGAGTCAGTGCTTGTGCGCTACGCAATGAGATTATACACAGCTATTCTTGGTCTGTCACACTGATGCAACACGAAAAAAAAATTAATTATTATCGTTGTTATAATTTTTATGAAGTTTTTGGTAATTCTCACTTCTTAATTCATAAACTATTAACGTGTGATTTCTTTATTTAAAAACCACGTATGAGTCGTATGCGTGAAAAAGTGAAAATGCGTATGAGTCGAAATTTTCTTTTCACGAGATTTGCCAGTGATCGATATAGTACAGAAGATTTTGCACTGAAAGGTTTCTGCAGAATTGTTTGGTTACAGAAAAATATTAAAAATATTACATGAGCATTTCCGTTGGTATATGTATGGGCGTGCGAGAAACATTTCTTGGCATATATATTTGAATGATTTTGTAAGGATCACTATTTTTATTTTCACTATTAACGTTTCGAAATTGAGACGTACCGAAAACACTTTGATTTCTAAATAGCACTGGATTTGTTAACATGACAAAAATTATTTTAAGACATTTTTTGCAAACCATAATATACTCCATCATTCGACATTTCCCTGCGTGACAGAAGATCCTTAATTGCCTTCACAATTTCACCATGAATCCAAATCAGCATGGATAACTTCCGTACCTAACCTCACAATGGCCCGGTGCACTGGACCGCACTGACGCGATAGTCAGTGCAGTTTATGGCGCGCCGAGTGCGCCCTGGTTCCGTGTCGTGCGAATGGAACATGCGATTCTTTGCACTGGTCTACTGCAAATTATGCGTCTTCAGTTTTTAAAAAAAAATTTTAACTAGAACTCTATTTTCAATGTTTATTTGAAGTTAATTTCTTTTACAGTGGTTCACGCTTCTTACTGCGAAATATTATGCGTCTTCAGTGTCAGTAGTGTCGGCTTCTTTAAGATTGTCTTACTCTTCCTCTGCAGTTTCGTCTCCTCGTTTTTTGTTCGTTTATATTGTCATTAAAACTTTGAATGGAAATTGCCCTCTAAATATGCACAACATCTCTTTCATATTATTGTGAAATTTAGGACAGAAGTACTTGGGAAGTGAAGCGTTTAGCTATCGAACACATTCCAAAACGGTGCCATTTTGTTATCTTTTCAATGGTGGGCTGTCGTGTTCTTTTCATCAAATCTAAGACTAAAAATCTGTCTCTACCAATAGTGGCTCTGCGTATTGCTTTCGCAAGCAAATCTGACCACAAATAATGCACTTAAACATTGTTGTCTTGATATACACCCATAAGTAGTACTACATTAATAAAGACATAAAACTCAGTTTCATTCGTCCTTCCAATATTCCTTCGCACAGCATCTTCTTTTGTATATGTCACAATTATCTGAAATCTTGATTGAAAAAAAACGTTTTTGAACGCTTCTTGCAAATTATGAGTTTAACACCCAGGAGTAACCTCTGAAGAAACTTTAACAATATTGGCAATGTGTGTTTTAGGAGTGCCTCAGCGAAACTAATAAGACATTTTCTTCCCAACTTAGCAATCATTTCAGTGAAAGAATTATTTACTGTACTATTCACCGTAACTTGATTGTATTCTGTATCCTCTTCACCTGCACATACTTCTAAAATACCTTCATCTTCACTCTCTTCATGTAATGACTTCAGTAATTTTTCTATTTCCGATTCAGCTAACCTTCCTGACATCTTGAGTGAATAAACGACTGAAAAATAGTCTCACTCCCAACGTCAATTCTGTTCACGAACGTGTTTACTACAAATGTATGAAAGTTGAGAACATAGCCAACACAAAAAAAAAAACATAGTCAACACAAAATATTCCTACATACACGAAAGGGAGAAATAAAATACACCCAGTGAAAGCACAATGGAAAAACTACGTCTTTTACGAAGGGGGTATCAAACTCGTTCTAGAAAAATGTAGATTTAAAAAAAGATTCATGTCCTCTACATTATTGAGAATTAATGTAATTGATTAGGCAGCTTTCTGTAAGAGGAAAGAAAATATATCTTCTGTCATTGCTATGGAATAAGAAGAGTGAAACTGTTTCAACAATTACATTAATTCTCAATAATGTAAAGCACGTGAATCAAGTGAACTGAAAGTTTACATGAAGGTTGTGAGCTCCTTGACTGTCCCCTTCGCTTTTCTTGGATTAAGTCAAATTTGTTCATGAAATTTGATAGCACAAACTGTTCTTGTTTTGCACCACAATCTCATTTATTTTCTCTGTTTTTTTTAAGGATCTTACTGCAATTCACTGAAATATTCATTTTTCACTTTTCATACTGCACATGTAACACTAGGGAAGAACTCAACCAGATTACAGTCCCACAGACCTTTCATTGATACCAATAGCTAACGAGCACATGCCTTGTGAGATCATGCGTACAAGCATTCGGATAGATGAAATAGTTCCTGTTCGATACCTTTACCGGACATCTTGTTCACCGTTTTCGATCTATCGAGTGCTTGTTTCAGTCGAACCCGAGAAGCGCGGCGACCTATGCTCTTGCCCACGCCAGAAACCCAATCGCCCTCTCATTTGAACACCTGGTAATGTTTAGATTATAACAGTATAAACCCTGCAAGGGCCCCCTGATTCTGCAATATCCGAGTGTGGCTCTAGGTTCAACATGTCAACGCAGCCCTCGTCCACCGGCTTCTGTTTCTCGTCACAGCGCGCAGCCGCGGCCGCGCGGCCGCCGCGCAGAAGAACGTTCTCTTTCGTCTCGTTTCTAGAGTTGCTAATAGTTGCAGATGAAACCTACACGAACGTGTTTCCTAATGTTTCTTGTATTATTACTGCACGTTTCATGACATACATACGCGTACATTTTTTTGTAAGTCAAGAAACGCAAATGTAATGTTGCTTCTAGCAGGCATGATTTCAATAATTTATTTACAACTAATGTGAAAGTTAAAAATATGGTTATTGTAAGAAATGTACTTATTAAGTATTGAAGAGTAACTAGGAAATCAAACATTTTAAAAAAACAAAATATTCTATAATACATAAAGCATTGGACATTTTTCTGTTCATATGTGCTTGAATGAAGCAAATCAGACAATTTTGAAAAATTGATTTTTGTCCGCTATTTTCGACTTTCAAACCACCGTGCTAGCGGTCGAATGTAACACGAAAGCTGCCCTGAGTGCACATTGGGAGCGCACCAGTGCGGCGAATGGAAAGCGGTATTAGACTTTTGCCAGGTATAAGAGGCAAGAGAGAATAAAGCAGATCTTTGGTACGAAACGACTTTGGAGAAGTAACTGTTATTTCGGAAATGACAAGGTAAAGTCGACATCGTTGACATTATACTGGAGAAAAGTCATTTCCAATTGAAGCGCTTCATCTCCAATTGAAGCGCGAGTTCATGTGGACAACATCAGCCGTGCAAACACATATCGTCAATTATTGATCTATCTAATAAATTTGCAAAATCAGCCCCGAACAGGTCCTCTGCCCGACAAGTCAGCATATTCCCGACATTTCAAAACCTGAGCGAGCCGCTGAACCCACAACACACCTGAGCTGATAGATAACTAAGTCGGAAACTGAGGAAATCAGTTTACGCTCCCAGGTCTAGAAATTGTCCGCGAAGCAGCATCATAAGAAATATTTGACGTTGACCAGTGCTACAAAAGAACACAAAATTACATTTTTCATGTCGATTAAACGTTAATGCCACTAACTAGGAGTACGTTTTGTATTTTGTGAGCTGAAACGAATGAAAGAAGTGAAAAATAAAATTGGGATACTCATGAAAAATGTAAAATAAAAACAAATACGATAGCATGCAACTCCATGCAACTGCCTTTGTACACTCTAAAGTCCCTTGACTCTACCCTCCACTCTTTAACTCCCCAGTGATTCGTAAGACCATTGCGACCGAGCACTTACTCCAGGAGTTGGTGACTCATAAGCCTGTGGCGGCTCTTGTACCCTTTTGCAGGTTGAGAGGTTTGGTCAAGTGGCGCTCACGTTATTGCCGTTAAGCCCATCATGGAACTTTCTCCCCTTGACACGCAGGCTGTCACATTCATACAACATTCACGGTGGGGGGAAGTCTGGGAAAGAGTAGGGGATTGAAGGTGATTCAAGGTGAGTTGGCTAAGTGCCTCCATGTCTTAACACTAATGCAAACATCTATGCTCAGGCGGGATTCGAACCCGCAGACCTGCAGCTCGCGGCAGTTGAAGTCACCACTAAGTTGCCAAGTAGCCGCCAAAGAGCCGGAATAATACAGTATTCCGTGAAGCGACGTGAACACAGTCAAATGGCTCAGCACAAACGGCCGGAAAGCGTCGTAAAATTCCAGCTGAAAAAGAGGAATGACACAGTGCGTACAAATTTTTCTTCCTAAGTATAATTTAGTCGTCACTTTGATGAGGTCTCTGCCTGCAGATATGTCCCGAAAACTCCTAAACATGGCCAACGTTTTCGATGAACCTTTGAGAATCTTAGAACTACAATCTACAGGTGTAAATCATGATGAGGAAGCATTCGAGAATATTAGTTTTCTATTCCAGGGTCATCGAATTCTAAGAAACGTCTCTGCCTACCTTGCTGCAAACATCTTTAAGCCATATACTGATATTTCATAGACTCGCTAATGAAACTGTGTACATTTGCCTAGTCTGAACAAGATAAAACTGCCACCGACGAGACATTTCAATCAGCATTCTGCTGCCCTCGTCAAAGAGTGAGAGCAGATTTATTATCCTCCTGCCGCAAAAGCGCACGCGAAGATTTTGTCTTTTTGTTTCCTGTGTTTCTTTTTGTAAGACTTCTTCTGTGTTAGCAGAAAGAGCAGGTCATCCGATTCGTCGGGCAGTGCGGTGCGTGGCGCTGGGCGCCGCTGCCACCGATTTTCCAGCGCCCGCGCGCGGCGGCGCGTGGCGGCCCGCGAGGGGATGTCGGCCCAATTAACGAGCCAGGCGGCCGGGGGTGGGGCTAATAATCCGCGTGCGGCGGCCCGCCCCGCCCGCCGGCCCCGGCCACGTCACCATCGCTAGCGCAACAACCGGTACCACTGTTGCGCTACCTTCGAGGCCGTTCTCGTCGCCCCCCACCCCCCCCCCCCAAACTGCCCACCCCCCACCCGCCGCCCCGCCGCCCCGCCCACCACCATCGTTCGTGACGTCCACAGCCCCGCCCACCTCGCCGCAACCCCCTACAATCCTGCCGCCATCGCCACCACCACCGCTCCCGGTCGCGGATCGCCCTCAGGGAGAGCAGCTGGGCATCGCACCGCGCAGCTCTTCATCCGGGTGCTCTGCCGAATGGCAATGTAACGTTGCCGCGTTCTGGCTAGCGCCTGAATGGGTGTAAGTGGAGCGGAACCTAATAGGGAATTACAACGTATTCAATCGTCAATAAGCTGTGCAGTTAATTCTAATTTCAACTCTGAAAGTATAAGGTACGCGTACTTCATTTCACGTCCACAGGTCAATTATTGGATGTCTCACCGGGAGCGGTAGCTCAGTGCATCAACTGATGTCATTGCAGCGCCTCTGACCGGAGGTCCGAGGTTCGAGTCCTGATGGCGGCAGGATTCAGCCGCTGTCTGGAGGAGAGTTCTAGCGGCAGGCTGCTCTGATCGGTAGTTTTCCGTGGTTTCTTCGATCAATACCAGGCAAATCCCGGAGCAGTACCATAACAAACGGGTCACGGACCGTGCGCGATCTTTCCTTCCTCTTCCTTGTCCTATTCTCTTTCTTTACAGACATAAACTAACATGCACTACACTACCACATATTACTGGAGACCGGTCGGGAGCTTAGACCTTGTCTCGACTGGGGCGATTCCCCACTGTTGGGAGAATCCCGATTAGGAAGAAACCCTTCTAGCCGACAGTAGGTCGGCGACGGATCTCGCCATCCAGCTGGGGAAGATCTCCGCTATCTACCTAGGAAAAACATGCACTACTCTTACTGGACTAATGACCTAAGCTGTGACGCATCCGGAATCACTAATCAACCAATCCAACTATGGATGTCTCGATATTATCTTCAAATCGGATATTGCCTTGATACTCAATATTGTCTTCATTCTCGATAATATTTTCACGTTCGATTCAATCGACCTTCAGTTCGATATTCTTTTTTCTCTCTGGATATTACTTTCATTCTCGATGTTAGCTTCGTGTTCTATATTATTAAGTACCTTCATATTCGATACACCTAGATTTTTTTTCCTTTTTCGCATACTACTTCCGTAGTATAGAGTAAGTTATGTAACGCTGCGAAGAAAACGGAGAGTTTTTGCCGAAAAAGTCGTATTGAATGTCCCTGCTACCGAAATAGTGGATAGTTCGTTTTCCCTTATGCAGAAAAAATTCTTCCTCTAACATATTGTGTAGTTACAATTCACGTTTTGTGTGACTTTAATACAAAAAAAATTAATTCGGTTTTGAATTTTCTAGGGTACTTTACATGAATCTCCGAAGACATTTTCAAACTTTTCTCAAATTTAGTACCAAATTTTGAATTGAAAATGCCATGTAAAACATTTTCATCTCTAGGTGCTTTATTCCGTCTTTTTATTTCTGGCAAGAATGTAACCGAAAATTCATAATTTACGAAATAACAAAAGATAATCATTATTGTTTTTCGTATTATTGTATTAAAATTCAATTTTTCACAAATAACCCCATGATTTGGCAACTGCCCACAATTTCGCCTGCAGTCCAAAGATCGCCACATGCAACTGTCACGTGCAGCAGCCGAGGGAACTGCGGCGCCGCCACGCCTGCCGCCATCTTTGGGAGACTGGTGACGTCAGCCGAATAATTCATTTGCATGCAGGTAGAAGCGGCTTCGCACTCTGAGCGAAAGCAAAGGGCGACTTGACGCGCATCGCGGGGGGAGGTAGGGGCAAGGGACGTGGGTGGGGGGGCGCAATCACGGCAAACCCTTTAAAAGTAAGAGGAAACGCACGCGGGCAGGTTGCGGTCGGCGGATTTAATTTCACTATTAAAAAAGATGAATTAAAATCGCAGATAAGCGGGCGGCGTCCACGGGAGAAAGATAGAAATGCGGGTCGGCGAATCGTGGGGTGTAGAGAGGGTGAGGACGTAAGGGGGATAAGGGGGTTCAGGGCGAAAAGGGAGCGGGAATTGAAGGGGGTTGAGGGAGTGGAGGGGGAATTGTGAGGGGTTGGAGGGAGAGAAGACAACTACAGAGCCTGGGAGCTCCCCAGCCGGCAGCGGTATTCATAACCTTCTCGAAACTTTCTCCGACTCAGCCTTTTCTCGTAAACGACTGTGCCTGCGAGCGGGGGCGGTAGGCGTGGGTGGAAACAGGGACGGTGCAGGCGCTCCAGAAGACGATCTTGTAACGAGGAAGAGAGTTTGCAACGTTGGAGTCGGCGACGGCATATGAATGGAAGATATGCACGAAAGAAATGCAATGTGAGGTTGCCTTGGAGGTCCGTGATTCTGTCTTTAATGGTGGTAAAGATGTAAATTGTGTGAAACGGAAACTCAAACAAATTCATTTTAATAAGACTGGCAGTGTACTGATTGAAGATATTGTGTCTGGTTAACCTAAAGGGACAGGACTAATCCATTACAAAATCACCATCACAACAATCCATCCAGAGTGCGCTATGAGAAACTATAGTTAATTTGAAGAATGTATGTGATAGATATCACATAAGAATAGAATCTGTTAAAGCGAAAATAGGATGCATGTAATATGGTAACAATATACTTTGTATAAAACTTCATTATTTTATATTACAACGGTTATTTAATGTCTTTTTATGTTGCACTAATTCTTTATTTAAAAGATAGTCATTTGCCGGGGTTCTTAAGCCCTTTCAGAGGCCTTCTATGTCAACCAGGGTCTGCAGAGTTATTTTGAGACATTTCGGTCACCGAGTCTGGTCTGTGGCAGCATTTATAGTGATTCGTAGGTGAGTCGGCGATACAGAGTGGAGGGCCACTGACGCTGAATTAGGTGGTAGAGTTCTGGTATGTACGTACGTGTATGTACGTACGTGTATGCACGTGTGCGCACGACCGTGGGCGTGTGTTTATGTATTTGTTTCTGGGCGTGGATGAGCGAAGGTTATTGCGTGGGAAAAGGAGCGAGAAAGGGAGAGAGAAAATCATCGTAGCCTACGTAGAGATAACAGAATGTTATCGTGGAGTTAAACATTGCAGGGAGAATCTCTTACTATAAAATCTCTGCATCAACAACACAGATTATTTCAAGTGTAATAGTAAATGTAACCTGTTCGCAATTGTCAGCCATCGTTGCGATCACATACTTCTTAGCATGATAAAATTATTGAAAATGATATAATAACAAATAATAATAATAATAATAATAATAATAATAATAGTCATTATTTCCCTCATGTCTGTCCATGTCGGAAGTAATCAATACTAAGCAAGAATATATTCAAACTTAACCAATCCCAGATGTCTAACGCCATATGATTATCACTTGGTTTACCTTTTACACTCCTCTGTAATCACTTTGTTTACATTCTTAAGATAAAGATAGCAATTGTTAGGTCCTTAATAGCTTTGAGCATTAATATAATATTAAAATGTGTCCTTTGGTAATCTTTAAAACCCTGAAATATAATCTATTATTAAAGATACAATGCCGAAAAACAGCAAAAGAAACACAGAAAGTGTGTGGAAGCAATTTCAAGAATTTTGTGAAGAAAGAAAATACAAATGGACAGCACAAATTACAAATGAATAAATAGATATATTTTAGGCAATTAATATGCATAGATTAGGTTATGAAGAGTACAAAGAATATATATGTACTAACAAAACTATGTGGATCGTTGCAACCAAAATTGTTCAGAAAAATACTTTAATGAGTACACACTTGTGTTCAATTCACCCGGAATTGACGAATACCGCTTCTAATTCAGTTTGTACATCTTACATTTGAAATACTTCCGCGGAATACTAAGGCATGGAAAACTCAACTTCCTACAACTTTAATAATTGTGTTTGTAATAAATGTTCTTGTAAGTAGTTTTGTTATAATTGTTTTTTGAATTTTTCAATACCATAACATTGAAACATTTGAAATCATTTTCTGCATTAAACTGTTATACATATTTTACTTCATTATAAGTTATTCCAGGAGGCAGTGCTAACTCGGAGCTGAATTTGTTTGAATGAAGTTTTAGTATATTCCGGTAGCAATTGCGTTTCATAATATCTTAATTCTAGAAATAGTTACAAGAAGTATCACTCGAAGTGCTGTGATATTACTTATGATAATAATGATAATGATACTGTTGTTAATAATAATAATAACATAATTATAATAATTATTAATATTATATAATTATAAATAATATATAACATTATATTATAATTAATAATAATAATAATAATAATAATAATAATAATAATAATAATAATAATAATAATAATAATAATAATAATAAAATTTTATAATATCTACATCTGGAAGTGATGAGAGAATGACAAAGACTTTATCACGCTATTTAGTTTTTTAATTTATTTATTCTGACTACTTTTTCGATATTGTCTCAACCTCTTCGCAGCTGCCATCTATCGGTTCCTAAAATCCTTTTTTTTCCACATTTTCCCATTTGTTCGCTCCCTTAATATTAGAATTGAAATGTGACTTTCAGTATATTTTAGAAGAGTCAAAACATGGTCCGGTTGTTAAATTAGCTCCAAAATTCTCAATTGAATTTTACGTGCAGGGTCATGTTTTACTCTTCTGTAATTCTCTTACACATTTCAGTTCTACTATTAGACCGAAAAACTGAGAAAATTTGAAAAAAAATTCTAGATGCCGATATGTAGCAACTGGCAAGAGGGTGGGGAAATACCTAAAAGCTCGCCTAGACAAAGATTAGAAAACACACTAGTGCCGAGAAAGTGTGCCGTTTTGTGGGGTCTATACTTATTCAAGAAATTACTGGAAAGATAAACAACAACATACAATAGAATAGATAAAGGTCGACGTCAGATTAAAGATAGAGATACAACAGTAAAAATCTCGTACATGTCACTCGCATAGTTACGATTAGTACGTTAGACGAAAAGAGAAAAAGTAGCGACTGCATTGTAGCATCGAAGAAAATGTATATCCTATTACGAGACGACTACATACGAAATGAAAGAATGCGAGATAATAGGACCGAGTAAAAAAATATTGTACGAAATATCTGTCTAAAATTGTATCAAAGGATAATGTATATTTTATTGAGGAAAAAATATGGAACGCCTAATCAACTTAATCATAAAATTATTGGGAAATTTTATCGAATTTTTCATGCATATACTATTATACCCAATAACGGTAACATCCGCTGTTTTTAAAATATCCTACTGGAAAGAAAACAGAATTATCGAAATTATCGCAACTCTGTAATGTCATTGATATAAATACCAATTATTTGACTTAACAGTCGGATTAATGAACAGAAACCCAATAAATTTATTAAATTCTAAATAAATATCATTTTAACTCGAATAACGTATTTGTCAGTGAACATTAATAAATAGTATATAGCTTCTTAACAAAAATTCAACCGTGGCATGCGATTCCTAATATATATCAATTCTCTTTAATAATATATAAAGACACAAGAACGTTGCATTACGGCGCGATAATCTCTTAATAAACTGGACCAATTTCGATGAAACTTTTATGCTAGTTTGCTTTGAAAGTTGAGGGTCAGGAGTACTATAGGCTATGATTTACAACCTTAATATATTTACAAAATAATTACTTATTCTGGACTTTTCCCCCTAGCATTGCATCATAGATTCAAGAGCGCATTATTTTACAATAGCGCCACCAGAGGATGACGACTGAGATCTACAATTGAGTTCATCAATGCACAGAATTGCGTGTACAGGGAAAGACTATTTTAACTGTCAAATGCTTAATACGAGAGAATTATGAGTTTTTCTCAACTTTATTTATAAAAATAATTTATATATTGATTTCAATTACTTCTAGGAGAGAATGTATTACGTATACCAGAGAAATGCAATGATTGGAAGGAATCATATTTTGATAGATGTGCTTAATATTGTCGTAAAAATGTACGAATGCACACATGTTAAGTTGTCGTATATTAAGCATGATTATTATGTATTTGCGAGTTCCACAGCGACCGTGCGAGTGAAAACATATGGGTAATTTACGTGTTATGCTGAAACTGTGTCTGATCGATGAATTTTGTGGGCAAGTGTATTATTATAGGGGAGAGTGAAAGCGTACCTTTAGGTAGTGAAGGAATGATTATTTAAATTGAAAGTTCGGCAAGAAGTATCATTGAAGTAAAAAGTAATGTTAAATGAGGATTTGGAGGAAATGAATGTGTGTCAACACTGCTTTTCAAGGTTGTTGAAAACAGAACAAAAGATTTTTTAGATAATAGAAAAACTTTTGTCACGCCGGTATCCACTGCCATCTCAGATTTTTAAAGATATTGTAATTAATTGTCTAAGTGTTTAATGAGTCCATTCCATCAGGATTATTTATCAAGGACACTGAAACGCGTACTCGAGTTTAATTAATATTACTTTAATAATATTTAAACGTCAATAGTCGCGGCAAGATCAATTTCAAATTTTCTTTATAAATACGTGTGAAGAGAAAATATGAAAAAGAAAAAGTTTTACAATGATTAAAATGATTACAAATTACAATTATTGAAAATATTGAAATAATATATAAAATTCCTCAAACGAATAATAGTTAGTACATGTATTTTACTTTAATTAGTTTGGATTTGTTAATTACTTTCAGATATGAAGTGAATGAAGCTTGGGGGTGGGAACGCCAATAAAAAATATAAATATATTTTAGTGAAAGAGTGTTTTAGTGAGCAGGGAGACCGGGTATTTCCAGATGTGAGCTAGGCAGAGAGGGGCGCGGTAGGGCAGAGAGAAGATACTTTTTTATTTATTTTACGTCAAAAACAGTTAAAAACTGCGTATGACGTGCTATGGGGAAAAGCGAATTGTGTGCACATTTTCAAAATTATGTGATCCCTACACTAAGTCATACACTACTTAAATTTTGAATTTTAATATTTTAAAAGGAGAAAAAACAAAACTCCATGTAATAAAATCTATTTTCAAGGATAAATAAGCAATAAATTTTGAATTTTGAAAGGAGAAAAACAAAAACTCCCATGTAATAAAATCTATTTTCAAAGATAATCAAGCAATAAATTTTGGCTCTTATTACTTCCTGCCGCGACAACATGGAAACGATAATTTGAATAATTGTATTTCCACTGAATTCTAGAAGACGTGCACAGAAAATGAAGTTACATTTATGTCCAGAAGCAAAACAAGGGGCCATCTCAGCATTTGCTCAATGGATCAGGAAACTGGACGCAAAACCTGATCGAGATGGGGTCATTGACCCGGAAGCTGTAGTACAATAGTTGTTACAGGTTGTTTATACTCATTTATACAGTCCAAATGGTAAATAATGCATTATGTATCATTGTTAAAATTAATGTTACTTTTCTTGTGATGCTCAGTATAGTCTCTAATTGTATAGAAACAGTTATGCAGCAGAAACGATTTCACTTGGGATTTAAACTTTTCTATTGAATTTAATCGTTTAATGTCATCTGGCAAAGTGTTGTAAAATAATGTACATGTATTGTATGTGAATTTTTGTAATGAGCTGTTGATACTGTCCCTGATGAATATGATTTCTACGTCGAGTGTTATAGTAATAGACTTCGGCATTTTCTGAAAAAATATTCCTGCCCTTGAGCAAGTCATTTTGACAAAACCACCGATTCGTAAATAAAAAGACACGGTAATGGTAGAATTCCTAGATTAATGAAGAGAGCTTACATGAATCACATGGGTGGGATTTGGTTATTATTCGTACAATTCGGTTTTGTAATCTAAAAGTCTGGGAGCTATAAGATGTATTTCCCAGAATATTATGCCATATCTCAGGCGGGAATGAACATTCTGAAGTATATACAACGAGCAGTATGAAGGCTGACTGAATTTGCAAGAATTCTGAACGCGTATCATAATGAACTTAATTGTGTGTTCAATTCATTTAAATGTACGTTCCATTTCAGGTTTGACTGAATTGAGAGACCTAAAATTTTGTTGCCTTAACATCAGGCAATGGTACACTGTTGATTTTCAATGGAGCACAGAATTGTTTATTTGAAATGGAAAGCTGCATTAAAACCGTTTTCTTTTCGTTTACTATTAATTTGTTATTTCGGAACCAATTTGAAACATCTGATATTGTACTATTTACTGTTTCCTTATTGCAAAGGATGTTCGTATCATCCGCAAAGAGAACCGTTCTTCCGTTTCGAATCGTCGACGGCATATCGTTTACGTAAAGTAGGAACAGAATAGGGCCTAAAATCGATCCTTGAGGAACTCCACATGCAACGGGCAAAGAGTCGGAAAGGTGCGTACGTAATGTTCCATCATTCCAGTATGGTATTTCAACTCTCGAGATCGTTGTTTAAGGTACGAACATAACCAATCTAGAGCAATACCACGAATTCCATATGAAGGTAATTTGGAAAGTAAAATGTCATGATCAATGACGTCAAAAGCTTTTGAGAAATCTAAAATAATCCAATAGGTGCCTCGTTTTGATCCAATGATGAGGCGACATCTTTAAGAAAAGAAAATATAGCTGTTTCGTTGATTTTGATTTTCTAAATCAATGTTGGCAATCTGAAAGGGCGTCGTGTTCAGGGAGAAAGGTTTCCATTCGTACGTAACAAAGTCTCTCTAATATTTTTGAAAAACTGATAGAAGAGAAATGGGCCGATAATTTTGAATTTCATTTTTGTTGCCTTTTTGAAAAGCGGCTTAATTTTAGCTTTTTGAAAATATGTGGAAACGTTCCAGTGCATAAAGATGCATTAAATATGTGAGTTAACGGGTGTATAATGGCATACGCACAAGTCTTTAACAACGAATCCGGAATTCATCTAAACCGGACGAATATTTATTTTTAGTTTACCGATTATTACGATAATTACGATAACGATTATTACGATAACGATTATTACAATAGAATAGATAGAAGTAGGCTCCGCCACAGAGTGGGAATAGATGGAATTCCTCTTGCTGTCTAATAAATTATTACGACAAATACCCCGGCAACGCGAGGTACTGCAGCTGGTGTATCAATACATACGTGCTACATACATATTACAGCATGATAGTAATTATCATTAAATTTCGCACTCAGCATTCACAAGAAATGCGAGCATTACATTATAACTTGTATATTGTATTATAATTTAAGTAATGTTTTTACAATTTGAAGCAGTAATATAAATCATCTATAGTTCTATTTCCATGTTTAAACGCGTGAAGGAGATAATTTTTCAAAGAATTATTATGGCATAATGCATAATATTTTATTCTCATAATTTTTTCTATAAGATTATACTAATTCTTCTATAATATTCTCATAAATGGCACTTATCACTTCCTTAACTTTTACAGAAAACTATGTTAGTAACAATCATTGTTAAAAAAACGGCTCCTAAAGTCGGCGTAAGATCCCGATAGCTTTAGACATTTTGATTTGAAGAGAGCAGTAACAAAGACGCGTGGCACGAGGCATTCGCCTGCTAATGCTTCAAGTTAGCCTGCTGCACGCAGCGCCCTCTGGAAGCTTCCTTATTCTCTTCTGCGTGTAATCTTCGACTGCAAGAGGATCTCTAAAACTTCCGTCAGAAGTTTCCTCGCCTGTAATCCACAATTGTTGAGAACTTCCCGTCTCTTTGTCGTGAAATACGTTGGAAACTACTTACTTCCTTATGAACATTTAAGCTGGATCCCTGTGTGACGTATGTCTTAACATCTGGACCGTAACTGAAAATGAACTATTCTGAACCGACTTTATTCTATTAATAATTCGTTATTGGTCTTCATTAAAACTCTCAGCTAAAACGTAAGTAAATATTTTATGTTTATTAACTACTGAATTCACGAATGCGAAGTGTACTATATAGCATGTAAAAGTAAATGTTGCATGGACTTCTAAAACGACGTTTACGTTCGATTACGTTCATATAATTTCATATAGATAAAATTTTGAATAAAACATACTAGCTGAATGTGGCGTTGCTGACAATGCAAAATGTTTTTAAAAGTATTTTTATGTGCTAAAAAAGTCTAAATGTCATGAATAGCTTGATAGTTCTTACAGTATCTAACATTGATAGTTCTTACAGTATCTAACATTGAACTTACCAATGTCAGATACTGTAATACTGTAACCCTCCGTACAGAATATGAACAGGTATGTTGCAACTTCAAAATTGTAATCGCTGTAAAAAATACTTGCGGGAATGAATGATACGAATAGTTCGAATTTAGTACAGCTACATTTTCTCGCTTTTCTCGCTTATATTCACAAAAATGAACAGAAAACATAAACTGTAAGATGTTCTAATCCTAGTATAATATCATTCTCAATTACTTCGGAAATTTTCTGCAACTACATTTAATTCTTCCCGGATTATTTAATACTTCCACATTTTTGCCCCCTGATTTTTTAAGAGATTATAATTCCACAAACTCAATCTGATTTGTGTTCACTTCTACTTCGTGAATTGCTGTATTAATTGTTTTGTAGGCGAATGTATGTGACATTCAAATTCAAATGTTTTGTTTACGTGAATAAGATGTTAAATTTTTATAAGAATAAGTTGCTAGTCACATTTATTTGAAAATCGGTATGTGCACGCTTAAGAATGTAAATGTAAAAAGTCGAATAGGGACGTACTTTCATTCTCTACCATTACTCACAATTCCGGTTTTCTCCTGATTCACTTTAAGCTCTTCAAATTTAATAGGTTCCAAGGTAGTATTGTACATAGGGTTTTGTAAATGTATTATTAAAACTACGGATCAAACACTTCACTTCTAATGAATAACTTCAAATAAGCATCACTAATTGATAGTTCTGCCGTTCTATTCACTTGTTGAACAATTATTAATGTTGCATCCTCGTAGAAAAAACTATGACGTCCTGGAGAGAAAATTGTTCTTGGGAACTGGGGTTTGATCAACGCCACCTACATAGATCTATGTAGGTGGCATTGACTTAATTTCAGCTCTACCCATCAAGATTACAGCGCTAAAACACGCAAAACACTTTTTTTGGAAACTTCTTAAAATTTTCTGGCCGGATCAGAAAACAATCAGTTTCTCACCAGGAGGCAGAGACGCGTCGAATGACACCTCATGACTCGAAAGGTTCACGATCGGTCTTATCGTGAGAGACGGATCCATATACGAACGATAGGTGCTCGCAGTTACTCAAATGCTTCATAGCAGGCCTGCACAACGCATTCTTCTGCGGGCATTCGCACTCAGCCGAACATCTGCCCGCAAGAGCGGCGAAAGTGCAAGTAGTGGGGATACGCACCTTTGCGGGGAGGGGAGCAATCTGCCATTTGCACACAGGGGTTGTCGCAGCGAGTAGATTCAATGCTTCGCCATCTAATGCAATGATCCATACTGTGGAATTATTTGCCCACTTACTCGTATTTAAATTTTAAAATGGGTAAAAAATAGATCAAACCCCGAATTTCTAACTATAAGGGCCATAATTCATTGTTTATGTTCGTCTGTGCACTGCTATGTAACATTTTTTTTCTTTTTCTGTTTATGCTCACCGTGACTAAATATTTTGAAGAAGTGGCTTTTTAAAAAAATATAATTTAACTCTAACAAAAATTTACAATTTAATAATTGATTTTCACCGACAATGTTATATTCTCCAAATGATAGCAAAACAAAAGAAATTATGATAGCCATTTCTCACATTATGATCGACATAAACATGAAATATAGGCAATTCCAAGAAGACATGGACTGTTTGGTTGCATATAAATTGTGACCATTTTCCCCCATTATGACTAAATGAGAGATGATATCAACGATCAAACCTCCTTGACGGTATGTTACAGGCAATTATGATATAGTAATGGGTCTTGTTAAAAAGAATTTAATTTGTATACGATGTCGTAAACGATAATGAATAGTGTTTGCTGATTTGGTATTATAAATCTATAATGCCTCTTGACAGAAATTAGAGCACAAAGTAATCATGATTTTTGAGAAAAATTTTTTGCTTTCATAACATATTTTTCTATTAAACATAGTTAATAAAAAATAGTTTATTATCATCAAACAAAAACAATTCAATATTACAATCATGTGTTTAGCATCACACTAAATTTGTCTCTATATTGTAGCAAAGCGAATAACATAATCAGCCTCACAGACATTTATAATACTTGGTATCCAAATCAAATGTGTATGTCTAATTTGTTTTAAATACATATTTCACACTGTCGTATATTGACCACAAACATTTCCAATATAATACAAGAGGTTGATAGTTATTATGATGATTATACTTATTATTATGATGAATAGTACTTGAATTTTTTTGTAACAGTTCATGTTCTCGTCGATTGCTATTTATATTTACGCACTACTGTTCGAATTGCATTCTCATAGGTAGTCCCGACTCCTAGAATGGGTCTCATCCCCACCCTTCCTCGCTTGCTGAATTTGCACACTAGTGGCTCGCGCTCGGTTTCAGTGGTCAGTGAAAGTGCAAAATGCTGTACAGGCCTGCTGTATATGGATTATAATTTTTGTGATGAAAGAATTCCAGACTTAGAGAGCTGCGTGAAGCACCCAAGAAGTGAAAGCTGCAAATAATAAATCGGGAGAGGTGGCTCAGGGCATCAACTGATGACACTGCAGTGCCTCTAACCGGGAGGCCCTAGGTTCGAGTACCGACGGTGGCAATATTTTCAACACTAGCTAGGTAACTAGGTTGAGTTCAGACGCTGTCTAGAGGAGAGTTCTAGAAGCTGTTCTGATCGGAAGCTTTCCATGTTGTTTCCGATCAACACCACGCGAATACTGGAGCAATGCCCTAACAAACGGACCACACACCATTCGATCGTAATCAGATTAGATCCGGCGCGCGATCTTTCCTTCCTTCCTTCCTTCCTTGTTCTATTCTCACCTCTTATTTACATTTACAGGTTCTATCGACATTTACACTTTCATGCACTTTACTATCACATATGTCAGGAGACCAGTTGCAAGCTTTAATCTTGTTCTATCTGGGGCAGTGTCCCGCTAGGGGAGATCCGGCCCGGATCTCACATCCACTGCGAGAGGAACACCGCCATCTTCATACATAAAAAGCACTCAACTAAAGGGGTTAGCAGTTGATCATAGCAGTTGACGTGCCCGGAAACATCAATCAAACAACTTCTAGAAAGTAAGAAATAAAAGTGATAATGAAAAGAAATAAAGTAAAATAAAAAGGGAGGACAGAAGCAAGAAAAGATGATGATAAAAACAAAGTATCAAAGAAAAAGAAAAACTAGAAGTGTTGGATTTCATAGTTATCCGTTATTTATAAACGAAAACTTTTCTCTTTTAAAGCAAATCTGCATTGAAATGTTTCCACACGTCAGGCGATGTACACCCAAGAAGACCAGAAAACAGCAACTTCTTTCATTACGCGGTGTCGCCGTCGTACCTTTCAGTTTCCATGTCAACGAGCACTGGTTTGAACGTGGCGTCATCTCGTAAACTGTGAAGAGTCTGTGTCTGCCTCATACCATTGGCTTTTCTTATAAGCCTCAGGTCTCCTTGTCTAGGAAACTACCTCGTCAGAATACACATTTCTGGAAGTCGCAGGTCTCCTTATTTACCGGGGCAATTTGAATGCCAGAGATCGATCGAAAGTCTGTTATAATGCATATGTAAGACAAAGTTTATCATTCACAATATATAATATCTGTTCTGAATTTGCAACAATAGAAAATCCAACTTTATTAAGCCTACGATCAGCAAAACTACAGCACGAAGGTATCTGCACTTTACAATGAAAGTCGATTGTTACAATCACATATCAAAATTAATTAATGCCCATGACACCGTCTGTATAATTCTTTTCAGAGCATTAATTATGTGAAGGTTTACTGTTTGTTCATAAAATTGTTTCTTATAAACTAATAACTTGCAAATGCATTTCACTTATCAAGATAGCAACAGTATCCTTCATCACAAACCAAATTATTGATGACATGCCGTAGCCACATTCCAGTTTCTACTACTCTTTTGCTTCACATACTCCTGACTTATCCTGATGACTTTTGTTCGTTAACAAGCTATTGCTTCACTGTAGCAGCAGTAGCAAAGGCACAAACATTTGAATATTTAAGATTCTAACAGAAAGCAATGCACAATCGCAAGCCACGAGATCTAAATCGCTCTAAATAGATATCCTCAGAGTAAAGTTGAAGAGAATTCCGATACTCAGAAGACGTGGAACGTTCATATTCCGAGATGGAATTTGAAGAATTTTAAATACGAGACCCTGGAATATGAATATGATGAAGCTTCTAAGATTACAAACTTTTGCTTGGGAATATTTCTTTTTCGAGATTCAGATTCAATTCAAGCTATGCTGACTAACAATTTGGGTCCCTAGTAATTATCATTTATGTTCTGCTGACGAAGTGTTGTTGAGGTATTGTTATAGGAGTTGATATCATTTCCAACATTTTTATTTAAAAAAATTGGTTGAAAATTTTCTTACAGATGAATTATGGCTCCCATACGCAGATATTATGATGGCTTCCTAGAAAATGCTACGACAATACAATATTGGTAAAAATATAATATTTCATTACTATCGTATGAACTGCAAACCGATAAATTTTCAAGCATATACCAATTAAATTAAGAACTTAAATTTGAATATAGTACGTTAATAAAAATGACATAAAATGTTCCGAATAGTTCACATTCACAAAAAGTAAGCAATAATTTGACCCTCGAGATAGTCAAAAGCAACAATAGAATAAATGGAACGCAAAAATAATTCGTATTTTATGAAAGATATGAAAAACAACTGTTTTCAAAATGTATTTTCATAAGATAGAAAATGAAGTGGTAACATAGTATATAAATCTCGCAATAAAATGTCTGTGTGCCCGGCTGTCCGTCTGTACCGTCCGTACGGGTTTTTGTTTTAAAACGCCCGTCCGTCTGTCAGTGAACGACACTAGCGCCTAAACTATTTGTAGGATGTTTTCGAAAATGAATATTCCGAGGTCGGTCCTGACTGCTCCCATCTGTCTGGACTGGTAGTTCTGCAATTTTGAAAATCACTCTTAAATGTTTGTTACATAAAGTCACTAGCACATTTTCAATGCACGCAATTATACCCCTACTTTTCCACTCCTTTCGTAACTACTAATATAGTCTACAGATAGAAAACTACACTTTATTCCGATCGTAATGAAGTGTTGTACATGACCTTCTAAACAATATAACAATTACCAAATAACCTTCATTTCATTTTCCTAGCCTTTAAACCAGGCACGTCAAACCGCGCCCGCGCGAGCTACTTGCTCGCCTGGGGAGACCAGCGCTCCTACGAGCACGAGCAACTTCCCCTGTCTTCGATCTCCATTCTCCTCCAAATCCAGAAATGGGTGTACATGCGCAAGCTGAAGCGGTGCGAGGCGGTGAATAGTGACTTCGTACGAAAATATGTTTGCCTTTTTTTCTATCAAATGACCGAGAATTGTATTATGTTTATATTCTTTACTACTTATTACTATTTGATATTTATTTTCTTACTAAATTCTTATATAAGCATCTTTTCTAAGCGACAAGAATTTGTTTCAGTGGTTCTTGTTTTCGTTTTCTCAATCAGTGATTTATTGTATCTAGCAATATTGTGAAATAAATTAACAAGTCTCTATAAGTTAACAATTTTCGCTTACGGACGGACAGCGCTTTTAACAGATAATAATATTTGTTTATTAAACCTTGTAACCAGAACGTAGAAAGTTCATTATTTTATATCACTCTTAAGTAAACAGAATTTCAAAATCAAGAATCTTCACTATTAATTGAAAATCTTAAGTCGGATTGATGTATTATTTCATTTTAATAGATAATTTCTTTGCCTTAAAGATAAAATGGGAATTAGTATAGCTAAATTTATGATAATAACTGTCAAGTAACTTCTGCCAAAGACTGCTGTGAGCCAGGTATCCAGTGACGTACCGCCACTCCGGAGGAATTTGTACAAGCCTTACTTTTAAATCTCGCGCTAATTTCTCTTGACGCAGTGCTCACGAGCTCTGGGAAGCTTGTTACTTTTCCCGCCACCTTGGCATGCCTACCTTAAACAAATTTAAGTGCGCACTCTTTGTTTTCCACGAATATAAAAGTAATGGTGAGGAAATCCACTAAACTGAATTTAAAGTAGCTGAAAGAGCCTACAATTTACTAATAAATGCAGTTTGATTTGTTTCGATCAAAATTGCTACTAGAAGTTAGCCAGGAGTGTGCAACAATGAATGTGTTTGCAGGTGCCCATAGCAATGCTGGTGGTAGCAAACATCGCGTGGCGAGATGGGCAAGGACGGGACTGGAGGGGAAGAGCGAGGGGAGACAGGGCAGGGGAAGGAAGAACAGGATGGAAATGGAGCAAGATAAGAACGGGCGGTGTACATGAGGAACGGAGTAGTGCAGGCCAGGGTGGACCAAGGCGGAGCAGGGATAGATCGTCCCTGTGTGAACAGATGCTCGTAATAAACAAGTTCTTTGAGGGCAACATGGGGTACTTCGGCTAGTGCTTACATACCAAAATTCAGAATATGGGTTATTTGTAAAACTTGTCAATTGTAATGTTTCAATATTGACTTCACGACTTAATTCTTGATAGGGGAGTGAAAAGCCGAATAAATTACTGAAATGAATTTTGCACTGAATTTTACTTTTCTTTGTCCGATTAGTTCGCATTGTAGAAATTTAAATATTTAGTAGTTTATTTTAAAGGTGGACAAATTGTTAGAAAGTGCTAATACTCTCAAATAACATATGAAATAAAAAAATGTAATTGTGAAGAGATTAGATATTATTTTTTTGCTGTAACTTTAAATCGACGGGTACAAGAATAAATAAGATTAAAAAAAACTGGTTTGTTCACGTTCCAGACATGAATTCAATAGCAACTTCATTTTACAACATCAATCTCTCAATAACATTTCAGACATAACATTACAAACAAGAGTATCAAAAACATCATGCACCATTGAGCTCTAAATACAAGAGTGATTCTAGCCACTTTAGTTTTGGTAGTGATGACCCTACGGATACACTAATACACCAAGAGGCATAAATACGTACCGCCTGCACCGTAGTGCAAGGCACTCATGCAGCATTAACGACCTATTGGTCCCGGTCATACCAATAGCTGCAACTTCCCCGACGCACCGAACAGGCCTAATCCGTCGCGAACAACGGCGCTTCGCCGACCGCTTAATTTGATCCTCCACTCCAGCGCGGCGCCAACAAGCCTTATCGCGGATTATCGATCTAGTAGAAGACCGACTCACCCCTTCCCGGTCTCGAAGCGCCCGCTAGTTAGATTGACACTCGACGGCATTCATTTACGCTCGCCGGATACAATTCCGCCGGCGCGGGGCGTCAGAAAAGCGCCGACCCATTAACCCCGCGGAATCATTAACCTCGGGACTAGACGCCGGCGCCCCGCCCCTCTCCGCCCTCGCCACGCCCTCGTCCACAGCCCTCGCAGCGCAGCGGACGCCGTGAAAGAAGGAGCGGTCGTTAATAAACGGAGGTGACACGGCGGCCAGCCCGAAGCGGCCTCCCCTCGCGCCCCTGGTGGAAGGGCGCTCGCGCACTGCGCTGCGACGCCGTGAGTGCCGGCTGCCGGAGTTAGAGCTTGAAAGTTCCTGGCGAGCTTTCGCGGTCGTCCGTTAAAAATAATGAAAGGAACACAAAAACGCGTTTAACAACAAAAGACGAATGGAAAAAAAGAAAAATAAACAAAAAATAAATCAAAAGTGCGTGGATATTGTTTCCAAGTTACGAAATGCATGAATGGAGAAGAGCTGTCTAACGATTAATCAAAAGAAATTTGATCTAAGAAATTTAAAGAAAGTTGTGAAGTAAAATGTCCTCTCTATGTACTGCTCTAAGTCTGTCCCCCAAAGTTACTTCACTAATGACAATCCATGGAATCGTCTACGAGTGACCTCTGCCTGCAAAATTCACAAGACGCATGAATATTATACTATTTATAATCAAAATAATCTCTTCATACGCAATATTCTTTTTAATGTTCCCTTCCGTTCATAATAAGTTGTGTAACATTGTATCTCACACAAAGAGGGATCAATATTGCACATCGGAAGAAAGAGTGCTCGCGCAAATTGCTGTGATTCGCTGAATGCCATAGTTAGAGCTCGGACGCTCCTAATAAATGTTGAGATTTTCACATTTTATCTTAAAAATTAACAATAAAACTCAAAGCAAAAAAGGAATAGTCCAAATGGAAGTCATTTCTAAAATATGAAAGGTTTGAAGATGTGTTCTCAAAAAACAATATAAAATAGAAGAACAAAGAAAAACTGCAGAAACTGAGAACCATTTCTAAGTTGTGTCGGATCAAGGTTTCCACTTCATAGTAATTTCTACTCCAAGCAATATTATACATTTGTTCTTTTTTGTTAACATTATTATTCGAACAGTTAAGAAACATAGAGAAGATTTTTTTGTACGAGTATAACCCATCTTTCATAAATTGTATTATTTTAAACTTTCAATTTGTTTTCTCATACTTTTTTGTCTCTTAATATTATGCAAAGAATAATGAAAAATGAACTAAAAGGAAACAACGTCCATAATAGTAATATCTCTATTCCTCATAGCAATGATCATAAAGTGCTAAAATATATAAATTTTATTTAAGTATTTCACTTTTTAAGATGATTACGGTGATTAAGTAGTGGAATCAAATAAGAGAAAACATTACTGATGTATTTTAATAAAAAATACTCGTAGTCTTAGAAAAATGTATTCGTACAGTATATAACTCAACAAAAATTAATTATTTCACTTCATTATTTTCATTTATATCAAACACAATGCAATGACTTCCTGTTACTGATCATAACTAATTACGTAAAATAACGAGTTTGAATGCATATATAGAGACAAAAGTATAAATAAATAAAATATTTAGAAACTAAAATGCGTAAAAAGTATTCACTCTGTCTTTTCATGTTTTCTAATGATTTCATTAACTACTAACGTGATGATCGGTCTCCAATCTTCTGGACACGGAATGAACGAGTAGGGTGGTATTCTTCGGCTCAGCTTCCTTCTTTTTTTCAAAATAGCAACATTTAGAGATTTCTCTTAAAGAGGCGGTTGCAAGGAGTTTTCTTCTATCTTCTTACATTCTGCATTTGACTTTTGGCAGAACTGCAAATGTTCTAATATATTTTTTCTACTTTGGTATCATGCTAAGAGTTATTAGAATACATGTGCTCTAATAATATGTAGTCCATTACTAACAACAATGACATTTTCGTACTGAAAAAGAAAAGTGTTCCCACAAATGTACAAATAATTCACTCCAATTAACTATTATTAACATCAGTCTGCCACCTTTCGTAGTATGAATGGTCAAATTTAAACGAAAAGTGTTGGGTAAAAAAAGTTAGCCCATTTTTGTGAAGGTGGAGTATTGTTGCTTTGGAAGTTACAAATGAAAAAATATAATCTACATCACAAATCTACAATTTAAATTATCTGAATTAAATCTTTTTTGAAATACTCAATAGAAATGGAGTACTTATTAATTTTTTAGATCGCCGCTCCACTCCTCCAATCATGTTAGTGTTGTGTTTGTGTTAGGGTTATGTACATATTTTGTTTGCAAAAGTTTTGAAGCTGATTGTCTGATATTTTGGTAAGAAATTAAAAATAACCATAAGTGAAACTAGTTCCCCTCCTTGGTCGCAATAGGCGAATATCGTGCCATAAATTACCCTCAGTCCTGCGACGAACCCCTAGTCTTGAAACCCCAAAATAAAATTTCGCTATATATAGTTTATACCTCGACGTTGCTGCGTTTTCAGACAGAGTTTGAATGATTTTGGGCCGTTACAGTACATGGGGCCGCAAGGGGAAAGTCGTCCTGTAGGGTGCTCACGCGCGGAGTCGCGGCGCTGAGAGTCCACTGGCGTAATTAGAGCTCGGAAGATCCTGCGAAGCCAGCACACCTTACCTAAAATAAGAGAAAAAAGAAAAAGTGAAATATATAAAACAAGACGATAGGCTACTTCTAAGTTGTGGAATGCCTGATTGGAGAAAGATACACATTGCAGATATTAATCTAGCGTTTCGAAAATTTCATAGGGTGGTACACCCCTTGCCCCTTTAGCTAAGGCTCTCTTTAAAGAGATGAGTCCTATATGAAATATTATAATATCGCTTTGCTAGCTAAGATGATGGAAAAGTTACGCGATTAGTAGTCTAAGTAAACAGAGACTGACAGCTTTACATTTAAAGTCAGTAACTGACAGGACGACATTTAATACGAGACCCATTGAACACATTTAACACGAGAAATGGCAAAAAAAACAGAACATTTTGGAGCCAAGAAATAAAAGAAACCTGAAAACAATGAAGCAAATTTGAGACAAATAACGACAGAGGAGTGTTCTATTTCACGTAATTTCGACTCATCTCATTCCCAAGAAAAATGTACGTAAAAAAGTAAGAAAGAAAGAAAGAAAGAAAGAAAGAAAAGAAAGAAAGAAAGAAAGAAAGAAAGAAAATAAATAATGTGTGGTAACAATATTACTAAACAACTTCTTGTATACAAACGCAAATAGTCGCTTTTTTTGGAACACTGGTGTTACTTAAAACAATAGAAATTTGAGATATTAAGGTAAATCAGTTCAAAAAATCATTTTGGGCGGAAAACATCTATATCTCTAGCATTACAGTACGGTAGAAATTGCAGCTTGGTAGCAGATACATTACTGTTTCATGAACGGGAATCGACATTCATTTTTATGAAATAATGTTCAAAAACTAAAGAGTTGTATAAAATGTATTTTCATAAATTAAAAAACCAAAAGGCATAAACATTTTTGTTATAACTTGGATATCGTCAATTAACGGGAAGCAAGTGAGGTTGCGAGGAAATTAAATCGCGTTTTCGTTTTTACCAAATACTTTTCTTGTGTTACAACAGTATTCCGGAAAATGCGATGAAATGTCACTTTTTTTTAATTTCTCGTGTTTATGCAATACGTCTTGCAGAAATTGTTGAAAATAAAAGAAGTGGTGGTGCTTGCGCAGCAGATCACTAGGGGCAATCAACTCACTGAGGAGAGCATTTGTGCGCTGTGCCCGCGTAACGCAATGTCATCGGTCTAATCAAATTTGTCGCGCCGGGTCCGTCAACTCAACAGTGAAATGTTTTGAATTTTCTGTTTGACTACGAATTAGTTAATTTCATTCGAAAATCTCACAAAACTGTACGACTATTAAATAAATTATTTTATACTAAAATCCTTTACTGGGAGTGCTAATATAGTTTCAAAAGAGAACTCGATGAAGAAAGTTTCTTTGACTAAGTTTAAATAAGTTTATTTTCAGAAATTCCAAAAATTATGTCCCTCATTAACCCATTAGAAATGTTCTTTTCATTTGAAGGACTTGAAGTCATTAGTTACTACACATCTATCTTGTTTGAGTTACATATAGATTTAGAAATAAGAAAGAAAACGCAAAGCAAAAAAAAAGTGGCAAAGAAAACAGGTGACAAAGGGATTCATGGGTACCTCAGAAAACAACATACGAATTTTCTAACTGAGGAGAAATGCAGGAGTATGGAGGAAATAAGTGCAGCATTGAAAATAATTAAAAACCCATAGCAAAAATTATCTCGTTCAGGATTTTAAAAGTAATTTTGACCTAGATAATTTCAATTCAAAAACTAGTGGGAATACAGCCTAAAGAGTAGGACCTAATGGGTAGGATACTCTTTTCTTTCCTACGCTTGTATATCAAGAAGTGCACTAATTAATTAATCATTATCATGAAAAACGGTTTCTTCGTATTATTCTGAACTTTTTTGGGCGCTTTGATTCTCCATTTGCACAGCCCAAACGTCCGCGATTTAAAGACGATGAATAGAGTGCAAACCCATGAAATGACGTATTAGCATTTGTGTTACCATACGTTGTGTTAACTCAAAATATCGCAATAAATCTTTAGGTGATATTTGAAAAAAAATATTTATATAATATACAAACAACATTTATTTTTTAAAATTTTAATTCTTAATGTATAGGTAAAATACATAACCACAGGTGAAGTTCGAAAAAAAACGATTATTACTTATATGAAATTACATTTTTTAGCTAGTAGCTACTTTTGCAGTTTTTGAAACACCCTGTGACACACGGAGCAAAAGCTTTCTCCCATTTAAATCATGTCTTATTTTTCAGCGCACAGACGAAAAGAAGAAAGAAAATGAAAAACGTCTCTTCTACACGTGATGTTATGCTGCGGAACACGTGATGTTCTAATAATAGTATCTCTTAGTAGGTGGGATAGGGAGCACAAAATCCATAGGGATGACGGTTACTTTTGTACTTGCGATGTGCAAGGTTACAATTCCACAAATCATAAGTCGATTAAGTATCCTAATCCTAAATCTGCTATTTGTCCGGTACCACACGGTCCTGGATTGCCAGTTCCTCAGCCCCCTCGTGATTTGGACAGTACTGATTGGGAAACAGATGGAGAAGCTTGTGTGGTAGAAAAGTATGAAACAAACGTGAGTTCGAACCAGACAGTTCAGAGAAAGAGCTTGAGCTTTTTTTCTCAACAGAAGTTGAATGACTTAGTGAGAGATCTTGGACGTCCGAAAGATACTGCTCAGATACGTGGCTCCCGACTTAAAAACAAAAAAAAAAAAATTACAACCAGACACTTCTTTTTCATGGTCTCGACAGAGCGAAGCAGTTTTTGTTCCTTAATTTTCACAAGATGAGAATCTTGTTTCTTGTATAGGCATTCGTGGACTGATGGGTCAATTTGATGTACAATGACCCGAATCATTGGTGTCTATTCACAGACTCATCAAAACAAAATCTAAAAGTTGTTTTGTTACACAACCGCAATACTTATGCTTCAGTTCCAGTTGGTCAATCGGTACATTTAAAGAAAATATATGGCAATTTCATATTAGTTCTCGAACAAATTCGTTATAATGAACATAAGTGGTCGATTTGTGGAGACTTGGAAGTCCTCACCGTGCTCTTAGCTCAGCAATCAGGGTACCCAAATGTTCCTTGATTTTTATGCTTATGAGGGAACCGTGACAGAAATACCCACTGGAACAAAAGCTCGGACCATCACGAGAAGTTCTATTGGCAGACGAAAAAAATTAATTAGGAAAAGTTTTGTCCCTTCTCAGAAAATCCTGCTACCTCCTCTAAAAATAAAGCTAGTGGTGATAAATTCATTGTCTCTCAATAAAGAAGGGGTATGTTTCAAGTACTTATGCTCCAAGGTCTCCTGGTTTAAATGACGCTAAAATAAAAGAAGGAATCATTGTAGGCCCAGACATCAGAAAACTTTTCTGGAATCTACATTTTGTTCACACCATGGATGACGAGAGGAAAGCCTGAAATTCTTTTAAAGAGGTTGTTGACTAGTTCCTTAGTAACGTAAAGAATCCTTTCTATAGATGTATCATGGAACGTATCTTGAGGACTTTTCAAATATTAGGTTGCCACGTGAGTTTGAAGGTTCACTTCATAGACTCGCATGTAGACTATGTTCAGGAAAATTTGGGGAACGTCAGTGAAAACAAAGGGAAAAAGTTCCATTAGGACATCAACGGGGTGGAACGTAGGTATCAGGTTAAGTAGACTGTCAGCATGATGGCGAATTATTGCTCGATGCTACAGCATGAATCCCCTTAGGAGTCATATACCCGGAAGCGCACACGAAGTTCCAAGCGAAAAGAACACGTTTTCACAAAAAAACAATTAAACATGCACCAATGTGTACTCTTGCAAGCTTATATTTCTACAGATTAACGTATTTAGTATTGTTAATAACATGTAAATAAATAATAACTATCAACCGGTTATATTTTTATGCAGTTTCAACTACTGTCTTTCGAGATTGTACTAGAGATCGAAAACAATCTGTACTCGATGGAGAAAACGGACCTCACTTTCAGTTTCAGCATACCAAAAAACAAAGATCAAATGAAATTGTCAAAAAGTTTTCTTTTGTGGACGTGTGTAATTTATTATATTTTGGTGTTCAATTCAATAATAATAATAATAATAATAATAATAATAATAATAATAATAATAATAATAACAGAGACCTTGAATAATAAAAACGCAATCTAAACAGGAGAGGACAGATAGAAAAGTACATACCATCTGTTCTTCTGCTTTAATTTGTTATATACAAATTTGTTTTGGAAACACTATATTTTATTAAAATAAAATATAGTGTTTCCAGAAACAGGAATTTTGTATTGACACTGACTTTAACATGCCCCTTGTACTTCATACACCTTTACCCGTAGGTGCTACGAATCTTGTGGCTTTCCCTTTAGCTGCGTTCGGTCTGAATCATGCCAGCATTAAGTTTCTCTTATCAACCGTGTGAAACCTCAGTAGCTGAAGCTGGGCCCGGAGATCATCGTGACTCGATTAATCTCTTCACGTCAAATTAGACAGATCATGCCTGCCATACGAAGTGCGTTCTCCAACCTCCGCGCGTCAATCTCGTCAGAACCCTTGGCATGCTTCCCAGCCACATCAGACGAGCAGCGTCTGTCTCTACATATAAAGCTAATCTCAACTAATTCATGTCAATCTCGAATAACGCTCTGGGAATGGCAGATTATATCGATATGGACATCTCGTTACACATTCGCGCCCTCGTAGATCTTCTACATCTCTCTCTCTCTCATATCTTTTGCTAGATTTTTTGCTGATTTTTTCTGGCATCCATGAGTCGCATCAATGATGTCTTCCCGCCTTTCCAACTCCCACTGTCTACGTACGTGAGTTTGAGGACCCAACCTTACCTTCATAAATTAATTTCTCCGCGTCCAGATCACGCCAACAAACTTATTTTCCTTATTCTCATTTCAATGCTATACTAATCTCGTCATTCACTTTACTTTTCTCCAGCACATCACATCTGAGCACATCTCCAAGCCATTCACCACCGTCATCTTTCTTCGAGTTAGTGAGTATTAACTACGAGCGCATAAACTACTGAGGACGTTGGTCCCTTCAGTGTAATGAATGTTATATCCCAGGATGTAGCGGTGATTCTCCCCGCTGGAACAGGCGATTTGGCGCCAACCAGCACGGCTGCTTCCGGGGGTTGGGCCCTCTAGGTATCTCCCCAAAATTTACCGCTCAAGTCACAATACGAATTTCGTGATTGATTCGATGATGATAAGTCGTAATCGCCCTACATTTGTGATAATGTATTGCGTGTAAGTGTGTGTGCAAGGGGAAAAAAGGGGGCGAGAATAAGGAAGGCAAAATGGAAACGTCGTATGCGTCCCGTCACCTGTGTATTTAGTGACCCCTCCGGCTTTAACCTTCTTTTATTGAAGAAACCACGGAAAACAAACGACAAGAGCAGCCGGTCGCTGTATTTCTCCTCCAGATAGTCCTTCAATTTAACCCAGCTCTCTACCCAAGTGTTGCAGATCCGCCTCAATCAGGACTCCAACCCAAGTATCTCCACGTCAACGATGCTGCAGAGACAAGGATATTCCTGATGAGTACCGTAACTGTTTTTCCTGCTCGAAATAACGTTAATATCACAAGTATATTTCGTAAGATCTCCTAACAACAATTTGTTCAAAGTTCCACTTCCGTCCCACCCAATCATTTTTGGTTTCGAATTTTGGCGAGCTACGGATAGCGTACATTATCGCAGATATTACAATTACTTTTCATTCATTTATTTCAATGTAAAATTTGCATTTACATGACGGACAGATAAGATAGATGTACCTGTGTACAGCTCCGCAGTTTATTTTTTACTCTTTCTACTCAAATTTATTGTTTCATGTTCTGGCCCCATCTTCTCTCTCCATGATATATTTGGATCAATGTTGGTTAAATATAGATTCATGCCTCATAGGCAGCTGTACCCAACACTTTTCCGACTAAAGAGAACCAAGCTTCATATTCGGTACCCCCCCCATTTTCTCTTGCCACATCATCTCTTCTTGAGCCTGGATACAACTTTTCCACGACTACTACAATACACATATCTCATTTCCATGACGAAACCGAGCTGATGTCGATAGCCGAATTGCTTTATCACACTTCATGAAGTCTCGGAGATTACGCAACTCGTGTCTCCGCGTGCTCCTGGATTGATGACCATTTGGGAACCTAGTTGACCTCCGGGTATCCAGTGGTATCGAGCCCTTGGCCGAAGGAATAAAAGTCAAAAACTGACTATTACTGTCGATGACTAGCTTAATGGACGACTACTCCACGTTCGACGCCAGTATGAATGGTTAGAGAATGTTGTTACGAAAACTAACGGAAATTTAAAAAAGAAACACTTGACCAACCAAAATATTCCTTCCATCTCCGTCCCACTTGTGCCGTTTCACCTCGAGCCTCGCGACCTTCACCACTCACCTCCCCAACCGCTCCCCGGCCCCGACCGCGTCACCTCATCCCCCTCCTCCCATCGCTTTCCATCAGCGAAGCGGCGCGCTGCAGCGGCGTGGCAATTAAAAACGCCCCCGCCAGTTAGTTAAAACACGTTGTAGGCCGTTGCGGCCGCGGGGCGCAGGTGGGACGGAGCGAGCGACGGGCTGGAGCGGGGGCGGGAGTGGGGCCGTGGGCGGAGGCGGAGAGCAGGACCGATCGAGCGACGGAGATCGATGCGTGAAACCTCGCGACGCCGCCGCCGCCGCTGCTTCTCTGCCCGGCAGCGGCGAAGAAACGAAGGCGAAGGCGAGTGACGACAAGCGGCGAGCCCGGTGGATGTTGAGTGTGTTACGAAATGGAAGGGAAGAAGGCGGTAGAAAGGCCCGGCGGCACAGTCCCTAAAAGCGGCAGTCACTGATAGTCGCAGTCACGGACGACGGTACAGTTCTGACGGCGGACAGCATGACGGCGGCTCACTGACGGCGAGGCTCACTGACGGCGAGGCTCACTGACGGCGAGGCTCACTGACGGCGAAGTCACTGACGGCGAGGCTCACTGACGGCGAGGCTCACAGACGGCGAGGCTCACTGACGGCGAGGCTCACAGACGGCGAGGCTCACAGACGGCGAGGCTCACAGACGGCGAGGCTCACTGACGGCGAGGCTCACTGACGGCGAGGCTCACTGACGGCGAGGCTCACTGACGGCGAGGCTCACTGACGGCGAGGCTCACTGACGGCGAGGCTCACTGACGGCGAGGCTCTCTGACGGCGAGGCTCACTGACGGCGAGGCCACTGACGGCGGCTCACTGAGGCGGTCGACGGCGAGGCTTCAGGCTGACGGCGGACCGTCACTGATGGCGGGCACGAGGGAGTCTGACGGCGGGCTCGGAGTAGATGACAGCGGACAGTGAATGATAGCGGGCCGTAACCGATGGTCGACAGTCATTGACGGCGGGCAATACCGGCAAGGCAGGGGGCGACGAGCAGAGGGCGACGAGAATAAGGCGACGAGAAGAAGGCGACGAGAAGAAGACGACGAGAAAAGGCGACGAGAAGAAGGCGACGAGAAGAAGGCGACGAGAAGAAGGCGACGAGAAGAAGGCGACGAGAAGAAGGCGACGAGAAGAAGGCGACGAGAAGAAGGTGACGAGAAGAAGGCGACGTGGAGAAGGCGACGAGAAGAAGGCGACGTGGAGAAGGCGACGTGAAGAGGGCAGAGGGCGGAGGGAGATTGTGCGTGGTGGCGAGCTTTCATGTAGAACCTCCGAAAGCGGTGTTCTTTCTGTAAATGCTCATCAGCCGAAATGTGGAGTGATCGCCTATAGAAGTAAGACACTTCCCCTGACCCCGGCTGGGTTCCTGGGCTTCATGTCTCAGTCTGAACCGGGTGCATGGATTTCCATACTTAGCTGGCTTTTCAATTTTTGTCATTCTCACATTTCTTTCCTCTCGTCTTTCTCATTCATCCTTATTTCTTAATTAATTTCACCGCCAAATATTCTCTGTTAAGAACGATTTGCTCTCTCTTAAAGGTTTTTTTCAAGACTAACGTTATCGTGTCGTCGTTATGCGTATTCCAAAGAGAAAAATATATACACCAGAAAAGATACCGTATTCCAGGCAACTACTTACGATTACATGCAAATGTATTTGGGCTATGTCAAGCTAATGTAGACGAAGTTTCACAGGGTAAACCAAATTTTATTATGATAGATATTTATGACGTAGAAAAAATGGGTATTAATGTTTTTGCTTGTTACACAGGGAAGGAAGAGAGTACGGCAGTGTGTAAATGTCCAGATCTGTTTAACTTTTACATCGACCCAAATTAGACAAATGCCTATTATGAGAACCGTCCTTCGCTAAGATTGATACAAATTATATGTGCTTATGTTATTGTGACAAGGAAGACACAGGCCTTAATAACTCATAGTAGTGAGTAAATCATAACTTACCTAAAAATCAGAGATAAACGCATTTGAGTAAATAAAATGTCATAAAAATTATTAGATAATACAAAAGTCGGTGAAAGTAAAAATAATCAAAAGAAATTGCGATAGAATATGCAACAAAAGCAAATAAATCGGAATTGTGCATACTGGGGTACCTGTAAAAAAGTGACTGTAAGAAATTGAACTCCCTTATTAATAAATCATTATAAAGCATAGCAGAAAACACTTTAATACTAATTTTATGTTGCTTTTTATTTCAAAATTCCTTTATTATTAGTAACAGATTTTGAAATTGGGTCCGCGGTCCTCTAGAAGTCCGCGAAACATTTTCTTGGAGACCTTGACGGGTCCACCAGGTGAAATTTGCAACAATTTTCCATTATTGCCACTAGTTTCTAAATCCCATTGTAGAATCCAATTTTGTTCCTTTAATATTTGTTATGATCGATATTAAGTCAGAAGCAAATGCTTTAAGTTTAAAACTGAAAACGTTGTATGCAGAGATAAACGGAACGCAAGAATTATGGCGTTGAGACATAATGGACACGAATATAATCGTGAAGATGTGTGACGAAATAGGTTTGAAGGCGAGCTCTAAGGTTGCATATGTGACGTATGTTTTTTAACCAAGAATATTGTGACACAAATTGTAGTAAAATATGCAAATACAATGTGATGACAGAAAATGAAAATTGGTAGGTTTATTACCTTTAGTCACATTTTAAGATATATTACGAAGGTAAAACAAGAGATCACTGCCATTGTACTTATAAAAGAAGGATTAGTTAACGTAAATATATGATCTTCTCTGAAAGTTAATGAGATGGTGCCAACTTTACACGCCCTAGAAACACCGATTCATTAATTGCGTAGAATATCTCTACTTGTTTAGTGGCCATTACGTTTTAATCAAAACAGAAAACAATTCAGCTCTCTTAGGAGAGAGTTACTAAATCCATTTTGTATCGCATGACGATTGATTTCATCCTACACAGTAACATTTATAACTCTTATTTTCTCACAAAACAGAGTTCAGTTAAAAGTGAACCAAATGTGTAATAGAGTTAAAGTTCATTCGTCAGCACTCTGATTGCCGACCTCCGATAACAGGACGCGGAATGAGAACGGAATGTAATGATAACTACTGAATGGCGGCCATCCCTAAAAAACTAAAATCGGTAAGAGAGCTATCTCATTCCGACCCTTCATCCACCCACTCTTCCCCTCCCACTTTCCAGCTCTAGCCCCACCGGCAGCAACCGTCTGCATCCTCCCCTTCGGTGAACTGAGAGTATGAGCTAGTCTGCACATGAACCCCAGGGACAAATGGCACTCCGCGTGCGTGAGACAACATTGACATCACAGAGTGACAGACGCGAGGTGGACTTGCTGAGCTGATGTTGGGAGAGAGACCTCCGCAAGAAGGCCTTGCTACGTCAAAGGAGGTGTCAGCTTCCACTTCAGCAACAAACTACTAGCTCCGACAATTAGACGATCGTGTATTTCACTCTTCATGCAAGTACGATGGACGGATTTTCGCATGAGTTTCAGGAGATTCTAAACGTATTTGAACTGTATTCGAAAAAGAGACACGGATAAAGATGAGAAACCAGGAGAATGGAGGCAATGAATATAATAAATTGGGACTCTGATCTCAGCAACTAGTTCGATGTTTCCTGTACTAACAATAAAATAATACCATTATATTCACGATTTCTTAGTCTAATTCATTATTTTATTTGGAAAAGAGACATTATTTGCCAACATGCATAAATGATAAGACTAGTTTCTTAGAATGATTAATATAGTCAAAAGAAAGGCCTTTTAGGATAGGTGGTTCTATTAAATTTTATGTCGCAAAGTCGAGAAAAAACATATTAGTAATTCACATTATTCCCATTCTCCTTAAATGGGATACTCATTTAACCACTCAGCATGCCTTAAGCAAATTAAAATTTTATGTAAAATGAATGTTGGTAACACGAAATTTTACTCACTTCAACTCAGCTATTGTGATAGAATGATATATTCGAAAACTAAAGGACAAATATACTAAAATACAAAGATACAGGTAAGGTAGATTTAAAGATAGTATTCTAGTTCAGGTAGCAGAGGAGTTTCGAGTACAAACTAAGAATTGAAAGAAAAAATATCGGAAAGGGCTTTAAAGGTTGGATCAGCTGATCAGTTTCCTCCAATCAATTTCTGGTGCATGCTAAGTCAGTACCGTCACAAAACGGAATAAGGTGAATCTGTCTTCGCCTTCCTGTTTCCATTCTTCTTGTAGAGGCTAGATGATTAAACATCGCCGATGATCATTTGATCCCGTCAATTTACAAATGAGTACGTAACTCCAGGAATTTCCAATTGGTATATTTACGGAATTTTTATTATTATTATTATTATTATTATTATTATTATTATTATTATTATTATTATTATTCTTTTCTCTTTACAGAATGTTATAAGTCTGCTGAATATAAAATCTACTCCAGGTTGCAACCAACTACCTAAGGAGCAGATCTAGGGACTGTCGATGCCTCTACAATACTTTGCGCAAAACGTGGGCTATTCCAGAAAAACATTTCTTGCACTTCCCAGTCTCTTCAATGATCTGGGAGTTTACCCATGTTCTTTCACAGATTTTGGGAGCTCCCATGGCTATCGGTAGAACCTATGGTTTTACGTCCCACATTCGGCTGATCTCGATTTTTCAACCTCTTGTATTCAAGACATTTTACAATTATTATTAGTATTAGTATTAGTATTATTACTATTACTATTATATTATTATTATTATTATTATTATTATTGACACAAATACTACTCTGTTATCACAGGAAAGTTACGGTGTAAAAGTAAATAAAGTTCGAAGAAAACAATCCATTTTCTTTTAAGGAAAGGAATTCCTTTCTACTGGTCAACTGTGCAACATTAGGGGGGTGCAACTGGTTGATGATCCGTGGTGACACGCGAGTTCAAGGACTGATGTTCTTAGTAGTCAATGTTGTTTTCAATCCAATATCCTGATGTTGAAAGAAATGGTAAACATTGATAACACTCAGACAGTCACGAAACTATTATTCTTTAATCAACATATCAAAATAAGCGGAACAAGTCTAGACATTGCACATAACACATACATTTTACGCCAGAGATTCGTATAGTACTGCTCCTAAATGAATTCCGATGAAAAACACAAAAAAGTAATTGACTCACAACTGGAAACGTAAAATTTCAATAAATATCCAGTTAGAAAAGGAAAGAGCAGGAAGACATCGCGACATAAAACAAGTGATAAACGCTTCAGTCAGAAGCCAATGGGCGGGAGGGATCTCAAACGCGAACAGACCCGACACCACGGAAGTGGACACACAACAAAGAGCATATTGTCGCGGGGAAAACAGACGCTAGAGGCGCGCGGCACTCGACGAATATTCGCGCGCGCGGGAAGACCGCGCGGGGACCCGCGAGGCGGGCGCCGCGGCGGCGGCGCGGGCCCCCCGCCGACGGGAAAGAGACAGAAACGCCCCGGCGTCCGTGGGTCGGTCGGCGGCGGCGAGTCGTGCGTTCGGCCGAGCGCGCGCGGGAGCCCGGTCGCGCCAGCCGCCCCGGCTGCTGCAAGCGAGCGGAGCAGCGGCCCGCCGACGCGACGGAGGAGCGCGGCGCGGTCGGGCCTCGGGTAGTTCGCGCGCGCGCCGCCCGCCGCGCGCCCGCGCTCGCGTCGCGCAGCCCGCGCCGCCTCCCCGCACGGTTCCCTCCTCCTCCTCTCTCCCCGCGCGTGCTCGCGCGCGCGCGCGCCGCGCCGAGGCTGGCTCGCCCGTCCACCCGCCCACCCGCCTGCCTGCCCGGGCCTTCCGCGCGCCCGCGCCCGCACCGCACCGCTCCACCCCGCCCCCGCTCACCCGCGCGCCCGCGGGCGATCGAATCTCTTCCGCCACACGCCGGCCGGCCGCCTGCCCGTCGCGCCCCCCGGCACGCCGACGGGGCCGGACATTGTTGCACTCGCGAGCAATTACTGTTGCAACTGGCGGCGGCGGGGGCGAGAACGGTAATTAAGCCTAGGCGCGAAGCGGCAAGGTGACTCGTGTTTACATTTTAACAAGATGCGTTCTCACGCTGGACCACGCATTTAGGGCATCTTAAATTACATGTTTCGCGCAGCACGTTCTCCCCACTGTTTAGTGCATATATACAACAGGTCTTTACCACCCCCCTTTCTCTAAGAGAACCAAACCAAACCAAACAAAACAAAATAATAGTAACTCGTTCATCTAAAGAGATTTCGAGAAGAAACTGATGTGATCACAGGAATCTTGAGTATCAAGTTATACTGAGTCTCGGCGGCGTAAAGGAGAAGGAAAGAAAAGAACGCATTCGGTCGCTTTGTAAGAGTTCATTTTGCTTCTCAAAGACGCCCGATTCCGTAAGTGAGTTGGGCGAGTGGGCCATGAGGTTGGCGGCGCCCCGCGCGCCTTGCCCGGGCACCCGGGCCGATGCCTCCCTCCCTTGGCGCCCCCGCCACCAGAGCCCCAACGGCCCCGGGCGCAGCTGCATTCGGGACGACACGAACGGAAATGACTCACCTGCACCTCACTTGTGAACGGCGATGGATCCTTTTATGATAATCGATTGATTCATGCATTAGTGTTTCCAGACGCGGCAACTGCTATGGTCATTAGACGCGTAAATGTATTGCATGTTTTTCACGAGAGGTGGCGGTGTTCTTCCCCCACTGGATGGTGAGATCCGGCACCGACCTACATGCCGCATTACGGCTTTTTTTTTCATTCAGGTATCTCCTACCAGTGAGGCACCGCCCCAGCCGAGACAAGTTCTGAACTCCCAACTGGTCACCCGACATGTGTGGTAATGTTGTGAATGTGTAAGTGGGCGTTTTATATAACTTCCTAAGATCAAAAGTGGAAAAGCTGAGCGGGCAACTGTAATGTGTTGAAAATATAGTTACTGTGAATTTTCAAAGCACGAATGAAACTTTTAAATGGGAAAATGACTGCCGGAGGCGCCACGTTCAGCTAGTTATAGAATAGGTTAACGAGTATTGATTCCGAACACGTCAACAGCTTAAGTCACTGGTCTTGTGTGAGTAGTGCATGTTAGATTGCAGGAGAGACAGTGTTCCTCCGTTGGAAAGTAAAGTCCAGCACCAACCTACACGTCAACATGCTGTTTTTGTTTCCTCCAAATATCTCTACTTGAGGGACAACGCCTTAATGGTTACAAGCCATAATCTACCGATTGGCCTCCTGACGAGTGGTACTGAAGTACATGTACGTGTAAATTTGTGTGTAAATAGAGAGGGTTGTAGAAGGATGAGGAAGATCATTTTCCATCTGTTTGTTATGGTACTGATTGGCCATTCGCTTAGTATTGATCGGAAAATCACAGAAAACTACCAATCAGAACACCTAGTTGCTAGAATTTTCCTCCAGAGAGTAGATAAATTTGACGCGTGTCGAGTATCCACCACCGTTCCAAAACAAACCTGTTCATCGATGCCGAGGAGGAAACGGTGTTGTCGCATGACTGGTAACAGACATTTATTGATCAATACTTTGATATCTTCAAAGTGCATGACAATAGATACTTTCACAAACTAAACGCCATCCTCGGGTTGAAGTCTCCATATATCAAAGTTGAATTTGATGTTCAGGAGTTTGTATCATAAGAAAAGAGAAAGATATTAGTTTACATTTTCTTATTTCTGACGATGAGGTTTTGATACACACAGGATCTGCATTGGGAATCGTAAACTGATTGATTATTTCGTGTTTCTTAGCGCTTCAACTGGTATCATTAGTCCCGTAAGTGTAGTGAATGCTTTCTATCGTGACTAGAGACAGTGTTCATCCCCAGCTCTATGGCGAGATCCGGCGCTGACATATACGACGACTTGCAGGGTTTTCTCCGTCCAGGCATATGGGCACCAGCCCAGCCGTGGCAACCTCTAAATTCCTCAACTGATGTGTGGTAGTGTAGTGCATATGAGTGTAACTCTGAGAAGAGTTTGAAGATAAGACAAGGAAGAGGAAGGGAAGATCGCGCGCTATCCGTCTTGCGTTTTCTAGGGTACTGCTTCGGGAATTGTCTGATGTTGATCGGAAAAAACACAGCCAGCCGCTAGAATTTTCGTCCAGGCAGCAGCTGAATTCGACCTGACCATGTAGCCTGTCAGTTGTGACATCAGTTGATACCCTGAGTCACCTTGTCCAGTGATAATCTTCTAAATTGCAGAGTACGAAAATAATTATGATTCTTACCTCGTCATTCACCCCCTGACGTTGATGGTCACAATCATTGATCATATGGAAGGCAATCACAAACCACCTTTGTGACATATATATAAGAGAGACAGAGCCAAGCCAGAGATATATTAGATAAGATAATATAGATAGATATAGATAGATATAGATAGATATAGATAGAAATAGATATAAATATAGATAGATATGGATAGATATAGATAGATAGAGATAATAGATAGATAGATAGATAGATAGATAGATAGATAGATAGATAGATATAGATAGATAGATATAGATAGATAGATATAGATATAGGCCAGAAAAGCAACTCAGGTAGTCACGTGGAATTTTTCGCATTTAACGCACTAGACACTATATTTGCTTTCCATAAACGTATCCCTTGTGGTTAGTGGAATTCGTGCTAACTGCAACGGAGTTGCAACAGGTGGTAGAACATTAGTCCCGTTTCCCCTGCCATCCGTTCCAGCGCGTACTCTGATTCATAATACACCATTTTCATCAATCATTATGTATTATTAACCGCTCTCATCCGCTCCCTCATACCAAGTAAACGTTGTAGTCACGAGAGTTGGGTTATGGATCTACGTTCTTTATACTGTCTCCCTATTTCACCGTCTATTTCACCCAAAATATATTTATTTTTAAGAATATTAATGTTTTCAAACATTGTTATCCATACCCCATCTTTTCATTTTATTTACTTGCTATTTTCTAATTTCTGCACAAAAAATTAATTCGACCGTATGCAGTATCATACTGGACATACCAGAGCGATTCTTTATACGTAAATCTATGTATATGAATCGATCAACACTGTATGAAGGAATTAATGGGATAACCAATCATAGAGTGTCGATACATTTTCGACAAAAGGAAAGGTAAGAAATTAACATACTAGTACTTTTCTAGAGGTAAATTTTGAGCCCAACTTTATTAATTTCATAAAAAGAAATGAACTGCTCTGACTGGTGTTTTACGCTTTCTAGGTTTCATGACTTTTCGTGCTTTGATTGATTTCGACCGCGTCAACTGTTAAGGTCATTAGTAGCGTAAGTGTAGAGCATGTTTTATCGCTGGATGTGGTGGCGATCTTCCCCTACTGGATGGCGCCGACCTTCCCGTTCACTTGCGGATATTTCCTCAACCAGATATCTCCCACAAGCGGGGCACCGCCTCAGACGGGACAAACACTAAGCTCCCGACCGATCTCCCGGCATGTGTGTTAGAGAAGTGCATGTAAATGTGTTTGTAAGTAAGGGATGAGAATACTGCAAGAGGACGGAAAAATTGCGCCTGATTCGAGTGCTCCGACTACTGCTCCGACGTTCGCCTGATGTTGATCGAAGAAAACACGGAAAACGCCCGTCCACAGAAGCTGATCTCTGGAATTCTCCCCAGACAATGGCTGAATTCGACCTATCTATGTAGCTAGTGTCGAAGATCCAGCCACCTATAAGACTCGAACACTAGGGTAAAAACGAAACCATAGGTCAGAGAAACCAGGGATAATTGATGCCCTGAACCACGTAAGCCAGTGTTTTCGTGTTGAATTCCTCTCCAAAGAACCTTTAATTTTGCAACTTATTTTCCCTAGATTCTTAATATCCTTGTTTCGAGTCGCTATGATTACTCGTGGACAGCTTACTAGTTTCCTGTAGAGTGATCTCGGGTTTGATTCCCGGTCGAGGCAAAAATAGAATTATAGCTTTCCTTTAAAATCGTCTCAGTTCCGGTAGGTGACGAATAAAAGTTCAGGCAGGCGGAGTTTGATAGAGTCCTTGAAAGGAATACGTCATTGTTCGACACATGTCTCTCATGACACCCAACCGAGGGAATTAAGCTAGGCATGGCGAACAAATAGCGAGCAAGGTCGCACAGTCGACTCAAAACGTCAAATACATAGTACGTATCGTTGCTATGAGCGTGTTTCTGCAAATTGATGAGTTCCTGATTTGTATCTTCCCCGAAGCACCTTAATGAATCAATTGTAAGCGATCGAAATGTTTCCCTACAGCCCCAGCAGCCGCACCCTCGACAAACAGCCCTTTGATCTCATTCATGGCAAACCTCATTATCATTTCTCCCCTCCTGAACACTAACAACTAAACCCCCATAACATCACTTTGAAATCAAAGAGGTATGATCATGTGTAAACAGAGAAATACTACCTTGTAAGCATTAACAGTAGCTTTCCTGATTGCAAATGAAACAAACATAGCAATTTCAACTAGTGGTGCTACAAATGGCACAGACTTTCTCGAATTAGTTAGTTTCCTAATTTATTTGGCCTAGCCCAGAGTTTCCACGTTGCTCAATCATAGCAATTTCAACTAGTGGTGCTACAGAATGGCACAGACTTTCTCGAATTAGTTAGTTTCCTAATTTATTTGGCCGAGCCCAGACTTTCCACGTTGCTCCGTCCTCATGCCAGCTGTCATCTACTGCCACCCAAACATGTTTTCTCTCAATTTTTCAGTTTCCTAATGGTAGTTCAGAAATATTACTTGAAATATTATAGAAGGGTAAAACCGTGTCCTAGATGTAAATTTTTGTTGAGGAATTTGGAGCTGTTCTTCAAAAAATGACGTTTGAGCGTTTCTGAAAATGCGGAAATTTGAGCAAATTTTATAGAAAACATTTGAATTTTCGAGAAACTTATCGAATATCATTTGAAGTACTTATTTTCACAAATTCAATAATAAATACAAATTGCAGTTAATGTAAATATTAACGGAGAGAGAGAAAAATAGAGAGAGAGAGAGAGAAAGAGAGAGAGAGAAAGAGAGACAGATCAAAAATTACAATTGCGTGATTTTTTAAATATAAAATAATAGAGCAAGATGGCGTTTGTCATCTTACAGAGTACATTTAGCACTGTTCACACCAAAAGTTTAGACACGTTGTTTACATATTTGTGTGAATGCGGTACGATATTCTCAAAAGAATACTGAAAACTATTCATATTTTTAAAACAATTTTCGTGTCATCATTTAAAGATCTCATTCAGGGATATTCGAAAATTGAGAGATATATTGAGGGGTAGTTGAGAGAATCTCCTCAGTACTTGCAGAAATCTTAACCACGTTTATGTCATCACTAATGTACCTTAATCCTGACGTGTATGTGATGTTACAGCTCAAAAGAATCTGAAACGGATTATGACCAAAAAATTTAAAATCTTATTGTTGAAGCGATTCTAATACCAATCCTTCCTATACTATAGTGTACTATAGTGTGCCCCACGGGTAGCTCACTGGTCAGCGTGCTCAGTTTCCATGACGTGATCCTGATTCCGATTCCCGGTGGGGAACAGATTAAAGTGTGCGTCTTCCTTGTAATTTCAGAATGTGTTGCTATGTGACGACGAGAAAGCCCACTTCTCAAGTTGAGAAGACCGGAATACGACGTAGGGGTGTCTATGTGCTAACCACACGTACCCCTTAACCCATGACCGTAGGGCCGAGACGCCGCGGATCGGCCTTGGCTCCGTCAAAGGCTGTTGTGCCACTACAAAAATTGTACAATTGTAACCGCTAGCTTGGGTTTACAAGCCAGAATATTTGCAATTTAACTTCTTGTCGCTGCGTTGCGTTGTACCTATGATAGAGTATTCGTATTGACCACTAGAAGGAGCAGATAATTGCCACCGCTTCAGAAATGGTTCGCTTCAACGCCGACCAATCACAAATTTCTTCGACAAGCTCTCACAAATTACGAGGAAGAAGGAATTCCCGTCCATTTTGCCTGTAACCTGCAAAGAAGAAGATTGTTCAGAAGATTGCGGACTGCGGAGGAAATCGACGGATGTCTTCTAAAAAACTCATTAGAGGTAATGAAGTTACATTTTACTAAATGGATATTTTTAACGTAAATGAAATACAAGATTTTCTATATTAACGTGTCAAGAATAATCATGAAATTCCATGAGAAGTGTACCATGTAATTTCAAACGAAGAATTACAGTGCACCATTGCATGCACTTGTAACTTTGGTCGAATTCGCGACTAATAAGTAATGTTTTTCCCAAGATTTTTTTCCTTTCCTTTGCCCAGTTTTATTTCCTACGCGACACTAATGCAAGAGGACTAACTTTCATTTCGGGAAACGAAAATATACGTCGCGACCACACTGCTACGTAAGGCGACGAAGCGCAACATAGAATTCGCTGCGGAAACGACACCACGCCAGGAGCCTCATCTGTCTGACCTTGGTGGCGGCGGACTATTTGCAACGACTTCGTACAGATTTTAAAACGGCCAGTGGTATCGTTAGTTGTAACGTTCTGCTGTGAACTGAATTTCCGTGTTCCGTTGTTAGCGTATCGGGCGAAATTTAGCTAGAAGCTATATTTGCAAGCAATGTTAATAGAACTTTAGTTATTTTAGGCGTTCATGATTGAAATCACAAATCAAAAAGGTGTAATTCATTCAATGGTCATAACTGAAAACAGATGATTTAACATTATAAAGATATTATAAATTTCACGCTACAGATGTCTTAGGAAGTACCGAATTCTTCGAGGCCAAAGAAAGTATTAACTTGATGTTACATTTTATTATTTTCATCAAATAATACATTCTAGTTACTTATTCACTGACAAATCTTGTGAGATTTCTATGAAAAAGGTATTAAATTCATGTTGTAATGAAACATTTTTTATTGCATCATATGGAGGAGTAAGTAAGGTGACACTATAGTGAGGTAAAACGTAGAGAAGAAAAGTAAGAATCGTGAAAATTGAATCAAGACACAAACGCATGTAAAATTCATTTTCTAAATGTTGCTTTTCCTCTTCTTCATCTATTATTGCATACTCTAACTCACTATTTGAGACTCTGCTGCTTCAGCACGGGTAGAGAACGGCTCCGGATAGAATTGGGATTTTATCGAAACATTTTCAATCATTTTAAGTGGCAAAGTCTAAACCGTAGGATCCACTCTTCCGTGCAACAGCTTGCTTCGAACTTGCTGAAGCACAGAAATGCAAAATTCTCATTATATTCACATTCAAAATTTTTCATTACTTACTATGAATCTTTGAGCGGGAGAGAAATGTATCCGAGACTAACTTTTCAAATAACTTTGAAAGGTTATTTAGTGCTTTTGATGTTTCATTAAAGTTTCTTTACCAAAATATCATAAAAAAACAACTAGCTTACGTACTTAAGAAATTTATTACTACAAACAGATCAAAATTCTATCAACTTCATTAATGAAATCACAATTTTCGAATGTGGTAATAAATGATTTCACCAAAAAAGGAAAAAGAAATAAATGATTTCACACACAAAAATGAGGATGAGACCACAAGTCTGAATACAAATTTGTATTCTAGTTAAGAACTGGTCCAAACTTTATGTTTACATTTGAGGTTATTACAAAAAGTTATATTTTGTAGACCTGTGTAATTTATCTACAATGTATCTGACATTACTGGGTAAAATAATAATATTTTCGTTAATACTTCAATTCCAGGTTATAACATACTTCGATAATTAAAGTCAACAAGTACATAGCTTGTAGCTTAAGATGTTACATTCGATTCCAATTAAACTACATTTTTCAATTACTTTTCCTATATTTGCAAACAAAACGGTACCCTCGAAAACCCAGTTCACAAGTGTAATTAATTTGTGAAATTTTAATGTGAGAAAGCGACTTCACAAAAGATCAAAATAAACGAAATGAGATTTTTGTCGACTTTAATGGAAGATACATTTTCTAAACATTCTTTTTGTCTGAGCAAACGCAGAAGACTTGTTACTACGTGTCGTTCATGTAATGTCGTTGCATTTATAATACTTTGATTCTTTCGAAATGACATTTAATCAGAATTTAAATTGCACATGACGAGATACATAAAAAGACTCATTAAATAGTATTTTCTCCGACCTTCATTTTTTACTATGAATGCCCCAATACTAAATGAAGGAATGGGATAATTATCGCCCAAAATTATACCGTTATATGAGAATATGCTTTCCAATTTAAACTGTTGTTTGATTAAATATTCTCTTTTGTAACAAATGCTCACAGATATTTCAGTATACCCTTCTGCGTTGCTTTGCATTCATTACGAATATAATACAGTGCGTTAGAGAGGTAGTTCATGAAATCGTGCAGGATGCATAAATAAATATTTCGATACAATTGGTATACGTAACACACTTCAAAGAATTAGCGTTTGTTAAATTTATAACTCAATTTCTGGAAGTATTTTTCTCCTTAAAAGTTTGCATGAATTTCTTTAGCATCACAATCCTCACAGTAAAACATTCTAATAAAAAGAATAATGTATCTAAAATAAAATATAGGTATCTTCAGGTAAATAAGAAATAGATAATATCTTCAAGAACCGTTGCAGTTATTGTGTTTCTACATGGAATGTGACCATATGAGATTTCGTTTCCCGCAAACACTACTGCACGTTGGTTGCCTACCCTACAGGGGATATTGTTAATTTGATGTTACTACATTACATATAATTTGCCATACATTCGTTTATTGGCGAAGTTTATCAACTCCGACATCCAACATGTTTGTAACATTTATTTTTGACACCCTGCATTTTGCATTTAACTTTACATTGCATAAAAAACATAAAAACAATACAAATATTGTAATACTTACGCACCATTGATGTTAAATTTCATGTTTCTCATCATTAAAATGTTGAACTATTAACATATTATATCTACAGAATTTATAAACTATATTTTACACTTTAACATATTTTCTCTGACAGTGATCCTTTACATTGTAGTTACAAATCTTCTGCATTACCTGCACATACTCCGCATACTTGATAACGTCCGATAATGTAACATAATGTAACGAACATAAAAATCTGTACGATGCCTATCAAGGTGTATCATTATAGTAATTAATGAAACTATTGTAAAATGAGGGGGACAATTGCACGAGTGGTATGTTCCAAAAAATGAGCGACAGAAGGAGCGAGTTTCCTAATGTACGAGTGCAATTATATTTCTTTATACACATGTTACGTTGAATAGTTTTCGTTTCGATTTAAGAATAATTTAAATTTTGAGAAATTCAAGCACATTTTTATAATTCGAGGCATGTGTAAGACGACGTCATATTACTTCTGAAAAATATCTATTTTAGTTAGTGTTTTATTGTGTTTGTTTGCAACATATATTTGCATATGTAAAGTACTGAAGATATTGGGGATAAAATATTAGAGGAAGCTGACAAAGTCATGAAAACATTACTTTCCCTTACGTAATAAGTAAGTACGAGTATAGAGAAATTACAATGTATAATTTGAGAAACGAAATAGTCTTTGGGTCGCCTGATACGTACCTTAGAACGAAAACACAACTGATTTGCATTTAATTTTTATCGTATCCTAACACAAATGTTTACCGTAAACATTTAATTATAATTAAATATTGTATAAATAAGTCTGTCAGCAACATTACTTCAAATTTAGTTTATTCATTCGCCGTTCTGTGTTGGGTACGTAATCGATAATTTGTTCATGTTTCATGGTCGACTGTAACCTCGCTACTTGTTATAACTAATTAAACAATTTACTCTTTTTATTTCTCCTGTACGTAAATACGGAGTAATGTACGTAGTATAGAGAAAATTACGTAATGCTGCGGAAAATAGATTTCGAGATTTTAACGAAAATACACGTTTTGGGGTCGCCTGATATCGAAAAATATGTGTTTTTCTTTTTCAAAACGACCGTCCGTCCGTCCGCCTGTCCGTACGCCTGTCCGTCCGTCGGTTCGTCCGTCGGTCCGCCTCAAAAATATTTTCGAAATTTTCTCAAAAATTTTTGATCAAACTTTGTCTTCAAATAGTGTATGAGACGCTTAAGAGAAGTGTGCAGGTGTCATATTCATTGAAATCACATATTTTTTGAAAATTGCAGGAGTGCAAGTTTTTGGAGGGGCGTCTTCACGAAACTGTAATATTGACGATAGAGTTTTTCTCCTTAATGAAATTCCCCGACTTTTCGAATAGCATTGGTTTAAGTGAGTCAGTGTACCTGTCAGGACTGTTCGTGATGTAAAAAGAATAAAAACCTATGGTCGAAAAAGAACTAGTCAAAAAAGATTATCCACTTTAGCCTATTGAATGATCACTGCTTGAATATATATGACACACACATTCATTTTTCGAAAAAAATATGCAGTATTTTGCGAGTCATGAAAGAAGAAAGGAGTTTAGTTTCCATTGATTACCCAACATTTGCAGCAAGCAGATACATCTTGTGTGGGAGTGATAAAAAATTGTTTCACAGTTGTGGTAAAGAATCACCTGTTGCGCGACTACTTTGTATGCGGTACGGAGGGGATATCGGGGTATGCGGTAGGGGGTCTGGTTGATTACTAGCAACTAGAGTATACAATGTAATCAAAGCACGACCCAGAAATTGCTATTCATTTTCCCGCAAGTATGTAGCAACTACCACGATGGGTCCGCCTCAGAAGAGGTGTTAACCTTCATCCAGGTGAATGTAGCAATTCTTCACCACCATGTTACCAAATAGACCGCAAGGGACAAAACTGCCATATACATATACAATATAATGATTCAATTGACAAACAGATTTCGCTAAAAGGAATCACTAACGTCACAGTGAATGATCACATTGCAACGGTGTTATTTCTACATTTAGAAACGATAATCTTATTTGAATACCTTACTTTTTATGATTAAGATAAATTTTTAAACCAATTGATGTGAATTGTGAGAATTGCGATGTGTTGTTGACGTTATTATACGTAGAAATAAAGGAGGTCATCTCCGTCAAATTTACTAAGTTGACGGAGATGACCTTTATTTTTACGTACAATTGATGTGCGTCACATACTTCTACTTATTTAGTGACTACCTACTGCAATTTAATTTACTATAACAGCATTTATTGCGTGAATATGATCGCATGAATACGTATCGCGAAAAGCATACATCCCAATTAACTAAAAAATTAAATATTTGAAAACAAAGTACGCAGAAGTAAAAATATAGTATATGATCTTCAAAAGTAATAAAACTAACGTAGAATCTGTATTGAAAAACGTCAAAAGAAAGGGGAAATTTTCTTGAAACTTCCACTGTTCGCATTTCATGAGACCGGGAGAGATGGCTCAGGGCATCAACTGATGTCACTGCTGTCCCTCTGACCGGGAGGTGCTAGGTTTGAGTCCCGACGGTGGCAGGATTGTCGACACAAGCTTGTCAGCTAGGTCGATTTCAGTCTCTGTCTGGAGGAGAGCTCTGATCAGCCGGCTGCTCTGATCGGTAGTTTTTCATAGTTTCTCCGATCAACACCAGGCGAATGCAGTGTCCTAACAAACAGGTCACGGACCGCGCGCGTTCTTTCATACCTATTTCTTGTCGTATCCTCATCCCTTACACACACTTAACACTAACATGCAATACACTATCACACATGCCGGGAGACCGGTCGGGAGCATTGAACTAGTCCCGGCTGGAGCGGTGCCCCATTGATAGGAGATATTTGAATGAGGGAAACCCCGCTAGCCGACGGTTGGTCGGCGCCGGATCTCGCCATACTGCGGGGAAAGACCATTGCCACCTCCCAAGCAAAACATACGCCATACACTTACGGGAGTAATGATCATAGTTGTTGACGCGCCGGGAATCAATCAATAATTTCATGATAAGAATGCGCAATTTAAACCTGGAGTGTATACCTAGAGTTTCCGCATGCAGTAACTATTTATGTAATTAGTACCATAGCGGGAAATTTCTCCCCTGGTGGAACGTGAGATCCAGTACCCACCTACACGTCCACTGGTCGATCCCATCCCCCAGTGAGGTCCATCCTCCAGTGAGGTCTAAAGCACTAGACTAGTCTTCCGATATATGTGCAGGGGGTGTAAGAGAAGGACTGGAGAACAAGGTAAGATCGCGCGCGGTAGGTGGCCAGTTTGTTAGAATACTGCTCCGGTAGACGTTTTGTGTCGATTGTGAAGAATCCAGGAAAAACTTCCGATTAGAGAAGCCCGCCGCTAAAATTCTCCTTCAGACATTCAACTTAGTTATAAAGCTGGAGCCGAAAACCCGCCATCATCAGAAGAACCTCCCGGATAATGACACTGCAGCGGCAACTGAGCTATCGCAGTAGCTTAGAGCACGACGGTATGCCTTGAAGTAATTATAACACGAGCTTCCATAAAAGGTGATGATAAATCGTTATTAACCTTGATTAAGTAATCTTTACTAGCGGTACACTCATTTTCGGTTTAAAACGTTGAGAAAATAAATACCAGGCAGTTTGCGCAAAATCAGAGTATCAAGTATACGAGAGAATAATTAATTACGTGATAACGAAGCGTAACCCCACGTACAAAGCTGTAGTTAATGTTTCGGTTACGCAAGCGTAATAATGAGATAATTTTGAGATACAAGACATCGTACGAGAGTATTTATCTCCGTACATCGTACAAGAGTATTTATCTCCGTGAATATACTGGTTAACTTTGAAGAGAGAGTGAACAAAGTCGTATGATTAACTTACTTTTCTTTGCAGCTTCAAAATAACTCCCATTAGTGTTTAATTGAACAGAAAATGTATTGGTGTCAATAAAATAAACTAGTACTGCTAAAGCAGAACATATTTTCTCGTATAAGAGGCAACAGTTACCTGAAATTAAAGGCTGCCATTTCTCTTTACTGACACATAGTCATAACTTGAAAAACGCCTAAGCGAATGAACCGCCAAAGCTTTCAATCTGAAATTCCTTTTGCAGCCAGGACTGTTACTATTTTCCCCCTCCATCAAGAAAACAATCATGGCTAAACCACAACTGTAACAGTATTCGCTGTACACTATTGTAGAGTCAAATAAGAAAATATAGTTATTCAAATTACCGTTCTCCATGTTGCGGCAGCAAAACTTTTTTCTTGCTGAAAGACATGATGAGAGATAAGAATCCAAATTTGTTGCTGATTTACCCTTGAAAATATATTTTACTACATAGGAGGGAATACTTTTGTTAACAATCCTTGGGAAAAAACCCTCATTTTCTTTCTGTATTCAAAATTCAAGTAATATATGGCTTAGGGTAGAGATCGCGAAATTTTGAAAACGTGTATAGTATTCACTTCTCCCCATACCACGTCATACCAAATTTTTAACTGTTTCTGTCCTCTATCGCAGTAACGGTCTGAAATCATAAGCAAAAAATCATCTTCTAAAGGCTCAAAAAATTAAAAACAAATCAGAAAAAAACATTATCGAGCTCAAATTTAATCTTTTTTATATATATATAATAATTTATATATATATATATATATATATATATATATATATATATATATATAATTATATATACCACACACACACACATTATTTCCATTGGATAAATTCCTTTTCCAGCCGATGTACTGAGCCGTTTAAGAAAAGTATGGTATCGTCTGAAAAGTATTTGTTCGGTCAACGGACAACGATGACTGAAATTGTGTTACAGATCACCCATATTTAATAAAAACCGAAAAAAATTTTAACTGCGACGCACGAAGCCTTTTAAAGGGTGAGGAAGCTGTACAACGAGGTCTCCCATACCTTGACACAATAACAATCAGTTAAACTGAAGTAAACGGTAGGTTCGGCGACAAGTAACGCAGGGTTCACAGCTTCGACTCACGATTGGTCAGATTATGTCATGTTAAGTATAAAGATGCATGGGAATCATCGTTACTCGGAAATAAATTATTTAATGTAAATCGCGGAGGCCAAAGACCCGATCTTCACGAGACTAAAATGAGCAAGCGAAAAGACAAAACTTAGTACCAAAATTATTTCGTAGATAAACTTAGTTGACATGAAAAAATAGCAGTTTTGAAAAGCTATCGAATGCCACATCTTCATAATGAAAGGATGGAGCAGTCTTTTCGTTAAAAATACAATTTAATACCACGGGAAACCAAGCGTGCGAATCTTCTACGATTCAAGACCACTCAGCTCAGCATGTTATTTCAGGCACTACAGTCCACCCAGATACATTGAAATACTAAGCCAGGTAACAAGTGCGCGATTCACCTGACGCTTATGCTTAGTGCACTGTTTTTAGCATACTGTATGCGAAAGATGGTTCATACATGCTTCGCTATGTTTCGCACAAGAAACCATGTTTTGCGCATGGCGCATTAAAAAATAATCTATGAAATATATCTGGAGAAGGTTGTAATGCTAAACATCTTTTCTTTTTTGGATCACGACATACATATAGAACAGGTAAAAAATTATATGAAGTCAATTACTTGAAGTGCAACATCACTTCAGGTGGTGGATAAATGTATTGGACCACTGATTTAAACAAACTTCCATTTTTATTTGATAGATTGATTTGTTTCAAGATGGATATCAGTTAATTATGTTAACCCTGTAGAGGTCGCGTCTTGCTTACGAACCTAATTGGTCGCTTGGGAAAAACGGACCCCAGAGAAAGTTTCACTGCACAGATGTTTAAACATCATGAACTACAATTTAATGATTTTTAACTTAATTAATTAAAAAAATAACCTTAATTTTTTTTTTCATATAATGAAAGAAGTGGAAATTAAAAAATTTTTATGGATTTTATCTCAATAAATGCAACTAAATTGCTAGGCGTAGAAGAATTACTTTTATTAATTTGAGAATGTACTTGTGAAGTTTAGTAATACATTTTATACCGAATCCTTACAATCAATGAATGTGTAGTATTTACGTTTTTTTCTTGCACTTTTTACAACGACGGAATTCATTTAAGTCCAAATTTCTCGAACAAATTTAACATTTTGCATTATTAGTTTTCTTTGTAGCAACGTCTCCTTGATTTTGTTCTGAATGCAAATAATATTCTATTTTAAGAATCAACTCTCCATATCGCTGTTAGTATCGATCTCAGAATAGACCAATGACGAATACGATACACACTTTCATCTGCAATTCTTGTTTCTGGCGATTCAAGGAAGTTTAAGGAAAGTTTTATTAAAGTTACTCGTGCCCACTTGGATTGTGGCACGAGGTCGGCTCTGCTTGTCAACGCGGGTCTAACGTAGGAGGGGGTGCGGGAGCTCTGCAATCCCAGACCCACCCGCGAGATAAAAATATTTTTTTGAGAATTGACAGGCAGCCTGCAATCATGTGACGAGTAATAGATTTTTCGAATAAATGATTAGGAGAGAGATACTGAAAATCGCAAATGTGTACAATATTCACAAACAAAACTGTACACGAAATAATAGAGGCTGAAGTCCAAATTCTCCCAAGCGACCCTTCCCGGGTAAATGATGAATATTGATATCACTTGTCCTTTGATCACAGACCACTAATATCAGTCTTTCTTATTAGTCCATTTAAACGACCCATCACTCACTCTAACATCTGTACATAAAATTGCGTTATTAAAATGTCTCTCCGAAAGCTATTAAAATGTCTCTCCGAAATCGCAATAAAAAGTCGAGGTTGGGTAAATTGAGTCACCTGCCAATTTCCGTCGGTCGCCTGCGGTCAGGATGCGAACAGAAATTGCATGAATTATGATGGGACATGCACTACGTTGATCAATAAGCCCCCAGGCGCATGCTGCACCATCGGAACTGCATTTGTCACTCACTAATAGCATTAGACATCCGTTCCAGATATTTCATGAACATGAAAGGAATCGATAAACGCGATTGGTTAAAATTCTGATACCTATTCTTGCGCAGTCTTTTTAATATGATGTTCATACATTAGTATTTTTCTCTGAGAAAAATGCTCATAAAATATTTTAATTATCACAATTAAAAACGTATTATTGCACTTTTACTTTGAATATCACATACTTTGCATTTCCATTTTCATAAATCCACAGTATTTTGTAGTCTATTTTCATAACTCGAATGTTGCTCCAACTTGCAAGAATTCCACTAAGAACGATGAGCTTGCTGTGCTACAACAGCTTATATTTTCTAATGTTATTGATAGCGGATAATAATAATAATAATAATAATAATAATAATAATAATAATAATAATAATAATAATAATAATAATAATAATAATAATATAAATTAAGAACCCAATTAAGAATTCAGCCTTCACTTGACAAAACTCTAATCAAACAAACCGCGTGAGGTGCCAACTTCTGCTACCAGAAACAGTTGACATTTCTCACTTTATGCCCAATTATGATGTACAAGATAGGCATGTAGAAGAAAATTCATATATAGTAAATTACTTTTGAATTAAAATACTAATTTTTATAAATTTGAAATGTTTGTCCATGAAATTTGTTCATGAACATTTTGAAATATTTTTCTTGTAACCATTGACTACTTTATCTGAAGAGGAAAACGCTAAGTTTTACGAAACGTTGTTGTCTAAAAGTAAAACTCAAAATAACATCAAACCTGGTTTTACTGTAAGGTGAATTCCCCAATAGATTTTAATTATTCAGAAAACTAGCATGATAAAATCACAACTATTACAGTATTCACAGCCCATTATACTAACAAGAAGCGATATTTTCACATACAATTGTCTTGATTACTTCTTCAAAAGCTCACAACTTTAGAATCATTATAACATAAGCAGCGACAAAACCCTTTAAAGTGAAAGTAGTCTATAAATTAAACTTCAAAACTGAAATGATATCAAATATACCTCACAAATACATAAAAATTAGATTGCAAACCTATTGTCTTTCTTCATTTAAATGGTATATTTGTAACTGTACAGAAATATTGTTTGTACGAAACTAATTATTTTAAAGCAAATTGTTCCAGGAATATCAATTTTGGTGTAACCTTGTGTGCGCTAGCATTGTTCACTGACAGACAACACGGAAAACAAATTGCTCCGTATCAAGGAACACTGGCTCATTAAAAAATGATCTGACTAAAACTGATTGATTAAAAACTGGGATCTGACTAAATTACTCAAGAAAGTAATTTGCTACACATAGGAGCAAGAAAACCCCACTTTTTCGGTATCAAAGACTCATGAAACAAGTTTTTCTGTAGAAAAATAGGCACTTTTCAACATCACTGCATTACAATACTTCTCCATAATACATAAGTAGTATATGATGAACTGAAGATATTCCATGGTCCTGAAAATCTATCAGTGGGCCACGGCAAACTTAATAGAATGCATACAGGAAAAAGTTTAAATCACGCCCGCTCTTGGATGAATGTTCCGTGAACACTCATATTGGAAGTTTTTTAAAGAGGCGCAGCAAAAATAAAAGTTCTTGACTTGATTAGAATGATAAACTTGTTTAAAGACGAACGAAGAAACAAATACAATTAGAAACTAAGAGTGTCTTCATACATAATGTATTTCAGATTCTTTCATTTCTCGCAAAAAATATGATATTCACAGTCTTTTTATATTTTTTGAAATTTTATAATACTTAAACGTTTTGCCACACGACCAATACAGCGGGTTCAAAATGGAGTTTGCCAAACAATTTTTTTTAAAATTTTATTTAACCAGATCAGTGGGATTACCACTTTACAGGTAAGTATTAGTTTTATGTATGTTTTATAATTGATAGTGGCTCAAAGTTACGAGTAACTGTAAATTAGCGCACCATCACACCCTTATTTCTAATCGAGGACATCCCCATTGGATAACTCTATAATGAGTGTTGTTAATTTTGTGAAGAAAGCAAGATAGAGAGTGAGAATAGAGACAAAAGTGTTTCTAGGTTATGAGGGACGGAACAGATCTTTGGGAGACGGGGTTTAGTTCTTGTAGGAGCAACGCTGGTTTTTCCGAAGATACAGTGGCTGATACAAGGATCGATTTGGAGGTTGGAAAAGAATGTGAACGACGGTAAGGAAAAGTAATTTGCAATTGGTTCTATGTCTAGTTCTCTATGAGGTTGTCTATTGGTTACACACCACGGAGCCCTGATAATTGTGCGAAGCATTTTATTCTGGAAAGTTTGTTAGGGTTTTTAATGGAAGAAGCGGCACCTCCCCAGTTTAGGACTGCGTAAGTTATTGAGGGCCTTAGGATTAATTTGTAAACAAACAGAGAATTTTCAATTTTTAGAGAGACTTTTTATTAATAGGATAATTTAAGAGGTCTCCATAAGTTTTATTCAGTCTATGAATAATATGTTTCCATATGAGACGCTAGGTACAGGACTGATTTATTTGAAGTGGCCCATGTAATCGGGCAATTGTTTACTTTTAAAGGAGGAGGTATATTTGTTCTTCGCAAGGTAAAATTTTAGTTTTGCATTTTGAGGGGTTTAGCTGCATTCGCCATTTTTTGTTCATTTAGAAAAAGTATTTAAGTCTTATTGTAGGTCATTTATTGCTTTAGAGATTAAGTCGCTTGACGAGAACATTACTGTGTCAGCATAGAGAGCCACCGCAGTTTGTTAATTGAAGAATATCTGCCGTGAAGATATTAAAGAGGGTTGGATTTATTGATTCATTGATTGAGTTTAAGGGCGCTTCAACAGCTAATATCATTGGCGTCCATGTCAAATTATTTTAAAATAATGTTGTTTGTTTGTACACACTGTTGCAGTGTCAAGCTAAAAGAAGAAAATTAAAATGTTAAAGCAAAGTAAAAAAAGAGGAACGTATAAAAGGTTTGGCGAAAGAGCCAGATAACTATTTTAAAATCTCGGACTAAAAGTCAATAATTGGCATTATCATCTTCTCTCAGATAAGGCTGTAGAAGTTAGTCTCTCGTAAAAAGCTAAAAAGCTTGCAGAGAGAAGACTATCATTTCTAAGAATCTCTGCTAGGGTTCTAGCGAGGTGATTCCTTTGGCGGCTGTTTCTTATCTTACCACAGTGCACGAGAACATGCTCCACGGTAAGATCTGATTTTGCAGTATTCGCTTATTGGGGGTGGGTTTCCGCGAAAGAGATATCCGTGGAGAAATGGCAGTGATCGATTCGAAGACCTGTTAAATTGATCTCCTCGGCCTCAATCACGAAATGAGCAAGACCAAAGATTTATAAAACCTTATTCTGTGAGCTTAAAATTAAGTTCTGCCACTCTCTTTGCAATTCACTGAGGGTGAAGCTTAGCTAAAGTCTTCCGTGGGGACTGTAAAGATGTCTACCTCTCTTTTCTTCGTGGCGTACTTCGCTGCCTGGTCAGCTATTTCATTTCCTCTTATTCCCACATAGGGACCCAACAAAAGATTGAGACGTAACGGCGAACTAGTATATAGATTTGGTGTTGGATGGTCATGGTCAGAGGGTCACAGGACGAGGAGGAGGAGATGGATTCAAGAGAGCTTTTGGAATCACTGCAGATCACTACTTTCCTTAATATCATCGATTCAGCAAACTTGAGTCCCTCCAAGAGCGCATACCTCTCTGCAGTATAGAGACTGCACGAAGAGCCTAATCGAAAACTTCACGTAGCACTACGGTAGTAGAAGGCACATCCGACTTTGCCGTTTTGGGAGGAGCCATCTGTGTAGATGAGTAATGGCCAGGATACGTATATTTTAGCACCTGAAATTCAATAGGAATGTACTAGGGGGAGTGAAGGATTTAGGGAGGTTAGACAATCTAAGGTCTGTAATGGGCCGGTGTAGTTTCCAAGGGGAAACAAGGTTTCGGGGTGGTTTCACAGGGTTGGGCAATTTTATATTGAGCTTCTGTAAGGAGGCGGACTCACAGGGAATGTGATAACGATAGTCTAAGTGCATACGAAGTCAAGTGGGTAGGGTGGAGGACTGCTTGGGTGAGGGAGTATCCTAAGTGGATAATTTTGCGCCGTAATCAAAATATTCCGCCTTCGGCTCAGAGATGGTTCTCCAGCTTTGGTCAAGAGGCAATCGATGCGACTCGTGCGGTAGGCGCCTGTACTGATCCTTATACCGGGAATGTGTGTGGTATTTAATGGCCGGAGGGTTGATGGAGAAGCTGACATATACACTTTGCATCCATAATCCAAGATAGGATAGACGTGGGTTCTATACAAACTCAGGAGACACACACGGTCTGCGCCCCAAGAGCTACCAGTAAGAGTGCGAATGAGATTTAAAGGTGATGCACATCGGCCCTGTAATTTACGGCTGTGTTTTCGCCAGGTTAAGCTCTTGTCAAATGTGAGCCCAAGGAAGGTTGCGTATTCAACAAATGGAAGCTGACCTCCACGAAAAAAGTCAGGGTGATTATAAAGGTGATGAATTCTTCAAAAGTGTCCGCAGTTGGTTTTTGAGGAGTAGAACTTGAATCCTGTTTCATCACTCCATTCCTGCAGTTTGTTGAGCACAAGTTGTAACTGCCGCTCAATAACTTGCATGCGCTTGGATGAGCAAAAAACGGTCAAGTCGTCAACGAACAGCGATGCCTTCACAAGCTCCCGGATTACTGATACAATACTATTGATAGCAATGGCAAACAATGTCGCTCAGAATCGATCCCTTGGGAACATCGTTTTCTAACTGGTGGCTTGAGGATAACGTGTCATCAAGGCGAACGCGGATAGATCTTGACGAAAGAAAACCTACTAGAAACAAAGGGAGCCGTCACCTAAGATCCCAAGTGTGCAAGGTGCGAAGAATGCCGTACCTCCAGATGGTGTCATCCGCTTTCTCTGTATCGAAGAAAATTGCTACCAGGTGTTGACGTAGCACAAAAGAAGTGGAAATCTGTGTGACAAGGGTAACTAAGTGGTCCATGGTTGACCTGCGCTTCCTGAAGCCACATTGAAGAGGTGTAAATAGATTCTTTTGTTCCAGGAGCCAGACCAGACGTGTATTTACCATTCGCTCTAAAAGCTTGCGCACACAGCTTGTGAGCGAGAATGGGCAGTAAGGGGGTTGATCAGTTCTTTCCTTCTTTAGGGATTGGAAGATGAATGGCTTCCAGCCGAATCCTTGGTACGACATTTTCAGCCCAAATCTTGTTGAAAATGCTGAGGATAAGGAACGAGCACTTTCAGGTAGGCGTTTCAACATTTGATTATGTATCTGGTCTGGTCCTGAAGCAGAATCTTTTGCACAAGCGAGGGCACAGGAAATTTTATCCATGGAGAAAAGGGTATTGTAATCTTCCTCATTGCGAGTCGAGAAATCTAATTTGCAGTTTTCCATTCTTCTTTCTGTTTTTTGAAAGCCGGGAGGATAGACTACGGAGCTGGATATGTGCTCGTAGTGAGAAGCCATTTCTTTAGCAATATCTTCTGGAGAGGCAAGGGGATTGAAATTTACCAGAAGCCCTGAGACAGAATGCGAAGGGAGTCTTGCACCAATCTGTCAACGATGGACGGTCAAAGGTCAGTATCAGCGTTCAGAGAGGGGTGAGAACCCCATTCACTCTCCGTTGGATCCTGTAAATGTCTGACACACCATAGGGTTGGAAGAAGGCTTTCAGGTTTTCTTCGGTTTCCGATGCAAAATCTTCGTGGTTCACCACACCATTGCAGAGGTTAAAGATCGGGCCAGCGGGCGGGTGAACACATGCACCTGGAGGCCCGCTCTTTCCTTTACATCAATGATTTGTTGATCTCCTCGTCAGAGCGGCATTTGAAGAGAATTGTGACGTTTCACTGACGAACCACCGCCTGAAATTTGACAAATTTTTCAATTTCTCTGGCGAGTTTCATGAAACTGACACTCTTCATTGTTTTGCCATCATTTTTAAATGACATGATGAGGAAACGGGGGCTTAGTCGGTCTACCAGAATCAGTACAAAAGAAACTCTCAAGATTAACAGTTTCACCAACAAATCTCCTCGTCCTTAAGCAAGAGGGCGGGAGAAGATTTTTATTAATTATTTTTTATCCATATCGGATTCATTCCCATGGTCCCACCCACCCACCACGGAGCCCAACAAGGAGACACTCCATCGGAATCCCAGGGTTGCCGCGGGAATATAGTGGGGCACAGCACTGCACCGCCGTGGATTCCCCCGCTCACACTGGAGTTCAGTACAGGACTTAATCCGAGCTGATTGTTAGGGAGTGGGTTAGCTTCCGACCGTCCGTATAGAAGAGTCAGTAGCCAAAGCAGGTGTATTGAGACCTATAAGGAATGTTCTCCAAAATACGTAACGAAAACGAATACTTGGATGCCAAGAAGAAAGTAGCACGAGGAGAGTAGGAAACAGACAGGCCCCTCAACCGCCAGGGCACACATTCCCTGCGAAACGGGTCGCCTTGCACGACAAACACATGGGTGGGCATTCAGCATACAGAGGGGGACCAGTGAAATAGAAGGGGAAGAAGAAAAGAAACAGAATGTTATAAAAGAACGAGAATGAACAATGGGGAGAAGAGAAATGACTGGTGAAAGAAAGGAATACTTGAGAGCCCTCTCTGCATTCCCATCAGGTCGTGGACCTACCCACCTCGATGGGTAAAGAGGGTTGAAGATTGTGGGGACCTTTGAGAAACACCGGCTAGAATTGGGGTAGGGTAGGTATGGACAGGATAATGATCATTTTACTGAAAAGAATATATTGTTCAGAAAGCATTTGATTATTTGGAGCATATATTCCGGGAGTCCTAGTTTACGTAACTTGAATAATAATCCATTGAACCATACTTTATCAAATACTTGCGCAAAGCCTAAGAAGGTCGCTTAGCAGAATTGTTTACGCTGATAAACTGGAGCAATTTCTTCAACAATTCTTAATAGTTGGTGGGTTAAAGAGTTACGGGGGCGGAATCCAAATTGATGTGGCGAAATTGCATTTATTTTATCATGGTAGGCCTTTAATATGATTAAGATAAGCTTTCCGAATATTTTTGCAAAAGTTGGTAGTATACTAATTGGTCGTGACTTGATAGAAGTTTTGGGGATTTGTTGGTTTTAAAACGGAATTACAATGTTTTTCAGCATGAGGGAAAGAATATGAGTCTTAGACAGCTGTTGAAGATAGCAGTTAGATAAGGAAGGGCACTTAATGGAAGTGTTATAGAGCAAGATTGAATATGGTGTCTATTCCGGGGGAAGAGTTGGTTTTGATTTTTCATTAAATGTTTTACGTTGGCTGAAGAAATGTAATCTACAGGTAACGGTGCAGTGATATAGGGTCATTTAGGAATTGTTCTACAGATGTGTTCTCGGTAGGGAGTGAATCTTGTGAGTACACAGATATGAAGTGGGTAGTGAGTTCGTCTAGCTTTTCCGGGGTCGTATGAGCAATTTTTGCTTCATTTCTACGCCGGGAGATTTTATGAATTGGACGGGTGAAATGTCGGCAAATTTGTCCAAAGGTTGTTCGAATTTTTATCTAAGTTAGAGGTGAAGAGTTGAAATTTTTGTCTATGATACTGATTGAGAACGTTGTGGACGGCTTCAGTAGCTTTATTAAGTTTCGCTTTTAAGAAAAGGAGACGGTGTATCTGACAATGCGTCTGCTTTTGCATATAAGGATATGAGGATCAGTGTATTACGAGGGATTGAATTACTGAAATGAATTGAATTTTTATGTTTCTGAGATACTTCTCAAGTATGGCCGTTGTAATAAATGATATTGTTGTTCTATTTCAGTGGTAGACTTTGGGAAAGGAGGTAGAGAAATTAATTGTTTAGTTCATCTTCAAATGCTTTCCAATTTATTTTTTAAAGAAAGGATTCAACTAAAACAATGTTATGATTGTGTTTGCATTTGTAGAATTAGTATAGGACAATGATCTGAGTTGGAATCTGTTAGAGCAAATTGTGCATAGGTTTATTAAAATCTTTGGCACTACAATATCTAGAATATCAGTTGGAATTCTAGGATTATGTGGGTAATGGTTAGGGTCGATAGGCGCAAAGACAGATTTTGTTTTATGATATAGTTGAATATGATTTTTCCGTTGGGTGAAGTGGTTCTACAGCCCCAGCTCTCATGTTTGGAATTGAAGGCACTGAATGTTGGGGCTGCGGAAGGGATATTTGTAAAGACGGGCTTATTTCAGGGGTATGTTAGGGGGTTTTATAAACTGTTGCAAGTGAGTGATGCCTGCCGGTTGAGAAGGGCTATAGCTAAATTTTCGAGACCTGGCGTAATCTGTGGAGGGAGTAAGTTATGACCTAGGTATTTTTTAATTATTAAAGCTACTCCACCTGTAGCTGTGCGGGATGGCCTATCCGCTCTATGAACTGTGAAATTGGGAATTTAATTTGGTCTTTAGATGTTAGATGGGTTTCTGTTATGACAGCTATATCTATGCAATAATTCATTAATATGTACTTTAAATAACTGTTTTTTTTCTGGATTATTCCATTCGGATTCCAGTTTTGGAAGGTGAGAGAGATAATATTATTATTTATTATATTGGGCGTTATTAAATTAAAATAAATATGGATAGGACGTTAGGACAATTTGAATTGGATTATTTATTAGATTGAGAGTTTTACTTGATTAATTATTTCTGATATTTTACCTGGGTGAAGGGAAGTACTTTGAGAAGGAGAACTAGTTATTGGGTATTGAGAATGTTTTTGAATAAAAGCTTCATGGGAAGGAGGGTAGAGATTTCTAGATTGAAAGTTATTGTCTCTAGGGGATAATGATAGAAAAGAAGGAGGAGGAGGAGGATTCTTAACTGCTTGTGAATATATTTTGAAGAACTTCTTTGAATGAAGGCTTCCTGTCCTTTTTTTATGCACAAGTACATGAAGACGCTAAGTGAGCTTCTTTACAATTAGCAACAATTGGGTTATGTTGAGGGTTAAATTTACAGTTACCCGATTCCTATGAGCTACCACATCTTACACATTTTGGAGTTTTTGTGCAGTAATTTTTCGTATGTCCGTAATCTTGACATCTTTTGCATCTCACTATAAACAATGTGGCTTCCAAGTTCAATTCACAACGAAACTAAAAGTCTGCGATTTTAAATAGTTTTCAAAGGATGTCTGTCTTATAGCAAGATTGCACACAATAGCATTGAAGCCGTTGAAGGCGAGTTATTAAACCGTTGAAGGCGAGTTACTTTGAAAAACAAAACTGAATGCAAAGAAGCTAAATTTTTCCATCAAAGTTATAAAATTGAAAAGAAATGTAAGCAATAATTCAAAAATCATCTGGATCACCAATTTGCAAATTTACATTTTGAGAAAATCTAGAGAACATGGCCGCGAAGGACGCAATGGATTTCACTAGTGTAAAAGTTAATATAATTCGTACTTCGCAAATACACCTGCAAATCATCATCAAATTTTCAAAGGAAGCACATGTGTATGGAATGTTTACAACTATGTGATTTTAGAAAACTGCTTCTTTGTAACCCAGGTAACTGTATTTTGAGGCTACTTAGGTCATTAGACTCATATGTGTAATGCTTATTAGGAATAAACTCGGAAAGTAGAGGCCTTCCTTTCTCTCTGGGACGTAAGGTACTGTCGAATGGAAGAGTTTCTTCCTATGGGTACCTCCGCCTGGAGAGCATTCCCTTGCCCATACAAGCTCAAACTCCCGACTGGTTTTCCGACAACTATGGTAGTGTAGTCAATAGTAGTGTGTGTGAGGGGAGACGAAACGAAAAGAGCGAGGAAGGAAAGATCGCGCACGATCCGTGGCCCGTTTACGAAGGTACTCCTCCTGCATTGGCCTGGTATTGATCAGAGAAATCTCGGAAATCTATCGATTAGAGCCGTTCACTAGAATTGCCAGTCAGTGGCTGAATTTGACGAAGGTGTCTACTCGCAGCTAGTGTCGAAAATAAGCAACATCGTCGTTACACGAACCGCAGGATCTCCCAGTCACGAACGCTGCTGTGACAACAGTTTTTACCCTAAGACATCTCCCATGGGTGGTTTAACCCGGGAGTGCCCGCAATAGGTAGACTCACGCCAGTGCCCGCAATTTGTCTCTCAGATATAGCAGCAACTTTTCGTAAATGCAAATGATCGGAAGGTTCATTTAATGAAATACATATATTATGCAGTGTGTACATATCCCTCAATGCAATTGTTAAAGAAATCTTACACTGCAAAAGTTTTGTTTGAATAGTTTTGACAAGGTAAAAATTGACAAAGTGCAGGCAAAAATCATTAAAAATCATATAATCTATTAAATAATATTAAATACTATTTCCTCAAATTATTTTGGCATGTTCTAAACACGTATATGTTTTACTTTTTTTACAACAATATTTAGAAAATTGTATTTTTTCTATTGTGCCAGGTTCCTTTGCTGAATAGGCACTTGTCATAGACACGGCTGAAAACAATGCCTTGATTTGTACTGCTCAGACGAGGAGCTCACAATGCACTGGCGCCATTGCACTCAACGTATATCGCAAAGCGCAGCGACCAAGTTTGAACATGCTCACGGGATAGGATTCAGCGAAAGGATAAAAATTAAAGGCCAGGCGATCTCAGAAAAGTACAATGAGGGAATACATGAAATATCAGACGACTGATGCATCGCAATAATTCAAGAACATAATATTGCCGTGACTTGGATCTCTCAGATCTATTGCGAGCACTCTCGGGTCAAGCCAGATGATAACGGGAACTTTCCTACAAAACTATGGCGCCGCTACTAGACAGAGAGGGAACACAAGGCAGCACACAAATCCTCCCACAAGCTCCTGCTTACTCCGTTAATCGGGCACTCGCCACATCGCCGCGCCGCTGTCTTCTTCCCGGAAAAGCCAGCTCGAAAGTCTCAAAGCCCGTCTGTTCGTCAGTATAGCTTGCGCGCAGGTCAGCTGGAGGCGACCGCACGGAAACACCGTCAATGCCAAGACGCTTCGCAGCAAATCCTCAACGGTGGAACGGCAAAATCTCGGGAGGACCCGTCAGATGCAATAAAGACTTATTCAGAATTTAAAAAATATTGACGATGTTGTAAACATAATGGTCCTCGGATGAGTTTTGCCAATCTCACTTCGCGGGTTCCAAATCCACCCCAGACCGGAATTGTAATTGTTTTGTGGAATTGTGGGGCTCTCACAGTCACCGTCTACCAGCTAAATAACACCCTTCCTTCCATTCTCGCGACCTGTGGAATTTGAAACCGATATTTTAATTTTTGTGGGTACTTTTCATGAAGACCCTCGGACATTTTCAAAATTTTAAAAAAGTCTCAGCAAATTTTTTGATTAAATTTTGATGTCGGATAGTGAAATGCCTTAAGAGAATGGTGCACGTCTCATTTTCGTTAAAATTCCTGATCTTTTGAAACTTGCAAAAATTATTTTTTCGGTATCTTCCGACAACTAAAATATTGTAGATATTTTATTCGTTAATGATATTTGTTCTTTAAACACAGAATCGAGAAAAAACTCAGTACCATAATATTGTAGGAAATTTTATAACGTTAATTTTATATTACTACCGTACGCTGCATTGGACAACAGTCCAGCGATAGATATTTGAAAAGTTCATTGTTGAAAGCTAACAATGTGGGAAACGCGGCGAAAAGACGGGAAAGATAAGGCAGATTTATTAACTAACGTACCGATAAAATTGTGAAGTTTCGGAATTCTTGAAATATTTCATGAAAATTTGATATATATATATATATATATATATATATATATATATATATATATATATATATATATATATATATATACGGAATTCTTGAAATATTTCATAAAAAATTTTGATCTTAATTTTTTTTTAAAAAAGTTCTCTGGCAACACAAAACTGCATTTTAATTTTTTTTAATTTAATAAACTTAAATTCACAACAGATTCCAACACTAAGGTATTTCAATAATCTTTTTATTTCATTGGAGAAAAATTATTAATGCAAGTATAATGCGCTAAGAAATAATGTCATACAAGAATCACTGTATAAAAAAAATTTACTTAAAATAACTCTCTTCGGTTTTCAAAGCATTTTATTTTGAGTAACATGTGAAAATTTCAAAAAATGTAGATGAGAACCACTTCATGTAGAGGAATTTCATTACTATAAAAATGCTTAAAATCATGTACTTCAGAAAAATCAATTTAAAAATTTAATACTTGAAAAATAAAACTTTAAAGATACCTACCGCTAACAACGTAAATATCGTCGAAACTTAATATTAAGCAAAAGAAAACCAAAAACACATAATCAAATAGCCTACACTCCGTAGAAGAGCATACAACATTTAAATAAAGTATTGTTAAAACGAGTGTTGACTGCTCTGTATACAACGCTCACTTATTCTGATTGTATAGGTTTGGTTACAGATTACTTTTTTCCACCAAGAAATGGCGGGACAACGTTTTTTTCTGTTTACACCTGCCCAAAGAAATTGTCTGGGAAAAGACGGCGTAAGCTTTTGCGCGCTGGGGTATTTAAACACTCGTTGAGACCATTTAAATCGCCGTATCAAAAACGGAAAGAAGTATATAATCTATGATGTCTTCTTTATCTGGCGAAAAAAAAACAAATTTCGATATTTTTTCATATTTTGGGCAAAATTCGCCACTGCGTTACCTTAACATTAATACTACAATGTTCTCTCAGTTCAATAAAATGTATATTCAACATTGTTAAAATCGGGAGAAAATATATATAGATATGCATAAGGTAATGATATCGTTTCTAATGCATTCATAATGCGATATATTGTATGATCTTTCGTTCTGGATCGGGAGCGGTAGCTCAGTGCATGAGCTGATGTCACTGCAGGACCTCTGACCGGGAGGTCCTAGGTTCGATTCCTGACGGTGGCAGAATTTTCGACACTAGTTTTTCAGCTAGGTCGAGTTCAGTCGCTGTCTGGAGGAGAATTCTAGCGGCCTGCTGCTCTGATCGGTAGTTTTCCGTGGTTTCTGCTATCAACACCAGGCGAATGCCGGAGTAGTACCCTACTGAACGGGCCACGGACCACGAGCGATCTGTCCTTCCTCTTTCTTGTCCTTTCCTCTCCCTTTACACACACACCTAACATGCACTACACTACCACATTGTGACATACCAATATGTGGGACCTTGTATTGCGTCACATTTATTGTAAACAGGGTGAATTGTAAGGATAGACATTTGTAAATATGGCGGCATAGCAACGGTAGACGAGTTGTCGTCAAGATCAACAAACTTCATTGCTTTGAACCACGGGGCGCGGCTAGTTGATAAAGTAAACTGTTTGGGGATTGGCCGAGAAAGCAATGACAGTATGGGGCGCGGCTAGTTGAATTTGGAAGTAATTGAGGGATTGGCTAGGCATGGATTTTTTTCTGACAAGAAACAGTAGAAAGATGAACCGAGTTTTGAAGGGCTGAAAGAGGGGAATATGGATTCATTCCGACTTATACCGTGGTGCTGTGCGGATCGTGTGTAGACAATTGATGCTGGGAGTTTGGGAATTTGTGACATTTTACTTTATGATTGTCGGACTTAGAATATTGATGGAAGGTGGGAAATTGGAACTTGGAATATTTCGAGTGCGCTAGAATTGTGAACTTAGGTGAATTTGTCGGCAACAGGACTGGGAGTATTTGATGCAGATAATAGTTTGCTGAACTTAAATATTTTATGTATACGCGTAGAAAGAACTGGGAACTTTTAAAAGGAAAATTAATTAAGTCTTATCAACTTAGAGGCGGTGAGAATCAGTGACTTGGATACACTTGTGCCAGAACGGAAGAAAAGAAGATGGTATTTGGACCTGGAGCCATCGACACCAGGAAAGATTGAAAATGGTTCTACGCGGCGACATCGGTCAAGAGCATGCGAAGACGGGTACTGCAATATAAGGTTTGAGACTGGTCATGACCGAAAGTTTCGTATTGTTACGAATGAAAATTGAATAAACTTACAAGTTTCTGTGAATAGTAAAGATGATTTTCATTTAGCCAATTCCAGCAAATGAGTAGCTAGAAATGTATATTTGCTTTTCAGATTCCTCGGCCATTTTAAACAGATGGCAGATCGAATAATCGGCTATTAGTAGGCAATAGCGATTATTTCTTATAAGACCCATCGACCCAGTTAGCCGGATAATAATTTATGGAAATATCAGTTGAAGATTAATTTTAATAATTGAATTAATGTAATCTATTCCTGGTGCCCATATTCTTATATAAATTTGGAACGGGTTACGTTAAATTTATATTTAATAAGGTTAAAAGGGCAGATTAAATATTAAATTTAAAATTAAATCAGACAGTTTGTTTCACCATATTCCGGGAGATCGGTCGGGAGCTTAGAGCTTGTCCCGGCTGGAGCGATGCTCCGCTGGTGGGAGAGTCCTGGTTAGGGGGAAACCCCACTAGCCGACGGTGGGTCGGCGCCGGATCTCGCCATCCAGCGGGGGAAGATCACCGCCATCTCCCGAGAAAAACATGCACTACACTAACGGGACTAATGATCAAAGCAGTTGACGCACCCGGAAACACGAAAAAATCAATCAATCAATTTAGTTCTGAATGTTCAATTTATATGTGAAATTATCCTTGCTTGCCTGTATGATATGCTGTAAATAATGCAAGCAGTTACAAATAATGCGACAAAGTATGTATTGTTGTAGCATCTTTTGTTTATTAAATAGTACTACGCCAGCTCGTATCTATTTTAACACCCGCCTTCTCCTAGCTTCCCACCTATGATTTGATCCTTTCGATTGCCCTATATTTATTTAACAGAGCCGCCCAGCGATCTGCTCCGACGACAAGCAGCTGCTCACTCCCTGCTCTTTCTAGCAGGTCCGGCGGCAGACGGCACAGTGAGTCGCGTCTTGTTTTAAGGGGTAATTTTCCATTGCTCGAACTGAAATGTCTCACTGCTCTGGGAAAGGATATCCGATAGAAAAACAAAGAAATATTTTTGTAACATTTATTGGAACATTTACTAGTTACACACATATTTTCGTTATTTGAAAAAAAAAAATTGCATTGCAACATGGAAAGAAAAATTTATTTTTGGAGATTGCGCCAGATATGTCAAAGTTTTAGTTTTAAAAGAGCGCTCAAGCACATTAAGAACTTTTTTCGTTAGTAAACAAAGCCATTAATTCCATAAATTTTGTTAATAGCTGCTGCAATTAAAATTCAAAGTAATTAAAACACACACCTACAATCAGAATTAGAACGAGCCAAATCGTGTAATTAAGAAAATATAACCAAGGTATTTGCAGTCGCCGAAACATGAACAAAAATCTTCATAATATTACTACCTACACAACAACATAACACAATGAACGAATGAAACTAAATTAGGGAAGTAAACGTTCAGCTTATGGAACACCATAAAATATTAAACGTGAATAAATTAAATGTTTTACATGTAAAATATTTGGTCTTAGGATTACGAATGTAAAAAATGTATGCGTCAGTTGTGTTTACCAGTTCTGAAAAGAACGCTGTAGCAAAACTGTTCAGAGGTGACTTGTTTGTTTTCCAATACCTGTTGTACAATATACATGTTGTGCACATGCACAGAATAATGCACAAGCACAGAATACATGTTGTATTCTCCTTCATACCTGTCTTTCCTTTGCGTGGGAAGTAATATTTTCTTCCCTTATCACCTTCTAATATTTTATTCACAATAGTCCATACCTCCATTTGCAAATATTTCGTGGAAACATAAACAATGCAAGGCCCACTAAAATAGATCTTTTTCAGAGTCAACACTACGTCATGAGGCAACACTATGGCAAACTCGCTCCTATTGTCGCTCGTTTTCTTGAACATACCATTCATGCAATATACACATTTATATACTCTCGTTTCGTTAAATACTATAGTTGCTGCGACATTACAGTTTATCACGCTACTGATTATGAAAAAGTATTGTAAAGATTACCGAAAAAGTGTTATTAAATAAACTAATAACCGAAATACTGACAGTATACAGATAAAAATTTAAAAATCCAGCTAAATTCAAATCAATTACTTTTCTTCTTGCATTTCACATTGTGACTGTAGTACTTTTCATTCCAGATTTACAAATTTTTAAATAAAAAATACCGCTCATATTTCTTCGTTGAACCAAACATACATAACATTCGAGCAGCATTCCGATGCAGTTTCGGAAAACGTTTTTGAGTGACGTTCTCATAAAATCTAATGAATGGTCCTGTTGTTTTAATTATTTCTCTTAATTCAGTGTCACACTGCAAATCAGTTATTTCTAATTAAAAAATCACAAGGGAAATAGCCTATATCAAGAGACAAAGGTGTAACAAATATATTAAATTCTAATTGTAAATCTAAATTCTAATTGTAAATCTAGCAAATCCTTAAATGGGATTTCAAATTCCGAGCGCTATGTTCTGAATACATCTACACATTCTCCAAAATATGATGTTTCGTGAATGATTGACACTGAAGCTAATTTTGAGAAGAATGAAAGGTTCTTCTTTCCCAAAGAGACAGTTAAAATAATTAAAATTTACTCTTTTATATTGGGTTATTTACTGTTAAACAATATAGGAACATCCATATTTATTCAAAACGTACTTCTTGAAACGCATTGTTTCTCATAGCACTCTAAATTTCCTTACGTTCTCTTTTAGAGTACTTGTCATATTCAGCAGCATGATTAACCGTTTAATGTCGTTGAGAATTAAACTTAATGTGTTAAAACACGTTTTGCAAACCTAACATTTGGCATAGTTGTCGCCATCTGCGAAAAGATACTTCTTTTCCACGCTGCAATGAAAATTGTCGGTGTGGAGGCTTCGGTTTGCGAGGTGGGCTGGCATCGACTTCCACGTTTCCGCGACCGGAGTTACCGGGTCACTGTGACAGAGGTTATCGCAAGCCGCGCAACGCGGCGCCTCCGGTGACTTGCTCTCGGTGACCATCACGGCTTCGCGCTCCCGATTCGCTCTTCTTGAGCAGCCCTGGATTAAATTTCTAAATAATCACCCGGCCGATCCTTTTTCATTTCCTCGTACGAAGTGATTCTCCAACCTTTTAAGTAGCCTTCTTGGCTACATCGCCGAGCTACCAGAGCCCAATGTGTGTATGGAGCAATGTGTGTAAGTCCACGGTGACTGGATTCGTTTGTGCGTGTCGCCGAGCGAGAGGTGGGTACGACCAGGCAAGTTTTGCATTCGCACGGCTCACACGTCATGTGCACACACATATTACACTACATACTGTTCATTGACACTTCTTTTCACACAATTCCCCGCGCCAATATGAAACTGGTAACTTCACACATGCCCAAATCAAGCACCCAAACGAGTGAGCTTCTTGCTGTTCACAGCGTTTTGATAGCTAGTTCCACAGGAATATCCATGGAAATGCAAGCCCCTAATCTGGAGCTTATAAAACAGATTTTGAAATCCTACCTGTGTGGATGCTCGACTACGCATATAGTATTGAAGCTGTGGATATCCTATTTAAACCGCCCATATGGGCACCTTCCACATGAATGTGACTGCACATAATTCGTAACGTTAATCGTTCTAGGTGAATTCAATGAATATTTATGTAATGTATAATCAATACACAAAACAATCCCAAATCACTTTTTGGGAAAGAAAACAACTAGTCCCATTAGCGTCTGTAGGTTAGGGTAAACAGATCCTCATCGATGAAAAGGACAAGAGCTTTAAAAAAGGACATTTATGGAAAAATAAGAGAGTCCATATTTTTACTTTCTCGTATACAAATGTATATACGGAGTAATATACGTAGTATAGAGAAAGTTACGTAAAACTGCGGAAAATTCATTTCGATATTTCAACAGAAATACATGCTTTGGGGTCCATGATACCGAAAAAATGGTTTCTTTCAAAACACCACAATATTTCCGTAATTGGGATTAATGTTGTTACCAAGAACATAAAATATACCTCCTTTTAATTTTGCTTCAGATAGTATTTGGAATTTCTCACATGTGTACGTGAAGCAGTTTCCGTCCTTATTTAAAGCCTTTAAGAATTGTATTTTAATCCAATCTTAATGTGGAGACGTGGCCGCATATCTTAAGAAGGACTCACAAGGTTTTGGCGCACAACACTCTTACACCGACTTCCAAACGTTCTCGAGGTGGCCAGTCTTCCTTATTCCAGTGATCAACTAGTGCTCTGCTATTCCACAAGCAAAGAAAGCACGAAAATTTGGTAAATCCAGATTGTTGACCCAACAGCATTGTAAGAACTGTAAAATCGCCATAAATTTGCCAGTTTTGTTCACTGTTGTTTACTCGCAATAACATTAGTAGCAAATTTGCGAATGATTCTAACAGGGTCACTGAATAGCAAACAGGCATTAAACCAAAAACGTTTCCATTATGAAAGAGAACACACTTTCAACTTAGCTTGGAAGCATCAATCTCCACAATCTTGGATCGTAGTTTGCAAGTCCGAGTTTTAGAATACTCATCAGGTCATCCCAGGTACATCAGGCCCATGGGCGATTGATTGATTGATTTTTCGTGTTTCCGGGCGCTGTTTCCATGTTTCCGTCAAGTGCTTTGTTCATTAGTCCCGTAAGTGTAGTATATGTTTTCTGGGGACATGGCAGTGATCTTCTCCCTCTGCATGGTGAGATCCAGCGCCGACCTACCGTCGACTAGTGGGGTTTCCCCTAACCAGGACTCGCCCACCAGCGGGGCACCGCCCCAGAAGGGACTAGCTCTAAGCTCCCGACCGTCTGCCCATCCGTCTGCCCGTTTACTGCCCGTCCGCCTGCCCGTCCGCCTGCCAGTCCGTCTGCCAGTGCATCCGTCTCTGAACATCACTAGCATCTAAAGCATACGTAGCTTATAAAGGTGGCAGAGGTCTGATTTTCACTGAACTCAATTTTTCGAAAAATCCAATTTTAATTTAGCATCTTCATTACTAAAACTGAAAATTAGATTTTCCTTCAAATGATATTGGTTGTTTATAATCATAACATAAAATAAAAAGGCTGTATTTTTTAAGTTTTGGTAGTGATAGTGGTAAATGCACTATTTAAGATGACATAAACGCCATATTCTTTTGTTCTTCAAAACAATAAAAATGTATTTATTGACTTGTCTCTCAGGTCGTTAATATTTACATTGGAGGCATTTTGATCACATTATTGTATTTATGAGTGCATGGGCTGTCAATAATGTCAGATAACGTTTCTCGAAAACTAAATAGTTTTCTGTTAAAATGAGCTCAAAATTCCGCATTTTCAGAAACGCTCAAATGAATTTTCTCAAAAATTAGTCAAATTGGATCTTCATTTTTTTCGGCTAGAGCTAATTGCACTGTTAAATATGATGTTAAGTACATTTGTGTATTCTTTTGTTATTGTTTTTAAATTTCATAAATATATTTTTAAATATCTCTCACGGCGTTAATATGCACATTTCCAGTGATTTGTAAACACTATTGTATTTGCGAGTTCAAGTGCTTCAAATGACTTTAAATGAAGTTTTTCCAAAACTTATAAATTTTCTAAGAAAAAGAGCTTCAAATTTCGCAATTACAATAACGCTTAATCGCCATTTTCTTCAAAACGGCACCAAGTTTTTCAATGAAAATTGCCATTTACAACGAAGTTTTACACTTCTTTGATGTGCCTAAAGTAATATTTGGATTCTACTATTAGGGAACCGAAAAATTGAGAAAATGTAAAAACATGTACATTAGGCGGCGATTGATGGCAGCGGGCAAGAGGATGGGGCAAGACCGTAAAGCAAGTCTACATCAAGGAAATTGGTATACTTTACTACGAGAAAGTCAGTGCCATTCCGCAGCACGTCTATTACTTTCTCGTATACCTACGTATATACGGAGTAATATGCGTAGTATAGAGAAAGTTGTGTAGTGCAGAAAATCGATTTCGAGATTTCAACGGATATTCACGTTTTGAGGCCCCTTACACCAAAAAAAAGTCTGTTTTTAAAATTTGTCTATCGGTCAGGTTGTCAGTCTGTCAGACTGTCAGACTGACAGTCTGTCAGTGTGTCAGGCTGTCAGGATGTGAACAATACAAGCGCCTAAACCATGCGTAGGATGTTTTCCATATTGAAGAAACCCTGTCCATCTGGCTCTAGTTGAAGTTTTGAAATTTTGAAAAAAAATCTTTAAAATTTGGGGGTACTTTACATGATGCTCCTGGGACATTTTCAAAATTTTCTCAAAAACGGCTCCATTTTTCTTCTTTAAGATTCTTGTAAGAATAAAGTGAAATGCATATATAAAGGTGGTATAAGTTCGATTTTCAGGGTTTACTGTGAATATTCGAAAATTGCAAAAATTAGAATGTTTTCGGCGTCTTTCTAGAACTAAAATTGAATATAGAGGTTTTTTCTTAAAATAAAAATTGTTTAAAAATTAGTTCTTTCATTAAGATCTTGTACTTTTTTTGAAAATTTTAATCGTTTCGTGCAGTAGTGCGTTCAATATCTGCAATTTTTCAAAATACACAAGCAAGATTTTCTCAAAAGCAACTCCAATTTTTTCTTTAAACGTTTGGTAGGAATAGTGATACAAGCACTCTGAGATGACATGAACAGCATATTGCTCATTCTTTTGGTATTTCAAAATTACAAAAATTTATTTTTTTTACTCTCCATGAATTTGTTCTCATTATTGTATTATGAGTCATGTGCTTTAAATAAAAATATATAATGTATATATAATGTTTCTCTAAAACTAAACTTTTTTTGTAAAAATTAGCAGAAAATTTCGCGTTTTCAGAAAAACTTACGTGTATTTTCTCAAAAATGGCTCCAATTTTTTTTCAAACTCTTCCAACGGATAGTGCTAACTGCACTCTTTTAAATTAAGTTATTTATTTTTTTTTTTTTTCAAAAAATTTTTTTGATATCTCTTCGCCGTTAATACTTTAAAAATTAAAAGTTAAAGTGCTTAAATGACTTTAAATAATTTTAGAGCTTCAAATTTCGCAATTACAATAACGCTTAAACGCCATTTTCATAAAAACGGCTGTAAATTGTTCAAAGAAAATCGTTTTTTAGGACGAGGTTTTAATCTTCTTTAATATTCTTGAAGTAATTTTTTGACTCACTATTAGGAATCCGAAAAAGTTGACAAAATTTCAAAAAAATGTACTTTGGGGGCGATAGATGGCAACTGCAAGAGAATGGGGCGAGACCGTAAAATCAGTCCACAGAAAAGTTTGCTCCAAGAAAGTCTGTGCATTCTGTAGCACCACTAGTTAATAATAAGACGTATTGTGTGTACATTTTATATTGCATATTTATTGAAGAATTCTGATAGATGTAAAGTACTGGTATATGCAAAGCAAAGAAAACAGTTTACCCAGTTATTATTTTCAGAAGACGCAATTTTGGCATCAACTTGGGTTTGCTCAGTAGCATTTATAAAATGCAGACAATAAAATTCCTTAACATTTTATTGAACCTTTCTTAAATATTCTATATTTCTCGTTATTGATATTCTTAAAATTATATGTAAAGCTAAGCACAGCTGTTGCATTGTTTCCTTGAAGATATTTCTTGTGTTTCTGGGTGCTCCAAATCTTGGCAACCTGACGAAGTTAAGAAAAAACTAGTATATTCTTATTTGTTTTAATAAACGTCTTGTACTTTCTAGTTTAGTTACAGAAAAAAGCAAATTTATCTCAAAACAATTTTATTTACTTTTATTTGATGTAGACGTAGGTTCCAGCTACATAAACTTTTGCATTCAGATTTGTTCCTTCCCGTTTTGAATGTAGAATATTTGCTGATTAGGGTGTCGCCAAACTTACATTGACGCTTTAGCATTTTAAATTATTACAATATATCTTTAGCAAAACAAAAATTGTGTTCGTTTTCTTCCTCGACATATATACCAACAGTTCACAAAACTACTAACAAGGGACCTTTCAACAGGTTCAGGTCGAAATCTGGCCTCGAATTTTTCTATAGATAAATATTCACTATTTCTATTTTCTGTGAAAAAAAATAACTGCCGTCTCGCACTGGATGTTACTGTAAAAATTGACTATCTTTCAATAGAATAAAAAAGATTTCGACCTGAACCTGTTAAAATGTCCCTTGCAATAACAAGTGACGACGGAATGAATGAACCTCTCGATTTGCAAAGAGAAGAGAAAATATTCTGGTAATATTGCAGTCACCTACAGGCATATTAGAATAAACAGGAGACAAAAGAAATATTTTTAAAATATCGTGCTCTCAGATGCGCAAGTTACAAAAAGGAGGACATTTCGTGAGGTTTAAATATCCGCCCGGACACAGGACAAATGTATAAAAAGGAGGACATGTCCGGATAAAATAGGACGTCTGGTCATCCTATTCTAGGTATAGACGAATTCATTTTTTGAGTTCAATTTGGATTTACATACTTCCAATATTTCTACTACTACTTGTTCAAAATAAAGTTTTGTCCATATTTGCTGAGGACTGGCTCTTTAGTACGAATATTTGTGGTTTTGAATATTGTGAATGTATGAGTAGTACAACAAAAAATGCGGGCCAGTCTGTCAACTTCACATAATATGTTTTAATTAACCACTATCCTGCTTGAATCAATAATACTCAATTAGAGTTAATTACACTCATTTTATGAAATTCTTTACAAGAGAGTTCATTACTTTTTCATTTTCTAAGCAGCAAAAATAAACCGCTTTTCAAAGCGCAATGAACAAGTCTACCAATATCCAATATCTATTATTTATAATTAATAAATATTGAATGCATTTTTAATAAATAATTATATATTCTATGAAGTTTTAGAAGACCTTCATCTTTTTAGATCATTGAGTTCCACGAGTGATCTAATGAGCAGATGAGAGTGATAATAACGATTCAGTGACTAAGGAGAAATGGTGTGAGGCCAGGGAGCTAGAGGACCAAGAAAACCTCCAGACAGCTTGCTTTGTTCACCTCAAATTCCACATGGATTGGCCGAGGATCGAACCGGATCTCAGCATATTCGCTAGACATTACAATACGAGCCCTCTCCATGAAATATCGCATTAGTGATCGAGATCGCTGAGTGATGAGAGAGAACACACGCTCCGCAACTGTGCGAGGTCATCGTTTTGCATCGATACGGGCCATGTCAATGGTAACAATGTTCATCGCTCTAGGAGCATTCCCAGCATTTCTCGTCTCGTCGGCGCGAGAGGTTGGGTTCAACTGCGAGCCATTCAGACTGAATGAAGTAATTATGAACGAAGATCTTGCTAATACGCTGATAACCGGTTGATGGCCACTTTATTTAAATGCAGGGTACGTGTGTATATGAAAGTTCGAAAAGCGGCCGAATTAGGTTCTCAGCACTAAGTTCTCATATCTTTTGATTCTAAATTGGGTTTTCGATTTCCTTAGGCATGAAGACAAGAGATTAAGAAATATACACTCGTATACGAAGTAGAAAAGACCTTGAGTGAGCGTTTGGTCTCTTCAGACGAAGGATAAAACTGTTCCTCTCACCGGTTCTCCAGGTGGCCCAAGATTGTTTGGACAGACAATGTGCAAAAAAAAGTGCGGATAGACACAAAGTTAGAAAACTATTTAACAGTATTAAATATGTTCTTTGAATATAAGATCGAAACATTATCTAGGTATAAAGTAATAACCTGTTGTAATATTTTTTTTTTTTGCGAAAATAATACTAATATTTTAAATATTTACGAGGGGAAATAAAATATACTTTTAACACCTCGGGCATGCACGTACGCCACCGAGTGCTGCATGATCAGTTTTCGTTTGACCATAGCGTCTAAAAGAGGAAGTATGATCACTCCAATAAATTTCTGTGTATTTGACGTAACACTTTGTTACAGGTTCAGCCTTTGGCCACTGCAGCATGTCGCTCGCTTATTGTCTGATACTCCAATTTCGTTTCAAAATTATGACTTGCATGTTTGAGATGTTTTGGTAAGGTGTCGGAAAGACTGATTCAATTTTATTACTTATTTAGTGTTGTGTCTGTATTTCGTTATTTGTATCTGTATAGGTTATTTCACAAAAACCACTTCTTTTAGGCATGAATCAATTAGATATTGCGATAAGTCCAAAATGACCACAAACGAGAGCTATATTATAAAAACCAAAAAAGTGACACCCCTGGAGAGAGAAGCGGCGATATTTGTTTTCCAGGTAAAAAGGTGTGTTTCATCTTCCTAATAACAAGAAAGCGCGTGCTCCCCAAAGACACATTTACGGAATAATTACACTCAGAAAATGGGCGAGCAAACGTTAACATAGCTAGATGGGTAAATCATTTTTATATTGCACGGTACGCTGATTACAAAGTAATCACCCCCTCGGGTGCTTGCTGCCCGGTATGCCATATCTCTTCCTTCTTCTACACCGGTTGTAATTGCTCTGTAAATTTCTTCCCAAATGTGTGTACTACCAAATTCTAAAATTCTAAAAAGCAAATAGCGTTCTGGAGAAAAACAGTAACTGCTTATTAAGCTACGTTTCTCACTTTTCGTCATCGCTGTCATTGTTGTCGCTTCTGTCAATTATCAGACAGTCTAGACAATACACAAATGCGAAGAAAATACTGTTTCCAAAACGCTAAAGGGGTGGAATAATCACTTGCAGTCATTTGACGTTGTTGTATAAGGGCGACAGAAATGTATAGTTGCTGTGGGAAGGAACACAGCGGTTACATACCAAATGTCTACAAAGAAGACAGCTCTCCGATCATTGATGCGTACTTCTTGGATGTCTAGCCGGAGGATTCATAAGATCAAAAAATAATTTAAAACAAATTCATATGAGTATATTTTTACTTTCTTGTATTTAATTCATAAGAAGAGTAAGTATTGTAATCGTGCGCCGAAAAATGGCGAATTTTCGGCAGAAAAACTATTGCCGTGTCCTGGTAACGAAAAAATGGATAAATATTGTTCCTATACATAGTAAATTACTTCCAACACGTTGTGTAGTCAGAATCCATGTTTTGTGCGACCTTGAAGCCGAAAAATCGATTGACGACAAATGTCCACCTCTCCGTCCGTCCGTCCGTTTGACCGTCCGTTTGACCGTCCGTCCGTTCGACCGTCCGTCCGTTCGACCGTCCGTCCGTCCTTCCGTTTGACCGTCCGTTTGACCGTCCGTCCGTCCTTCCGTCCGTCCGTCCGTTTGACCGTCCGTTTGACCGTCCGTCCGTTCGACCGTCCGTCCGTTCGACCGTCCGTCCGTTCGGCCGTCCGTCCGTTCGACCGTCCGTCCGTTCGACCGTCCTCCGTCGACCGTCCGTCCGTTCGACCGCGTCCGTTCGACCGTCCGTTCGACCGTCCGTTCGACCTCCGTCCGTTCGACCGTCCGTCCGTTCGACCGTCCGTCCGTTCGACCGTCCGTGCGTCCACCCGTCCCTCTCTCTGTCCATTCGTCACGATAAAGACAATGGTACAGGTCTTATTTCCGTTTAAATCTCATATTTTTCGAATATTGCAAAGTTCAATTCTTTTCCGTCTTCCTACATCTACAATATTGAAGATAGATATTTTACTTCTTATTGAAAGCTGTTCTTTAAAGTCAGATCTTGAATTAAGGTCAAGTAAAATTTTTCGAAAATATAAGTAGTTATCGCGTTATTTGGCATGAAATATGAGCAATTTTTAAAATTTTATTTTTTCAAAAATTTTTAAAAAAAAAATTGCAAAATGTTAATATTTAAAGATTACAAAATTGAAATTAGAGATTTTTGCTTAAACAGAGTCAGTTCTAAAGAATTAGCTCTTTAAGAAGGACATGTACAATTTTTTGGAAAAAGGAGTAGTTTTTGCGAAATTTTGCTGGAAATTAGGCAATTTATTTAAAAAAACTAAAAACCGCTCCATTTTTTTCTTTAATTTATTTCCACGGATATAACAAGAAACGCTTAAATTGCAAAAGTCTCTTTTGCTGAACTCTCTAAATTAAAAAAAACAACAACAACAAGTAATGCGAGAAAGTATGTGCTGTTGTAGCACCAATAGTGTTTCGGCGTCTTCCTACATCTACAATATTGAAGACTGCTTTTTTTCTTTACATTTTTTCTCCGCAATTCGTTATTTTATTAACATTATATAAATTGTTTTTTAATTTTATGTAGAAAATAGTAGTGGTGAGTTATGTAAATTAGTGATACTGAGTGAAATAATATAAAGGCTTTAATAACTAACTGGAAAGGAGTACAAAGCAAGGCCTCTTAGCCATATACACAAGACAAACGTTTGTTGGCCTTCATCCAACCATGACTATCGAACAAACAACCTTCCCACATTCGGTCGTGTGTAAGGTCTGAGATATACGAAGAATAGATCTTCAACATTTTAGTCGTTTTTGAACAATTTTAAGTAAAATGTGGGCAACATTAAAAACAAGATTTTCTCAAAAACGTCGGCAATATTTTAAATTTTTGTACATGTAGTGCTAACGCACTGTAAAAAAGACAAACGTCATTTCGCCGTATTCTTTTAGTTTTTCAAAAAATACAAATATGCATTTTTTAATATTTCTCTGGCTGTTTGTATACATTACTGTATTTATAATTACAGTGGCTTTAAATGGTGTTGTATGAAGTTTCTCGAAAACTCAAACGCTTACCGGGAAAATGAGCTCCAAATTGCGCAGTTTCAGAAACGCTCAAATGCAATTATCTAGAAAACGTCTCTATTATTTACATGGATAGTATTAAATGCACCGCATAAGTTGATACAAACGATGTTTTGCTCTATTCTCTTGCTTTTTAAAAAATTACACAGATGCTTTTTTTTATTGCTCACGTCGCGACGCGTCGTTAGAATTTATATTACTAGCATTTCTAATACATTATCAATTTTGTGAGTACAATTTCTTTAAATAACTTTTAATGAAGTTTCTCAAAAAATTAAATGGTTTGAGTGAAGGCACGCAACAATACCTTTTTTGAAATTTCTTAGAAATGTCTGCCCGGATCCGAAAACAAATTATCACTTCCTCACCAGAAGACCTAGACGCGTTGAATGACATCTCAAATCTCTCGATTGATGGACGGTATTATTACCATCATCATCATTGTATGTAGCTTTTCTTTAAAATCGTCTCAGTTCCTGTAGCTTTGTGGCGAAGAAAAGCTCAGGCAGGCGGAGTTTGCTAGTTACTGCGAAGGAATACGTCATATTTACCATGTTCGTCATTCTTATCTCCTAAGCTTGGAAATAAACTAGTCTCAGGCATGAAGGACACAGTTCCAGCAATGTCGGAAAATCGACCAAATTCCAAATGCATATTAATATATTAATATAATAAAAATTATTATTAATTTAAATTAATAGTTAACCTGATTAACTTGTCGCTACTTTTCGAGGTAACAAACATGTGTACGAAATGTGAATGCAATCGTAGTTACTTAAAGACTAATTTTGAATTTTTACGCCTTTTTTTCATAAATATAATGGAAGATCATTAAATACGAAAAAAGAATGAATTATATGGAGTAAATATAAATCCTGAATAAAATACTAATGAATTCAAAAAAGTTATATTTAGAAAAATAATTTATACAGTGAAAAGGACGAAGAAAAAAATTTACATTTCCTATTTTGATTAAATTAATTATTGAAGTGATTGGTGTAAAGTATTAATAATTTTATCTTCCAAATTTATAAGCCATGTTCTCAGTGTTTTTCTATGTTTGGGCATATCAAAATCACAATCTTTCAATTCAGTACTCAACAGATTAAGGGCAGATGGGAGTTAATTTTGACAAACAACGCAGTTTTTGTAGTTGTTTTCTTACAGAAAATCTCCAATCTTTCCTCTTCAAGAATACACGGACTTTTGTCACAGTTGGACCATTTAAATCGTTCAAAAAGCAATTTAAATCTCCCATGCACACCCTTTTAAATATGTTATTCCCACTTTCTCTGATCTAGTTCTATTTTCCTTCATTTGTAAGATAATTTCGGGATAAGTTTTGCTAAAAAAATATCTTAGGGTATATTGGCTACTCTGTAAAGATGTTCTGCTCTACTTTTTGCGTTCAGAGAACTTGTGTATTTGTTTCTTTTTAAATTTCTGGTTATGCTAGTTGTGTGGGAGATTTTTCGCGTTTTGTTGCTAAGACGTTCTTTTCCCGTCAAAATAGGTAGAATAATGAAATTGGCACACAAAAGATTGTGGCAATCGTTTTACAAAGAAGACAAGTCAAAATAAAGTTGATATTTCACGGAAACAATTTGTAACTCCTGGTGCAAAATCCACGCCATGGACTCAGGGGAAAAAAATTATTTCATCTAGCAGAAGTGACATTTTTTGTGTAAATAGCAGACATAGTGGTTAAATGATTGATAATATTAGTGTAGTGTCTAAGTTCTTAACATTTTTTGTTAAGTGTAAATGATTATGTACCAGAAATGTTTTGACATTGTACGTGGCGAGTGGTATGCATAACCAAAACCTTAACACGCTTTTTCTCAAAAGTGTTTTTCTTTTTCACATTCAAGTCCAGGTTTCTCAAAACGTATGTATCCTACAAACATAAAACTTGTAGTCTAATTAAATGTCACTATTTTGTTCCTGAGAACTATAAATTAAAGTGGCATTCTAAAAAATTCAAAGTCTTGCTATTTTGCATATGCAAAAGTTTGAAAAAAACCTTTCGTCGCATTCGCCATTTTTTGTTTCTTTAATTGTGCTTAACAGAGTGTACAAAATAGTTCAGTATATCACAAATTTTATATTTAATTACATTAAAAAACATGAACTTTGAAACCGATTCTAAGGAAAATGACGAGAGTTAAGTACTACATCTTCCTTCTCTCTCCGCATGTATAAATAAAATAATTATTTATGGAAAAACATTCACACGCGCAACGTTGGTTATTAAACATTAGTCCTAAGAAAAAGTCTACAATTACTAAAAAAATCGCTTTTTATTTTTTCTCTTCAATTCAGAGATATAAAACTTTATATTATTGGAAAAATTGAAGCTATAACCAAGTAAAATGTACCATCTACCCTTAAACGCTTTTCGATCGATCCTTTAATGGATTAGTCTCGATAGTTGTTTAATGAATCGCGTAGTTGGTAGAACCACCCACCGTTTTTGGTGGCAAGATGTCGAAATTCATTTTGGTTATTTCTGAAGTTAAATATTATCGCTTTTTCTACAAAAAAAAGTTTAATAGTAACTAGATTTTTTTCTTTCAAAAGAGCTTCGGTCAACTGAGATTTATGTTTTTTGAATATGACTTTTACTATTTTCCTTTGAATCTCAAATAAGGGTTTGAGTGTAATATGGTATGTCCCTCCCCAAGTTATTATACCAAAAGTTGCAATAGACCAAAATAATGTATAATACATAGGACTTGCTTTTCAGTTAATATGTTCTTTAATTTATAAAAGATGTAAATTAGATACCTAACTCATTTGACTATAAACGAAATTAACGATTTCCATTTGAGATATGGGTCAATATATTGTGATGTACCAAAAATGACGGGTATTTTATTTAGGTAAATAAAGGTCAAATTGTTGTAGATATTGCAAAAGACGGGTTTCTATCGTGCAGATACGCAGATGACACCGTAGCAACGCGAAAAAGAATAGAGAGAAAAACATGGCGAGCTTCGAAGGATGGACCAGATTGGGAATTCCGGGCATTCCGACTCGTGTCGTGGTGGTGAGCGGATTGCTTGCGCGTTTTTTCTTGAGGTTAATTATCAAATTGGGACTTGCGATATTTCCTGAGAGTGAACATTGAACTTGAACTGCGAATATTTCCGCATTAGGTGTGCAACGGGAACTTGTAAAATGTTTCGTTTCCTTAACCGGTTAGTGAACTGGAAAGTTCAAATATGACTTCGTTGCTTTCGACAATTTGCTTCTTATCAAATAGATAACTTTCAAATAATTTGAAAGTTAATCCTCTAAATCTCAACTTATATAATTCATCTAATAATATATTATGATTGACTGAGTCAAAGCTTTGGCAAGATCTAAATTAACAGATATACAAGATTCAATATTGCCAATTGCACCACAAATGACGTCAACCACAAACCTCATGGCAGCTTCCGTACCCTTGCCTTCTTGAAAACGAAATTGTAAGGGATTCAGAATTTTGTATTTGTCAATATATTTTATCATTCTATTTTTAATCACTTTCTCAAAAACTTTAACCAGATTGGATAGTAAAGGTATGAATCTGAAGTTTGTAGCTTTATCTCGGTCGCCCAATTTAAAGATGGGGAAAATTGAATATTTTTTTGAGTGGTTTGGAACAATTCTATATTCAATACATTTGTTAAATAAAGAGGTTGTACAAAGTATTCAGCAATGTGTTTTATTATTTCGACTGAAATTTGATCTACTCCTGACTTTTTGCTATTCCCATTCCGGATGATTTTGAATATTTTATCAGGATTTGCAAGTTTTAGTATATAGGTATTTAGTATTTGTTGGTTTTGCTAGTAGGAATTAGTATCTAATATAGTACGTTGATCATTATTATTATGAATCATTATTATTATTATTATTATTGCTGTTTTCAATTATCATATTTCTGGTTCTCAGAAAGACCTAGTTCTCAAATAACAATAGCTTTATGGCCAAGTTTGTTACTATTAATTTAATTATCTGATTGAAGAAACTTTCGGACAATGCGGCAAGTATTCACAATAACAGACTTATGCATCAATTTCAAATGTCTTCACGGGATATTAATTGTCTAAAGATTTTCTCTTGGGTGTTTTTATGTGAGACCGGCTCTGGAGATAATGGTTGAAAGGTTCCTGCTACTAATGTACTTTAATTTGATACACTAGATCGCTGTACTTCCTTACTTTTTCAGTGAATGCCCTGTTGAAAGGGACAGCAATATCAAGAAGAAATATAATTGTTTGACCCTTTAGCGAGTGTACGACATTGGATCCCGGATGTTATGGATGACCTAAGAAAGATGAAAGTTATCGGGTGGTGGGAGACGGTTGAGAGAAGAGAGGAAGCAGACGTGAAGGCCGACACACATCGCGCTGTGGTGCTTTCGAAGAAGAAAGTTATTTCCCCATGTTTTTGAGTGAATACATCGATATTAAATCGTAATGTAGTTTCTGTCCAGAAATTTACTATGAAAATCTGCACAATTTCAAATTTTGCATTCATACCGTACTTAATGAGGTAACCAAAAACATTTCACAGTTTTCGATAGACACTACATTTCTGCACCACTTCTTAAGTTTGTTCACAATTACTTTAATCATGAACACTACAATCGCACCAAAATAAGACGAGCCGAGTAGGTATTGGTCAATGCGCCTACTACTCGTTGATGCTTAGCGCCGCAATATTGGGGAAAACATTGCCAATACAAGTGAAACCGTCCTTCATAAAATCGCAGCAAAGTTCCATTAGAAGATCCAACCAAAAGAAAGAAGATTCAACCAAGTGAAAGAAAATTGAGCTGCTTTTCAGTGTCTTCTAATGTTTATAAACAAAGCGTTATCCCCCAGTAATTATTTTAATTACAGGTTACATTAACATCAAGATCTTCATTGTTAGCACAGTCTTACATGCCTGTGCTTGACATTCCAGGCTGCCATACCTTGCCCCTTTTCAGAAGAACTTTATAATTTAGGCACTCCAAGCAGCTTTTCTTGCCAGAATTCGAAACAATGATAGGTAGCCTTTCAGTTTTTAAATATCTCACATTTCAAGCTGGTAGCAATTTACCATCCCTGTGAACAGACACATAACTCGGTTCATTTTCTTTAAATAATTCTTTAATCTTAGTAGTCTTCTTCTTACGAAAATCTTCCATATCTTTAGATCGTATTTCGATTATTGCTAGTTCATCTACGTTATGTCCTAAAGATCAGCTGCAGCTTCGAGAATAAATACGGCATTTCTTTGGCTAATGTGGCATCGATCGAGCACTGCCATCAATTTTTTAGTTAAAATACATTTCCTGCCGCGTTTTTTCAAACCATCAACATTTCTCATTCCTCAACTCATCTGTCCTTCAAGAGAAGCCTCGTTAGTGTCTGATAAAGGCCTAGATTGAACAGAAATATCTTCAACATCTGACGAGTCTGTCCCCTGACGGCTCTCTTAGTGTCTGTAAGAATGTTATCTTCTTTAATTTTTAAATGTCTAAAGCATTTGCGTAGGCAATATCAAATAAATTATTTTTAAGTCTGAAATAAACTTACGTTAATGTTCTTTCTGCGTGTCGGACGAACGATTGGAATTTTTTTAAAGATTGCGCCAGTAAGAGTACATCTTTATACTTTTTGCTACACAATGAGGAGTTGCTCTTGTAGGAATCCTGGCCTCTCCCAAAAAATGAGGCATTCTCTCACTACTAAATTTGCACTTTCACGCGGGGGCAGTTTTACCTCACGTAAATTATAAAATAGCACGGATAGTACTTGCCAGTTTGATGGTAGTCTACTTCCTGAAATTTGGTGACACTCTGACAAATAAATGCTTCGATCGCCATGTCTCAAATTAGAAGCCATAATTACGCTCGCAGTTCAATCGGACAGCGTTTAGACCTCATCGTGGCCCTCGCAAGGCGGAGCGCAAGGTGAATGAACAAGTTATTGCATGCACCGGCGTTTCTTCCTAATTCAGCGGCGATGAGGCACGGGTTACCAATCTCCGATTTAAACAAATGCGGTCTTAAATTCTTCCTTGTAAAAAAAGGAAAGAAAGTGGAGGGTGTGCGAACTGAAATTAAAACATAAAAAAAAGGGTCATTCTAATATGTCTATCGTCTAGCCGTCCGCCCGTATGTGTATGTGTGTGTATGTGTGTGTGTGTATGTGTGATGTGTTGTATGTGTGTGTATGTGTGTTGTGTATGTATGTGTATGTATGTGTGTGATGTGTGTATGTGTATGTGTATGTGTGTATGTGTTGTGTGTATGTGTATGTGTGTATGTGTGTGTGTGTATGTATGTGTGTGGTATATGCAACCTGCAAATCATTTACGCATTGCGGAGCAACTGTCCGGGGCTGCGCGATTAGAGGCACAATGGGAGGAACGGGCAACGGGTGTCGAGGCGAAGCAGTGGGCGCGGGGGGAGCTTCTTAGATACAGCGGGCGGGCGAGGGTAAATAAAATTACTTCAATTTTAACCAAGAGATGGAAACTATTCATTTTCCTGCCCAATAGGTGATTGTGATCGATTGCAAACTCGCAACAAAATAATGAACAAATAACGGCAGGTAATATTCAATTATTTTCTTCGATTTTATTAAAATATGTAATTACTGCAAAACCGATTTGACTTTTCTTACAGTATGTTATTTTTTACAGTTCTTTTATTTGTGCGATATATCCGCAGAGTTGTTAGATCATATTAATCTCTGGTTAGATTTACATTCTTGCCTTACCGTAAGCAATAAAGAGGAAATTTTGTAATTCTGCGTCGAAAATCAGCGTATTTTCGACAGAGAAACCAGTATTGATGGGTCATGGAAACCAAATAGTAGATAAATCTTGTTCCTACATGCAGTTAATTTACTTCCTCTAATACGTTGTGTAATCAGAATTCACGTTTGTGGGTCTTGGATACCAAAAACGTGATTGACGTTAATCCTGTCGGCAAAACAGAATGTCCGTCGGGAATGTCACTAGCGCCTAAACCTTTCAGACCATTTCCTCCAAAACTGTTATTCCATGATGAATCAAAACGAAATTGAGCAAAGGATATTTTGATTTTGGGAGATACTTTACATAAAGCGTCATCATTTTCAAAATTTTCTCAAGAGTCTCTCCAATTTTTCCTCGGAGAGCTTAATGAACGTTTAAAAACAGCGGAAATCTCATTTTCGTTGAACTCTCGGAATTTTCAAAAATTGTAAAAATTATAAATAATGTGAGAATGTATGTGCAATTGTTTTTTCTTTTTCGAAAATATTAATAGTTCTTGCGTAATTGTGCGAGAAAATGCCATTTTTAAACAATTATTTTCTCGAAAACGCCTCCAGTGTTTTCTTTACATATTTTCCTCGTAAATGGAAGAAGATAGATAGTACTGGTCCCCTTTTCTAAGATTTTCGAAAATTGAAAAAAAAATAACCTCGCAAAAGTTGAATATTGATGAAAGAGAATTTTTCTTAAAATCTGTTCTCAGGAATGTGATCTTGAAAGAAGGTCATGTACTACTTTATATATATATATATATATATAAGGATAGTTTTAAGGGTATAATATATAAGGGTAGTTTTCGCGTGATTTCTGGTTAAAGTTTATGCAATTTATTTATTTCTCAAAAAGCACTCCAAATTTTTTCTTTAAATTATTCCATGGATAGAGAAAAGTACGTTTAAAATATGGTGCAGGTCTCATTTTCGTTTATCACACTGAATTTTTGAAAATTACAAAAGTTAGAAATGATGTGAGAACGTAAGTGCTGGTGTAGCACCCGTAATTTTTGACGTATCTAATTGATAATAATAAATTAATATTTTGTTTATTTATCGACAAAACAGTAGAAACTAAGTGGCGTATGGGGGAGATCTACGATCTGCGCGCGTTTCCTTGAACTCCAAAATCTCTTCCCCACCCATTTACTATATATAGTAGAATGATGAACTACTGATTCCTAAATAAATAGGTAAGGCAATGGTAAGATTCTAGGTACAATGAAGAGAGGCTTGCATGAATCTCGTGGGTGGCAAAATTGTTTGTTTTTTTTTTTTTGTATTTTTTCTGCAATCTAAAAGTGTGGGTCCTATAGAATGTGCTTCCCCAGAATATTAAGCTGCTGGCCAGCTAAAAAGCCGAACTAACGGGACAACTTTTGAAAAATGTCACTGTCGGACGATAACATACATTTATACTCGATTTAGGGTAGTTTCGTTTCGTTTTATGTTGGCAAAAGTTATTGCCAACCGTCTCACAAATACCCTGTATATATTACCTTCAAGCGGTAGGGACATTTTTAAAAATTTAAGTTTGCAATGAAACAATGACTACTTCCGTAGATTCCGCCAACATTCAAAGCCATCCAAGTGAAGTTGTGTTAGTTTACGACTGTTGCTAAAGATTTGCGTTTTGGTGCTCTTCGTTCTTTGCGTTTTATCGTTCAATTTATTTATTTAGTAGTACTAGGCGTTTCTGAGTTTTATTTATTATTTTCCAATTGGTTTCTTTAGTAATAATAATAATAATAATAATAATAAAGTTAATTGAAATAGTTATAATAGTTCATTATTTGTTGTTGTTAAGTGTCCCTTTAGTATTTCTTGTTTTAAATTAATTATATTTATTATTATTTTTTCTGAATTCATTTTAATTATAACTGGAAAATAATGGGTAGCCCAACAACATCTGGGTCTATACTTAATGTCTGTACTTACCTTTGAAGATAACACGTATTCAAAGACTGTCTCTGGTAACAATGGATAAGTTACTGAAGACTTACACTAATGATGCTTTTCATTATTTTTTTTAACTTACTTTTAAAAGCTAATGAATAATTGAACAGATAAATTAAATGGATAATTATACATAACTCGACTGTTAGGAACAATTCATTAGACCACTTAAAAACTACAATGTATATCACGTTAATTAACTTCAATAATTGTGGTATTTATTTGCGTTCTATAAAACTCATTACTACCACTTCAAAACGTGAAGGAACTGTTGACAGACATCTCAAAAGCATTAATAACATAGAAGTATGACCGCAGATAACTTTTGAGGTTGTATTTTTCATTTGCACTTGACACTTTTTAACACTTCTTAAGCTCGCAATAGTTGATAATGATAATTCTTAATTAACTTAATAATTATTCACAGAGTTAATAATCGTTTATAGATGAACATCTCTTTTTAATTCTACCGAAAAATGAAACATGTATTATTGAACAGTGGACAAGACTCGAGACCGCGCGAGGATTGTGAATGAGACAACAAACAAAACAAAAGCGAGAGACTTGATCAGAGTTATAGTTTGATAAGTTAGCTATTCCGACAGGAAATCTTTCAAGCTGCCATAGTGCAAATTTAGTGCGGCCTGATACACGGCCTGGAGTCTATGCCACATCTCAGGCAGAAATGCACAATCGCAATATACGCAACGACCTATATGAAGGCTGACCGAATTTGAAAGAATTTTGAGCGTGTGACATAATGAACTTTATTTAGTGTTCAGTTCATTTATATAATCAATTCAAATGTTACAGCTGCGCCTGAAAAGGTTTCGTTTTTTCAGAGGAAATTTTCCTGTAGTATATTCAAAAAGTCTTTTTTTTTTTTTTAAAACGACAGAAGCGAAGTTGGCCAATAATTCTGAATTTCATTTTTCTTTCCTTTTGTAAAAAGTAGCTTAAGTTTTACACTTTTGTAAATATTCCTCTTCGTAAAGCACTGAAATTGGGAGGTAACGAGTGTTAAGGAAACAAGTTTTTAATAAAAGAAATCCGGAAATTTATCTAAATCAGCCAAATGTTTATTTTTGTTTATGGACTATTCTGAGGATTTCACTACAAGAAGTTTCGGAAGCAAATTTCGTCCTGACTTTTTGGAGGGAGAGGGAAATATAATGTTCAGTTTTGTGGTTTTGTCCCTTTGTGAGATTGGCACAATTCTCATTAGTTGGAGACAACTTTTACCAGCTCGCTCACCTCTTTGTCATTATCCTTTCAAATAATAATCTCTGCGAAGTTTCGTGTTTTCTATAACCACATTGCTTTAGTTTTGAGTTAGAAACATCTTTTTCATTAATTTTGCCTATGCTATTTATTACTTTCCTTCAATGCCCTTGTATGTTCTTCGGAAGTACACATGGAAGCCGCATGATACATCATGATGTTCAGAATTTAAAAAAAAGAGTAAGTTTGTTTCTATACAATGTTCTAAATTCTAGTTCCTTCTTTATTTTCGTGAAATGTTTAATCTCTTTTTAAGAGGAAATCACGCGATAAAGTGATAGAAGCTTTGAGAAAAATGAATTACATTTGTCGCGTGTATCAACAGCATAAACCGCGTCTCATAATTCCTGCAACACGTAATGTGTATACAATTCTATTTCATAATTAGAAAATCTACTTACGTAAATTAGAATGAATTAATGAGAAACTGCTCTTTTTCGCGATAATCGCCCCAAAAATCAATGCTGAAATCTCCACAAACAATAACGAATTCAAAAAGTGATTACTAATTTGGTTCAGTTATCTCTAAATTTCCTATAGAAATTAACTATATCTCGTTTTGTTGGTCAGTAGATGCAAAGTAAGAAAATGTTGAGCGTACAAAGATAAACTATCCTTTAAAAAAATTTTCAACAATTAAGTATTGATTGGTTGGTTTCTAACAAGGCAGAATCGATATCATTTCTCACGTAATACACGAACATCCATACACAGGGCTATCATTAGATTCCTTCGTTATACAACAGGATTCTGCATGTTAAAAACCAGAAATTTGTTTAGTGTGTTTAGTTCATGAGATAATCAATGCTCAGGAAAGCCAAAGAAGTTCGACTTAGATCGCACTGTAATGCCACGTCAATAAATTCATTTAGTTGTTGTTGTTGATCGATATTTAACATTAAGGCGGCTCCACACATTCGGCAATCGCGGAGTAGCGAGCTACTGCTCGCCAAATCCGGAGCAGCTGACGGCGAATGTTCGCTTCCTTTAGTGTGCCCAAATAACCGGCACGAGGTAGGTAGGGCGAGCATCGAGCGTTCGTCGCTCAGCAACTAGCAAGCAACCAATCCACACAACTTCCGATTTGGTGAGCGGTCGCTCGCTGCTCATCGAATACCGAATGTTTGGAAGAGCTTTTATGATGCATTGAACGAATCTTTTGCATGTGCCTACACGACCATTTATCTCCTGTTAATAATTGATGATTGAATTATTCATAAAGTTTGCAAGTGTCCAAACAATTTCAAAATAAATATTGAGTATTTTACATAATTTTATCGCCAGTCAATAGTTGTGCTGTTCGTAAGTTCCTTCTTTACAGATTTATTCGAATAAGCCATACCTGAATTCCACACCTTTTCTCTGCCTCAACAATCAACAAACCTCTTAGCAGCAAGTAAAATAAAAGCCTTATTGCAATCCTACAGCTTGTATGCGACAACTCTTGATAACGAACACAAATTTAATACAACATAATTATATCCCCCCCCAAAAAAAATATCTATCTCGGATGAGGTTTCAAGTTGTATTGGAATTCAATAGGGCACTGTCAGCTGCATTAACACATCCTTGATGCGGGTTTTTATAAAGACAAAATACATTTTTGTATTCGCAGTCCAAAGGGCGTCCACGTTGGGCCCAATGGGTGCGATGCTTGGCAAGCTAAGGAATAAAATGTTTCTCATCCCAGCTATTGCTTTTGCTTTCTTATGTTTCAAAAGTATCCCTAATCTTAGAATGCTAACGCCGTCACGCACGAAAATTCCATCAATTAATTATTCAGACGATCAACAGGTGGCGAGACGTTTGACGATACTATAACCAAACGTGTCGTCCCCACTACTACGCGAACTCAAAAAGCGCTTCTCCTCCACACGGCACTCAACTAACGCACATAGTACTTACCTGCCGCCTAAGACTTCACCACTGTCTTCAGCAATACGCGCACATGCAATTAACGCTCACAACGCACCCCGCCATGCGGACTGTCCACGACTGACAGGTTACCTGCCACCCGCGTCGAGTTTCCCGCCGCCACCGCCATGCAGCGCCTCCACCGATCGCAGCGCGCACTGTGGCGTCACCTTTCACCGCCAAGGCAGAACCGCGCCCGGCTGGATTTAAATACCCTGCTGCGAACTTGCAATATCATCGAAATCTAGGGCATCGGTCATTCAAACCAATATTTTTCGCCGAGGATAAAAAAAACTTTCATAAGGGAAGTGATCGTGAACGGTCACATACAGTTCTCGCCAGTGCTCCTGGCAGTCTTACAAAACTCGTACAAAAATTAAAACTCAAACGCGTAAATCTCTCCATGTGAATGCGAGACGAGCCTGAAGACGCGAAGTCAATATTCTGTGTGATAACTGCTATGACACTCTCTCCCCACTACGAGACATTTTATCTTTGCCTCCTAAAACTTTCGCGAGTTGAAAAAATAAAAGCTGCGGTGGATCCCTTGTGGTGGCGCAAAGGACTTGGGAGGCGCGGCGGCTCGAGAAACTATTTTGGGTAAATTTATTTTCTGATAAAAAAGGACGTATTCGATGCTCGTCCAACGAGCGATGGTGCGGGCGCCGGGCAGGGCGCACGCACAAGAAAGGAGACTGGAAAAAAGGTATGGGGTAGGACAGCTCTGCGGGCCGTTAGTCCGACAGTTAACTGTTAATTTCGACGGGCAATAAAATGCACGGAACTGATATGAATTAAAAGTTTATTTGTGTTAAAATAAAAAGGGCCCCCTGGGAGGGGGGCCTGAGGTAGTATGTATTTCAAGTAAAGCTGGCAGTGACAAAAAAAATTCTGCATGCAGCAATAATACATTCAATGCTTTCAATTAGCAACAAATTTAGTTTATTAGTAATCTGTGAATTCTTTCAATCTGAAATTTTTCAAACACTCATGTTTCTGTTTTACAGTAATTTATTACACGTGTGCAATTACGTACCACCAAATATAAGACTTGTAAGGCATGATCACCGTGAGCATAACTCAACACAGCTACCTGTACCAAACATGAAAAACCACATTGTAACAAGAAAATACTCTAAAACAGTTTATGCTCACAATATTTTTTGAATTTTTTCTTATAGAATATTAATATCAATTGAAAAGTGTTTATTCATTTTTAAAATTTGTACCAATATCCAATACATCACAAAGTGATAAATCAAAAAGATCAAAAAAACACTGACCACTAATAACAAGAAACAATATATCCTTACCACAAAAACAAACACAATTACTAATGGTTGTATCCACATTACACTCAGCAATACTCTCATTAGAAGTGTATGCATTCGTCGTAAGTACTACTCATGCCTGGGCCCACAAACTTCAATTAACAGCAACGTGCTGCAATTCAGCATTCCTGGAATGGACTTGCACAATCGCACTATCATCATACTGATGGCTAAACTAGCAAACAGTATGATGAATGGGCCACACCAAACTATCAACATGAAACCATTCAACACATAACAAAGGGAAACATATTCCAACATATACAAGGTAGTCAATAAACATCAATTTGTGGTAAATTTTAAAAGTGTGGAGACAAAGTCAAAAGCAAGGAATGCACTCACACAGCACACAATATCCACTCAAGATTGGCGGAGCGTGACGAGGTCACAGTAGCTTACTGTGACTCTTCCAGGAATGGAGTGACCCTAAAATGTACTGTGCTATATTTGTTAACACTACCCACTATGCTACACAAGGGAACTTAAAAGTAGTTACACAGGACTGATAATGAGTACTGTAAACTGCTTGTATAAAACTGCTAACAGAAGCTAGTCATATCAAGTTTGCCTGGATTAAAAAAGTAAACAAATACGCCCACAATAGATGTGGGGGAACTGTTAATAAAAATCTACCCGCATTGAGTTACAAAGATCCAAATGACCTGCCAGTATATACCCAGTAACACACTGACAAGGCTTCATTTGGATTAAAACTATGCCAGGAAACCTGGCTTCGTGTACCCTGAGTTTGCAAGAATTACGTTCGACTGCTGTACGTATTTGACTACTAAGACTAAGCACTGAACTACTACTGAATACTATAATACAACATAAATGAAAACATTACATACATGGACGTTATTTTACTCTTGTTCCATCTGAGCTGTTTGCGCGCAGTGGACAGTATGAGCAGGGGGCCAATCCAGAACTTGACCAATACCCATGAATTTAGGGCAGGGAACCAATGAACTTATGAGAAGCCAGCCACATAAGAGCAGGGCCTGTACATTGCAGCATGCAAATCAAACTGGCAAGGAAATTAAACAATTTAAAAACAAAAAGAGAATGGATTCAAAAGGATGAATTTCATTATTTAAATAATAATATTTAAAAATTTTAAAAAACAAAATAAAAATTAAATATAACTAGGAAACAAGTGCATATACAACACCCAAAACACTTTTATGAAGCAAAAATACAAGTAGAAAAGTAGAAAACACCCCAGGGGAAGGAAGAGGAGGAGTTAAAATACTTTACACTAATGAAAAGAATAAATGGCTCCCATGGATCACTTGCAGCACGTAAAACACACACCACAAGACACCACACTGCTAGGGGGTCTGGCCACTGCCTGGAGGTGGGAGGCCAGCACAGGCAGAGGGCCCACCAAGCTCCAGCGCAAGCATTGAGTAGATGTTGGGTGAACGTCCACAAAACAAAAACGCTCACTGAACCACTGGGCAGCCAGCCTCGCACACATCACTGCCGTCATCTGAAACTTAATCATTCTCTAGCGCAGGTCCTGCCCACCCGTATTGTGTCATACCAATTAAGGAGGGCACGACAGAAAACAAATACTGAAAACAATGTAAAATTTTTATCATATACCTACACCAAATAGTATTTAATACTTGGTATCTGTCAAACAATACCATCCCACAAATATTGCACTTTGCTAAAATACTTCAATAATTCAATTTGGTTATTGAAATTGGCTCAAATCTGAATCTGCTACTAGCCACAGCACTCCAAGCATTCCTGATGAATTTGCAAAGTATCCAATTTCCAACAACAATTTTGAACATATATTTGAAGTATAAACACGTAAGTTTCATTTGCAAAAAGAAAAGAAAACAAATGCACGAAAGGTTTCCATAAACCACCCAAAAACAAGGATTCCATAAAATGACCCAAAAATAAATAAATAAAAACAAAATTTAATAAAGTATTGCATTACAGTAATAAATCTGCTTATGATTGACAACATAATTGTTTAGATTTGAGGTAGATTTCATCATGTCAGCAAGACAAACAGGCAGTAGCCTGTACAGTATAGGCAAGACCTGTGCATGGCTCAACTAATGTTGAAATAAACCATTCATATGGTACTGAAAATACTGACAAAGCTGGTGAGCCCTGGTTGAGCAATACACAAGTTCACTCCAACTGCACAGTGCCAACAACCCAACATGGTGAATGGAAGCAATGCCAAGAAGAAACCACGCATAACAGACCAGACCAAACATGAACCGAAAGTTGAGCTGTTGCACCATTTCATGGCCAAAATTTTATCACATTTGTTACAAAGTAATACACTTATTATTTGATAACCATAGAGATCAACAACATTTAACAATACCAAAAACTAAATGTTACCAGTAAAGGGAACACCAGTTTAGAAACAGCTTGGTAATGGTGCAACTGACTCATCACACCATGTACACTTCATATCAATATGTTTGGTATACCAAAAAAATGCTAAGAGTAAATACCATGCACATGTTTGTTTTTGTGTTACATTTGACATATATAATTGTAATACACAACCATCTGTAAGTCCACCTGACCTGCAACCGTAACGGGCTAGGGCCGAGGCTGAAGCAACCAACAGCTACGCATTATACCATGTTTGCACTGGTATAACTCCAGCCCCTGCCAGCCCAACCCTGAGAGAGATGGTGTGTATTACACATAAACACTAGTAATGCGGTGATCATCCCATAACATGCTGCAGGAAATTGTCAGAGGCAAGATGCCCAATATCGTAATTGAATATGCTCTCCTAGCTTCGTTTAGACATATCCAAAACTGGAGTCAATTTCCTTTTTCCCATTCATTCACTGGTTTTGCTCTTATATCCTAAATCTTTGTGGTGACTTCATAATTTGCTTCTCAATTTACTTTAGAAGTACAGAAGTAAGAACATCAATTTTTGTTTACTTGATAAAAATTTGATTTGAACACTGTGCAAATATATATACATTCAAAATAACAGACCAATTGAACATGCTTATGTGCAAATACATTATAATGCAAGTTTATACACAATAACACAGCAGTGCCATTGCACTAATTAAGGCGCAGACACCCGGGTTCCTCTAGGAGAAAAAAAAAGAGAAACAAGAACATGAGGGTTGCCCTCGGCTCCATCTGATGAAGCATTTCATGTTTCCAATAATACTCTACCTACACCGTGCAAAAAAGCTATTTCCTTAAAACGTTCACAATATAAACTTGCATTACATGACTTGGGAATTTTCTAGCAGGTATGTTTGGTGTAGTGGCATAACAGCAGAGCTCTCAGTGGGCAACAAAAGTCAGAGGTATTTCAAGCAAGTGCTGCCTCGCAAAACTACAGCAGGCTACTACGCAAATTTCACAACTACAGATTTCAAAACAAACATCCACTTACTTGTTATTACAAGTAGAAACATACAGTAAATACTGCCCAAGCACATTTATGTTTTAATAAAACACAAAACATCTAAAGTGTTCCAATATTACAATATAAAATGAAGTTTCAAAATTTCTTATGCAATACGCATATAAGAATTACATGTCAAAAGATGAATTTCCACTCCACATAGATCAAGAACAACAGTTACTACACATTGCTGGGCAGACCTTGCTTGACCCTCACAAGACTATCTTTCCTGCCCACAGCCACATCACACAATAAACAATACGAATGCCAAACAATGACTTGGGACACTGTCTGGAGACCAGACACGCAAAACAGCCCGAGCACAGACCCACAAAACATCTCAACAACTAAAGCTTTTGCTTCATTTCATGACATCAAACAAACAAAAAAGTCAGAACAATGGGCAAATAACATTTGTTATACAGAAACTGGCCCACTATTGCTGACACATGTAAAAGCAGTATGCCTTATTCCATAGATCATAACATTTTTTTGAACACAGGCCTGACCGAGACTAATGTGTTCATACGCAATACTGCTCAATGGTTTGTGAATCATATCCCTCCTACCATTCCAATGTGGTAGGCTCACAAGATGTCAGAAACATTTCTAACTACAGAATTCATTTTCTAATAGCTTTTAGAAGTAAAATTTTGATGATTTTTTTATTCAGTTGATCTTAAAGAGTATTAAATACTATTTCTACGAAACCAAATATTATTTCCATTTACAACAGCCTGTGAGCCTTCTGTATGATTCACAATCCATTCACAGAAGAACAATTAATTTTGCGTAAATATACATTAACGTTTTTTTTGTATTTTTCTACAGTAATTTATGCACAGCATCAATAATTATAACTGTACAACAGATATTACCCATAAACATAAAATTCAATTAAAACAATTACATATATTACAATCTGCAACTAAATTATACCGGTATAAAAATCACTGAAGATACATAGACAATTATGACTGGGCTTCACTTCCCATATGAAATGTTTTACCATATATCTCTTACTTTTATTTTTATTATATTTAAAAAAGGATTAGCTTGATTTGTAAAAATCGACCGAACTGTTCGCTTGCACACGCACAAACTCTCTCACATTCACACGCGTTTATTGGCAGTGGAGGCAGCAACTGCTGAAGCACACCCTATGCACTGTCCCACTGCCCTTGAGCGACTTAAAAAATTATTCCCTTGGGGAAGAGATGGGTCAGGTGAATACCGGGCTTATTTACATGGCTAAGACACTCGGTTCTGCGCCTCATCCTGGCGTCAGTATGTCTGTGAAGCATCCCCAACTCCTAGCAGCAGCTGATAACTGCAACTAGTTATTATAACACTGAATCAATATGCTTCTCAGTATTAACTGCACCTCCGAGCATGGTCACTCCTTGACCAAATAGTTACTCAGAAATGCCACTATATATCGAATAGTTCTTGCATGTCCAGTACTTCTAACTAGACACACTCAGACATTGCATAATAAAGAAACTATCAGTTTACAAACGGCTATCAGCAAAAAACTAAACACACATACTCGCACACCCACACACAACCACACTGTATCTACCATTAATGTTTGCGTAATTTGTACAGCAATATCTTGTACTTGTGCACAGACACTTACGGATATCTGTGTTAATTTTCCAAGTGAGTTTTTTTAATTTCACTTCCACATATTCCACCTGTTATCTGCAATAAATTAACAACTTTCCTTCACACTGCTAAAAAGATACGGGGATGAAATGGGAAGCAAGCAATAATGCATGAAAATGCAGAACCAGCAACAACCTGAGTGCTTCAGATGCAGACCCTCGCCCTGTTGGAGTAGCACCAATGCAATTCAAGGTGAGTTGTGATGAGTGTAGGGAGGATGCCTCTCTCCGCAGGGAAATTATCCACTTAAGGAAGTTACTATTATTAATAGTAGCATTATTATATAATTATTAATATTATTTGTACCTAGGAACTACTACACAACGTTCCCAATAAAAAATTTTCTCCAATCCCTGATTCAGGCAAGGTTGGAAAAGGGGCATCCTACAAGAGAGTGATATCACACAGTGCTTGCCTTTGGACCCGGGGGCTCGCAGGCGAGGCGTAGTGGCTGACCCCTGTTGGGGAAGCCGTGAGGTAATCTGTAATACTATATGTGTAAATATAAATATATATATTTGTAATATATGAAAATGTATATATCCTGTATTGAGGTAGCACAACAGTACAATATGCAACTTTCTTTGAGTGTGTGCAATCGTTGCACAACTCGTAAAGGCTCCTGAGTTGGTTGCATGTGTTAATACAAAAAGGAAACATACAATTAGTTAACTATGTCAACAACAGGTCCTACATGCACAAACCATGGATCAAGTATTGAATGCAGGCAATCTTTCAGAACATTAAAATTCTGAGGTGTATACTTTCAGTTCTTGACAAACAACAGCCAGTGTTTTATCACTCTGTGCATTTCACACCCAACACTGGCTTGGGCAGAGGTGATCCACATACCAGGCGAGAACAGTCTGTGAGGTAGGTGGCTCGACCTGATTCAGTGGCCTCACCTCAGCAGCAGGCCAGAAAGCAAAAATGAGGTAAAATATCGAGACAGGCAAGCATCTGTGAACAGCCCTCTCTGGAGAGGCACAAGGGGACAGGAGTAATATGCTGTTAAAAAGTAAGTATAAATCACAAGGATTGGAACTGCTACTCCATATCTGTGAACACCTGCTGTCCGCAGAGCAGCTACCCAACACACCAACTTTTTGCTTCAAACTTATCATGGTCCTGTTTGCACAAAGCAGCACTAGAGAGAATTTTGTACTATGTATGGCAACACGTGATCACGCTGCTGCCGATACCTTCCACCAAGGACAAAGTGGAAGGGAAACTAGATTAATACATGAGTAACAAGGTACAATTCAAAAATAGAAACATATTCCCTGAACAGAATTCCTGAGATTGTTTTATACATTGCCTTTATATAGTGCACGATCACACGACAAAGGTAAAACTGAGTGGAGTGTGAAGTTCTGTGCAAAAAATTGCACTCTCCCTGCCAATAAACCTGAGAAAAATATTTAAAACTGCTTAATATATATTTATATATATTTAGGAAGATCTTAACTTCCTTCCTACATACAGCAAATCCTAGCCTTCACATACATCAACCCACAATTAAAATAACATACACCTAATCAATCCACCAGGACAATGCAAGGGTTAGACACTTGCTTAAGCCCTTGGGGAGCTGCTTGGCATGTCCAGGCACCCAATAGGGCAGCAGTTCCTATACAAGGAAGGAACAGTGGCTTCACTTGGATAGGAAAAATGTAAGTAGCCTAGCACCCCTTATCCATCCTCTATCTCTATTCCCAAATCTCTCATCACAACTCAACCAATCTGTGATCCTTACGGATGGAGACATTTCAGTTCTATTACAAACTTGGAGTTTTCAATCATGTAGCGCAGTTGACTTGAGTGGTAAGAAGAGTCAATGTACCTTATTTACCCGTTTAGTATTCAAGCACTAAGTGCATCAAATATGAATATACAAAATAAATTTCTCAGTATAATAGAGGCATAAAAACAAATTTTATGGGTAAAAGTTAGTAAATAAATTAATAGTCCAATCAGGTGCTTATAACACTGACCTTAAGAGCTACTTTTGTTACTTAACCAATAACCGATCGCCCAAAATTATAAAGAAGCACCAATACAACAACATAAAATCTAAAAGATTGTGTCAAAATATTTCAAACAAAGAACATCTGTTACACTAAACAAGTGTGAAAAGAACCCTTTAACCGACTTCCATCCCCTGCATGCAATAAACAATACATCAACATACGGCAACTCCGATCAACAGAGCCCAACACAAACATAACAACTGCCCTGACCCCATGCCACCTTCACCAAGGCAACACTAGGGCTATACCAAGGTCGTCACAGTGCTTCCAGAACTCAAAGCTTTTGCACCTTACAACTATGATAACAAAAATTTACTGAAACCAACAAAACTCCTTTATGAAATAAAGCAATATTAAATTTTTAAAGAACTCAAAGACGATACATTTATGCAAAATAAAACAATTCACTTTTAAAAAGTTGCTCTAATTCTAAGATTTTCGCGACACTGTACACCGTCCGGCTACCTGAGATTGCATAGGGGAAACCTATTATGAATGCGAACGTGACTGTGAACTAAGTAATGGCTTGTCCTTTTCCGTAATAGGAAAATCATGATATTGGACACATTGGTAAAAAGTATTTCCTAGAAAATGCAGTATTTCAAAATGGCTGTATATAAAACAAGAATTACTATAATAATTATATTAATAATAATAATCCGCGTTGCATTCTTGTGATGCTTTCTGTCCTGAGTTGAATTAAAACTATGTGTCATGTAAACATACAACAAGGTACCGCCTCAGATCTCGCCTCACTGCCTGGGTTAAAAACAACAATCGATAAATACTGGAATCTAAAAAAAAGTGTACAAATAATGCACTACAACTGAATTACTGTCAAATATCTATACACTAAGAGGGATACACTGACTAGGAGCAGATAGCAATATTATGAATATAAATATTTTCTTTCACATATGTAGATAGAAAACTACAAGAGCACAACAGAAGAGAAAACAGAAGACAGAAATCGAATGAAGAATGCAACTGTAATAAGGGGCATCCAATGCCCGCAAGTTTTGCTATGAGATATTAAATAAAATACTTGACACACTGTGCAGAGCTGTGATTTGGCACTAGGATGCTTTATATTTTTACCAGTTCCCCAGGTTTGTAACAACTGTCCCTGATTTTCCCCTCATGACATTTGGGGGCCAGATGATAAACAAAAATATTATTATTTACTACTGATTCCTGAGTTGTAAAGAGATGAAAAATCTGTTGCACCTTGAATGACTAGTTTTCTAACAGGAGAGATAATTGGATTATGACAATGACAAATATTCCCTTCAAAATAAGAGCATATTTTAACAAAAATAGTGTGTACTGTTCTTTGAGTTACTTATGCACACTCTAAATGTCCCCTCAATAGCTGAGCATGTAATGGACATACAGGCAACAGTTTTGGTAGGCGCAAGATTATCTTGAGTAACTACCACATTTTGTCAAGACATTTAAAGTAGTGCTCAATAACCATCTCTAGTTTATCACTTAGCCAAAAAACACTCAACATACAACTGGTGATAAAGCCCTGTGAAGCACCAAGTAGCTATGTTGACTACTTACAATGTGTATTTTTAAAACACACTTCATAATTCTAAGAATGTGCCTCATTTCTCTGAGAGCAAAATAAATTTATACCCGTTTCCGAAACATTTACTGCTTTTGTGTGGTACACAGAATCATTTATCACCCGTTGTTCTCTTTGAACAATTTGTGTACTTTGTAGCTTAGTAAGTGAGGCACCATCATAAGATAAATTACTGCCCTTAAAGGACACAAGAAAGAAACGGACAAGACTGTGAAGTACATATAGCCCTTCATTTGACTGTAATGGAATGAGTTTTACTCATTCTCCCAAAAAAACAAATCACTTTTGACCCCTCCCCATCCTAAAAATTTTGAACAAAACTTTTCCTAGTCAACCGAGAGAGCTACATATATGAACTCACACAGACATCCAGAAAAAAGTGCTCGGAAAGAAAACAAATACAAACAAAACAAAACAAACAAAAAAAAAAAAAGATACACATAATTCCAATATTTGTTAAAAGGACACTAACTCGTACCTGTCCCTTAACAATGTCATATAGATATCTTGTATATATATATAATATTTATCAAGTATAATTCTCTATATATTCTATGTATAAGATCGTTTGAGGTATTTGTGTTACTGTAGTGTTATCCTGATGCAGCAGCGGCAGGTCTGAGAGGCGGTGGTGGCAGCGGCATAGGGCAGCTACTGGTTGCTGAGGTTGTGCACCTCAGTCGGCGGCGGATGGTATACCTTAAGTGCATATTCCGCCTTATGTTCACGGGCAATATGCCGCCGCACAGTATTGTTGCGGGTAAAGGTGCGGTTGCAGTATGGACAGGGCACACGGATACCCTGGTGGCGCTGGCGGATGTGTGCACGGAGGTTCGTCTCGTAGCCGTACAGGCGCTCGCAGAAAGGGCACTGCAGCTTCTTGCCTGTGCATACATACACCTCAACATAATCTTACTAATTCTTGCCAAAGCACTACTGTGAATATTCTAAAGAAATTACTGACATTTATTTTATGTAACTAATTAAGACAATTTAGCAACAATGGACAGAAATAAATATTAAATGTAATGAACAGACAAGTTTAACAAAATATTCACTACAATCTGCTATAATCCTATTTTTAATACTATTATAGCTATGTTATTCCTTAACACATACTACATTATTTTTACGTGCACGTCACACAGTGGTGTGTATTGGTAAGCATCAAATACTTTAAAACAAATTAACACTCATTTCTTATTTGCAGAAAAAAAAGTATGCAATTTCCTTGAACTCTCTTTTAATAAAAAAATAAAATAAAATAAAAACTGACACACAAATTTAGAAAATGAATGTTAAAAATATTCAATCCTCCCCGTTTTATTTATTTTCCAATCACCACTCCAAATACCAACGATCAGTATCATTGTTGCAAATCTCTGGTACTTCATCACTGAAACACACAAGTACGTATGCTTACATCATTTTGCCTTAATACAGTGCACATACATGCAAACAACAACAGAAGCACACACCAACACATGGGCACTCACCACTCTCAGTCTTGTGGATTAAAATTACTTGAAAAAAATTGAAGTGGAATACTTGTGAATTAGAAATCTATTTGCTCATTTAATCAATTTTGTTTTTAAATTTCAAAAACCATTTGTGTTGCAATTCTTGATTAATTAAAAAAAGTAGTTCATCTATTTTATTACATTACTGATACACAATAGGCTCCGTTACCAAATATGTGTGTAATTATAATATATTTTATATATATTAAATATTTTTCAAATATAAGAAACGACTTACTTATATCACCGCTGTAAAATAATACTGCAATTGTAAACAACTCTACATAACATTCTGCTGGAAGGCATTGCCTTGTTTTTTCTGACAAAAGAAACTTGCTTTCCTCAAAAGCTCGTTCAGTTCAAAATTCAAAACTACTTTGAATGAACTGCAAGAGCAAGAGGGAAGATATTAGAGATCTGCAACACGTGCCATTTGCTCGCAAGTAATCGCTCGAGCATCCTATGCTCGCACGCAGCGGGCGTGTCCACGGCGGCAGCGATGATTTCCACGTATTGGAGTCTCGGCCTATGTAAGGCGTTGATAGAGGGTTCGGGAGTGCAATGTGATCAGTCGCCTTTACAGTATACCATGGCTTCACAAGCAAATTAAGAGGATTATGAAAGCTTGCATTCACCTGGAGGTGGCGCTCTAACACAGAAGAAATCTAAGAAGATTAAGGATAAGAGAAAGAGGCTTCACACATTGTTACTGAAATCCCAGACTTTCTACGGATTTGAGAAATTTGTATATAAACGAACATCTTTATTTTTGCGGGAAAACAAGAAAAATATTACATTTTCAGATGTTTTTGCAGACTTCATTTCTTTTATCAGCGACACGTTTTTCTTTTTAAAATATTGGAAACCGATGGAAACGGTGAAAAGAGTGGAATTAGAAAAAAGTGATAGTAATATTAATCTAATATATCTCTGCAAATAAAGTTAATACTGTTTGCAATCGGTAACGGAATTTTAGGGTTCGCACTGCAAACTTGCACAAATTTCTTAAATAATATATTATTTTAATTTAATTTAGAAAAATTTCTAATAATCAAGTGGCACCAGAAATATGTTTTTACTCTTTCGTTTGAACAAGTAGCACATCATTATGGTACTTTATCCAGAATGATAAAATAAAAAGAACATCAGAAATAGTTCATGATTCCTATTTAAATGTTTCAATCACAATATCATTTATTATTTTTATGTCAAGAGTAATATTTCCAAGCATTATCATAAACTGTCCCATTTTACCATGCCCACATCATCTTATTTTAGCTTATACAGCCCTCATCCGTATTTTAGTTCTTATATACACATCGCCTCATTGTGATCCACTGCCCATGAGACACCATTGCCGTCCTACTAGCCCGAGTCATTCCCCCTTGCACCCCGCATCGGATGCACAGGTATGAAGATCGAGCATATTTCCCTCCGTGGGTTGCGGCCGAGCAAAACCCTGTCCTACAGGCATGACACCTAGCAGATTTTTTGCGAACTGCCATGGTGCTTGAGCAAAATCATCTCATGCAAGTACACAGAGCGTCACGTAACTTTAGCACCTCCTGTAATTTTTGAACGGTTGAAGTTATTGCAATGTCATTTTCACGGAAGTGCATGAGGGCTAACCGATGCACGTATTCGTTTCTATTTTATCACTTGTATTTTAAGAGATATTGAGATAACTTTGTGTTTTTCAAATCGAACTATACATATTATTTTGTCTATCATGACGAGCATAATCCAATGCTATACTTATTGTCATGTTAGAAAAACCTTTTTTATTAGGAAATTTGATTTTTTTTTTTTGATTTGTTTTCAATTTAACAGTACACAAAGTAAGGTCGCACAGAGCTCTCACTGCTAGCATGTGCTCGGAGTGGTACAATATCCGTTAAATACGAGTCACAAAAAAATGCACTGAAAATGTCAAAAATAAGGAGAAAAAAGGCACTGTCATAAGTTACGTAAACAATAAAATGAAAAATTGTAATTTTTGTCTATATTATTTTGTAAACTTAAATGCACAAAACAAGTTCGTACATTTTAATGTAAAACTAGATTTGCTTATTCAAAACTCTTCTACGTTTTATTCTTAATAGTTCGCATTAACTAGTAATATTTCCATATTACCACTAACTTTCCGCAAATCGCAATTTCAAATTTCCGACAACTGGGAGACAAAATCAGTTTGAATGCGAAGAAGGATATCTGAACGATGTGACAGGTATATATTTTAGAACTCCAACACTAGCAACACTGAAACCTGGGAATTTATATCTATTTCTACTTAAAATTTCGGTGCCCTTGGTGTATTGTCAATGGACCATGTTCTCAGATCATGGCTGGTATTTATGAAATAGGGAAATGCAGAAAAATCAGTTGGTATACTTTCAGGAATTCTCTCATAATTTAAAATACCAAAGCGTGAATTGAAGATTTCGTAATGAATGGTCACGTTGGACCATCGCCAATTTTCTGATATCTTAGCATTATGTATAAAAATAATAAATAAAAAGGCATAAAGTCCTAAAAAAAAGGTATTTATGCAAAAAAAAAAAGGGGCATTTATGCTCAAATAAGCAATAATAAGCATTATAAAACTTCGTCATATGTAATCATTTGTCATGATTTGTGCACATATATTATCAGTCTTTAAATAAGTTTCCTAGAATAAAATAGGCATTTCCCTAAACATCCGATATCTAATTATTAGAAATACATACACTGAAACAGGGTGGCCAGCAATATGGGTTTTTGAAATTTAAAGCTTTTTCCCCGGTTTTCCAGGTCTGAGTATATAAATTTTCCAGGTTCTGTTTCGCACATTACAAAACATTGTTTCTGAGCTTTTCTTAAATGAGTTACGTTGTTCACAAATTATGCTGTCTCGCAATGCAGTACTAGAGTGTAGAATTTTGTATAAAAGCGAGATTAAAGAAATCTCTGATTTTTTTCTATGAAGCACATGTTACAATTCAGAGTCCTTTAGAGTAGTGTTTAAGAAATCATTTTTTCAGCCGGAAAGTCGACTGATGCTAATGCAGGGTTTGAAGTATCTATTTATTTATTTATTTATTTAGTCAAAAAACAGTCAAAAACTGTATGTGACGTATGGGGGAGAAAATCATCTGCGCTCGCTTTTTTGAGTTTCAGAGTCCCTTCCCAACAATTTAACAGTAATAGTTGAAAGATGAAAAATTATAACAAAAAATAATAATAATAATAAATAATAATAATAATAACAACAAATTTAAAAAAGCGATTTTTTAATTTTAAAAACGAAAAATTTTAAAATTCAAAAACTATATATTTTGTTGCCAAATTATATTTGAAAACTTATTTTTAATGGTAAAGGAACAAACAGATTTGATTTTTGTGTATTGTTAACACAATAGAAACTCGCCCTAAGCTCTACTACCACTACAAGCAAAAGGAAAGTTAAAAAAAACGTGCGCATAGAGAAGCTACATTTACGTCCAGAAGCAAATCAAGGGGCCATCTCAGCATTTGCTCAATGGATCAGGGAAACTGGACAAAAACCCGATCAAGATGGGGGTCATTGAAGTACATTATTTCTTACTGCATATTGAGTCTTTTTTTAAATTATACAATGCAAATGTAAACTAATTGTATAGAAACAGTTTTGCAGCAGAAAAGATTTTACTTTTAACTTAAATTTGTGTACCAATTTTAATTGTTTAATTTCATCTGGCAATGCGTTGTAAAGTGACGTACATGTATGTGGATTTCTTGTAGTGAGCTGTTGATACCCACACTTGACGAACATGATTTGTACGTCGAGTGTTGTAATTATAAATATCAGTATTACACGAAAATATGCTCCCACCGTTAAGTAAGTCAGTTTTGACAAATACTACAGACTCATAAATAAATAGGCAAGGAAATGGTAGGATTCCAAGCTCAATGAAAAGAGGCTTGCACGGATCACGTGGATGGGATTTTTTCATTATTCGGATAATTTTCTTTTGCAATCTAAATGTCTGGGAACTAAAGGATGAGCTTCCCCAGAATATTATGCCATATCTCAGGCGGGAATGTACATTTGCAAAATACACGCAACGAGCTGCATGAAGGCTGACGGAATTAGAAAGAATTCTGAATGCATAACACAATGATCTTAATTTGTGTTTAATTCTGTACATTCCATTTGAGGTTTGATTGAATTGAGAGACCTAGAAATTTTGTTACCTTAACATCAGCTAATTGCATATTGTTCATTTTCAATGGAGCATACGATTGCCGATTTGAAACGCAAAATTGCATTGAGACAGTTTTTCCTTCGTTAACTATTATTTTGTTATTACAAAACTAATTTGAAACTTCTGAAATTGTACTATTTATTGTTTCTTTTTTGCAAAGAACTTTCGTGTCATCGGCAACAGAAGTGTTCTTCAATTTTCAATAGATGAGGGCATATCGTTTACGTACAACAGAAACAGGATAGGACCTAAGATCGAACCTTGTGGGACCCCATGTTCAATTGGCAAAGAATTGGAGAGATAAGTAAATAATGTCCTTTCGTGCCAGTACGGTATTTCTACTCTTGGAGATCGATGTTTAAGGTACGAGATTATCCAATCTAGGGCAATACCACGAATTCCATTAGAAGGTAATTTTGAGAGGAAGAGGTTATGGTTAATAACTTCAAAAGCTTTTGAAAGATCTAAAAATATCCCAATGGGTTCTTCATTTTGGTCCATTGATGAAGCAACATCTTTAAGGAAAGAAAAAATGGCAGTTTCCGTAGATTTTGATTTCCTGAAACCGTGTTGCGAGTCTGAAAACGCTTCGTTTTTCATGAGAAAGGTTTCCATACGCGTATAGAAAAGCCTCTCTAATATTTTTGAGAAAACTGACAAAAGAGAAATTGGCCGGTAATTTTGTATTTCATTTTTGTTCCCTTTTTTAAAAAGTGGCTTAATTTTTGCTGTTTTGAAAGTATCTGGAAATATTCCAAATGTGAGTTAATGGGTGTATAATGGCAGGTGCACACGTTTTTAATAAACTATTCGGAAATTCATCTAAGCCTGATGAATATTTATTTTTTAATTTACTGACTATTCTGACGATTTCGTTAGAAGAAGTTTCGTAAATAAACATCGTGCCGACATTTTTTTGGAAAGCATATGATGTTGAATTTTGTGGTTTTAGTCCCTTCGTGAGATCAACCGCAATTCTAGAAAAGTGTTGGTTAAAGAGATTCACAACTTTTTCTATTCCTTACATAGTTCACAGTGAACAATTTTCAACAAGAAAAAAGGAATATTTTTTCAAGATCGTTGCTGTTGACAGTACTAAACAGACCTCGCAAATTTAGAGAATAACTGTAGATTACATGACGTCCATATTCCATTTTCAAGATTTTAAAAAATGCTGATTTTCTATCGATTAATTACGTGGAAATTGAGAAAAATACGCTTAACAAAATTGGAAAATTTCCATAATAATTCTTTGGAATTTTCAGAATTAATAAACTTTCATATTCGCCTGAATCATCCCTTTTTTTTAAAACAATTTTAAAAGGATGTCCAATAACAATACTTAGAATCATAATTTTTACATCAATTTAAATTAATTTGCGAGATATCCGGTTTTTTTTTTCTTTCCAAAAGAAGGATTACATTTTATACTTAACACAGTTTCTCTGAAAAAAAAACTGATTTTATCACTGTTTTAATTACGTTTTATTTTTAAAATATTAAATTGTTTACATGCTTTCGAATTTCCATCTAGTCTTGCATAATATTAAATTAGAATTTAATGATTTAATGAATGTGTAGATATAGGCTGTAGCTGTAAATATGAATGAAGACTATGATTGTTTAAATCAGGCACGTCAAACCGCACCCGCATGTGCTACTTGCCCGCCCGGGGTGCCCGGCGCTCCTATGGGCATGGGCAACTTCCCCTGACTCCGCACTCATTTCCTCTTAAACTCTAGACAGAGGTGTACATGTGCAAGTCGAAGCGGCGCGAAGAGCTGAATAGTATCTTTTCACAAAAATATGTTGGCCAGATTTGTCCTATCAAATAGCCGAGAACTCTATTATGTTTATTTTCCCCATTATTTATAACTATTTGATGCTTATTTTTTACTAAATTTTCCCTTATATAAACATCTTTGCTAAGTGACAAAAATACTTATAAAGGGCGAATTCTTTCCATATTTTCGTTTTGTGATGCGTTATCAAATCATTCAATTATTTATTGTATTTAGCAATAATGTGCAATAACTTAAGTCTCTATAATTTAAAAATTATCACTTACAGACGAACAGCCCCTTTAACAGATAAGACTATTTGTCACAACTTCTAATTTGAACGTAGAAAGTTTATGCTTTTATATTACTCTTAAGCAAAAAGGATTAAAAAAATCACGATACTGTTAATTATTTTTTTTTTATTTTACTCTCAACTGAGAATTTGAAATCAGACTGATGTATTATTTCATTTTAATTAATATTTCTTCGCTTTAAAAAGAAAAAAATGGAATTAATGTAGCTAAATTTGGGACAATGGCTGTCAACTGACTTCTCCTCAAGACTCATGTTCGAGATATTCAGTGACGTACCGCTACTCCTTTTCCGTACCCTTTCTTTTAAATCTCGCGCTAAATTCTCGGGAAACAATGCCCACGAGCTCTGGTAGGCTTGTTACCTTGCCCGCAACCTTGACATGCCTGGTTAAAGGTGTTTCTCTTTTTGTTAATAGTAAGCATGAATGAGTAAAATGTGACAACAATAAACAGAAATAATCATTTATTTTTCACATACTCACAAAACGCTTCTTAAAACGACTTGTATTTACGTTTCACCAAGGTCGTTTTGTTTAACAAGCATCAAAATATTCGTCAACATTTGACCGACAATTACATCCTGCCAACGACGATCTAGACGACTCAAACTCCTGTTGTGATAGTAGGATGCATCAAACGCGTGCATTGTATTTCGTTGACTTTGTTATTTTACTCTTTTGCTGTTAAAGTGGCGCATGTGTGATAACATGGGTGACAATTTTGATGCTTAACTACTGAATACAGAGTTTTAAGAAACCATCAATCCAGAACACGTAATTTATCAAAAAAAAAGATAATTTGCAGAACTTTTGGACGATACTCATTTCGTAACCAGTTGCAGAATGTCGAAGAGTGTCAATTTGAAAAACAGAACCATCTCTGGAATACCCCTCAAATTGAAGATCATTAGAACACCAGTTAACGCCCATAAATACATGATTTTATATTTACCTAATTTGAATTACTCATATTTACTTATTTACTAATTAATAGTTGTTAACTTGACTCGGCCTGCGATTTCATATTTCTCTTCCTTAATTCCCTTTCATAATTCTCTCCGTAAGAGAACATGTAGCAACATTCAACGTAACCACGATCCTCTCAATCCAGTTCAGTTATGCAGTCTCCATTCACTAGTTATGCAGTAAATATCGAGCTCCGAATCGATGGCAATAAACCAGCAATAAATTATTATTAAAAAATAAATATATTTCTCCTTCAATGTGCAATGCCAACCCTTTTGAAATATAGTAGGTAGTACGTCATCTGTATTCAGCAGCCAACACAGAACCGCATTGTGACATTATAGGTGACTGCTGTATGAGGAAGCTAAATCAATGCACGTTCCTTGACAAATCGTCAAAGCTACCGGAGCTTAATTTCTACCCCAAAAAAGTCAGTGAAACGTAAGGAGACGTCGAATACTAGATATTCATGAAAATGAAGATCGTCAAGACCGCTTTGCCGAAGGTAAGGGGAAGCGGCGGTAACACTGGAACTTATCAGACTGATTTGTCTCTTGTCTGTCCGGGACAAGCCGCGTCGATTTTCTCGTAACTGACGTTTCGGCCAACTTATTGTGGCCTTCCTCAGAGCGTACTGCTGTCAATTTTTTTTTTTGTTTTTTTGTTTTTCCCCTCATCAGTAGCCCTGATGAGGCGGGAGTTTATTCATCAATGTGGGTACATTTGTGCTCCAGCATTGCTGCTTTTAGAGCTTCTGAGAGGGCTTTAACTTAAACATATTACTTAATGCTAAAACTTAAAAACTAAAACAAAAGCCTCTTTGGGCGATTGACGTTTCTATTTACAGAGAATTTCTTCGGAGAATTTGAGTTCTTAAAATGTTCAGTCAAATGGCTCGCGTGACCGCCTTATAAGACAAGGGGGGTGACCAGGATTGGTCAAGGTATCGGCCAATAGGAAGCCGGCAGATGGTATGGGATTGGCCGAGGAAGAACCGAGCTGTAGCGGGAAAGGGGGGGCAGGTGGATGCGTGGGGAGGGTGGCAACAGAATGAGGGAGACATTTTGAAGCGGAAAACATAAAAAGAGCCGAAAATTGGTTGTGTACAGCCGTCTGAGAGGCAAAGGACAAAACAGCCAATCGGCGACCATCATTGGTCGACCGTGGGGGGGTGTCCCCTTGGGGTCATCACACTGATTTGCCAATCTCACAAAGACAGTGAGCCTATGTCCTTCAATGGGTGTCACTACCTCCCAAATCGGAGTATGAGAATATACTCGAGTATGAGGGTATACTCGAATTTCCTGGCATGCAACCTCATCATATCTCAACTTAATTTACTTCGTGCCCCCTGTCAATTCGAACACCTAACACTCAATTTCCAGGTACTCGGGATTTCCAGGGCGCACTTCTACCAAATACGGACAAATTTCCAGAATATCATGGACTTGGTAACGTGGTGGTTACAATCGTAAAAATAGCAAAGTGGTACAGCCGATGTCATCAAATAACAGGCACGACACTAATCGATACCCAGTAATCGAGTTCCCGATATTTCCTTCGCCAATCTCTTCCGTACCGTGCTACTCATAGACAACTATGTGATTGAAGTGTGCCGCGCGAGTCAAGGACTTCGCATTCCTCAAGCGTACTTGAGGCATTTTTCATACCTATTTCAATTTTACTGATCGCCATTGTCATAAACCAAGTTGAATCATGCATTTGAATTAATAAGATGCCGTGAATGAATTTGTGCTAAAGGTTGGGGATAAATTTGAAAATAACGAAATATCACGGTTTTTAAAACAAATTCTCGGTTTTTCCAGGTTTTCAAGGATTCCAGGTTAGCTGGCCACCCTGTAAAACATATTCTGTTGGGACTTGGGAGTAGATTAGGAAGAGAGTCTTTATTTCATTAATACACAGATATGGGCACATTCTTTGGGCATACCCAAATCTATATAGAATGCAATAGGAAGTGTATGTTACAGCTTAAGTATGAAATATGGCTAATGTTATGAATAGCATGTTGTTTCACATGTTCCCCAGACTGTGAGGATTAATGTGTTTAAATGTTGATGAAAGGATTATTTTGGACTGTCATCTGCAGGGCACTGGCCAAAGTAAGGTGATTAATTGTGTCTGTTCGCAAGAAATATTTTGACACAAAAAATGTATAGAAATTATGCTATGTTGGATATGTTGGTTAATGTTATTGTGTTGGACATTCCTATCCCTTAATCACTATTTTCAATTATGTGAACATTAACTCTGAATATGGGAATTTTCAGGCCAGGTTCAGAATTTAGCCACAATTAGCCACTGGATTTATATGCACTATTAATCTATGAAATATATATGCACTTCAACAAACATCAAAAATACGCACTAAAATAAAGGATTTATAAATCCCTTATTTTTATGCACATTACATTCATCCACCACTTTAGTCATTCTAGGCTGCTCCATGAATTTCAAGTAGTAGTATTAGTAAGTAATATCAGTTTCCTCAATGAATTGTGTGCAGCTAATTAAATTTTACAATTAGCATTCGTTTTTAAGTTTACGCAAGAACTCGAGAATTAAAATACTGTGAAAAGTGGGAAGAAAGTTTTTAGCAGTAAAAACCAACAGTGGCTTGGATGTGGTTAACTATATCCGATGATATGAAAATTAAATGGAATTTGTCCACAATGATCAATTTTATTAATATAGAGATATATTACATGCAAAACAGCACCAGCTGAAAGTTTCAATATCCGAGTGAGGTGGAGGTGGGGTGGGGAATGGCCCTTTTCTCAGAGGTGGCAGTCGTATGCTTCGTGTAGCCTATGCCTATGCTTGAAACTGAAGCTAGTTGTAGCCCACACAGGATATGGCCTTTTTTTCCCCGCAATGAAACAGTGGCACATAGTCATCAGTAATGTCCCCATTCCAGGACCACTACCTCCACCTTAGGGAAGAATTTTTTGATTGTTATCTTTGGCCAACAATATTTTTTCCAAGCTGCCTAGTGTTGGAATTTCTGGCGAAATGTTTTTGCAGGACAGAATTAATTTCCAAGATGTTGTACAGTCTACTCCGGATATAGTGAACTCTTGATTACAGTAAACATAAGTCACTGGTCCTGTTTTCCTTACATTAGAAATAAGCACAAGAAGATCCAGTTATAGTGAACTCTGAACCTCAGCTATAGTCAACGTAGAAAATACAATGTTCTGGAAATTAATTCCCTCCTGGAAAAAATACATTGCCTCAGTACCACAAATTCCAACACTAGACAGCTTGGAAAAAATATCATTGGTCAAAGGGCGTAATCGAAAAAGTCTCCCCTGAGATGAAAGTAAGAACCAGGAATTGGGACCTTATTGATGGCCTTGTACCACTTCACTTTGCCATTTCACTTCGGAAGCAAAGACCCTGTCCTGCATGGGCTATAACTAGCAAAGGCGAAGAAAGATTCACTTTCAAGCTTAATGTTACTAGAGATTCCATATCACAAAGCATGTAGTGCTCTATGCACACAACAGGATGCGTGTTGCTGCTACAGCCAGTCTGGCGCCACTTCCTACGCCACATGAAAAAGCAATGAGTTTCATTAACCACTTATGCCATAGCATTACCAAAAGGATCTCTTATGTAATTAGGAGAGTTCAGTATAGTCAGAATCCACTATAGCCGGAGTTGGCTGTATCTCCTAGGTTCACTATAGCCGAGGTTAGAGTTCACTACAACCAAATCTTTTTGTGCTTAATTGTAATGCAAGTGAAATGGGATCAGTGGCTTGGTTCGCTATAACCAAAAGTTCACTATATCTGAGTTCACTACAACAGGAGTCAACTGTATACATTAATCACTTCATGAGAAGTTAGACAAGAAATACAGATCACCAAAAACAAGAAGATAGATACAAACTTGTATGCTGATGATCAAACTAGTGAAACCCCTATTTTACGCCTCTCCGCGGCCTGGTCAAAAAAAGTGTAAAATTGAGGAAATTATTTTTCTGCACAGATTTTATTCCAAAACAAAAATTTTAAAAGCAAACAAAATTCTAGAAACACACAAAATTCTAAAAACACACAACACATTGAAACTGGATACATTAAACAGATTTTACCCTTAAAACATGACTCTATATGCAACTTCACACAATCACTTGTTCACCCAGTCCAAAATCGACATTTGCTTTTTACTTTCTAAGTGTTTTAGAGCATAAAGTTTATAGTTTATTTTCAATTTCACTGCATGAAATTAACACATTTTCATCCACACTAAATTGTTTGAAAAATACTTTCTAGCTGTGTCAATTTCCTCTAATTGTCTTGTTAAATGAACCTTTCTCATCTTCTCATCCTCCTCTTAAAGCAATTTCCATTGTCTATAGCGAAGATTCTTCATCAGAATTGGTCAATAGACAATCTCACAAGTTCATTGTCCATGGTTACATAATCTTCAAAATCACAGTCATTGTCCCTGTTTTCAAAGAAGCCAGTTCTTATGCTTCATAGGAATTAAAACGAAGGGACAATATTTCCATTTCACTATAACTTGAATTGCCAGTTTTGGAAACAATTTTTTAATTGTTTCAGGAATACTTTCTCTTTCAAGCTTCAGCAAAAATGTAATGCTTGAAGATGTTATTTTCAGTTTAGAAACATCTTCAATCATCCTCCATCTACCTATCCAATCTGCTTTCCTAATAATTGCTTCCATAATAGCACGAAAGTGGTGATGCCCAAGTCCAGTGGCTGTATTGGGCTGGTTGCAATTTCGGGCAAATATAATCTTAATTTTGTGCAGCCCCTGGTTTCCTTCGGATGAACAGCACACTGGTCAATGAAGAGAATATTTTTTCTGTTCTTGGTCCCCATCTGCCTGTCAAACTGTACAAGAAACTCTTCAAAAATTATCCCAGTCATCCAGGCTCGCTGATTTGCTTTGTATTTCGTCGGTAACGTTTTAATATTTTGAAGCATCCGGGATTTTGGAACTTGCCGATAACTAACGGAGGCAATTTCTCGCTACCGTCGGCATTACATGCCAGTAGCACAGTGATCCTCTGTTTGGATTTTGTGCCTCCATGGCATGCGTCCCCTTTAAAAGCCAGCGTTCTGTTGGGCTGGAGATTGAAGAACAATCCCGTTTCATCTATGTTGAATATGTCCTTAAATTCAGAGCCCTCCGTTAAATGACTAATTTGTTGCTTCCAGTCAGAAACGGTGGCTGGTTCCACACTCGCGCTTTCTCCTGACACCGTTTTGTATACAAGATTCTGGCGCTTTTTGAACCGGTCCAGCCAGCCATTGGACGCCTTGAAATCTTCCAATCCTAGGCGTGTTGCTATATGTAGCGCCTTTTCTTTCAAAAGACTCCCATCTATTGCTAAATTCGAGGTTCTCGCCTGCTTGAACCAACTAGCGAGAGTCGTTTCTAACTCTTCCATTGGCGACATTTTCAACTATTTTCGAGACTTCGAAAACAAAGGGCCGCATTTCGAATAGCATTTTTCAATTTTTTCACGCTGCTTCGCTATTGAATTCAGAGTGGACACACTCAGACCCATTCTGGTGGCGAGGTCTATTCGCTTCCCGACGTGAGCATCGACTTGATCTAAAATATGGATTTTGTCTTCGATGGTAAATGACTTGCGTTTCTTCTCCATGTGCAAAACCATTTTTTTCCATCATACAACAAGTCCAAAACAGCAATCGGCGACAAACACAATAAAACACACTCAGAACGGAACGCACTCGGAATGCAACACGTGACGTATATTCCCGGGACGTCACTCAAACCAACCAAAGCTGAACACTAATCACGATATAAAGGGCCTTCCAACTCCCATGCACATTTTATGGGGTGATTGTAATACAATAAATATGTTTATATAAGAAACATAAAAGACTGCATCATGAAATTCATATTTTAAAAACATTGCGCGGGATTGGGCAGCTTAACTGCCATCTGACGGCGGATGTATGTCAGAAGAACCTGGCAACCGTGCCTATAGTAGCACCTTCCAGTTTTATCCCAATTTTGATGGAGAGTTCAAAGGCCGTGATGATATACTATGATTTTTAAATTGGATTTAAACATTAATCCGAATTTTAAATCAGACAGTGGCACTTCAACATCATGAGCTCGAAGGAGAGGAAGACATTGTCATCCAACCGGAAGCTCCAATACCAAAAACGTAAGTCGTAACGAAGCTTCTGATTGGAGTGTGACAGTGTTCCCTTCTCTCAACAGCGAATAGCAAAACACATAACATTTATATGTATCCCCTCCACTTTCACCGACATCGACACTGCCTCCTTTTCTTTCGGAATGTCCGTCTAAAATCCGAGACATGCTGTGCAAAAATCTTAATATCGGGGTTTTAGGACGTAGTAGGACTTCACAAATCAGGCGCAAAATCGAGGAAAACGTAAAATCGCGAAAACGTATAATCGAGGAAAATTATACATTACTTATATGGATGTTTTGCCGGGACCACTCATTTATGACGTAAATTCCGGGAAAACGTAAGATCGGGGAACGTAAAATCGAAGTTTCACTGTATCATAGTGGATTCTGAAAATTATTTTCAAAGAACAGTTTTTGAATTGACAAAAGTAACCCAAGAATATTTCATGAAGATAGCAATTCAAGAAACAAAAGTTAAGGCAATACACTGCAAGGAACACAGAAGAGCCATACAGGCTGACCAGCAATCTGGCTTTTTGGAATTTAAGGTTTTTTTTCGGTTTTCCAGGTCTGAGAATACAAATTTTCCAGGTTCTTTTTTGCACATTACAACATACTTTTTACCTTCTACCCTTAAGCAGTAGAGAGAATGTTATGCAATGCTGTGAGGAAAAACTGCGAATTTTCGGCAGAAAAACTCTTATTGACGGGCCCTGGTAAGGAAAAAGTGGATCAATCAAGTTGCAAAATTTAGAAAAGAAATCCTCTAACACGTGGTGTAGCCAGACCGTTTTGTTGGTCCTCGATACCAAAAACTGTTTTTGGAAAAATGCCCGTCTGTCAGTGAACCTAAATCATTCAGCCAATTTTCTTGAAAATTGATATTCATAAATCGATCTGGCGATGCCACAGTCCCATAAATTTTAAATCGATATTTTAATAGGGGGGGTACTTTACATGAAGCCCCTGGGACATTTTCAAAGAAATGCTACTGGTTTTTGATTAATTTGTTTAGTTGGATAGTGTGAAGGCAGTTTAAGAGAATAGTGCAGGTCTCATGTTCATTAAAAACCCTAATTATTCAAAAATTGCTTAAGTTCAACATTCTTCGGCGTCTTCTTACAATTACATATTATTATTAAAGATAGGTTTTGAAATTAGGTCTTGCACAATTTTTCAAAATTTTGAGTACTTTTTGCATATTTTGTGGAAATGGGTTTGTTTCAATTTTCACCATGGATAAGTTTAGGCTTCAAGAGTGCAGGTCTCATGTTCGTTGAAAATTTTGATTTTTGATAACTGCAACCTCTCTATAACAATTATAAAGATGTTCTTTTGTTAGTGAAATGTGTTCATCAAAAACAGACCTCTAAATAATGTCAAGTACAATTTTTTGAAATTTTCTTTAAACGTTTGACTTTTTAAAACAATTTTTCTTAAAAAGCGGCACAATCACCCCCCCCCCCCAATTGGGACCTTGGATAGCGTAAAGGACACTAAAGCAAATTGTGCAGGTCTCATGTTAGCTGCTATGCCCCATTATTCCAAAACAGAAATTTTTTTTAAAAAGTGCGCGTCTTCTTACAACTTCAATTGTGAAGATACTTTTCTTCTTAATGAAATATTTTAATAAAAAACAGATCTTCAAATAATGTCACACTGAATTTTTCGAAAATAGTATTTTTTGTGAGTTTTGGCATCAAACAGTCAAGCGTTTCGAATTTCCTGCGCTTCATGAACATAATGAGAGGTTTTTGGAAGCTATTATTCTTATAAAAGAAAGTAGATTGGTGAAAGGTAATAAAATTAACTTCGAACTAACAAATTACTTCCTTACTTCAAGAAATTTTCATCTCCGACTATGATATGTTTCATTTGTAAAAGTTTGAAATTACTACTGTTCCTGGCTATCGAAATACACACTGATTTGCACCACAGACACTTCTTTAAATTGATGTGGTTTAGATTCTATTAACAGTATTTCTAATACTATACATGAAAGAAAAATTGAAAAATCTTTATTACCATAAATTCTTACCAATATTTTAACTTTAATTTCATATTGCTACCCATGCTGCCATGGGGAACAATGCAGCGATGGCAAAGGGTCTACTCGTATTTCCTGGCAGGTAATCCTGTTAAGATCTTCGCATGTTCATTTTCTTCATACCCCCTGTCAATTCGGACACTGTCACTCTTATCTCCGGCTATAGGCTATATCTATAGGTCATATATATAGGCTATAAGCATAGGTAGCTTCGACTGCGCTCTTCTACAAAAAAAAAGTTAAAATTCCCTTTAAATATTATGGATGTAATAACATGGTCGCTTCAATCAGAAAAATAGCAAAGTGGTACCGCGGATGTCATTAAAGAAGTGGCCGACACTAATTGAAACCCAAACAAACTTACATTTATTGTAGTAGTGTTAAAATAATAAATAATAATAATAATAATAATAATAATAATAATAATAATAATAATAATAAAACTAATCAAAATTCAGCTACTGAGTTCCTAGTGAAACGTATGCTCCGCAAATATCTCATCCATGCATATGCAACCCAAAGGCAATACCTGCTATGGGGTGCTGCTACCCATGTTACACCCTATACAAGCGTCAGTGTTTGAAGTCATGTTATGCGCGAATCAAGAACTTCGCAATCCTCAAGAAACCTAGTGATACTTCTCATACATATTTCGATTTTAACAGTCGCCATTATAATGTACCGAGTTGAATTCTGCACTTTACTGAATATGATGCCGTATGTGAATTTGTGCTAAATGTTGGGGAAAATCTGAAAATAACAAAAAATTTGGGTTTCCAAATCAAATTCCCATTTTTCCCAGGCTTTTTCAAATTCCTGTTTTTTTCCTGGTTTTCAAGGATTCCAGGTTCACTGGCCACCCTGTAATAATGGGAAATTAGTGGAACAAGTAAATAAATTTTCATACCTTGGAAATATCATAAGGTATACAAGCAAACTCAGGAAGACATAGAAAACTAACTTGATAACTACAATAAAATATGAGAAACAATCAAGAGAGACAATTGCAGAGACATGGGCCCAGAAACAAATCAAACTTCACAACGTAGCTGCTAAACCTAGTAACGTGTATGGCACTGAAACTTGGGTAACAAAAGAGACAGACAAGCAACTACTACAGGCAGCACATATTATATTTTTAAGACACCTCATTAGAATCACAAGAAGAGAGAAACTGAGAAATAATGACATTGGAAATAAATTGAAAACCAAACATTTAATAGAAGAGATAGAACAGTCTCAAAGAATATGGAAAGATCATTTACAGAGAATGAACAACTGATTGCCACAAATGTCCTTGGATCTTCAGGTAAAGAATCCTCAAAAATTTAAACATCCTGTTTCAAATTCAAGGGGCACGACAATAGAGATCGATTGGGGAATGTCAATTCTGGTACTAACGCCTATGGTTTAGCTGCTAGAATTGTTCAAAGACAGGCGGATGGGTAAGTAGACGACTTTTGCCATACACCAATTTCTTGTCATCAAGGATCCACAAAAAGTGGAATCCAAAGACACATTAGAGGTCGTAATTTAATAGATATAGGAACATGATTTATTCATTTTCAAGGGCCCCAATCCAAATTTTTCTATAAAAAAAACTTTGGTTTATGCCACAAAATTACTACTCTTTCTCTCTTTTATAGAGATTGACGAGAGAAAGTGAGTATCATACCCAGACACTTAAGAGGGTAATCCATGTGATTCGCTTGGTTTAAAATGATCCCCTACACCCACTTGGTTGAAAATGACCCCCTCCACTCATGTCAGGGATTAACTTTAAAGGATGCATGGGGTCAAATTCAGGGGTGAAGAACCAACACCAGCGGTCATGTCCTCGCAAAATAACCAAATAAATAAAAACAATATATTCTCTATACAATGTAAGAAATATTGGACAAAGCAAAAACCAACCAGGTTGCTATCGAATGTGGCGCTATGGGAACACGATCTGGTAGTACAATTTGATACTTTTCACAGCATAGGATTCAATTTTACAGTTCAAGTGGGTGGTTAGATAGTAATGAAAAGCCACCAAATACGCTGCCAAAATAGATTTCTTTTTTGTGGCTATGTCAATTTTGGGTTGCAATTGGCAGCATTACAACATTAAAATAATTTTTGTGTGACGGACTGCCTTTTTTAAATCGGGATGTGGTCCTTTTAAAAGAATTACATTAGTTTATCCACATAAGATAGAATCATGAAACTGAAAACAACAAATTGTAGACTCTTCACAAAATTCAAAACATTTCTAAGAACATAGAGGATGTACCAGTAATCTTCAATACATATGCTGTTTGAGTTCAAGAATGCTGTGTGCCTAACAAACTATAACAAATATCAGAAAAAATAAACAGACTTCCTTCTCGGGATGTGACAACAGTAACACATGCAAATAGCTCAAAATTTCACCTAATGATCCTTTCCTAGGTCTCCCTAAAATCGCCTCATGATCTCGTACACTCTAGGACAGAAAGGATAATGGAGCCCAGATTGTGAATCTATTACTAAAAATAAAGGAAATGTTGAAATTACAAAGAAATTTATTATTGATGAAATTAAATAGTATTCTATTCAGAAAGTAAAGAATTATGAACAATGGATATATAATGTCAAGCTGTTATTTTTGACAGGTTGGCCCTAGTAAATAAAACTAATAAACAGTTGTTTATTTTCAGTAGACCTTGACCAATACTTTAACAGAACTTTCCCATTGCAACACGAAACTATTAGTAAAATTAGAAGGCAAATAAAATAATCTGTAACATTACAACTCATTTCTAAAATAATAATATAAAATAAACTAATAAAGTATATCTTGCAAATGACAAGATATCGTAGAAGAAAGTGCAATGCACTATTTTAATGCCCAGCAATTTGGCACATTTCAGATTATTCCATTAATGACTTTCTTATTATAACAATTCAAGTCCTGCATTTTCAAATGCTAATCAAAACCTCTTAATTTGTTCGGGTTTTTATTAACCACACATGGTGACCAACAATATTAATTATTATTAAAACATAATTTTAACATCCCACACATTTCATTAAAATATCTTTAAAGAAAAATTGCATACGTCAAACATGTCACCAAGCCTTCAAAAATTTTTAACTCTGTAAATGATTTTTTAAATCTGTAAATGAAACCCCTAATTCTAAAAAGCACTTCTGTGTAATACAAGTCTCTCTAACACATGGAGATTCAAGGTAATTATTAAATATCAGATACTTGAAAGGTATATATTGTGACATACGAATAGGGGGACATTTTTATTACAGTATATTTGTCGTAAATGGGCGAAATGGTTAGGGCAAATAATAGGCAATATGGCGCCTTTAGTAACGACGTCGTGGTTGTTGTCAGGATAAACAAACATTCATCTGACCGTGGAGGCGACTGGTTATTAAAACGGAAGTTTGGGCATTTTGTCAAAAAAAAGATTAGATAGATTAATTTGTGCATGTTGGGACTTTGAAATATTTTCGTGGGTAGAGCAAGAATCGGACTTGAGGGACATATTCGGACTCTGAATATTTTCGTAGCAGAACCAGAAGTGAACTTTTGATACTTCTAGGTAAGGAACGTGTCGAGTTCCGAATATTTTTGCTGTGCATCAAAATAAGACTTGGAGTTTTTCTCGAGTGAACTCTTTAATCATTCTTGAACTGATAAATCTATGCGGTTCACAAACGATACGGGACTTTGCCTATTTTCTTGCTATAAACGGAAGATTTGTTTTGCGGTGTAATCATAAAAGCACTGGATATTTATGCGGTGAGAATGGGCATCGGACATAATATAGTGGAGCTGGAACAAATATTTGAGTGGTGCAAAGCGGTGAATGGCGGTGTTCGTTTTAAAGACGAGCAGCAGATTCGTGGTAATTGGACTTCGGGACTTCGGAGCTTCAAAAAGGAAGGGAAGGCGTTTCTTCGAGGAACCACCAATCAAGATCACACGAAGACCAGAATCGCCGTATAAGGTTCGAACCAGGCTATGACTAAGAAAGTTATCAATGTAAATTTCTCACTTGTTAATTTGCTACAGTGGTAGAAATAAACATTAAGTTCATCTTGAAAGAAAGATAAAATGATTTTCATTGGCCAATTCAAGCTAATAAGTAGCTAGATCAAATCTCTGTTTTCAGATTCCTCGCCATTCTGTATAGATGGCAGATCAGGTAATCGGCTATTAATAGATAATAGCGATTATTTCTGACGTGACCCATCGACCCAGCTAGCGGGATAATATTCAGTTTTTTTTATCAGAGTAATAATAGTTAAGTATTATCGTAACCTTTTTCCTGGAGCCCATGTTATTAGAAATTTGGAAACGGGTTACGACGAATCGCCCAATAATTGTAGCAGTTAGGGATATGTTTCAATATATTCCAAATCATCACCATGGTATCATTTCCAAGCTCCTTAACAATTTTGGAGACACCTTTAGGATTGGTTGGTTGTTAGTGATTCCGGGCATATCAACTACCAAAGTCATTAGTCCCGTAAGTGTAGTGCAGGTTTTTTCATTGGGAGGCGGCAGTGATCTTCCCTCGCTGGATGGTGAGATCCAGTGACGACCTCCCGTCGGCTAGTGGGGTTTCACACAACCTGGTATCTGCCACCAGTGGGGCACCGCCCCAGACGCTTTAAGTTCCCGCCTTGTCTCCCGACATGTGTGGTAGTGTAGTGTGTGTTAGTGTTAGTGTGTGTAAGGGGTGCGGAGAGAACAAGGAAAAGAAAGAAGGTATTGCATACGGTCCATGACCCCATTTGTTAGGGTACTGCTCTGGCATTTGCCCGATGTTGATCGAAGAAACCAAGGAAAACTACCAATCACAGCAGCCAGCCTCTAGCATTTTCCTTCAGACAGCAACTGAATTCGACCTCGCTGATAAGCTAGTGTCAAAACTCTTGTCACTGTCAGGACTCGAATCTAGGACCTCCCAGTGAGAGGCACTGCAGTGACATTAGTTGATGCCTTTAGTAATAATCCATAATTTTTACTTTTGTAATTAATTAATTAAACTAAGGTATTTAAAAAGTAATAACTTTGAATTTAATTGGTTTGATTCCAAATTAATTTTTCAGTTGTACCGTTTCAACATGTGCAATGCTAAATTAATATGTATTCAACAATTTCTCAAACAGAATATTGGGTTAATTTGGAAGAGGTTAATCCATAAGCATTGAAATAAAAAATATACAAATTATTCTGACTACAAAAATAATAAGCTATCGATGACAAACAATAAACAATTACTAATACAACAAACTAATGATGTATTGATAATGATGATACAAATGAACAATTACTAATATCAACGACAAACAATGAACAAAAAAAGATGTAAAAATTACAAAAGATTAAATGTTGAGGGCGAAATTTGACCCATAATATAATTTAACAATTAACTAAAAGCTAAACAGTTGCTGTACAGTTTACTATTAAATGAAACAAGGCATTGCAAAAGATGTTTAAAGTCATTCATTCAATACACTCAGGTTGTGCAGTATTTAAATACTTGTATTCGAAATACATATTTTAAGCACATTTTGTATTTGAATAACTGCATTTTTGAGTTTTTTGGGCATGTATTTTAGAGATTCATTTAAATACATAAAATAGGTGTATTTAAAAAAAGAAATACTTCAAATACTTGAAATACAGATGATAATGAGGATAGTTTCTTTTCGTTTAAGCCTGTAAGTGCCTATATTGAATTTTCCACATTTTTAATACTTTTGTCCGCTATATTTTGTCTTCTACAATCACTTTTAGAGAAATCACTGATGGGATTTTTTACCAAATGAGGAAAACCGAATAAAGTCTGCCAGGGCTCCTCCAATTGAGAAACTCTTATGTCCTGGGAGTTCTTCCCTGTAACATGTTGAGCAGGGACACCATTTAGAGACGAATGAGAATTTGACATTGTGTGGGTTACCTTATCTACTTCGCCAAAGCCAGTCAGGATGCTCCTGAGAACAGGAAATTGCTCTCATCTTTCCGATCTTCGCAATGATTAGCGAACTATCTGTTCCTTACCAAGAACACAACTTTCTTCAAAATAGCGCTCCCTGCATCTTTCGCTTTTAGAAGGTAGAATTACACAAGATAGGTAGAGTTTTCTTCAATAATTTTGAATTGGTTCCAAAGTTCGGTGCATGCCCAATCAGTAAATTTGCTATTCCTGTTAACATGCTTGCTATAATGCCAAAAGAGAAAGTTTCAAGAAGTGTATTGCTAAAAGAGTGGATTTATGGAGAAGAGTCACTGCCAACTGGGAATGTATATTTTTGCCGATGTTGTGAAAAGGTGGTTAACTGCAAAAAAATATTACTTACAACATAAAAACACTGCACCTCATGCAAAAAGTGAGAAAACCTATTCAAACTTTCTTCAGCAAGTGCAGTCAAAAGATGAAACACAATAAAGAATTTCAACACTGACTTGTGGCATGCTGCAAACATTCCATTTTCAAAACTTGAAAATCCAACATTTAAATAGCTTAAACAAGAAATATAAAATTCCACACAAGTCAACTCTTAGGTAATAATCAAAAAAATTTGATTTGTTTTTAGAGAATTGTGTTCATCATTTATGCTGTACGTATTACGTATAAATATTATTATTCCATAATATGATAATATTCCATAATCCATATCCATAATGCCCATTTCCCTGCCACTTTTAAGCTTTTACTTCCTAAGTGTCTGCCTGTTTTCAACTAGATGCCTGTTTTTAAGTGTATTTGCCTGCCTATTTTCAACCTTTTAGTGTCTACATGTCCAGGCTCTACTTATTACCAGGGAGGAGATTTTAATGACCTAAAACGAAATCTAAAAGACAAACGGGCCACCATCGCGGGCACCTCACGTGCCACCGCCTTCGTTTCCAATCGCCACCAGTGTCACGTGACCTCTCTCCCGGCCGGCGATCACGAATAGGAGCGATCGCGGCACGTCAAACTTTCTCGCCTTACCATAGGCACAAGTCATAGCCATGTGACTCTCCCCTCCACGGCCTCAATCACACCCACAATATAATAAATACTGCAACTTCGCTCCCAATTGACAGTCATGACAGAATGAGAATTGACAGACAGAACCGAGAATTGAATAGACAGAATAGAGAGAATGAGACAACCGACATAGCATCAAGAGAATTGACAGGATGAGAGAACCGACAGAGAGAATCAACAGAACTTCTCAAACTACACTGCTCCGAACTTGTTAAACTGACTGACCAACAAAACTCAACAGAGTCGGCTGTTCCTGCGTTGCCTATCAAGGCAATTAGTACGGCCAAATCAAGCCTGCCTCAAATTTGTGCCACTCGCGGGCCGCAGCTGCCACCTGGCCAAATTCATGGCAAACTCCACCACCAGCTCCGATCATCTGAGTCTGCGCCCATGCCAGTTCGCACCACCGAACTGCCTGGAGCCAACCTCAGCCCGGACAGCGACACACTCAGCCGAGTGATTTGGGTTGGTGCCTTCCTTGCTACAAAACTGTAAGTAAGCTAAACCCAAGTGTACTTCAAGAAAGAAGAGCAGTCAGTAACTTTATAAACTTTCTATGGTCCTCCGGCTTACTATAAACCAAAACCAGTTGTATCTATGAAGTTATTATGCAATTAAATTTATATTCATTCTCATTGAATATTGTATATCATTCCCGTAAAGGCAAACAATCCCCTGAAACCCATTCTGATCCCCGTATGTAGTCGCACTCGCAGGACGGCACCTCCCAGGGCTGCATCTGCTATGTATAGTGGTCCTCCAGGCCGGATTACGCCAGTGCCATTTCTAGTGCAATACAGGCACTTACTCAATTAATAGATCAGACGGGATTCAGGAATTGTTTCGATAGGGAATGAAACTTCAAAACTATTTTCAATCAATTTAATTTGACTATTCAACAGTGTCGTGAAAGTGTTAAAATCTAAAACACACTATCATTAAGTGCAATCAAACTTTATCCAGTGCTTCACTACTTATTCAGTGTTTCCATTTAATATTTTTCTATTTACTATTGTACTATCCAGTATTTTACTTGCCAGTGCATGATTCAGTGTTTTCATTTACTATTGCACTATTCAGTTTTTTCTTATGCATCATACAGTATTTTACTTACCATTTCATTATTGTGTGCAGTGTTTCTAGCAACAATTGCACCATTCAGTGATTTTATTAGCTATTGTATCATTCAGGGTTTTTTTCTCAGAGTCTATGTGTCATTCAGTGTTTTTTGTCAATTTTTGTGTTATTCGTGTTATTAGCTTAATTCAGCGCCTATTTATGCTCAGTGTTTTTCTATTGTTATTGTATTGTTCAGTGTGCATGTTTGTACAGGTCAGCATCGGCCCAAATCAACGGCTGAGTGTGTCTCCCCCCCACTTATCGCGATCTGCAAGTCATTAATAATTGCAATTTTAAAATTAGCATTCCCCAACGTGGGCACTCAATAATTTCTTGCAAAATATCAAAATGCGCAAACAATACTTTAAAAATCTCACGGCTTGAGATGCCTTAATTTAAATAGAAATTTAGAAATTACAGACAAACAGTAATACCAGAAATTATTTCACATCAAACGCGCTTGCAGGAAATTTGGAGTGATTTCAGGCAAATCGAAAACGAGTTAGTCGAAGATCCAGACGCCAACTCACCTATGTACATTGAATTTGAAAATGACTTTTACGACTTAATGAGCGAAGTAACAGTAAAAATTGACAACAACTCTCAATTTTCACCAACTCACGCCAGACCGTCTTCCCCGTGCCCCTCCGCAGCATCAGGTCACAGCTGTACTTCACAGTCAGCTCCGCTTACGCCCCTGAAGTGCCTCTACCAAGCTTCAGTGGTAACCACACCGAGTGGTTGTCATATCGTGACATTTTCCAGGCCCTTGTCATTGACAATCCGCAGCTAGCGGATATTAGCCGATTTTATTATCAGTCCTTAATCGGTGAAGCAAAGGGCGCAATAGCCAACATACCTCTTACAGGTGACAATCGACCGCCTGGAATACTCTTTGCTCACGCTATTCAAATCCTGTTTGATAGCGTTTTCTCATTTATCAGGGCTAGACAAACCTCCGCGTTTAGTACCCGACTCTGCTAAATCTCTCAGTGCATGTATTGATCACTGCCAGTCTAACATCAATGCGTTCTCAATTCTTAACTTAGGCGTAGAATTAAGCAAACTGCTTTTTGCACATAAGGTCGTCAACCATCTTGACAGGGCCACTATGTGTCAGTGGGAAAATTCAATATCCGCCGACCGTATTCCTACTTTAAGCGACTTATGGGACTTTTTGCAACGGCGATGCAAAATTTTGCAAGTAACTGAAGCCGCCGTCCCGAGCGCTCCCGTGCAGTTCAACCCTCGCGCGCAAGCTACCGGCCGGCTCCTGCACGCACGCCACCACCCTTCAACAACTACCTTAAATGTCGCGAAAAACATATGCTTCACCAATGTGCTAGTTTCCGCGCCCTGAGCGCCGACGCGAAAAGCTTCTTAGGAACAATAAGCTTTGCAACAATTGCTTACGAAAATACGTCGCTGTCACAAGTGTAGCGACCGAAAATGTTTCCACTGCGGAAAAAAACATCACAGTCTTCTGCATGAATCATTTTCCGCCCCTCAGCCATCCAACATTTCGAGCATAATACATCACGCGGCGGCCGTCCCGGGCCACGTGTCTAGTACTAGCGTACATTCAGCTTCACCGCTCAATTCTCAATCAAATGCTCAATTCCCGGTATGGCAAAATGCAATTCATGAACGGGCTGACCATACCTCGTTGCCCGAAGACTCTTCTCACGCGCCGCGTCAAGTGAACGCAAATGCTTGCTCTTCCCTCCACACACGGCTGTATTCTGCCTACTGCTATTGTAAATGTCAGCGCACGAGGCTATCACCCGGCTATCTCTCTCCTCGATTCAGGATCAAATTGCAACCTGATCTCCGAAAGATTTCTCAAATCTCTAGAACTCAATCCTACAATGTCTTCAGTCACTATTCAAAGTGTTTGTCGCGCCTCAGCTTCCGCTTCGAAGATCGCGAAAATACAGCTAAAATCCCGTTGCAAGGATTAGAGCTCTACCGAGGAATTCGTTGTAGTAGAAGCCATCTCCCATCCGCTTCCTGCAGTCGAAGCAGACATTTCAAAGTGGCACTTACCCGCCGAATACGAACTTGCGGACCCAAATTTTCATCTCGAAAAACCGCTGGATTTATTGTTAGGCGCCTCCGGCGCCTATTTTCGTGACAAGTCAGGCCGCCGCAACGACTGCGTCATCTCTAACTTCATTGTTTCTAACCAAATGCTATCAGACCAGCTCGAACGCTTCTGGAAGCTAGAAAACCTACCTGACAAGGTGCCTCTCACAGCCGAGGAAAAATTATGCGAAGACAGTTTCGTAGCCACTACTACTCGCACGCCTCAGGGGCGATATAAAGTTCGTTGCACACATTACTTATGTAATCGAAGCTTCTTCCATTCATTTGAGTGAACTCCACCTTTTAAGGTGGTTTCACTGTGGTCATTCACTTGAGTGAACTCCACCTTTTGGTTTGAATTGTTCTTTATCAGGAAATCTCTGTCTTTAGAGATATCCCGAAATTGGTCGAACTGACAATGTTGCTGAAATACGTCACAAGAATTGCATCACAACAGCTGCCAAAACAATTTCTGGGCAAACAAATCGAAGAGGCTACTGACTAACTCTGTGTTGAACATATGTTGCATCTCGTAAATATTACTTGAAATAAGTACCATTAAAGTGACATTAAAATTGTTGAAATCAGCAAAAAATGCATTAAAAATATGTAAAAAGGTAAAAAATTACTTATTAGTCTAAATCGACAAAAAATGCAAAATAATGACATAAAAAAGGGTCATTTCATTTTGTCATAACATAAAATGAATTTCTATACTAAACAGTATTGTTCTAGTGAAAAGGAAAAAAATGACATTTCATTAAAATCCACCCCTACTTATAACACATACATTCATCAAAAGGTATACTGTCTAATGATCTTAAAAACTAGTCGCTTTAAAAGGAAATTCCACTTAATTTGAGTTACGGCTTTTAAGACAGTGTTTAGAAATTTATGATTGTCAATTAGTAATTTATTGTAATTGACAATAACAATAAATTGTTGCCATAAAAAAGTAATAATAAAAAATTATTGTATTTACTGCATTTTGAGCATTTGAAGTATTTTAAATACATACGTATTTAGCTATTCAAAACCTAATGTATTTTCAGTATGTATTTAATACTTATTTACAAAGTATTTTGGCCCAGTATTTAATACTAAATTTAAAGAGTTTTGAAACCCTGAATACACTAATTCAAGTACATATACATATGTTCATCCACTTTCTATTCAAGGACAGATTACATCTATACACATAGTACAAAAATACCTATTAAATCTCTTATTCTCTCATCAATAAACTTGTAAATTAAACATGAATATAAAAAATTTAAACCTCAATTGCATTCATTGGATGATCTCATGCTAACTGAAAACATAATTCAATAATAAAAGGCTTTACAATTCATTTTGATCAAAGTTTAAACGAAACGGTCTCATTTAAGATTTTGTTACAACTAGCTTTTTAATTTTCTGTGTTGCAAGTTCACATTATACTATGCTGCACTACATCACACTACAAGAGCAATAGATTGCTAGGACTTTATCCTTGATGTACTTCTACTCATACAACATCGTAACTCTTCAAAATCTCGAAAAATCTCAGTTGTCATCTAGAAATTTTAATTCATTATTCTCCCGTATAAGATAACTGAACTGTCAACTAAACATCTTCATTTTTGTGTGGTAATGTTTACCTAAGAATACAGGCACCAATTTAAACCTGCATTCAAATTAGACAATTAATTGATGACCAGAATTATTCCCTAAATAAAGTCAAGGGCTTTCAATTAATTTATTTATACCATGCTGGAATGTTTGTATTTCTCACTTCAACCTTAACCACTTTGTGCATTCCCTTCCAGAAGATTCCTAAAGAAATCCTCTAAACAAAACTTTGCTTAAAACTGTTCAAAATTAAGTCATCAATAGTTGACTTGTGAAAACTAAAAATGAAAATTTTTTTAAGATCATTGTGTTCTAACCAAGCTGTAACAATTTTTTAAGTTTTTAAATGGCAAAGGAACATTACAATATACCAATATTTTTAATTAATGTTACACAATTATTTACTGCTATGTCATTCCTTATGTTATTTCCACCTACACAATTATTTCAAAATGTGAAAGAAAAGCTAAGAAAGCAAGAGTACAGTCTTCTAAGTAGTCTTTAAAAAAACAAAGTTTGGTGGAGTTGGTTTTCTTTTCAAAAATAGAGAAATAAGCCTTAAGACTGCGAGATAAGGTAATTTGTTAGCAACCAGAAAGTTCACAATTTATAGATAAGCATGACTTCGATATTCCTAGAAACGTAAGGGATGATGACTACAAATTCACATGAACACGACATTTTAAGTTGGAGTACACACTTCACAAGTTAAAAAAAGTTTGGATTTAGCAATATATAATCAAATTTATATATTTATTGGTAGCTGTTCACGCCCACTCTCTGAAAAATCAGTTAATTGCAACAAATACTTTTTTTTTATATTTTAGATTTTTATTCAGAAAAAAAACTGATATCGCTCATTAATCAAAAGCGTGAGCATTATACCCATCCAAAGGCCAATTACAATGAAAAAACTTGACCAGCATGAAAACCAACAGCTTTCAAATGACAGCCAGACATTCTGATAAATTTGGAAGAGAATTCTTGAACAATTAGATGTAAATATAAAATGAATTACAATTAATACAAATATAAGAGGTCAATCTTTAAAAAATGATCTACTTGTAACTCATGCAATTAACAAATTACAGTATCAATAATGTACTTGCATTGAACTACACTCCTTATCAACTTTCAGCAACTGCAATAGAACATGCCATGCTTTGTTACAAAACATCTGCAAAAAAGACATCACAAAGGAACTTTGAAACAATTACTTTTTGCAAGAAAAATATCTACAATAAATATTGCAGGTGTGTGCAATATGCAATTTCTCAAGATTGAAATATAGGTAAAACATAAAAATTACTTATGTTCAGAACGAATGTTTTATTTCAAATGTTCTTTTAACACATTGATGCAAATCAAATATTTATTTTTCAATTCGAATAGGTTTGAATTTAATATTTTTTTGAATGTGATCCTTAAAATAATATAAAGGCTTCATTTTGAATAAATAATAAACCATCTGCAAGAATGAGTTTATTTTGATATCTGATTTCAGAATTTTCACATACAAGTTAAAATGTGTTTCACTGGTTATTGCAGTACTCACAGCAGAAGCTGCACAAGGAGGACTTTGTCAAAGGAGAGAAACTTACATTTTATCCCTATATCCCAGAGTTGCATTTGCACCAAACCCAGTTTCTATGAAATAAAAAAACGCTTGTTTAAAATACTGTTGAGTGTCACTTTTGCTGTTCAGAATTTCCACACATAAAATAACTTTAAATAAGGAGGGGGAAAAAAAAAGAAAGAATGAAAAATGAACCAGGTTAAAAATAATCATGCTGACCAAATAATCTCTAATGTACCCAAGGTTGGAACACTATATAGTTCATGTGTATCAACTCTTATGAGGTCTCTTGTGTAGCACAAGACTTGAATGTTTCCTTCAATACAACTACATGAATTTCTATATTCCAAACACTTACTAGATTTCCAATATACACTATATACACAATTAATATTAATTTTTTTATTATATTGAAGGAAATGAGTAAACAGAAACTTGATTTAAATCAAAATAGTCAAATTCCTTTTTTCATCGGTTTTGTGTCATCCCTGCTGTTTCTTTGTACACCAAGACAAAATAAAAACTGAACAACAGACCAAACTTTTTACGAAGTTCATTATTACATCCAGAAATATATATGGCGAAAACACTGTATTAAAAATAAACAAAATTAATAACAATCACTTGCTTTCCAATTATTATATTCAGAACTCTAAAGGAAAATGATTCCCAAGCTTCAACATTAAAACTACTTGTTATCAATAGCCCAATCAGGACTTTTCTATGCAAGTAAGTATGTGTGAGAATGAGAGAGAGACAGTGACAGAGGAGAAGTGAGAGAGAGGAGAGGGAGAGGGAGGGAGAGAAAGAGAGTGAGAGGGAGGGAGAGAAAGAGAGAGAGAGGGAGGGAGAGAAAGAGAGTGAGAGGAGGAGAGAGAGAAGAGGAGAGGAGGAGAGAGAGAAGAGGAGAGGGAGAGAGAGAGAAGAAGAGTGAGAGGGAGGGGAGAGAGAGAGAAAGAGTGAGGAGGGAGGAGAGGAGAGAAGAGAAGAGTGAGAGGAGGGAGGGAAAAAGAGGAGAGAGAGAAAAGAGTGAGAGGGAGAGAGAGAGAGAGAGAGGAGAGAGAGAGAGGGAGGAGGAGAGAGAGAAAGAGGAGAGGGAGAGAGAGAGAAGAAGAGGAGGGAGAGGAGGAGGAGAGAAAGAGCGAGAGGAGGAGAGAGAGAGAAGAGAGCAGAGAAGGGGAGGGAGAGAGAGAAGAGAGCGAGAGGAGGAGAGAGAGAAAGAGGGAGAGGGAGGAGAAGGAGAGGAGAGAGAGAGGAAGAGAGAGGAGGGAAGAGAAGAGCGAGAGGAGGAGAAAAAGAGAGCGAGAGGAGGGAGAGAGAGAGAAAAGAAGCGAGAGGGAGGAGAGAGAGAAAAGAGAGCGAGAGGAGGGAGAGAGAGAAAGAGAGCGAGAGGGGAGAGAGAGATAAAGAGAGCGAGAGGAGGGAGAGAGATAAAGAGAGTGAGAGGGAGGGAGAAAAAGAGGAGAGGAGGAAGAAAGAGGAGAGGAGGGAGAGATAAGAAGCGAGGGGGAGGAGAGGAGAAAAGAGAGCGAGAGGAGGGAGGGAGATAAAGAGCGAGAGGGAGGAGAGAGAAAGAGAGCGAGAGGGAGGAGAGAAAGAAGAGGAGAGGAGGGGGAGAAGAGAGAGGAGGGAGAGAGAGGAGAGGGAGAGAAAGAGAGAGAGGAGGAGAGAAAGAGAGAGAGGGAGGGAGAGAAAGAGTGAGAGGGAGGGAGAGAAAGAGTGAGGAGGAGAGAGAAAGAAGTGAGAGGAGGAGGAGAAAGAGTGTAGGGGGAGAGGAGAAGACGTGTGAGGAGGAAGGGTGGGGAGGAGAGAGCGTGGAGGAGGAGAGAGCGTGTGAGGGAGCGTGTGGGAGAGAGCGTGTGAGAGCGTGTGAGGAGGAGAGCGTGTGTGAGGGAGCGTGTGAGGAGAGCGTGTGTGAGAGAGAGAAGCGTGTGAGGAGGCGTGTGAGAGGAGAGCGTGTGAGGAGAGAGCGTGTGTGGAGAGCGTGTAGGAGAGCGTGTGGAGGAGAGAGAGCGTGTGTGAGGAGAGAGAGCTGTGTGAGGAGAGAGAGCGTGGGGAGAGCACGTGAGGAAAGCGCGTGTGAGAGAGGCGTGTGTGTGAGGAGAGAAAGTGTGTGAGGAGAGAAAGTGTGTGAGGAGAGAAAGGGTGTGAGGAGAGAAAGGGGTGTGAGAGAGAAGTGTGAGGAGAGAAGTGTGGAGGAGAGAAAGTGTGTGAGGAGAGTATGTGAAGTGTGTGAGGAGGAGTCAGAAGTGAGTGAGTGGAGTGAGTATGAGCGGTGTGGAGCAGGAGACTTTGAGTACTGTCCAGCTGACTAGGTTTTCTCAAAGAAATTTAATTTATCCTGAAATTAAATTCGTTTTTATTTATTGGTTTATAGTGTATTAGTTATTCATAATGTCAATTGAGATATTGCCTGTGTTTCATTATTACACATAATTAGTCAAAAAGATATTCGTAGAGGTAGTTCTGGCTTCTAGGATGAGAAAGGGGAGTGCTGCTGTAAGAACATACCCCTCCCCTATGTAAGCCACTGCTAGTTACACATTCAAGAACCATGATAAGAAGTATTCCAGTTGTTTCTTTTAGGAATACTTATCTTTTCTTGTCAACTTCACCAAGGACGTTTGAATTGGGAAATGGGTCCTACTGAATTTCTTCTTGCCTTCTCAAAATTTGCTTATCTTTAGTGGTTATGCTAATGGAAGTCTTATGAAAGTAATTGCTCAGTTTAAAAATGTATCATGAAGGACTAGTTAACTCCTTAATTTTGTTTGTTTTTGTTTCTTCATGAGGTTATGAAATGTTCAAAAGAATTTCCATTACTCAGCACTTGTGCTGTCACTCAAATTGTAACCATTTTCCAAAGAATTTTAAAAAGTTGAAGTGTTTTAGGAAAGTCAGACACGGGAAAACAAAATTCTAAATTTACGCAAATCTCACAAAAATTATTTAATGAACATTATGAATATTATCTTTTTTCTGTTACTTATTATACTGGCCATACAAACCTTAACATATTTACTTATTGCCATAAACCTTCAACACCTAGGAATACTCCCTCTCTCTCTCTCCATACTAACGAACTCACTGTCTTACACAAGGCCAACTGACACCTTGACCCACTTCCCAGTCACCTACAAGACATGGCCTTGAGTGAAATCATACACCCAGCACCCACAGCAAGTCAAGAAGAATAACACGAACTATTTAACTGGACACTAGACTTCATAAGAAAACCAAATATACACTCAACACAAAACATTCTTCATGCATTTTTCTAAAATGTAACAATTTTGACAGAAAAGAAAAGAGGTTACAAAATAAATTACGAAAATTCATGCTCTACATTAAAATAAAACCAATAATTTATGTCCCAATCTACATCCCAGCTACTGATAGACAGAGTAGGTACATTGTACCTGGCAATATAAACAACTAGAAAAGAAAATGTGTATCAAAAATTCACTTCTTACTTTCCATGCAGAAGCAAAATAAGATGCATTATCATTGCACAAAACCACAAAACATGCAAAAAGTTGTTTATATATATATTTTTGTTTCCTTACCAATTCTACATTGCTTACCATCTGTAGTAGCCACAGGTCCTCCTTTGTGAGGGGACATTTTGATGCTAGTTCCTGAGTTCCACACATTCGCAGGCAAGCTTTCGGGAGCTGCAGTTTCAACAGCTGGCTCTGCGTATGGAGCAGCATTCCCATGTTGCTCTTCAGAGTGACTGCCAGAAGTAAATTCCAATTTCACCCGTAAATCTGAAAATCACAGAAATGTCAATTTTTAATCATAAGAAGAACACTAAATTCATCAAATACTTCATTGCAGTACAATTATTCCAAGAAGAAAAGAAAAGGGAAGTATACGAAAGTTATTCAAATTTCAGTAAACTAAATAAATTATCAAGGCAGAAAGGGGTTCCAGAAAAAAGAACACAAGTACTAGATTTCTATTTTTTACACTTCAGTTCCCAATAACAGCAACAACCTTTAGGCTCAGGCAAAGAAACAAGAGCATAAAGGTGAACAGAAACAAGAGAATTTCCTTTTATCTTCCACCCCTTCTGGAACACACTTGACAGATCACAACTTGGGTACAACTCAACATCCTGTTCCCCTCATTAAAAAAAGGGTTAGTTTCCACTTGAATACCAACCACATTAGTGCCAGTCCACATGCCAGCCCACTCCCTACCCTGCAAACACATGCATTCACACACACATATGCCTCCAGAGATACGTACTCTGCTGCTGTATTGATTACCTGCCCCCCTCATGCTGGTCACTTCCCCCACCCTCCACCACATGAGGCAGAGGGGAGGGAAAGGGACATCACAGAGGGGTTGCTCAACCCCTTCTGCACCTGTCACTACCCCAGGGGTTGTTCCCTTTCATGACCTTGAGCCTGAATGCACATCCCTCCATGTTGCTAAAAAGTCTACCCCACTGATAATTCTGGGTTTCAAAATAATACAAAACAAATGTTACAAAACCACTTCTTTTATGTTTATTTTTCCTTATTATTACTTATTAAGCAAGTACTTGTTTTAGTACAAAATGCACATTTGTTAATAGCTCATTAAAAATGTTCAATCTACAGAGGTGTTTATTTTAGCTAATTCGGTAATCAATGGTATAAGAAAAGTGGGAGAACAACTCCTTTCAAAGCACTGATAAAGAGCACTCACCTTCTGGACAATTGCTCCCGGGATCCACAGAGGAGCGTCTGCTCTCTGGCTTAGCCTGGGACCCACTCTCAACATCCACAGCAGCAGTTCTGTCAAAAGGGACTGTGCCTGCAGAGCCTGGATTCCCCACGGAGGAGCCCCCGGGTCCTTCCCTGTCCCGTGCATCACGGGACTCCACCGAGGAACCAGGCCCAGGCCCCCCTTCATAGCGCATATGTTGGTATCCTTTCTCCTCACCCTTGCCGTCTGGCTCACTTGCCGGTGACAAACCACCTGGCCGATACCCCAGAGGCATGCTGGCCCGTTCTGCAGCTTCACGTGACTTTGAACCATCACGAAGAACTGAGGCACGCACGGCATCTGGGGGTGGGGCCTCTGATGAAGATCGGTGGTGTCGCTTGCGTGGGAAATTATCATATAGTTGGCTCTGGGAACCAGAAGCTGTGGCAGGGGGAGCAGAAGCTGGGACTCTCTGCTCATACGGACGGTAATGCAATGGATAAGGAGAAAGAATAGATGCATATGAAGAAGAGGAAGAGGCAGAGGAGGTAGGGGCATGATGCTGCGGGTGCATAGGCTGCGGTGGAGGTGGCTGCTGCTCAGAGCTGGAGCTCTGAGAGCCTTCTCCAAGTTTGGGTTTGCGGCCAGTTGGGGAGTCCAGTGAACTCTCCTCACCCACCTGACCAATGTGTTTACTGCCATGCACTACCGCAAGCTTCTCATGTTCGATGGACAGGCCCTTGACCTGTAGAATTGTAAAAACATCTTATTGATTAAGCACTACTGATAAAACATTTATTTTAAGCACCCAACTTCTAGTGAATGCATAATGAAATTAGAAAACTGTCACAACAGCCAAGATATAGGATCAAATAAAATTTACTTTTTGTCCAATAAACTGAATTAACTCTTTACAATTTACAATCTACATTATCATTATTGAAGCTAAAGTTACAAAAGGATACAGGTGGAACTAGCAATTACAACAATATTGCCTACAAATAAGTTTTAATGTCAAGCAAACAACATAATTAATAATCACAAATAAAAATTTGCCCACTCACCTGCAGGCACTCGGCAGCCTTAAGAAAACTGGAGAGACATTCCTGAGATACATGGACTTCCCCTTTGTACATGAACTCGAGCAGTGCTGACATATTTGCTGATGAAGTGCCATCCATAATTATCAGCACACTGGGGGCGAAAGGGGCCATTTCAAAAAGATCCTGGAAATGTTTGCTACATGCTGCCAGGATGAGCTTATGTGCTCGAAATGTCACTCCTACAACAGAAAACACAGATTTTAATTGGAGTACTATTTACCAAAACATACAATTTTTCTAAATTTTGTCTACAGCACTATCATACAAGGCTGCTAATTCAAAACAAGTTTCTAGAAAACAAGTCATTCTCTTAAAATTGTATTATTACATTAATACCAATTCATAACAACACCCAATATTATCTTCTGAAGAATGTCAAAGCTTATGATCACAAAATAAAATACGGAGCAACAATACACACTGCAAGTGTAATGAAAATTGTGTGATTCACACTAACAGATAAAACTACAGGTCCTACACAATATTGTGAAAAAATAACTATACTTCCTCAACTAAAGGATTTCCTTGTACGTAACATTTAACTGAATTGTACAACAACTAGAAGAAAATTCTAGACTTAGCTACAATTAAAAGACTTCAATCCTGAATTCTTGAACACAGTTGCTATTTTCTGTTTCAAAATAAAACCTGCACAAGCATTATAACTTATTAACATTACTTTAACAACAACACTCAAGTTATCACAACGTTGTCTCTTGAATGAATTCAAATTTAATTAAAAAGTCATGAACTAAAAGTATGACATTCCCAAATACAACATATTATTTAATCAAGGAAAGATTTAGTAATGACGTGGCTTCAGAATAAAAATTTGGCAAGGTAATATCTTCTTACTCTGTCAAGGTCACCACAAAACTACCTTCAAACAAAATTACCAATTATTGGTTTTCTTCCAAAAGAATAAAACTGCATTATTGGATTTTCTAGAGATTTTCAATGAAGAATATTTGTGTTGTTCATGATAATTAAACTAATTCATATCAAAGAAACCATGTAATGGAATAGCCCACAGTTTTTCACACAGGTTCCAAAATTTTAAAGCACTTTTAGTACTTCTCTTTTAAATACAAATTGTCAAGAATCATCTAACAACGAGAACACTATAATTAACCCAACATATCTCTTTGAATGAGTTTCACAGTCAAAATCTTACTCTCACATTCTTCAGTACACTTAAAATGTGAAGGCTGTTCAAAAAATTACCTTCACAAAACAATGTGACATCTGCTAAACTTTCTGTCTTGAACAAATTGCCAAATGCTGTTGCTAAATTGCTGCCGAAACTGTTCCACTTTAGACAAAACTGCTGCTGTGAATCCATTCCAGATGTTATTTGGAATGTATTAACTGAAACAAAAATAACACAGTTGATCCACACCCCATATTTTGAACTAACAATATGAGTTAATAAAGACAATCTCATATCAGAAAAGAAATACTATGTTAAGTTAGAATACTAATAAGCAATATACTTTTACAATCTTATAATTAATAAACAATTGAATTCATTTATTCATTTCACAATTATATGTTCCACAAAATACTTCAACAATTTAACGTACAATACGTCTAACATAACAGTGTTGATAATCATTGTACGAAGTAAACGACCAAAAAAATTATCAGATGAAATCCAAACCGTTCATTTAACGCTATCTTTACTCACTACACACCAATTGAAACGATATTACACACCTAATGTATACTTTGTATATCACATGTGAATGCCCACTTCTAAATTTAGTGCATTGCAGTTAGTGCACTTAGGCCTAAATAAATTTCAAGATAGCAATCGTCGACTTGGAGGTTTTCGAATGAACAACGTGAAACTTAATGGGTGATAAACACTATAAACGCCACATATCCAAACAATGCAAGGTCAAAAATAGCTTCGTTTACACAAATCTACTTAAGTTTACGCAGGAGGCATAGTTAAAGTAAGCCCTGCGCCAAATCATAAACATGCAACCATCTTGACACGATTCATGCAACACCAATGTTACAATCCGTGCCCGCTGCATGGAGTCCCGCAAATTTCACAAATGCGTAGTGTCCCAGAATACCTGTGCACCTATGACCTCCTTAAATTATACCACAGCGTTAATAATACTTGAATTACATAAAATATAATTTAAATAATACCTGAGATAGGTCCGTTCGCTATTTATAAATAACTTAATTTCTCTAACCCGTGCATAAAAAGAAATGTTGGTGTAGGCTACTACAGCCGGAAACAGTTGGGTATGAAACTCCATGCGTCCATTTTCTTCAGTTATAACCACACCCCGTCCATTATAAGCCTTTTATCGAGATGCTGGTAAATTTTTAATGAATTTTAATAATTATTTTGATGTGTTATTCCTTATTGATTGAGAAAATCAAAAGAAAACACCAATTTGCGTATTTGCTGAATTTGCTGAATTTCTCATACCTTCCCTGGTGGCTAAATAGTGAATTAAAATTTCGTCATTAGCCTTTTCCACTTCCACCAGGGCAATATCAGGGACGGCCAGCCGACGGTCACCATTTGCTGAACCGAAGAAAAAGGCTTGATCAAGAGTGGTAGTGAAGAATTAATAGAAAAACCATGATAAACGTGGTGGCTCGTACGAGCAACTTAGCTCCTTACCTAAAATCAACGACTCAGGTTGTTGCATCTGGGTTAAAACCACTGGCTGCTCCTGTCCCTGTAGTAAGCGACAAAGTCATTTCTCAGCCAGCACCAACGTACCGTACGAGCTATTCTTTAAGTCAGCAGTTGCCTAAAGGATATGTATCCGTGAAGTCAGGGGTGCCAGGTACGTACATAGTTTATTTTGATACATTTAAATTGAAAAGTATCATTTCCAATGCTTAGTTCTAAAGCAAGTGCTATCATCAATTTTCGGTTTTCAATTGCAGTTACCACCCAAATAAGACATGCCCATACAGATATCCAAATTCCCGATTTTTCTCCGTATAGAAGGAAGGATGTTCAAAACTCCAATGTCTCAAGCCGGAATTCTGAAGATTCTAGAAAAGCTTTTACCTACATGATTGTAGGAGGTATAAAGTAGTTTAATTTCTATTTAATGCCTTGTGTCTAATGCTTGAAGTGCTTTACTGAAAGAACTCTGTTCATAGGTGGTTCTGTAGTATCAGCATATGCAGCAAAAACATTGGTTGGAGAGTTTATAAGTAGCATGGCTGCATCAGCCGATGTTCTTGCTTTAGCCAAGATCGAAATCAAATTGTCAGATATTCCTGAAGGGAAGAGTGTTACATTTAAATGGCGTGGCAAGCCATTGTTTATCAGACACAGGTAATTTTGTCCAAGATTTTCTGAACATTTCAATAATTTTATTCATTGGAATAGTTTCTTATGCAAATGGTGGTCATTTAGGACTGCTAGTGAAATTGATTCAGAACGAAATGTTAATGTTGCTGCACTGCGAGATCCTCAACATGACAACGAGAGAGTTCAGAAACCTCAATGGCTTGTGTTGATTGGTGTGTGCACGCACTTGGGATGCGTCCCTATTGCTAATGCAGGTATGTTTTGTTTTTCACTTTTTAAATTCCTTACAGATACTCTTAGATTTTAATTGTTTGAGTCAGGGTCTCAGTGATAAAATAGCTAATGTTTGAAAGTGGGTTAATATTCAAATTAATACATGAACTGACATTAGTACATGGGCGTATATTATTTTCATGGTATAATACACCTTATAGTAAGTGATCCTTCATTATCCTAACTAGATATACATAGCAGTAGGGTGCCATCCATTCATCCACTGCTCACTTGAACAATCTTTTCCTTTTGTTTGTGACGTGTATTAGCTTCCACAAATTGTTTCCATCTTGAACCCATTTAATGATTACTGACCATATGAGGTTGGTAGTCCTGATTATTTAATTGTCAAATTTTTTTTTCTTAAATTTTTCAGGGATTTTGTTTTCTTCATAATTTGCCCAAAATGTTTTATTTTCACTTAAGTTAGCTTTTGCTTCGAGAAAAAGTTATAGGTTAATTTTTCCAAAATATCTGTTGTTTTATTGTCTATTTACATTCAGTATTTTCCTCTATGGCCACAATTCAAAAATATTTTATCCTCTTTGTACTTGTCTTTCTTAACATTCAGCTTTTGCTCCTGAATAGTATGATTTGAAATATATTCTCAATTAGTTGTATTTTGGACCTAAGTGATATTCTGCATCCTTTATGAATTTGTGAAATTTTCTTTCTGCTATTTTTCCTAATATTTATTTTTCTTAGTTCTTCTGTAGTGTCTCTGGAGCTTTTTTTTTTTATCATAATTCCTAAGAAATTTCATCTACTGTGTCCAGCTGTTCATTAATATTCAGTTTAGTTAGTTAATGCCTTATTTTACGTGGTGAGACTCGGGCAATCCGGCCCGCTCTTCCGTCCAACCACGCAAATTTCTCTATGCTCCTTTCACCATCTAGCGGAGAAAGAAGGTATTATGTTCGACGACGAAACGCGATTTGAATTCAGCTCAGTGGCTTCTTTTAGGCTTGAGGATCTTTAACATGCAGTAAACCACCTACATGGGACAGTCGGCTTTACTTCCACTCCGAAGAAATGCATACGAAGGATTTTTTCTGCCCTTAAAAATCCATGGTTTCGATTGGGTTTGGACCCGCAAACTTGGGTACAACAGTCCGGTTGTGGGGTTTTTTTGGTTTAAATTACTTTTCGATCTTCTAATAATTGTTTACTTTTCCTAATTGAGAATTTTAACTCGTAGAACTTGCAAGAAAAAAATGAGTTTAGTACCATCTCAGATCATAGGCTGTTTTAGGAATCTGCAGATCAGAGTAGTTTAAGATGAAATGTCAGAAACCTTGTAATTTGTTTTTATTTACATAACTGGTATAGTTAGTTTCATATGGTAATTTCCACACATGCCAGTGGCGGTGATGGTGTAACGGTTAGTGTATCAGGCTGTTATACCCAAGTTTGTGGGTTCAAACCCGATTGAAGTCGTGGATTTTTAAGGGCGAAAAAATCCTTCAGAGGGGAAGTAAAGACGGCTGTCCCATGTTAGTAGATTTACTGCATGTAGAACATCCTCAAGCCTAAACAAAGCCTCTGAGCTAAATTCTAATTGCCTGTGTCGTCGCCCAAGAAATACCTTCTTTCTCCCCTAGTAGGTGAAAAGAGCGAAATTTACGTGGTCAGACGAAAGAGCAGGCCTCATGGCCTGAGTCTCGCCACGTAAAAACCTAGGTATTCATTCATTCATTTTGAATGTAGACACACTTAAAATTTATGCTTAGTGATAAAATCAACATTTCATTTAGGTTTGTTAAGCTTGTATTTCATTGAAGGCTTAGTGGTGTTTTCTTATTAGGACCCTTGCACCGAAGCATTGTGTTGACATGTGAAAGTAACTTACTTTGTAGAATAACACTTATCTTCTGCAAAACAGCACACAGGTGCTTTGGCCATTCCACAAATGATAGTGTTAATCTATGACGCATGTGAGTGTAATGCTCATGTGTCACAGGTCTTAAAAAGTTTACAAGCCCTTAATATAAACTACCACATAGGTTATTTTAAAATTCTTTTTGAATACTTGATTATTTCATTGTGAACTGTATTATGTTTGAAAATAAAAAATACTGTTGATTTGAAAAACAAAAATAAATGTATCTTTGAAATAAAAATTAGATTTTGATATACGGGATGGACGAATGAACTTTATTAGAATCTCATCTATTACACATCATCATTTTCATGCTTAATAGATGTGGATTGTTATATTAATTATAATCAATTACTAAGTGTGCAACATTATTGTGAAACCCTATGAAATATTTTAGGTGATTTTGGAGGTTATTACTGCCCTTGCCATGGCTCTCACTACGATGCTTCTGGACGTATTAGGAAAGGCCCTGCACCTTTGAACTTGGAAGTTCCTTTCTACGAATTCCCCGATGAAGATCTCCTAGTAGTAGGGTAATTTTATTTGTTTTATTGGTTCTAGTACCCAAATGGACTAGCTAACTTTGTAAGATAAAAATCCAATGGAATTTAAAGATGTAACTTAATTATGTACAGAAGTTTCTGAATAATTAAAGGAACAACGTTTATTGTTTGTTATGTGCTCTGTGGAAAAGAATTTTCTTCAAATAACATTGTAGACCATACATCTACTTAGTATCTGGACATCCTAACCTATTTGATCAAAATGTCACCTTTCTTCCTTTTTCTGAAAGTTGTAGTTCGAATTCCTGATGGAATGTCTGAAGGGAGCGTCATTAAATTACGTAATGCAAATTTGGAGTATTTTGAATTCCTCTCGTAACGTCATCATGGGTGTACAGGCGAGAGTTCTTCATGCCAATTTAATTGGATTCTGGAAAAAACTATAGATTGGTTTTGAATATTTTCTTTAATAGATTCAATCAATGTACCATTGATGAAAAAATATTTGTTTTGTTGCAATTTATCTCTCTTAGCTTTTTTTAATTTAATTTGTTAATATTTTAATGTTTAACATAAGACCAAATAAAAGGAATTATTACTGTAAATATTGAAAAAAAATTAAAAAGTGTGTGTGAACCCTAAACTAAGGCAAACCCCCTCCTTTCCAATTCTAGTGTGCCATAGCGCTGCTTCAAATCCCCTTCCCCCCTCTTTAGCATAAAGTAATTTATAGGTGACCTCTAATAAACACCGACCTAAAATGAGACGGGACAAAAAAAGAAAAAGGCTCACTAGTACACCTCTCTAAAATAATGCAAAATGAACTGTATGAGAGTATTTTTTACTATGAAGTGGCAAATTGAATTAACTGCTTAAAGGAGTTTTCATTCTTGTTTAATGATAAACAAGAAAAAATGAAAGTAAAATCATTTGTTTCATGCTGTTCATATTTTTCTTACTGACAAACACATCCATTTCAATTTTTGATACTTTTATTAATGTAATGATGCACACTCTTCACCTGGCAATTGTATGTGATATCTGGCACACATCTAATAAAGCACACTGCAAATATATTGCAAGATCCAACGTTATTACAGTAAAATAGTGGAGTGTGTGTTTCAATTGTAAAATAATAATGGTAGTAATAATGAATGCAAGTAAAATCATTTATGGGTTACAAGTTCATTGCTGTGTGATTACGGACCTGAAACAAAACCCGTAATGGTATTGTTAACACCCTTGCGGGCCTTACTGACTCTTTATGCCCTCGACCTTTTTGAATACTTTATGGCCCACTCTAATACCAATACAACATTTTTCTGAATTCGATTTACTAAAGTTAAGATACAAGCCAATACAATAAATAATTGTAATGCTCAAATAAGTAAAACAATTGTCATAAACCTTATTTGTTTAATTGATGTGAAAAATTGCAATTTTGGAATGTTCTCATGAATTTGTAATGGCCACTAATCGCTCATATTTCACTTTTACGTGTCACCTTTTTTTAGACATGCTTCTCGAGTACCTGTACTACTCATAGTAATAAGATGTATTAGGCCAGCATCCCCGAAATGTTATTTTTTGGTGTTATGAAATATTCTAAATACCGTATGGCAGTAGAGCCAAGTAACCTAAAAGTACCGTTTCATCAGCGCAATCCATACTGTTATTAACTGTTGTATTACTCACAAATATACATTCTTTATACTAGCGATTTACCGAACGGTATGCTCTCCCATTTCAAGATGTATGCAGATGACACCAAATTCTACGCTAACCCTCTGTCAAATTATCTCCACCTTCAAGAAGACTTGAATAATGTTTATGAGTGGTCGAAAATTTGGCTGTTACCCCTTAATGAAACAAAATGTATGGTCATGCATATTGGAAGAACCAACCCAAAGCGAAATTACCAAATAGGCGGAAAGAACTGTCTGAAATTAAGGTCATGAAGGATCTGGGAATCATGATCTCCAACGACCTCAAATGGGAAAACCATGTGTGTAACATTGCAAAAAAGGCTAACAAGGCTATATTTATACTGCGCAAAGCCTTTAACACTATAAGAAGTGATGTATTCACCTCACTATATAGAACCTACATTCTCCCGATACTTGAATTTGGCACTGCGATTTGGAATCCTTACCTTCTCAAAGACATAAGATGTGATTATCAAATGCATGGGTATTAAACTCCACTTGGTAGATTTGGAAAAACAAAGGCCCACGTATCCCTATAGACCTCAAGAACATGGCTTACGATCAAGACTGACGAGACTCGGGCTTCCACTCTTGCTGCTAGAAGACAACGCGGCGACATGTTTGAAACTTTCAAGATCTTGCATGGGTATTACAACTCCGATCTTGGTAGGATTTTTCAGCTCTCTGGAAATCTACATCTACGGGGTCATGGTATGAAACTTGTAAAATCTAGACATAAACTAATGCAGCACAAGAACTTCATAGGTAACAGAGTTGTCGACACCTGGAACACACTACTCCAGAACATGGTGGTGGCACCTAGACTTCAGATTTTCAAAAGAGCTTATGATGGTCTCTTCAACGAGGAAGGCCATGGATTTCATTGATATGCGAACTCTGTTCCTCCTTTTCAAAAATTGCGAATTATTGTGATACTTACATTTACATTTATATTTTCATATGATATTAAACATTGTGATATGTTGAAAATAATTAATTATGTTAGCGCCGATTCAGGCCATATCAGATTTGTACTGTTGCCTGTATATTACGTTAAATAAATAAATAAAATAAATAAATACACCATAAACATTTTCATATATTTCTTGAGATTTTACTGGCAACCAGTCTGTTGCTTTGTTAGCTTTTGCGAGAATTTCAGCAGAATTTCACAATATTCTTTCATTTTGTATGAAAAAATCAGTCCAACAACATTATGTAATAGTAATTAGATACAATTTTTTTGTTGATCTGACGTCATATTGACAAATGACTATTACAATGCGTCTTTTCATTTGCACACATGAAAACTTATCAAATATTTAGAATTCTCGTTTAATTCAGAAACTAACTAGTAAACCATAAAGTTTTGTATGCACCATGAGCGTTACTTGATGTTTTTGCCCCTCAGGCCACTTCCAACACCTCAGGCCAGAGGCCTTTGGGTTTGGGGATCGCCCTTGGGGCAAAAACACCTACTTAACGCCTTGATATTGTGTTGAAATAACTATTGTGTTATAATCCTCAATGAAACTTACAAGAATTTGGTCTTTCTATTTAGTTTTTCCAAATACAGTATAGTCTTTATTATTCTAGTCTCGATTGTTCACGTGTCCCATAAATCTGAGTTAAATACGACTTACCAAAAAATTAATTAAAATAAATGAATTTATTCCCGAAAAAATGACCAAGACGTGATAAATTTGCTACATTGTTTTTTGTTGTTTGGTCGGTTCAAAGCGTTATTACGCCCAGTCAAACAACAATTGGTGTAGTCGTGCAAATTGCATGATATTGCCACAAATAAAAGAAACAATGTACTTAATCAAAATACAATCGACAATTACTTTAAGATGTAATTAACTTATCTTAAGCAATGAATGTAATAATATTATGTAGGTACATTTTTATTGAAATATACATACTTTGAAATTTAAAAGTTGTGTTTATATCTCTATTTTAATAAATTAATCATTTTCAATAATTCGAGCTATGCCCGGTCCTCTCCATCTCAAATTACAATGACAGATTGTAAGTCGTTGAAAGACTTTCTTAGGAAATGTGTTGTCATTTTTATTGTAGCCATATCCTTTCATTATTACCATATGTTTCCAAATTATCTCCATTCCTTTGGGAAGCCTGGATTTACTTGAAATCCAATCTATTAACTAGCAAGCTTACAACATTTTGCAAGATTAGGATGCATTATTAAAATGTTGACATTGTTCTAACACAAGAGATAACTTCAGTAGCATTTTGTGGAAAATCTATTGCATGAGTATATTTGAAAATTGCCAGACCCAAAAAATTTACATTAACGCAATCTACTCTTAATTTGAACATTACTTTGTTTTTATTTATTGACGATATGAAATTTAATTATATTAAAAAATATTGCAAGACTGAAGAGTAATTTAAAGGAATTTGTTTTTCATAATGAAATAATTTAAGCAAGTAATGTATGTAAAAAGTAATATTTAGTATGTGAAAAGATACATTCTAAACTGTTGCGTTGAATATATGAGTAAGTGATCAAGACGCTTGAAATGGACAAAAGACTTTTTGTGCGATCATTCTTTGCTTTGGTATTTATCAGAAAGTAAAAATAGTTCATTTTTTGCCTAAATCCCTTTGGTATGAAAAACATCCATTATTTATTCACGAAATATGTCTGTACTAAAATAAATGCAAGATCAATCTGCAAGCATTCATTGTATAGTATCCAGCAAGACGCCCTGAGATATTTTCAATAGTATCTTCTTCTTTACAAATTTCATCCTAGTTTATTCTGTACACTCTAATTTATCCCTTTCGCAGTTCGTCACCAGTTGTCTGTACTTGGAGTAACGTAGTTTTAAAACAAATTAATCCCTTCTATTCTTTTAACTATTCATTATACTTTCGTTATTTTAACATGATATTCATCATTATTAATTTATTTCATTTGGGATGTGATAACATTTAAAAAATTGTTTGGTCAACAAGATTTGGATATGTTTTTGTAATGTTCCTCACAAAATCAAATAGAGTGAACCTTTGAACATCTTTAAAAGATGATTTTAATTGTATGTGGATTCACATTAATAAAAACCACCATATCCAAGAAATAGCCAGGAAATAACTTGAGGACGGGGTAATTGCATCTCCAATTTTTTTATGTTATTTAATACAAATGTTCCAAGCATTTAAAAATAGTTGTATAAATATTTATAAATAAGTGGAAATCTATAAAACAGAATTAAATAAAGAAGAGAAGTTTGAAAACTGCCATTGCAAAGGCAACTTCCTGGACCAGATATTTAATTTGTAGATAGTGATTAGCTCAGGTGATCAAGTTTCTCACAGGAGATACAGTACTCATCACATTCTAAGAAATAACTTCTTTTTGATTCATGAGATGCTGAAATAGTACATTATTAACTTTTAAATAATTGTTTCATTCCAAATTTATCAAACGGTTTTAGTTTTGCCCTGCTGAAACTTAGGCTCTCAGTTACATTCATGAGTGCGAGAATAGGTGGTCTGTGACAAAGCAGTTCATTATATTGGACAAATAATGAAATCCTGAACTACATTCTGCGAGGTGTGTGGTTGGGTTTGGGTTATGGAACAGAAAACACTTCAGAGCGAGACCAATTTCTAACTTGTTAACTATATAACCAATTGGATGCCAATTACACATCTTAACATTAGCTTTATCTACAGCTTCATATACACTTTAGTACAGAGTAATTACATATACTTAGAATTATTCATAGATTCACTTTACAATTATGTTCAGCAGAAACTTTTAACATCTGACCTGATTCTTTAAAAGACCATTGTAGAAGGTATTTAAATTTACATTTGTTAATCTAGTAAGATTTTAAGAATGCAGTTGTACAATGCGTGATGCACGCTGGTATTGTGCAGAAATGAAATGTGTTTTGAAAATGGGGCAGAAAATTTTTACATATTTTTAAATAGTCTCATTGATGCTTCACACAGATCCAAAAAAGAAACAATTGTTTCTGCTGTTTCTTAAATAAATTCTTTGTAGAGGCTGGGTATCAGTAGGAGACATATTCACAAAAATAAAAAAGATTTTGTGCTCGTATTTCACAATTCTCAATATTAACTCATAAGTAAGAGGCTTTTAAACAGAGAAGATTCTGAGGCTTATTTTACTTATATAAGTACTACTTGGATTAAGTCAGGTACAAGAATTGGGTACTAAGACTAATTCAGCATTTTAGAGGTGGTTGCTACACTCTCCTGCAGTGTGCATTACTCAGATATGATTCACTGCTGACACAGCACCAACTCGCCAAGAATGTTGAACAAGAGGACTCTGACAAAAATATTTTCATTTTATCCTTCGGGCATCTCTCAAGTTGCAAATTTTCTCCAGAATTTTAGGAGAAAGTTCACCTAAAGATTACTAATATACATGTAGGTATTTTTTAATGTGGTAACAAAAAAATTACTTTTCAAAAAGGATATTGTAATGTTAGTTGAATGTTTGTGAAATAGAGCTCTTTTCCATCATGCCTTGATTTGAGATGGAACAATCATCTGAAAGCAGTTAATTCAAATAGATGTCAATCCCATTATTTGAAGATGCTGGCTGTGTCATCCGCAGAACACAGTAAGGCACAAACCTGTGATAATGCATCACATCACATCTGCAGTGCAGACTCTTGACAGCAATTCATATCTGAGCGTATTATTCACACTGATTTAAGAAAAGTTCACTATTTTAAATGATCGAATTAGGGAGATTTGTTTCATATACTGAACTTGATTCAACAATATTCAAATCTCTTGACCTTGCATAAAACATGGAACTTACAACTGTGAGAACCAAGGGAATGAGATTCAAAGCTTAGTCTTCTTTTTTTGCACATTTTATCAATTGCACACCCAATCAAATTCTTCTGTTACATACCTTTTTCACTGTGTCTGCCCTAATTTGACCACTTCGATGAAATGTGATGAAAAAATTTAATTTTACAAACAAACATCACATCAAGAAATAAAAGTTTTTGAAAAATATCAGTGACCACAAAGCAAACATTTTCTTTAGTATATTAACATAAATTTTTACTATGTAAATATAGTCTGACTGCAAATGTTGTTCAGTCACATCTTTAATTTGGCATTTTGGTAGACAGATTTAAGAACATGATTTCATGTTAATTATTTTATCTGCAGTCAGATACATCATACAAATGTTATGTGTAGATTTTCTCCACATACAGTAAGCTTATATTTTATTAGGGAATGCCACTAAGTACAATATCACATAATTTCCTTTTGTTGACTATTATTTACAAGTATAGTAAAAATATTTCCATGTTCCATTTCTCTTTTTTAAACCTGAGCAGTAGGTTTGCCAAGTTTTTATATCAGTAATTGTATAATAATTCTGCAATGTGTTTTACCAAATCTAAATTCTTCAAAGTATCTGAAAGTATTTGAGCCTAATTGTAGGCAATGATTATTCATTATGTAGATCATCTTTGTTAATCAACATGTTAAAGAAGTAATTTCCTTTCAATCAGCTTAAGAACTTGTGATCCCTTTCCTTGGTTTTTCTTTTTGAATTATTTTGGTGCACCAAGGTGATATGCTTTCCACTTGTGATTCTTCACAAAGGAAAATGACTTGGATTGATGTATTAGATTTATATGAAATTTGTATTTAAATAAAGCTCTGTAAATATTAAATAAAAGAACTAAAAATGTCACATTTTAAGTCTTGAAGCAGATTAAAGAGGTAACATTTCAACACTTAAAATAATTTATAAAGATAATAAGGAAAGCTTACTATTAAAAGTCTGTAGAACTAAACAAAATTTTTGAAAATTCTATTCAAACTATCAAAATTGCTGACTGGTTTACCATCTGTAACTGCAATTAGAGTTTGTTTGTACATTAAGCATCTCAAGTTCATTTGAATGCAACAAAAATAGAATTTCAATAACTACAATTACAAGAACAATTTTATTTGTCAGAGGCATGACAATGTAATAACTCCCAGATTTAGACTTTTTAAAGTCTGTAATCTGTGTGTTATTATCAAGTCAAGAACCTAGACATAACCATCTTAAGTCCATTAATGGTCTCTTCACAAATAATCTCACAAGGCCCACAAATTTAATTTTTGTTGCATCATTTACAGTGATTTTCAAATTTTATCTTATATCTAATACACAGGGGAGAGGTTGAGAGTAAGATTACGAATAGCATTAGAACGACTTGTGCGTGAAGACTTTATGATCTGCAGCACCATGGTCTTGCAGTCATGACACACTGTCATTTGCAGGCCTTTAAGCTTCTCTTTCTTTGTTTCTGGTCGACCAACTGTCTTGGAACGAGACAACCGGCTCCTGTGCATAAAAAAGCAAAGAATAAAAAAATTACTTAAACATTTCATTGATGATTATTTGAGAAAATTCCATTTAATACAACAATAACTCTTCTGCGAGAGAGTTCATTTTGAATTAACATTTGTAAAATGGAAGTAGGAACTATTATGAAGAATCTCTGCATGAATAGTTTATTTTAACATTCCCAAAAAATTTTCCCATTAAAACTGTATTAATATTGTTTTTGAATTACATCTTGTAAAATACTGGGAAGATAGGGAAAATAATACCCATGCAAATGTGATGGCATACAAGCACTTTCCCCTTTCAGACATTCTGGCACTGGCTCTTTTAATAATGCAATAAAATTCACAAATGCACCCCATCCAAAATTATTTTTCCTTTGCCTTAAAAGGAAATAATCTCCATGTGGTACGTTGGTAACTCAATGATATTCTGATAACGTACTCAAAAGATACCATAATAAATAATGAAGTGGTGCAACACTACAAACAACAGACGTGTAAACCATACAAAGGATTTTTTGAAAAATTCATGTACTCCATTGTCTTACTTAAGTAAGACACTTACCATTGTCTTACTTAAGTAAGACAATGGAGTACATCAATTTTTTGTTGATCTTAAAAATTTGAAACCACCTAAAATTTAACATTGAAACATCTTTTAAAGTTTGAGGGTAGGCCTACTTCACATGAAGCGGTTTCAGATTTTCAAAAATGTTCTTGGAAATGGCTCCAAATTTTTTTCCCAAAATATCTTGCTCAACTGTGTCTATGTGCTTATAAATATGGTAAAAGAATGGTTTCCTTTAAAATCTTAGTTTTTGAAAATAACAATAATTTTGTATTTTTGTTTGTGTAATATATCCCCCACCTCCATTATTGAAGCTGGAGACATTTTCTCATTCAAACTATTCTTCACTATCAGCCAGCACCATTGTTTTTACCCAGCCACCCTCATGGGGTGTTACCACATTCCAAAAAATTGTAGGATTTCACAAGTGTGGGATGAGGTCACACTATAAAAAAAATTAGAACTGAAAAGGTGAATGCAAAGATGTGATAAAATCATCACTCTAGGAGCATGTCAAAGAAAAATTAGGAAATTTTTCATTTAATCTGGTTACTACCGAAATCTAGGCGTTTCCTAAATGCCCACTTATTACAAATACAAATTATAGAAATGTTAGTCTATTCACGGCTCTTTAAAGTCATTTTATATAGTCTTATACTTAGATTTATTTAACGTGGCGCCTCAAATACACGAGCTGGCAGGGGAGGGGGCCATTGTCATCCAATCGGTAGCTCGAAAAAAAGTGCGAAAAAATTAAATTATAAGGAAGCTCACGATTCGATGACTGTATCCTCTTCGTCCAGCTCACGACCTTGAGACGCCACGTTAAATAAATCTGAAAATAGTACCATATCCAGTTGCTTTCATTAGATTTGACATCTGAGAATAACTTTGGAGACTATTTGAAACAAATCATGGTTTGTCCAACAAAAAAATACGTGCTAAAAACTAATTGAAAGAAACTTTATGAGTCATAATCACAAAAGTCAGAATCAAGCCTTGCGGACTTTCGCTTAATGAACTTATACAGTTTTTTTTTTTTTTTTTTTTTTTTTTTCGGATTAGCTTTTAACGACTTCACTTCTTCACGTCTATCGACAATATGCTGCAGTTCGCCAGTCTCTCCTGTCTCATCGAATTTCACGGGTACTTTTTGATAATTTTCAAAAAGATCGCTCTGCTGATACAATAAGATTACTGAGCAGACGTCTGGAAAGCTAGCTGAAAGAGTGAAGTAGGCCTACTCAATCAAGTCCAAGTTATATTGGTTTAGTGGCGAGTTGACATTTACATAATTGAAATGATTGAAGACGTCATTGTCAACAATACTAGTATTGTTAGTATTGTTGACAGTGACAACATTTTCAATCATTTCAATCAAGTCCAAGTTAGCCAACACTGAAAGAATCTAAAATTCGATCTCTGTAATTACGCAAGGTTAATAGCTGGGAGCACAGTTACGTCGTCGTAGTATTTCTAGCTGAATTTTTCTCATTAATTCGAAAGTTCGTCCGAAAGCTGCTACAAAGTTTGTGGCTGAATGATCGTAAACGACACGAATATTTGATTAAAACCAATAAACGTATGACTAAGCTGACTAATTACGATACCTAACCAAGTGAGGTAAACATTAATTTTAAATCGTGTTTCGCCGTCGGATAAATTGATACAGTTCATCGAAACGACGTTTGTTTGTTTTTGTTTTTTTACATTTCTCGCAAAACTCACACATACGTCCCAAAATGTAGCCAACCTATTGCATCGGATTTGGTTTGTCAAACTCATCTCTAAATGTCTTTACATTCTTGCGAGCTGCCTCATTCAAATCCCGTGCATATCATAGATCAAAATCAGATTTTTCCAGATTTTGAGACGCAGCATTAGTCGCAATCAAAATTTTTGGAAGCAATACAACTTTGAATACAAACTTGAACGCCTCCATTTCGGTAGGTTTTTGAGAAATTTATGCATAATGCAATTTGGACATTTTTTCAATTAACATTTAAAATTGTGCTTGAGTAGAAGAGTATGAGTGTGCTTGTGTACGAGGAGACGAGTATTCCGGACGCGTTTTCTTCATTTCTAGGATTGCTACCCTAACTTTCAAACAGGTTGGGAAATGAGCTGTTTTAGCAAGAATTGATAAGGAAATAGTCGCCAAGCATTTATGCCACACGAATAGCCTATTGTTATTTTAACGACGCTGCACTAGCTCTAAATAAGGCTCGACGTAAGCAAGACAAATTTGCGTGAAATTATTCTTGCTTTTCTGTACAACTACTATAACATTTACTAAGCATTTAGCAAATACTATAACAATTAAATTTACTGTTTGTTTCATTTTGTAAAAGTGAGAAATGATGGCTGCTTCTGAATATCGAAATGAATCCAGGTATGCTCCATTGCCGCTTTGATTGAATTGGTTGAATCGGACGTTTTGAAGCAATAGCCGAGGTGATAGTAGCGCAGAAATCGCAATATTTCAATATTACGTAACTGTTTCCAATAATTCGAAAAAGTATGTGATGCACCACTAGTTTAAAAAAGTATTTTTTGCGTAGTTTTCAGTGAAATCTTGACAATATGACTAGTGAGGATGTAAATCTTGACTAGTGAGGATGCGCGGCAAACCGAAATTTTTCCTCCTCTTAAGTATCACTAGTTATTATTGAACAACTACTCATTTTTTAAAGTGCACGACATCATTTAAATATCTAAAATTGAGGGATACATTGCGTTGAGAAAGAAACCTGCTTATAACAATGGAGGTGTGGGACAGATTCGAAAATAAATGTACACTTTGCAATTTTCAAAATTTTGTAGGTTTTAATGGAAATCGGAACTCAGTAATACCATTTTCATAAATGCACTTTATTCTTTTTCAGCAAATTTCCACAAAATGTTTCACGAGGGCTTCATGTAAAGTATTACAAAAGTATTCCAGCACAACTATACTTGTTACTCTTGTCGTATTTACCGAGTTTTAGCTCAAAAGCTTCTAATCTGATAAAGTGTGACTTACACTTCCAGTGATGGATTTAGGCATGGGCGCTGTGAGCACTGGCCTCTGGGCGGCAAATTTTCTTTAATCCAAAAGTTTTTTGTTTTTTTTATTTGAAAATTTATTTATTGATTTACAATTGCTAGTGTAGCTAAACCGTTAACCCGATTTTCTCCAAAATTCATATTCCCCAATCAATCTGGCTGATGTCGCGGCCCCTTGAATTTGAAACCGTTATTTTAATTATGGGCGGTACTTTACATGAAGCCCCTGGTACATTTTCCAAATATTTAAAAAAATGTCTATCGTTTTTGATTAAATTTTGTTGGATAGTGTGAAGGACGTTTAAGAGAATGATCGGATCTCGTTAAAAAACCTAATTTTTCGAAAATTGCAAAAGTTAAAAACCTTTTCTACGTTTTCCTACCACTACAATTATGAAGATGGAGATTTTTCCTTAATGAAATCTGTTCCTTAAAAATAGACTTTGAAATAAGGCCATATATACAATTTTTCGAAAATTTGAGTATTTTTTTGTATAATTTTGCATGAAATGTGTGTGAGAAAGTACATGTTGCTTTAGCATCACTAGTTGTTTGCTTCACCACTAGTACTGGTACAGTGACTACTAGTATCAGATTCATCATGCTGTGTGTTCGTGTGGTGAGGAGGATTGTGTCCCCTTCACTTCCTGTGAGGTGCCTGATATGGAGGAGCATGCAGCACATATATGAATTATGTTTTCACGTTGTGGTTAAAAGCCCTGAGGATGAAAATAAATTTTCCGAAACGTCGGCAAACAACCAGCTTGTAGTTCGTTTTTACTTCTGACCAAGCCCCGTGTACCCACCTGCGCTCGGAGGTGGCGGAGGCGGCGGAGGCGGGCGAGGCGGCGGACGCCGAGGTGGGGCTGAAGGCCGGCAGCGACTGCGGGCCGTCGGCGCTGTCCGCCAGGCTGGAGGCGGCGCCCGAGGGCGGCGCAGAGGCGGCGCCGTCGCCGCGCCGCGGGGCCGGGGCTGGAGGGCGCGCTGCCCACCGAGCCGCGCGCCGAGTCGGGCACCAGCAGCCGCGACAGCCCCGGGGGAACGACCGCTCCCCCCGGAGGTGGGGGTGCCGCGCTCCTCCTCGGGCGACGACAGCCCGGGGCTCAGCGCGAACCCGGAATGCTCCGTGGGGATGCGCATCTGCGGGCCAGACACAGGGCGCGTGGGGGCGTCCAAGCGGAGACGGGCAGGGAACAGGAAGAGCGGGATCGCCAAGCTCAGGAATTCTTCTATCATTTCTATTGCTCTTCTATTTCTAATATGCTCTGTGGCTCAAATGGTTAGAGCTATTGAACTAAGACACTAGAAATAATTTACACTGATTAGTCATTAAACCGATGAGTCATTCCAAAATATAGTAGAATTTATTCCCTGGTCGCAAATGTATTAAGTTTCTTATGAATAATTGGAATGATTGAAGGCGTTGTCATTGTCAACAATAGTATTTATTTCACAAATAGCGGCTTTCGATGGCTTAGCCATCATCAGTCATTCTGCTGTCTGGGAGCCACAAACGGACGAACGTTTGTGGCTCCCAGACAGCAGAAAACTGATGATGATGGCTAAGCCATCGAAAGCTGCTATTTGTGAAATAAATACTATTGTTGACAATGACAACGCCTTCAATCATTCCAATTATGTAAATGTCAACTACACCTCACCACTGAATCAATATTCTTATGAATATCTAGTATCGTTAATTTGGCAAATGGAACTCTTTTATACAGTAGTTTAGCTTACCAGCTAAGTTACTCTTAGGGGTTTTGGGGTAATACCTTAAATAAAACTTAAGATCATATTGCGCAAGTCGGGATAATTCTGGATGAATATACTTAAATTGGAAACATCAATATTCGCTCCACGTGCCTTTACATTATACCGCACAACTGAAATCGCGAAAGGTCGCCCCGACCTGATAAACGTGAGAGAACTAGTAGACGAGGTCTAGCTAGATCAAATGACGATATTGACACGCACTGCATGACATGCTACGTCAGGATGTCCAAAACGCATCACTTGTACGTAGGAATATCCAAAACGCACTGCATGACATGGCACGCCGGAATGTCTCTCCTTCGGACTTTTGGCAAAATGCAGAAAGTATGGATCGTCCCGTCCCGAACGTGACAACTTGTGGTAACAGCCTTACTGGAAACAATGTAATCAATTTTATTTTTAATCTCGTTTGTCCCGTCCGTCCATTGTACCGATGATGATGCATCGGGTTTTAAAACTGTATATTTCAGAAACTATTACAAACCCATAGCAAAATAAGAAATACCACATGATTTGAACTGCATACTCTCCAAGTGTTTGTCATACCTTTATAAATGTTCGTCACTAAACACACACGTAAGCGATAGGCTAATTCTGCCCAATTGCGATGTATTTCTTCAGAAAATGTCACCAAAGCATTAACAACGCGATTCTCCACTTCATTCATTGTTGTTGTTGTCAATTATGAAACGAAAACAAGCCTTAGGCATGCTTCCTAAGGTGAGTTCAGGAACTGTAAATTCGAGAGATCTAGGATGGCCATGCGAACATCAAGTCATCAGTACATCACTCGATGTATTGATGTTGGAGTTCATCATTCAGGTAGCGACGTACATCTTTGTGCCAAAGGGAAGGAGCACCGAAGTGTTCTTGAATATTGTCGATACCATCGCAGAATGTCTTGATGCCCTGAAGACTGCTATGTACTCTCTTCTAAATGAATGCAGCATGCAACAATTGACGAACATTTTTCATATTCCAAACCACAAAACGCTCTCTGCTGTATAGTCGATATTTTGGCAAATGCTAAGGAAGTCAGCATGGTAGGACAAAAGCTTGGAGGGTTTGCAATGTTACTCATGTATCCCTTATTATGTTGTGTGAGTTTCTGCTTTATACATTTTTAAATCATTTTATTCATTTCATTGGATGTATAATTTTAATTATCCTGAATATGAATACTGAGTTAATTTTATTATCAGAATGTCTTACCTTCGAGCAGCATTTTCCGCAAATTGTTCTCTGACAGAGTTTGCATATCTGTCCCCAGGGTCCAAAGATTCCAAACCTTGTCTTGAGGCAGAGGAAGCACACCTACAAATGAATGGTTTTCTTAAGTCATATTCAACACATTTTCTTGTATAGATATTCATGCGTATTTTATGTAAACTGCAAGAAAATGTCACCAAATCTGTTTTTATCCTTTTTATTGATACCCTTTCCATTGCATGTGAAAGCAAAAATGTTTATGAATATTGAGTAAAGAGAACTGGAGAAGCAGATCTCGTTTGCACGAAGGTCCCATAAAAGGTCATTTAATCTTGAATTAATTGTTGTTTACTATTTATGTTATAAGAATATTTTATGTTTTGTAGCATTTCATAATCTTCGTAATTTTATGAAAGCTGATTAATTAGCCATATATAATTATATGCATTAGATGCGATTATAATGTTAGTTACAGATGAATAACAATAGCTCAAATGTTTCGTTTTCCCCTACCTTTTTCTTTTCTACATCTTCTTTCACGTGACCTTCGACTGGTAGAGACTCCAGTTCTGCTTTGGTAAGTACAGATCTGATGTGCACTATCTCCTCCAGGGTCAAGGACAGACACTCCATGGCCGCTTGCCAGTTTTTCTGTGGAAAGAAAAATGCATTTTTCATTAATTATTTGTACGCATTAAGATGTTCGTTCAAACAGATTACATTTAGCGACAACAAAGAATGTAACCAGATCTCGTTTACTGTCACCTTAATTGTACGCAAGCGTATAACAAAATTATTATAATTTGCTGCAACTTCGTGTACAAAGACCCTTTATCTTACTTACAAGTCACATGACTGACATTAGAACTGCAACGAGAAACGTTCTTGTAAGGTGGGACCTTACACTTCACTTTAGAGCACCAGATTATGTGGTTTATTTCAAAATAATCAATTCAAAACGGATGTAGTGTCAAATAAGCCTGAGTGAGCGCATACGATTTTGCGCTAACGAATATGGTTATGAGTGCAATTGTCCAATCATTTGAATCCAATGATTGCAGGTTAAATTTAATTTTTTTTTTATCGTGAGCAAGGTTCCTTTTCAGATTTGTTAATGGCCTCATATCTCATATTCCTATTTCTTCCCCTACCTGTTCGCTCGTTTGCTTTTGTCATAGTTGTGATACAGCTCACTTCCCTTAGAGAGAATGTATTTTAGAATGCCTTTAAGCTTTTCGCAGACAGAATCGAATACCGGCAGAGTGCATGAAATGGATTAACAGCTGAAAGAGAAGGCAAAAAGTCAAAAGTTTATTTTTTGTACTTCATAAATTAACAAGAATCAATCTTGCTCACTGAAAAACTGCGATTGTGAAGTCGAATGGGATCCACCTTTTAACAATTTCGTATACGTCCACTTTATCAAAGAGAGAATTGCATTTTGCGGATTTACTTTGTTGGTCTGGAAAAGCAGTCAAAAATAACTTGCTATCTTCACAGCGGTCGTAAGATGTATATGTATGTGTTTCATTAATGACTAATCGTTTTCATAAAGAAAGTTACCAAGGTGCGCATTTGCCTCAAGCCATCATTATTATCTGGCGTGCAACGGACTAACAGTTGCATTAATTCGAATAATTATCTCCAATATAGAGTTATTCCTAATTCATTTTTATGAAGTCTTTTTTTTTCTAGAGATCATTCTTTCTTATTTGTAAAAATATGTCCTCGAGGAATCGAAATCTAATTATCAAATTACGAGCAGTCTCAAAATTAACTAAAGATAAATTTAAGCCAACTAAACCCAAGCGCTTCATTTCGTACATTAAATGCGATCTAGTTCGACCCTTTCATAATTAAGAGAATGGAACCGTGAAATTTACCGCAAGCACATTTCCTATCAACATGACGGGTCTACGTGATTAGCATATAACGCTATTTCCTTCTCTAATAGGTAATACGGTAATCGAATTGAGGACAGCGTCTTCCTAAAACTAGTACAACCATATTGAAGACCAATTTGGATCCATTTAACTCGTATCTAACGCCGCCACATTAAAATTTACTAGAGCATGTAATTGAACAACCGAAAGACAATTTGTGATAAGAGCAAGTCATTCAAGTTATGCATTGTTTTGCAAACACGAGATGACGGATATATTTCATAACTGCACATGATTTTAATGACTCATCGGAAACAAAACATTCTAATTCATTTATCTAGAGCATACATGCAATAAAACTATTCTTAAAACAACGCAAATGAATTATTTACTTAGATGTTAACAGCGTAAGTTCTGTTATTTCCTTGTAAATGAAATTAATATTTTAATACTCGTACCCCACATTCTATTTTTAACATTATTTTTACATCAAGTCAAACAGAATAACGCGAATGATACAACTCGTTGAGTATTCATCTTCTGGCACACCATAGGAGAGTGTGTTCATAGCGAATCCAATTTTAAGGCAAATTACGTAATCTGAGATCAGTTATTGTAGCATGTCGTATGAGAAACAATTAAACCTACTTACAATAAAAGTAAGCTAATCAGATTCGTTGCAATCACTCGAACAAACTTCTTAAATTACACATAATGGAGAAACTGAAAAAGGTTATAATAAAACTGGAACTTACATCTGCATGGATTAGGATTACGTACAATCTGCTTCTTATGACACGAAAACTTGTTAACCGCCACATCCAATGTTAAAAGTAAATTTAGCATCAATATGAGGGTGAGAACCCGATAGCACAACACTGTGGTTCATCGGTGTCGAGGTTTGATATGGCTGCCACCGCGTCTTGCAGCGCGTTGTCCAAGCGGGGAAAACCCATGATACAAACTAAGCAAAGCTGTAAAGATGAACTCCTCCAATCTTATTTCACATTAATTCAGATGGTATTTTAAGCGTGCTCGTAATTTTGGCAAGGAATTGTGAAGTAGAGGATTGTTTTCTGGAATATTTTTTTGTAGAAAGATGTTAATATCACTTTTATTATTGTGAAAAATAAATATAGTTCCATTAAAACAAATGAATTATGTGCATGAAGTAATAAACTTCAAAATGATATACATTACACTAACGGATGCACGAGTTAATATTCAAAAATTTAATTATGACAAGACAAATAGGAGTCTATCACAACAAAACGTTTGATTTCTAAGAAGCAGACACACCTCGTAAACTGTATTACTACACAGAAATTATAATAATTTATGAATGGGATTCTGATATGATTATGAATGGGTGGTGGTGGTGGTGGTGGTGGTGGCGGTGGTGGTGGTGGCGGTGGTGGCGGTGGTGGTGGTGGTGGTGGCGGCGGCGGCGGCGGTGGTGGTGGGATGTGGTAGTAGTGGGAGGTGGTGGAGTGGTGGTAGTGGTAGTGGGTGGAGTGGAGGCAAGTGGTAGGTGTAGTAGGTCAGTAGTGGAGAGTCAGGGGGAGTGTCATGGTGAGCTGGGTGGTAGTCAGTGGTGGAGATGTGGTAGGTAGAGTGGTGGAGTGAGTGTGGTGGAGTAGAGTGGTGGAGTAGTGGTGGTGGTAGGTAGAGTGGTGAGTGGTGGGTAGTGGTGGAGTGGTGGTAGAGTGGGTAGTGTAGTGGTGGAGTAGTGGGGTGAGTGGTGGAGAGGGTGGTGTAGTGGGTGGATAGTGGTGGTAGTGTGTAGGGATGGTGAGTGGTGGAGTGTGGTGGTGTGTGGGGTAGTGTGGTGGTAGTTGTGGAGTTGTGGTGGTAGTGTGGTGGTAGTTGTGGTGGTGGTGGTCGTAGTAGTAGTGGTGGTGGTCGTAGTAGTAGTGGTGGTGGTCGTAGTAGTAGTGGTGGTGGTCGTAGTAGTAGTGGTGGTGGTCGTAGTAGTAGTGGTGGTGGTCGTAGTAGTAGTGGTGGTGGTCGTAGTGTGGTGGTCGAGTAGTAGTGGTGGTGGTCGTAGTAGAGTGGTGGTCGAGAGAGGTGGCAGAGTGGGTGGTCAGTAGAGTGGTGGTCATAGTAGAGTGGTGGTCAAGTAGAGTGGTCGAGTAGTAGTGGTCGTAGTGACGTAGTAGAAGTGGTCGTAGTAATAGTAGTGGTGGGGGTGGTAGTGGTAGTGGTAGTGCTGAAAAAGACTATGATGCGAATGACGTAATTATAATGGTAGTGCTGTCGTAGATGTTGCTGAAATCACGTCGGGGTAAAGATTTGTGCCGAATGACAGTCGCCGCATTCATAATGACATGAGGATGACGGACGAAGTATCGGTTATTTTATATTTGTTGATTAAAAACGTACTGTAATGGCAAAAGGAAAAGCAATAGTTACTGGCAAAAAGGAAAGCACAGGGCATCTCAACATTTGCTCAATTAATTAAGACAACTGGCCAAAACCCAAATATGAAAGTAAAGCTTTATTATGATTCTTTAATTAGAGATTCCGGGCGTGTCAAATGCTAATCTCATTAGTTCTGTAAGTGTAGCTCATGTTTTTCTCGATGGAAGAGGGGGTGATCTTATCCCGATAACTGGCGAGATCCGGCGCCGACCTAAGGGTGGGGTTTCCTTAACAAGGTACAAAATATAGAAATATTATAATTCAGTTGTAGATGCAACAATTTAACCAAAACATATAGAGCTATTTTTGAGAAAATTTTGAAAATATCAAAACTTTATGTAAAGTCCCATCAAATTATTTGTTTCAAACTCGAAGGGCCCTGGGCTCGTCCAGATCGACCGCGGACTATCTATTATCGAGAAAATCATCTGAACTGGTTAGTCGCTAACACTGACGGACAGGTAGAAAATTTGCCTTAACACCAATTTTTCGGTATCAATGGCTCACGAAATGTAAATTCAGACTACACACTCAGAAAAGACACTGCAAATAATCTCTATGCGATTCATGAGAAATGAGAGGCGACAATTCAGACAAAAAGTGATATTTTTAAATTTAATATATCCTTGGAGACGGCAAAACAGACCCCGAAGTAGCAAAGCAAGGGAATCATTACCGCTATTGGCCCTATGGGCTGAACAATTCCTTGGTTATAACAGAGGATATTGGCAGACAGACAAAATTTCTCATAACTAATCCTAGTATTAAACAGTATATTTGTATGAACTTTTCAAAAAATCATGTAAAATAAAGGCAAAAAAATGAACTTTAAAGACATTGAATCTGACAAAAAAAAATTCCGTGCCAAAAACTGAACGTTGTAAAAAAAACGAACGTGACAAAAAATTGAATGTAACAAAAAATGAACGCGGTAAAAATTGAACACTGAAAAATATGAAAAAATAAGTAACATGAAAGTCGCCTATCCGAGAAGCCGAGATCGCTAAAACAGTAGTGCCGTGGAGGTCTTGGACCGAAGGATCGCGGTTTCGAATCCCGCCTCGGGCATTGATGTGCTTGTGTAAGTCTGTGTGATTGAGATTGTCTAATTCAACCAATATCATTTCTATACCTCATCCCCCAGAGCTAACAACCCTAGAGTGTAAAAATAGATTCAGCATAGAAATGCTGATCCCCCCAATAAAGTCAAGTGCACACCTCCAGGAAAAATATGATTGGACCTCGGTAGGTAACTGCATGTTCGCATGGTCCGTAGATGGCCAATACGCGAAAAAAATACAAACGAAAGTCAAACAAACACGGTGACAACAAAGCAAGAACACATAACTTTCGATTATGAATTAATGTGGACTGTTGTGCAGAATGAGGCGGATAGAACGAAGATGTATAATCCAAAATGTGGTCTTTCATTTCACCGAAATTTATTTCGTTCTGAAACTAGTAACTCTCTGGGTATAACAGAAGCATCAGCCCTACACGTATTTTCATTTGGATTTCCGAAGCACATCATGGTTTTTCCCTTTCCCAACCCAGTAATTGCCAGACTCACCGCGTGCAGGTCGTCTTGCAACGAGGAGCGGGGCCAGCTGAGCCCAGTAATTGCACAGACTCACCGAGTGCAGGTCGTCTTGCAACGAGGGCGGGCCAGCGGGCCCCGCTGGCTGCCGGCTTCGGAGGAGGCCGGGGGCCCGGTGGCGCCGGCTCAACGTGCGCCGCGTCGGGCACTGCGTCGCCAGGTCGTACGCTGCGAACACAGCACACCGCACACGCTGTTGCCTGCCGCCGCACACCCCGCGTTCCGGCTCTTGGCGCAGGAACTGGATTTTTTACAGTACTTATCTATTCTTTTTGCCCCTGGGACACCTTTCTTGGACGATTAGGATGTTTTAAAAGTTTTTTATGTAATTTTAAATATCAGTTTTAAACATATATTACTCAAACATTAATTAACTAATGTATCAAAATTAAATCGCTTTTGATTTTGTTCTTCTGTACAAAATAGTTTAATGCCAGTGCCTATGACGAGTTTATAATATCTGAATAATTCGTATGTTCACTAATCCTCTTACACTTACGAGTATGATCGATTATTAATATATAAAGTCATAATGTCGTTAGTATTTTGTTATTGATCTTGCTTTACATAATTTTGACAAATTTTTGAATTTTGGAATACTTCTGCCGACACTCGTTACCTTTATTTATTAGACGATTTCCCGATGGGAAGTCCAAAAAACGTTTACTTTCGGAATCACCAAATTTTCCTTTCTTGATAAAGAATTATTTGATACACATTTCTAATAAAATTGCTCACGTATGTGATAACGAAACAATTTTATTTGTTTGGAATTATTACTTATAGCTAATTACTGTCCCATTCAGTGAGCTAGTATTTACATTTTTATACGTCATTGACTTAAGATATTCTCGAAACTCCTAATCAAAAACAAACCTTATATTTAATGACAATGAAAGCCGAAACTTTCAAAAAAATTTTGTCAACTCAAATTGAAAATTGTTCTTTTCCCATGTCATTCAAAGATAGAAGTATGTGACTCTTCATAACGACTCAAACTTGTTTCCTGTATGATCTAATTTCTGAACTTAAATTTTTTGTGATCTGCTTATAAATATTAACATTTCATTTCCAACTCCATTTTTTAAATTTCTAAAAATTCCAATAGAATGATAGTTAAATATAAATTAACTGATATTTGTCTTTGAACAAATACTGTATATTATTACTTATATTCTGTAATATCCAAAAATATAATTTTTATTTCTTTTTCCGATTCAACCACCATTTTTAGAAAAATGTGTCATTTGTAGAAAACTGTGCCATTTTTAGAAAAATGAGCCATTTTCAAGAAAGGCACAATCCAATATTTAAGAAACTATTGACGTCACATGAAACGTGAATGAAATAAAGAACCTTAGGTGAACTAGATAAATTTAGAATAGCCCTGTTCGTTTTCTTAAATCAGATATAATAGTAAAGTATTACTACCGAACCGAAAATATGACATAAATTAAATAAATAAATTTACTTTTGCATTGTACAGTCCAGAGAAAAAATAAAAGACGAAAAATTCCACACTCGCATTCAGATTTTTTTTGGTTTATTTCATGGTGACAGATTCCTGATTCTTCAATACAAAATCGTTTTGTATTTTATTTTGCCATTTATAATTTTGAACAGATTTTTATCGTATCGAAACACCCTTTTATAAATTTGTTTCTATTAGAAACAATTTTGAGTTCGTATCACACAAAAAGCATCGATCTGGTTTGTAGTTTCCCTCGCGATATTCTTGCTCTCATGTGGACATTAGGCTAAAAACAGAAAAAACCGAATGAAGGGTAAGGTTTCTATTAAATTGGAGTGCTGAATACGCAGCGCAAATGAGCAGAAAAACGACTTCGTCTGTGAAACAAACTATATCATTTAAAATGTAAATAAATTACTCACTGCGTTCCACCCCACGAGTTAGTAAAAACCTATCTAAATTTAGCATACAAACCCTTAAATTGCTATTTTCTACAAAGATAAAGTGTTCTCTATCCGGCCGTCATGGCGGTCTGTCTGGCGATTGTCTGTTCTCCGTCCCAACCCTGTGGGACACCCGCTGACTCGCCGACCTCCACCGTTCCACCGCCACCGTCGAGTTCTCGGCCAATGGCGCGACGGCAGAACAGCCGCATCCGGCAATCGATATTATGCACGGCGCGTTCGAAAGCGTGAATTATTTGGTGGAGATGCTGCGAGGAAACCCACTTCGAGTTGCCAGACGGAAGAGAGAGACAGAAAACGCCGGATTCCCCGAAATGTCGATTTTTAATACGTTTTTGCGAAGGACGTAAGAATAAAAAGGGCACTTCCTGCTATGGACATTAGATTGGCGTCGAAAATGTGGATTTTAAACAGAAGGTATGAGGTGAATTACGGTAGGACCCTCCGCTTTAAACGTAATTTATTTTGTTTCACGATTGACATGTATTGGATTATCTTGTAAATTAATTTCATATTTTGCAGAGCTAGAAATACTAGATTTACAAGCAATTTTTCCAAATTTTTTCTATTTGCATTTCATTTCGTAATTTTTCTACAAAAACTACTCTTTTCTATTGTCTACAAATTTCATCTACTTGTGAACTAGTTTACGACTCAACTTTTTTTTTAAATGTAGTTAAATTATGTCACCTAAAATTACACATGGCATGCTTTCAACGACTCTTAAAATATTATATTTATTGTTTCTACTAAATGCATTAACTTTTTGTCTACAACGACTTCACTCGTGCTGTAATCCAACGAAATAATTCCCGGCAGTAAACTCGTGTACGGAAATGGAAAGTTACAAACATTTCTTGATATTGATCTTTAATAGAGCAATGAGAATTTTTTTCACGCTCACGTTCTCAACCAGCCGCATGTAATACAGCACGAGTGATTTTATCTACAACATGCTCACAGAAAGACCAACAACAGATTATGCTCACAGAAATACAAAATAAAATATACAACAGGCCGCCAGGCGCATGTGCGTATACTGTACAATGTGAACGCACTTCTTAACATGCACAGTGCCAAACCGAAACGTCATGATGACGCACTTTTCGACTTAACAGCGAGAATATAACACAGAAAACACTTAGAATAGTTGTAAATCGAAGAAAAAATTCCTATTTACACCAAGACGAAAGTGTAACCGTGCCGCTGAACCGAAAAAAAGTAAAAAACGCACACATAAGAGGATGTACAGAAATACCGCAACATCACGTGCAAAGCTCATCTACGTTCATACCAAACACTATTTGAGGCCAGTCTAGTATTTTCAGGTCTACCAGAATGATCGAGAAACAGTACTAGCATGGCCAGCTCCTGGGAAACAAAGGCTTTTCCGGGGAAGGAAATGAGAAACCAAGAGCGGGCAGACAGCTCGCACACCGCGGTGCGGCCGGACCCCGCGGCGCCGCGACCACCGGCAGCTCTCGGTCGCTGACTCGCCCGCAGGCCGCGAGGGGCGCCGCCGGGCGGGCTCCCCTCGCGGCGCCGCCGCGCGGCCTCGAGCGCTGCGTCCAAGCAGCGCAGGTACTCCCGGTCGGCGGCGGTACCTGTCCGCAGCCAGGGAGCCCGCGCACGCGACCCGCCGGCGCCGGGGCTCAGCGACCCGTCCTCGCCGTCCAGCTCGTCGTCGTGGTCGTCCTCCTCGTCGTCGTCGTCCATCTGCAAAAGGAAAAAAAAAAAACCTGCTTGTTTATTCTGTTGGATTCCGGACTACCAGAGGCGTAGCGACACGCGCGCAACTTTTCATCTCTGGTACAGATAATTAAATCCCAGACAATTTGTGGAGGACCAAGCGGGTTAGCAGTACGCTTTCTCGGGATTTCGTCGATTCTCCTTCCTCCCATACTACCTCATTTCATCATAATGTACATCACATCCTAATCACTTTGTTTTCATCAAATGTTTTCAGTGATTCCAGGTAGGAATCATAATAAACAATAACAGTTATTTACGACAGTGCCCTACGAAATCTTATTACAATACGAGATTAGAAGATAATAAAACAGGACAATTTGGCCGATTTATGTAACCAAACAAGAATTGTAGTAAAATGTTTAATATCACACAACGATACGATATCACACATCCGATTATCACTATGTAAAAATTCCAAAGCATTGTCTTTTTCATTTACCCATTCATTATTTCATATACCCATTCATTTCATATGTCCATTATCCTATGAAAAGTAAGAAACTAATGTGATAATGGTTGATAGGAAGCCTTACAATATGAGAATACAGCGTCTTCCAATCATTCTTACTGGCAAACCGACTAGTTTCGTCAAGGTTGAGTTTTAATAACCAAAGTGAATTATATTAGATTATATTATATTAGATTCAGTGGATAAAATGATTCATTCTAGATGCAGATTTGGAATGTTTTACTGCAATGCAGCGGAACATTACGCGGAATAATACATACAGCGGAATAATAATATTGATTCATCGAAAGAGTATTAGAGCATTGCGCACATAGTATAGATGTAGTGAAATAAAAAATTAGAGATATCAAGGATATGAAGTTATCGATGTTCCATTGTATAGTTTATTTTCAATTGGTTAGACTGTTCTCTTTAAATCATTAAAAAACAAAATACACGAGAACATTTTTGGCAACCAAATAATATAAAATTTCAATTCATTGTAACCGTAATTTAAATAAACTTTACGATTCTTTACTTGAAATAATTATCATTTGAAATGAAATAAAGATCAATTTTATTTCCATTCTAACTATTAATTTGTTAATCAGTCTGTTTCTTGTTTTCAAAATGATTACGGAATTTGGCCGACGGCTTTTCTGGGTTTCGGAGACTGCTGATATATCTCTCTCTTTTTCGCCCATCGGATTTAACATTTTTGAGTTAGTACATCAAGCTTTTTTTCGTATAATCGACTGTTATCGACTTACCAATAATATAAAATTGACTTAACTCGACAAGGGCGAAAAGCTACCCATAACAGCCGGAGTCCTTTAAGAACAAACGAAACATATGAATTGTAGCTAAAGATGGCTTATAAGTACCCTTACTCCGAAAAATGGTATTTTTTTACATTATTTTCCTTACGAGAAAATGGAATTATGAAAAGCGTTGAACGATACACGACCGATAATACGAATAACTGACGTCTGTCGCCTCGTTTACAAATTGAAATCGTGCCTGTAATTAGTGGTATGTCAGTATAATGACGTTAAAAACTAATACATGTACTTCTCTGATCATTTTCTTTTGTTCTAGGAATATGAAATGTTTCTCAAAAATCAAAAGGGGAATTAACAGTCAAAATATAGGTAGCAATACCTTCCATTTTCAGAACGTTGTAATACGTATCTATAGCTGCCGATTAGTGTTGTAGTTTTAACAATATACACACTTGTCAAGGTGAATATTATAAACCAGTGAGTTCATTAAGAGTCATTGTGGACTTAAAATTCGTTCAAATAATGTATTGATATTTCTCTACGAGAAAATTAACATTTATAACGAAATAGTTTCTAAGAGTAAATAATATTTTAATTAAACTTTTTCTGGGTGCATTTGCATTAAGATCCCAGATCTTACACCATTCCAAGACCATTGCATTGCCTGAGTAAATCGCGTTTCTTATCACATTCATTTCGCAAATTGGAAAATGTCTGGGAGTCACCACAGCCTTTTCGACGTAACTCCATACGTTTGTGAAGGAGTGATAATTTCCTCTGTGAAGGGTTTCCGTAATGGTTGAAGCTTTTCGCTTCCGGGACACGTTTAGAATTCTTTGATCTTGGCCACGTTGTTAGCCCAACGGCAACGTGGACGTCGAATTTCCAGGAATTGTCTTTGAGTCTTCAACTTACGTAAACGCAGAGAACAGTTTCGGTTTGAATTAAAAATGGTAAAAGGTACGTGTGGGAAGAAATGCATCAAATGGCACTTAAATCATACTTCAATTTCCACATTTCGATGCAACATGTCAGTTCACTTAACAACTAAATGGCGGAACAGATTATCAATGAAGCCTTGTATCTACAAAATGAACTATATCCTACTCAATGTTTTACGTAATATTAATGGACTGATGTTTCCGGGAAGGTCAGTGGTGGAACGAGTGGGGGGGGGTCCAGGTATATCCCCCCTCCGAGGAACACCGACTCGGCCGGAATAAGTTTGAAACTCCCGACGGATCTCCCAGGTAGTAGTGTAGAACATGTAAGTGAAGGTCAGTCTGATCAAGGGAATAGGATAGGACAAGGAAGAGGAAGGAAAGATCGCACGCAACATGGGGCCCGTTTGTGAGCGTACTGCTCGGGCATTCGCCTAGCATTAATCGAAGAAACCACGGAAAACTACAAATTAGAGCAGCCTACCACTAAAATTCTCCTCTAATCAGCTGTTGAGTTCAATCTAGATACGCAGCATCTATGGAAAGTCAGCCACCGTCATGACTGGAATCCTGGGACTTCTGGTAAAAGTTGCTGCAGAAACAGTGGTAATGCAATGTTGAGAATAAATGAGGTCTCTCTAAGTAAATATACACTTGCTAATCTCATCGAAGCAAGATTATGTTATTTCCAGTTGAGGTGATTAAAATGAAAACAATTAGAAAAATTATTTTTCCTACCAATAATAACTGAAGAGCGTATTGGAAGTGACATTTAATGGAAGGTTGTATATTTATGAGAAGAAAGTGTTAATACCAAGTTCTATCAACTGATTGCCAAGCACTTTATATATTTATTTTTCACTGTCATGTTACTTCGGATTGTGCATTTGTAATACAAATTAATTTAAAACAATAAAATTTATTTAAAATCATCAAATGGAAATACCAAAAGGGGAATAATAAAACAATTAACTTTAAAACTGTGTTTCGTGTTAATACCATAATGAGTTTTTTTTTGTTTGTTTTTGTTTGTAACTTACAACCCAACCCAGCCCAGCTGCTGACAGTAACGATTGGCTTCATGATCTACGCGCTTGCCTTGTTTGTGCGAGTAATTAACGGCTGGCTTGTACACTCTCGTAGAAAGAGAGGGAAACAGGAAGGACCTTCAGCAAGTTTTGCTGCTTCCGCACGGAGGCAGGGAGGGGGAGAGAGAGCGCGGGTGCGGGCGGAGGCAGAGGCGACCAAAATGGCGCCGACACCAGGGCTGGCGGTCGATGCGTACCGAAATACGAAGGGCGGGCCAACCCTCGACGTCCACCCTCCGTCCCTGCCCTTCCGAATCCTCTTTTCCCCCTATAGCGCTATCGCTCAAAGGGCTTCCTGAAATGAAGGATACGCACAGTACACGTGTATTAAATCGATCTGTCCACTTTTCTCCCGTTGAAAAAAAAAATTGAAAAGTTACTTTTTAATATGAATTTACACTTGCTGCGCGGAGATGAAGGGCTTCGCAGAAAAACAAAATCAGTATGCTCGACAGCACATGTATTGTAATCTGAGTAAATTCCAGTAATTTATTTATAATAATAATAATAATAATAATAAGAAGAAGAAGAAGAAGAAGAAGAAGAAGAAGAAGAAGAAGAAAAATTGTATTTATGCAGATCCATTCCCTTTTAATTCCACGTACATTTGATCCTAGTAGTCTACTACATACTAGTATTTTTTCATTTACAGAAACCTCGTACATTCTAATCGAATGTGCAACGAAAAACGTGGTAATGGTTATTTGGGGCCCCAAAGTTGTCGTTTGACGACGAATTTCGTATTAAGTGTGCTAATGAGGGTTTACTGTAAATGGAAAAAATTAATACTTACGTACGTAGGTTATACTTTTCGTCATCTGTCATTTAAAGTCATCTCAGTCAACTTAGAATCATTCATTTTAATTAAGTCTTATATAGATGCGGGTAAAGGCTTACATAAATGGAGTACGGTTGTCGTTTTCATTACTTCGCTAATTTCACGACAAGCTTCCGAAGTGTCGTAATGTGTACGCGCAAACAGCTGGTGAACATTTGCAGAGGAACGGTTGGAAAGGTTGGTAGACGGGCGATAGTTCTGACGAAAGTAACGGCTGAAACGAAGCTGGAGTGCAGAGTGAACTTTGTTCCTGAACCGGCACTAAAGTCGCGTACGCTAAGTCGGATAGGTTATATATATATATATATATATATATATATATATATATATATATATATATATATATATATAGGGTTACTCTTTTTTTTAATAGTAGATGCTATACATAATTTCTTTTTCCCAAAAGAATTTGTTAAACAAATCATTGAACATATCCTGTTGAGCACAGTAGAATCTAGCTTCTGAAGAACACCAGTAAAAAACTTAACTGCTGTAAATTCACAGTAGTTTCAATTAACGTGTGCTATGGACCAACTTATTAACGGTTCAATAAAATTTCAATGAGTGTGTGATGATTCATGAAGTCTCTATTTTTCGCGATCAATTCCCATTAATAAAGTAGCATATTAACGCCCCAACAAATGTGTGAAATAACTAGCAATATAGTAAGCATTGATAGTTCAACTTATCTTTTCTTATACAAAATGTAACACACATTTCATCAAACCTAAACCGAAATTCACTCTTCCAACTTTTCCACCCTTAGGTTTGTCCACCCTTCGGACCAGAGAAAAAATAAAGAAATAAACCCATAAAAAGTTTTACTGCGGCGATAGCACCAGCTGCCTGCTTCTGCTGCCTCCCCCGGGGTGTCACGAATATTTGAAGCGGGCGCGATGCGCGACCCTAGTGCCGGGTTCAGGGCAACAAAGTCCACCTCTGCACCTCCCAGCTTCGTTTCCCTGCCGTTACTTTCGTCAGAACCATCGCCCGTCTACCAACCTGTCCAACCGTTCCTCTGCAAATGTTCACCAGCTGTTTGCGCGTACACATTACGACACTTCGGAAACTTGTCGAAATTAGCGAAGAAATGAAAACGACAACCGTACTCCATTTATGTAAGCCTTTACCGCATCTATATAAGACTTAATTAAAATGAATGATTCTAAGTTGACTGAGATGACTTTAAATGACAGATGACAAAATAAAACAAAATATTTGAACCGATAACAATTCCTGAAACCCCACATACGTTTTAAACATTTTATTCACGTAACTATTACAATTTCACCAATTTTACATTCATTTTTTAAAAACATACGATATTCTAATAATAGCTATATCAATGAAATATTACCATCAGAAATTTTAATGTGGTTTTCCCGAAAACTCTGATCTCAACCCTGACTTCCATCCTCTATCCCCGATCTCCTTCTCTAAGCCCTAATCTCTCTACCTGCTGTCCGACCTCTGCCCCCCTCAGCATCAGATTAATCCCGTACTCCCTTGCCCCTTTCAGCCTTCAATCCCCATCCAATTTTGCTGTAGTGGATCCTCGACAAATAGAAGCTGAAGGTGAACGAAAAAATAATTATTGAATATTTCGATACATCAGTGTCAGTTTCACTGAGAGAAAACATATAGTGCACCGAAAATAGAGCCGTCGCGGTTTAGCGCATTGGTCAGCATGCTCGCTTTCCATGACGCGACCCCGGTTTCTATTCCCGGTCGAGCAAAATTATAATTTGCTTTTTTTCTTCCAGTGTTCCAGTACATGTTGCTGTGGCGATGAGAAAACACACTTCTCTGGTTGAGAAGACCAGAATACTGCGTGGGGATGTCTTCGAACTAACCACCCCCTTAACCCAATGCCGCGAGGCCAGGGCGCTGCTGGTAGGCCGTGGCCTGTCGCGCAAAGTACCGACAGCCACCGAAAACTAAAAAGTTGTATAATCAAAGTTGCATGAAAGTTGGAGTTGATATGCAAAATAATGGAGAGTCACAAAATTTAGCGAGATTCGGAATGAAAGATTTATTTTACCACGTACAAACTAATAATCGTTTAATTATTTAAAAAACATATTAAAGAATTAATGTCCATAAAGTAGATGAACTGTCAAAATATATTGTGTCAAACATCTGGGTTCATTGTGTTAACAACTCTTTTTAAAAGTGTTACAAAGATTAAGGTGCTTTTTTTCACGTTCTCATTGCATTACATTTCCATCCGCTGCAGCAAATACGTGTGAACTTTAATGTCACAGATACTTGGATGTCACGATATGGTCTTATAATGAACGTTTTAACACAACTACAACATGCAAACAGTGCCGGCTGACTTCTCTCTTGCATTCCAAAATAACGAAAGAAAGACCATTATGGAAGTTCAATGGCACTTCCAGTAACTACAAAAAGGTATTATCGAAGTACATTATTCTATTTAAAGAGGTGAATTAATAGGATGTTTGAAGGGATGAAAAAGAAAACAACTTAGATGCATAGAAATTGAGATTCAACAAAGTAAAGCTTCATTATATCTGCTTCTATCTTAAATGTAGTCGACATGATTTCCATCTTCTTGTCTTTCATGTTTCACATCACCCGTGATGCAAGTTCTCTTACAGATGCGTCCGTATATTTTACTTTTCTCTGGCACTTTTGGATATTACAATATAGCATGTAGCAACACGTTCATTTTGGTTATGTTTATCCTCCATTTTGACCTTTTCCACCTCACCCACAACAAAGAGCAGATGCATTTAAACCACGTTAGTCCAAATGCCGTTACTTGACAGTAGCCTTCCTTTCATATGATTGGGCGTAATAAGACAAGCGGTCGACTTTTGTATCGCCCATAGTTTCTCTTCCCACCCATTTTACGTAAGGTTCGTTGTCATTATTTCCTTCGCCATTCCGTCTTTCTGCCACTACACTATCTACGACCTCTTGTTGCTTCGTTTTTTCTTCTGACTTTCTCTCACCTTTCATACCTTCATGATATCACATTCTGGCAACACTACACTGCTATTCCTGAATTAACTTCAGTCACATCAACGTAACGACTTTCAAGCATTTTTTACTGCTTGGAAGTAGAGATTGGCTTAACAGTTTTCTTCAATAGCTGTTCCACAAAAACAGCTGACTCGTAATAGCTGTTATTAATAACAGTTGAAAAATAACACGTCCATGATCAGCAACCTAACATGGCCGACTGCTAAGAGTTAAAGCAGTTGTAGCGACTGCTAAGAGTTAAATCACGCAAAACGCATAACGTTGGTAGCACCGTAAAGCTTGCGCAGCTTCCTTACGGCGTTTCCTTGCACTACTTTCCGTAACATGTTTGGACAGAGAAGCAGCTGATATGAACGAGGCTGGATGAACTGCCAAGGATGAATGTAATTCATATAATGTGTAGCGAATGTGTATAAATATAGAATATTACAAAAATGAAAGTGATTCGGGTTCAGATTGCGAATATTCTTTCAAATATGCAACTTGTGTATAGTGAAGTGACGAGTGCCAAAAATAATTAGGAGAAACAGTTTTGCGTACCTATAGATAAATGTTAATGATATCAAATATTAAGTAATATAATGTGATTATTTGACCGTAACTCATTTTATGTTATTTTATTGGACCTAGGAAAATATTAGTTGATCTCATATAGTAGCAATGGGACAGAAATAAGTTAACATATTGGACGGACTTAATTTAAAGGACAAACATCTTGTTATAGTGTATACAATAAAATATAAAAATATTGTGGCACATGGTGTGAAATAATGACTAATTATGTATTAATGAATCAATAATTTGAACACTGGCAAATCATGATTGATGGCAGAACATGTATCGTGAAATTTTACTAAAATCTGAAAAGTTCGATAGATCAGAAGGCATTTATGATTAACAGGATTAGCTTGATCCAAGTAACAGAACGAAATAAGTTCGCTAAGTACAAACTCTAATGGTTAAAATAAGTAGTGATTGAGAATGTCGGAATGCAATTCATTGAAAATGTAGACCATCACATGATTAATATGATTGATTTTCCTAAAATCTGAAAATGTTCAAGTGTACAGCAAGCGCTTTTAATAAAGAGACTTCTGCTTGATCAGAACAACAAATAACGCAGAAACTAAAAAAAGTAGGATTAGTGTCTCATTAGTCAATTATATTGCACTGGCAGTTGCCCTCGTTGAATGATACACAGAAGATAGAAGTAGGGCTTGTAATCAGCCCATTTCATCCAATAGTGCCTACCCATCCCACTGCTCCCCTTTGTCTGCTACCGTGTTTGCCTTGGCCGACCACGACGTCGCAGTAAAGGTCAAACCTCTACCCGGGAGAAAAGGGAAACCACAAGCATCCCCCTTCTTTGCATACCCCTTTCTGTCCCTCTCTCCACGCTGTTCAGCCTCGTTTCCGGAGTCTCACCGAAGTCTCTCTCCCATGTTCAGTATTTCTGTACCTTTTTTTTTCATCTCTTTTCCCATCGCCCTTCTCTTCCATTCTCCTCTTCTGCTGCCTTCCCCTCTCACTCTCTGTATCTCTGTTCTGTTTCTCTCGCCCGCCCGCCTGCCCGCCCGCCCGCCCGCTCTCGCCGCTCGCCTTGGTCTCTTGCTAATTGCTCGAAGCGCGTTAGCCACCCGGCGTTGCGCTAACTGCCAATTTGCAGGCGCAATTTTCCGCCACTGCCCCCGAAGCCCCAGGACATCCACGCCGCCCGGATTTTTGCACTGAGCGCTCCGAGAGCGTTAGGCACGGACGGGAGCGGGTTTAAGTACTCCACGGGTGAGCACTCTACGGGCGATTTAAAATAATTTCGCTACGTCGCTAGAAAGAATTCTTCGTTGAATCATCGGCCATGAATTTCCATTACAGAGAGTGTTCTTTAATGCATCTATTACTTGCCGTACGACCAGACGTAGCGACCAGACACGGAAGAGTTGGCTGGTATTATTTTCTTGCTTTAATCTTAGGTGAAATATGTTCTACTCATTTCCTCTCTGACGCATATTATGTGCCACACCAATAAATGTATTTCAGAATTATTTCCGTCTTCCCAGCGTTTTTATGTGGTTGTATAACTTCACACCTTTGTTAAGAAAATAATATTAGGAGAAATTCAAGAAAACAGGTTAATTGACAAGAACCATTTGATAAATATGGCACAGTCATTCGGACTTTCAAACTACATTCATTATTACTATTTTGAGTATATATCAATGTAATTAATTCGTAAGTTCTCGACAATTTTCTTTGTGTTATTTTGTACTCACTATTCGATACTCTTGTGTTCGCTTGTTTTCTGATAAAAATATCTTCTTTATTGTAAGAAAATAAGAATTTGCCTAGAAACTACTTTCGTATTTTTTTCGTTCCATTCTTTAGCAGTAATACAACGCAACCTGTAAATTTATAGTGCACGGACGTCTGCCGGGTTGCCTATAGAAGAAACAAACTTGCTGTAGGGGATACGAGGAAAAGTTGAGACATATTTGTAGCAACTTATGTATGGTTGGAACCACAAAATCTTCGAGGTCAAATATTATGCAAAAATGATTTGTTGGTTCACTTGATATACATGATCCTACAGCTTTTGATGGAATGATCAATTAACATCAATCTAAGACTCTTTTTAAGGTTGATTTTTAACATGGTCATGTAGCGACCACTGTGATTGTTTTCAATGTAGGGATAACTGTAGAAAGAACACGTAAGGACAACACGAACACACAAACATCCAAGCCAGAGGTGGGAATCTAACCTAGGACCCCTAGAGCCGAGGAAGCTATAACTATCTTATCAAGGATCGGCGGTCGCGAACAGTTATAACAACAATATTTACTCTGCATTTATTTATAGCATTGTTTCTTTTTGTTGACTTCGTTGGCAGTTTTTTTTAATTTAAAAAAGGAAATCAGAATATTTTCATTTGGCTTACTTTATACATTTATTGGTTGTATATTACCTGTAATCAGATTAAAAACAATTTTGAATTAATTAAATATTTGTCAGTATTAATGGATCAGTTCAAAACGAACTGATGATAGAACGCTATCTTCCGCAAGTTACAAATTATCAAGAAGTTATAATAATCAATATTAAGGAAGTTATTTAAATAACAAGCACCAAACTTGTAATGACGATCAACGCCCTTGCCCTTATGGGAGGTCTGGAACCTCTTCAAAACTGGGTCACAGGTTTAGAGCCCCTGGCGATCCTATCCTATCCCGTATTACGGTGTTTTCGATAATGGGAGAAATTACTATTAGAGTTTGCAATTAGAAAATAACTTTAAACTTACAAAATTGGAGAAGATTAAAGTAAAATATTTAATAGCCTATAATGTACAACTTTGTCAATACTTTCATAACGATCAAAACAAGTGAAAATGTACATGATAAATGTGTGAATAATGGCCGAGAAGTTTATTTACTTGCTAAAAATAAACGGAAAGAAGATAAATACACGAAATCCCTTGAGTCCCACGAGTCACTGAGATATTCGCGTCAAGTGAAATATTATATAAACCATTATTATTATTATTATTATTATTATTATTATTATTATTATATTTTATGCAGTGCAGTGAAGTGGAGTAAGGCTTACGCGGTGATATTATGTACTATTTATTATTAATTATAGCTTTTTAGTTAACTACTTTTTTGTCATTTATTGTTCGTCAATGTAAGCTTAATGCATGTTAAGTTAAGATATTCTGCCACCAAGTTACGACCATTAATTACAGAATTAATAATAAATCTAATCTATTATTATTATTATAATAATAATTATTATTTTGCACAAACGTAATCTAAACCTTTCTTTTCCCCCTCGCAACTCCGCACCTCAAGCACGGAGAAGTCCACCTTGATGAGGCGCCGCTGCTGGTTGGCGGCCCGACTCGAGGGCGTCTCGCTGGAGGTGGCCGCAGGCGAGCGCGGCTCGCGGATGAGGGCGCTGGGGCCCACGAAGGAAGGCCCTCCGTTGAGGCCCAGGCTGCTGCCGGCGCCCCCAGAGCCGCCGCCGCCGCCGCCGCCGCCTACCGCCTGCGCCGCCGCCGCTGGACGCGCCGCCGCCGCCGCCTCCGCCGTCCACGCGAGATGGCATAGCTGTGGGGAAAAGAAGGCCTCATGGTAAAATTCAGAGTCAAAAAACCATTGAGTAAAGGATAAAATTGAGATTTAATGCTCATGAAATTAATTATTCGCACTGGCTCACTGGGTCTCTGGAGGTTCTTTGTACTTATTTAAAGGTTGCTTTTCAACTACTAATGTCATATAGCGGCCACCGTATGTAACATTGGGGGTGACGGTATACGGGCACACTGATGCATCCATTCCCCGGCTGGGATTCGAATCTACGACCTTTTAGGCACAAGGCAGCTAAGGCTCTTCAGCCTTAGCGACCTTATCCAAGCCGGCTGGGTCCCAGATTGCGGCCGATTTGCGACTAACATAGCTCTCTAGTCGGAGTGAATTCAGTTACCTCCCGGATTTCTTGAAGTTCAAAGTAATTGCTATTTCAGAAAATAAATGAATTTCAGCAATCATCTAAAGACTAATTATTTTCGGTTAGAAAGTAGTTCAACCAAATTAGGTGTTTTTTCTTTAAATGAAATGTAGCCAAGAAGTGTTATTAATAGCTCTTATTAACACATTGTACAGCATAAACATTAAATATTAATATTATCTTAACATTTATAGAAAAAACTCTTATCTGCCATCATTCACGCATTACTTCGTTTTGTTGTGTAAGTTTCAATCTATCAGTCGAAAGCAATTGTTTCGACATCCTGCACGAGGAAACGTGAGATTGTTAGTTTGCAATGCGAATATATAGACAGATGAACTGCGAAAACCAATGAATGCCCTAAAATGCAAAGATCAGTGAGCGTATATAAACGCGATTTCTAGTATTGAACCCCAACAGACAAAAAAAAATTCTGCATATTTTACTGATAGGTTATTGTTTGTTATTCCCTGGACTTCGATACACACTATTTAACTTACTTGGATCGAGTGACTCGTGGTTACGAGGGAATTATGAAAACATTTGAATGGTACTACATGTTCTCTTAAGAAGGGAATTATGGAAGGGAAATGTTAACTTGACTTGTTTTGTTTTTTTCACAAGTAGTTAATTACTAAATAAGCAAATCCGAATTATTAAAATTACGAAAAAAATAAAATAATGTATGTACAACAGGCGATAACTGGTTCTAATGATATCGGGCGGCAAAAAGCCCTCGAACACTTATAACGCCCTTGGTGCACTAATAACTCTTAAATTCGAGTCCCTCTCATTAGACGCCCACAAGGAAGAGACCCCGTGTGTGACTAACGGGGTACGGCCTGCACTTCGCGCCTAGAGTTGGCGCGGCGCCGATGAGAGGGCGGCGCCTGGGGTCAGCGGGTCGTCGCGGCGGAAGTCGGCCCGGGCTTTCGCCGGACGTGGCCCGTCGCGGCGGTGCCCAGGTGAGCGACCTCCCCGGCGCATCCTCCCTGGCGCATCGCTGCCACGAACCGCCACGCGGCAAATCGGCACGATCGCGATCCCGGTGGGGGAAAGTGAGTGAATGCACTCGGCAGGAAACGAGAAAATCGCCATTTCGTTGCGTGCGGCATTTGAACTGCCGGTACGGCTTTCGATAGAAGTTTAGAGACACGAATCTGTTTGATTTATTGATGTTGCCGAACACGTCAGCTGATACAGGCATTACTCCCGTTAATGTAGTAAAGGTTTCATCCCTGAGGAGGCGATGTTCCCTTCCCGCTGGTTAATGAGATCCAGCGCTGAACTACCGTCACGTCGGCTTCCGGGAGATTTCCCCTCTACAAGTATCTCTCCCAACAGGGCATCGCCCCAGCCGAGGCAAGCTTTAAGCTCCCGACTGGTCTGCCGATAAGCCTGGTTGAGTAGTGCATGTACATGTGTGTGTGAGGGAAGAGAATAGGAGAAGGAAGAGAAAAGAATGATCGCCCACTCTCGTTCGTTAGGGTATGTCTCCAGCATTCACCTGGTGCTGATCGTAAGAATCACGGAAAACTCCCGAAGAGAGCAGCCGACTGCAAGAATTCTCCTCCAGACAGTGACTGATTTCGACCTAGCTATCTATTGTCGAAAATATGCCACTGTCTGAACTCGAACTTTGGTCATCTCGGTCAGAGTAGCTGCAGGGACAATGGTAATGCTAGCTCTGAAGTAACGCAGCCGGTGAGGCATGATGCTCTTAGTTCCTCGAAGCCCTAAACTACCCACAGCCAAGCCGTCCGAATACTACGAGTTGGCGTGGCTCATGACAGCCCGGATGTTGCTGTAACTGTTTCGAAAGCGTTGACCAGGCTATATATGATGTACTGCGCAGTTGAATACACAGACTAATGTTATTAACGCAAACACGGTTGTATTAGTCTTCTCGCTGTAACCCGCACTGTGAGATCTAATCATCAGGTGCATATTTCGGTAGGTCTGATAATTAGGAACAAAGTAAGCAGGGAGAACGTTTCTTAGTTTGGCAAGGAAGAATAATTGAAAGATGATTTTCAGTAGAGGATGATGGCTACGTACAACTTCCCCTAATAGCGAGTGTCTGCTCTCGAAGAAAGACTAAATGGATCGTAGCTCAGGTGTATTCACATTTAATCTCCGAAAGTATTTTCAGTGAAGGACTTCCTTCCATCTTGTAGACTGCAGACTTGTTACTCCAGAAAATATTTCATAATGAATAAACGAAAACGCGTGAGGTTTGTTCGAAGAATTTCTCTCTTTCGTTGCTCTTCTTTTGTCTTGTTCACAACAATCATTCTTCACAACTACATTTACTAAAATTTTCATCTAACGATTCCGCTTTCTGGTAGCTAGAATTGTGATAAACAAAAAGTACACGAATTATGTTTTGAAAGAAAACGAATGGATGTTTTTACTTTCTTCGAGTTCCATCTGAAGAACCAATACAACTATTTTCAACCAATACAGCTATTCAGTTCAAGTGGCTTCTGCGAGAACACGCAGCCTTGCTAATCGTGCCCATCGATTTAATTGCAATGCGACAGGTGGAAAGCGGAATTATACACTAGCCAGGAACGAGCAAATCGTCCGCGCTGAAAGCGTTGGTGAAGCAAACAGTTATTTACAAATTTGTTAGCCTAACAGGATCGGAACTACTGAGTCCGGTTTACCTAAAGTGATACAGAACTAAGTTTCACCTTTGCAATCTGCTGATTGATATCCAATTATAATAATTATTACCGAAGTGCGATGTGTCAGTCCAGGACAATGCTTTTCCGACATTGTATAAAAACAGTGTTTGTGCTGGCACTTGCTTTCATACATGCAGATTTATAGGAAATCAAAAGTTTACTTCAGAGAGATGACACGTATTTATTCTAACGTATTTCAGTTACTATCTATGAGAAAAGTTGTTTTACATTTCTAGTTTTGTAAGTAAGAATTAATATATTATATATTATAAAATTGATACATGGGTAAACACAGACACAGCGATTCCATTTACGTGGCCACAATTCATGATACCGATTGGGGATTAAAGGTGCTGCTAATAAAACTACAATAATATTCCTAAAAGCATCTCCTAATTCAGTCATGGTATGTCCAAAGTATGAGATGAACTCTGAGATGTGATAGTTGAATTCAGTAGTTAATAATAACAAATCTTCGCTCCTTTCACCAGGTAGCTTTTAACTAGGGATACAGTAAAAATCGATTTCATTTTATTTCTCAATCAAATAAAAAAATATATTAAAGGAAGACTAAATTCATTTATTAATAATTATGGAAAGTTAATAGGAGACATTAAAGAACAGCTAAATTCGCAAGATTTGCTGTAAAAGATACATGGCTTTACGTTACATTATATTCTAAACTCTCCAGAAATAATTTGACCATTGAAATTCGAAGCTAAATTTGAAAGGCATTCAAATGATTCCCATGAAGTTTTGGAACCAACGTTCAAGTTTAAACCGTTTCGGGAGTCTAAAGGTGTAAGTACTGAACACTGAAATATGTTCAGATTATATGCAAGTTGAATGATTAGAAAGTAAAAGTGTTTTGATTGTTGATTGATTTTATGTTTTGTGTGCATTTGAAAATGTGAATTAAAATTATTCGTATATAATATTATTGCGATTGGAACAAACTTATTCGTATTTTATTTTGTTCGTTTTATTACTCAAGAGCCCCCTTGTGATGTTTCTAGAACAATACATTCGTCCCGAAAAAAGTAATGTACAGTAAAGTCTCACCACTTAATCCGCGGTGCGCGTCAAGTGAGAGGCGCCCAGTCAGAAGAGAGCTCTGGCATCTGAAGCGAAGGGAAGTGAGGGTGCAGGGGCTGAGAGAGGGTCATGTGACGGGAACTCTGCGCGGTAACGGAGCCTCCTCTTCCTTAACAATACTCTCCCGATGGGCGAAATGTAACCGCGCTCGCGCGATAATCCTTGGGGATCAGCCGGGCTGACCTTTCGAAAGGTCATAGTTTGCGCGGGGGAGGAAACCCTAGCCCAAAAGAGCCATCTGGGAAACGAATCGATGACCAGTGGCGTTAATTCGCGAATAACAGCCCTGGTGGTGAATGTGTAATGAAAATTGATTTGATGAATTCATCTCATAACAATGTAATGTAATAGGTTTTCCCTCACTTCTATCGACGCAAATATTGAGAATAAAACATTTTTGCTGTGATGAATGCGGTTTACTAATTACTCTTTTAGGAATTTTCTTTTGGTAAATTCCAGGCAAGCCTTTTGTTCTCAATGTAATTATTACTGAAATATGATTCTATCGTTTGCTTTCCTTTATATCTCTATCATGATAACAAAAGAAAGGGTTCGACTTTGTTAATTAAATTTCACAGCTGCGAAAAGGCGTAATTTATTTCTCTATACGGACCATTTTGCGTTACCTCTGACATTTTCATTTAATCTGTTCCAGAGTTGCGTTTCATGCGCCCAAGGTCGGAAGGGTAATTTTTATACTCATAAATAGACAAATCAATCTAGTAATTGATAATGCAAACCAAAATATTTGTAAAGTTAATGGTGCGTGCTTCACCGTTTGTGATGTAAGAATCTGATCCCTTTCCATAACATACGAGTATTATACGTATTTCAGAATTGTAGTTGCTTAACATGACTATCAACGGTATTTCCTCTCTTTTCCTATAATAACAGCCATGCATTTCTACAAAATATGTTCACTTCGGATACACTTGGAGGAAGAAGAGTAACTGGAAGATTTGGGGGATGAATAAATTGGATGATTTTTTCGTTTATTGCACCTTATAAAGTCATTTCATTTAATGGACGTCAATGTTTGAACTACTGTAAAATCTCAACTATGAGGCGTGCTCCGATAAAAATCTTTCGTTAATTTTCTGCTTGATCAACAGTCAATAGTAGATTACATTTTAATTTTCTCAAGGGTATGCTTTCCTTTCCGGATAATTCACAATATTTTGACAAACTATATTTTCGGGGGGTTACTTTTACAAGCTGTTACAAAGACTTTACTATTTTCTTTGTGAACCAACGGTGAACAGTAATGTTTTTTGAGGATGGATGTTGTAAAACTTCTGATTTAAAAATAACCCTTCTATCTCAAAAAAATTAAAAAAATCTCCTGGTTCTTCGTAATATTTTCAACATACAAAGAAGTGCCTGGAGTGCAGTTTGTCTACTGTAGAATTATCCTGCGACGTTTCGTAAAGACCAGCCAAGAAGGATGAAAATATGGCGCCATTTAATCTCTCACCCTGAAGGGGTAAGATGTAGCGTACTTGCACGCGAGATTACGGGATAGGGTGTGAAAAACGCGATCCATTATGGCAATTCCTTACCGCCGTAAAGCCGCCTACCTCGCAAAAAAGTCGGGCTAGCTCTAAAAGGGAAATTTGTCACAAAACAGTAGGGGAACTTGACTAGAGAGCTTGATTAGACAAAATAAAAATAGGAATAAAATAAGAAAAGGCACTATGCGTATTTTTTATACATTCAGTTTTATTAAGAATTCAACATTTTGAGGCGTGACGAAAAAAATTATATTTGTGCTTTAGTTTTTGAATTGTGAGAAATGATTTTTAAATGATGGGGTGTAATCACGGTGTGCGGTTGCGGGGGCGGTGAGATTAGTTGTTAACATGGACAGCTATTGTGCCTAACCTAGCAAACATCACCAACAATGAAGTACTTGAGGTATCCAACTATGATATACAAATATTTAGTTGGGTTAACTGGTCCACTTTTTTAAAAAAATGTGTTTTAAAATGTTATCTACGTATCCTAGACACGTTAAAATTTGGAATGATATATTAGTGAGGCTTTCTCCTTACATTGTGAGAACAAACATCATCATTGTGCCTACAGTTGTTGTCAAATATGGAATGTTTTATACATTTGAAATATGACTAGTTAACCTAACCGGTAAGGTTAAGTGGACCGGAAACCGAAATAAACTGTGATAATAACTATGTAACACGTCTAGTTTATAATACAAGTATTTTGATTTGTTTCCTTGGGTTTATTTCATTTATATTTTCCTTATTCCTGAAAAACATCCTTGGCTCGCCCTCAGGATTGTCGAGATTCACAAAATTGCATTTTGTCTGAAACATCTCTCTTCCTTTGAAGTCGGAAAAAACATTTTTCCCATAGATTGCCAATTAGATGGAGGGCGAGTAAAATAAAATTATCAACTTTTTCAGTTACCTAAGTAATATTTTATCCCGTTTCTCAGTATACTCTCTAGTATAAAGAGTTTGGTTTCGGTGAGTTCAGTTAGATGGCCATTGCTACAAATATTAGCCAAACTATATAACCATTTTCCACTAAAATCTATTGCTCTTCAAACATTTTATCAATAATATCATATAGACAACAAACTTTAAATCTGAAGCTGATTTACAAATGCATTTCGTCCAATAAACTCACATTTGCTGGATAAGAAAAAATCTTGTCCATTTTGCAGTATCTTATTTGATGTCAATCTACACATCTTTCTCCATACCCGAAAAAGTCCTGGTCTATTTTCCTGACAACAATTATATTTATGCATTTCAATCATCACCATCATTGAAATAGCTTACCTACATCCTTGAGCAAGAGATCACAACCATGAACACTGAATTTTCAATTACTAGCGCGACATGCGTTTGTATCAAACCTAATTCAAATACACTTCTACAAATACCAATATACTCTGTAAATCAGATGTCTTCTGGTTAATTAATCATTACGTGCCTCAAGGACATGAGTAATTATTTATTCCCTTCGAACATTCACTTCGAACATTCACTTCGAACATTCACTTCGAACATTCACTTCGAACATTCACTTGGAAACAGAAAGTCGCTAATAACCATAAGTGAAAACACATAGATGATACACTCGATTTTTTGCGCTGTAGACATCGATAAGATCGCTAACCCAATTTGAAACTCAAGTAAATTACGCGAGCGCCAATCAATTAGATACATCTTCGCGGATCAGACTAGTACATTATGGGGCAACATTGTTTCTTCTGAATTGTAATCATGGGTTTAATATATTTAAATTAATCCCAATAATAAATAAAAATATTTATTTTCAATCAACCGTATACTTTCATTTAATACTATATTGAAGAACAGCTAAACCTGTATTGATGTGAATACTCATTATTTTTCTTTCCTTCGCGAAGATACGCAACTCATTAATGTATTTACACAACGAAATTTATCATTGACAAAATAAAAATGAACAATTTAGAAAACAAAAACTGAGGCAGACTTTTCACTTTTAAAAACAATAAAGCTTAAAAACATTATTTACTGTTCAGCGATACGCCTGCCATTCCTAAACCTTTATTCACATTATCGGATTTGGTTTTTTTTTAATTTTCCATTTCTTGGTACATGAATATATTACTGCTCGTCTTACGTAAAAGAGGTGAAGAGGATTTACAGATTTCAAGTCCTTCTGCGACAAGAAAATTTAATTTCTTACTAAATCCATAAGCCATGCTTCTTTTTTCCTCGCTTTCAACACCAACACCAAGAACAACAATTTAATCTTTCTACTTGTGCCTTCAAAACCACTATTCCCTTCGTTCAATATCGTTTCTCGGGATATATTTTTCTTACGAACGTCGCGTCGTGGAAATTTTTACTTCGTGACTACCCGCAACGGCCGTGACAGCTGGGCCGCTGGGAAATGCGCGAAAAATTATTCCACTAACAATGAGAAAAAAATTAAGCGCTAAGGAGAAAGGTGAGAAACACAGCACTCCCAGGCCATCTTTTTACAAACTATTCCACGCTTCATTTGGGAGTTTCATACTGAACAACTGAAATGGGAGCTTAGTGGACTTCCAGGTAAAAATTTCGAAAGCAATATGAAAAACCTGCATAAGTTGTAAACTTGATAGATGGAAGTTTCTCAATGGAAGATAAGTAAAGTGAAACACATTAATGTATCGTTAGCTACAACTCTCTAGCTTCTCTTATCGAGGACTTCGTGTTTTTTTCTAGCCAACAGGATTGAGTGTAAAGTTGTTCACCTACATGCCAACTCTGTCATCGCATCTGATTTATATTTTTATTGAGCGGTGAATGATCAACCAATCTCGCCTTAATTCAAAGTTGCAAAGAATCGCGAATGATCAACATTACATAACTAAAAGAATTAATTTATCCAGCAATGGAATTTATGTAGTTTAGATATATAAAACTTACTTGAATGTATAATAAGAATTTGAAGAACAAAGACATAATTCGAGTCAGGTTTGATTGTTTAGTTATTCCGAGCTTGTTAACTGCTAAGGGCAATATTCAAGTAAGAGTAGGGCATGTGTTTTCTTTGGGAGGCGGCGGTGATCTTCCCCTGCTGGATGGTGAGATTCGGGGTCGAACTACACGTCGGCTGGCGAGGTTTTCCTCAACGAGGTATCTCCAACCAACGGGACACCACCCCATCCGGGACGAGCTCTAAGTGCCCAATTGGTCTCCCGGCATATGTGAAAGTGCATGTAGGAAAGTGCATGTAAGGAGTGAGGATAGGAGAAAGAAGGTAAAGAAAAGATCGCGCGCGGTCCGTGGCGCGTTTGCTAGGGTATTTCTCCAGCATTCGCCTGGTACTGATCGGAGAAAACACTGAAAACTAGCGATCAGATCAGCCGGCCACTAGAGTTCTCTTAGAGACAGCCGCTGAATTTAACTTAGCTATGTAGCTGGTGTCAAAAATCCTGCCAACGCGACCGTCGGGACTCGAGACCTAGAACTTCCCGGTCTTAGGCACTGCAATAACATCAGTTGATGCCCTAAGCCACCTAAGCCCGTTTGAGCACGGAGGCAATATGGTGCATTTACGTACATTATAAATTACACTTACGAAATACGTTGAGAATGCCCAATCACGTAGTTTATATCAGTAATTATGCCGAAAGAAAACTAAAACTCATTTTTTAAGTTGTAGATTCTTCAGTCATAGTGCAACATATTGTGTTAACAGTGTAATCGGTATTGGGTTAACAGTGTAAGTAAACAAAAAAGTGTATATTGTCAAAGATATGCGGTATGATAATAATATATCACCATACTAGGAAGAGTGAGATGTTTTACAACACAAATAAGAATTGTTGCTAACGTACAATTAGACGAGTTTAAACTGATTTTGGGATACATACGAAAATAAATATATTTATCTTGTTTCACGTTACAACTCAAATGAAATGTGGCAACGAATATTAACATACTCTACCAGATGTAATAGAAATACGACACCTGTATGCTGTTGCATCAAGCACACACATTACTGACAAGACGGCCGTTGCGCCGTCTTCAAGTATCGGAGTGCGGCAAGGACGTCAGCAGCCACCGAGACGGCGTCGGCGCGGCGTCGGGGCGCGCGCGGCTGGCGCCGAAAAGGGGGCGTGTGCGAGCGGAAGCGCCGGCGTGATCGCGGCCTTCACGGACACCCTGCGTCCGCCCGCCCCCCACTCCCACGTGCCGCGCCGCCCGCCCGCCCGCCCGCCGCACTTTCCCCCGCGCAAGTAGGTCGCGCCTGGCCGTCGCCACCGCGGCCGGACCGGGTGCGCGCTTGAGCGGCCAAGGCGGTGGCGACGGCGGTGGCAGGCGAGGTGGAGGAGGAGCAAGTGTGGTTTAATGGGATGAAAACTCAACGACAAATAAATAATAATGCATACATCTGTGAATAAATTATGCATGCATGAATGAATAATTAATGAATACCAACAATACATGAATAAGGAACGAATAATACATGAATGAACAAATAATTCAAATATGTATGAATTAACAATTAATGAATGTATGCTTGAATAAATGAATTCATAAATGAACAAAGCATGAATGCACCAATAAGTGCCTGAATGATCCAGAAAGTGCATGAACGAACCAATAAGAGCATGATGAATGAATATAAGATTGAATGAATGTATGTATTGATTGTATGAATTGACGATGGATCGAATGAATGTGCGAATGAAAGTCGGCCACTCTGTTTCCATCACTCTGAATAGAGTTCAATACACCCATTTGATCCATGGCAATTTGTGGTGAAAAAACTGTTTCTCGCGGTAGTCGTGTTTCGCCTATTCTACCATCACTAATTGCGCCATCATTCATCATTTCACTATCACCTTCACATTAATTCATCTCATCCATCCCACGGTAAGTAAAAAGATGTTGATACAGTAGAAGCAATTGTATATACGGGCGTCCTATTACGTATTAGAATTCACGATGACATTGAAGAGTAGGACAGGGATTAAATCCCATTGGGATTATCCCGGTATATCTTCAAATAAAGACTACGGCTGGGATGAAAACTGAAATTCCATCACATGTAAACGAAGAATTTGGGGTCTGGGAGCATTCAGCATGAGCGTACTGAGAATGTTGCTCAAATTGCAATCAGAACATTGTTGCGAGGAGCTGTATGGCGATGACAGTATCACGGGGGGACAATGGCGGCGAAGGCGACAGTGAGAGTGGCGCGCGGGCACGGAGCGGCAGCTGCGAGTCGGCTGGTGGTGGTGGTGGTGGTGGTGGTGGTGGTGGTGGTGGTGGTGGTGGTGGTGGTGGTGGTGGTGGTGGTGGTGGTGGTGGTGGGGGTGCGGGGGAGGAGGGAAGCTGCAAAGCGAGCTGCCCGCTCGCCTGCCTGCCTGTCTCCCTGGCGGCCGCCCTACATCCGGGGAGCGGTGGCGAAAGGCGCTCGGCGAGAGGGAAGGCGCGTGGCGGCGTGCGAGCGGTTTTGCACAGTGGGTGGAACGGGCAGGAACGCGGATGCTTCGCGCCCAGCGTTCTCTGCCTTTGTTTCGTTACCGGTGCAGTCTCCTTCGTCCACTCCGAGAATGCAGGAAACGAAGCACCAGCAAACTTTGGGGCGACCAAGAGAGATTGTTCAATTCAGTTCTAATTCTTAAAAACTGATATGAAACTCTAACCCGTTATTTATTAATTACATTAATTGATTCGTTCCTAAATTATGTAACATCGCAATTTCAGTTTCAAGAAGAGAAACCTGGTTTGAACTATAAACGTAAATGTAACGGGGAATATTTATGTAAACAGTATCACTGATAGATATATTTCAGATCAGGAAAAACGTTCAACAAGAAATAATAACGACGGATATATAAATAAATAATTCAAGTTGTTTTAGGGCAAGCTATGACTAATCTGCGAGACCAGCCAATAGTTTATTACTTCAATGTCTCCCTACTCATCCATATTTTACTTCGTCCAACTTACAATTCATTTTCCACATAAACTTGTCAGTTTCAAACAATATTGGTAACATTAGAAGCTCGATAAAGATACAAAAACAAGGGAGAGTTATTTGTTTGCATACACGACTTCGTATGACTTACAATTACAAGACACCCTACAGTATATAATTTTTCGGCAAGAAAGAAAACGTAAACATTACCCTACAATGAAACGTTATCTATTGATACAAAATCTATCATACATATTTTACTCAATTATTATGAGGACAAACTTTCCGCCCTGTGTTGGATATTCCTTTCGACGAAGTTGTTTCTTCGCCAGGACTCGTTCCGGACGATGAACTTCGGAAACCGTGACTGTGGCAGCGATGTTGCGAGGGAAGCTACCCCACCACAAATAGGATAGCGAACTCCTAATAGGATCTCATGGTGGCAGCGGCGGCGGCGGCGGCGGCGGTGGGCTTTGCGAACTGTGGTGGTGCGGTGACAAGTGGCGGGGGTGGATCAATACACGGCAGCAGCGGTGCGCACGTGTCGACCACTACCTTCACTCACGCCTCCACCCGCGCTGTCCACACCCCTTGCCTCGACCACGCCTCCTCTTCTTTCTTCTGCTCCAAACAACACGGCTTCTCAAGTTTAGCGGATAACCGCACCGGCATGGTTTTACCGAAGAATTGATCTCGCTTCCACCCGTCCACGTGCGGAAGAAATCGAAATTGCTATACATGTTATTGCCAACAAAGCATCAGTGACGAGCCTTCCTTTATCCACATGCGTATCGCCACCATGCGTATCGCCATCATGCGTATCGCCATCATGCGTATCGCCATCATGCGTATCGCCATCATGCGTATCGCCATCATGCGTATCGCCATCATGCGTATCGCCATCATGCGTATCGCCATCATGCGTATCGCCATCATGCGTATCGCCATCTCCGTATCGCCATCATGCGTATCGCCATCATGCGTATCGCCATCATGCGTATCGCCATCGTATCGCCATCATGCGTATCGCCATCATGCGTATCGCCATCATGCGTATCGCCATCATGCGTATCGCCATCATGCGTATCGCCATCATGCGTATCGCCATCATGCGTATCGCCATCATGCGTATCGCCATCATGCGTATCGCCATCATGCGTATCGCCACCATGCGTATCGCCACCATGCGTATCGCCACCATGCGTATCGCCACCATGCGTATCGCCACCATGCGTATCGCCATCATGCGTATCGCCATCATGCGTATCGCCATCATGCGTATCGCCATCATGCGTATCGCCATCATGCGTATCGCCATCATGCGTATCGCCATCATGCGTATCGCCATCATGCGTATCGCCATCATGCGTATCGCCACCATGCGTATCGCCACCATGCGTATCGCCACCATGCGTATCGCCATCATCGTATCGCCATCAAACAAAGTCAGCATACATCGCTGCCCACGTGCCACGTACCTCCTGATCGTCCGCTTATCTCACACCCCTGATTGTTTGCTACTCAACGATAATTGACTCCCTGCTTGGTGAGCTTTAACGTACTTGTATGTGCCAGAGACCTCTTTAGACACAGTTTAATCAAATTTATATATTAATCAATTAGTAAAAATTTTTTTTTTAAAATTTCAATTTTGAAATTCTAAAAAATGAAATTACTCAACGGGGTATTAAATATTTATTCAGCCTAATTTTATAAGATGTATTGAGGTTATTTACTATTATATAAACATTATTGATGTTAAATAAAATGTAAGAAAATAACGATCAAATTATTTACATACTGAAATTGTTCTCAGACGAGCATCTCGTTAAACACCAAGAAAAATCTAGTGTAAATAGAAATGTGATAAGAAAGTTAATGTAATTTAACCTTGTCCTACAGTTTTTGAAGTACTGTTAGACTTCTCATGGGATTCAATCTTACATTACACAAGCCTTCACCTGTGAAAATATACACTAAGACAGACTGAATATCTCTCTCCAGGCACCACAGATAGAATCTTAGACTCTTATTAAATCACTTTCTCTATTGCCCCACAACTTGTCTTGTATAGCTTTTTGTACATTTTGCTTCACGCTGTTAACTGGTATGGATTCTGGGCGCTTTATCCACTTTGTTTCTTAGGTCGTTTACTCTTGCGAGGGAGTAACTTCGACGCGAACATTTGGAACGCGGCCCATGCGGAGAAAACAAGTGCCAAGTGCAGAGCGCCGTAATGCTGTTCTGTTCCCACGGTTGCCAGCAGGCGTTTGAAATATTTTTCCATTCTCTTGGGAACGCATTGCTTTTCCTCACTAATCAACCGCTACTCTAGTGTTCCAAGTTGGGTGACGTAGTGCAGGATTTTTGAAAATCTTCGGAAGTGTTTCCATTTGGCATTTTAAATTATTTTGCTGTTCGAGAGAAAGAGCCGATAATATTAAAGAAAATCTATATTGATCCAAGAAATATTATATTTTTAATTAAAACGTTTGTTTAAAAATATTTTATTACATTAACAGCGATTTAGTGATAAAAACACTAAATTACTTTTTTCAAATAATTGTTTTGCCATTTGAGCAATAATTATTTTAATAAATCCGAAAGCCCCGAAAGCCTTGGGAAAAATTTGCAACTTGACGGTTGCAAACGTAAGTTTATTGCAAACGTGTGCGTATGTGTGCATAAATGCGGTATTCAAATATGTAAATGTGTGTTTTATTGAGTGTTTTCATAAAACATACTTCAGCTACAGAACGCAGGTTTATAGTACCTCATATATTTAAAAGAACGCTAGTACCAATTTCATATTAATCACATAAATATTCACAAAACTATAGTCTTAACATATGGTTTCTCTTTCTGAATAAGTCACATATTTACACAAGTAAAAGATGTCACTCGTGTAAAACAACCATAAAATTGTACATACATTTTTTAAGCAATTTTTTTTAAATTTCCAATTGTCTCAGCAATTAACAAAGTCTTATAGTTGCAATTATAAACCCCCATCTTCAGTGAAACGTATATTTTAAATGAGGTGTAATTGAAACTTGTAATCCATGTTCGAGTTACGTAGTTGGCGGAACGTATTGTAGGCAGCAGGAATATGAGCGAAAGTCCTGAGTTCAACTTATGCTACGTATAGGAAAGACTGACCAATTGAGGGGAGGAAACTAGCTTGCGGAAACTTTGGATTATACGGACAACTCAACTCACGTACCATTCATACTCTGGTTACTTTCTCCCTCGTCATTTTCCTTTCCACTCTTACCTCTGAATTAGTAGTTACGCTTAAACAGCGCATAAAGCATTGGTTCCCGAAATTACATACTTATTTAAGAACCATTGATATTAAACACTAATATTATTTTACCATTTTTTGACACTGTGAATCAGAGTATTTTTCGTTAAATATTAAACAAATTAGTGATGCTATAACTGCATATACTTTCTCGTATTATTGGTAACGTAATATTACAATATTAGTTGAACGTGTAAAAGTGTTACCATTGCGCAAAGTGTTTGACAAGTTTGACATTTTCGAAGCGAGAATAAAAATGCTAGTATAAATGGTCCGCTTTTACGTTTCAGATACAAATTCAGCAACTTTATATGAAAAGCAAAAACCTTATATAAAATGATTGGAGTCATTTTTGAGAACATTTCGAAAATATCGTGGGGGCTTCGTTTAAATTATACTAAAAAATTACAGTGCCTATTTCAAATTTCAAAATTGCGCCATCAGTCCGATCGATTGAAAATGTAAAATTTGTGAAAATCTTGTGTAGAGTTCAGGCGCAGAGGGGGGTTTTGTCGAAAAGTATTTTTTCGCTATCGAGGACCCACAAATTGTAAATTCTGAGTAAAATATGTACTCTAAAAAGAAGTTTACTACACATAGCTGCAGGAAAAAATTGTTTCTTGCTATCAGGGATTCACAAGACGAGTTTTCGTGTCGAAAAATAGGTACTTTTTCTTGCAGTATTTTAATACTTTCTTCACATTACATAGAAGTGTACGAGAAAATAGAAAAGAAAGATAGTATAATAAAAAAGTATAAAGTGAACGGGTGTAATCTCATTTACAATAACTCATTCGAAGCAGGGCTATTCCCACTTTTCAAAACGCATAATCTGATGTAATGTGCACTAACGTATATCTGTCACTACAGTTGTTATGAATCGTACAATGTCATTAATAAATCTACTCAATACATATCTCTCAAGAAATAAACACTTTTGTTGCCTAATATTAAAACACTTTTCGCCCTTTCGCAACATGTGCTAATGACTGTTTTATGGTGTTTGTTCTTTCCGTTTATTTGTGGTGACAAATCGGTATGATTAAGAGACGTAATTTATTTTGATTTCGTGATCTTTTGAAAAAAAATTTCACTCTGTTTGAGAAATGGAAAACGAACAATATGATTATTATCAAATGACTAGTTTTTTAAGAGCCTCACCGGATATCAGAATTTCACAGAGAGTATATGTTATAATATATTTACAACTTCTAAAAATTAATATACACAATTACAAGTAGAATATTATTTCTACACCTCTTCCATAACATCCACATTTTTCGTTATTAAATTTTAATCTCTAACTCTAAGCAGGTAGAATTGCCGTATGTATGGTGTCCAAGGTAAAATGCACTTTCACGAAAATATGTTTGTCGTTGAATTAAATTCGATAGGAATGAAGAGAACTTCGGCAAATTAAGGAAAAAGCCCTACATAGGTTTTAAATAAAGTGTCCACAGCGTAGACAGAACCGTACATAGAATCCGAGAATAGCTTCAGAAAATGAAGTTCGAAAGATTAACAACTTTATCTTTATAACGGAGTCTTAACTTTCGCACGGACATTCGCTCAACTGTCATTCGCTACGAATAGTATTTTCATAAGAAATTAGTGAATGCAAATAAATCTAGGATAAGAATGATTGCTGGGGTAAACAGTCTAATACGCAACTAGTCATTGCCTGTTCCATTCACTGACACGGCTAAAATGTGTTCTGATCGAACTTCGCTTTCGGGAGTTCTTACTATTCGTCGTTCGAAATTCACAGTGGGAGTGATCCTAGCCTTCCACGTCTTCGTAGATGTTCTCACATCTTGCTAACCTCGTAACTGAGGAGACGGCACGTGCCTCAGTGCCTGGGGGTAATAGATTGTGTGAAGCACCTCACTCCGGAAGTTTATGAGTAACCGAACCAGATAAAACAAATAAGTGTGGCTTTCTCTACTTTATATTCGTACGCTCCAACGTCTATAGTTCACCCAAACATACGAAGACCTCCGGTAGACAACGCAGACCTCTTCTAGAGTGCCAACCCACCGCGCCTCCTGAATCCGCATTGCTTCTTATACGACCTCCTTTCGAACATTGCCTTGTGTTCAGTGTCCTAGGGCTTCGACACTCGTGAGCACCCGTGCGTGCGTACACAGGGTTCGACCATGTCGGCGGTGGCGGGTTTTAGTGGGTCGAAATATCAGTCGATAGAATACATTTCGCATTTTCTACGAAATCGAAGTTGTAACGAAAATGTAATACACGTCTTATATATCCAAAATATATTAAATAAAGCTATTCACAACAATTTGACTCTTTCATGGTTCTGTAATACACTCTTCACATACGTAAATAACGTAATACGAGAGTACGTCAACATCCTTCAAAGTTTTTATTCTTGAGATATGTGCGAATAAAAATGAGTGATGTTCAAATGAGCGATGTTCAAATGAGCGATGTTCAAATGAGCGATGTTCAAATGAGCGATGTTCAAATGAGCGATGTTCAAATGAGCGATGTTCAAATGAGCGATGTTCAAATGAGTGATGTTCAAATGAGTGATGTTCAAATGAGTGATGTTCAAATGAGTGATGTTCAAATGAGTGATGTTCAAATGAGTGATGTTCAAATGAGTTATGTTCAAATGAGTGATGTTCAAATGAGAAATGAGTGATGTTCAAATGAGTGATGTTCAAATGAGTGATGTTCAAATGTGTTGTTATTCACCATTTGTACTCCATTATTAATTATGTACTCATTGATACATTATTTCCTACAGGCGCCTTCCGATCCGTTTGGGTCCAGTGTGCGGCGGCGGCGGCGGCGGCGGCGTGCGTGACCAGGCTTCCGAGCGACACACGCTCCCCAGCCACTGCCATCGCCGCCGCCACCGCACCACGCCTCTCAACTCCGCTACACTCCTCTCCTCTCGTCGTGTCTCCGCAGAGTCACTGCCCCCGGCGACGCTGTTTTGCATCGCGCAGCCCGTTACCCGCCGCCCGCGTCTCGTCTAGGCTCGTTACGAGACCCGCGACGAATTGCGACATGCGCTCTGTGACGCGTGCGACTTGGCGGTACACTCTAGAACAGGTGGATGCACCGTTTGTGGGAAGCATACGACGTAGAGTACCGTGCGGAAACAAAAAAGCAACTTTTTTTGCAAAGAATTTAAATGAAGTTGCTTTAAGTTGCAGTCAGCAAATACGTATTGCTGAGACTGAAATAGTAATGCAAATTGTCATAATCTTTACCAATTTTTTGAAAAGTTCGTTAAGACTGTGCCAACTTGCATTATTACTAAACATGATTTTTTTTATCTTTTACAGAATAATTCAGAAACTATTATTTTTAAGGTTTATGACATATCATTATCTGTTATATGTATATTCTGTGTACAAGGTCAAATTGACTCGAAGGATGCTTAAGACGAGAAATGGGGCCTTCAATCTCCTTTGATTGCGCCATTATAATGCGGCCAGCATCGTTTACTCTTATTGCTATTACTATTGCATATGCCAAGGTCTTCCTTGTTCAGAACCTCCGGTTCTTGACGACGGCACATCCCTAATGTTGGTATGTACAACCACCCGTGAGCAACACTTTTAAAAGAATTTTCTTCGAATACTCGGTTTTCGATCCCCAAGTGTTTAAAATATATTATTATTATTATTATTATTATTATTATTATTATTGTATTTTTATTGAAATTTCGTTTAAAGGACAAGAATTTATATTATAGACCTGAGAAAGAAATATTTGCATTTTGTATCACGTTCTGATCAGTACAATATTTTCCAGAGTCAAATTTCAACGAAATTGAAAATCAAAATACAGTAGATAATCAAAACATGCACTTCATTGAGAATTAAATGAAAAGTTATTTCACTATATAAAACACTACCCATTCCATGAAAATTCAAGATAAAAAAAAAGAGGAAAGCCTCGAAAATGGTTTGAAGGAGTAATTTAATTTCGGAAGGAGAAGAAGCAGGAAATTTAAAAATTAAATGCGACGCTAGAGTGTAAACTGAAATAAGACAATGATATCTACTGTCTCCATCATGCAAGTCTTCAAACACGCCATGTTGCCAGTTTTTAGATGCAGAAACAAAATGCACTCTTTTCTTCTCCCGTTGGAGACATCATGGCATGCAAGAGAAACGGTACCAATTCCGCTGTTTATCCACGTAATTTCACACCCATTCCGTTAGTGAACTACTACCTGACGACGTAGTCAACTATTCACGAAAGCAGGAATTTCCTGTGGTGGAATTGTAAAAGAATGAAGTTTCTAGCTTGAGGTCAAACAAAGCATTTGTTTTTTTAATAAAAAATCATCCCAAATTATCAGGAATACATAAATTAAAGGGATTTTTTTAAACAAAGTTAAGCGATATGTTAGATTAGTAACCCTAACTACTTATTTGATTTCCCTTACACATTGTAAACAACAGAAAGATTCCAACAACCAATGGGAATTCTTAAACTGAAACAGACGTGAGCATTGGTTGATCTTTGACTTCTGATTTCTAAATAATTTTCTGAAATAATTATATCTGCGTCATTTTTGAAAAGTGAATTAAATCAACTGAATTTGTGTTAAGCGATTCGTTATCACAAGAGGAGGAAATTTGCTAAAAAATAAATCCGCTCTTATAAATCGCCCAACTTAATTTTTTGAACATAGATTATGTTACTTGGGATAATTTGTGGTTATTAACTATCCCAACACATTTAACATAATTAAGAAAAATTAATATGATTGAGAGTATACAAATCTACATTACCTTTAGAATAAAACAGAACTTTCTTCTCAACCAAATTTCGTGATTAACCAAATTTCGTGATTTTTACTTCAATGATAAGGCACTAGATGTGTTTTCACTTACTAGTAGTGAATGGTTTTATATAGTATGACTGCTAAATTTTAATCATATATTAAAATTAATGAAATAAATAGAATTTTCTTCTTTTACATGTTCATTCCTTAGGTTTCATAATCAACTACAATACAATTGTATTTGATCTTGGTCGTTTTATTTTGCAGGTTGCAATCGATCTATCTAAAGCGAGTGAGAGAGTTTATTCATGAAGCAAGGTTATCGTAGTGTTAGCGAAGCGAATTTTTTTTATTTCGAATTTTCTTTTAAATACAAAAATTAGAATCGCAATGTCCAGCAACGCGTAACATACGAGTTCCTTTATAAAAATGTTTAGACATACCAATATGGGGACATGCTTTATTACAGAATATTTGTCGTAAATGGGCGAAATGGTTAGGGCAAATAATAGGCAATATGACGCCTTAGTAACGACGTCGTGGTTGTTGTCAGGATAAACAAACATTCATCTGACCGTGGAGGTGACGGCGCGAGTAGAAGGAAATATAAGAAATTTGTGGATTGATTGAAGAAGCGTCGACTGATTATTAAAACGGAATTTTGGGAATTTTGTCGAAATAAAAGAACGGGGAGGCATTGTGGGTTTTAAAAGGGAGGATAAAATTCATTCGGTCGCATGTTGTGACGTGAGCAGTCGCTCCGAATAGATTAATTTGTGCATGTTAGGACTTATAAAAATTTCGGGGTTACAATACTGTGGGCTTTGAAATATTTTCGTGTGGTAGAGCAAGAATCGGACTTGAGGGACATATTCGGACTCTGAATATTTTCGTGGCAGAACCAGAAGTGAACTTGTGATACTTCGAAGATTTGGGGAACGTGTCGAGTTCCGAATATTTTGCTGTGCATCAAAATAAGACTTGGAGTTTTTTTCGCGAGTGAACTCTAATCATTCTTGAAATTATAAATGTATGCGGTTCACAAACGATACCGGACTTTGCATATTTTCTTGCTATAAACGGAAGATAGAACTGAGAGATTGGTTTTACTGTGTAATCGTAAAAGCACTGGATATTTATACGGTGAGAACGGGCATCAGACATAATATAGTGGAGCTGGAACAAATATTTGAGTGGTGCGAAGCGGTGAATCGGCGGTGTTCGTTTTCAAAGAAGAGAAGTAGATTCGTGGTAATTGGACTTCGGGACTTTGGAGCTTCAAATAAAAGAAGGGAAGGCGTTTCTTCGAGGTAGCACCAATCAAGAGCACGCGAAGACCAGAATCGCCGTATAAGGTTCGAACCAGGTCATGACTAAGAAAGTTTCTCTTCTTTTGATTTGCTGCATTGATAAGAAATAAATAATAAGTTTCTCTTGAAAGAAAAATAAAATGATTTTCATTGGCCAATTCAAGCTAATAAGTAGCTAGATCAGATAATCCCTGTTTCCAGATTCCTCGCCATTCTGTATAGATGGCAGATCGGGTAATCGCCTATTAATAGATAATAGCGATTATTTCAGACGTGACCCATCGACCCAGCTAGCGGAAAATATTCAGTTTTTATCAGAGTAATAATAGTTAAAATATTATCGTAACCTTTTTCCTGGCGCCCATGTTATTAGAAATTTGGAAATGGGTTACGACGAATCGCCCAATAATTGTAGCAATTAGGGATATGTTTCTCTCTCTCTCTCTCTCTATATATATATATATATATATATATATATATATATATATATATTGATGGTGCTTTACGATTTTAAATTATGAAAAATAATTTTACAATGTTAAAGTGTTTGTTAACAATGAATAGTGAATATTCTTCCAAAACATGTAAACTTCCTCATTTCATTAGTTTTGGAGAATTAAGTTCCAAATGATATGATACAACTTTTGGCAGTTTTAGATTTTCAGTTAAGTACTTATGTAGTACTTTTTAGTTGTCCACAGTTCTTTCTTTTGTGCGATATAATCGCAAGGGTTCAGCTGGTATATTTTACGCTCTAGTAGGCAAAAATTTTTTAATTTACAAAAAAACCCAAAAATTTTATGAAAAACCTTTGTTTCAAAAAAAAATTTATTCATGACTTGCAATAATGTTTAATAGCGATTATCTTCGAAATAGTAATGCATTTGTATTGTAATTTATACGCGAACAGAACCACTTATTTACCTAAACACTTGAAATAAACAAATATATTAAAATGCAAGTTATGTATGTTGATAAATTGATCGTATCATTAAAAAATAATGTTAAAATGAACACAAATTGAAAATTAGGTTTATGAGTACTTCACTTTCACATGTAAGTTAATATGAGATTACCGCATCAGAATCAAGTATTTTGCGCTAGCACGTCGCCTGAGCACGCTCACTACCTTTGAATTACCGGTTCGGTGAGACAGCCCCACTGAACTGGAAAATCAATTCTATGTAAAGTGGTCTGGTACCTTTCTGGTCACCGACTACTGTCCCTCTCTAAATGCCTCGACATGACCTACACCTGCCTCCCGCTTCTAACAACTGCCCTTTTCAGTCCGCCCCAGCAGTTTTAATCGATCGCTCATCTCTCTATTTGCATATCTGGGTGCTTGTGGGAGTCCTGTGAGTGTTCTCCAAGGCGTTTCGCTTGGGTTGTGTAATAAGAGGAAGAAAAAAGAAAGGACGGCCACTCAGGTAAATACGGAAGTCAGTCATTCGGGGCGTGATGTGGTCAGACGTAAAGAGGAGCCCGGCTGCGGAAGAGCTCGTGACCTCGTTCAGAGAAGACCTCGAACGCGTCATGCGAGCCTTCTTAGCTGCTGCTCATGGTGGTGGTATAGTAGTGGTGTCGGTGGTGAAGATGGGGAAGGTGGTGAAGATGGTGAAGTGGTGAAGATGGTGGTGTAGATGGTGAAGAGGTGGTGTAAGTGGTGAAGGTGAGTGGTGAGATGGAAGTGTGGTGAGTGGTGAAGGTGTGAGTGGTAGGTGGTGAAGTGGTGTAGGTGTAGGTGGTGAAGGTGTGTGGTGTAGGTGGTGAAGGTGTGGTGTAGGATGGTGAAGGTGGTGTAGTGGTGAAGGTGGTGGTAAGATGGTGAAGATGGTGAAGATGGTGAGATGGAAGATGGTGAAGATGGTGAAGATGAGTGAAGATGGTGAAGATGGTGAAGATGGTGAAGATGGTGAAGATGGTGAAGGTGGTGAAGATGGTGAAGGTGGTGAAGATGGTGAAGGTGGTGAAGATGGTGAAGGTGGAGCGGTGGAGATATGGCAGTCGTGAAGGTGGCGTGGTGAAGATGGCAATGGGAAAGGTGATGCTGGTACTGGTGGTAGTGGTGTTGGCGGCGGCGGCGGCGGTGGTGGTGGTGGTGGTGGTCGTGGTGGTGGTGGTGGTGGTGGTGGTGGTGGTGGTAGTTGTGGTGGTGGTGGTAATGTTGGTGGCGGTATCAATTGTGGTAGTGGTTGTGGCGTGGGTGGTGATGGTGGTGTCGACTGTGGTGGTGGTGGTGGTGGAGGCGGTGTCAATGGTGGTGGTGGCGGCGGCGGTGTCGGTGGTGGCAGCGGTGTCGGTGGGGGGGGGGGGGGGGGTGGTGGTGACGGTGACATCAGCAGGAAGGGTCGGTATATTTTGCGGGGTGATGGGAAGTGCTGGAGGCGAAAGCGGGTGGGGGTCGCCGGACGAGGGCGGAGCACGCCACACAGCGAAATCCCTAGAGGGAAAGGAAACGCGGCGGTTGCGTAAAGTGGCTGAGTGGTCGCCATCTGTGGTCGCGGGCGAAGCACTCGACTCCCGGCCGCTATTCGCGTTTCGCTTGCTCTTTCTGTATGACGGGCGTTTTTCGTAACCTGCTCTAACCGCGCTACGACATAATGCGCGCTCGTGCAGAAACGTTTCAGTATTGTTTGTGACGGTTTTAAGGGAGAAATTAGAGAAACGAACCCTCTGGAGGTTGCTTCCATTGCGGAGAAATGGTAGTTTTTCTTCAGTAAAACATATTACTGTCTCTCTTGAAGATTGAATTTATAAAGAATATTCATTTTTATCCTCGTTCAAAAATTCGTTGCGGACGTTGAAGGAATATCAACATTACTTGGCTCTAGTTGAAAGAAAAAATTATGCTGCACTTAGTTTGTAAAAGTTAACGTTTTATATCTCAATGTGTTGTTTCTTAAAATGTAGTTAATCCTTCAATTTACGGAATCCGAACAGTAATTATCTATTGTTCAAAATTATATTGGAAAGTAAAACAAAATTTCTTAAATATAAGCATTCATTGTTGAGAAATGTAAGTAACACACTTGCAAAATATTCAGCAACCACGGAAATCTTTCTAAATTAACGACGGTGGATTAACAAGGATATGAGATTGTGGTCAAATTACGCCAAAATTCCGTTTTAATTCAGGAATACTTTAAAATCTACACTTCATCCTGAATACCTAGATTTCTCTTGGACGGATGTCATTTTGCAATCGTTCCACTATTTTCACATTCAGATGGGATTTGAGGCGTATATATCTCAAGAGGTGAAAATTCACTTTTTACCGTTCCTCGTACAAATAGTGCTTTAAGTTGCACATTATCGTTTGCAACCACGCTTCTGGAACCAAGCTGTAATCTATCTTTCCTTCAAACTTCAATATTAACTGTAAATAATGCTTGTGATGTAAAAGTTTTAGTCTGCCAAAATAAATTTGTTAAAATCCATTGAACATGTTTAATTTTCTCTCAACTGAAACTGTTTCCTTAATAGAAATCAAAAGTATTGTAACGATTAATAGATTTAAAATATTTTAACCAAAAATATCACATATTAAGAATTATCACTGTTTAAATATTATAAATTAAGTGCAATAAAATGAATGTAAGTTATTTATATTTAAACTAAATTCAGAAAGAAATAAATTGTATCATAAAATATCGATAAGTTTAACTAATAAAATACAGAAATGTATTATCAGAAAAATAACACTAATTTCTAGGTTTATAATACATTGTGTCAACGATATATCGAAGATATATATATTATTATTATTATTATTATTATTATTATTATTATTATTATTATTAGCGAACTTTCTTAATTCAGTGAGTATCCTGTCAAAAATGAAAGCGAATTCAGTTGAATCGTGTTAAAGAAAACAGAACAACTTTGATTGATATGTCGATGCTGGGATATACATAAGCATCAGCGTGGTATTTCCTCTGAGAACATATAATTTGGTCTAAATTTACTAGAGAACGATAAACAACTGTATAGAAGAGTTGGAAAACAATTCAGGAGAACAATATTTTAAATGGCAAATTTGTTCCATTCGTCTTCTTCCCTCTTCTTCTTTTTGTATGTGGTTGGTTATGGTTTTGAAACGTTGACAGTTTTTCATTAAACCTGGAATTAAGTTGGGGACAGACACTGCGCATAAAATCCTCGTCAACCGCCTTCTGCGCCAACGAGCAACAAAAGAACATTAGTCAGGAACTCCCACCGCCAGACGCGGCGCCACGTGCGTTCTCTTCAGCGGCAACCCACGCGCGCAACGGGAGCGTGCCCGGGCCACGCGGCGCCACACTCCGCGACCCTGAGGAACGCCATGACGTGCTCCCCTCCCCACCCCGCAATCGCCCCCGCCACTGCCGCCGCGGCCCAACGCACCTTTCTCCACGCGCCACGCCCAGCCCGCTTCCCCCCCACCTCCTCTCGCTCCGCCCACGCTCACTTTTCTACACGCTCCGTTCAGAGGTTTGTAATACACAAGCAGCACGCAAAGCATATAGTTTTGGTATTATCAGCCTCAGACAATTCACGCTCAAATCAGAATCTGTAATATGCGCTCGTCAGGGAACAACGCAAGTAATGGATAAATGTGACAGAATTGAAAATGCATTCCGTCGTGGTGAACATGAAAAAATTAAATGGTAATGCTGAGAATACATGGGACGCCATTTAAAAATTCTCAGCAGTGCAGTGTAGACAATGAACCAACAGGCACTTGCATTAGAACCCGAGCGTTTGCTACAAATGCAACAACAACAACAACAACAACAACAACAACAACAAAAACAGGAAAAATAATACTTTGTATGATTTGAGGTAAGCATTCTCCTAGAAAACTTATTAAACGAAATATATAAATATGTGAAATGAAATAAATCCGAAAAATTAAAGTGTCTTTTTATTTACAATTTTTATGTTAAGACTCCTCCATCTCAATTGTCATTCTGTGAAAGGGTTCGAAATACCTTAACTAGTAATGAATATTTAGAACCGAATTATTGTTAGCAGTATTCTCTTTTATGGAGTTTAATCAAGACATACACCTTCTTCTAGGGATATATTGCTCATTTATTTGCTATTTCTAAAGCTCCAGTTCTCGTTCAACGTGTATTTTTTTCTAGTCTGTTTCATTCCTTTTTTTTCCAAATATTAGAATTTGTCCTGTAGACAGTATAACTATTTAATAATTTATTTATATATTTGAGTCAATTATGGTACTCTCTTTTTGACTTTTTGACTCGTTTTCAAATAGCATGTTCCAATGGCATTGCCCATGCTCCGCGCTATCTACAGGCCACAGGAACGATTGGGACGATCAGGGTTTCAATGTTCTGCTCTCGTGATGACTCTCAGCATGTTTGCGCACCAACGCGCTTGTAAAGGTACGCGAAACAGTTGGATTGTAGTGAACTCGTTCGGTTTTAACCGTAAACAAGTGTATGCTAATGGCGCAATTGCCCTCATTCAATTTTGTCGAACGCCATTTGCATGCAAAGTGTTCCAAGGAAATTGTTGAGTATTTTATTGGAAGGGAATATAAATGTAGGTTTGTATGATCGCTCGGGCCTGTGCACATCTATACGCATATAAAGCAGTATATTTCATAATTTCAACATTATATTTTAATAGAATTTTATAGAACATTTTAGTAAGCATCTTTGAAAGTTTTTTCAAATCGTAATGTTTTGTTTTAATAGGTTATTATTTTTTCCACTATGATTATTTTTATAGATGAATTTGTAAAAAGTATTCGTTATGTATGTCAATTTTGTCTGAGTCTGGAAGAACCATAAAAAAAGGTCGTCATAAATTACTTGACATTGTAACAGAATGGAAAAATCTTCTGCAAGTTCAATTCTTGTCTTTCGGTTTTTATTTGTTGATTGCATTACTGTCAAAATGTTCAGTAAGATAAAGCGTAACAAATCAGCAATGTTTCATATGCGGAAGACGCCTAAAGACTATTAAACTTTGTAAAAGATGCAGAAGTTATGCGAGAAATAGTGGAAGCTCTTGAAAAGTGGAGAACCACTCTTCGAGAATTCCTCTCGCTGAAAGGCTTTGTCATGATGAGACAAGATAACACGATTCTTTTCATACAAAGAATCGTTTTATGAATATGCAAGAATAATTTGCATTTTAATTTTCCGCTTTTCAAGGAGCATTCTTTTGTGAATATCCCAAGAACTAGCCTTTTTAGATCCTGAGATTTAACTTCTTTATCTATTACAAATACGAATACAAATATGCAGTAAGTTCTTGTTGCAAACATAAGGATACTACAAATAATATTCAACAGAAAAAAATAATCGGAGAGGGAAAAAAATGTATAATAAGCAGGGCAAAAGATGTGGTTTTAAATCACAGCAGATACATATAACGAAGAATACTTTCATGATATATTATCAATTGTAATCATTCGCTCAGAGGGGTGTGAAAAAGTGTGTCGAGATGAATTCCAGTTTTGAGAGACGTTCTGATATACATTTTTATTAACTGATCTTCAAAACATTGTATTACAGAATTTGTCTATGAAAGTAGAAAACTGCTTCCGTCTGTTTAGGAAGCAACCTGGATTTCCATCAGCTTTCCAAAATTAATTCCCTAACGTGACTAAAACTGTCAGAATACGAAACCCTTTACAAGAGCTTGACTGATAGGGTCGCTGGAGGACACGCCCTATTTCGGAACACATAATGCATATCCTAATGAGACCTGCACTCAGCGAGCGGATCGTAACGGCGCCCGCATCTCTCCCAGAGAGACCTTTACGCATTCGGCCTCGTACCGCCTACACGTTTGTTTCCTCCGCCCCCGCCGCCGCCACGCCCCCCACGACGCACAGCTGTGACGTCACACTCGGCAGCGCGGTCAGGGTCGCGCGGGGTCGCAGGGCACTACGCGAACAGCCGAGCGCCGTGCCGCGTCGGGGCCCGCCACGCCACACCACGCCACGCTACCGAAACAAGATGTCTGCCGCGAGTCTGCCCTGGAAATGGGTATTGATCGGCGGTTTCGCCACGCTTCGAGTGCTCCTCGATGCGAAGTGTTTGCTTTTTGGAAGGTGGAGTCGCGGGTCATTGCGGTATTTAGGTGGTATTGATTTTCTCGAATGTTTGAAATGCGTGTCGATTAATTGGTCAGAAATAAACAAACAACATGATTTGTACAGATTTTATCTTCAAAAAATGTAATATGAAATTAAATTTATAGAATTTCAATGTATTTCCTTGCATAGACGATATTTAGGTACTTTCCCTTAATTATGTAATTAATGTTAAAGGCCCTAATTTTATAACCGTTGTAATAATATTAACATTTGTAATTTTATTGTCATTTAACAATCTATAATAGCAATTCTTCTTCAAACTCAGGACCGTATATCGGTTGCGCACTGATATTTCCATTTTGTTGTTGGTCGTACAAGAGACCGACTTTGTGGTGTGCGACTTCTTATGGTGCGCTAGAATTACTCACCTCGCTCTCAGAACAGGCTTTGTTCATGCATTCCTGTATTATATTATTTTGTTCGTTTAAATTAAATACCCCTAGCTTATTTCTTACATCTTCATTTCTTATTCTGAGTTACCCACTTAGTAAAAAAGATTTTTTGTTTTTCCTTGCAAATTGATTATTTGTTCCAGCCTACTCCATACATGGGCAACGAACGATACTTTCCTTTTCAAAACATAGCCCAATTTTTCCCCAACACGATGACTGACGTTCCCGGGTATGTTAACTTACACGGTGATTAGTCCTGTAGGAGTAGTGATGTTTTTGGCAGACGAGATGGCGATGTTCCTCCCGCGCTGGATGGTGAGATCCGGCGCCGAACTACCTGTCGGGTAACGAGGGATTTTCCCCTCCCGGTGCCTCTCAAAAAGGGGCAACGCCGAAGTCGGGACGAACTCTAAGCTTCCGACTGGTCTCACGACATGTGTGGAGGTGGTGTGCATATAATGGTAAGTGAACATAAGTAAGGAGGCGAGGAGAGGACAAGAAAGAGGAAGGAAAGATCGCGCGCGTCCCGTTTGTTAGGACACTACAGCTGCATTCATCTGGTATTGATTGGAGAAACTATGGAAAACTATTGATCAGAGAAGCCGGCCGTAGAATCTTCCCCAGAAGAGGCTGAATTCGACCTAGTATGTTGCGAGACTCAAAAATCTGTCACTGTTGGACTCAAATCTAGAACCCCATGGTCTGAGTCACTGCAGAGTCGACATAGCAGCGATACTGGTCCTGATGTAAACTCAGCCGGCTTCATCACACATTCTACTTTATTTTTAATCATTCATACTTCGCTGTAAAAATGTTCTATAATGATTGTACATCACGATTGCTTTAAACATTGGATATTTTTCTTTTGTTCGATCAATGTTAAGTATTAATATTTCCAAATTTAGAACAATTCCGAACTTCATTTTGTTCAAAAGCACATTAAACCTCACCATCTTCCCGTCGCGTTCGCGTGGTTTAATCTAACACACCTGCTCCGCCACGTAACACTGGATTAAATTGCTCTACTCTAACCAGAGTATCGCTGCATCGCAATTTCGAAGTGCACCAACTCTCCGACACAGCGCCACTCTCAGGCAAAGCGAGACACGAACTTCCGGGCGTGTACCTGGAAACTTCCCGGAATTTCGTCGCCCTCCCGCGTGTAAACCGTGGTGGGCGGGCCGATACTCCACGCTACGTGGGGAGAGGGCGACGGCGTAGCAAGTGCTTATGCTGCCTACAGCATAATAGCTTTCCGCTTTTGTAAAAATGACGTAAACAGAGAGGGATGTTTATGGCGATAAGAAAGAACTCAAGAACCTGTGGACGTAAATATATCTATGGAAGAAGCGCCATTTTCTGGGAAGGATATATATACTATATATATATATATTTGTATATATATATATATATATATATATATATATATATATATACAAATAACGGAGCTTTTTTTTTCCTTTGAATACGAAAATAACCTCCAAACTTTCCAACTTAAATAGTTTAATTTTTTTCATATTTATTAACTGATATAAAATGTTGCTTCAACTATGGGGCAACGTATCCCTCGGGCAAGATCTTAGTCTTCTTAGGCATTAAACCACTCATGGCTGTGCTTGAGGCGTTAGCTGTATAGACGACACTGAAAATACTAATTCCAAGCCCCGTTTTTCACAAAAGTAAGAATGGATTTCTACTAGGATTTCGGAATGAAATTTCCGAATTATGTTATCTTGGCGTGGGGGAAAGATTACTGCAATGTTACCAGCACAAAAATTAGCTGTGAATTCGTCTTTTTCCTTCCGGTTGTAAGTTCATAGGAAAGGGCTAGCCTACTTCCGAGGATATGACTTCTACATACGGTAAGACGAGCTTTTTTTGGCTATCAGCATATGCCTAGCACAAACATAAGACGTCAGTGATGTGCGTGGAATACCTCTGATAAAAATGTAAGAGGTGGTATTCTTAGACCACCAATTGGAAAGAATTTAAGGGGCACAAAGCAACGGAGGAGTCGGTAATGAAGGCGAAGGCTTCAGCCGAGCAAAACGTAAGAAAGTGTACGGTGGTCACACTCATAATCTCAATCAATGCTCCGGCCTATTACCAAATAATAGGAAGAGGTACTTTGTATGAAGAGGTAGTTCGCATAATAGGAAAAGGTAGTTTTTTCACCCAACCAGAAAGTACTGAAGACCAAATTTCCCTACGAGTAACACCTTTCATAGCTCGAATGCTATTTGTCTTTACCACTCACTTCCTCAGCAGCTTGTATACTGTCCCAGGAACAGATGCTGCGACACAGTTGCGGAAGCTAAAAATATATCTTGCTCCTGCCGCAAATCGAACTCAGACCATCGGCCACGGTAACACGGGAGCTTTTAACGGTGATTGGTGTCGGCGAAGACCACAAGTAGTCTTTGTGCCGTACCCACATACACCACATTTCGTGTAATTTAAAGGAATTGCCTTCCTTTGCAATAACGTATCGAGCTGACCCACAAAGTGCTAAAGCACCAAAAGGATGTGATCTCATTTGCTATTCCCTATTGATCTTATAAAAAAACCCGAGAGCAGCCTCGCCCCCCACTCTGCACCCCGGTGAAGTACGCCACTGCGGGCGGGCGGCGTGAGCAGTACGGAGGCTGCACTGCGACAGCGCCACCGGTGCCGCACGTGCCGCCGCACCTGGCGCCGCGCCGGTCGATGAGGCATCAGCTGGGCTGCTGCACCCCGCCCCTGGCACGGCCTCGTTCGATGGACACTGAGCGAAACACGAGCGAAACTCGACTTTTCTTGGGCCGGTTCTGGTAAAGGTTTTCGTACTTTTATTTCACCGCGGGGCGCTAGGAGATGGTAACTGGGACATTCTAATTTGTATAATCCAAGAGTAGCATGACCATGAAAGAAAAGTATTATTTTTCATTATTCAACGTTCTATATTCCTCTCTCTACACAGTGTAATTGTGATTCATAGGAATGACGCTCTAAAAGAAATTTCAATTTTTTTCCATGCACATTGACTAACTAGTTACGCAGTTTGATTTATCTTCATTATATTTTCTACTATTTTCTTATACACTGCAAATATTTGTAATTTTCTCAAATTAATAATAATAATAATAATAATAATAATAATAATAATAATAATAATGTGTAATTGCGAAACTCAACGATCTACATCAATGTACATTTATATTCTTGTTCAATATTTTTTTAGTATTTGCTATCGTTGTCACTGTTTTAGACCCTTGGCATACAGAAGGGCAGAAACAAACCTCGAAAAGGTTTTCTTGTTCTGTGATAAAAAAGTTAATCGGCAAAATCCCTTTTGTGGTCTGTTACAGCTGTCTCCACTGATAGACAAAGTTTTTTTACAATAAGTCACTAGTAGTTTACTGCGTGAAATCTAAGGAAATGCTTGGTCTTCGTGAACGCTAACACTATTGCACCTTCCTTTCACTTCCAAGATACCTGAACAGAACACGGCGTCAGTATTCTTCTTTTGTTACGACTACAGTGTCGGAACTTATCATATGGAAATTAATCTACACATTAAGTAATACACTCGTGGTGAGTTATGTTCAAGCACGTATATTCTCCTAGGTGCTCTAACTCTTATACAAGGTCTATTACGATGCTTCAGGAACAAACACAGAATACTCAACACGGGATATTACAAGCACTCAGAGCGCATACGCTATTTACAATATACGTGATGAAAATCGCTCGCTTGTATCGAGAGTGAAAAGTCCTTGAAAGATGAGCCGTGTCCAAAGTAGAGTCAACGCGCACATCCACCTGTGGAAGAGGGTTGGAACAATGCCATATCCCTCACCTATTCCGCAAAGGGACTGTGCAGGTAAAAAAAGCAGGTCATGAATGAAACTGATGATGAACATGAACGAAACTGGCGGGATGAAAGCAATTTATCTGATTATGAATACCTAAAAGGTCTATTCGTAACTACCTTCTTCAGCTCTTGATTCTACACAACTCCGGAATCATTGGGGGCGTCTTTCAAAGCAGAGTAAATTGCCGAAATTTGCACCCAAGTTCAGTCATGAAGTTTACCGACGAAATGACCCTAGAAGCTGAGTATGATGACGATAATCAGCTCGAAATTCAGTTGAGTGACATAGTCCGCTCGTGTCATTGAAAACGCTGGAGTAGCAATGAAATTTCACAAAATAGGATTAGTGAAAACCTGCGCAAAAGCCACCAATGTATTTATTTTCGTCGTAGGTTTCATCTGAAATCCGGACACGTCACTTTGACGTTATGCAAAAACAAGGATGAGCAAACAGAACTTCAAGGATGTTGATCAAACTGTTCATGACCGTAATGAGAAAGTGAGAAACAATGAAGAGAAATAATGAAACCGATTCTCATAAGTTATCTGTAACCAGGATGCACTTCAACGGTGGTGTATGTTTCAAATCCTTAAAAAGTATATATGAATAGGTAGTTTCATCCCCCAAACTGTATAATGAACCATTTCCATTGGATCTATTAAATCTTATTAAATATGATTTTACTTCCCAAGACTGAAAGAAGGTTAAGGGTTTTCAAAAGGGTTTTCAAAAACATTATGTATTTGAAGTACTGTGATGGATATTCCGAATCATCCCATCACCGATTCAATCCACAGCAGACAAGCTTCTGGCAGCAAGGTTCAATCAGGAGCAAGTTGTGCGCGAAACTCGGAATTCGCGAAATAGGTCACGCGTGCGACCGAAACGGCGTCGCCGCCCCGCGCCGCCCCGCGCCGCCCGCGCCGCCCCATGCCGCCCGCGCCACCCGCGCCGCCCGCGCCGCCCGCGCCGCCCCGCGCCGCCCCGCCGCCCCGCGCCGCCCGCGCCGCCCGCGCCGCCCCGCGCCGCCCCGCGCCGCCCCGCGCCGCCCGCGCCGCCCCGCGCCGCCCCGCGCCGCCCGCGCCGCCCGCGCCGCCCGCGCCGCCCGCGCCGCCCCGCGCCGCCCGCGCCGCCCCGCGCCGCGCCCTCACCGCCTCGCGCCGCGCCCTCACCGCCCAGCCCCGCGCCCCTCCCGGCGTGACCCGCCCCACTGCCCCAGGCGGCGCCCGGGGGCCGCAGCCCGGGCTGCGCGATCTATACCTCGGCACAGCCACGCGCCGGCCCGGCCGGCCCGACCCGTTTCGGCCCCCCCCACTGCAACCGTCCCACCCCACCCGGTAACCGACCCAGCCCACTTCCGCGTTGCTCTGACAAGCCTCTTCGCTCGCGCCTCGCTCGTGCCTGATCCGAACGTCCACCCCCCCCTCCCCCGCTTGCCCAACGCCCGCGCAGAATCAACCCTCACCGTCACCGCCTGCGTCGCGACTTGACCCGTCAACGTCCCCGTTCAGAATCGACCCGCCACCCCCCCCACACACCCCGTCACCGACGTGTCTACTCTCCCTTCCCGTCCGTCTCGACCTATCTCGACCGTCCCGTCCTATGCAGTTCCATTCCATTATCATTTTCCTTTCTGCCTCTCATTGCTGCTCGCCCTGTCTGATTCCTTCCCCTTTCGTTCCGTGAAATCCCGTCCCGCTCCCGGTCCAGTGCCGTCCCGCCTTGACCTACTCCATTCCCGTCCGCAGCCCATCTGGCTTGCTCGCCCCTCTGTCGCTAATACTGCGCCCTACCTCGCCCTGTCTCTTCCCCACGCCCCCATCCGTCGCTGGGCGTCCGCCCGGCCGCGCCCACCCGCGCCCACCCGCGCCCACCCGCGCTTTCGACGCAATCAGTGCCGAGGTCGGAAATTTACGATTCCGCAGACGGCGGAGTGGGAGCAGTTTAAAAGCGCCGAGAGAGCTTCCCGAGAAATGTGATGTAGCACACAGACCTTGCGTTTCAAGTTGGATCCAGTGAGAGAATTGAATCTACTTTTGAAGTCATATTTTCAGCTATTTCACTGGGGATGTGGGTCACTTGGCGCGTAAATTTTCCTGGCAATAATGAATTAAACGTAATATGATGCGGTTGATATGGGGGCTCTTAGAGTTAGTCTTCGCAAATTTTATCATACTATGAAGGTAAGAAAGAACTCATTCCTTTAGAGCGTTTCAAATTCGTAGAACACGGTGTTGTGCAGGGCGCGAATGCTGTAATCTTTAGCGTCACCTGGGTTGGGTATATTAGTAAAATATATTTTATATAATAAAATAAATAAAAAAATTTAAAAATGATTTAAAGCGACAAGTTGCAGTTCCTAGTTCTAAATTATTTCTGCAATGAATAATCTAATCATTTCTTAGCAAAAACTTTTAAATGAAACACGCACCGAAATTGACAGTTTGGAAAATAAATGCGATGACAAAAATGGAATGACAATTTTAAAAGATGTACCGTGCGGACGAATGTGGGCTCCTTACCGTAAAAGGAAGACCAGATCAGAGATTCAGTGTAACAAAAAAGGAGGCCAGAGAACGCTATAAATATCCATTCATCTTCAGCAAGAATTATGCAAGGGACAGCGTATAAAGCAATATGTTCTTTTACTTTATGAAGGAGTAACGTGAAGTAGTTAATTACGTTTAAACAGAATGAGAGTGCTCGTACTCATTTTTAATTCAATTTTGGACTCATCAAAATAATTTCATTTGCTCTGAATCATTCTAATAATTGTAGTAAATACGGAAGCAAGAGAGTGCTTAATCAGAACTATGGAGTAGAGGCACCTAAAATCCCAACTTCCTGCAATTAATCCGAGAGGAACTTCGTAATGGTACTTACGAACGTCTGCTCGACAGTTCGCGTCACAACCACTTTCATTGTGCGGAGACTCGCTTCTCGGTGTGGCCGATGCCTCGTCGCCAGCAGACATTTTTTGCTCTTCCGCCGCGAACATTTCCTCCAACAATTTCAGACGCCAGACGAGTTCCGCTGACTGGAGAAGTTGGATGCCATTAGCGTAGAGAGCCCTATGTTCGGAATTGTAGATTCACATCAAACTTCGCAATGTTGCAGAAGGGGAGAAATATTTGCGTAAGTACGACATATTCCCCTAAAGTTGAACTTAAAATGGATTCTGCCCTATTACACACCAATCAGTCACAGTTTTTAATTAAATGTGAGTAATTTTATTCTGGTAATATATGTCCTGCATCTCTGGACAATATTAACACTATTTTCATAACTATGGCATAATAAAAATTTTGCAGAAATGAAACTGATCAGAACTCTCCCTTAATTGAATTAAGCAGCCTGTCAACAACATGGCTGGATAAAAACTATACGGGAAGAATTTAGGCAATTATAAGCAATGTTTTTTCTTCTTTATAATAGAATAAATTTTCTAAACACATTTTTCATTGAATTTCACCGTCAGTTAATATTCGCTAACTCCGAATGAATATGTCAGATTTTTAGTCTACATTAAATATCGTTCACCGTTTAAGAATTCCTCGGCGATTCCTTTGAAGGAAATATCGCCTCACTGTTGTTTTTTTTCTCCAAGATATTGTAAAACAAGTCCATTTGTGACTATGTGTTTTAAGAGTCAAGGTTTTAGAATAAAATATGCAATTTTTAATGAAATGTTGACATTTGATACACAAAGTGGCGTCTATGTACGTATTCTTATGACTCACTTTACAAATATTTTGGTCAAAAATTCTTTGAAATGAAAATTCCACCAGCATTTCAACAATAATGTTATTAGGTCGTTCTCCAAAATTAGGACAAAAAGTAACACTAAAAATAAGTATCGGAATGTTAATACATTTGCACTGGCTTCAAGAGCTATTTAAATATTTAACGGAAGTCTATTGTCTGGTATTGTATTGAATGGATATGATTACACTTGTAATATTCAGATCATCTACAATGTCACAAAGTTGTTGATTATTGTCCAATTTTTTTCAGCAAAGCATTTCACCCATGAAACTTTCCCACATCGACAACTTAATCCCAACAACTGTTCTAGGCTCCAACTTTTTTTTTCTCACGAATAAAGTTTCATCGGACAACATTCTCTCCGTCTCAACTTCAGAACTTAAACGACTCCACACACAGTTTGTCAAAGTCCACCACAGCAAAAAAACTTACTAAATCCTACAACTCCATCGTCAGACTCAGCTCAAAAGTCGGGGATCACTGATCGGGAGGACACACATTTTATCGACACAGCACTCTTTCAAGCCACTTCTCGTTTTAATTTAAAATTTTAAAACAACCAATCTCCACAAATTTTGTCGGTCCGAACAAATCAAAGATAGTACGAATTTACAACTGTAATCGCAAAGATAGACACACATTGCAAAATTATTTCCGCACATTGCCAAGACCAGTCCGAATAGCACAATCCCGACGTAATGAGATTCGTTCAGCTCGTTTCGGCTCGGACATCGGAGAGCGACTGAACGAGAGCAACAACCAGATTCTAAACCCCGAAGGCGGATGCCAAGGGGTGGGGGTGGAATGTCACGTCCCCCGTCTGCTCCGTGCCCTTTATCGTGAGCGACGGGGGTCGCGGTGCCTGTCTCGCCGGAGGAAGCAGAGGCGCTGACTCGAAGCATCGATCGCACCAGCCCATCTCCCGGCCCATCACCAAGTTACGGTCCCAAGTAATTAACCGGTGGGCCGACAATTTCCTCGAGTTACGTGTAAATGGAATCGTTTCGAGATCCTCCATCGCTTTCGTAATTATTGATGAAGAAGGGATTCACCGTGAAAAGAAGTAAAAGGGAAAGATACAGAAACTGTTCGAAATTCAATACTAGATACAAAAAACTTTGGTGAGTATGAATCACGTACTATAGAATTATTGTTTATAATATGAAACGACTTCAAAAATTCATTTCTAATAGTATTTTTGGAATGAAGTTGACCTCATTTTCAACATTCAGTACTAATCAAATTTTAAAGAAATTAACGCGAATGAGATTATAATAATATTAATAGCATGTAGCAGAAAAATGCCGAACAAATCCACATAAATTGTTTTCTAAAAAGTAACACGCACACTGCTCAGGAACAAGAAATAAAATACTATCCTTCGACACTGCAATAAATTACAACCAGGACTTCAAAAATTTACCTCTTCATAACCCAGACATGAATAGCATATATTTAATGGTGGACGACCTCTTCTTCGGACACTTGCTGTTACACGATGTCAACTGTCGCACGATCAGTGATGCACTGAATTTGAGAATTCTGTCGGTACGTGCAAAATGAGAAGACGAGTTTTAACTCAATAAAAAATATATATTTTTCAGTCACAATCGAAACTGTTTCATTATTTTTTGGATTTCTCCCCCAAGATCCTGGGAATCTAACAAAACCATAGCTCCGTCGTATGGAGGGTGGCTGCGTAGTTTTCTTTAAATATCTCTGCGCTTTCGAAATTAGTAATATAGATTATAGGATTCGCATTGGAAATGAGATTTTATTCATTCGGGTGCTTGGAGTGACATATTGACACGATACATAAAGGGTGACAAAATAAAATAAGCATATGAAAACATGTCCTAAGCTTTCTGAACTTCCATTTATGTGGGGGACAATTACAGAGAGCTACTTTAGTACCTGTTAACCTCGCCATAAATTTATCGGGATGTTTATGATAGTAATATTTTCAAAAAGTCAACGTTTAACTACGACGGCCTGTTTATTGTTGTTCTGTGAGATGTAAGTTTTGTCGCCGTAATCTGGAATACAAAATCTATAAAACAATATTATGGTATTATCTTAATTGGCATAACTACAGGAAAAAATGGAGCTTATGTTCCAGGTCAACATACAATTAGTAATATATAAAAAGTAACAAGAAGAAGAATTTACACTAATGAGTCACAAATTTTACATCCAGGTTTGAATAAATTTTATTCCCTATAATCTCGTCGAGCACCGTCTCAGTTTACGAACACCCGAGAACAAGCGGATACTTTCACCGACAACTCTCGAATCCCGTGGAATACAACTCTTGCCAGGGAAAAACCGGGACATTAGCGTTATCTTCTCCTCGATCTGACCTGTACATTAGCGTATCTCGCTCCACTATGTTCGCACGTCCACGAAACCTCGGTGGCTCCACTATTGTCTGAAGGCAGCCCAAAAGTACGACCAATTCACAAACGTAACACTACAAAGTAGCTGATCTCGCAATAGTCGAGAGAATTGCTAATACAAAGAGAATGGCTTGTGCGGAAGGTAGAGGCAGCAAGAAGCCGTGTTGGTGGCTCGCTTCATAGAAGCCCTTTTGTCTCGGCCGATGAAAGCCTGACACCGTTTCACCGATGAGGAACTTTTGCACTTCCAGCAAAAACCGGCAAACAGTAACACGTAACGGTAACAGGAGCAGAAAATATCGCACGGTGCCTCTTTTGCTGCATAGCTCAATGCAATGGCTGCAATACAGTTAGTGACATGGTTTAATCTTCCCTACTATTAAATAAGTTTATCTCAACATATTAATTTAATAATTTAACCTGTTTCCACGGATATGCATTTGAGTACGCTGTATAAATATGTCATTTCTACAGGCATGAGATGAGGCATGAGGCTTAGTGAAACAGCAACTCCATGCAGATATAATATTAAAAATACTACGTAATTTGCTTTGGAAATTATCCGAAACTTAGTATTAGCAGTACAAATAAATTGAGTGAAATGAAAATAAAATGAATAAATATAATGATGAGAAGGCAAAGTGGGAAGAACATTCGTATTGAAAGCGAAAAAAAGGCAATATTTCTTTTAAATCAGGAAGATACATAATAACAATAGATTATCGTGGCATGTACTTAATTTTTTTAAATGTCGTTATCTCCATAGAAATTAACTCTTCATAAAATGTTAATGCTCATACTTTATTTCTAATTAGTTGTTCATAATTTCTTCCAAAGTTTCACACTTTTCAAAGTTCTGAAGTATGACCGAAGAATATACCACAAAATAAACGAAAAACCATTACACCCGTACATTTCAAAGTCTTTTTGGGAATTTAATTTAAAAAGCTGGGTATCCCCTTTTCAACAATAACTTCTAAAGTACCTGAATTCTAATGTGCTGCATTAGTCATGCATATTCAACTCCATACTCAAGTGTCCTGCAGCGCAAAGAAACAAGAAACACACGTCCATCAAACTAATGTAGGAATACGGCGACTACTGTATACGGCATACTCTGAATAAAAGCAACACGAGTCCTCTCGAGAAGAGACACTCATTCTTCACTCCATTCCATTCCTTTAATAGAAATCCAACATGGCAAAGCGTACAGGCCGCTTCCGTTTGACATCCGCCGCAGTTACAAGCGTCGTGCCGTCCAACCGGTCTGACGTGCCACCAGCGGCCACACACGCTGTCTCCAGCTTCTGAGCGATCCCGCGCATGATTCCCAGTATTTAATGTGCTTTATCGTCCTCTACATTATCGCAAAAGTCACCAAGAATCTCATAGTCGTTGCCATTGTGCGCCTAAAATCAAATATTTCAAATCTGACTTGAAATAAAGGAAGAGCAGGGTTTTCTTTATATAAATATACTCATTTATAATCAGAACGTTGAAACGAAATAAACATTTTATACAACAATTGAACGTTGCTTTATAAAATACAACAAAAATCTTAATAAATAATCATAAATCGCAGTTACGTAAGTTGAAGTAGCCAAATTGAGAAGTCAAAACATCGCCAAGAGTAAATTTCAATTTCCGAAACCTGCAAAAAAGAAGCAACTTTGGCGACAAATAACTAATAAACGCAACACAGATCCCAAGCAAACACGCCCTCTGAAGACGTCTGGTACAAAAGAAGTACAAACGCAGGAGAGGATGGGAACGGCACATTCGTAATTGTCCATGTAAATTGTGCATTCATAAATGTCCCAATCCAATTACGTTCCACTTTGCATCATGGAGCAGATTATCTCAATAAATTTTTTTGTAAAAGGATTTTGTTCTCAAAATGTAGTACTGGAACGATTTTCCTACACATTGCACTCTGAGAAAAACTGAAGTATTTTCAGAGGTTTTGGAGGCAATCTAGGATTCCATAATGAAGGAACGGAAATAGCGGAGATATAAATACTCGTTCACAACGCAGTAAATAATAAATTAAAATGGTTACTAGAAATCTTTTAGGGTGTTATATCCTCACCTTCAGCGATTTTATTCAGTTTAAAAGTAAATCAAGATCAATATTAAAATGTAGTTTTTTAAAAAAATTTAACAAAAAAATTTAAAAAAATTTCATACAAGTTAATTGTATAGGAAATTATAAATTTAATCAAATTGTAATTGATTGTTTATTTTTAATCTATGTTAAGTTGAAGAGAGTTAAATAAATATTTGAAACACCGTTGATTAACATTTGAATGTATTGGTTTTTACGTTGAGGAAATTGCAATGTTAATTGATAGTGGGAAGAGCTGACAAATTTAGAGGAACTTGCTGAAGGCAGAGACTAATTATTTCGATGTGCTGACAGCGCAAGGAGAAGTACGGGGTGAGAAATGACAGTTGGTGACAGAGAGAATCTGGGCTTCTGAGGTGTCGAGAGCAGTTAAGTAAGGTAATAACATCAGAAATGTCATTCTCAGAAGGCAACTTGACACAACAATGGCCGACATCCAGAAAATGTAATTAAAAATTAAGAAATTCCTTTATTGGTCAAATAAATGTTTTTAAAATAATGGAACTACTCGTACGTATATTTTAAATGTTTAAATCCAAGTATGGGGCAGGGACAAAAAATGACAATACATTAGACGTGCCATTACCATTTTCAATGATTTGCGCTAGCAGTGTTTATAACAAGAACTGTCGGTAAGCGACTTCTATGACATAAGACAAATTCAGTGACTGCTAACGCGAGGCTGCAACTAAATGGTGTGAAAGCAAGAATAGCTCGAAAGCAAGAATAGCTCGAAAGCAAGAAGATGCATGGACGAATTAATACGCGATGAGTGTTGTGGTATGGACGAGGCGGGGACGAGTGTGAAAACAAAGTGAATATAGGCAATACCAGTGGCGTTGGTAGATGCTAGGAAGATGGAGAGATGAGGAAGAAGAGGGAAGAAAAGTGGTAGGGACAGAAGGGAGAAAAACGAGACTATGATGGGGAGGAGTAAAATGGAGGAAGAGGGAGTAGAATGGAGACAGAGGAAGGGGATGATGGAAAGAGGGAGAACAGGATGGGATAAGCAGTAGAAGGGGAGGAAGGCAGAGGAGGGAGAGGATCGCGTCTGACAGTTGTGACGTCAGCGGCAACGGAGTGGCAACGCCGTGTACGGAGGACGTGGATGTATATGGAGCACGGCGACGCCGGTCGTCGAGGCGCGCGCTGATGTCGACAGAGGATCTCCCTCGAGGGAGCGATCTTCGGCGCAGTCTTTTTGCTGCTCTCCTTTCGCTTTCCGTGGATTCCAGGCCTTCGCCGGCGCCCCACTTCTCGGCCGCCGAATCGCCTCGTGCCATCCGCCTGGCCGCTCGCGGTTGTCTCATTCGGCCGCTGCGGGACGGGTGCGGATTACCGCTCGTCTACCTTCACTGCAGACGAGCGACAGGTGGAAGTGAAATTTAATATCATGTTTGGTTACTTACAGCGATTATTTATGTCGTATATTCTTATTAATGCGCGCACTCATTCGGGAATGTCCAAGTGCCGCTAATTTCTCGAACAAAAAGAATATGTTTTGGTAAATGTATATGAGGTATCACTGTCCTAGATTATAGAACGAACAGTATTCCTACAATAAAGCTTGAAAGTCCTTTGTAGGTTTCTATGTCATTTCAATGCGCATATTTTACTTCATAAAAAATAGTCCAATATATACAAATAAATCGATGGTGTTCACAATCACACAAAAGAAAGTTCACAAACTGACCAAGAATTGAGGGAGATATTATGGCATGATGGTTATTTAACAAATTAGACTCAAATCACTACGCAAACATGATCGATTTTGGTTATTACAACATTTCGAGCAATAAATTACTATTTACAGGCAGGAGACTATTGCAATTAATACTCGTAAAATATTTCCTAAGAGTTTTACTCAGAATGAGTACGTTCTTCAATATAAAACCTTCAAATTTAAAGTTAAAACATCAAGAAACTAAAGGTAATGCGTTCTTAAAATAAAAAAATCTAGCAATGTTTTGCTGCAAACATGGTTAGTTAATCTGCGACTACATTTAAACAAATTTATGACATTTGGTTTGAGAAAATCACCAAAAAATGCATAGAATCATGAACGTTTCCAGAACAACATGTCGCCTTAAGATAACAAAAGGCACTAAGGTGACGCTAGAGAATAAATGTAAAACACATGAAGGAAAATTAGAAATAGCACTTCATAACTATGATTTTTATACTTCTGAAAAAAACATGTAAGTGTTGAAAGTTTATTACAGATGTTAACTTTTTAATTTGTGTTTTCGAGTGCGTTTTGAATATCTACTGGAAGTCCGTTCAATGAACAGTTCCATGAATTATTTACGGCTATCCAAAGCAACGGTGGGCTCCCTTCTCACAACTTCGCGACCTACCACAACACCGCTCAGCATCATCTTCTCGAAAGCGATCATTCAATTCACACGAACAGCTATTGTCTGCAGTTTCCTCTTCCACAGAGCGAGATTTCTCGAATCCAAATTAGAGAAAGCTGTAATATTTTAAAGAAATCATGAAAAATATTTCTTTGAAAAAGAAATGTAAATATTAAAATAAAATATTTGAACATAATACCTAATGAATACCTTCTTAAACGACATGAAATCAATGAATAATTCTAGAAACAACAGATGAGAACCGTTATGTCAATACACCTGTGGCACTCCCGGAGGGAACCAACGCAAGCCAAACAAAACTCAACGCGATGCCCCCAGAGCAACCCTTGCCAATATTGCTACTACATGAACTCTTCTACTACACAAAACCATTTATTCAACCCTATTATTATATTCCTGCCCGGTCTGGTACAATGCCGTTACCACCCATACCCACAAACTGCAAACATTCTAAAACAAAATCCCAAGAAGAGTCACGTAAGCACCTTTGTTTGTAAGAAACAACTCGCTACACACCGACTTGAAAATTCCCCCCATTCAAAACACTCCAAATTTCGTGACTTATTTTCTAATATTCAAAAGGTTCCTTATATTTACACGTTGACCTCATACATTCCCAATTTTAAGGTTAGAAACGTACCTTCTTACTCGTTTCTCACAGATCACGTTGATATATCGTTAGTTACTAAATCATTTGAAGGAGCCCATCATCCCTACTAAACCCTGTTTTATCTGCGTCTGCCAATGTTGTGTTCTGTATTTTTTGTTCATCTACTAGCATCTGAAACAGCCGAATGGCTGAACGAAATCAAATCAATCCCTTGATAAAGTTGTGTGTTCAACAAAATCCCTGCCGTCCACTCACTGCGCGGCGGAGAGTCGTCGGAGCTGGAGCGGTCGGCGTCCTCCCCCGCCCACAGGTCCTGCTCCAGCTCGGCCTCGGCGGCGCAGTCCTCGGAGCGCGGTCGCGGCGCGCGGCGGGCCGAGCCGGGGTAGTCGGCGGGCGGGCGGGTGCCCACCACGGCGCGCGGGGCGCCGCCCACCGCCAGCAACATCACACCTCCGCCGACGCCGCCGCCGTCCCTCCCGTCCCCCCGCCCCCCCGCCGCGCCCTCCCCTCCCCCGCCCGCCCTGCCCGTCCCGCACCGCACGCCCCTCGCGGGCGCGGGGGACCCTCTCTGCCGCTTTCCCGGCTGCCCCGGCCCGCCGCGGCCCAATCAATGACGCGGGCGACGGCGGCGCAGGCGGAGACGGATGAGGTGGCGGAGGACGGATGTGAGCGCGGGAGAATGCCGCGCTGATCCAGGTGGAGAGCATGTTCATGTGACGGAGAAGTCTGGTATGCGGCTAATTCATGAATTAGCAGGTTAATTCCCCCATGTAGCTATATTTCAATAAAGCAGATCGATGAAAAGCTTAAATTTTCGACATCATCCGGCTAGATTTGAACTTAGCCGCAGGACACTGGCTATAGTAAGATGATGTAAGTCCGAATATGATGCGTGTTGTGCAATCTTAATAAGTATATTGGTATAAAACAAAGCTGGAAAATAGGTGTTGCACACATAACAAAGGTTTCACATAAATCGAAGGCATAAGACCGAAGGCTGGAGCCTCGTCACTCCAATTCATAGGGAAATAAACATATTTTTATTATATTGAATACACTTATGTACTGTGATATGATACTCTACAATATTATTGTTTAAATAATTACATAATTCGAACAAAAATAAATGTTTGAATCAATTCTGCCAAATAAAAATGATGAACGAAAACTCTCGGCATTGGAGGAGGCGCATGGGAGCCTTGCCCTTGGTTCCGCCAGTGTGTTCACAGAGTACAAACGTAAGCGAAGGAACATGCTGTGCAGGTAGAGGTGTAGTAGATGGAAGGACGAGGATAAAAGAGTCGATGGAAGACGAGGGTGTGATTAAGGTACGCAACCAACGACGCTGAGCAATGCAAGCAGTCGCGAAGACTGAGGCGTCAATGGTACATTCACTGAAAGAAGACATGGGAGAAAGAAAACGAGGAGGAAGTTAAAAATGGAGAAGATGGGGAGAGATAGGGCAAGAATTATGGGCTCAATGGAGATTGAAATGGCGTGTCTTTGATCAGTGACGCGCGAGTCAGCAAAGCGTCGGGGTAGAGAACGGAAGGAAGAGCAAGAGAACAATGGTCTCCAAACGGAAACGGATACCTCGTGAGCCCGTAGAGGTTAAAGAGGGACTTGAACGGAGACTCCGTGCCGAATGGCTGTAACACGTCACGATGGCGGCACTGGCAGAGGAGTGCGAAGAGGTTTATATGCGTTGACTGCGAAGAAGAGAGAAGACGTACACTGATTGGATTGATTATTTAGTGGTTCCTGGCGCGTTAACTACCATGGTAATTAGTCCCGAAGTGTAGTGCGTGTTATATAGTGGGAGGCCCCCCCCTCCCCGGAACGTGAGAAATCGCGCTGGCCTATCCCTCCGCTTGCGGGATTTCCCTTTCAAGAACCTCCTCAGGCACAGTCAGGACAGGGCACCGTCGACCTGAATTATTTTGTAAAACAATTTCATTACAACACTTTATAATTTTAAAAAAACATGATTTTTTTATCTCAAAATTTTGAAATGAACATGGTGACATCTTTTAAGATGAGATGAAAAACATCATGAAGTTCTAATTGCATTTCTGCAATGTTTTAAAGTAAAGTTTGAACTACCTACAGCTTCGTACAAAGTGCCCATTGGACACGCTAGGTAGATAAAGATTAAACAAGTTCTAAGCACCGAACTGGTCTCCCGACGTGTGTGGTAGTGTGCCTAGAGTATGAAAGAGTGAGAGAGTGTAAAGGGAGAAGAGGGGGCAAGATGAAGTTAAAACCGCGCGTGGTCCCCTGCTCGGTAAAGATACTCTCTGGCATGTGACTCCTGTTGATCCGAGAGATCACAAAAACTACCAATCAAAGAAACCGACATCGCTAGAATTCTCCTCCAAACAGTGGTTGAACCCAATATAGATAAGTAACTAGTGATGAAAACATGGTGTATGTGAGGTGCACCAGGACCAGACAGACGCGCGAATTAGAGGAGATGAAACAGGCGGAGGAAAGAGGAGCTGGGAGGAGATGGAGATGGTGTCTGTGATTAATGACTTCGACGACGACTAACGCTAATGATGCAGCTAGAGATCAATAGAACGGTGAGGTGAGGTAAGAACGGACGCAAGGGAGGTTTTAACGAGCAAGGTAGAAACGCATCCCCTAGATAAGGGTGAAGGGAGGTGGAGTTCGCGAGTTTGTGATTAATAACGCAGATGACCGTTCCTCATGAGTTATGTAGGCGTGTTCATTGGGTATTAACCTGAAGGAGGACTGTGGATGTGTTAGAGGCGATTTAGGTAATTAGCAAACTCTAAGTGGAGAGAAAATATGCGGGATAGAAATGCGTATCAATCAAGTAATGAAAAAGATATTCACAAGCTTGTGCATGCTTGTATTTTTTTTCGCGCATGTCAGTCCGCACGAGCGTGCATGCGTTTGGGTGTTTGCTAAGTGACTAATGGCGAGGGCCATATCAGTTGAAATGAAAAAATATGTGTTTATTAAAATACATTATCGCTGCTAATGATGTTGAGAATAGAATCTTCAGTAAGAGCCAAAGTAAAGCTGATAAAAGCTACCTGTCAAAAAAGAGCGATAAGAAACAAGCCAACGCAAAGTTGGTTAACAACGGTGAATTTAATAAGTTAATAGGCCAAATTCAGAAAAATCTACAGCTTCGGGAGAGACTGGACTGCAGAAATGACGGGCGCGGCCCAATGTAGGAGAATTGTGGGCGAGGCTAGAGGCGTGCCAGTGATTGATGACCGGGGGCGGAAGTGGCCTGGGCGGTGGCAGAGACGGATGGAATAGCGGGGGCGGGGGGGGCATTGTGGAAGTACAAGAAACACTACGATGTCAAAAGAGCAACAACTTTGTTGTCCATACTTGCGTGTACGGTTATGTGAATAGATGGCGTACGTGAACTCTGGATCAAATGCATAGACAAACTAGAAATGTGCGTTTACGGTTTGCATATTAACTCATGTTTGTGTCAAAGCAGAGAGATTAGAATAACGAAAAATAGTTAGAAGATCAAGTCGTTAATGAAGGTATGCTGTGCTGAACACAGCAATTGATTAGTTGATATTAATGCTTTAAAGAAAGCCGAGAAGCATAACAAAAAATGCTTAATGAAGAATGATTCTAAAGAAGAATGATTAGGAATAAAAATACAAATAACGAAAAATAAATTGATACGCTAGAGACCCAACAGTGAAACCGAAGATAGAAATTAACACATACAGTCGACTCCAGTTATAGTGAACCCTCGGATATAGTGAACTTAAATCACTGGTCCCGTTTCACTTATATTACAAATATGCCTAAAAAGGTTCGGTTATAGTGAATATGTACCTCGACTCTAGCGAAAGTAGGAAATGAGTCCTGAAAACTATTCTCCTGTGTTATGTGGCAAGTTGAAAGGGCCTTCGGAGAGTGGGACGGTGTTCCAACAGTGCAAGCTCATTGAAAGGTATCAAGACCGCATTTCGACACTAAGAGACAGAGAACAAGGCAGAATCAACTATGGAGAGAACACGAACTCTAGCGAAGCATTTAGAGAAATGCCTGATGAAAACTACGAAGCAACAATTGAAAATAATTGATTTTGTAAAGATAAGTCGAGGTATTGAAATTTTCAGTTCGTGCTGTTAATGAATTTTGCTGTATCTCTATATTAATAAAATCAATCCTTGCGGAGAAATTCTATTTAAATTTGATATCATCGGATATACTGAACCTCTGATATAGTGAACCAAACCTGTTAGTCACCACAAGTTCACTATAACCGTAGAAGACTGTACATTCAGCATACTTTAACTGAAGTTGAGAGCTTATAGAAGATATAGAAACACAAATGAGGACAATAGAAACAAGTAAACTATGGAGTAATCGAAATGGAAAACAAAGATAACGGTAGCAAACAGTTTATTCACCAGCACAAGCAGAGACGCATGCCAAGTCAAAGGCAGTCGAGATCGGAAGCGGGTGTCAAAAGGAAAGACGGGAGATAAGAGAACAATGAGATGGTGGGGACGGCGTCAGTTGCGATAACAAAGAGGGGATGGCTGGAAATGGTAGCGATTGTGGGAGTATTCCATGTTCGTATAACGAAGAACAGTCAGTCAGCAACACGGACAACCGACAACCAAGACTGAGAAGAAATCAATATGGCACATCGAGGGAGATGAAACGGCTGCAGCAATATTGGAAATGGATATTGTGAACTCTCTGAAATAGGGACTCTAGCGGATGGAAAAGAACTGACCGCCAAACAGCCAAGATTAATGGTGCTCAGCTGTATAGCTGTAAGAAGCAAGGGTCGTAAGCAATTGGCCGAAAAAAAAACAGGAAGTGGAAGCTCAAGAATAAAACAGATCTCAGCTTAGAAAGAAAATAGACATTGGAAACAGAACATCAGATATGGAGATTGAAACAAAGTGTGTGTGTGTGTGTGTGTGTGTGTGTGTTTCTGTTTATGTGTAAGAGTGAGTGAGTGAGGGGTATGATGGGAAGAGAACAAATGCAAAGGAATTTTTCGAAAGTGGAAATTACTAGAGAAATCTGAAATTTATCCTATCACGTATTTAATATGACAAAGACAGTCTGAAATAATAAAGGATTCTGGTGAGACCACGCAGTTATTCACATTTTCAATTGTGATATTAAAACCCAGAAATCAGTAAAGAAGCAGGAAATTAGCAAAGAAACAGAACAAAGTGATTTCTACAAGACTTTGTGACTCGAGTGCAACATAGTTCTAACAGTGAGATACAAGTATTTGTTACGGCTACGGGCATGCGTCGAAACAACAGCTACCTACGCAGTGAAAGTCAAGGTGTGAAGAGGTCGTAGGAAACGCGAACGTGACACAAAAGCAGCATCAGAAGGAGACTAGAAACCGGAAAGAGGCAGCAGAACGTCGTAAGCCATCGGATGAAAGCGACGGCCGGGAGACAGCGGTGCCGATGCCTCTACCTACGTCAGCATCACCAGAGGCGGAGGTGGCTGCGAGGGGCGATAGACTCAGGGAAGGGGGAACGCTCAAACGGTTCATTTTTAGCGCCTCGTTAGAGCGAACACAGCGGACGGACGGGCGGAAAATGCGATCGCCGGGGACGGAGCGGGTGACTCAATGAGACAGCTATCTTTGGCGTGAGGACTTTTATTAGTGCAATCGTCTCCTTTAAGATTGTTTTTTGACGTGACCGAAATAAGCGACTCTCTATTAACGGATCAGTTTATTCTGTCACGTTTGACTTTGAGCTTTGCTATTGCTGAGGCAATTGCAATCATCTTTGAGGAGTTGCTTTACATGAGAAATCCCGTTTTATCCACTTGCGAATTGAATTTTAAAAACTCATCGTTTACATTAATAAAAATTACTCAATGTTTATTACACTTCATATGCCACAAAATCCACATTTTTAATGATAACTACGTAGAACGAAAACGTGACGTTCTCTTGCAGTAAAGTGATTAACAGGTCAATTTCATCCAAGAAGTAAATAAATTCCGTTAAGTAATTTCAGAGATACTTTATGTTCTATGGAATTTAGCAAACCAACCTCTAAGTTCTTCTAATATACTTCTTTTTACAGAATACAACGCTTTAAATAGTACCACACTTTTCCCTGCGTTCCACATTTACAGTAAATCCCTACTCCATCCGGTAATTTCTACCGAGAGACAAACAATCTCTTATGATCTCGCTCATTGGATCACTTGATAACATTGTTTCGCCTAGAGATATTCGAAAATGTTCCTACTCTTCTGAATATGGTGCCGTACACAGGGCAGGTTTCATCGTGGCTTGGGCCTTTCGTGATTGCAGAGAAAAATGGGGCCATGGCTATTCGATCGCTACGCTTGCTCTTCTGCAGCACGCCTCGCATTTGCCCTGGTTCTATTTCGAATCTTTTAAGGAAAAAAGAAGTTGATAAATGGAGATTGCCACCATTTTAGATCTACATGCTCGTGGGTATCGCCAAGGAAATCTTTTTGTTGCTTTCTAGAACTTGTTTTCTCAAACCCCGCAAAAGAAAAATGCGACGCGAAGTTTTAAGAATGCGGACCTGCCTGTTCCGTAAACATTTCAGAACTGTCAAGCGTAACTCGGAAAGTAATTCTTACGATGTATATTAAGCACGTGCTGAAAGACGGTGAGTAAAGAAAGCAAACGTTTGTAACCATGTTATTGGTGAATTTAGCTACTGATAGTTAAGAAAATCTATTTTAGTTTGTTGTTGTGTTTCAAATATTAAGTATGCATTACTTTGTGTAATACATTCACGTGAATGGTATGTATGAAATATGTTTAATGTCCCAATTTTTCATACAATAATGTTCAATCATAATGTTCGATTCAAATCAAGTCACTTCAAATTTTAATAAGTAATTAAACGTTTTAGAAATTATGTTTTACATTTATTTGCACATTGTGTACTGATTGTACATAATAATATAAAAATAAATGCATACTGTGCTACACAGTATTGCGTGTACCGCGGTGTTGTCCAATTTTATGTTCTCTTGAATATTACGATTAATATTGGAGTTTGGGTCAGACATTCATTAATATCCCAATTTTAAACAATATTCTCATATTTGTAACTACATTATATAGAAATTAACATACATATTTACAATTCATGATAACGAATTTCCACTCGTGCTTTGACTCTTGTTCAGATTTGTTTCAAAGCATTAAAGATATCAAAAAATATTGAGAAAATGTTGCGTTTTATTGAAAGTCTGTCTAATATTAGTCGTTATTTCCTTCGCAACAGTGCATCACATCATTTTCCTACAGATATAAAATACGTAAAAAAAAAGTTTTGAAAATAATTCAAGGTGATATTATAAAAAATTAAGCGGTGTAAAAAATGTGTTTAGAATTAGGTAGAGTATTTTTGGTGTAATAAAGCTAATTTAAGAAAATAAAAGAAGCTCTGTTCTAGCTTTCACTGTCAAGTAAACCACGACTTGCAAGCGATTGTATTTGTACCGCAAGGCTGTTTTTGTTTGCTAACCGAATGAAAGTATGAAAATAAGTTTGCTTTGAATTGTTAACGTTTGTAAGAGAAGTGAAAAAAATGCATTAACAGATATGCATAAAACGCATTTCCCTGACTTTTAGATGCAAATAATTTTTCTTCATCTACGTTCTTAACATTAAAAATTAAAAAGAGTTCAGTTTCCGAACCTGAGGTGTCACAGATTTCACTTCTCGATCAACGCAGGCTCAGCAGAATACCTGTGTAATTCACGAAATTGTGTCAGATTTCAGTCATTCATTAAATAACGCTCTTTTTGACTTACACAAATATGGGCCCAAAATAATAAAAGAATACAAATTCCAAAAAACAAACTTATATTTTTTTTTTTTCAAAACAGTGTTTGGTCAGCATTCTGCTAGCTAATGCATCGGAACAACGTTTTCAAGATTTGTCACAGTTCAATACGCATTTTCGAATTGAATTTATAGTTTGAATAGGTGAATTTGGTAAAATTTCAACATGAAAAACCGTTTACGTTTCATATTCAGGTGAACGTCAATTTACAAACTGCTATGTATCCCACGCCTCGTGTTGCCATTGGATAACAAATACAACGGCGTGCACGTATTTCCCAAGGCCAAGAACTAAAAAGTAGATGTCCATACGACACAGTAACTACCAACTCAAACAACATTTTTTCAATAATTTCAGTATGTAGTTATTAATCAATATTTTCCTACAAATATGACATGGAAAACTAGACCAAATGCTAGAAATAAACATTCGTATCTAGTCGTTTAGAAAAATCTTGCGTCTAATTATATATGTATATGTATATGTATATATATGTAATGGATCTTTTTTTCTATTAGTTAGAAATAATAACACGAATTTGTTGCTCTGCAATAACAAAGAAACAACATTCAATGTTATTATTCAATTTGCAGTTTCTTGATAAAGCTTATTATCTTTGCGACCTTATGTCGTGATTGTCATATGTCTGAATCAATAACTTTTCAACATCCACGCGTGCGTCTCGTTCGAGATCTGCGCTATCGATCCGCTCATCATTCGATTTAAGCTCCAAACTCAATTAGATTAGGATACCTCCTTACATCTTCCCCAAAATAAAGGTTTTGGTACAAAATTTTTTGCGAAATTGTATAAAGATAGAGCTAAGTGTTCTCGTATTTTCTTCATCTGGTGCAGGGATTGGAATGAGTTTAGAGATGTGAAATAAATTTGATTCTGATTTTTGTGTCCTGTGTCAATTTCACAAATTGATTTTGATATTTTCTTCTGAATCTTGTAGGGTCCAATTCTCAATTCATCCAATTTTTCGGTTCATCTGTTGCCATTTTCGATGAATACCAGGTCTCCAGCATTGAGTCATAGTCTTCCTGTTTTGTCAAATAATTTTTATTGTATTCGTGGTGTTTAATACTGTTCTGTAGGGCAATTGTTCTATCATTCTCTAGATTATTAGCATTTTTATTTTGTATCAGTTCATTTGGTAATATTGAGGTATCTTCACCATTAGCAAGTATTTTGGACTGAATCCAGTTACTGTGTTTTCAGTTTCATTGTATTTTTACACAATTATGTGCTACATTTGTCCATGCATACTTTTTTCTTCATTTATTGTACATCTAATTTATTCACTAAGGTTTGATTAAGTTTTTCATTTAAACCATTAGAGAATGGTGCTTAACCTGTAAAAATCATAGTGATATTCTTCTTTACTAGAAAATCTTTGAAATCTATGGAGTTTACGCCTGGGTATTGATCAGTCAGAAGTATTTTGATATTATGATCTTTAAGTGCCATTTCCGTTAGTTTGATGAAATCAGATGAGTTTTGTGTTTTGATGTTAATATGTAGGCAAATCTTGTGAAGTGATCCACAAGAAGATGTAAATATTTTTAGAGGATCGTGAACCACGAATCCACCAATCGTGTCAATGGAAACTACATCAAACGGTTTTGTGCAGGACCAAGATGTGACATCAAACCAATTTTGTCTTGTCCTCTTGATTTGTTTTTATACACACTTCACAGTTTTACAACATTTTTATGTTTTCTGAGATATTTTGATGTATAATGAGGTAGTATTTTGCTTTGCATTTGTTTCATCCCTATGTGCAAAAATGTTTGTGTATGTTTCCTATAAACTTCTTACAAAATTCTTCTGATAATATGATTTTTCTTTTTCATTTTTTGTAATACAGGTTGTCTTTAAAAGTTAGTCTTTTTTTGCTAGTTTTATATCTTCGTTTTTTTTGATCCTCAATAATCTCTTTATTGTTATTAAATCTACAGTTTTAAATTATCATCTTCATCTTCATGAGGTTCTAGTACTGGGTTTCTGCTCAAACAGTCTGCTTCTAAGTTATTTTTACCTGGATGGTATATTATTTCAAGTCATATTGTGATAAATAGTAGGTGAGATCACCTAATTCTTCATCTGTTCTAGATTTGATGTTCATTTTGTTTAATGGTTTATGATCTGAAAATACTTTGAAATGTCTGCCTATAAGCCAGTGTTGCCAATACTTTAGTGATTCTTTTATTGCTAGGCTTCCAAGTAAATGGCTTTTTTCTTTTTGTGATTCGTTCAGTTTCTTTGAAAAATATGCTACTGGTTTTTCACTTTTTGGATCATCATGTATTTGTGGTTTGTTTAATACGGCTCCCATGCCCAGTAGACTTGCATCTGTGTATATATGTAGGGTAGGTCTGATCAAAATAGCTAAGACTGGTTGGGTGCAGAGGAAATTTTTATATATTCAAGGCTTTTGACATTCCTCAGACCATATGAATTTTTGTCCTTTCTCAATAGATTATGTAGTGGTTCGAGAATTAATGAAATCTTGGGTATGTATTCATTGTAGAAATTGATTTTCCAAGAATTGTCTCACATTTTTCTGATTTTTGGTACTGGAAAATTTTGTATTGATATCAGTTATCTTTTATTGAGAGATTGAGTTGTGTTTTATTATGTGTCCTAAATATTGCACAGAATCCAGTGCAAATGTGCATTTAGAAAGTTTTAATCTGAATCCTTCTTTCATTATTGCTTCCAGTAATTGTGATAGATGGCCAATATGTTCTTCGAAGGTTTTAGAAAAATTAATATGTCATCTATGTAATTCACTGTAAAGTTGATAATTTATGTTTCCTTATTATATTGGTGAGGATTCTTTGAAAGATAGCTGGTGCTGTTTTAATCCAAAAGGCAGACATGTCCATTGAAAATGACCTTCTTGTGTTACAAATCCTGTTTTTCTTCTATCTTCGATTCGTAGGGAATGGACCAAAATGCTGAGTTTATATCAAGTTTTGAAAATATTTGCAATTTCTTGTTTTCATTACTAAGTCTTCGATTAGTGGAAATGGTTGTGATTGAGGAACTATGATTTCATTTAAATCTCTAAAGTCTATGCATAGTCTTGATTTTTTGTGTTCATCTCTTTTGTATGCTAGTGTCACTGGAGAAGCAAAGGGACTATATGATTCTTCGATTAACTTTCTTTAAGTAATTGTGAAATTTGTTCCTCTATTTCTTTTGTCTTCAATTGTGCATCTGTAAGGTCTTTTACAACAGTATTTATCTATTTTAAGATCTATTCTAGCTTCATAATCTTTACTGTGCCTATGTCATATTTATCTTTTCAAATATCATTTTATATTTATCTACGAGATTGTTTATAATAATTTCTTCATGATGATTTAAGTGATTTGTTAAGATTTCAAAATCGTTTAAGTTAACATGTTCATTAAAATTAATTTGATATTCTTGTTTCTCAGGAAAATCAGAGATTTTTCTCTATCTCTAATTTTTCATTTTGTATTAATTTGAATGTTTTATGCAATCTAATCCCACTAGAAAGTCATATTTAAAATTTTCATTATCAATTATGAAAACATTAATATATTCCTCTGCATTTAATATTCTTGCTTTGAGAGTTATCAATCCATCTGTTTTATGTACACCATTAATTGTTCTCAAGTCAGCTTTTGCATAATATTACTCTTTTTGACTTCACATGTATTAATTTTGAATTTATTAATGTAACATTTGAGCCTGGGTCATAAATGCAGAGACATCTAAAGTGTCATTTAATGTTACCTTGAGTCTAATTAATGGTGGAACTACCAGTTTTTGGGTCATTGTTGTTCAATTCCACCTCCAATATTGAATTGTTGACATGTTTTATTTTTTGTCTGTATCTTTAAACCAGCATTGGCTTCAGGATGGAAGCGTGTGCCTTTGCCTTTAACTTTGCAAATTTCGCAAGGTGTCTTTTTAATTTTGTCTTTGTTAGCTGATGTATTTGTTTTTGTTCTGATTTTTTTGTAAACTAAGTGTTCTAATTTACCTATTTCATTATATAGGTCTTGGTTCCTTCCAATATTTCTCTATCAATTCTATCGGCTACAAATTTGGTAAGCCAGTAGCAATTAGGTCTATTAGTGTTCCATTATCAATGGATCTTCTCACTTCAGTAAGAGTTTTCTTTTTAGTGCATAATCTAGTAATGAACCTGTTTGATATTTAAATGACAGTGCATATCTTATTGAGACCAACCTTTACTAGGAATGTATCGCAAAAATTTTTTTCCATTCTGTCCATTCTGCTTCAATAGTGAGTTTTAATAATGTACAACCATACCAATCTATGGCACCTTTATCCATAAATGATTTTAGAATTTCAATTCTCTTTTCATCTTCAGTTATATTAAATCGTTCACATTCTTTTCAAAGCTAGTGATCCATTGATTGGCATTTGAATTTTTCCATTAAATTTTCGATTGTAAATTCTTTGGCAATTTTACCAAGATTTTTACGCGGATAGTTCTTGATTTTTTGAAATAATTTTTCTATCATTTTATTAGTGGTTGTTCTGAGACGTCAGACTGAACCTTAGTACTTTGTGATGTGTCAATTATTTCCTCTAAGTAGATATCAGAATTGTAAATTTTCTCCTTCGTCCAAGTATGTTTCAGACAACTCTTCATTTAAATTAATCCATACCTTTCTTATTTGATGTCTTGTTACAAGTGTTTTTGATACTTTAGCATATGCTGAGGTCTTCATAATCGCTGTGTGGTTACCTATTGTTGATAATTTTCTGGAATAGAGTACTCACGGCCATCCGTGTGCCAATTGAGGTTATGCATATTAGATTTGTTTTTCCATCTTCTTTGCTGCCAACTATGAAGTTGAAGCGGAGTTTGTCCATTGTGAGATTTTGTGAATTCCAACGAGAATGTTGTTTTGTAATGGATCTGTTTTCTATTAGTTAGAAATAATAACACGAATTTGTTGCTCTGCAATAACAAAGAAACAACATTCAATGTTATTATTCAATTTGCAGTTTCTTGATAAAGCTTATTATCTTTGCGACCTTATGTCGTGATTGTCATATGTCTGAATCAATAACTTTTCAACATCCACGCTGCGTCTCGTTCGAGATCTGCGCTATCGATCCGCTCATCATTCGATTTAAGCTCCAAACTCAATTAGATTAGGGATACTCCTAATATATATATATATATATATATGATGTACTATATACTTTATATACTACTATATGAAGTATATATATATATATATATATATATATATATATATATATATATATATATATATATATATATATATCACGGAATGAAAGTACCGGTACTTTTACTATTTGTATGTAAAGTCGCACGTGTTGAGTAAAAAACTATTATTAGTAGGGAAGAAGACCAAAAACACTTATCTACATTATATAAAATTATTATCAAAACGTGCGGGACGTGACGTGACGGGGTGGGACGTGACGTGACGGGCGGGCGGACGACGGACGTGACGGGGCGGGACTTGACGTGACGGGCGGGGCGGGACGTGACGGGCTGGACGTGACGTGACGGATGACGCGGCGTGACGTGACGGGCGCGACGTGACGTGACCGGCGCGACGTGACGTGACGGGCGGACGACGTGACGGGCGGGACGTGACGGGGACGGACGTGACGGGGAGGGACGTGACGGGGAGGGACGTGACGGGGCGGGACGTGACGGGGCGGGACGTGACGGGGCGGACTGACGGGGCGGACGTGACGGGCGGACTGACGGGCGGACGGACGGCGATGCGGATGACGGGCGGGATGACGGGCGGGGCGGACGGACGTGCCTTGACGTGACGGACGGGGCGGGACACGACGTGACGTGACGGGGCGGGACGTGACGTGACGAATCCCGCAAACCGACGTGTAGGTCGAAGTTGGATCTCACATTTAAGCGCGAGAAGTACACCACCACCTTCATGGTTAAAAGATACCCCACATTTAAGACACTGATGACCACGGGAGTTGATGCGCCTGGAATCAATACCGACCCACTCGCCTAAACGTTCCTCGGGGGAACGGAGTCAGCGATCTTTTGCGCTGATCGGTCCGTTCCGCGGACTTGCCCCCTTTTTGCGCGGAGTGCGGGGCGGCAGCAGGACGCCGCGACGCGAGGCGCCGGGCGGAACGACGCTCGATAGCAGGCGAGAGAGGCGCGGGCTACTGGCCCGTGAGCGCCAGCCCGCGACGAACAACTTCGGCGCTGTGAATCCCGAACACACGGCCCCGGCTGGCGTACATCCCTCCTATGCAATACAATTTTCGTAAAAGATACAGAAGTTTCTGTTTTGGCAAATTCGAATCATTGTAGAAGACAAAGAGACATGGGGTGTGTACGAAGGGGTGTGTTTGAATAAAAATAAAGAAGCATGATTAGGCATTGAATTTTCACACAAACAGGTTATTTTCAAGAATTATTACATTTCAATTTCCTTGTATTTACAGAGCTTTAGGATTATTTCCTCTTACTTCGTATGGTGCCACTCTGACATCTGCGCGGATAAATGCAATCCTGAATAAAATACAGATTTCCAACGAGTGGTCGACAATTCTCAAAACCTTCAATACATTCCGTTTCCATTGGTCGTTAGTTGGATGGACAGAGAACTCACCCGAAGGTCATAGAGGGCGACATTTCTCTTTAGCTACAAACGGACCTCTTGTAACGCCACTGACCTGTCTCCAGCTTGAACTATACTCCACCGCTATTTACTACGTTCGCCAAAGTCAAAGCGTTTAGTCTCAACTCCCTTTCACTAGAGCCGTTGGCAGGAGCAGTACAAAAACAAATTGTTCACTTGCGCGTTTCGGCATTTATTGAGTTTGCTTCCACCCAGCTAGTCTCCAACCAGCAATTTCCCTTTGGAAGTACTCGCAACCAGAGGAACCGACACCGCAACAGGTCTGACCGCGACCTTTCGCTCCACCGGACGCTCTTCTCGTGCCCTTCACGGCCCTCTCCGCACCCAGCGATAACTTTCCTAACTCCTACCCCTCAATGCAACCCTCCTACGGTATTCCATTATTTTCCCTTCCTCTCCGGCACATTCTATCTTTCTGGTTCATCCCCTTTCCATTTTCAACTCTGCTATTTCCAACTCTTGCATTTGCCCATAATGCTTCCTGTTCTACACTGTTGTTCCTTATTACACGATCTCTTTTGTCGTCTCTATTGATAAATCGACACTTTTCTTTCCAATTCTTACCTATTCTTCTTTTTCTGTTGCTACCTTGCTACACTTCGTTTTGTTCTCAAAACGTTTTTCCAAAGTACGCAGCAGCATTCACAATTTGAAACTTTAATTCCATTCGTTAAGTGGCTTAATTAGTTTCCCCCGAATCAATCGACGTTTCCTGCGCTCTCCGATGTCGATTATTCTCCTCTCTCCAAACGAGATCCCCTTCCACTAGCTCTTTCACCGAGAGCCGCGGGTCGGAACCAACCCCGCCTCCGCTTGCCACCGCAACTACTCACTATCAGTCCAAAGCAGCGGACGATTATTTTAACGGTTTTGCAAACAACTGAACATCGCCAAAGACGAAATGGCTTTACAAATGTATTCTTCTATCAGCTTATAACAGCTCGAAAGTTTCCGTTTAGTGAAGGTGATTTGAGGTTAGAGAAAGTTTTTGTTAGGATTGAGGTAAGAGAAAGAATTTGTTAAAAATTGTTATTAAAAACAGTATCGTATGAATTGAAACAAATGATGTCGAAAAGCATCTAATAAAATTAAAATGAATTATCTGATAGGAAGACTCACAATCCCGGAACAAGTTTCAGAACGTTCGTGGAATGAATACGAACCACTTCTCCTTGTTACTCACTGACCACGTCCCCAATACGTTTCCCAAAAATTAATGAAGTGGCAAAATGATTATATCAGCGTCTGTGTCTCCGTACGGTATCCTCCTCCGCCATCATCACTGCGTCCATCGCCGGCATAGTCACCACCACCCCCACTGGTGAAGCCGCTGGTGATGTCGTAATATTAGTATCGCTACTTTTACTTTCGATACCAGGATTCTTTTAATCATAACCTTGGGTTCCATTCTGAACCCAAGATATTCGATTCATGCAGTGTTGTTCAGTTCAGTTGTATGCTGGAAGCAGCACTAAAGTTGATGAGCCAAAGAGCAAAGCTTCCCCACGCCATTCCCCACTTACTGCCATTACGATGCATTTTGCTCTCCTCAGCCCTTAAGACGTTTCTTCATCGATTGAATAATCTCCCGTTATTTCCCTCTCCATCCGCAACACGCTACAGTAACCACTTATGCATTAGATTTTTTTAAATTTTCCAATGCACTTGTGATAATGATATATTGTAACGTATTGTATGCTCCACTCAAAATGGCGGCGCCAAAGGGGATTAGAGACGCAAGGGCCAGGCAGGATGTAAGAACAATGCGGTATTGGAAGAATTCCGAGAGCTAGGGAAAGGGATGCCCAAAATCGGACAGCGCATTTTTGCGCGTGCCGCGTGCAAAATTCTTAGAATCCAGGAAAGGGATGCCCAAAATGCCTGGCAACGGACTAGCGCGGGCCGTGTGAAAAACCCAGTGACGTTTCAGGTCACGTGGGTGAGGGCTATATAAGAAGGAACGGAGAGCGCGGGGGTGGGGTTTGTCGAGCTGAGTGGAACCCTCGTGCGAATGCACAAACTTGCGCCCAGGGTGGTGCGGAGCCGAGCGAGGCTCGTACGGCAACCCATGTGTTGGGACGCCGGGGTGGAGATTTTCCACGAGTGACCTACGTCACGGGAGCCACGTGCTGTGTGCATAAGGTTCGCTGAGGAGTGGCGCGGGCCACGAGTCAGATTACAGTTTTAAGGATCGCTCCTGCGATCAGGGGAGTAAACGTTTTCCAAGAGCTAAAAGTAACTTAAATATTTATTGTACATATTGTGAATAAACCTGTACATATTTATCATTGAAGCTCGTGTCTGTGTTATTGTGTATTCCCAGACGTCACAATATTCTCTAAAACGGTATAGATTTGTCTTCCTCCGCATTATGATATTACAAGCTACAAGTTGTAGTAACGAGTCTTTAGACGTACTGCAATATTCACAGACACCGCAGCTATAGCCGTCGTTAACCATCGCCTCCGGCGACGCAATGTATGGCGCTGGCGACTGGCCGGCGGCTAGCGGGCGAGCGAGAGGCTGTGTGGAGGCCGAGCACGCTGCGGTGAACGGCGCCCGCCACCACACCGGTTCCCAGCCGCCGCCGCCACCGGCGCCACAGAACTCAAGGACACGCGCACTTGGCGAAGTCATCTACTGCATTTCACATTGCATGCATACCTGAGAAGTGAAACCACGTCTTACCGGTGTCTATCATTTGGTTTAGATTTTGAGCATATATTGTTGCGGTTCATTTATTGTGCGCGCCTTTCTGTGAATGACTGTGGGACAAATAAGCAAGTTGAAAGAAAAATAACTTTCAGCCCATTTGTAGTATTACCTTTCACAACAATTCATCAGATTATTTGAGAAGTACAGTGATGATGCGTGAACTTTTAATCTTCATAATTTCCCCATTTTTAAATGCGTAACTTATCAGTTTTGTATCAGATTCCCTGGTAGGAAAATAAATCGCCCCAGCACACGCACATTACATCCATTACGAAATGCATCCATTATGCTACAACTTTGCGCTCGTTAACTGATGAAGCAACTTCGTAACTGGCATCAATCTCGAAGGAAACAATACGGCTGAAAGACCTTTAATTAACCGAAACTGCGATTTCGTCCTTGAACCCACTGTGCAACTCCACCCGCGGCGGCGGCGGCAGCGACTGGGGCGAATGGGAGAAAGTTCTCGGCCAGAGCAGCAGCAGCAGCCGCCCGCCGCTCACCACCCCTCCAACTAGCCGCCCCGCCGCCCCTCCCCCTCCAACCAACACCCCCGCCCGCCCCCGCCGCCCAACGCCCTGCCCCGCCGCCCAACGCCCCGCCCCCGCCGCCCAACGCCCCGCCCCCGCCGCCCCGCCCCGCCGCCCAACGCCCCGCCCCGCCGCCCAACGCCCCGCCCCGCCGCCCAACGCCCGCCCCCCTCCCACCATTTCCACCAAGGAGCACCACGCGCCACTACCCGCTGCTTACCCGTCACTCGGGGCCCACCCGCACAGCCTGCTTGTTCAACCGTACTGCATGCCCTCCCACCTTTTCGACCAAGGCATGCAGCCACGCGCCACTACCCGCTGCTTACCCGTCTCAGCAGTTCGCTCTTGCTTTCTACTCGTGTCCATTATCCGCTCACGATTCTCTTACTCGTCATAGTCGGAATGCATATCTTACCACATTCACATTTCCGTGTTTACCACGTGTTTCTATTCGCTATTAATCGTAATAAAAAAAATATTTCGAAATAATGTGTGTATCATATCGCTGTCATATCTATTTTCTAATATGAATTTTAACCAGCTAAGAAAATTGGTGGAAGTGTGTTTTGAAGAAATTTACCACGTTATTTAATAACATGCCGTATTAAAATTGCTATCAATCATAACGGACGTAAAATTTCGATCAGGAAATATACTTTCATATCAATACACTTCAATATATACATTTCAATATTTTATTGGAGTTCTTTATATTTACTATTCGAAACTAACAAGTAGACACTCGTCATTTTTACGAGCAGAACTTTCTAAGATGACATTATGAAACGGTTGTTTCTCTATGGAGAAGAAATGAGAAATAGAATTATGAAAAGCTAGAAAATACAAGTTCCCAACGAGCAATTAAAATTCTGCGTATTTAAAATATGTTATTAATGAAGTATAATTAGCTTTAGATAAAGTTCATTAAAAATAAAATCGTGCATGAAACACAAGCATTACTACATTTTTAGAACATTTCCCTATCGTCCTCATTAAAATCTAATGACGACCTGGAGGTGCATAATTTTTTATTCCATTCATACGCGTCTGATGATATTCATTTTCATTAGGAAGACACGATATTGAAAATTACTTGGATGTCAACTTTACATCTCGGCTTTCTTTAAGTTGTGGTAGTAAGATTTTACAGATTACCTGTAATTAAACTACATATATTTACAAAAACTTTTACAAAGATTTAAAGGCATCATTCGTAATTTATGGTACGAAATAGTAAATTGTATAACTATTATTTTGTGGAAATTATTGAATTATGTCTGTTTTTTTACAGTTTTTTCTAGCGGAAGCTATTTGGTATAAAATCTTAATGGTCTGTTCTAATGGTCCTGGGTCATATATTAGACCCTCATGAGATTGCTTGTTCCGCTGAACTGGAATGAACAGAATGTGAGGTTTGTGTGACTGTTCACAGGCAAAAGACCTGGAACATACACACGAGCTAGCAGACAACTAATTGTCTCATAATATGAATCCGTTCTTTGTTTCTTTTAATTGGTAATGGGTGTAGTTCAAATCCGCAATTAACAATTTATTGATCAGGAGATACGAGACCAGACCGGTGGTGCAATTTACACATCAGCTTAACAAATGAGTTAAATCAGATCACTGTCATTTTGTGCTGAACAATTACTTTATATGTACGCCCATATATTTATATTGCGTAGTGTTATTAATGTCTTAAAGGGATCCAAGCTTGTTATTGGCCTCCTTAATAATTTTAAGAAGTGGACATATTATATCACAATTATAGAAAACGTAATATTTGTAATTTTACATATATTACAATATTTCCAAAGTTTAAAAACAAAAATGGAATTACTTAAAAAAAATTCATGTTCCCTATTCAGCCTTAAGCGCATGCTTAGTCTGCTTACATGTGAATCTTATGTTAGCGTAACCTAAAGCAAGAGAGGTTGCCCCAACTACATTTCCGTGCCTCTCGGGTCCCCTTTACTTTACATTCTTTGTTTATATAAGTCATTTTATTAAAAGTAATTAAAACATATTTCAAGGAGAATAAAATTATAATGATGTATTTATTAATCGTAATTGATTTTATATTGAACCATTTACAGGGTTATCATGTAGTTTGGCGAACCTTTTTTCCAATAAGTACCAATTCCCCAAATTTTTAAGCTTAAAAAATGGAAAATAAGGAAATGATCATTATTACGGACATGAAATGTTTTATAGCGTCGGGCTACGGGACCTCTTTGAAATTTTCCATTGGAACCCGGCCTCCTTAGTTCTCCGTGTGCACGCCTATAGTATGAAACCACCCTGTATGGGCATTCAAAAGAGAGAACGGCAGCAGCACTCCGTTCCTCCACCTTCACCTTCATCCTCTTCTCTGACTCTCCCACCCACAACCTTCGCGCGACGGTGGAGTACGTGGCGGGCATCGCGAGCAGCTGGCGCCCACCTCGCGACCTCGCCCTCGTCCTCGCCCTCGCCCTCGCCCCTTCCGCCGGGCGCAGAATGGCGGGCGAGGTCGCGTCCCGCCCACTGCTGAAATGCTGTGTAAACAATGAAGGCGCCTCCGCTTCCACAGCCCGCCGGTCGATCCGCACCGAGAGGTTTTGCGGACGCGGGCGAAGCTGGATTCCGATCTGCAATGGATGTTTCGGTTGGGAGATCCGGAATGTTTGTTTTTCGTGATAACATCCCGGCTAGCTTTTATTCGTTTTCTTTTTTTTCTTTGGGTGTGTTCTGACAGGCAACACGATTTAACATTTCATCTTTGCTTTTGCGAGCAGTGTGGTTTCCTTCCGTCTTCCACAATCACAAGAACACATTTCGAGTGCTTATGTACTCAAAATTCTTTGATCGGTGCAGTGTGTTCCCTGCAGATCAATATTTGTCATTACTTGATGAAAATGCCAACAGCTCTAGAAGAATCAACTCTTCATTGGTTACTTGTTAATGGCGTTGCAAAATTATGATGTAATATTTGAAGCAGATTGTCATTATGCTTTTCAATGTGACTTTATAAACTATCATTATCTATACACAAACTGGTATCATATAGTCACAAAGAGACTTTTACAATATAGCGAATTAACAAATAATTCTAAACCGTTAAGGTATGTTCGTTTTAATAATTGCACTAACAAATAGATTATTTAAGAACATTTTCGATAATAAGTATTTTGCATTTTATGGCATTCACCAATTATAACAACGGTTGAATTTTAGTGTTTCAGATGAGTATTACAAAATTGTGGGGATGGGCAACCTGGAACTCACACCATGGATAAACAGCCCACATGAAGCAAATTGTACTGTTGAAAAACACCAGAGTTTAGGTGACTATTGTGTGTACAGTCTTCATAATCAAGTGCTGAAACAATCAATGGTATAATCCAACTAAACCAGAATAAATACTGATTTTTATTGCTCTGCATTCGAATGATTATCGATGGATTCTGATGTATACAACGTGTGTAACCTGAAATCCATCAGAAGACCCCATCATGCTATTGAAATGCGATGATCACATCGCATTCAAATGGTGAATAACACCGGCGTTCTCTCCTTCGTGGGCGCGCGGAGTTCCCGGCGATAAGCCACCCAGGCGCGCCGCCGTCGTTTCCCGCCCCACGACATACCGTCGGGACGCACCTGCGGCGCGTGCCGTATCTCACGCATCGTCAGGCGTTGCGTGCGCCCCGCGGCACGCCTTCCCGTCTCGTCGGTCCGTCGCCGGCTGCACCCCGGCGCCGTTGCGAGCAACATCCTCGCGCGATTTCTTCGCTCGCAACCTCGATTGAGGGCAACTTTCGCTTTTCGTCACGCCGCATCGGATCTCGAGCGATGCAGCGGCACAGTGCGGAGTTAACGAGCGGCGATTACTGCAGTTGCGTCCAAGATATATGACGGATTTTTGGTATGAGATTGCGTAAAATTAGTGCAGCTCGCGGTGAATTTAGTGTGTGATGAATTTGTTCCCCATTATACCCGTCACGTGATTGTGCAACTTCCAATGGCGTCCACGAATGAAATAAACAGTTGAACGATGCGATGACGTTTTTACGACTCATTACTACACTATTCGATACAGTACATAACGGTATGGTGCGGCAGAATACGAGATAGTACGGCCCGAAACAGCAAGATACGGTATGGTTCAACACGGTGCAGTGCAGCACAGCATTGCGCCATAATACGATAGAGCACGGCATGAGGTTCTAAAGTAAAAAAAAAAACATGGTAAAATGAGTACTGTCCTTCACCTTACAACACTGTTTTCAACAGAACAGAACACATCTGTGCGGTGCGAAACGTTACCAATCGATAAAGTTCGAAGTTGTGACTATATAAAACTAATGAAGATGCGGTCCGGAATGGTGAGGATACGTCCCACAGTAAGACTAGTCAGTACAGTATAGCAGTACAGTACTACAGTGCAGTACTACAGTGCAGTACTACATTGTGTGCAGTACTTACAGTGCAGTACTACAGTGCAGTACTAGTGCAGTTATATACCGAGCACTCACCGAATTGCTTACTGTTCAGTAGGCTACAATACTCTTCAATATACTACAAGTAGTTCGTTGAAACACTTCATCATTTATTAAAAAATGCATTCAATTCTAAACGTTTCAAAAATACAGAAAAAGCACTTCACTGTTTTGAAGATTCGACACCGTGCAATTTGTTTACTCTCTGACGACCTACACCCGTGTGTTCCAAGGGCGCGCGTTGTGAGTGACGTGCCTTATCGTGCAGGCCACTTGCATGCACCTAGATGCGTCACTGTTAGGTACACCAAAAGAACGTCGGCAAGTTTTATGACAATGGCTCTTCTTTCTTTATGCAAGCAATCATATGAACGAAACTGAAGGTGAAAACTATGACATTTGTTGTCTCTTTTCAAATTCATCACTTCGTAAAACTGTATCTGATTCCTGCTACAAAGTTGGCTTTAATAGTTTATTTGATGCTTTCTTTACGAGTAGAACGGATCTTCAATGCTCTCCACGAGAGTTAATAGTCTTTAAAACGTTTACGATGCTGCAGAAATTAAGATTTTGAGTACAAGAAATCATGCACGAGGAGGAATAGCAAATGACGCTAAATGTTCTAGGATACCAACTTTTGATAAACATTTTTTTTCATGAATGTACTGATTACTAAAACACTACATGATAATGGGAACTGCAGGACAAGTTGCAATGCATTATCGCTGCTGGAGTGGCGGATGAACTGTTGAACTGAGTGAACTGTTGAGCATCGACGTTTCCCATTTAGATTTGAAGACCACGACATCCACTCCCAATTTAAAAAGATAATAGTAAAGGTAATGACTGTTCCAATCTCGATAAATGAAAAGGTAGAAGTTCTAAAAGGTAAAGCTGAATATCCAAAACTTTTAACGTGAACAGGAAGATCATCTGAAGTGAAACTGTTTTGTATTGCATTAAAATCTGTATATTAGTGACTCAATCGCACTTCGCATCCAGCAGGTAGCATTTTCTGAAGAATCCAAAATACTTATTAATAAATGTCGTACACTTAGTTGCTTACACAGAGAATTCAACAAATGAATGTTTTTCATGTTTGTTGAACATTTGAACGCCATCCTATTTATCCTAGCCTACTGACACACATATAACAAAGATAAAAATAAACTGCATTAAAACTATTAAAATTGAACTACCTTAAATACTTTCATCCAATTAGAAAATCCACCCAAAATGAAATTTTAAATTTCAACAAATTAAAAAAAATAAACTAAAGATTACTAATGAATTCTACTCTTCTCCACGCTTTGTCGTATTTTTCGCTATGTGAAAGAAACAATATTGACACAAGACCCTTCCTCTTCACCACATTTTTTCGACGAACAATAAAAATATTGAACGTTTCTAACTAGGTTGTCTGTTGCTTCCAGTTGAACTGACTGGTCTAAACATTACAACACTTCGTAGCGCCGCCAATCGTTTGTCAAGAGAAAGAAACAATCAGATTGACACTAATTTTCACTCTCCCAAACTAACTCTAGTACATCACAAAGCGTTTTGACAAAATCTAGAAAAACAAACACACGTATATGTCATCTCCACAACATATCTTGCTTCTGCCACTCCCCCTGCAACCAAGCCCAGCCGAGACGGGCGCAGGGCAGCGCAACCGACCACGCTGCAGTCCCCCGTCTACTGAACGCTCCCCCCCCCCCCCTCCCTTCCCTTCCCTTCCCCGCTCGCCTGCTCGCGCTGCCACGTGCACCCCGCCACCGCCGCCGCCGCACGATGGCTCCGATGGCGAAAGATGCGGACGAATGCATGGCTCTAAATTATTCGTAGTTATTAATGTCAATAAGCCTATTGTTATGTTATGACATTTGATAAAACTTATTCTGCAGTAGCCATACAGTGTTGAGAAGATTCACGTTAGAACAAGGAAGTGTTTTTGTAGGTAAAGTTACCATATTATTAAGTTGTAAAATCTTAAAATTGTAAAACACAGCGATGGACTTTTGTCATAGTTGGCAGTAGGTTGAAATTATACGTTTCAATAATTTGAACTCAAGAGTTTCCGTTTAATAAGAAGAATCCTTAAGAAACGGAGAATCGGTATTCAGTGTGTCGACGTCCGATGAATTCTTTCCTAGCAGCCACAGATCGATGAAAGTTAAAGTCAAGACGCAATCACCAGGCTCTCCCATACTACGAAGCTGACCTAGGAGATCAATCGGTAACACAGTCCTTCGGTAACAGCGATAAACCGCAAATAACGAGTCAGTTATTTGTGTTCTCGACCGGGTGTGGTTCAATACTTTTCGTAATACCACCTTCTCATAAGAAAAAAAAATTGTAAAAATAAGAAATACTATTTCTTGCTTTTGTTGCATCGTGAGGAAGTTTTTATTGTTATAACTTCACCTGACTTCACCATCGAATCCGGACCGTTCGCGTTTGCAAGCGAAGCAGGCACCTTGTTCTCCAAAGGTCCAGGTGTCTTGTTTACCACGTCAATAGGCGAGAGACTCGAGTAAATAATTAATAATTAATTTTGTTCAAAGAATTGGTCACCGACCGGATTCAACGGCCTTCTGGTTTACGCCCAGCTGCTCTAACCCCTAAGCTACCGAGACAACCAACCCTTTGAACAGTTTTCTTGAGCGCGATTATCGCTCATTGTATGTATATAATGGTCACCTTGCCCGTCACCTTGTTGGATGCACGTACGCTCGGAGAATATGTTCCGCAGACGCACAGCTATCCAAATTGTACGTAAACCAGAAGGCCGCTGGGCGTAAACCAGAAGGCCCGGGTTCGAATCCGGTCAGGTGACCAATTCTTTGAACAAATTTAATTATTAAAATACATTGTTACCAGTAACACGGTCACAATTTGATAGCTGTCGTCTGCGGAACATATTCTCCGAGCGTACGTGCCCAAAAGGAAGGCCTTTTAATAATAATAATAATAATAATAATAATAATAATAATAATAATAATAATAATAATGGTCAAGACAACGCTCTTTATTCTTTTATCTGAAATGCAGCCAAGAATACATCAACAATAAACTAAAAGTTGCCAAAACATAAATTTTGTCCGCGTTTGGCGTCTTTCGCAACCACCGTGGGCCGCCGCGCCACCGCCGCCGCCCTCCTCCGCCAGTCGCGCGCGGCACGTGTCTCCGAGATCAGCCGCCCAGAGGGCGCACGTCTCCGTCGCCTGGGCACCGTGCCGTCGTGCAGGGGGCGCTGGGTAATGAGATCAGGAGGCGGCGGCGGCGGCAGCGGAGGAGTGGAGGGGGGTGCCTTCGCCATTCATTGCAAGCGCCTTCACTGCTCAGGTTCACGGCTCGGCTGCGTGGGTTACGAGCAAAGCGCGATAGACGGAGTGTTTGAGCGTTCGATATAAAAAGGCACTCGTCCTGACTACGGAATGGAGTGTCGGAGAAAAGGATTTTTTTCTTTCAATTATATTTCTGAGTCCTTCAAGAAATGTTTTGGAGAAAACAAGACAGTTGTGAAACGCTTTTTATCTTATTTAAGAAAATGACATCTCTTTTGGAACCTCATTTGAATGACATTCACGATTCAATCTTCAATGAACTTGTTATGAAATATTCGGCAAAATGTTTTCTTTAGTTGCGCCGTCAACTTTTTACTTAAAAATTCTCCCCTCCCCAAAATCTTTTAAATGAGAAAGTTATTTTAACAGTTAAATCGAAAGAACAGCAATACGAAATATACATTTCGTAATTGAAATTCAAACATGCGTCACTATTGGAGTTTGATATTGAGAAAATGAACTGTTGAAGCTTACGCAATGGCTAAACCAAGTGAATTTATGCGAGTTTGCGTGACGAAATTCAAGACTATTAATATGAATATTACATGCAATGTGTGGGGAGTTAAGAAACAGAAAAGTAAACATTTGATTAAAAAATTCAGGAAAGATTTCATTTTTAGTTTATGTCATATTCCAGAGAGTGATTTGAGAATCAAAATGTTTTTTTAGCAAATGACGATTATATCACACGTGACCAATTGATTGATGGATTGATTGATTGATGTTTCTGGTCACGTCAACTGCTGTGGTCAGAAGTCCATTAGTGAAGTGAAGTTTCATCGCTGGAGGAGACGGAGTTTCTGCCACGCTGGAATGGATCCGAAGGGGCAGGATCTATTCCAGTCGACTTGAGGTTTATTCGTCGGAGATTCTCCTCCAGGTATCTCTCCCAATGGGAACCCGCCCCAGCCGTGATACGTTCTAAGCTCCTGTCTGATCTCCTCACACGTGTGGTTGTGTAGGGCAAGCGTGTGTGAATAAGGGAAAGAATAGGACAACAAAGAAGAAGAAAAGATCGCACGCGGTCCGTGCCCGTTTGTTAGGGTACTTTCCAGCATTCACCTGGTATTGATCGGATAAACTACGGAAAACTACCATCACATGTGAATACATGACAGGAAACCAAGTACAGAATTGTTGAGAACATAAAGTCGTCTCTGTAGCGAAAGTTGAGAAAAAGACTAATTTAACTAGAGAGTCTGTAAGCACGTCTGTTTCCTTTCTAGAATTGGCATTTCTCTGGTAAAATCAACGTTCCATTTTTTTATATGAGAGGGATTTATAAGCAGTTATACTATGCCAAGTTGCTCAGTTAAAGGTCAAAGAGAGAGAGAGAGAGAGAGAGAGAGAGAGAGAGAGAGAGAGGAACAAATTCCAAAAATCATGAATACTTGACGTGCGACGCTCCTAGATTTTACTTTACTCACAATACCAAGCAGCACTGAAAATAAGCGAAAGCACTGAAGTGAACAACACGCGAAGTGTGGGAGATGGATCTTATAATAGAGTGACGCAACTGCAAGTACTTTGAGTACGCATTTATTCGAATAACCTTAAGACCAGCTTTTTCAGGTAGAAATAATATTCTACCAATTTTAACTTCGCCTTTATCATATTAGAGTACCTTTTTTAGTCTGAATTTTTTCCCATCCTTTCTATTTTAAATGTGTATTTCAGAGAAGAAAAATATCCGAACTAAACTTTCGCATGTGAAAATTTAAAAACCCCAAATCTTTAGCTTTAAAAAAAAATTTACAAAACGAGGGAATCGACATCACAAAAGAATGATAATGCTTAAAAAATTTACAATGTAAAAATATGACAAGATTTCTATTTTGAATTTAATCACATATCTGAAATAATCTGTTGGGCATTAGCATTTGAGTATAGTTGTAAATCAATTAAAGAAATGTTAAAAAAAATTGATTATGTAACGCACAGAAACTTATTAGTTTCATTTCTTAATTTAAAAACTGTTAATAATCAATGTTCAGAGGAAACAAAATCTCGTTCATAATGTAGCCTACTAATCAATTGGACGTGTTTTATTTCAGTCTGAAAATAATATGCGTCCACTTTTACACATTTCATTTATGTTTACTCAGCTGTAAATACAGAAATAGAAACGATTGTAAGCGATATAGTTCATAAAATTGTCTTATCATATTGTCTCTAGCTATATTATGTAGGTAATGGTAGCTAATAATGTAGGAACCGGCCGTGAAAGCCTACATTGTATGTTGTCTCTAGCTATGATTTTGTTTGTTGAAGTTGAATTGTGGGAGAGCGCTAATTTGTATTTTTTTAAGAGAAAAACGGTCAGTCAAATAAGTTTGGAATAACATCATCTACACCAGGGCAAAAAATTCAACTGTAACATTCTGACATTCCCAAATAATGCTCCATAAAGGGTCGTCACAAATTGTTGCACTCTGATTCTAGTACTTGGTTATTTGCATGTTGATGCAATCGTCAAGTTTGGTGGCACCGAAACTTGTTCGTTATGTAGTCAGAAGTAGAGGGAGAAAGTTGCAATGAATGAAGGGGATAATGAACTTTTAGTCAGTTTAATGTACTATTTTAGTACTACTAATGTTACAGGAGAAAGATATTTGTATATTTACATTCCGAAAGAGTTTCCGTATTTCATACGTAGCGGACTCGTATATATGCAATCCGCAATACGTCTGTCCAGTGACTGTTGCATATAGAACAGGCGTTTGGTCGAGAGAGCAATTCACTCGATTGAGATCACTGCATGCTACGACAATGCATGTGGAAAATAATATTTTTATAATTAAACATTGAAAATAAAATTCACATTAATTGAAGCAAATAGGTTCTACAATATTTTATGTATTTCACGTGTGTGTGTGTGTGTGTGTGTGTGTGTGTGTGTGTGTGTGTGTGTGTGTGTGTGTGTGTGTGTGTGTGCGTGCGCGTGCGTGTGTGTGTGTGTGGTACGCTTAAAAATTTTAAAAAAGTTGCAGCATCACGACGAAATTAATAAGAAATGATAAACTCATCAAATGATGGTAATTATTACTTATAGTTTAGACAATGATAAATATTGGTTTCTACTTCAGAAATATCATTTCATTTTTTAAAATCGTAAATTTACGCTAATTTTTAAAAACTCAACAAATGTTCAAGCCCATTATTTAAAGATTGCGAAAAACCTGATTCACATATTCTTCGTGCATTTGATATTCACGAGAAAGAAATTGTTTGGAAATTATTGAACTAAAATTGACACTTAAATATATTAACATATATACTTGTAAGGTTACCAGTTTTTCAATTTTAAAAGACATACAATATATATTTTCTCGCCTTTTTAAATACAACAAATGCTCATTTTCGTCGTCACAAATTCGCGGTTGATTTGCATAATTATTCCAACAATAACCGCACTATAGTCAAGAGGGTTTCCTGTCCTCTGAGCTAATCTGTTCTGCTGGGCTGGAGATGCACCAACTCGGGGCAATCTGTGTCAACGACGGCCACGCGGCACGCGCCTCTCCACTACGTCATCCCCAGGGTGCAGTATTTTACCCCCACCTTTCCTCCATGCTCCAGGCCCTCGAGTAATCTCACGAAGTTCGACCATCTACCGCTAGAACGCTCTCCATCACAAAGTTCGTAAATGCCGTAAGAGAGTGCGCCGCTCGCACCGTCAACGGAGCCGGCGCGGCATCGCAGGAACTACGAGGAAGCGTGGGCGCCGCGGCGGGCGCCGGTATCGACGGCCGCCCTGACGCCCGCGCCAGGGCTTCTGCGGCAGCCCCGCCCACCCGCACTCGTGCGTGGATGTGGGCGTGCCCGCCCACGCGACGCGCGGGACGGGGCGTAAGGCATCGGAACGTGTAAAGCTATTTTTGGCAGCCTGGGAAAGGGCAGTGAGACGACATATGAAACCCTCAGGGCGGCTCGAGGTAACACTTGTACTTGGGTATCATCGGATATTTTAATGCAATACTCATGTTTCGAAAGTGAATTAGCTGCTCTGCATAACCAGTTAGTAACATTTCTATCACTTCGGTTTTGGAGTGACAGTGGTTCGAATAAGTAGGTCTTGTAATGTATGAGTTATTTAAATGTAATTAAACTATATTTGGTAAGATTCTGACTAAATTCAATTAACTGAAATTAATGTTTTCACTTTAATCTTCCGTAGATTGGTAACTCTTCCCGAGAATTTTCAACTCAGAATACGACGTCATTTATTGTACTATAATTCAGGTATTTTCTATGTTGTATATTTTAGATGAATAATTTCCTATGTTTTCTTTAATGACAGAGTTGATGTGGACAAATCGTTGAGAGTACACGAAAACTTAATAAATTGACAAAATGCAGAGGGATAGTTTTCATGCGTTTTCTTTGATATTATGTAATAACCGCCATGTATGGCTTGAGCACTATATTAAGTGCCAAGTAAGTCATTCGTAATTAATTGTAGCATAATAGAAATGTAGTGACAATTGTGATACTACGAAAGGCAATGCCACGTTCATCTGGATCATCCGAAACCTTCATTATCGGTGGAGAAAAACCCTCTTACTTATGAATAGCAATGCTGTATCGGACATACTTACGAAAGCAGAGTAACAACTTTCAAATCGATTTATCATTTTCACAATCCTTGTCAGATCTACATCGGCGAAAACTTGGAGACACTTTCTGCAGCACCTTTTGCAGGGAATCGAATGCAATGCGGTTTGAGTATTGCTCCAAGACACGAAAATGCAGTATCTTTGACGCGATCCCCGGAGACTCTTCTCCCTCCCACCCCCTCGCAGCCCGCGCAAGTCCGCCATCTGTCCGCAGTCACGAACAGAAGTCAGCGTCCGCGTCCGCGAGCACAGCTACGCCACGTAGTTGAGAACTTGCCGCCAGTTCAACCGGCAAAACCGCGTTAGTTTCGGAAGTACTCCAGCACGAAAGCCTGCTTGGGTACTTTTATTTATATTCTACACGTTAGAGTTTGTAACGAGATAGAAAGTGAAAGTATTCGTAAACGATTTTCCTCTCGTTACTGTATTTAAACTTGCGTAAACAGAGTATTACATTTTAAAGTAATTTGATTTCAAATGAAAAATTACCAAAGTTTTTAATCGCGAACAAACATCTGCTACCGTTTTTTGTATACGGTTTTCAGCCCTCTTTACCACCTTCATCACGTGCGTTTTAAGGATATTTGTTGATGAATTACCGTTTCATGCAAAACCACGGTTTGCTTTTGATTTTCTTTTGTCATAACAGTTTACTGATGCAAAGGCATTAAGATAATTAAATTGGAAAAGCAAAATATAACTTTTCTTTACAAGACTGATCATGATTTTGTAGAAAAAGTATTGTTCCTTAATGCATTTTATCTTCAGATAACAACATTAGCGTCATTCAATAGAAATGTAACTAATGTGTTCATCTTACATGTCTTAAACAATTATTGAACATACTGTAACAAAAATTTCCTGGATTGTTCGCCACATCGTAATGTTATTTTTAAGTCATGCTATATAAAGTTACATATGCACAGTAAGAACATATATTGGCTACGTAATTACACAAATAAACAAGAATTTCTCATTATGACTCCTAATCACCCCTAATGTTTAGTGTAATCGGGTCAACCCAATGATTGTGCATTTATTAGAAAAGTTGGCTACCAAAAGGGGAAAACGTTCTAAAAAACTTAAAAATACTCACAAAGAATAATCATCTTACTCTTTTAGCTTCTACAGAGTGATGTATTGCAGGAGAAAAAATGATATACAGAACAAAATGTGGCTCTTAAAGAGCCAACACATTCTGGAACCAATTCAGGCAAACATAGGCGACTGTGCCTACAACTCGACGGCTAAAGAAAATTCAATGAAATTCGGCAGCTCTTCATTTTCTTAGACATACATTTTCGAAGTTGCCCATTTCTGACGGTCTGTGCGCGTCCACAGAGTGCGGTGCTAGAACTACAGTGCGTCTAGACTGGGGCGAGGAGGGTGCAAATGTAGGTGGGGAGCCAGGGCTGGAGCCAGGGCTGGAGCCAGGGCTGGAGCCAGGGCTGGAGCCAGGGCTGGAGCCAGGGCTGGAGCCAGGGCTGGAGCCAGGGCTGGAGCCAGGGCTGGAGCCAGGGCTGGAGCCAGGGCTGGAGCCAGGGCTGGAGCCAGGGCTGGAGCCAGGGCGGAGCGGGCAGGAGCAGGAGCGGGACCAGGGCGGAGCCAGGGCGGGAGCCAGGGCGGAGCCAGGGCGGGAGCCAGGGCGGAGCCAGGGCGGGAGCCAGGGCGGAGCCAGGGCGGAGCCAGGGCGGGAGCCAGGGCGGGAGCCAGGGCGGGAGCCAGGGCGGGGCCAGGGCGGGAGCCAGGGCTGGAGCCGGGCGGAGCCAGGGCGGGAGCCAGGGCGGAGCCAGGGCGGGAGCCAGGGCGGAGCCAGGGCGTGGCGGTGCCAGGGCGGGTGCCAGGGCGGTGCCAGGGCGGGTGCCAGGGCGGTGCCAGGGCGGTGCCAGGGCGGGTGCCAGGGCGGTGCCAGGGGTGCCAGGGCGGTGCCAGGGCGGGTGCCAGGGCGGGTGCCGGGCGGTGCCAGGGCGGGTGCCAGGGCGGGTGCCAGGGCGGGTGCCAGGGCGGGTGCCAGGGCGGGTGCCAGGGCGGGTGCCAGGGCGGGTGCCAGGGCGGGTGCCAGGGCGGGTGCCAGGGCGGGTGCCAGGGCGGGTGCCAGGGCGGGTGCCAGGGCGGGGTGCCAGGGCGGGTGCCAGGGCGGGTGCCAGGGCGGGTGCCAGGGCGGGTGCCAGGGCGGGTGCCAGGGCGGGTGCCGGGCGGGTGCCAGGGCGGGTGCCAGGGCGGGTGCCAGGGCGGGTGCCAGGGCGGGTGCCAGGGCGGGTGCCAGGGCGGGAGCCAGGGCGGGAGCCGGGCGGTGCCAGGGCGGGTGCCAGGGCGGGGCCAGGGCGGGTGCCAGGGCGGTGCCAGGGCGGGTGCCAGGGCGGCGGTGCCAGGGCGGGTGCCAGGGCGGGTGCCAGGGCGGGTGCCAGGGCGGGTGCCAGGGCGGGTGCCAGGGCGGGTGCCAGGGCGGGTGCCAGGGCGGTGCCAGGGCGGTGCCAGGTGCCGGGGTGCCGGCGTGCCAGGGCGGGTGCCAGGGCGGGTGCCGTGCCAGGGCGGGTGCCAGGGCGGGTGCCAGGGCGGGTGCCAGGGCGGGTGCCAGGGCGGGTGCCAGGGCGGGTGCCAGGGCGGGTGCCGGGCGGGTGCCAGGGCGGGTGCCAGGGCGGGTGCCAGGGCGGGTGCCAGGGCGGGTGCCAGGGGGTGCCAGGGGACGCGCAAAGACTGGAACAGTAGCTCAAAGGCAGGCGCAAAGGCTGGAGCAATAGGATGGCGCAAAGACAAGCGCGAGGTAGAGACAAAGTAGGTACAGCATAGGTGCAAGTTAGATATAGGATTGGTACAGGGAAGGAAAGTGGCAGGACCGGCCAAAATTTACAGTGCGGGTCTTCTAGATCCGGTTAAACAAGAGGCCCGCAAACACGGACGTGCAACTTTACTTATCCTGATAGTGTACGGGGTGCTTTATGCATTAAAGGGTGTGGAACAGGAGGGGGTTTGCGGAATGGTGAGCATGGCGGGACAGGGCGAGAGAGAACGAGGAGAGGGGAGACCGCCGCGGCGGCGCGAGGGAGCAGTTGAGGCCGCTGCTCCGGGCGTGCGTATTTTTAGACGCGCGTTCTCCTTCGATTCCGCTGCATGGGAACCCGCGACCCGCCACCCAATCACAATCCCTGCCACCCGTTCGAAAGGGTGATTCACACTATTGCCTGTGCCTTTTCGTCCGATCCACTTCGTCATAGTTCTGACATAACCAAGTGGGTTTATAGAGCAGTCAGCACTGCTCCTACAAAACAGCTCGTTTTAATGAAATAATCGTCTAATAATAAATGATAAAAACACGATTTGCATATTAAATAATGAGTCTTGTGAAGGAGTTCGCAAAGAATTTATTATAATGGCGAGATTTGTGAATAAGTTAAACGTTTCAGTATTTTCGGATGTTTCTTTTATAAACTGGGTTTGCTGGAGTTACGAGAAACAATACTATATTATCTATAAGAAAAACTACAGAAATAAAAATTGAATAATAAAATTTAAATAAAGATATTATAATACTATACATGTAACAGGATCATTGTTTTTATTGAGCTTTTCTAAATGACGCAACCTGGGGAATCACTGATGATACATTTTTGTAAAAGTAATTCAAACATTTCTTATATTCAAGTATTCATATATTATTGAATAAGGATTCACGCAGGCGAGTATATAATTGTCGAAATAAACGGGTTGGCAGAAGGGTGATAAAGATTTGCCAAATGCATCTTAGAATACCAACAACTGCTACAACTCATCCCACCGGTTTGCTTCTGGTACCACTATTTCAGAAATTGGAAAAATGACAACAGAATCAAACTTGCTCCTAAATACTCAGTTTTCTTAACTGTGTTGAAAAATTATGTTACATCTAAAACGATAATGCATCGTTTACACGCGGGAGATCTTCGTACATCAACAAGCTGACAACCAGTAATTCTAGAATATGGCAGTAAATCATTACCCAATGCACTCTACAACCCATTCCATAAATTTACACTTAAAACTTAAAACTGGCACATCACCTCTTAAACAATTTCACGGGTCAATAATACGGTCAACTCACCAATCACACAAAAGATGATGGATGGCATCATCGCAATTAGTTGTAAGAAGACCAATTAAATAGGAATCTAATTAACTAATTGGACAGGTTTGACCACAACTGGCCGTTAAATGCAATCGATTGGTATAAAAAGTACGCAGAGAAATGGGGAAAGAAATATTTATTATTAGTAGTTTAAAGTTGTGGAAAACGAAATGTTAAACGGTAGTCCGTTAAACGGAATGTTAAAATGGCGTTTTTATATGCTAGTTCTGAATTGTACTAAGGATCTTGTAAATGTCAAAAGTGAAATGTCAGTTCATATTATTTACGCACGAGTGCCTTTGTTGCAGTTATGTAAATGTAAACTCATTCAAGTGTTAGGCGGAAGAGCAGGCCTTATAGTCTGAGCCTCACCACAAATATAGAGATTATTATTATTACTATTATTATATTATTATTCTTTTGCAGTTGCCAGCAGATTACGCATTTCATTATATAGTTCTTCATCATTTAATTATTCTCTTTACGATGAAATACAGGGACCGATGTCTATTTTTACCAAGCAGTTTCTAAATACACAGTAATCCTCTTCACTTTATATAAACTATGTTCGGTTGTCACCAAGGCACTGATAGGCTTCTCCATCAAGAGAAGTTCAAAAATAAGCGCTCTTCGTGTCCCAATGCACTAGAGAGATAAAGGACACAACAAACAATTATAGCAATTTACATGCGACTCAGACTCAATATTATGGGCGATCACGAAAAAGATTATGTTCAGTCAACACTTATTAAAACTTTTGAAAAGACTATCTTTATCATCAGGCGGTAATATTTTACACTTTATATAATTAACAATATGAAATTGAATGATTGGTAGCATGTGCTTTGTGAAATTCCCTTTGATTGTTGTTTTAATTGTTACTTTATCTAGTTTATAAAATTTATAATACATGTTTCCCTGCTTTTAAGTCTTAATACAATGCAATTAAATCATTCAATTACATATTGTTCATTTTGTTAATTACATAAAATGTCTGTACTACAGCCCGATGATGAAACGTAGCCTCTTCGAAACGTCGTTTTAATAAATAAATAATACTAACTGACTAATTTTATTTTCACCTGTTGTTTCTCATACATGAAGATAATTGAAATCAACAAATTGATGTACTTTTTCTCGTGAAGTCGACTTACATTAGCAGCCCGACATAAACAAAATAAATTCTGTTCTAAAAAACATTTATTTGAGTTGACATCAAACGAACGCATCCTCCACAAGAGGTTGGGCTCTTCCGAACACATGTACGCACGTCCTTGTTAACAGCCGCGACGCCGCCGACAAACCATCGCAGCGTCCCGTTATGTTTAGCCATCTGTCGCGGCAGTGGACCCGCGCGCGCGGGCAGGCAAGCACATACACACAAACGGACGGACGTGACTGGCCAGACGAAAAGCGAAAAGAGGCGGTGTCCGCTCGAGCCATATTCGTAGACGCAGGCGGCGCAGCGTCTTACGATGGGCCGAACAGGTAAAACCGCGGTCAAATATCTTCTTTCGAGAGAGCGAAATTCGTAACTAAAGTTTCTATCACAGAAATGGTTCTACTAGACTCGATTTGGGAAGATATTCGTCACTGGGTAAATAGATAGACGAGTCGGAAGAAGGCACTGTCTGGATGAAACTTTCAGAGATTGGATGGAGGTCGTATCCGTCATTTCCTGCGGTCACTTCTGGGTGGATGCCGGATTAGTACTTAAATGATTTGCATTGATCCCAATCATAAACTGAGCGATTCTTAGTTATAAGTACTTAAACTGAAAATTCACGTACGTTTTTTTTTTTAAATTTTTGTTTAGAACTGAAATTTTAGTTCAGTTTTCATTCTAGGCACAGATACACCTTTTTTACGTAGATGTAATATTCATTCAAACATAATTTATTTACAAAAGACTTACAAAAAGTAATGCAACTGCAATTGTATTTCCTGTAAGAAATAACATTAGAATGTAAATAATAAGAAAAATTAAAATCCAATGAATTTATAAACGTTCACCCTCCTAAAATTGTTCACGCTTGAAAGTCCTTTATTCAATAACGGACAAAAAGCTAAGAAAAGAACATGGATCACTGACTACGTTCTTTCCCACGTGTATTTATACTGCGGTTTTTACTTCGATGCCGCAGACATTTGATCAGTTGTTACAATGTTATCCAATCGAGACCTTACACATCACTACAGTGACGTCATAATGGTGGCGTTCAGCCTTCTGATTGGACGACATCGTAACAACCGACATCCTTCAAACGCAGCTCCGTGAAAATCGCAGTATAAATCATGAAAAATTGACAAACAAAAGTGAATTTTGTCAATTGTTTGCGTTTTTTGCGTCAATTTTTTTAGCAAACCACTGGTCGGCGGCCCACGCTCGCGCGAGACCGTCGCGGACTGTCACCCGCCCGCGTTGGCGAGACGTCACAACAACACAGTGGCAGGCGACGCCGCCGCTCCGTCCCTCAGCGCGCGTGTGGGAGGCGAGACGTATTCGGGAGGGCGAAAGCTCCCACGCTCACCAGTTACGACGAGTTTGGAGATTTTTGCTTGTTACACACATGTGCTTCCAATTGTGTCCATTAGTTCACTATTTGTTCAGTATTATGTTGCGTGTAGTACGAATTTTTGTTATAAATTGGCACAAAATGGTGTAGAAAAAGTTTTGTGTGTATTTGTCTTGGGACAAATGTTGGTTTTTCCTCTTCAGGGTTCCCCCTACCCGTCCAATACGCTCTCATTTTCGCTCTTTGATGCGAAGGAGAGTCGATCTGGAGGGCTAATTCCAGTATTTCAAAGGCGAGAATATTGTAGGACGTACGTTTTGTATGTAATGGCGTCAAGGACTTTGGCCTAACCACGTAATATTGCCCAAGGTAGTTTATTTGTGGTGAATAACGTACTAAGTAAACAATCTTAAAATAGACCAAACAAGTTCGGTATTCTTTTTTGAATATTACTTAATATCTGATATCAAAATTATTATTCCCATTCATGTACTTCATGAGAGTAATACAACCTTAGCAAATGCCAACAGAACGCCACTTGCTCGAGGTCTGAATTGTAGAAGTGGCAGTTGGTCTTAATATTCGAAAGACAGAATGTTTGCAGTGCATCAGTAATGAGATCTTGGGCGGTACTAGTACATGATATGAAATACTTTAATATCAAATCTTAAAATTGTGTACATCATCGTATGGCATCACTTAATAAAAACTTAAACAGCATTTCCGTTTCTTTGTATTTTGTATTCATCTACGAATATTGATAGTTCTTTGAACGGAAGTTAGATCTCTCATTTCAAGATCAAATTCGCAACATTAGAAGAATTTTATCTCAAAATTGTTCATAAATTATGACGGAGAAAAAATATTATTTCATTATTATTTTAATTATTTTTGTTATTATTTATTGTTATTATTGTTAATATTTTATTATTGCAATAACATTGGATGAATTTAAGAAAGCTATTTAACAACTTCAAAAATCTTCAGCTGGAGAGGTGCTACTCACTGCTACTTACGCAAGGCGAAATGCTATTCAGAACTTCACGCTGTCACAGTAAGTTACAACTCACAAAACACAATGACGGGCGACGCAGATTTTTCTTTTCTTTTCGTATGGTGAATAGACTGTGAGACGTATTTGGGAGACAATATTACTATTCTCCAATGAGTGGTACTGTGAATGAATAGGTCTATTCATTTGTGATGTATACATACGAAGTACTACATTGATGATGGGACTATTTACAGACCAAATAATGATTTATACAAATTAATATTTAAAGCAATTATACCTTCTAATAATCAATTATTTTATTAGCAAATGTATGCATGATCACTAATATTTTCTACCAAATTTAATTGCTAAATAATTGTAAGCCATTCGGGTTTAATAACCACTGAAAAGAATGAGAGACAACATCCTAAATGAAAAAAAGGGAAAGGTCACGTGATGTTTAAAGTAACTTACGACGCTGTCTCATTTTATGTTCAGCAATTAAAATTGATTTTGACTAGGAATGACAACAAATAAAAAAAAAGAAAGAAATAATATCGTACATACCGGAGTGGCTTTGTGCAACTTTGGGTAGATTTTAGTAAATAATTTGTTTATTTTTGACGTAATTAACCAAAGTTATAGCAGTACTCAAAATTTACGAACATGCTCCGTCTATTTTATCTTAAGTTAATTATTGATATAAATTTCTTTGAATAAAAAAATGTTACCTAAACTACGCAAAAAGTCATCTCATAGAAAGTGGTGAGTTCATTTCAAAACATTTATTGCCCGTCGATCAATGCTGCACGATGCGTGGCACAGTTTTTCCCCTTTTCATGATTGCTTCGTGGTAAGGAATGAATCAAACAGTATCATAAAGTTTAAAATTTTCTTTAATGAGTATTTTTTAAGTTGTTAATAAATATTTTGACACTGGCAATGATTACAGAAAGAGTATCATTCCCCCCAAATGCTGTTTAGCTCTGGAGGAAAGAGTCTTCTTTTTGATTTTAACACAGGGTTTTGAATTTTATGGATTGTATCTTTATATTTGTAAAATCAATTCATCCATTTCCAAAACCCCTTGGATTTCAGCAAGTCATTTGTCCGTGCCGAATTACTTTCAATGGCAATGACTTGTCGAGGAAACAGCTCTCCTTCATGCTGCGCCAATACAAAACCTCCTATTATTATGGATTGAGAAGATAATGAATTGCGAGTGTTATTACTGGAGGAACCATCCCTGCATTAATTGTTAATCATACAATTTCCCGTTTTCACAAAAAAACTAAATATATAACTTAACTAATTTAAAAAGAAGTGTCAAAAAACGGGAAAATATCGCATTGAATTTTCAACAGCTACTGAAACAAACACTCCCTTTCATTTTCCGTCAATTTATTTCCAAAAAAAAAAAAGGAAGTCAGGAAGTACATTTAATAAATAGTGTTCTGAAACAGTACACTTACTTCATTTTCCGTAAAGTTACCGTACTACGAGCCCCAACACAAATTGTCCGAGGTACACGAGCACAACGTCAATTGATGCACAGTTAATAACTAAATACGTGGGAACACAGTAACGAGAATGAAGTTCCTAAAGGGTACAATAAATAGCACAATACATTAGGTACGTTATACCTCCACCAACGCTCTGGTAGAGATAGCATAACGTAGTTTAAGGCAATAGTTTTCTGAAAAACGCGGTGGCACAAAGTCACCTGGGCGGCACAGAGTGACCCCGATTACGGTATTGGAAGTACAAATAGAGAACGTCTTAAGGCTCACGAAAGTTGACTGCTCAATTTCTGTTCCAATAAAGTTTTGATTTCTGACCTAAATTCCTTATTTTTTTACAAGTACTCTAATTAAACAACACGCGAAAGTTTATTAATAGCCATATTCAGTACACGAGTCAGTACTAATAGTTCAAAGAAAAAAACAAATTTATTGCTACACCTGTTTTCCGAAATACAATTTCGATTTCAGAGTGATTTATGGAGCGGTTAGAAACTAGGTGACGACGTGAAAGTTTCGAAGAGGCTGCACGGCCAACGCATCTTTTCGGGACTTGCTGGGTCGGTGGGTCGGCCGCCCACAGGCGACGAGCGCCCAAACAATGCTTCTCCCACGGCCCCCTGGGAGCGCGCACCCGCGTAATATGCGAATCCCGTGTTTCTGGAACGGCCAGGCCCACTGTACGCTATCGTAGCCCACATTGGAGCTCACTAGTAGTTGTTTACGAAATAACTATTATAAAAATATTAAAATGAATATTGTAGTAAGATACCTTAATATAAAACAAGATTGGAAAGTTATTAAACAACACCGTTTTGCTGAAATGATGTAGTAACGAACTGTAATTTAAAACAGTGATGGAGGGTTCTGAAATTTATGAATTGAAGCAATGAATTGATAAAAGCAGCAAACCGAAGTTCGTTTCGAGAAAACTGACTTCTGTTTTCGTTTACGTTCACTTTCACTCCGTACACATTTTTGAAAGTGGAATTTGAGGGGTTTTCCATATCCCAATTCATTTGATATTTCAGCATATGATAGATAAATATCAGGAGTTTACCGTCATACTTCTAACTCAAAATGCGAGTTGGGATCTGCCGTTATTATTCCGGGCGCCTCAATTCAAATCTTACGATAACATAGTAATGTTTTTGCCATTGCATTTGCCGGTTGAAATAAACTATTCTTTTACTTTTCTTTTGCGGTATACTATGAATATCTCTGACAAATTCTTCTCAAAGTACGAGGATAGAAGCGAAAATGTTCGCAAAGAAGGCCCTAGCACGTAACAAGGAAGTAATTTTACTTGTCTTTAGCGGGCAATTATACCCACAAAAAAGTAAATTTATAAGTTATAAGACTTGAAAGGCAGTTACCCCACGCATTTCAAGCAACAATCACAAGGAGAAATTAACCGTCTTTTGCACGACTCAAAATCCAACATCAAGTACAGGTTCCAACAGCACTGTCTGCACCAACTGGATCCAGTCGTCCACACTAATGCACCAATGGAAAAATAAGAAGATGAAGCATTTCATTTGAATTTTGAAGGGAAATGGAAATCAATATGTTTCAATTATATCGTAACTAAAACAATGTCTAAAACATTTTGTTCGACACAATAAACCGACAAGTAAGTGAAGTATTTCAATGGCACGCTCGACTGCGAGATAAGTGATGGCAATAACCAGATAGAACGTGAATTTGAAAACCTAGGGGCCGGCTGTCAGATAGCAGGCGCTTTCAGTGACTGAACCAATTCATTTACTACCCATCTCCGAGAATGCTTTCTCTTTTTCATGTTCACCATGCAGGGAAAATATATAGTTTAAGTACTCACATCGCCGCAGTCTGTGCATGCCGCTCCTCTTTATGCTGTCCAGCAGCATCTCGCGGGGAGTCGCGGCGCGTTTGGGCGGAGGGTTGAGTTTGCGTTGCGAAGCCTGTCAACAGAAACACACACTATTAGCGCCAATAATGCACGCAGAAGGGTCACGAGAGTCGGCCCGGTGGCCAAGATCGCTAAGGCAGTAATGTCGTAGTGATCTCGAACCGAAGGGTCGCGGGTTCGAGTCCTGCCTCACGCATGGTTGTGTTTGTGTTCGTCCTTCCACCCCTTATCACCATTTCGTTTCCCCTTCATAGTTACCATCACGTTAATGCCAATAGTGGTAGCTAATGACCTACATGTTAATGCGACCTTAAATAACCAAGAAAGGGGGGCACGAGGATTTAAAGACTGAAGGAGGAAAAATTAATACGCGGATTGAAAATAAAGGAATCAGTCATGTATTTGATGTAGCTAACTGAAAAAACAAGGGTTCAGAAAAGTTGATATAATGGAACAAGTTACAAGTCAGTAAATTACACGTCTGTAATGAAGACATTATTTATTTAAAAATATTATTTCTTAAAATTGCACTATGTTATGTCACTGCAAGAGCAAATTACTACACAGCAAATTTCAACTTTATCGTTCTTAAAATTACAAACAAAGTTGTTGAATGTAACAAAAGGAACGTTGTGAGCTGATTATTATACTACAGATGTTTTGGACCAATTAGGAGTTGATGTCACATTCCTATGAGAGTTAATACATAGTTGAAAAGTTTTTCATCAAAATGGCAGGAAATGCTAACGAAGTCTGCGCATATCTCTTAGTTCACGTTGAAAAAGAGAAGAGCAAATTCCCAGTCTTCAGAATTACGTGAAATGCACTTCCAACTAAGGCATCTCGTTCGAGCTTTTCTCTCTTTTTCAAGTGAATGAGAGCTGTTATTCTAATTAGAATTCTCTGTCGTTGCTTCTCACCACTTCTCCTCAATCTTGTTCACGTTTTGCATCTCTTACAAGCGGGAAAAGTTACAAAGATTGTAGAAGAGTGGATTTCTTTAAAAAAATTAGTTTGTAAGTTTTGAATTACTTTAAATAATATTAAAGATATATAACAAATAAAAAACGAAATTGAGTACAGATAATCGGCGTTTTAATTTCTACTGAATTTTCATTTGAGTAAGTGTAATGGTGTTTCTGGCAATTGAAAGCATTGATTTGTATTTCGTATATTTGGTTTACTAAATAATTACATTAAAAATAAAGTTTTTTTTTCTCAGAAACAAGATAAAAAAATTAACGATATTGAGAAGAAAAGATTAAATACTATTAATATTGTATACTTCTTATTAACGTCTTGTCATTAACAGATTGTTCCCATAGGGAAAATATGATTTCCAACGACCAGCCATATTACCGGGCGTCGCGTGTCGTGTAGTACCTAGTTTCACTGAATTGCTATGTTTCGCGGAATTCTTGGGTTCGTATTCATATGCAGGTCAACGACTTCGCGTGAGTCTACAGGACATTCACGAGCTCATAAAAACACTCACGTGTGTGGTAGTATTTGCGCATGTTTAGCATTTACTTTTGGAATATACTTCAAACATACATTGAATTGCTAGTTTCAAAACTTTACTAAGCAATAATAAATATTTTGGAACACTTTTTCCCACCAAAAGTTACGCTATTTTGTTACAGAATATACCATTTTCAATATTTGCAGAGATTTGAATACATAATGTACTCCTAAAATATACTACTAATATCATAATATATGTCTCGAATTGCCTACGATGGTAATATTTCGTGTTTTGTAATATCCACTCTATGATAATATTTTGTTAACGATTCAACTTACTAAGCAATTCAGTATGTTCAAGAGACTTCAAAGATAATGAAATAATTAATTTCTCAAGAATTTATTTAGTGGAAAGCGTAGTATTAATGGGTAATTTGACAGTAAGACCTCGACATATGTGTGTCACGACTGATTGGGTTGTCATAAAGATACTAATCAAAGAGCAGAAATAAAATTCATTAGTTGCAGTTGTGTTGTAAACGCAAGGAAACAAGATTTTCTGTCTCCTTGTTCGTCTCTTACCCTTCGAAGCGGCGGTCGACTCCTGATGAACTCGAGGATAACTGCGTGTGCGTCTTTCTTGACTCGAGGTGGAAGTTCGCCATCCACCATGACTTGTCGCAGCTTATATCTTCGGGACCGGATATCGTCCATCAGTATTTCGTAAGGTGTCAACTCGAATTCGATAGGTGTGCGTTGGCAACACTGCGACGAGACTTTCTTCAACTTGACTCCATGTCGCAGTTCGTGGATAACCTGCACCCACAGGCGTGCCTACGGTGGGGAGAGAACACGTTATATTTAAGATGTTACATCACATCAGATTTACCAATAAAAACATTTCTCAATGCGCTATGAAATCGTTGTGACCACTGATATTGTGCGATTTCCAAACTGATAATGATCACGTCGATCAACAGAAGAGAAACAGGAAGAGTGGCCACTGAAATCACTGCGGATTGGCCAAAAGCAGTGAAAGGCTGAAAGCAGAAAGCAGTAAAGAATGCTCATGCTGCATCCGTTAGCATATTTGATTTATCCATTTTATGGCGGGTCGCATGGGGACAACACTGAACGATTTCTATTTCAAGACTATAAGGAACTGGAGAGGAAGCCACACAGGAATCGGTAGAGGAATTTTAAAATACTGCATAAATTTTACGCTCACAGCTCAACTCATTGATAAAATCATGATCAACCAAGATAGAATTATTTCGTATTGATTTACATGAACGGTAATGATTTATTGCAAAAGATGTTTTGATTGAGCAACTGACTTTACTAACTGTTGCGCTCTTATCAGTCATGTTTTTTACATTTGCAATGATTTTAGCTTCGAAATTACGATTTTTTAACATTTCAATCAAGTGTTACTAAAGCATTTAAAAATTAGTTTTGATACACTCTCTAGAGATTAAAGTTTATTTATGCATCAACGTGCGCACAAAAGTTGAGCTGAACTTTCAAATCGCAAGTATTGAACCGCGCTAGGAAATGTGCAACCACTTCCCTCAATGAAAGACATAAATCAGGCACTTTATAGCATGTCTCTTGTTTCGGCAACAAAAAAAAGCTCTGTGAGGGTCGGGGCGCGCCCTCGCATTTGGATGCCCTGCCGGCGGCGGCGGGTCGCAAGAGCCGGCACGCCGCAGCGCGGCGCCCGCGGCTTTGGGTCGCGCCGTGATCGTTAGGGCACTGGATCAGCGGCTTTGCCCGCGCCCGACTCCCCCGGCTGCAGTACTAGTACGAACAAGGTGGAGGGAGGGAGGGAGAGGGAACGAGCGAAAGGCACAGGGCAAGGAAGTAATCGAAAATAAGAGGGGTAAAATGTGAAGAATTGTGGGAGTGCGGAAAAAGCGAAAATAATAAGAAAAGTAAAAGAAATTTAAGAGAGACGGAAACGAACACTTAAGAGATAGAGGGGCGGAGAAGAAAGAGAGGGGTAGGGAGTAAGCGAAAGAGGGAGGAATAGTGCGAGAGGTAGAGGATGATTTATTCTAGTTAAAGGATAGGGGAGAGATTCTGAGGGAAGAGGGAAAGAGAAACTAAAAAGACATAAATTGGGGAAACCAGATGAGAAAATTATTTGGTGCTTGTAGTTTATGCCAGAGACGAGAGAAGATGTGAAATGGATCAAAATACAGAGTAAGATCTGAAACAACAAACGAATAAGTATGAATAGAGAACGAAATAAAGGACGGAGATATTGTCAATAAGACAGAAGAATAAAATAAAAGAACAAGAGAGAACAAAGTGGAAACGCAAAACGTAAAAAACTATGTGAGAATAAATAAATTGGGAAGCAAGATAAAAGTTCCAGAGGGATAGAGCACGAGAAAGAAATTAGTTGAATGATACAAAAGAAACGATGGAAGATATTGTGACAAGAAAGAGAGAATAGCGTAGTGTATTAAAACCAAGAAATGAAAAAACAAGCCGAGAAACTGGGCAGAAAATGGGGACGGGAAGTTTGTCAAACAATAGGAAACGCTGAGAGGAAACAGAGAGACTAACATAAGAGAGAAAGAATAAGATAAAATTGTTTGAAAAGTATATAAGATTAAAGAAATGAGAATACTTAAGGGACATAAAAAAGACAGACGAATAGAAAAGAACGGAAGAGGAAAGGAAACAACAGAATGGAGGAAGAACAAGAGCCGCACGTGGGCTGTAACACAGGGTGGGATCGCCGATGGGAGTGGCACGGGAGGAGAGGGAGGTGGCGGGGGGACGGGGGGGGCGGAATATATGGGCTCTGGGGGGCCGTTTGCTGACGTCAGCAACCCGCCACGCGGGCGCCGACGCCAGCCGCTGCGCCTGCCGGACTTGCAGTGCGACGCCGGCGACTGACACACTGCCAAGCTGCACATCCACAGAAGCGATCGCCGGAGAGAAGTGCGACAGCGTACAAAAAGCAATGAAGAAGAAAAATAGAAAAAAGAAAGAACTTCCGCGCGTCCCTTCAGTTTCTTGCGAGAAACACCAGCACTTCCAACCTCGGAAGGAAATCCCGATAACAGAGGGCTTTGTTTCAGTGACAATAAACGGCGGAAGGAAGTGCTGTGAGAACCGTGGGCGTATTACAGCTGACTGGCTGACTGCGTGACTACAGCTGCAAAAATTGTCACACGACGTCATCTTTAAGAAAACGGAATTGGTTTAGTATGTGAAAAAGCGATTCACGAAATAATCGCATTTTAAAGTGACAATTTAGAATTTTATACTTCGTAATATTAAATATTAAGGAACATTGAAATATGATATCGGCAATTCAAGTTTTGTGAACGTTTTAAAATACTGAGATTCATTTTTTTAATATGTTCAACATACCGTAAAACGATCTCTGATGCTTCACCGTTCTCACGATAACCGATGATTGTACAAGTTAGAAGGGACGCGCGGAATAACAGGTCAGAAACAGCAAAGAGGAGAGAGAGAGAGAGAGAGGACGACATTGCAACGTACACCAAAGGCAGGCGGAGACGCTCGCGGGAGGCCGCCGGGTGAGATGAGGGTTGTGGCGAGGGGGGGGGGCGATCGGAGGGCGATGAAGGGCGACTGGGAAAAGGGTGACGCACAGGGAAGACCTTTCCGACGAAAGCTTCGTGACGATTTGACGTATCTCTGTGGAGACCATGTGCAACAACAGTGTGCAAAAGAATTCATATTGTTAAATACACAATTAAAATAAGTGATTATGAATTTTACTGTTACAAGGAGCCTTGCACAATCTACCTCTCAAGCATGTCTATCTCAGCAGTGAGAGAGAGTTTGAGTATAATTTTTAATTACTTGGTATGGTGGTGTCTCTTGAGAACGAGAACAAATTTGTTATGTTGAAATGACTCCTAAATACACGTCGCAGCCATTTCTCTAAACATTTTTCAGGACAATGACATTTTAATACAACATTTACATGTATTGTGCTCTACTTTAATCAGTAACATCTCGTTCGCACTTATTTTACACCAACATCATATTGGTTTAACATTTCCAAAGAAGCACACATTAAGTTATTACTTATCAAAATGTTGTACGTGTCATAATTAACTTATATTCTTGCCATAAGCTTAATTCAATATCCGCAGGCATTAAAATATTTATTGAATATTGAGTCATTATTGGCTCCTTGATTGAACTTCAAAAAACTGTAGTGCTCACATTTCATTGTGAAGATGCATCTCCATCTGTACAACAGAGAGAAAACCGTCACATAGGAAGCATCAAATAAGTGTTCCAATACAGGGGTTTAGAAATGTTTCCGGGGCCATGGAAGGGGAGGGGGAAGAGGGGTGGAAGGAGTGGGGTGTGGAGGGGATCGGCGCCCTCCGGCGCGTGCGCCCCCGGGCGGCTGACAGATTGACTAGCGCGTGCGGGGTAGGGGTGGGGGCGTGGCGTGGCTGGTGCCAGAGCTGCTAAATACACACATCCAGCAATGCGCACGAGGACACAGTGAAAGATAGGGAAGGTGGGGAGGGAAGAATGAGATCTCACCTATCCAACTCTCCTGTTATCCAGGAGTTATTTCCAGTGGAGGGATCCAATACAGGCACGAGTATTGTTCAGACAGGTTAGATCCGAAGGGCTATACTGCCTCAGTTTCATGTTATTAATGTATGATTAATTTATTTACGTAGTAATATGACATTAAATATGTGTGTTCTCACGGGCAAACGTATATACTGTTACTCATTTATGCTTTCTAAGATCTGGTCATGGAGGCCATATACAACAAAATTCAGTTAGAGCATTTGTTTACATTTTCATGGACGAGTAAAAACAATGTGATTGATAAGACTTAGTATTCAGCTGCGGAAACAAAACAACATTAGTGGTAAAAAATGACAAGGTTTCGACTCGCTGCATACAATTATGAAGGTGCAATTATCAATAGTACTCTTAAAGCGATATAATTCGGAACCTGTCTGAACATTTCTGCCATTTACCAGATTTCAGAAACTTCAGGAAACTAAAACGGAGTTGGATAGGGTTATGTGAGAGAAAGCATGTGAAAACCAACGAAAGAAACAAAGAGATGTAATATTCCACAATTTAACTTTCACGTAATAACACCTGTACTTTTCCCATGTGAGGTTCGACGTTTACTAATCGACAGTAAATTACTAATTAATATCACATGCGATTTCAGGTCAAATTAAATTAGACAATTTGCGTAATTTTAATTAAGCTAAAAATAATTGGAAGCCTTCAAAAATAAAAAAATACATACGATATAAATAATTTATCCTAATTTCTTTAAAAAATGTGCTTCCGGTGGTAGATATTCGCTCTTAATAATTTTGCAAATGAGTCTCACAACACGCATGTTAATTTTTAAAAAGCTATTAACATGTGGAATATTATATCTCCATGATTCATCCGTACAAACATGAAACTGCACGATGATAGGGTGAGATACACTGAAAAGATGCGAGTAGAGAGAGAGAGTGAAAATGAGTGAGAGAGAGGGGGGGCATGCGTCGTGCGGGGAGGCGGCCGCCGAGCCTTGGCCCGCGGGTACCTACTTGCAGCACGCGCCAGATCCTAAGGCCCGTCTAGAACAGAGACGCAGCGCATGAGCGCGGACGCTGATGGGGGGGGGCATGGAAAGGGGAGGGACAGGGCGCGTGGGTTGGCGGGGCGTGCTCCGTTAGCAGTTAGGACATCACGCTGAAAGGCTGGCACAGGAAATGCTTTAGAGAAAGAATGTGCAACTTTGAAAAAACGATGTGACATGTTAAATTCTAATATAATTATTAGTTAATTAAAATTTAAGATTTTTTCTTATAATTAAAATAACGTTTATTGAAAAATGTTGCTAGAAATATTTTTAAAAATTTGAAATTTCTTAAAATTAATGTTGATATTTCTGTTATGCACCTATAACAACGAAACTAGTTGTGACGCTGTTGTAACAGCGTGCATTTTCTCGTGTTGTTGTTAAGGTTTGCGTAAAATGATAATACTACTTGAACCCTTAAAAGGGATTCTAAGCAGCAATGTTTTTGCTCAGTCTCGAATTCAAAGTCGTGTAATTAGGTTCAGCAAGAAATGAAAATATCTCCTACGTTAAATAGATCAGAAAATTAGTTGAGAAAGAAACGTCAGAAAACCAATTCTCGTGACAATAACAAACAATTAAAGTATAAAGTAACAACGGAGGTACGTGCACATATTTTCCTGAAAGCGATCCTCGTGTAAAGTTTATCGAGCAAGTGGAAAGGAAAGGAATCGTCACCGCGTCCTTATACGGTTTCTGTGGATAGGAAAATGATGTGCGTGGATAATGAATAGTGACAAGTCCCAAATTCACTGTGGAGAGAAAACAATACATTCTACATATCATTCATTAACCTAACAGCTGAGGTAATTCAATTTATACTAGCATTTTCATTAGTACTAAGGTACATTTCTTATCCAAGTTTCTTGAATTTGAACCACTATATCTTCGAATCCAGGAAAGAAAGAGTTCGCATTAACAACAAAAAGTAACATGTTCCTTCTTCGAAAAAAATTATCTGAAATTCCTTAACAATGAAAGCAAACTACCGAAATGTCCCCGTCAGAATGCTGCCCTAGCTTTTCTCCTGCAACACATCCGCCAGCGACATCACGTGGCGAACACATGTCCCCAAAAGAAGCCTTACACGAAGCGATCGCTTGGAAAGAAAACTGAAACATCACCTTCGCAGAATACTATACAATGATAGTGAAAATTCCCAGCCTGCGTAATATATACAACTGGAAAGCTTCATTCATATTTACATTACAAATTTTGTTAAAAGTGATGCGAATCCTTTCTACTGCTAATCCAATTTCATTAATAAAATGGTAGACACACAGATCAAAAAGTTTCCATTTTGAAATATTACAAACAATATATTATAAATATTTAGTTCTGAAAATGTTATCTTTAAATTTCTAGTTGAAGAAACAAAGAAAATAAAATACACATAGAATCTTTTCTAATTCAGGACAAACCCTGCAATATGCAACCCGCAATACACAGATCTTCTGAATCGCCAATAACTAGGTGAACGAGCGATGTAGCGGTGAAGCGTACGTGATAAGAGATTTCCTTGGGTGACGCCCCCGTGCGAACGCCCCCACGCGCGAGTTGCCCGCTGTCGCTGTCACCGTCGCCGGGCGCACGAGACCGGAACGTCCTTGGGCCGCGCGGGGACGGAAGGCCGCGTCTTCCGGGTCGGACGCGGTTGCGCGCAGGCGGCAGGGAAGAGGAGGCGTTGGAGTGGTAGGGCGACGGCGCTGCGGGAGGCCGAGTCGACGACGGGGAGGAGGAAACGGCGGCGGGGAGGAGAAGACGGCGGCGGGGAGGAGAAGACGGCGGCGGGGAGGAGAAGACGGCGGCGGGGAGGAGGAGACGGCGGCGGGGAGGAGGAGACAGCGGCGGGGAGGAGGAGACAGCGGCGGGGAGGAGGAGACAGCGGCGGGGAGGAGGAGACAGCGGCGGGAGGAGGAGACAGCGGCGGGAGGGAGACAGCGGCGGGAGGAGAGACAGCGGCGGGAGGAGGAGACAGCGGCGGGAGGAGGAGACAGCGGCGGGGAGGAGGAGACAGCGGCGGGGAGGAGGAGACAGCGGCGGGGAGGAGGAGACAGCGGCGGGGAGGAGGAGACAGCGGCGGGGAGGAGGAGACAGCGGCGGGGAGGAGGAGACAGCGGCGGGGGGAGCCCTCTGTCGCCACGGTTGTGGAGTTGCTTACTTGAAAAAGTTTGCTGCTCCTTTTTTTTAAGAGACTTCATCTCTCAACGGTGTTTCATTTTTGTTGTTGTTTTATTCGAAAAGAAGTGATTGTCCCAGGATCGCGTTACTAAATGAAAATTTGTTATAGAATATATCAGGTGGATCTCAAAGCTGCACGAATGTAGGTGAAAAAACGAAGGGTTAATGAACAATGTGGAAAACAACGTAGGCTCAAACGAGAGAAGCTATCCCAGTGATTGAAACAGCAGAGTGAGGTCGCACTATTTTTCCCACCAAGTGACAGTTTGCAGATGTCTAAAAATTACTGAATATTGAAAGAAAAAGATTGCTTATAATTTGTTAGAAATTTAATACTAAATTATATTTCAATTACTTTTAAATTTCAAATATAATTGAAATGTGTGTTTCAGAGGATGATTAATGATAAAAGGTTTTTGAAATTTATGAAAAGATAGAAATCACAATTTCATTCTTTAAACAAATAATTTCAAAGGCACTAGTATGAACATTTGCTGTAGTTGAAAGAAAGGTGCTATTTATGATACGGTGTTATAACTTTTGTTTTATTAATCGTTTTACTCCAATAAATATGTATATGCTTAATGATTTTATAAATCTCTCCCTCTGATAGTGTGGCATACCGCAGAAACACACTGGTCGTCGGGACCAAGATGGAAGGCAATGAGTATTTAGGCAAAAGCGTAGCAGTGTACTGATCCATAATGACCCATAATGAATAAAAAATTATTATTTTGAAGGCATGGAGTAAGAAAAAAAATCCACAATATGTTAAATAATAATATATTAGTTGAAATGTAGAAAGATGATTCAGGTATGTTTCAGAATCTCAAAAGAACAGACATAAAAAATAGCACCATATTGGACTTTATCTTACCTCTCCTCCTACTAGCACTTGTATTATCCATTTCCTATTTGTTTCTGACAAGATGACTTTTGAAGACAATCACGTGAGTCTCAACATGTTGGCAAGGGATATATTTTAAACGTGTAAATCCTTTTCCTTCGCTGGGGAAGTAATTTCTGTGTATTTTTATTATTTCAGTTCATGTTGAATATTAGTTTTATAAATATTTATCACAAGTCGTTTCTAAATTTATAGTGTGTCACCTTATTATAGTATTTTTAAATTTATTGTGGGAGATTAATTCTTTCTCCATAACTTCAAAATCATGGAATTGCACAATGTTTTCCGTCATACTATCAAAATTAAATAATGAATATATTCCATAAAATATTTACATCAATGATTTCCCGACCTTGAGTATCGTCGCCGCCGAAGGATCGGAGTGCCGTGCCTCTCCCTTGACTGAGACTCCGCGTCCACTGCATCCGCCCGCGCACTATCTTTCCGCGCGGTGGCGCGCGACGCTCCCCCACCCCCTCGTCAAGACTGGGCAGGCGCGCTCCCGCCCAGATGGCCAGCGCGGAGAGTCGCCCAGAACAGTGATTGGCAAACGCTTTTATTGCTTCTATTCATTCATCACTCAGTCATTGATTCATTCATCACTCAGTCATTGATTCAACATTCACTTCTTCGTTCAGTCATTCATCCAACATTCACTTCTTCGTTCAGTCATTCATCCATCATTCACTTCTTCGTTCAGTCATTCATCCATCATTCACTTCTTCATTCAGTCATTCATCCATCATTCACTTCTTCATTCAGTCATTCATCCATCATTCACTTAATCATTCAATCATTCACTTAGTCATCATTCAATCATTCACATAGTCATCATTCAATCATTCACATAGTCATCATTCAATCATTCACTAGTCATCATTCAATCATTCACATAGTCATCATTCAATCATTCACATAGTCATCATTCAATCATTCATAGTCATCATTCAATCATTCATTTAGTCACCATTCAATCATTCACTTAGTCACCATTCAATCATTCACTTAGTCACCATTCAATCATTCACTTAGTCATCATTCAATCATTCACTTAGTCATCATTCAATCATTCACCTTAGTCATCATTCAATCATTCACCTATCAGTCATCATTCAATCATTCACTTAGTCATCATTCAATCATTCACATAGTCATCATTCAATCATTCACTTAGTCATCATTCAATCATTCACCTATTCGGTCATTCATTTATTCATTCACCTATTCAGTCATTCATTTATTGATTCATTCACCTATTCAGTCATTCATTTATTCATTCATTCACCTATTCAGTCATTCATTTATTCATTCATTCACCTATTCAGTCATTCATTTATTCATTCATTCACCTATTCAGCTTCATTTATTCATTCACCTATTCAGTCATTCATTCACCTATTATATGAATTCTGGGTGAACTACTACGGTCATTGAGGTCCATGAGTGATGATCTAACGATCAGCGATAAAGACGTTGATGTGAATGACTATGGAAAACTGGTGGAATGAGAGGCTGGGGAAATGGTCTCAAGAAAACCTATCGATAGTTCACTTTATCCACCATAAATCCCACACGATTTTGTCGGGGATGGTACTGGTCCCCACCTTTGGAAGGCGTGTGTATATGTTACGCCACGTCGCTCCCCCTGCTCCTGATTAGATCAACTGTTTGCTCATCAAATAGTCCTAATGGATTGATAAAGGGATGTTCGTAAATGACGTATAGTAGTCATGAACATGGTAACCCACATGAGGCTGGTTTTAAAATCAATAATGGCTAACAAAGCTTTCACTTTAACGAAAATTTGATTTTAAGAATCACCTGGCAACATTATCTTCAGAATCATTAGCCCAGGATCTACAATGTAAGAGTACATGCACTACAGACTTCCCTTTCAACAAGTTGAAAAATTGACCGTGTAGCATCAACTCAGTAGTGCAATCGAGCCAAATCTCGAGATCCTGACAAAGTTCAAATTCCCACGGATCACGCAGAGCGCGTGGTGGTAGAAGCCTGTCACACACGTACTCCGTAAGGCAACGTCTACTTACAATGATGTGTTGCAATACCAACTCTTTCGGCCAATTTCATGAAGCTTTATAGCTAACAATGGAAGAAATCGGGATTACCAAATCAGCAGTACTTTGGTTCGTATATTTTTAGATATAGTAGTTGACATCAACAACGTCCATGTTGAATGCAATGTAGATTTTATTTTACACGTACTGTAATTTTATTTCATGTATATAATGCGAGAAATCTGATCCTGTCCATCACCCTTTTTCATTACATAATTAATTAAAGTAATAATTCTTATAAACTGAAGGAATTTATTCAGTGATATACCGGCGAGGGGTTGCTAGCATTTTAACTCCCTCGAGATAGATTCCAAAACCCATCAAGAGATGATAATCCACTTAATAAAAATGTTGAGAGCCGAAGTCGTTAGGGTAGGAGCATCATAACGTTTTGGACGGCAAAGAATGTGTGTTAAGAGTACCGTTTTGGGCTTTATAGTTTACCCTTAACTGTCCCCTAGCTTTTGAACAGTATCTGAACAGTACTTTCAAAGCGGCATATCGCATTACATATTGGTAATAGTATAAACTTCAATTATTATCTCTTGTTCAATCATTCTAAACGTGGACAAAATAACATACGTTATTTCGTTATTAATAACGAAATATTTTTCTTACATAAGGTTATCTAAACAAATGTGCCCATGTATTTATGTTATATGAAGTACCTCAGAACAAATGTCAGAAACGTTTTGGGAAAGTCGAAAGGCCGAAAATAATTACTTTTGCCAATGAACATAGAGTATGAAATACGCATGTAACGGAATCACATAAGTGACATCTGCCCTTGATAGTTAGGTAACACCTTATTCATAGGTGTTTTACAAAGTTCTGACGCAATCAAGGGCATTCCATGAACCTGATGGACTTCGTACATACGAGTTACCTAAGGTTCCGGGGCAAATATTACATGTTACATGCGTATTTCTCACTATGTTCATTGGCTAAATGTTATTATTTCCGAATTCTCTACGGACCTAGAAATTTGCAATATTTATTTTGAGACACGTTACACGTTTGCACTATATTGTGTAATAAAAACCAGTAACTGTAGGTATTTATTTTATCTATAATTTTCAACATACAGATAATCAACAACTTCACTAACTTCTGCATTTATTTAATTATTCACTCAATCATATAATTATTAATTACCCTTATTTCCTACATTTTTGGAACCCCCCCTCGACGCGCCATCGCTGGAGGAAAAGGAGTACTCACCCAGTCGGCGAACTGCAGCTGGCCGAGGTCTGCGCACGCCTCAGCACGCGCCTGGAGCTCCCCGGTGCCCTCGGACACGCGCTCCAGGAACGAGGCGAGCTCCAGCGCCTCGGCCACCAGCGCCCGGCACACGGCGCGGTAGTGCGCGTCCGCCTGCGCCGCCGACGGCGGGCCCAGGTGCTGCACGCAGTACTACGGGCACACATATCACATGTTTATTATTTCTGCAGGTAGGTTTGTGCAACCTGGTGGCAGAACACTACAATTTACATATTACAATTAGGAATTTTAACACAGGTAACTTTAAATTATTTTAAGACATAAGAATTAATAAATTTACAAATGTCATTAGTTAATTTATTTTTAAATCTTTGAACACCCTGTGGAAAGGGTTCCAAGACTGTCGGGTTAACTCTTGCTCGGGTACCAAGAAGACGCGGAGGCAGTAGGGATGGAATCACAAAACACGCGGCTGGAAGGAGTGAGGAAAACAAGGAAAGGAGTACAAAGAGTATGAAAGAGTTCTGCACGTAATATTAAGAGCACTCCAACGCTCGGGTTAGCAAGCGGCCACGGGGTAGTGGCAATATAATCTCACAAAAGGTGTTTGGGACTTGAGGAAATGTAGGATGGACGTAGATCCTGAACGTGGTGCACGCAGTATTAGCACAATAGGGTTGCTCGCGTTACCAAGTGGACACGGTAGTATGGATGAAATCTCACAAAACACGTGGCAAAAAAAAAAGAAAGAGTGGTGCACACAGTATTAGAAGCACACGAGAGTTGCTCGGGTTCGTGCCAGAAGACACGGTGGTAGTAGGAATAGAATCTCACAATAATGTTTCCTGAAAGCTAGGATAGACGTATGAAGAAAAAGAAACAGTGCTGCGCGTAATAATACGGGCTCACCAGCGCTCGGATTACTAACAGGCCATGGCGTGCGGGTATAGGAGAATGTAGGGATGAAATATCACAAAACGCTTGGCTGAAAGTAGTGAGGAAAACTGGGAAAGATGTTCGCAGAGTATGAAAGGAGAGTGCTGGACGCAATATGAAGGGTACTGAAACGTACCCCTAACTGCTACAATTATTGGGCGATTCGTCGTAACCCGTTTCCAAATTTCTAATGACATGGGCGCCAGGAAAAAGGTTACGATAATATTTTAACTATTATTACACTGATAAAAAACTGAATATTATCCCGCTAGCTGGGTCGATGGGTCACGTCAGAAATAATCGCTATTATCTATTAATAGCCGATTACCCGATCTGCCATCTATACAGAATGGCGAGGAATCTGAAAACAGAGATTATTTGATCTAGCTACTTATTAGCTTGAATTGGCCAATGAAAATCATTTTATCTTTCTTTCAAGAGAAACTTAATGTTTATTTCTACCAATGTAGCAAATTAAAATGTGTAAAAATTTACATTGAGAACTTTCTTAGTCATATCCTGGTTCGAACCTTATACGGCGATTCTGGTCTTCGCGTGCTCTTGATTGGTGGTTCCTCGAAGAAACGCCTTCCCTTCCCTTTTGAAGCTTCGAAGTCAGAAGTTCAATTACCACGAATCTCCTGCACTTCTTTAAAACGAACACCGCCGATTCACCGCTTCGCACCGCTCAAATATTTGTTCCAGCTCCACTATATTATGTCTGATGCCCGTTCTCACCGTATAAATATCCAGTGCTTTCATGATTACACCGCAAAACAAATCTCTCAGTTCTATCTTCCGTTTATAGCAAGAAAATAGGCAAAGTTCGGTTTTGTAAACCGCATACATTTATAAGTTCAAGAATGATTAGAGTTCACTCGCGAAAAACTCCAAGTCTTATTTTTAAGCACAGAAAAATATTCGGAACTCGACACGTTCCCCAAATCTTACAAGTATCACAAGTTCACTTCTGGTTCTGCCACGAAAATATTCAGAGTCCGAATATGTCCCTCAAGTCCGATTCTTGCTCTACCACACGAAAATATTTCAAAGTCCCAACATGCACACAAATTAATCTATTCCCGAGCGAACTGCTCACCGTCAGAGAATCCTTTTAAACCCACAATGCCTCGCCTTTCTTTTATTTGACAAAATGCCCAAACTTCCGTTTTAATAATCAGTCGCCTCCACGGTCAGATGAATGTTTGTTTATCCTGACAACAACTACGACGTCGTTACTAAGGCGCCATATTGCCTATTATTTGCCTAACCATTTCGCCCATTTACGACAAATATTCTGTAATAAAAAAAACCCCTTGGTTCACCAGCGGGCCAAGGGGGGGGGGGGGGGGGAGGAATCTCATAAAAAAAAAAAACTATGGGGGTTCCCGTGGATGGTAGGGATGGAACCCCCAAAACGAGTGGGTGAAAGTAGTAAGGAAAACTAGGATAGGAGTACGAAAACGTGAAAGGAGTGCGTTGAACGCATTAGTTCGGGCCACTAGCGCTCGGGGTACGAAGTGACACGGGGTATTGGGGATGTATGAAAGGGATGGCACCTCACAAAACTGTGTGGTTGAAGTACTGATGCAAACTATGAAAGGCACTCGACGAGCGTGAAAAGAGAGTGAAGCACATAGTACTACGGGCACTCAACAGTAGGGCTACGAAGTGGACACAAGGTAGAGTAGTGGTGGGGGTTGAAAATTTACTTTAATTCTACGTAAGTATTTTATGTCAATTTAAGAATCGGCAGGTGTACGGGACTATATTTTGTAAATATAAATTACATTTTAGTAAACAATTAAGTTTCGTAACATTCGAAAACTCTTCTTAATTCACTTGCACTCTTGTTCGATCTGAGAATCATAAATATAAGTAATGAATGAACTCAAATAACTTTTATCCAAAATAGGGAAACCAGAAGTAAACGCTCACTATTCTGATATTGAAAAATGTACAAATTATTTCTTCAAAATATTTTAAATTTTAAAATATTTCCCCTAGTGATCGCATGTATACTCCTGTACCGGAATCACAAAAAACCTACTTTGTGAGTATTCAACCTCTTGGAGTGGTGTATGTCCCTTTCGTGACTCTTTACCCTGCATGCAGCTCTTTCGAACTCCAGAAACATGAAACTAACATTACCAGTGCTGCCACCTCACTGTGAAATATGAAAGCTATCGTACAAGTGCCACGCGACAAATTTAATTTCATAGATGACCGTCATCTGTTTATATTGTACATGTGAAGACGACACGAAACTCTTTTAAATGATTACAGTTAGCCGTTATCGCGACTTCCTTCAAATACTTCTCGTTCTTTGACATTGTATGTGTTTGAGAAGTAACACACAAGACAGTCCTATCTCCCGCAAACTTAATATAGAATCAATAAAATACAATCCTTCCCATTCAACTTGTAATTAGAAATTGCTGAATTCATGAAACTTTTTCGGTAACTTCTTGATAATAAGAACAGAATATCTATGTAAGAATAGAGAAATATTGTTTATTTTTAAAAATCTAACCTGCAATATTCGTATTTGTAAGTTTTCTTGCGAATTAAGGTTGTTCAAAGTCGATCGCAAACTTAAGAGAAATAGTTCTTCATGTATCGTATCTACAATTTTTTAAATTCACTGGAAATTTCTTTTTCTTACTAATTACAAGGAAAGAATAATGTTTCTTGCATTTTTCGGTTCTAAAAATTAATGTAATTTCATTCAATTCAGTAACTCCAGCTGAATTTTCATGAACTGCATCTCAGGTTTAGTCTAACTCCTGCGTATAAGTGTGCGCTTTGGACTTGGATTCACGATTCTAACTTATGTGATCAAAGAGTGCAAAGCATAAACCGTTAAATTACTAACACCTGCTAATTGAAGAGGCGTTCCACCACGTCATTCATATTAATTTCTCCAAAGCATGCTTTCGCCAAGTACATCTCGGCGATATGCATGTTTTGTTTAATCAAGAAACGCCACATCATTACGAAATTGCAAGCATTTATGCCGCATCTAGCGTACTAAAATATTTTCCCCCCTTCGTGCTTCTGTTCCGAACTCTTATGTTTTTCGAAAAAAAGTTTAACTGAATACTTATTTTATTAAGTTATTCATTCTGTACTTTTATGTTATTGGCAACTTCTCGTCCTACGCTAACATAACAAAACAAAAAAAATTCCACCTCCACTGAAGCAGTACCTCATAGCAAATGAACCACTTTAATATAAGTATCTGGAATGTTTCGCTTTTGGTTTGTGATAATTCGCAACTCTCACTACATAATAAGTAATTTACTACTGCTGTAAATTATTACCGTTTTAAATTCATCTAAGATTTTTCAGGAGGTCTTGCCTCACTTCGGTTGAGTGATGACATAATACTTATAGAGAACAATACACAGATTACACAATACACAATACATAGATTTCGTAGCTTTCTGAAATAAATTGTCCTGCTGTGCAACACAAGAGGACTTGTACGGACAGGGAAAACTCGAATTTTCTCAAGTACGAATTGGGTTTCTGGTGTTCTTATGCAATAGTTTGTTTTCTCCAATGTTATATAAGAAAAGTATTTTGAATGTACTGTAAAACGATCTATCTCATCTTCTCTCTCAATTCTGCTCTAACTCCCAAGCTTGTGTTTATGAGTACACATGGGGAAAGCATGGGGTAGCATATTTCAAAAAGGGACAGGACGTAAAAGAATTGCAGATCAAATATGATTCGCGAATATGTAAAAAAGATGAATTCGTTTACTTCTTGAAATTGGAACACTTCAAATATTCCTAGAACAGTTCTTCCTCCATTGTATAAGCAGAGATTCAGTTCATGGAAGACTCGTCATATAATTCGTGTTAGTTTGGACTACTTCGGTGGCTAATTTCGACATAGATACCGCAACCATTCTGTAAGTCTCAGAATAAATGTTACACCTAGAAAATTTAGAGAGTAGAAAATAACTTTTGTCAATGAACACGTGGCGGGAAACTTCCAAACTAGGTTACACGTATCGAATGTTTAACATCGAACCCCATATTGGAAGCTAATTCATTATATTTTGACGTTTGCCAGGAACCGTTCTGACGCAACAGAGACAAAACATTCAAAATTGTATGTTTCAACTTCACCACATGATATTTTTTACTTCATATTCTTGTCAAGAAGTGATTATCTTCGCCCCTGTCTGTCCTAGAACTAGGAAACATTTATTCTGAAACATCCTATTCCCTCAGTATTTTACGGATTTCGCAATAAGAGTAGTTGGGTGTGTGTGGATCTGCAATAATTGTAGCAGTTGATATTAAAATTCGGGAAGAATAGAGTTCACTGATATCAGGACTGAATCCGGATCTGCTTCTGAAGATGTCCCACTCACCTCGAGCACGCGTGCCAGGGAGACAGCACCTGCCGTCGGGTCCTCCTCCACATCGCCGGAGTCGCGTTCGATGCCCTCGTCGTCCGTCTCCGGGTGGCGCTCGGGAACCTCATCTGGAACGCAAGACACACGAGTGGATGATTCTTTAGCGCTTCCAATACTATGGTCATTAGTTTTGCAAGCGTAGGACGTGATACATTCGGCAGCTGCTGGTGTTCCTTCCCCGCTGGAGGCTGAGAACCGGTGTCGAACTACACGTTGGATTCCGAAGTTTTCATCCTCCACGCACATCCTCCAATGGTATACCTTCCCCGCCGAGACACCCCCCTACCAGCGGTGTGTGTTGGTGTGTGTATGTATGTATTTAGTATGTAAGGGGGAGAGGGAAAAGACAAGTGAAGAAAAATCGCGAGCGGTTGGTGGCACATTTGTTAAGGTACTGTTCCGGCATTTGCCTGATTTTTTTAAACAAAAACTATCAACCACAACACCGGGCAGCTAGAATTCTCCTCCAAACGTGGTTAAATTCGAACAAGCTGATTTGCTAGAGTAGAAAATCTGACACTGTCAAGAGCATCCAAGCGAACAAAGGCAGTTTCACGCTTTGGGATTCACGCATTGATGGAATTCTAAATATAGGTAGTGGGTAAGTGAGTGATTCGTTATGTGCATCGTCGTAAGCTCCTGAACTATGGAAACACTCCTCCCAATTTTTTACTGTGGGCATCATCACATCAAAACATCGTCTAATATTAAAAAAAAAGGCTGATTATTATTTAGAAGCAAGCCACAAGAATGTGAAAGTCATAGAGAACGACTATTTTTCGTTTTCAAATATCCAGTTGTAATTGAAGTAAAACAACCAGTAAAATTTGTAAAACTACTAGTTTGTGATGCTCTGCTAATATCGCAACATCCACAAGTGTCTGACCTCAGAACTATTTTTCGTTTTAATGGAAGTGACGAGCAAGGGGCAATAATTACTTTTATCAGATCTTAGCTATCAACAGTTGACTGATATTAGGTAATAAGTGTGTCATTTTATATTTCAGATACTATTTTATTAATAAACACGATAATTTATTTTGTGCCGGGAGAATCAGTGAGGAATTTTTCCTACGTAGCTTATAAAAGTCAATTTACTTTCTACAGAACATTCTCAATCATCCCATTTATTATAAAGAGACAGTTCTGAAGTGATCGCTCAGTTTTTCATCAATTACATTGATCTCTTTTGAAAGTTTGTACGTGAATATATCGGCAGCACTAAAATTTCTAACTAGAGACTTCTACGTAAGCCAGAATACGAGATTTATTCGTGAACTTGCGTAACTCCTTCCCTAACAGGACTGTTCTCAGAAGTAAATGGCATAAGTTTTAAAATATAGAGTCTTCATAGTTTCAGAATTTTCACGAAGCAATCTAATTGCCAGACGTTCGATTCTTCAGAGAATTAAAAGTAGATGAAAGGAAAAGCAAACCTTCCAGCTATGTTCTGGGTCCTGAACATTCTGCATCTGGACCGGAAGGGAGAGTTTCTTCATTTCCCCGACACGCAGCATCAGAAGAAGAGAATGAAGCCCTAGCGCATCTAAACTGTATTCTTTAATGCCTACAATTGTTGAGACAAAGAAGAACAACGCATACTATTCAATCAGCTGACGTAATTACATTTTAAAAATTCTTTTGTGTTCGAAAATGGCATTCATATTCTAGAACGACCTTTGTTAATGAGTGTTATTTAAACCCAATTAATTAAATTTTAATACTTGACTCGTGTGCTGAGCGTTCAGTGTAATGAAGAATTAATTCAAACTTCAGACAATTCCCGTATCTATCAGGAAGAAATTAATCAGAGATCCCGTCTCTCAAATTCACGCTACGTATACGCTCTATTCTTTTGTGCAAACAAACGAATCCTATTATAGTTACTGAAAGATTTGTTGAAACGTACGTGAAGAAATAGATAAGAAGAAAGTAATCCAATGCCCCCAGGATAGTGAAAAATATCATGAACAGAATTTTGAATGTGTCAGTGAGTCTTCAGTGAAAAAAAAGAATTTTCTTAAATGAATATGAAGTTCTTTTTTATGTTTCTTGTCTTTTAAAATTATTTTTGTTTTAAGGCTCATAAACTACAAAGATCATGAGCGACTAATACACGAATTAAATGGAATCACAAGTATGTGAAAATGTCAATACTTTTACAAAATTTTATCACTTTTCTTGATAACTCGGTGATGAGAAAATAGTATTCAAGTTTTCATTCTAATGTGATGTTAATACTACAGGTTTCTTGTTGATAAATAAAATATAATATAAATAAATTAATTCATTTTCTGTGAATAATGACCTTGCTTTGTAAATGAGATCATTTCAGAAAGCAGCGACATTAATATGTTTGGTAATGTTAAAATTACAATATAAATAATTTTCCTTATATTTTATTTAATAGTTCAATTTGGTTTTAGTAACTTATTTATTCGAGCAACAGTCATGCTGAATACCACTCGAGGATTGAAAATGTTTGATAAATCCACTCGTGTCGCTTCACGATTCGTGGATTCATCAAACGTCAATGCTCTCATGATATTAATAATTATGAATATTTTAGTTCTTTAAATATGACTTTGAAGCAAGATAATGTCAATACTGCGCAAGAAGTTATCATATGATTCCAATCATTAAAAAGTGGATCCATAAAAAAAATCGTGAGTCCATAACCTAAAAATGCTACCTTTCACATATACAAAGAAAACATTGACAAGATTCAAACTCAGAATTAAAGATACAATATGACTTATTTTTTGGGGGAAAACCCATTACAAACATTTTGTAATACTTTATAACCTGTGATTTAATTTGTTGAAACAATCATGAATTATAAGAAACGTCTTTATTAAGAAGCCAACGACTCGTCTCCGCATTTACAGACGAAACCTACGTTTATAAACCAACTAGAATGAGATGTGATCATATTTTAGACAGAAGCAGCAGTAGATTTTTCAGATCTAAAGTAGTAAAGGAATGCTTTGAAAAATTGTGGATTTGAGTACTAGTTGCGTTTCTATGGCCAATTAATTTGATAATAAAGATAAACGCCATTAATATTACACACTTTTTGAAACTACGATTTAAAACTGGTTTTAAAATGTTCTCAAATTGACATCAACAAGATGTTAAGTAGTGTGTGCAACGTAAGTTGCATTCCCAGAGTTGTGAAACGCGACGTCGGATGTGACGCTGTGCTCATATAAAGAAGAAAGTGGGGAGGGAAATACAAAACAGCTGTTAGCAGCGCCGTTGTCTCCACTAATGATCTCGCTAAGCGCGCCGCAGCGACCACGAGACGGGGCTGCTAATGGTTAGCACTCCCTTGGTGTTATCTCGTACACATGCCCCAGAATTTCCTTGGAAGTACCGACATCCTCAAGTGCTCCTCGCTTTTACTGCGAAGATTACATTGATCAAAAAACGAGTGAATTCAACGTAACGTAACGTGAATTCATTAAAAAATTAAATAAAATTTACTTTGATAAATCCCCACGGCAAGAATAAATTGCAAAATCCAACCATTTTTCTTTGCGCTATCATTTAAGAAACTCGGAAAATATTAAGTTGAAATATTATAAAGATCAATACAATGGAAAACATCTACAAGATTTGACTTTTACTCTCTTTCACACATTATTTATTATTTTTACTTTACATGGTACGTATCGGTTTGTTTCAATTTGGTAACTATGCACATGCCTTCAATGTTAAACATCTGTTACACTAACTTGGGTTAACTTCTTAATTATCGCTTCACACTTGACAGCTGAAAGATAAAATGAATAATATTGTTCCTTTAAATTAGGATTAGTTGTGAGGCTCCCCATACCTTAATGGCGGCAACTTGTGCATTACTTGTAGTGCTTGTTGAAGTAGCTGCAAGCGTACGTGTCATTTGTAATAATAGCCTCCGTAGGAGAATATTCGCTGTTTGCAGTTTCTTGACCTTTTGTAGCAAGAAGGGTACTTGATTGTAGGTCATTAAACTCTAGAAGACTTTAGTCCATAAAGTTTTAATGATCTGTACACAGCATCCCTTTATAGAAGGCAAACTACGCTGTGTAGACAAATCGCATGCATGTTATCTGTTATATGAGTGATGCATTGCGTAGTAAAGAAAGTTATATATTAAAGGCGGAGAGTAAAGAAAAAATTATGAAGGCACGAAGGTGGCATCAATATGCAACAAAATTGACAATACCAGTTTGGGGCAAAAGTTCTGACCGGAAGAGTAGTGAATTCCGTAAGAATAGTGAATACATGAAGTGTAGTGTAATGAAATTAAGTGCAAAGTTGTGAAATGTAGTAAGTGAACTGCCAAAGATGCAATGAAATAAGTAAAATGGAGAGTGAGTAAAGTAGAAGAGTATGAAGAAGTTTGGAATGAACAATAAAGTTTTATTCTGAATCACTGCAATAGTTTTGTTTATTTTTTCTAATTATTTTTTGTGATGTGTTTATAATATCCTCCTTAAACAGTTTTTCCACAACCATTCTACTAGGCAAATTGCAGCAAAACCTTCATCTTTCTAGTCGAGCGGTTGAGTCACAGATGCAGGCGGGAATCTTTCATCTGACGACTACTCAAATGTGTCATCGAGCTTTAGCAGTTTGTAAACAAACCAAAACAAAACACGTCTCGCGCCGAGGCCCACTAATCCGCGGCTCTCCGTGGCGCGGAGAAGCGAAGTGGCGCAGAACGGCGGCGGTGGCGGCCGTGGCCTCGCCGACCGCCACGCCGCTCCGCTCCGATCCGATCCAATCCGATCCGAGCCTCGCCCCCGCCGCCGGACGGCCGACCAAGCGCCCCCGGACGGACGCCGGCCGCCGCCTGCTCGTCCGCCGCTCCGGCGCGCGACCGGTTCCCAGACGCAGATCCGCCACACCCGCAGCCCACCGCGTCGCCGCAGATAAAAGGGGACCACTGCAAGCGCCAGGGAGGACACGAAAGTTGAAACATAAGATTTTTAAAACTTCCCTCTTGCTTTAAACTTTAAGAACGTGGAGTCGTGGAGCCCATGTCTTCTAGCGGTGAGGATTAGAACGAAGATCATTGCTACTTCTTTTTCGTTAATTGATTGATTTTTTGATTTTTCATGTTTCCGGACGCGTCAACTACTTTGGTCATTAGCACCGTAAGTGTAGTGCATGTTTTTTCTGGCGAGATCCGGCGCCGACCTACCGTCGGCTAGTGGGGGTTTCCCCCTAACCAGGACTCTCCCACCAGCGGGGCACCGCCCCACCGGGACAAGCTCTAAGCTCCGATCGGTCTCCCGGATTCTTTTTCCTTATTTTATATTTAAATAATAAGCTGAATACATCTTATAAATATAATATGACGTGAATTGTCATTTTTTGAGTCTTTTGGACTGAAACACATTCGGGGAATAGCCTTTACTAAGTTAAGTATCGAATTACTATGAATGTTGCAATTTTCAAGTGATGACAGCTGAATGAAAATTGGGGTTTGGAAATAAATTCATAAAAAAAGAACTAATTAAATACTGTCAATTTTTAGATAAGAGAGGTGAGATTCAGAGAGATAAATTCAGTTCTGAACCTTGAGAATTTTGAGAAAGCTACCAAAATGTTTTAAGCTGTGGAAACAGGTGGTTGTAACAGTAGTTGGTGCATTTACCTCGCTAGGTTCAGGCCAACGTGAGATTAATTGGACTTCCGTTAAAATAATGGAACATCGCCGAATATTCCAAATATTCACCAACCAGACAGCCCGCCAGATCTGTCGTATTCTGAGTGTTGCAAATGCATCGGAAAATGAGAGTTCAGGGAGCGTATTTAGTGTGATACTTGGGAGTCACTAGTTTGTTCCGATATCTCTAAAAGAATACTGTAAGTATATTAATAAAAATCATATCGAATATAAAAATTAATTATTTCATGGAAAAATTTATATCGCCGACCAGCCCTCCCCTCTCACAATTAATGCAGCATTAATGAGCCCCCACGCAGCCATGATCGCAAAAGCTTGGTGCAGTCGCTATGAAATTCGATGAAAATGTACAAAATGGTGTATGTAAACTTGAACATGATCGTAAATATTAATCGTAACATGTGAAAGCTCAGGAATTCCAAGCTTTAATATTAATGTTATTGAGATCAACAGACAATTGTGAAACGCAGCAACATCCAAAGAACGCTATCGTTTTTGTTAGGCAGAGTCAATGGAATTACAAAGACCATAAATTGTCATCACGTTCACGAGAGACGCTCCACAGAATCACATTGCGTGATCTCACGTTTATAAAAAAAACATTTTTATCAGAGCACGATTGCATTCATTTTATTTCCTTGGGTACATTTTTGCAGAATTTCTGAATTAATTTAGTATATTACAGTAAACCCTCATTAACGCGAATTCCAAGGGACTGAAATAATCGGTGTTCTGCTTATAAATTGTTTTACTATCCGATTTTAGATTTTACTACGTTTCTTCGGCTGGACCCAAATTTTGTCTGTTTGACGACGAATTTCGTGTTACGCGAGTTCGTGCTAAGGAGGGTTTACTGTAATAGATTGTTATATCATTGTGATATTCCCTTTATGCGTACGCTCATAAAAATTGGGTGGTTTCATTCTTATGCTCACAATCACAGCAATTAATACTTTTATGTTCATCTTGGTTTTACATTTTTAAGTCTTCACGTATACGTTAACGTTTTCATTGGCTTTTCATGTTTCTTTTTAGTGTTCCGCGGTTAGACAGGTGATGGACTTATTTTTCAGACCATGCTGCGCCAAAAATATTTGCCATCAACATAACTTGACCTTTATTAGAGCTCACAAACTTTCAAAATACGAGTTCCACGGTTATAAATCCCTGGCGAATATTTTTGTTACAAATCCCATGTGAAATTTTTTGATAGACAAAGTTAAGTTTGCAGCACAATTTATCCCTTTTCTCCCTTTTTATCATGTCTCTGGTTTCATCCTCTTTCACCTTACACCACCACGTTCTCATCAAACCATTCATCCATGCCACGTATGACTACAACGCTTAGGTACTGACTTACTAATGCGTTAATCCGTCTAGGCTGCCTTATTGATACAAGATACATGACGACCGATAGGTCGAGAAATGTTGATCTAAACACTGAATCTCTAATTTTCGGAGAGGAAAAGATTTGGACCACGAAGAGTATTGTCCTCGTTTCGCGTTGGAAGATGTGAATTCGTGTCTTGAGTTCACATAGTACTATGTTTTACGTTCTTCCTATAGCAGTACAATCCAAAGCGGATCTTTCTCTGCCATCATGCTCCCAGTACTGCTAGTGCATTGCCCTAAATTACGGCAGATAGGCCATATGCAAATGGGGAATCAGCCTTTCTCGAACCCCAAGAATGGGAAAGGTTCATAGTCTGCGACTTAAAAAGACGACTCCGCCATCTGCCAGAAATTTGTTCGGAGGGCATCACGGACATAACGATTGATAACAAACATCCAATTTACCACGAAGGTCAGTATTTTTGAGTAAGCATTGTAAACACCCCGCTTCTAAAATCGTTGTTTGTGTTCTAAATAAAATAATCAACCGACAGGTAAAATGTAAACTTACTTGGCTATCCGGGAGACGCCGCGTCCAGGGCACGGATATTCCCGAATAACCAAGTAAGTTCAAATTCCGGCCCGGAAGCCTACGCTCTCAGGTAAAATGTACTTTGGGACAACTGACATTTCCGATGCGTTTATTTTATAGAGCCTGTTTGAATTCTATTTCAGTTAACAACACTGTCCCGATTTCCTGCCCTCACATAGCTATCACCGTGGCTATCAACTTTATCCTGTGTGCGCCAGCGAGTCCACACTGCCATGCCCAGCCAGCTATGGAGCACAGCCGTGGAACGACGCGACCCCAGTTCTGTTCTCTCGCGATTTGCATATCCGCGCCCCAGTGACCCTCGACCTTGCGGGTGGGTGAGCCGACAGCCGCGAGGTGGACGGCGGCGGTGGCAGTGGTGGTGGCGGCGGTGGTGGGGGTGGCGGAGGCGGTGGCCGCGGCAGTGGCCGCGGCAGTGGCGGCGGCGGTGGCGGTGGCGGTGGGTGTCGGCGGTGTCGGCGGTGTCGGCGGTGTCGGCGGTGTCGGCGGTGTCGGCGGTGTCGGCGGTGTCGGCGGTGTCGGCGGTGTCGGCGGTGTCGGCGGTGTCGGCGGCGGCGTGTCGGCGGTGTCGGCGGTGTCGGCGGTGTCGGCGGTGTCGGCGGTGCGCGGCGGTGGCGCGGCGGTGGGGCGGCGGTGGCGGTGGCGGCGGCGGCGGCGGTGGCGGCGAGCGACGGCGGCGGTGGCGGCGGCGGCGGCGGCGGTGGCGGCGGCGGTGGCGGCGGCGTGGCGGCGGCGTGGCGGCGGTGGCGGCGGTGGTGGCGGTGGCGGAGGCGGTGGCCGCGGCAGTGGCCGCGGCAGTGGCGGCGGCGGTGGCGGTGGCGGTGGCGGCGGTGGCGGCAGTGGCGGCGGGGGCGGCGGTGGCGCGGCGGCAGTGGCGGCGGCGGTGGTGGCGGCGGCAGTGGCGGCGGTGGCGGCGGCGGTGGCGGGGCGGCGGCGGCGTGCGGCGGGTGGCGGTGGCGGCTGGCGGCGGCGGTGGTGCGGACGGTGGTGGCGCGGCCGACGGTGGTGGCGGCGACGGTGGTGGCGGCGACGGTGGTGGCGGCGACGGTGGCGGCGGCTACCGAATAAGGGTAAAGGATGGTGGTCAACTTCCTTACCTCCTCCCACTGAGAAGCGAGTTCAAAATCCCGGTGGTCCCTTGAATTTGCAGTAGACAAAGCAGTTTCACTGCAAGATTTCTCGGGATTCGCCCGGCCCCTTCATTACTCCATTTCTTCCTCATTGATAAATCAACATCACATTCCTTATCGACAGTCCATTAAAATAATTCAGATTACGTAAAGTCTAGAAAAAGTTTCTATTATGTTCCGAAACGGTGAGTTTTCCGTTCTGCGTCCTCCTGCAGATATGTCAATAAAAACGCTATCGTGAAATTCATGTCTGTTCTCTCTTTCAAAAAGATGAGCACTCAATGACGTTCTTTAAATCCAAAGCCTACCGAAAAGGTCGACGATGAGAACAACGCCAAACTGCGATAATGTAAAAATCTTACATGAAATAACAATGACGATCGTAGCAACAAAACTGCTGATGGGGCGGGGCGCTAAGAAGGGGGCGCCGGCAACGTGGATGGGGCGGTGATGACGGGAAAGTAGATGGCGGAGACGAAGGCAGCGGTGTCGGAGGCGGCAACGTTAGCAGAGGTCGTGTTGCACTTCCAACGGCTCGGCTGCGGGGCGGCACCTGTTGTCGACGTCGCTAATTACAGCAGTCGCGCCGATGGGCATGACGTCACGCCGCCCGGCCCTTCCGGCGAAACAAAGCCCTCCCTGCGGCGCCGGCCTTCCTGCGGCCTCGCGGCAGCCACCCACGGAGGCGCACTCGCGTTGTACGAGTACAGGCGCAACTGGGGGTTCGCTTGTCGCTGCTGACGTGTCCTCACACAGACCTCAAGTAGTAAAATAAACATTTTTTACCCCCAAACCTAAAGAACATAACTGAGATCTCACGAGGCACGCAATAGCACATAAAAAACAAATAATAATGTTTGTGATATATTACTGCAGGTTTTCAATTCTTAAATAGTATTCCACAGTTCATTTTCTTTTAACAAAATATATATACTATCTCACGAAAATGATTACTTGACATAACATTTTCGAAAGTCCAATAGTACGAACTACAACACTACTAACATTGGTTTAGCGGTGAGTTATAGTCGACATTTACATAATTGAAATGCTTGAAGGCGTTGCCATTGTCAACAATACTATCTATTTCAATAATAGCAGCTTTCGATTGCTTAGCCATCATCATCGTTTTCTTTTGTCTGCAAGTCACAAAAACGACTACTGCTATTATTGAAATAAATAGTATTGTTGACAATGACAACGCCTTCAAGCATTTTAATAATGCTACGAACAGCCAATGAGAAAATGGATGATACAAATGTTTCTGAGGAGTCAAATGAAATTTAGCTACATTTGATTCTTAATTAGATTTTCGTTTCGTTTAATTTTACCCTGAACAGAGTTTTTATTCCATTATAGTCACAGTAACAAGATTTCAAATATTTCCTTGAACGTGAGTTATTCTCTTAGCTTACACCATCAAAACTGTTACTGTTATGAAGGATTATATTAAACTGTGCTCCACAATTTCTTCAGGACCTACACCGGCGGCCTTCTTTGTGTATTGCCCATATTCAGCTCAGGAATGCCGTCTCGCTTCTTCCTTTCCCAGGTGCATAATTAGGTCAGTGGTTCTTTGAACCACAACGATATTTCTGGAATCGTTGGAACATGAATATTGAATGGCATTATTATGTACAGTGTGTACCTAACAAAAATTAGACACGGAATTCTAAATACACATTCGTGGAATAGAACCTACATTAACAATTAATGAGAGATTCTAAAATAGTGTACATGTATGCATTCACAACACTTTTTTGACTTTCTAAACATGTAAAATATGCAATGGTGAATATCTAAATCACAGGATGTTCAAAAGAGAAAGACTACTTCCATTTGTCGTTAGTTAGAGATCTCATGTCTTCAATGAGACGTCAGTTCTCAGTATTTTTCCCGAACCTGTAAATGGTGTGCGTTCTGCACAATAAAGCCTCTTTTATGAAGACCAGCTTCCAGCCGTTATGTAGAGAATGTTAAGTAAACTTTAATGACGTGTCCTAGCAAAGAATACTGCTTATGAGCTCTGTGAAGACAACCATGAGTCATAAAACGTAAAAATGGGTTCTAGTTCATTTACTGCCCTTAATTGCATCTGGTTCTGAATGAAAACTAATGAAGTGTATTTCGTGAAATGTGCTACGTAATGTTTCTCTTACTGTTTAAGCCCCCCTCTGAACATAAAGAGATAATTTAGTATGTATGTGTACTCCTACTAGATAGAATATTTCCTTTCGGGACTACTTAAAACAAATTTAAGAAGAAAAACCTAAAATTGCTCTTAATGATTGTAAAGGGAAAAGTAGGCTCATGCAACTTGCAAAACATGTTTCGCGGCATCACGCGTTATCAGTGTTCATAACTGATTGGTGGATTGTATATTGTTTCCGGTCTCGTCCACTGTATGGATATTAGTCCCGTAATTATGGTATATGTTTTCATCCCTGTATGTGGCGGAGTTCTTCCCCTCTGGGTGATGAGTTCCAGCGCTATTCCTTCACGGTGACTTTGGGTTTTCCCATCAAAGTATCTCCCACTATCGAGACACCACCCCTGCCGAAACAAGCTCTAAGGGCCATATTCATAGTCGTCACTTATAGGATAAGAAAATACCTAAGCTATAAGAAGTTACTTTTGATAAGGAAATACTTATGCACATTTTGTATTCATAGACGATACTTATAAGTACGATGCTTAGCAGTGCTTCGTGTGGCAACAGCGTATTGGCTGTTTCACAGCCACTTGAATCTTGCCAGAAGCGCTCCATCAAACTGGCCGTGAACATATTCTTGCGTCCGTGAGGTAACCTAACCTACACAGTTTCTTAAATAGTGCCAGTATCTTAAACAAAGGCTTAAATGGTGGTGAAATCAGTAAATATCTATTAGTTAGAGGTGGTTTTAGCCACCAATGTTACCAAAAAGTGTACAAAAAGGTTTAGTAAAACAATATTTTTTCTTAAATTCTCGATCGCTGTGCATTTTCAACGTGTTTGGCATGTTTCGTAAATATCACTGGTTGCTGCAAAGAAATATGCCACTGTAATAATCCTTATAATCTTTGAAATAGTCGTCCATTTCCATTTCTTTCAAATTACGACAATTTTCAACGAATAAAGAGAGGGTTCACTTATAGCTATAAGTGAAGGCTGGACCTTCCTTATAGCTATAAGTATTTTCTTATGTGGATGGATAAGTTGCTACTATGAATTGGAAAACGTGTTAAGGAACTCCTTAAGGTTTTCCTTATTATAAGTCAAGACTATGAATACGGCCCTAAGTTCCCGAGGGATCTCCCGACATTCGAGGTAGTGTACAGAGTGCAAGTAAGATAATAAGACAATGAAGATGAAGAAAATATTGTGCACGTTCCATGGTCCGTTTGTAAGGCAACTGCTCCGGCATTCGCTTGGTGTGATCGGATAAACAACAAAAAACTACCAATCAGAGTAAAGGGTCGCTAGAATTCCAGACAGTGGCTGAATTCGACCTAGCTATCTAGCCAGGTCAAAAAATCTGGCCCATCGGGACTCGAACCGTCAGACCTCGTGGTCAGAGGCAGTGAATTCTCTGAAGTACCTTAGCAGGTTGCGTAACTAGGAAACGACACCCTATGCCCTTAAAATTAACTTTTTCAAATGCTAAGATAGGGGGGTTTGTTTTTATTGATTTAGAAAATTATCTACATATGAAAACATTGCGAATATTCTATTGAATTTTTAAATTCCGATTGTTTAGAAATGATCAGTCTCGAAATTATGTAAAATTCAATCGATTTTTTGATGTTCTGTGGAATTTTATCTTATAGCATTTATCGTCATTGAACGTTTACTCAAATACACTACCAGGCCTAGAATTTCGGCACATTTAAACACATTTCAGTGACTAGGACTCATTGAATTTGTGTTTCAGTAAGCAGCCATTTACACTTTTAAATAAATGATTTATAAAGTGCGGAATGCTCGCGCGGGCCCAGTTAGTTCATGTAAATTGTAAATATTCAACAACACTAGACATAATTTTTGTCAACATCATTTTTTTTCGACTTTTTTGGGAGTGGGAAATTAACACTCCTGCATCTAAATAATGCAGCAATTGCCATAAAACACTAATAAATTCCAGTAAAGTGCTACAGTTATACCAATGTTCGTTAGTTAAAATGTAAATAAATCTTGGTAGTGTGCTACCTACAAAGCGCAATAGAAGCTGCAATTTTAATTTTCTGCCTGTACGTGTGCTCTGCATATCAGAAGTTGCCTGTATTTATGTACAAACAAGTGAAGTTTCGTGAAAATATAACTATACAAACATTCATTAGGTGACTATATTCATGCTCTAGTAGGCAATTATAGAATTATAGTTGGCCCATGGGATTGCCATCAAGAAGCAATGACCACACTTGGCTCACTAGCCGTTCTCCCAGACAACCGATATCCTCTAATCGGAGGAAGACACGGAAACGACCAACTGGAGATACGGACCTTTAGTGTACCTCCGATATTGGTCAGTCCGTCAAAACAAAACCATTCAACTACTCAACAGTTTTCCCCACGGATATCATTTTAGCAATCATCATTAATAGAATCCGAAATATTTGTCGAGTGCGAAAATTCGTATGACGTTCCCCAAAAGCCTCATATTTCATCTCAACGTTCATCGAACGTTGGACCACCTACGAATAGTATAACCTCACTAACACACACAAACGCACGCACGCACGCACACACACACGCGCGCGCATACACACACGCGCACACGCACACGCAAACACACGCACAAGCACACGCACACATTTGCATCGTGAACGGGGCCTGAGAAATCACAAAAATGAATCCGGCCAAGGAAAACAGATTTCCAGACCCACCCGGAAACCAGCACGTGCGCTGATCGAGCACAGACCGCATCGGTCGTAACCGAATCCTCTTCCCACGGGCGCTCCGCCCGACGGCGAGGTGGCGGTTTCTCCGCGGTTTTTCGGAACTCGAAGACGGAAGCCGCGCGCGGATTTTACGGCCGCCGCCGCCGCCACGCGCCGCCTCCGGAACACGCGGTCCTGTTACTCGCGAGCGGAGTGGCTGCGGCGGTGACGCCGTCGGCGGCTGCGCAGGGGCGGGGACGCAGGAAAAGGTTGCAACGCGCTTCCCGACTGCGACAGCCGGGCTCTACCTGCGTGCGTGAGTGCACGCGAAAATGGAAAGTAAACACGAAAGAGGAATGAAACACCCGGAAACGTAGGAGAAGACAAAATAAAAATTAATGGGAAGAACACAGAAAAAGGAAAGAATAATTTGATAGAACGAGATAAAAAATGCCCGAGGAGTAAAAATGAAACAAACACTTGCAAAAAAGGAAAATACTGAAAGGAAAGAAAGAATTCATGGAAATGAAAAAAATATATCGTCGGAATGAAGGCAAGATAGGAAACATTTTCAAAGGAGAAAAGAAATGCAAGAAAATGAATGACCAAATAATACTGAAACCTAAAATTATGATGTTTTTTTAATTGAAATAATAATTTCTTCTTTCCACAAGTACCGTTTACCCTGCATGGTTTCTCTTAATAGAAAATTCAAACAATTTTTTTAAAAATCCCAAATGGAGCGGTTTTAGATTTAACTAACACAATGGAATTTGCAATGAGTTGATTTTAATTTGATTTAATACATTGGAATACAATTGAACAAAATAAATTTTTTTATTGCTATTACATAATTTGACGAAACTCAATTGAATATGTTCTGTCGAAGTGTTTTGAGATAATTATAAACAAGGTTACACGATATACAAAATTGAGGTTAAAATAAAACATATATTAGAATTTTTCACAACATAGAGCGTATTTTTATGACTTTACCCACAGAATATATTCAATGAATTAATTTTAATAATTATCAGATATAAAAGAGTTGGAAGAATTCGAATTTGAACTACAAAGACCTCGTGGATCTATCTTTATCAGAATCTCGTCTGTAGTTGAAATTATTTTCTCATTCCAGTTTCTGTTGAAGTTTACAGTTCGAATGGGGCTGCACAATTTCCAGCAATTTGTGCATGGGCAATGGGCGTCCGAAACCTCACGACTTGGGATTGCATGAGGCGACACTACGACAGATGGTACTGCTCCACTCAATTCTCTGGCGGTTCTCAGCTGCTTATTTATTTAACGTACGAGGTCTCTACAGGGGCGTGCAAGTGGAGGAGCAGTACATCTCTACAATTTAACGCCGCAGATCTGAGGACGGCCAATAGTACTCCCTGAAGGAACTTACCGTCAGATGAAGTGGAGACAGCAACGACCGGTTAGAACTACTGGTGACAACTTGTGGTTACAGATGAGAACAAATTTACCAAGGAAACTTATGAAGTATTAAGATATGCAAACATCTGGATTTATAGTAATACATAATTTACATAATAATAGTAAAGTAATAAAGTATAACTTTAAACGTTTAAAATACTGAAGAGTAACTCTTGTAGCTTGAACCAGAAGGAACAATGTGAAATGAAAATAAACTCATAAAAATTTGGACCAATAGAGATGTGATCAGTAAATCGAAGAGCTCTAAGAAAAAGTAATAGAAGTAGGTTTATGCAAAACAAGATTTTTATTATTGAATCTGTAAGTAAAATTTAAATTTTCGCCGAGGAAAAATACAACATCCAAAATTTCATAAAAATAAAAGTAAGTTGAATAAGAAACAAACGTTTACATGTGGATTTCAACTTTCCCAAAAAGAATGTTTCTCATGGTACAGTTGCGTTCACGAAAAGTCGTCTTGCTTTATAATCCCTTATTCCTCCTCGTTCCCCACATTTAATATTTTAATTACTTATATACTATTCCAATACCAAGTCCATATACACGTAAGAAATACTTATTTCTATCTACAAAAAAATTTAAAGTTCTATATTTTTTAATGAAAGCTATCGACGTGGAACGCACTAGACATTGTACAATGTATGGCTTTAAATGGTCACTGAAAGTGTAAAGAAATTATAGTAATAAACGAAAAAAAAACAATTGTTTTCCAGCTATGAGACCCTACAATTATTAAAAAAAATATATTTCGCGTCACGAGAAATCAATCAATAAGAGTAATAGTATACAGTCACAATTACTTATGAAATCATCTTTCCCTGATCATTCGATGATATCGTCATTGGCTGCTCGAAAAATAAAGGTTTAAGATAAACGTATTTAAAGTTTTCGCTGGGGGATTAAGTGTAGCTATCAGACGATTAATGATTAATAGTGGAGTATGCATTACTACAAGTTTTCGCAGGTACTCTCTGTTAATAATTATTATTATTACAAAATGTTATAAAATAACAATCATAACTCAAAATTCGTATTTGATTTTAGCCATACCTGTTAGGTAAAATCTGGTTTCAATTAAGGTAATTTATGTTACTAAATTTGAAGAAATATTTGTTTACAGCTTAGCAAATTATTACTGCTCGTCATTGAGCGTTGCTTGTTTCACACCGATTACTCCCCGCCATAAGAGGCCATGTCTTTAACAGGGCGTTGTTTGATGGACTATAAGCAGGAGCTTCTGTTGCCCAGAGCTCATCTGCGAGTGGTTCCCCTGAGCTGCGCCTCAAGCCGCAAGTGCTGTGCTCGGGCGTCGCCCTTGCCCTCACGCCACGCGCCTCTGCCTCTGCCATCGCCCGCGCCCGCGACGGCACGCCGCACGCCGCGCGCCTCGCACCGCTGTTCCCGTTGGCGCACGCCGAGGCTTCCGGGTGAGCCGCCACCAGGACAGATGTACGCCCATCATCCGCCTCGCCCTCCTCCTCGTTCTTCCTCACCACTCACTCTCCGCTCTCGCCATTTTTGCGTTTGTTTCTTTCTCTTCTCCCTCTCGTTCTAACTCCCTATTCTTCTCCTTCCACCTCACTTCACATTCTTCTCTTCCTCTCCTTTTCCCTTCCCGATTCCTCTCCTCCCTCACCCATCCGCTCTTCTTCTTTACTTTTATTGTCCCTTCTTCTTCCCTCTCTTACCTATTTCTCTTCATACTCCTCTCCCTCACTCATTTTTCTCTTCCTCTCTCGTCTTACTTTTACTTCCCATTATTTTTTTCATTTCCTTTTCATTGTTTCTTTTCCTTCAAGAATATTCACAGTTTTTATTAGAATTTTGAGGAGAAAGACTGGCAATACACCAAAAATACCACTGCCAAGAGCTGATGACATCGATTCGAGTTTGAGACAAAAATACTCTACCTGGTAATTTTTAAAAAGTTGTCTAGCTAATGCTTTTGAAATTTTATCTGGTGTTTCTTCCTGACTATAAAATATTTCTGAAAGCACATATCACAAAGAGTATTGTGAACCCTTCTTTAATTCATTTTCTACGCAAATTAATGCGTTTAAAATATGGTATATTTAGTATATTCGACGATCTGGAGACCACGTCTGGCGGTACCCTACATTTAATGGCGGAGGGGCTTTCCCACCAAAGCTATCATTGAATGGTCGCAATGCACATAGAAAACTCTCGAGAAAGTAGGGCTGAAGCTATCACTCAACGTGCAAGTGAAAATAAGTTTATATATAAGTTATATATATATATATATATATATATATATATATATATATATATATACATACACACACCGTGTTCATCCTACCAAAATGGCAGAATTACAATTGAACGGCCCGTTTACATAGCTACAACCAGTACCGTGTACAGAATCAATATCACACTGAAATAAAATTTTCATCAACAAGAACAGAACTGAAAATCAGTGACAGTTTTCGTTACGAAGTCAATGTACCAAATAGTTCTTTGTAAGATCAATAATTAAAAGTAATTATGTTTTCTGTACAATATTCCGTTATAAGATGTGCCCTCTAACTGTAGCAAGCTGTACCTGAACAAGTGATCATTAATGTTCTTCCTCTCGGCTAATTGGAAACCGTATAAAAGGTATATATGGTCTATTAACCTGTTTTTAACACTTAAATGATAATATTCGTTGGTTTATTTACAGAGAATCCTCGGTTATGTTTTCATACATATAATCACTCCACTCTCCGAACAATGCTTTCAGTTGATGAAATCTGCGCAAAGGAACAAGGAAGGCTTTTTGTTCGTATTTTGCCGGTGTTGTAATTACTTCCGCAGTTTTGTTTGCAGAGTACTCTGTTCAGAGGATGCTACTCCGGTGAAAGACACTATCAATAGAGCAAACGTATAAATACACCGGTCCATTAACGACTTTTATTTTTATTCCCAAAGCAGTGAAATTGTCTAGACGATAGATACTTCAATTGCTTCTCTCTTTTCTTCTTTCTAAAAGACTTCAACATTGATATCAGCAATCCCCATCGATGTAGTAATCTTCGATTAACTTTAATTTGCATTTCAAAAATAACCACTTATTCGGAAGAAAGCAACCATTATAGGAGAGAAGCTAAAAAGCTCGTTCGTCAATAACAATCTGGATTCGAAAGTAATCAATAGGAGCTTCATTATGCTGCACCAGTAAAGACCGCTAAGACTGATCGGCGACGGTCCGCTATGAATTTTACTGGGTCTTCTTTTTACAAGATAATCCCCTATTCTACGTGGTGTAGCTCATTAGGAAACAATCGCAGACTTACCGCAAGTTTTGTTGCTGCAAGAGTTTAAGTGGCAGCAGCAGCGGCGGCGGCGGCGAACAATGTGAACGCGCCGTAAACCGCATCTAGAGGTACTTGTACCCGACAAACGCTGCACAGTGGTAGACAGTACTACTTGAGAGTAATAACTCCTAACATTTTTAATAATGTTTCCGGTAAATCCAACCTCAATTTTTTGAGAAAATGGGTGTCTTGACTTATTGACTCTGGGTGTGTCAACTACTTAATTCCCTGAACTGTAGGGCATGTTACAACCGGGAGATGGCAGTGTTCCTCCCTGGTGGAACAAGACATTCAGCCGCGACCTACACATCAGATTCCTCAGTTTTCGTCTTCCAGGTATCTTCCCTAGCGGCATACCACTCCTAGCGGGACATATCCCCAGCTGCGATAAGCTCTAAGCTAGCGGTTGCTCTTTCAGCATGTGTGGTAGTGTAAGGCATAAAAGTGTGCGTGAGTGTGTATGTGTGTAAAGGGGCAGGATGGGATAAAGAAGAAGATGGAGAAGAAAGGATCGCGTGCAGTGCATGGAATTATAGTTTATAATTAGGAATGTAGTACCTTTAGGAATATACTACTCCGGTATTCGCCTAGAATTGATCTCGGTAATCACAAAAACCTTCCGTTCACAGCAGCGGGCCGCTAGAATTCTCTTCAGATTGTGGTGAATTCAATTTAGCTATATAGTTAATGACGAAATCCCGTCACCGTCGATATCGAACTCTACCCCATCAAAGAGACTGCAGTGGCTTTCATAGAGATTTGCAATTCTAGACACTGCAATGCCATCGCAACTCCATCTTCCGTTGTGGAGATCGCCCAACAGAACAAAAACTGGAGTCTGTTTTGATTGCAATGAAATGCTTCAGGAACTTGCGGTAACTCAAAAGATGGTAGCGACGACGGAGGCCACGGTGAAGTAGGTGGTGACGAACGTAATGGTGATAGGAGTGGCAGGGGGAATGGCGATTCGAAATCTAATTTTTCTCCGCATATTTGGAGAAGCTTTGGAAGAAATTGTATTTGAGCATCAGAACGGTGTCTGAAGCAGTAGAGTCAGCAATTGCTATCAGTGTTTCTGTCAAACATACAAACTTTAAAGGGTGTATACCGATACAAAGAAAATTTTATTTGTAAACGTATTAAAATATTTTATTTTCCAAAGCAAAAGAAACTGAAATATACATTTGCAATACATAATTCACTTTTCTGAAAATATTGTAGAAGCAACAAGTTGCAACGTATCTGCGCAGTTGATTAACATGTTATGGCGACAATCAAATTAATGATATAATCACATTAATTTAGGGAAAGTCAGATGGGGCAGCGATGAAGGCAGAGGAACGGGGCGAGAGCGGCAAACGAGTGCAGGATGGGGGGCGGGGGTGCGAAGGAGGCTGCAGGCAACGGTGAGGCGGCCGCTAAGCAAGCGACCGGTGCCACGAGCGCTGTCGCCTGGCGGCACGCACAACGCGGGCAAAACAGCGGAGCACAGGCACAGCGCTGCACTCGTTACCAGATGTCTACACTTTCTGAAAAACCTCATGTAATGGCAGCTGCCTTACCTTTCTAACGAGACAAGATATCACACAGCGCGACGTGCAAGGGAGCTCACTATTACCGTTTTATCAATTGAGCCGGCCCGGTACCCGAGACCGCTAAGGCAATAGTGTCGTGGTGATCTCGGACCAAAGGGTCGCGGGTTTGAGTTCTGCCTGGGGAATGGTTGTAATTGTGTTCCTCCTGTCTCTCCTTATCATCACTATTTCGTTTCATCTTCATAGTTACCATAATAGTGATCGCTAATGACCTAGATGTTGATGCGATCTAAAATAACAAAAAAAGACAATTGACAGAACCTAACAGAACACAATGATACAATACTGTTACGAAAACGTGGGTTTTATTGGATATAGTGTGTCAGAGAAAAATTCAGTCATGTGCGTAAGAGGCAATATGAGTCATGTAGGCGTTTTATTTCACAGAGACTCTCGTATCAATAACTACGTAAGTGAAGAACGTGCAAATATAGTTTCTTCAGAAATGAAAATAGGGCTTCTCGACTTACATTTCCACACCAAGTCAGAGGGTTAATGTCAATATATAGCGAATATAATAATATTTAAGTTTTTCTATCGAGGAAACATATCGAGAATTTTTTTCACGTTCCAATTTTGTACAGTTATGTCAATTATATTTTACAGACCCGTTTTCAATAGGTTGCATTGCAACAAGTCATCATGAAGTGTGCCATCATGCAGTACGTCATGTAAAAATAATATTTTTTCCATCTCATACACGCATATTCTCACTTTTAGTCTCTTAAACCATTAACATATTTCAGAAAATGTGTTTTGTGTAATTTGAATATTCACGTATTTGTGTAGCGTTATTGAATAGACGACCCCCGAAAATGAAAGATAACGACGAGCTACAGATCGTTGTCGGAGAAAAGGATTCATGACTCGTGAAATTCCACGCCAGCACAACCGTGGAGGCACGGCAGATGGCGACTAATATTGATGTAGACGGCAGCAATACCATTGCCGCCTTCATATTTTGAGGGACCACTGTCGAGACCGTCTCCATCATCCCAGTTGAAGATACCGTCACCTCGGATAAAAGTCTCAAGCATCACTGACGCCACCAACCTAAACTATCTCCACCAGAATCACCACTGCTCACGAAGCCATCGTAATCACCATCGCGAGAGACACCACCGTTGTCTCCGTCGTCATTATCGTAACTAATATAGTTGTCACGGTTCATGCCAGTGATACCCCTACTCATTACCAACGTCAAAACTACCGACTTCATCGTCGTCCCCTACCGGGAGCGGTAGCTCAGTGCATCAACTAATGCCAATGCAGCGCCTCTGACCGGGAGGTCCTAGGTTCGAGTCCTGACGGCGGCAGGATTTTCGACACTAGCTTTTCAGCTAGGTCGAATTCAGTCGCTGTCTGGAGAAGAATTCTAGCGGCCGGCTGCTCTGATCGGTAGTTTTCCGTGATTTCTCCGATCAACACCAGGCGAATGCCGGAGCAGTACCCTACCGAACGGGCCACGGACCGCGCGCGATCTTTCCTTCCTCTTCTTTGTCCTATCCTCCCCTTACACACACACTTACACTAACATGCCCTATACTACCACATATTCCGAGAGACCGGTCGGGAGCTTAGAGCTTGTCCCGGCTGGGGCGGTGCTCCGCTGGTGGGTCCTAGTTAGGGAGAAACCCCACTAGCCGACGGTAAGTCGGCGCCGGATCTCGCCATTAAGCGGGAGAAGATCACCGCCATCTCCCGAGAAAAAACATGCACTACACTAACGGGACTAATGACCAAAGCTGTTGACGCGCCCGGAAACACGAAAAAAACAAACCAAACCGAACATCGTCGTCCCCAGTCTTGTCAAAACCCTCAACTGCCTGCAGAGTGCGAGTAGATGAGAAGGATCTGCAGATCATCCAACCCTAGAGAGTTTGATACCCCCCTGGAAATTTTAATTTCTTATTACCAAGAATACAGTTAATGTATCTAGTTATCTCCTTTTACTGTATATTACCTCCAAGTATTCAAATGTAGGAAATTCGAAACAAAAGCTTCCAAGAAGCATTTCTTCGATGTATTCAGACTGTAGCATCAGCGAAGATGTCGTCTGTTTCCTCTGGTATTTGTTCTTGTGTAATGGAGTTTTGAAGAAACTACTTAGGAGAAAATTGCCCATTCACAAGCTGACCATCTGTGGGAAGCCACATCTCTACTAGTATTTAACAACCAATATGCCAAATGTTAAATGTTTTCATGTTGAGTATACCAACATGCTAAGTGATGTTCAATGTTGTACCCTTAACATTGCGACCTTACTTGTTAACAAATCAAGAGGTTTTTGCTGACAAAGATGAACTTAGTATTTTAATTATGTGAACATCGTTTTTGTTTTTTGATATTACCATCTCGATTGTGCGACTGCGACTATATTCGACTACGTTCCAGGTTCTTCACATTCACACTTCGTGTAAGAAAATTACATTCGCGTTCGTGTATGAAAGCACACAATAAACCAATGAAACAAATTACTAACGCAATCACAACAAATTTCAAGACGATGATAATCCTTAGCTCGCATTACGATACCCGACGGTTTCTGAACAGCGATAGAATGCACAGATGGTTCTACTGCGCATGGCAGTACTCCTTTCGCCCTTTAACAATTATCGAGTGTACAGATATCTCGCCCGACGTCTACAGCGGCAGCGCCTTGGCTACCAACACGATGACAGATGACAAGGGCCCCTATCAAAAGCCCGCGCCAGCGACGCATGCGCTGTACCCCATTCTCACGTCTCGCTCGCACTAAACGGCCATCGAGTGCTGAGATATCTCGCGCGAACTCTACCAGACTGTCATTCGTAGGCGACAGCCGCAGCGCCACAAATACAGGCAGCAATGTCACAAGCGTACCCTATCAAAAGCCCGCGTAACCGTCGCGTTTGATTGATTAATTGATTAGTGATTCCGGGCTGCTACGGTAAGTGGTCCCGTAAATGTAGTGCATTTGTTTGCCTCGAGACGTGGCGGTGATCTTCCCCCGCTGGATGTTGAGATGCCGCGCCGACCCACCGTCTGCGAACGGAGTTTCACCAACCAGGTATCTCCCACCAGCGGGGTACCGCCCCAGCCGCGACGAGCTCTAAGCTCCCGACAGATCTCCCGACATTAGTGGTGGTGTAGGACATGTAAGTGTAAGTGAATGTAAGTAAGGAGTGCGATAGGGCAAGAGAGAAGAAGGAGAGTTCGCGCGCGAGCCATGGCCCGTTTGTTAGGGTACTGTCCCGGCATTCGCCCGATATTGATGAGAGAAACCACAGAAAACTACCAATCAGAGCAACCGGCCGCAAGAGATCTCCTCCAGACAGTGACTGAACTCAACCTCCCTATACTTGTTTTTTTTTTTTTTTTTTTTTTTTTTAACGTGGCATCTGAATGTATTATCTTCAAGATAATAAGGCACGACGTTCTGCGTCTTTCTTGGTCCTGCCGCAAGATGTCGCATAATCGCTACCGCATCAAGAAGTGCTGCAGATCAAGCGACTCTAGCGGCAGGACCGAGAAAGACGCAAAAAGGCGTGCCATTTTCCATCTTAAAGAGAATACCCTCAGATGCCACATTAGAAAAACCCAAGTATATGTAGCTAGTCAATGACATCAGACGATGCCCTCAGACACCTCTGTCGGTGTCACCATCACTTGCGCAGTAAATCCCTTCTCACGTGTCTCGCACGCGGTTTAACGTTCATCGAGTGAACGTATCTCGCGCAAATTCTACCGCATGCCACGGGTAGGCGTCAGCAGCAGCGCCGTGGCCACCGACACCAGTGACAAGCGCCCGCTATCAAAAGCCCGCGTCACCGTCACCGCCGCCACTCACGCATCGCTGTGGCGCCGCGGGTTGGGGGCCCTGACGCCGCCGCCGGCGCAGGCGGCGGCATCGTCGCAGGGCGCGGCCGGCGGACACGCTTCCGGGCGCGACGCGCAGCACTGGGCTGGGCCGTGCGGCGCCGTCCCCTCCGTCGCGCACGCGCACGCACCGTTGGCCCCGCGCCGTTGGCCCACCGACACACGCGGCGTCGAGCGGGATTCGCGGGTGATGGGAAGGATCGGGAAAGTTGCGTCAGCGCAGTGATGGTCAATTTTACAAAACATCCTACATCGATGTTTCGATACATCGTTTAAGGGTTTTCGATGTCCATGGAAACATTGACGAGAAACATCGATGTTTTAATTATAGTTTAATAATATGCTATTTTCCTATCCATTTTTAATTACAGTACGTAAAAGGTATGTATTTTATTGTTTTGTTACCAGCATGTTAGTAGTATGTAAAAAGTATTTCAAATGTAAAGAATAAAATTAACAATAAAGAACGTCGTGTCTTGATATCGATTTCGTGTTTCACTGTCGATTCAGGCAGTGACACACCTGGCGATATCATACGTTCTTAACACGAGCAGCTCCCTAACTTCCTCAGATTGCACAGGCGAAATGTGCAGCTTGATACAGAGGATGTCGTAAAACAACGATATTGCTGTGGATTGCTACTACTTTACAACGTGCTTAAACCCCTTGATTTACATAATATATTTAAAAAATTAAAAATAAAAAACATCGATATTTTAGCAACAAAATATCGATGTGGAGAAAACCTCTAAAGCAAATTATCGATGTTAATATATCAATGTTTCTGGAGGAAAACATCGATGTTTTTTTGCCATCCCTAAAAGCGCATCATCATTATCATCATCCTTGAGCATTTTAACGGCGGCAGCTTAACTTTTCGATATTCAGGTCAAGATCCCTGCCGTCCGTTAGCGCCAATGAGTATTTACACCCTAGGGTACCTTAACTCTACATGCATGGTCAGACCTTTCTTGAGTACCTCTGACTGGGAGTACCTATTGTTCGAGTCCTAACGGTGGTAGGATTTTCGACACTGACTACATAGCCAGGTCGAATTCAGCCGCTGTCTGGAGGAGAATTCTAGCGGCCGGCTGTTCGGTTGGTGGATTTTCGTGGTTTCTCCGATCCGATTTGGGTAAGATATTTACAAAATGTTCTAATGTTACTATTAAAACTAGAAAATGTTCAGAATACAATATCGCAAAATGGTTTTGGAATTGTCGATAAAGCTACAAAGTATCTACACATTGTTATTCCGACTTCACGAATTTATTCTTCAAATGAAGATAGGTGTTAATTCGTGGTTTAATAATTACACGTTACGCATTTTTACCAAATTATTTACAAGTAGTTTACAACAGCTTGATAAAAATCACATTTAAATTTTAGGAATTTTTTTTTTATTTATTATCCACGAATAGCAGGCAACAAGAGAATGCACTTAAAATATCGGAATAAGTTTAACAATGTTTAATAGAGGACAGTAAATTAAATATTTAGTATATACTGATACTAAATATTTGATATTACTGGCCCCGCAGCACTACCGTTAATTTTTATTAATATAATATCTTGATCGCTGTTGGTGATGCTGATTCTTTCGTAGGATTTTTGTGGTGGCACGAGCATGGGAACCTATGTCATCGCTTTCAATGGAAGATTGTGGGTTCGACATTATCCTTTTCCCCAGATGCATCTTTTTCCCCCGTCTGTTGACATCACCTGCTGAAGACTTCCAAATTGATGGTTAACGATACAAGATAATGACGATGACGAGGGACCGTCATTTGGGGATAATGTATATCAATCGCAAAACAGATTTTTGAAAGAACAATTTTCACTTATTGAATCTTTGTTTAGTTTATTTATAAAATCTTTCAGCGGGGGATTTGGATTAATGGTTCTCATTGTTGCCTGATTCGATTGTTTCGTAATATTCAACACCTAAGAAAGAATATTCAGAAGACTACAATTTATTCATTGCGTTCTCTGAAAAATTTAATTGACTTTTTCCGAGAAAATAGTAGCACATTTTAACAAATAGTATTCATGAAATCGGGTCATATGATTTAATTTGAGTACAAGCTGGAGAATGCAACGTAGACGACTGTGACAAAAATTCCTCCATGAAATCAAGGAGGGAATTTGAAATATTTACATTACGAAAGAAATGTGTGACATACCTCTGCAATATTTTGGTTTTATTGTATTTACACAATAAAAATGTCTCTGGAACAAATTCGCAATACGATGTAAATAATTCTTGTCGAGAGAAAAAGAAGCGAATACAAGCGACAAAAATGTGAACTGACGTCTGGCTAAATATTTAACTGAAGTTCCTTTGTGATTAAAAAACAGGTTTTTTTTTTTTTTAAAAAAAAAAATTTTCATTTGAATATATTTTTAATAATCATATTAGAAAACATTGGATTTGTAATAAAAACTATCTTAATACACCTGCATGTCTTCTAATTTATAAATTAATCATCTTTAAATAAAGTTTTACTAAAAAAATTAAGTACATGGAGTACAAAATTATGTTTCAAGGCTTACGTCGAGCACTTTTATTCGTCATAGGGAGTATTGTAAAGACTCAAGCAATAACAATGTTTCGCATAAATAAATAAATCTTTAAATAATGTATGTAAGTTATTTCATTTTTTAAATTTTTTTGTCATCAAGTACTTACCTGCCGATGTCATTAGCTCTATTAGCCTCTCCAGGTCAGGACTAAGATGCCTTTCATCTTGCTCTCCTAGCCCGAAGTCCAGAGCACGATAAAGTACCGTGCCCAACTCTACCACAACCTGCAACATGCAAGGTACAAAGCATATTATTGAATATTCAAAATATTTAATACTTTTGTGGTACTTCGGTTGTTGAAATACCAAGATCAAATGCTGAAAGGAAAGTTTTCATACCTCCCCCTCTTTTGCGAAAACAATTCCGCGTTAACGAACCCTCACTGCCAAGTGAACAAGCCCTGGGTGTATATGCTCATTTATATCTGTTTTCTTTGCTATGATCACTTAGTCACCTTTCAGACCATACCTGAAATGGTTAGTTTTGACGGGACATATGGCCACAGGCCATTCACAAATATGTTTTTTTGATACATGATGTGAATGATAGAGTGATGGGTTGAGAAGCAGCGGAAACGGAAGAACTACGAGAACAAACCGCGAGCACGCTTTGTCCATCAAAATTTCTCGTGAACCGTTCGGAATTTGAACCCCACTACTCAAAGAGTTGGAAGGTAGTTAGTGGTATAACCACTCTCCAGGAATTACATATTAAGGATGAAAGACTGCAATACTTTGATCTGCGTGTACACGGACATAATGACATTGCTCGATGTCCTTATAAACGAAATAATTCAGTAACCTGCGAGTGTGTGTGTGACCGTCCGTCCACGGTTAGACTAACCAATGAGATAAATTTGAAAGACATTCCTCACATCTCGGCCTCCTAGTGAAAACTGATCATTTTCAGGGGAATCAATCCAGATGATTCTAAGGCGGCGGTCACAGTGGAACTGATTGTGGCCGAAATTTCGGTCAGCCGCCGTCGGACGATTGCGTCCGATATACCCGATATTGCGTCCAATTCGTTCAAACACGTACTAGTAAATGGAAATAGGCATATTGAATCCGAACGATCTCTTCCGACGTGTCCGAAAACGTCGGTTGTCCGAAGATCTTTTTCGTTTGATTTTATCGGTTCCATTCGCCCGAACTCAGCTGGAGAGTCAAGGCCATCTTGTAATACATAGAATACCTCTAATATATGTAGATGGCTTTGAGCGTACTTCTCGCAAATGTTTGAAAGAATGAAATGCGGGATTATGAGAATATTCGGCTGATTTCGAGTGCAACATTTGGGTGGTTTTCGGATGAAATAAGTCAGACGATTTCGTTCGCAGTCGTGCGGGTATCAAACGATCGATATTTCGGGTTCACTGTGATACTGTGTAGTAGCTGCGGTAACAGTGGAGCCGATTTTGGCCGAAATTTCGGTCAACCAACGTCCGACGTTTGCGGCCGATATGATTGATTCGTTCAAACACGGCTTGAAAATAGAAATGAGGATATTGAACCCTAACGACGTATCCCGAAACCATTCTGAAGCACCGGCTGTCCAAGAAAAATCTGTTTCGTTTGATTCTGCCGGTTCTATTTGTCCGAATGGAGAATCACAGCCGTCCGTAACACCAAGACTACGTGCAGTAGACGAAGAATATCTTGAGCGTGCTTCTCGTAAATATTTCAAACGATGGCTGCGGTTTTATTGGAAAATTCGACCGATTTTGAGTGAAATAAGTCGGATGATTTCGCTGGCAGTCATCCGTCAGCGACCGACCGACATATCGGCTGCACTGTGACCGTAGCCTAAGAAATTCCTCCAAAAAACAGTATTTATTCTTAAGCAACGTAAAGGCGATTTGGGTCACTTGCGGTACCTACGATCAATATCTCTCGGCAAGACAAATCGATTGGCCCCTTCACTGGTTCCCTTTGGATATTCTGGTAGAATCCTAGAAAATCCGCCACCATTGGGCCTCAAACCCTGGGACCTCCCGGTTAGTCACTGCAGAAATAGCGGCAATGCTGGCTTTGAACTAACCTCACCTGGGAAGATCATTGAATGGGATAAGCTTTATGTCATCACCAAGTTCTAATACGAGTTGTTAGCCTTAAACATAAAGATACAGAAATATCCATTCCCAAGGCGGGTGTCGTACCCGCGACACGAGCCGAGTTCGTTAGTATTTCCCGACTTCTCTAGCCAAGCCTGCTATTGTTATTGCAGTTATTGTAGTTATTATTATCACTGACAAAGCAAGAAGCACATTATTATTCACAAAATGTCATATTATAAACTCACATTAGAACTTTCGATAGGCTTAAGCGAAATGCTTCTAAATTGGGGCAACTTTCTTGCCCAGTTTTCCCTGGTGACAATACTCTCCCGCGACCCTGGGACTCCGAAATCGCGGAGTGCGCGGCTGGAACCGGTCTGGGGGCGCCACTCCGTTTCGGACGCTCCTCTCCGCTCCGTGGGAGGCGGTGTGCGTGACCTTTCGCCCGGATCGGCCCACACAAAGCCGCGACCGCCACCTCGCTCGCCTCTTCCCCGCTGCTGCGCCGGAACAGCCTTGTCGGATACGGCGCCCGCGTCCAGGCGGCTGAGCTAAGGCGGAACGGGCGTGGGTGCACGCGCGCGCCCAATCTGCGAACGCGATTTCCTCCCGGAGGGCCGATAAGGCGCGCGTACCGCGCCGTTTGGTTACGCAGTACGGGGAGCGGGAAAGGAACGGTTTGTTTACGTTGGGAAGTTTCGGGCATGCGAAAGTAGGTACACGGTGGTGGGCCGGACTGGATTTACCTGCAAGCAAAACAAGCAGTTGCTTAGGAGCCCTTTCTCTGACGAGGTCCGAGCCCCGAAAAAAATCATAATATATTCCAAAAAATGCCATTATAATGTTTGTTTATGTAATATACGTTCCTTTCTGAAATCAATTTGTCAATTTGTTTTTCTAAAAAAATATTATAATCTGGGGTTGTTTTTTTTTCAGTAAAACCGGAGGATATATCTCCGGAGGGGGAACCTCGACACGGTTTTAGACCTCGGGCTCCGTAGTACCTATACCCTGCCCTGGTAGGAGGGGTTGAGACGTGGGCGTTTGCTCCGCATTAATTTGCTTTTAGGGGTAGCATCGCACATACGAAGTAAAAGGAAAAGGATACTATTTCAATGACGCAATATTCACTGGAAACATATACTCTCTTCATTTGTGTTTTAAATAATATGAAGACACTCCCAGGTGTCTTGTAAACAAGTATGACACGGAATCAAACCAACCCCTTTGTATTGTTACAAGATGGATAAATTATCCATATTATAATTAAAATCGGGGTAAATATATATCTGCCTCTTGCATGAAATGTTAATCTAATAGACTCAATGCGTGACCGTTCACGGTGTGAAAGTGCACCATCCCCCAAAAAATGTTGAGGGAGCGACATCCCATTATTATTTCTCCCCAAGGGTTGCCATATATTTCTATTAATGTACTAATTATCATGAGGGAATCGGCGGTGGCGTAATTAAAGTTGGGTGTGTCCAAATTTGTCCAACGTTTTGACATCCACCCCATAATTATTTAATACTTCCGCTACGTTGTTTCCGTGCCGCAGCTCTGGTTTGTCTGTAAAAAAAAGTGCCGTCTTTGCATATTGATCGCGACTGTTGGCATCTACTCCCAAATGCATCTCACGTACACGGTCTTCTGCCGCCCGTTTCTGAAAATGTACCGACGCAAGTGTGCAGACATTTTGCAACTTTATCACACGCAACACACTTGTTAATAGTTAATAGTCGCGGCGTCCTGTTGTTTCTTGGAAACCTCCTTTTAAATGGAATGTTTTAGCTTCCATTGATTTTATTTTGTTTTACAACGGAAAATATTTAGCAACCTAAAATCCCAAGAATAAAAAATTGAAAAATTAATATTTTACTAATTAAAATGTATGTATAAATTAAATTCCAAAAACTAAAATGAAAATAATAAACGTATTACTATCTCAATAGTACATATTAATCATTCGGCGTCATTACGTGCGCATCTAATAATATCAAATTCATTTATCAAAATAATTTCTAAAAAATTATAATATTAAGGAAAATGCAAGTAGCATTACAATGGATGTTTGCTTTTCCATTATGTTACTCCAGACAGTAAGTAAGATTTTAATAAAAAATTATGGAATAATTCCTGAAAGAAGGTGGTTGAAATTTTTTACGTAATCCTGAGAACATTTTTACATTCTCTAAGGTTACAGACAAGAAACTTATGATTCTGAAAATAAAAGGCGAACACAATTGACACTATGTTTTTCGAAAGTACCAATTCCGTCCCTGTTTCAAGACGCCCAAAGCTTTCCCATTTTTAGAACGGAGAAAGTAGGCTAAGATATATTGTACACCACGCTGGAGCTAAACCAATAGCCACTTTCAGTGTCTTGCGTAGAGCGGCTAGACGTAACTACCGTTTGTTCCAGTAATTGCCTTAAATTCGTGTCCCTTCACCATTGTCCTTAGAAGCGCCAAGTCATGCGTGTGTTCCTGTGTTCGTTCCTCAACGATCTGAAGTGTCGTAATAAGACAGCTGCAGGTCTTCTTCCCTCCCACGACCTTACAGCACGTTTGTCCTCTCTTAGGGCACGGGCAATCTTTAAATTCCGAATGAACTAGCGTTCTTAGTTTACGACGCACGTAAAATGCGTTAATACGTCTGGCCAATTACGAGACTCAGAGTGAAGGCACTAAAGCTGCCAACACTGGCGTCAAGAGCGATAGTTACGTGCAGTTGTGAGGAAGGAGATAGCACGGTCGAGAGTGGTGACTAAAGAACCGAGACCACTTTGTTCTCTTAGAGTTTTATTGAGTTGCCGAAGGATGTGATAGATCAATCAAAGATTACTTGTTATAAGAAGACAATAGAAGAGATTTTTGGACATTTTTAAACAGTTGCTGGCAGGACTAGTAACATTTTCCTAGGTATGGTAAGATTCGTGTACATAAAAGTTCCTATTCCAAATTATCATTACCTGGATTGTAAAAGAAAGTTACTTATAGCCCTTACAAATATAGAAATGAGACCGCCCATCACTAAAGATTTACTTTGCCTAGATGTGTTAATTTTATTCCAATTTATTTCATTTGATACAATACGTCTTGGTTATTGTTTGGTCTTTAATAGTTAATAGTGGTTTTCTTCTAAAGTTAAAAGAACAAATAAATATTACATACAGTAGTGAAGTAATAAGAAACTTTATTTTATTCTCGACTTAATAAAAAAAATTCCTTAGTAAATTAACTTTTTAATATTTCTTTCACGTCTTTGACATAACAAGTAAATTGTTCTTTACATAAATGTCTATAGATATCTAGAACAACTCTGAAAAGCAGACGAAAATGTTTCAACTTACCACGACATTTCCTCGTTAGTTATGTATATTGGGGATAATGTTACATCACATTAAAGGGGTCGGGCCTGAAAACATGAAATCCCTCAAAATGTGTGTGATACTAAACCTTTTTGTTCTTGACATTCATTGTTATAGTACATAATTGCACTCATACCTATTGCTAAAAGTTATTCCACACCACACAGAAAATTTCGATGAATTTCCTTTCCTCTAATCACTTTTCGTGACGGAAAAGCACGTATTCAATGGTCTTCTGATCAAATAATATTGAGTTGTAATGACTGCTCAACACTGTTCACCATATTTCACAGTTTAAAAGAAATTCAAAGTTCAAAAATCAATTCGAACCATATAAACTTGTAACGAATATCCCTATTCAGTTAAGAGATATCTCGGTAATTACGTTAGCCACAAATAGAACAGCATCAAATCCGACCCTTTTACAATTTCATTTTGTTGTTCCACATTTCTACAATCTTTCTGAACTGTGTGTATGGTGCAGTTTAACAGTTCTTAGAAATGCCAGAAGTGATATCGCGAATTAGGTCTGTACACAGACTGGTACCTTTCACTTGTCTTTGTCGTCTCTTCCGTGAAGTCCTCGAAGCCATTGAATCGTCGCTACAGTGTTGCCGTTTGGATTAATTCGCTTCTGCTAGTGAATGGACCCGTGTAGTATGTAAGAGAACGTCTCGCTTTAATACGAATCGTTTGCAGTGTAAAATGAAGTAAAAGATTGAGAATACCAACAAAAGAAAATGGTCGCCTTGTTAAGATCCGGGTCTGTTGTTGTTTTTCGACATTTTTCAAAGAATATGTGTCGCAAAAATGTCTTCACTAACTGTACACAGAATATTTCTGAAATACAATTCTTACACGAAGACAAATGACCACCGAGTTATATACTTCAGTTAAATGCAGAATAGTCCAAAAACGTAAAAGTGGATGGAACTAACTTGTTGCGTTTGGTCATTATAGACAATTAATTGCAAAATACTTCCACACGCAAACTTTATCATTGCACCTCCGTGATATCAGGTATTTGGCTACCATTAATATTAATATTTAAAATGTAACATCACAGTGAGTATTGGAGAAAGATATACTCCTTTGGTATACTTGTAACGAAGTATTCATTTTTTGCGTTTGACCTTTTCCCTTTGATTCTTTCCCAGTCATATTCATTATTTCGTTCATTGAACATATTACTCTTTCTGCAAAATTACAATGTCGTGCTAGTATTATCACGGCGGTTTTGTACATCGATTTATACACATAGACACATTCAGGCCACCAATACAGTCACTGGGATGCTACCCTCTGGATGATACTGTTACTTGTTAAACATGACCAGTAATGAATCATATAGAGTAATCATGTAGGCATAGGGAGACCTGTTTTCACCGTTCAATGAGCTAAGGTCACCGCACTTTCAATCCACCTGCATCCCAGTCTTGTTTCCCGTCAGTAAACTGGTTCTCGGCACGAGTTGTGAGAGCATTTTTGTAAAACGGAAAACGATGCTTTCTGGAAGAATTAATGGTAGTCGAGGAGTTGTAACAAAAACCAGGAAATGTTCCGTACAAGCATTTCACACTTTCTTCGCTTCTCGTGTTGACAATTATCTTCATGTCATTTCTTAACGGGCCTCCTCCCCGTTACGTTGTGAGCGATGTTTCGCTACAGCGCGTATTGTGTAAGCGCCACGTTTGCCAATTAAAAACAATGTATTTTTGCGTTCACTACATCGAAGGAAAAGCGTATTTTTTGTATAGCTGTTCACAATTCATTTTTTTATTATTCCCATGAAATTCCCATTATTCCCATGTGGCAAAAGTGATAAGTCGATTTCGGTAAAGAATTGAAGTAAGCAGCGATAACCCTCGTTTCTGCAGGTTTTAAAAGCTAGAGCAAAACCAAAGTTTATGCAAATCCAGTCATTTCACCCATCCTGTTTTTTTTTCTTTACGCATACTGGATTTCTACGAACAGATTTGTACAGCATTTGGAACAAAACGTTAGTTTTGAAGAGAAATTCTAAGATTAATATTTTGGATGAGTGAATTGAGAGTTATTATTAGGTTTAATTGGTCCATTCAATTGTTTATATTAGTTTTTATAATTTAATGACTAGAAAAGATTAAATAAACGAATAAATAATGGTACTATTCTCAGTATTTCCCCTTTCCGTTTACAGAAACTATTTTACAGAACATCAAAAAGTGAATTCAATGAGAAGTGAAATGTATCAATCAATTGCAATTGTAGAAGTTTGAAGTCAGAAGTTTGTGAAAATCTAAATTAATTAGTATAATTTTCCAGAACTTAATCACTCATGAACTCGTACGTTGCAATATTGTCTTCGTTAAGGAAAAAAAATTCATCATAAATAAATTACAGTAAGTTAAACATTTTTGAAGATATTTCCTAACGACATACAAGTGGTTCAATCAGTGTTCAGTAAATAAATATCCTTTACTAAAATAATAAAACCTATGTTCCATTAAAAGGTTAAATTACGTCACGCAATACCAGGAAAAACGTCAACAACAGCACGCTGCCTGAAGAACGCCGACAGTCTGCGAAAGGACGCAGTGAAGACGCGGTAAAGACTTCATTTCGGACCACAGACAAAAAGCCATCAAAGAGTTCTTGCTTCTCCCCGGTCGCCCTGTCTCAACGACCACCCAACTGCCACTGTTAGCAACATCAGAAGTACTGTTCCAGCGCAACCGTCGCCCGCGGTGCTCGTTTGGGGCATTCACAGAGAGAAAACGCCGAGTAAGGGCTCCGGAGGAGAGCCGCTCTTCAACACGGACAACCGGCAACTACTCAGCGAGCCTGAGACAAAGAGAGGAGCAGCTCCTCCAGATAAATCTCGTTTGAACTCTGCTTCTGCCGCCATCGCTGGTGTGGCTTTAGATTGAAACGCACGGACTCGAAAACATGCAACCTTGCGTTGCGTGAAGATTTTCTCTCTCGTAGATTTTCCGATTACGAGGAGTTTCTCACCGTTTTCAGTCTCGTCGCATACCGTACGTCCCCGAGATTAGGGAAATGGAGCAACAGTAGGGAATATGTGTGAACCTATCACGTAATGCAGGCATGTGTCAACAAACCAGTTGCTTTGTCTGAACTAACGGTGCATGTGTAGCCTTTAATGAGCATCTCACGAAATTTGTTTACGGCGACATGACGTGTATGCCGCCAGATGTTGATTATGAATTCCGTTGGTTCGCATGCATGCGAAAGGTGACAGTTTAAAGGTGAGGAACTGCAGGTGTTGAAGATGTTAAATTAACAGCAGAAAAACACCTGTTATATGCACACGATTTCAGTTATTTTCGCCCATAATTCTTTTTAAAAGAAAGCATACAAGAGAAAATTTCCCTGTGACTAGCAAGATACGTCATTGCTTGTAATATCGATTTATGAAAAGTACACAATATTTAAATCTGAGACATAAGATTGAGAGATTTCATTGGCAGGAGCAAGGTACAAGACAACAATGAGTTTTATATGTAATTATTTGTGTTGCTAACTCTTAACTTTATACACAGCGTATATTGTGGCTATCAGGTAGATTTTGTGGAAAACGATGAATCAGTAATACGACTCACGTGAACATTTCGACTTATACGACATACGATGAATGTGAAGACATAATGAATACCGACGATGATCGACATTTATATTGACGAACCCAATTTCTTTTTTAATTAACTTTCTTCAGATGATGTGTCCTCTGTCTGAGTCATCTGTTAGAGATGATGTTATGTTTGGTTGAACAAGGCAAGAAAAATCACTATAAACATTTGTTTTAATCGGCTAAGATAAGAAAGTATAGATCTCATCTATACAAAGCCTAATGAGATACTGACAACGAAGAGATCCTGGGTTCCATATGGAAGCATTCGTCAATTATGAAGGTGATCAAGAAACAACGAATTTGGGGAACGTCACAAATAGAGGAGAAATGGACGGGGAGATAATGAAACAAATAAAGATGAGATAATGAATTGTGAAACTGAATATTTTTAGTATTCATTGCTCTCCTTTCCGAATTTTTTAAATGAAGTAACCAAGCTGATGAAATGCATACGCTGCAATGGCTAAGGAATTGTATAGGATTAATGTAGCTACGATCGAGCACTTTCAGTTCACTGTAAAAAATGATGATTATATATGATGACGAAATGATTACTGAAATGAAAGTAGCTCATGGGGCTGGATTAAGACTATTCATTTCCTCCCTTTTCCAGGCAGGTGACTGAAGTGACTGAATTACCTTAACTATTTGTACGATGGTAGAAGGGACTAAGAGTGATGAATGAAAGACAATGATGGAGAGATGGTTCAGGTGGTATGACAATCATTCTTTCTAGGGCTGAGTAAGGTGAAGGCAATCACACCACAATCAAACTGTGAAATTCCTCACAACTTATGCGGACTCGAACTAGAATTCGAACCAGAGTTAAAAAAAAAATATGCGTAGTTTATACTCCTTCCATATATGCCACAAACATTTTTTACCTTTTTTTTTGACGATGTAAAAATAAATACAAAAACACTCTTTCTTCGGCTAAGGGTTCCGCGTTCACTAACTTGGACAATTCCCCAAATCTCTGCACCGCCGATTTGCAGTAACTGAAGACCCACAAATAATTATGAAGCAAATATGGTAAAAGAAAATAAGAAAAATAGTATCAGAAAACCCTTATTACTCACGGCAGTCGGCACAATTTTAAAATGAAATAAGCCAGTGAGATGAATACACACAGAGTTGCGGCTCGCACATGCGTTATTAACATGAAACAGCATTGCTGTAATAACCCTCAGGCTCGAAGTTCATCTCCTATAGAGGAAGTACAAGCAGCGGAGCAGTCTTACGGTGATGCCGTGTTATTATGGAGCTCCCAAATAATTATTGTAAACCACGAGCTTGCTCAGCAACTGCGAAAGGCAAGGGATGGCGAACAGAAGATAGTATTTGCAGATCTGACAACATAAATGGCAATGCTAGTGTTTAAAAACTAATCATGGCAATAAGAAGCATTCCTGACAGTAACGACAGTTGCATGCACACTTCGTACGACACACAATTTCCCCTAATAGTCGAGATAAAAATTATTTGCACTGTAATAACGCTGGAGAACTGCTTTACACTTGGTCCGCCTTATTATCAAACCATATACATAAATCCTAAATGCGAATCAATCTAATCCTCAGATTCCCAAGTGAAAGTATCTGCTAAACTGAAAACATAACTGACAATGGCTGTACAACAAGTAATATATCAATGAGAGTCATTACGGATAATGGCGGCCAACCGCAGTGTTCATCAACGCTACTTTGCTCCATTCGTCGAGTTCGCATTTATATGGCGCGTAGCATAGCGGCCAACAACAGCAGCAGCTGAGCTGCATTACGCGCGGGCGGACGAGCAGCAGGTAGGAGAGTGGCGGGGGCGTGGCGAGGGCGGGGGCGGCGCGAGGCCGGGAGCGGTGAACGGGGCCGTGGGCGGAAGTGGGGCGGGCCGGGCCGAGCCGGGCCGGGCGGGCGCGGGGAAAGCTGCCGGTCATCCCAGCGTAGCGCACCGCCCGGCATCGCGTCTGGTCATGGCTCCAGAGCCGCTCTCCAGGCAGGTGCCGCGGACGGGCAACCTTCGGCCGTAGAGACGACATCCGCCGTAATATATTCATTTTAATTTGCTTCACCAACGTCCCTCTCGTCACCGTCCCTCTCGTCACCGTCCCCCACCACCTGTCTCGTCACCGTCTCCCTCGTCACCATTTCCTCAGTTTTCCTCATCGAAGCCCTCCCAATCTTTCATCACCTTATTTGTCATCCTTTTTAAAACTTCTGATCGGCTCCATTATACCGGCATAAGTGACTCAGGACATTAATTGACGTCACTGCAATGACGTGACCGAGAGGTCCTAGGGTTCGAGCCTCGACGGCAGCAGGATTTTCGACACTAAATATCGAGATGGAGTTCAGATTCTGTCTGCAGGAGTATAGTGCATTCTTTTTATCGCCGATTCGCCGGCTGCATTGATCGGTTGTTTTCTGTGGTTTCTCCGATCAGTAGGCGAATGCTGGAGCAGTACCTTAACAAACGGGCCGCTGAACGCGCGCAATCACTTCTTCTTCCTTGCCCAACCTCAACCCTTACTTGTATACATTTACACTCACACCACACTACAATACATGTCGGGAGCCTCGATGTTGTGGCGGCTGGGGCGGTGTCCCGCTGGTGGGAGGCACATCAGCGGTGAAAACCTCGAACGTCATCATGTAGGTCGGCGCCAGATCTCACCATCTAGTGAGGGATCACAGCCACATTCCGCGATAAAAACCAAGCACTACACTTACGGCCTTATGGCCTTAGCAGTTGACGCGCCCGGAAAGACTAAACTATTTATCATTTGTTCATCATCGTTAGTTGTTTTTTAGTGTTTCTTAGAGAGACTTTTACAATTTTTCCCACGGTAGTTTACTCAACACTAAAAAACGCTTATCTTTTCAGATACTTTATTTCTAATTCCCACCTATTGTAATTATTCTGTAGTTGTTACCCTTGTGCTATCTTTTCATCCATTAGTGGAACCATCAGAGTTAACATCTTGATCACCCTACGTGAATGCAAAGAGTTCACCATCGATTGCACGAGTTCTCCCTTTTATCGTAATACCTAATAGATCAGTAGGCCATCTTTCGCTTCATTGTCTGTTAACATTGTCTCAACCAAACTTTCGCTAAAGCTACAGAATGATAAAAAAAATAAGATATATTTGTAAATAAAACGTCCATACATTGTCATAATATCAAAAAGTGTATTGTTGCCACCCGCGACGAAATTTAATTCCTGGCAAGGCTTTTTCCGTTCCTTCTCGTTATTTTCCTTCCTCATCATTAAATAATCAAATAATTGAATTGTGTCAATTCAGTTACCATTTTCGAGGTAATCAAAATCTCGAGTGTGTGGAATTATTTTATTATAAAAACGACGTTGTTAAATAAAAAAATCGTGTCAGTCCACGTAGAATTATTGAGGAATCCTCCCCATCTCTGAAGTTCACACATGCAAGTACCGGGTCGAAATCTGAACTTTCAATACGAAAAATGAAATAACAAATAATGTTATGTGAGCATCAATGTTGAAGAATGGCTCTTTAATGTATATAGTATAATAGATACAGAGAATTCCTTCATATTCCATTGTGAATCAAGATGCTTAATCAATGGTTGTTCTTTGTTGGCAGTGTATTACATCAAGTAACAGGACCCGATTCAACAAAATTCTTGGCATGCCTTTCTGCGGAACTGATTCATTTTCTATCTATTCGGTCTTCCATCTGCGTTTTTACAGCAAATATTGATTATCTAAGTGATAAGTTCCCCAATTTGTATTTTCCGACGAATGTGAATGTGCCAACTTTTAAACTAATAACTGTATTGCCGATGTTTCCCGTACTAGCGTCCTCGTTTTCATACAGGTATTAATAAGTACGACAAGATTCTGAATCAAATCAGGATAACAGAGTGTGTGAAGCATTAGTTCACGCCAACGGTTGTCACATTTGACACGACATGGAGAGTAGAGTCATGATGAATCGGAAAATAGATGAATACAGTCTATACACTTCACCTTTGCTGCCCTCAATGACATATCTGCAGGGAATCCTGCTATCTAGCGGTAGATTTGAGAACGAGGAAACCGTTCGATGAACTACGGCCTCGACGCTGGTTTGTTGTTGGCGCACAAGGTTAGTTTACGAGTTCCAGGTATCACGTAAAGGAGATATAACGTAAGTGCACGAATACACAGAGTACGTTGCACTATTCAGCCAACACGAGAGTCAAACCTTTTGAAACCGAACGAAATATTTTTTTGGATCCATATATTCTTAACAGTTGGAGCTGTTGGAGCATATTAACGAATAAGGCAATCTTACACATTTTTTGGAATTAAAAAAAAAATAATTTACATTAAACTAACAAGAATATTCATTTAACACCATTGTGGCAAATCAATTTTGCAACCGTAAATACGACAGTTAAATCTCCATCTTACAGTTGAAACTTACCTATTGCCTAATTTTTAAGTTTCTAATTACACTTACCTACATTTCTCGTTAATCGTTTCACAAAAATGGGACTAAAAAGTTTCAGACGTCTTTCTATTTCGCTAATAATTGTGTACAGTTTGGAATAGCCTATAGGTCATTCATTCTAATTGTGCCATAGCTTCGTTTCGTCTACCGGAGCGAATTGTTCTCAACGTGATGTCACGCAACGTGACATGGCGTAACATGTGACGTACGCATCAATCCATGACCCATTCCTGGCATCCGTTCTATCACTGAGACCTAATGCATGAAAACGGCACAGATCTCTGCCGAAGGTGGAACAAACGGGTCCTCAATTTTCACGGTCGAGGCGGTGAGAATCGCATCGAGAAGAACTCTGGGTAACTAATAATGTCCTCTGGTCTTCTACTAAATTGTCTGTGCGAAGAAATACATGATTTTTTTTAAATTGTTTCATTGCAACTACTGCTTTCATAATTTTTCCTTAATGCAATGTTTAAATAAAAATTCTGGTATTTACATCACCTTTTATACAAATATTTGGAATGGCAACAATAACTCGTCAAAAAACATTTACGTTCATATTCAATATATTTTATAGTTTTCTACGTGCATACGGTTACGTTGCCATTATTATCATTATTGCCACTTCGTTGCCAATATTGCCAAACGTACATTCCAGTCCTATTCAAAAGATCATAAAAATTAAATAGTTGGCTCGGCAATGAATCGTGTTTAATTGTTAGTATATTCACTTCCAGTTTGACTTCTTAAGATGATGTTTCTCCATGTGTATTTGAATCGTACCGTCATGAAGTTCATGAGGGCTCCTTGCATTTTCATTTTTACAACAAATTCTTTACAAATTCTTTATTTTAAAATAATAAAAATAAATTTGTATGATTGCATTTGAATCGGTAAAAGTAGATTTATTTACTCACTTGTTACCAATCCACTATCCTACTTTCGAATACCTTGGAAAAGAGAACGAAAGGGCGCTCAAAGATCTTCAATGGTAGGTGAAAATTGGGACATCACTAGATACAAGAGAGAATTTTAAACGAAGGTAAACGACAAAATAATGAAGTCATTTTCAGCACATCTCGGGCCGGAGAAAGCGAACGCATTAATGTCGGATAATATTTTTCCATTATGTGGATTCATTTTGTTTTGCGTTTTTGTTATCGGGAAAATTTTCGGAAATAAATAATTTAAACTAGCGTTTCACATAATATTTAAAATATGTAAGACACTTAATTAAATTTGTTTATAATTACTCCATTCGTACATTTTCTCTTCACATTTAGGAGGAGTTATTTATTTCGCGAGGTTTAGTTTTAAGATAAATTCAGTAAATAAATGAAAATTTAAAGAATTTATGAAATAAATTTAGTGAATTAAATCGTTACTTACAACCAATTTATATGATAAGTAAATAAGATAAATCGCATAAAATGTAGTTCTTAAGACATAAGCTAACAGATCTATTATAACCACATTATTTTTATGCTACCGCACATTTATTGCCTAAATCTTTAAATACTCATTCGTTTGAAGTTCAAGATATGCAATCATTGCGGTAGATAAAGGATGCCATTTGTTATTACTGGTATGTTCTACGGTTGGAGATACTAGGAGTCTCTTTCAATAGACGTTTATATCGATTACATAACGAACATAAAAATATAAGGATATATAACTGTAAGAAAAATACGTAACTGCAATAATAAAAACTTAATTTGAGCAATTTAAAATGTATGAAAATGTAAAAAATCAAATGTGAAAATTAAAACAATGACGAATTCTCGATAATACATGTGATGATAATGGTTAGGATATGTATACTCTTACATTTTGCTATTGAAAAACTCAGCAACGAAGTCAGTTTATTAAGAGCAATATACAAAAGATTAAATCAACAAATATTTATAACAGTGAGCTATTAGCACGAATAATAAAAACAGAATTTTCTAAAATAAACATTCTGCATTCAAAGAGCGTTTCTAATAATTTAGAAAGGAGAGTATCACTTAGTCACACCTAGCACATAGGCGATTCCACCATTTCTAATATTAAATCGGCTGTACCTTTTTCGCTAAGAGGCAAAAAACCTCTTTAAGGAATTTAAATACCCCTTAATATGACTGAACGAACATTGGCAATGAAAAGGGGTTGATTTGCGTGGCGGATAAAAAGAGGTTATGTTCCGAGTGATTCCAAGAGGCAGCTTACCCATCGATCGGCTGTACGGCCTTCCCAATCTGAGAACTGCATGGAGTCTCGAATACTGGCGCACTTTCATCGATTTCAATGCTCCGGGGAGTAAGGTCTCCTCGATTGATCTATTCATTCCAATCCAAACCAAGCAAAGTAAGTGCTCTCTGTTCTATTAATAATGAAAATGAATTGGACGGACCTCGACGAGAAGAAAGCAATATCTTAACGTAGTTCATTAATAGTAGATATTGCTGACCTTTCAACGGCCGCATCTTTAATTTCAAAGTAAATTATAAGTAATTAAAATTACTGAGAGGTTTCGACTGCGAGCTATTACGTCTAGTGACTAGAAAAGTATATTTTCATCAAAAGAGAACAAAATATACCACATATTTTCTTAAAAAATGTGAGACAACGCCTTGAGTTTTATAAAGGACACAGTGTTATTCACATGAATCTTATTCGTTTATGTCCTGCGCGTTAGTGAGTATAGGTAACGTGCCATAATTTAAAATTCGTTAATCTTATTCCATTACAATGTAAGATGGTGATATTACCGATTCTACTCGTACATGTCACAACCAGAAAGATTTACTTCTTTTTTAAATTTTTTTTAAGGTTCCTTTTTGGAATGAAAATAATTAATTAAATGTTCTAATGTTGAATATTCCTTGTTGCCTAAATGGAACATTTTTTTGCTCATTTCTATATTAGTAAATTTAATGTTTTGAAATAAAATGTTTAACAATTAATGATTTTATTAATTCACTACAGAATATAATCGTTGCTTGTTGTCAAAATCAACGAAAAAATAGGTCACATAGCTAAAATTCTTTCCATCCAAATACAAAAGAATTACTGAAAATTTTTCAACGGGTAAATAAATCAGCATCGTTCCAACGGATATGGAATCACACGAAATGCTTGCGGACAAAGCGGTACCACAGGAACACGTGCTCGACTGCTTTGCGGCCAGTCAGAGACGTTCACCCCAATGGCTAGAAGACTCGTACCAAGAATACGTCATTCAGAAAATCGTTCTCGCGGGACTCGTGCGACTTTCAGCACCAGCAGCAGCACCAGCAGCGCAGCCAGCAGCAAACCGCAGTGTTCTTCACTGCAGGAGCAGAAGCCCACGCGTCTCACCACGAGGCACAGCACAGTGAAACATTGACAGAGAAGTCATGGGAAAAAATATTCCACAAGACGGTATTTTATTAGTAGTACATGCAATTTAAACGATTGTTTATTCAAATTGAACGGAATACGGATAAATCTGGTATCAAATGTTCATATTCTAGTTCTTTCTTTTAATTTTATCGCTTTAGGTGTTTGAGGATACTCATATTCCGCGCAAGTATTACACACATTTATGAAGAATTTCAAAAATTTTGATATTTCATATGTGGAGTCACAAACCACTTAAGGCATACTAAATACTTTTAAAATAACAAATGAAATTTCTGGTAAAAAATCACGATTTAGTTTATTTGGAAGTGCCACATTACGAACTTGGAGCGAAAAGAAGGTAAAATAATTTGATATCCATCCTCCAATTTCTCGTAATAATTACAGCTTAATTGCAAAAATATCGTTTTAACACACAGTGCGCGAAACGCGATTTCTCGTGCTTCTTTTCTCTTTGTGAAACATCGCGAAGCGTGTAACATCTGTAGAAACATCTGTAATGATTCGCAATTGTCTTTCGTCTTGACGTCTTTGTTTATTATTTACAAACAATAGTTTGAATTATCCATAACGTATTTTTATTTATTTGATATTTTAATTTATATTCTTTTACTTCACACATTGCGTTTTGCTCAAGGTGTGTTAAAAATGTATGCAACATAGGGGCGAGATGACGTCCGCACTTGCCTCTTTGTCGTCCTTGCTACACTCGGTGACAAACTCTTGCGCCCTTGTTACGTAAATTACTATTATGATTTTGAAGATGTCGACAACACACATAAGAAAATACATTTGTTTGAGATTTTTTTTAACTATTCTCTTAAAATCAATGTTTATTATATTAATATACCTTAATATAAAAAGGTCAACATTGATATTATGATTAGCTTCACATTAATTACGCACCAAAGGTTTGTAATATGTTAGTACCTACATGTCTATTCTTTCGAGTACGGTCAAATATTAATTCCTTTTTATTTTCTCTCTCTCTCTCTCTCTCTCTCTATATATATATATATATATATATATATATATATATATATATATATATATATATAATGTATGTCTTTATATAAATAAACAAATACGCGGGAGCCCACAATTTCTCTACTTCGAAACTTTGAGCGAGCAAGCAATTAAATGCGGAAATATTAAAAAAGTTTTGGCACTGCACTTGAGAAGTGACTTAATGGACTTATGAAGTTATGAATTTCAGATCCATCCGAATTTCATTCCTTTGAGGTTTAGTAATTACCCTAACATGACTGATGAGAAACCAATACTTTTCGAGATTTCTTAGCGCCGAGGACATGGTGGAATTGGAAATAACACTGGAATTTAATTGCTTAATTCTTTCAGAAGCAATGTTAATAAGAGAAGCCCATTATTTAGTTTGTCATTTCAGTTAACTATGGAAACAATTCTATCACAGCACGCAAAAAATTAATCGCAAGAATGATGGATCTTGAAAACTTTCAAGAAATTGCACATTATAAGGATTCATTATATTGTCGATGACGTAATTTTTTAAATAACTGTCCCTTCTGAAGGACTTTAGTGGATTCTCTTAGCTTAAACCGCCCGTCATAATTCGTTCAATAGCTGCAACCTGCAACCTTAAAGCAAACTATCTCAACTTGCGACACGACAATATGAATGGAATATTCTTATTCCCGCTCTCCTAAATAGGGCAACCAGACATCAATCATTCGCCTAAATAGGCCACCGAATATAGTTAGGTTGACAATTGCAAAACCACCTTGTATTAATCTACATCATTCGTTTTATTACAAATATGACTCAGTAAAGCCCAAGTATCATTTTTGTGCACTTTGTCACCAACATCCAGTCAGAGGTATGACACTAGCTCGTCATTCCACAACCTGAGCCCATGTGACCTGCCATATAATGTTAAATGAAATATATGTTTTGGTGATATAAATGACTATGGAGCAATGATGGAATGAGAGTCGGAGACTGCTCCAGAGAAAATTTCGTGCGAACCCATTTGGTATACCATAAATTCCATATTGACTGAGTAACATTGGAGGAAGACGAATATGTGAGGTGGTAGATATTTGCAGTCAGACATTCCAATGTTTTCAGCTGGCCTGGCGACCCCGCGCTGGAGTTTTGCGGAGATCGATTTCGGTCATCCTATGACTTGGATATAATCACCTTGTGATATGAAGTATACCATATAAACATTAAAGTCATCATTTATAATTGCATAACTGTTAAGCAAATTCAACATCAGTTCTGGTTTAGTTTGGTTTTTTCGTGTTTCCGGGCGCGTCAACTGCTTTGGTCATTAGTCCCGTTAGTGTAGGCATGTTTTTTCTCGGGAGATGGCGGTCATCTTCCCCCGCTGGATGGCGAGATCCGGCGCCGACCTTCCGTCGGCTAGTGGGGTTTCCCCCTAACCAGGACTCTCCCACCAGCGGTGCACCGCCCCAGCCGGGACAAGCTCTAAGCTCCCGACCTAGGTCTCCCGGAATATGTGGTAGTATAGTGCATGTTAGTGTGTGTGTGTGTGTGTGTGTAAGGGGAGAGGATAGGACAAGGAAGAGGAAGGAAAGATCGCGCGCGGTCCGTGGCCCGTTCGGTAGGGTACTGCTCCGGCATTCGCCTGGTGTTGATCGGAGAATCCGCGGAAAACTACAGCAGCCGGCCGCTAGAATTCTCCTCCAGGCAGTGACTGAATTCGACCTAGCTGAAAAGCTAGTGTCGAAAATCTTGCCACCGTCAGGACTCGAACTAGGACCTCCCGGACAGAGGCGCTGCAGTGACATCAGTTGAACATCAGTTCCGTGCCTAAGGTTGCAAATATCCCTTTAGATATTGGCACACTTTTTTTATCTGGATTACTAATTACCCAAACGTGCAGAAAATGACAGTAAACAATGCAGCTCCCGGCCATGTGTGAGGTGTCTAGGCTTTTGTTAGATACCTACGATCGCTGAAAAAATACCGAAACAATGAAACATTTTCCATTTTGTCCGAAATATGCAAATATTTGATTGTGTGGTTTCGCCTGTTCTCTGCGCATACTGACTGATTACTCATACTCATACTTAGTATGCCTCTGCTTCCAACATCGCTGACATCATGCAACAGCAAGGTTCCAAAGAAGAAGTCACCCTCCATTAAATATTTATTATTTACGGATTGTGTTGCAGAACTGCGTTTTTTATGTTCTTAATATGTAAGTGACTGTTGCACTATATAGATATACTAAATTGTGTTATTGCAGTATTCCTGAAGACCTTTCTTTTTCTTAAAGAGAGAGAGATTGCTCCTTTTTCTAAAACGATTTCGTGTGGTTTTGTTCGGCAGCATTTTTGCTGCTGTAGACTACTAGTTGTATAATAATTTCATTTTCTAAGACTGAGATCTACCCTAGAATGGTAAATAAAACAGCTTAAATCACGTAGGTCATAATACGATACGAATTATGACGGACTAGGACTACTTGGGGGAGGTGCAGGGCAAATGAGAGAATTTCGAGAAAACCTGTTGCAAATCTGCATCGTCTACCAGAAATTTCTGAGAGAACCAGCAGGATTTTCACCCCTCTACCCAAAAGGAGGAAACGAACGAACTTTGTGGTAGGCATCAGGTCACCCCCGAACGACTGACACCAGGGGCAGAATATTTTGATTGATAGTAGGCTATTTAAAAGAAAATACAAATTTATAATAATGAAAGTAAATATTTAAAAAGTATTCATCTACTAATATGAACCTATGAGGGTAGGTCGATGGTCCTTAAGTGATTACAACACAATACAAGTGGTCCTTTTGCCTACAGACCACTGGTATTCAGGAAGAATGATGAAGATCCATATTCGGTCCTCAAGGATAGGCGATATACTTTATGTTCTTCCCTTGCCTAGCCAGATCACTGTTCTGGTATGGCTTTTCACAGAGTAACAATTTTCATTAGGTCTGGGTTATTAATGATGAATGATTGTGAACGATGACATGATGATACGAAAAGGCAACCGCACCCGAATCACTTGTTGAAAATACTCTTGCTTATCAAGGTATTCAATCTGCAGGCTTTGGTTTATTTAACTTGAACTCTAAAGATCACGCAAGCCCATGAGTGATGATTTTGTGAGATAGATAGGGTGAAACTGTGAAGCGGAGAAAGATAAAGATGCATTGAAGGAATGAGAGTCGGAGCAAACAGGAGAACTGCGAGAAAACCTGTGAGGAGCTCTCTTTGTCTGCTACAAATTTCACAAAGATTACCTGAGGATCGAACCCGAGCGCAGGCAGTGGAAGGTGAATGCACTACCTCTCGGTCCCCCTCCACTACGCTTCGACTCCGCGTACTGGTTAGGGATGCGACATCTATGTCGATGTTTTCCAAACCCCGATGTTTTTGTAGAAACATCGATTTATTAGTGCCCATGTTTTAAACGTCGATATATTAGGGCCCATGTTTTTAACATCGATATATTGGTGCCCATATTTTTAACACCGATATATTAGTGTCCATGTTTTTAACACCGATATATTAGTGCCCATGTTTTTAACATCGATATTTTGTCGGTCCTTGCTTTTACATTTTCGAGTATTTCTTTATAATTAAAAACATGTTTTGTCGGTCCTTGCTTTTACATTTTCGAGTATTTCTTTATGAATTAAAAACTCACAATTTTGGAAAAGTTAAAAAATGGAATAATAAGCGTTGGTGCCACTGCCAGTTTGTGTGTTCAAACCAAAGGCATGCGGTTTGTACTGAGCAGACTATCACTCGCCCGAAATGACCCCTGCGCTCTCCTAGCACTTCTAAAGGCTCACCCCGTATTACACACATGGAGAGACAGTCTACGCATGCGCTGTGGGCGAAGGGCTTGGACCCTACTTCCCCTACCCTTCTTCGGCGAACTCACTCTCTGAAATGACTTAGTTCTGTTATTTTTTTAATTGATTTTAGTTACATCTCAATTCTTAATTAATAAAAACGATCAACTGCCAAACAAAAGTATTGTTCCGCACGAATTTAATGTTAGAGGTTACAACACCAACTTTAAATATTGACGGGTTTGGGTCATGTATCGGCATCGATGTTGGTCGTTTGTCTTGTCTTCAACGATCGATGTTTTGTGGTCGATGACGCACCATTACTATACTTGGGTTTCTGTAACCTAGCTGATGACAGCTGATCAGCTGTTACGATTCAATCCAATTGGGAGCTTAAACGTCACCACAGTAACGTCACACTGATGACGTTTTAGCTCTCGATTGGATAACACCGTAACAGTTGATGAAGTGCATCGGCCAGGTTAGAAAAAAACAAGTATAGTGCCGTGTGCCTCGGGGCTGCCACGTGCGGCGCCCACTGTGCGGGGCAGCGGCTGCCCGGGGCGCGCGGGCGACGACTGCAGGCGGCGCCGCCAGAGGCCGCGGGGCGCATTGCGGTGGCGGCGACGGAGGCGAGGGCTTCGATCGCCGGCGCACGCACCGCTCGGTGCTCGCCCGGCCCGCGCCGCCGCCACGAGGAATGAGGACACGCAAGGAATGCCAGGGGGAGGAAGGAAAGAAGGGGAGGTCTCGAGGTGGAGGCTCTTCAAGGGAAATGAAATGGGGAGGTAAAGATTATTCAAGAAGAAATTCAGGTTTGGAAGGGTTGTTCGGAGAAAACTTCATGTGAGAAAAAATGGTGGGAAGGAAGAAAAGGGAGCAGGAGAGAGAAAACGGAAAGAGAAGAAACGAAAGAGGAGAACGAGAGAAGGACAAGGACGAATATGAGAAGAAATGGTGGGGAAGGAAGAAAAGGGAGCAGGAGGGAGAAAACGGAAAGACAAGAAAGAAGAAGAGAAATAAAAGAAGAAGCAAAGGAGGAGACGGAGCAAGAGAAAAGTGAATGAAAGAGGGAATGACAAGGGAGGAAGAAGAGATGTGAGAAAAGTAAGGAAAAGGTGTTGAAAATGAAGTGACAAAATAGTTGTAGTCTATGAACTACTGGAGAAAGTGCGGCAGGGTGTCCAGGTTGGAACATATTATAAATGAAACAATAAGAAAGATGAATATGGAAAGCAGCATCTTGGATTCAATTGGAACAAAAGGATCGAATTGGTATGGACATTTGCAACGTATGGGAAACAATAGGTGGCCTAAATAGATCTGCTCATGGACACCTCTAGAGCGGAAGAATCATGGAAGACAACCAAGAAGTTGGATAAAGGACATCCCAGAAGGTGGATGGCAAGAGGCCTCAAGGATGAAGACTGGGAAGATCGGAAGAGGTGGAAACTGAGAAGCGAGAAGCGGCGTCAGTCGTAAAAAAAAACTCGCAGCCAAAATAGTATACACAAAATAGTTGTACAAAAAAGGTTGAACAAGAAGATGAGGTGCTTTGGAATGGATGGTAAGGATAAAGAAGAATACCAAGGGGAAAAAACATAATTAGAAGAGATATGTGCTAGACATGGTTCTTGAAGTAAAAGGATGCTTAGAGAAGTCATAATTCAATACTTAATGTAAGGATCCAAAATTGAGGGTAAACATTAGTCGTAAAATGTTAAACGAAAGTAATAGTATTCGAAAGTAAATAATTGTCGATTATTATAATAATACAGGATTTGCATAGGCCTCATTTATGGGTAACTTCGTTACCAAGATAAAAAGAAGTGAACGAAATGTTTGGGCGAAAAGATCGTTGTAACAAGGTAAAGACTGCATGAGGATTAATGGCTTGGAGAAGAAACTATGAGAATAGTTGGGTATAAAAAGGAAGAACATTTAAAGAGAATGTGCAAAAATGGAATTGGAAACTCTGATACCAAGAACTTCGAATCAGCTGCCGCCAATGCCATGTTGCTACATTTCCCCTTCGCTTAAGGGAACACTCATTCCGCCGTCGTAAGGCACGTCTATGAAATACAAGCGCCTATAAGTGAACACTTATTTTGAGAAAGCACTTATCCCTTAAGGATTCTCTTATTCCTTAAGTGTCGACTATGAATTCGGCCCTAAGTTACGAATGACGTGAAGGAGAGCGATAAAGGAGATGTTTGGGATAAATTCTGAGTCCTCTTTCAATGAGTTTCGAGAACTGAGGAAAGTACGGTTAGAGAGTGTCTAAAATGAGAATTGAGAGTTTAAAATGATAAGAAAGGCGACTGAGAAGACTTGTTCACGACTGGTCAAGAGAAGATTAAACAAATTCAGAGACTAGTTGAATATTCAAGTTACAATAGCGATTATTCAATTATGTGGTACGAAGAGCCGTATGTTCTTACGGCTAAATGTACCGACACTAGTTCAATTTGTCGCCACCACGAGGCAGCACCAAAATAAGCAAAATTTACTTGACTGATAACGTCTGAACATATTCTCCGATTTGCGATCTGTAAACGGCAGTGGACTCCTTTTTAAAATATAATTTACGCTACGAAGCTGTTTTTTCAAAAAAGATTTCGAATTTTTTTTTAAATGGTTCTCATGGTTCTGGGAAGAAATTAAAAAATGTGGCCTTATAGTGCGATGACGTGCTTCCTAAATCCAACGCCGTGTCAATCATGCAAATCTGACGAATAGGAGCGGCGTTAAGTGAAATTTCGGAAAAACACGTCACCCCCTTTCCCGCTCCGCGCAGTTGCGTCACCCGACCCTTGTGGGCGCTCCCTCGACGCCGCCGAACGGCCAAACCCAGCAGCCTGCGGCACGGGAGGAGGCCGCGCTCTCAGGCAGGCAAGCCGGGCACTCGGTTTATGCTTTTGTCCCTTTCAATCTCAATATATTTTTCTCCACTTATCAAACTAGTGATGCTGTAACACAAGCAAACGGTCTCTATCATCTGTAATAGTCGTATTAAACTTGTTCACATATTTCCGTCTTCCTTCGAATACCATCAAAAAATTATTTGAGGTATTACCCAAAATATAGATTCCAATTTGGAAACTGATTTCAAAAAGAAAATTGAAGTAATTGAGTAGATATCACCAATATTCCATGTTCTAACATCTTATTTTACATACATTTTACTTCTAAATCTTCCGTTATCATTCCACTACCAGAATGAATGAGCCGAGATTACGCACGAGCTCATTTATCCTGCTACTCGATTTTTGATCTCAAAACGGCGTTTGTCTCCTAGGTAGATTTCACCTGATGAACCTGTTTTCCCAAGTAAAATCGCCGAAGTTAACTTTAAAACTGTTTTCGTACTTTCTGACAAAGTTGAAAAAGCTGCTGTTTGCACACCAGAAACTTCAAAACGAAAGCTGAAACTTTGCAATTATCAACATTTAAGACACTTTAATGAAAATCGGGCCTGTGCAATATTAATCAACACCCATTGATCTATTTCGGAAAAAATGGGGCGATTTTTGAGGATATGATATTGACTTGTATTTTCAAATGTCACTATTTCACTTAAACTTACAAGAAAACGGCTCTATTTTCAAAACATTGGAGAGGGACGGAAGGAGAGAGAGAGGGAGGAACGGACGGAAGGAGAGAGAGAGAGAGAGAGAGACGGACGGAAAGAGACAGAGAGAGAGAGGGACGGACGGAAAGGGACAGAGAGAGAGGGACGGACGGAAAGGGACAGAGAGAGAGGGGACGGACGGAAAGGGACAGAGAGAGAGGGGGACGGACGGAAAGGGACAGAGAGAGAGGGGGACGGACGGAAAGGGATAGAGAGAGAGGGGGACGGACGGAAAGGGACAGAGAGAGGGGACGGACGAAAGAGACAGAGAGAGGGGACGGACGGAAAGGACAGAGAGAAAGAGGGCGGACGGGAAGGACAGAGAGAAGAGGGGCGGACTGGAAAGGGACACAGAAGAGAGAGGGCGGATGGAAAGGGACACAGAGAGAGAGGCGGACGGAAAGGGACACAGAGAGAGAGGGCGGACGGAAAGGACACAGAGAGAGAGGGGACGGAAAGGGACACAGAGAGATAGGGGGCAGGAAAGGGACACAGAGAGAGAGGGGGACGGACGGAAAGGGACAGAGAGAGAGGGGACGAACGAAAGGACAGAGAGACAGGGGACGGAAAGGGACACAGAGACAGGGGACGGATAGTGACACAGAGAGACAGGGGACAGGAAAGTGACAGAGGGGACGAAAGGGACAGAGGGGGACAAAGGGAGAACATAGAGGGACAAAAGGGGAACATAGAGGGACAAAGGGGAACAAGGACAGTAGGGGAGAGAGGGACAGTAGGGGAGAGAGAGGACAGAGAGGAGAGAGAGAGGGACAGTAGGGGAGAGAGAGAGGACAGTAGGGGAGAGAGGAGAGAGGGACGTAGGGAGAGAGAGGAGGAGTAGGGGAGAGAGAGAGGGACGGTAGGGGAGAGAGGGACGGTAGGGGAGAGAGAGGGACGGTAGGGGAGAGACAGGAGGAAGAGGGAGAGATATAATAAGAGACGGAAGAAGAGGGAGGGATGGAATAAGAGACGGAAGAAGAGGAGGGATGGAATAAGAGACGGAACAAGAGGGAGGGATGGAATAAGAGACGGAACAAGAGGGAGGGATATAATAAGAGACGGAAGAAGAGGGAGGGATGGAATAAGAGACGGAAGAAGAGTGAGGGACGGGAGGAAGGAGAGATGGGAGAACAGACCACAAAGTTGTTAGAATATTTTATTGTATATAGGTACAACAATTTTGCCCTTTTTGTTAGCAGAACTACAAAAATAATTTTTCTGTCAAAAATTCGAAATTGTCGTTGGATGTCGATGGAAAGTAGAACAAAAATTAAAATATCAGTGTCAAATTCCACTGGTCGCCGCTTCAGCCAAATTGCAGAATATGAATTATGGCAAAAATTCTAGGAATGATTTAGTTTTTAGCATACTTTACAGACAGACAGATTGAAGGGATAACACTTTTTAATGAAGGATTAACTGAACGCGAAATTGACTACACCACCTATTTCAGAAGGATTTACTACATATATTATCAAGAAAAATCTACTTTTTGACGAACCGATAAAACGTCGACTTGTGTATATGTGCACAAAACAAACATGGGATATGAACAGCAATACCAGTCTAAACTGAACGACTGTAAGCAAGAGATGGCTATAATTGGAGTAGTATATTGACGCAGAATTAAATAATGTAACATATTACCATAAATAATGTTTTAAATGTATATTTCTAATGTATTTTTGTATTATTTACGAAAATAGTATAATACAGCAAAGCATACCGTACATGTAATGATATACGCCTATATTTTACCATATTGCAAACATTACTCTAAATTGAATAAATAAGTGATAATAAAAGTATTGAAAGAAAAACTGGAACTCTTGAAGGTTAACCGGGCAGTGTTGAAGTTTCATATTGCGGTTTATGCTGCGCGAAACTGATGAATATTGGTTCAAATGACGCAAACCGAATGGAATTTCGTAAAGTGACAGATATCGGCAAAACACTAAACATGTAATGGTAACTTCAAATAACTGAAGATTTCTTTATAACTTCATTCTGAGAAAAAAATACAATCTTACGTCAATATATATTATTGAAAAATACTCAAAATTAATTAAAGGAAAAGAAATAAATTTGAAGTAGTCAAGTCAAGAAAGATGAAATGCAGGAACGTCACGTATTATCTCACGGAGAGAAGAAAATTGAATCCCCCTAGAAGGAGGAGGTGCACTTAGAGCGGAGGGAGGACTTGCAGAATGAAAACGCGCGTCCGCGGGGTGAATGGGGTTGAGCGTCCGAGGGCGAGGCGAAGCGGGGGGAGAATAGTGGCAGGGGGGGCCGGGGGAAGAGAGACAGAGACAGACATAGAGAGTGGCGGGAAGCGGGTTGGAAAATGAACGTCTAGCGCCGTGACGGGGAGAGGCGGGGAGAGAAAGACCAGTAGCTGGCGTCACAGGTCGGTGCAATGTGGTTTGTGGGCGGGTGCAACACAAGGGCATAGAGAAAGGAGGTAGTATCTTCCTCTATGACAAGGGCATGGTGGAGACAATGGGACGGCGCAGGTAAGTCGGGAGGAGGCAGGCGTTCCACCGTGAGCGCGGGGTTGGCGAGAGGGGGGGTCAGGGGGGGCGGAACGAAGCGACGCGCGTGAGTGGATGCGGGGCGGGGTGGGTGGAGGCGGGGAAGTCCAGAAGGGGGGGGGAGTAGCGAGGCGGGAGGCGACGGCAGTGGAGGTGGCAGCGGCGGCGGCAGAAAGGCGGCCAGTGTACCGATCGATAGCTCGCACCGTCGCCAAGCGACCATCGACCGCCCGCTGCCCTGGTCCCCCGCTGCCCCGCTGAACGCCACGCCGTCCCACCGACGTCGCCGCCGCCATTGCCCCACTGCTATCGACGCTCACACATTTATCATAAATGTTTATTAAGATACGGTCTTTTAAAATTAGTAGCTTATACGTATACTCACTCTGACCTGCGTCAGAAAATGGATCTAACACAACAGTAAAATGAAATAGAAGGTTTTGTGCCTGGAGTGATGGTTTACTAAAGCCTTCCACATTGTTGATGTACACGGTATGCGCTCACGCCATACACTATAAGCGAAACAAAAATGAAGGTTTCTGGAAAGCTGCTTTTAGACAAAAATGTTCGCATGATGGTGACCTGGAAAGAGTTAACAACAAAGGCCCATTCAGTTTATATTGTATATTTGTCACTTCTAGAGGTCCTAATAACTAGTAGGAAGTTTTCATGCATTCAGACTGCTGAGTGGCTTCACCAAACGTTTGCTAATTGGCCTGAATATAATAACACATCTTAACTAGCAATGGATTCAAATCCTCAATTGAAAAATCTAGTTCTGATAGTTGTTTTAATTCGCAAACCATTCTCGTTGATTGATTGATGATTCCGAGCACGTCAACTGGTAAGATCATTAGTCCTGTGAGAATATTGCTTTATCGCTTTAGGGGGCGATGATATTCCCCCGCTGGAAGGCGAGATCCGGTTCTGACCTACATCGGCTTGTGGGGAATCAGGACCCTTGCACCAGCCGGGCACCGCCCCAGCCGGGACAAGCCCTAGGCTCCCGACTGCTCTCCCGACATGTAGTGTAGTACATGTCACTGTAATTAAGGGATGAGGATAGGAAAGAAAGAGGAAAGAAAGATCGCGCGCTGTCCATGGCCCTTTTGTTAGGGTACTACTCTGGCATTCGCCTGGTATTGATCGGGAAAAAACACGGAAAACTACCGGTCAGAGCGGCCGTCCTCTAGAATTCTCCTCTAGATAGCGGTTGAATTCGACCTACCACACAGTCTAGTGTCGAAAATCCTACTACTATCGGGACTCGAACCCTAGGACCTACCAGTCAAGGGCTCTGAAGTGACATCAGTTAATGCCCTGAGCCACCTTCACCGTAAACGTTTCTCGCCTCCGATCCCTGCCTCTTTAGTCTATGCTAAAAGTGGCAGTCACCACCAGTGGTCAATTTGTATTGTTCTTTGAAAGAATTGAATTTGGTTCATACATAATCAATCTCATGGCTTTTTCAGACTAGGTTTATCATTTCTCTTTGAGATTCGTTCTGGATGCACCAGCAAATTATCACGCCCTTACCACATGTTCTCCCTCTTCCTCATCAAATCTCGCACTCATTGACAAAAACTGTGTGTGAAAACAACACTGGATATGATATTCTGATGTAATTAAATATAAAAAGAACACAAATGAAGTTCCAAATTACTTTACCAAGATCTTTCATACATATCTATCCAATTTTACATGTCGAGTCTTCTTAACATATCTATGTTAAGTGCATCATTCAAAACCATAGTTATTCCTAATGTACTATTTCTATCAGGCCACTTTCAAAACAATCCCCAAAGCTTCCAGACCAGCTAATGCTCACACGTCACCATCAGAGAGCAGATATTATTACATTTCTTTTTTTTTTTGGTTCAACAAATAAATCATTTTTTACCTTTTCGCATTTATAAGCACTTTTCGATTATACAGTATATTTTAATATTTTAATGATAGTTGCTTCAAATATTATATATGAGATTCAACAAATGTTCTCCACGAAATTCTGGAGTATCCTATTCGATTTCTTAGCTCAGAAATTATAATTTCAGCCGTTGTAAGTAATCAAAGCTTCCTGTGATGCCTATTAGTGCCATTGTCGGTTCGTCCGATTTCGCGATAACGAAAGACAAGAGATTTCCTGGTAAAGAAGAGTCCAAACTAAAAGTTTCCAAGCTGAGTTCACTTGAACAAGAGTAATAAGCCTCGATTACATCAGTAACACATCCAACAGCTTAAGTTGTTTAGCTGAAATGGTTTTAATCAAAGTTTTGGTCATTTTACTTTGTTTTTAGACCATTTGTAAACATTTTAAGTGCATTTTTTAAAATAATTTTTGGGGATGTTTTAGGTCATCAAAATCTGCCCCCTAATCATAATGAAAAACAATAGCGACGGCATGTTCGTTGCATTTTTGGCTGCTGCGACCGCTGCTGTCGCCCACGGCCAGCACTTGGCCTCCAGTAAACAGTCCCACATGCGCGGCGCGCGACCGACTTCCAGCCCGGAGAGCGGGCGGCGGGCCGGGAGCGCGTTCCGGCTGGGCCAAACGGAGAAAAGCAACAATTTCATCACGTGGTACAATATTAAAATGCGATGTCCATAAAATATTTGTATTCGATGCTTTATTATAATATGAATTTATGAACTATTAAGTTCCAGGAGAGTTCCGTTCTTTCGTACATACTCTTATGTGAAACGAAATAATTTAAAACAGATTCAAGACCAAACTCTGGTCTACGGCGAAACTAGACTGAAACCATATTAAAGTCAAACCACACTCTAAGAATCCTTTATCAGTTAAGTTTTGAAAACTCATATTAAAATATTTTTGTTGTTCTACAATAACTGTAACTACATGCAGAGCCTTTAGCTGTTCAGTTGTAATTGTACAGTTCAAAATGTGCGATTAGAAATGAAAAGATAAAATATAATAATAATCTAAGACATGAGATGGTACAATGTAAGTTGTTTCAATAAAACAATCATGCTGTTGCATCCTTACGTCTTCATTTACCCTATGCTCTAGGCTATCAACATCTGATCAGTTAACGGATATTATACGTAAAATTAAATAAGCAGTAAACGAAAAGGAACATAACCTCTCCGAGTAAAAAATAAGTTAAGCAGCAATATGATTTCGCGTTTTGGTTAATATTTACGTTCCGTATTTTGTCGATATTTCCGGGCACGTCAATTGTTATGGTTATCCCGTTAGTGTAGTGAATACTTTATTCCGGGATGTCACGGTGTTTTTACTCTGTTGGTTGCGAAGATTTGTCACCACAATCTACATCGGCTTGTGGGATTTCTTCTCCTGATATCTCCCCCAACGAGGCACCGCCCCAGACCAGACAAGCTCTAAGCTCCCGACTGGACTCCTCATGGAGTCTCACTGGAATCATGCATGATAGCGTAGTACATGAAGTGTGTGTGTACGAGTGTGTTTGTGTAAGTGAAGGAAGAGGAGGGACAAGAGAGGAAAGGCCCGTGACCCGATTGTTAGGGCACTGCTCCGGCTATTTTGTTGTCTAACTGGTTTGTGACGAATTTGTGTCCAGTAAGAACGAAGCTTCGTGCCAGTGCATGTTGCCCCAACTCGAAGAGCGGTGCAGTGCTACTCCCGCGAAGTTCTCAAGCGGCACGGTTTGCAGCGCAAACGGCCAGTCATGAGGCGGGCTCTTCACGGACCCTCCCCAAGCACCTTGCTCGAGACCGTCGACCAGCTGCTGCAGCCGGGCGTCGAAGACCACGCGGATGCGACCTCGCTACGCGACCGAGCAGCAGGGGAGGGGGAAGCGACGACGAAGTTTCAGGTGACGATGAGAGAGCAGTCAGCGCGGTTTGTGGGGGCGGGAAGGGAGAATGGAAAGGTGCTGCAAGCCCTGATAAAGCTTGTGGACGGTGAAGAGCAGAATACGGGAGCAGCGACGGAGATTCAGGTGACGGTCAGAGAGCAGTCAGCTGGGATTCGGAGGACGTCAAAGAAAAATGCAATGGTTGGGGGCAGTGCGAGTATGTAGAGGTTGTGGAAATGGAGAAGAACAGAATTTGAAAGCGCGACAGAGATTCAGATGAGGGCAGCGGCAGAGATTCAGGAGACGATGAGAGAGCAGTCATCAGAGAATTTGAGGGCGGCAAGGGAGAATGGATTAGTGTGAGGATGGATTAGCTAGTTTTTGGAGGTTGTAGAGTTGATGAGAAGAATTAGGGAGCGGAAGTTGGGGGGGTTTGTAGAATGGTATAGCGGGTTTGCAGAGGTTGATATAGACGGTTTGAAGATGGTGAAGACCAGTGGCAATGAAGATTCATACGAGCACAGTTAACTGAGATCGAGTGGTTTGTGTGGAAGAATAAAGTGGAGGTTGCGGTAGGGAGGACAGAAAACGACAGACGGTGTGTGAAAACAACGAGGCAGCGACAGAACTAGTTTGAAAATAATTTGAAGACTTAATACGCAGTGTTTGGGGCGGAGGCAAAGAATGAGTTGACGGGACAAGTGGAAGTACCGCACAATTGTGGAGGTAATGAGGAAGGATGAAGTGGTGGAAGCAGAATATACTCAGCCGCGATTCCGTTGACGGAGATGAAAGCAGAGGCGAACACTGTGCAGCGGTGGAGGAGATAGAAACGGATGTCGACTGGATGATAGAAACAAGTGGCGGAGATAGAATTTAACTGTTAGTAGCGAAGGGAAATCGTAGAGGGGGACGGAGTTAGTAGAGAACGGTCAATAGTAGTTCCGGAAGCAACATAGGAATCAGGGTTAGTATTGGTGGTGGTGGTGGTGGCGACGGTAATAGTTGAAGTGTTGGAGGTAGTGGGGTGGTGGGGTGGCGGGGGTGTTGGAAGTGGTGGGGTGGCGGGGTGGCGGGGGTGGCGAGGTGGCGGCGGTGGCGATGGTGGCGGCGGTGGCGATGGTGGCGGGCGGTGGCGATGGTGGCGATGGTGGCGATGGTGATGGTGGCGGTGGCGATGGTGGCGGCGATGGCGATGGTGGCGATGGCGATGGTGACGATGGCGATGGTGGCGGCGGTGGCGATGGTGGCGATGGCGATGGTGATGATGGCGATGGTGATGGTGATGGTGGTGGTGGTGGTGGTGGTAATTGTGGTTGTAATAGCATGGTCGACATGCCAGAGGTGGGAACAGAGTAGGAAGTAGAGTAAGCGGCGGCACAAAAGAGGCAGAAAGGTGATAGAGAAGGGGACGATGACAGACGAGGTGATAGAGGTGACGGAAGAAAATGAGGTCGTAAAAATAGTTGAAGATGGGGGTGGCATCCAGGGAGGAGATGACAATGGGCGGTCCGGAGTAGGCAGTAACGGGGAATGCGAAGGAGCCGGTTCGGAATGCATTCATACTCAAGAGAGAGTCTTAACACATGGAACACATTAACACACTAACGGAAGAGTAGTCTGTATATAACACGAAAAGCAGGTACAAAGATTTTGATTTCACTTCTGGAATGTTCTGAGCATCGCCTATTTGGTTGTGGCTTCATCACCTCAAAGTAATAGAGATTTGAGAACAAAAACCCAAAATAGAAAAAGATTTAAAGAAAATTTACTTTCTAATACATCGTATCAAGACAAACAACTCTGAATTATTGAATTATTATCGTATGAAATTTAATTAATGAACGGTAATTATTGAAGTGATAAATTGACGTTTAGTAGTCGAAAAGTGAAGTAAACACAGCAGCCTCCGATATTTTGAACCAAATGTGTTTTAGCAAATTAACAGCTGAATGCAATTGCAGGGTAATGATTTCTCATTATCTTATACCGTTTATTCTCCTGCTAGTTTTCATATTGAGGAAAAAGAAATGTGCAAATACGTTCATAAATTAAATATGTACAGAGGGAGCTCTGCAGAAATATTGTAAATAAATCCTTTGTCTGTTACCAGTGATGGTTAATTAGATGCTGTTTAAAAAGCACCAATTTTAAACCAATTTATATATTATTAACGAGAAATATCAGTAATTGCACACATAAGTGAAGTATATCTTTATAGACAAAGAACAAAACCTAAAAAAGTTGTAACATAGACAAAAAAGGTAAAGGAGATGTCAGGTCTATGTTCCCAGATCATTCCTCTCTGGCAAGAGTGGTCGGTGAGAGATGTTTACAAAATATGGTTTCAATAAATGCTTTCTAACGCAGCAAGGACGAAAGCCTCGCATTCTTTGTTCACAGAAGTGATAGAAAAGATTATCACCGAGGCGAATATAAAATCTTCAAATTATGTAAGCAACAAGAAATAGAGTCTGGGAAATTAAAAATGTGAAATTAAAAATTGTATTTTATTCAGCTATAGTAGAAATGTATTGCTTATCTAAAGATTATGTACTGAAAATAAACATAATTTCTCTGAGTAAAGCACAATTATGAACTTTCCAAGATGTATTGTAGGTCGAATATAAATTTTTAACAAAGAACTTTATTTAGTCTGCGTGTTCACTTTCCAAAACATTATAAAAAATATTGAACAGTTTTGTGCGACTTCAATGAAATTGTAAATTTCATTTTATTTACTTATTTATAACTTATTTTATTCATATATTATATATCAACCACATTGCAATGTACAATACATAATCGCATACTTGTTTTGTGGGTTGCACTCGTATGTTCGTTTAGAATCCGAACGGTGAGAAGGTACAAAACGTTTCAGTCCTGACCTCAAATGCATTGTCTGCATTGAAAGGATGTGTGCGACGCAGTCACCTGAGTTGGCACCTCGTCAATAGCGAAAGCACATCCTTCACATCGGATTTCTTTCGAGTTTCACCGCTTTGAACTTCTAACGCATTGACAGAGAGATCATCGAATTTCATATATTTCTGTATACGATCACAATTGTGATAGCACGCTTCTTGTAATTAAGAAGCAATTGATAGAATTAACAGTTTGCAAGTAACAGACACCGACCTCTTAGGTCGGGGGTGCAGTGCTTTTTACAGCGCACTTTTACGGCGTGTACGAAAGCCGAAGCGAGAGACAAAGAGACGCCTCACGGCCCTGGGCAGATACAAATTAATGTTCAAAAAAATTGAAATCACTTGTTTCCAACTATACTCGGCCCCAGGCGAATAGATGCACTAATTTTTTTTAAAATGGCATCACTAATGTTCCAACCAACCTAGATCTGATATATAAATACTCCATTATCCTAAAACTGTAATGGCTGACACTGTAGAAAATCCATGCAGTGAAAATCAGGGAAGCTGTTTCCACCCGTGTCTACTAAAGAGCTTAAGCGACAGGTGATAAGTTGTAACAGCGACGAAACACTTCGCAGGTGTTGTAGGCGGTGGAGGCGGGTGCACCGGAGGAGGCGTTTTCCGGCTTTTCGCCGCGGCGGGCGTGCGGGCGACCGCGAAAGAGGAAGCGAGAAACGTAAACAAAGAGGCAGACGCCCTGCAGCGGCGGAGGCGGGGCGGATGTCCGGCGCTTGGGCGGGCGGTGGAGGCGCACAGGGCGTGGCGGACAGGCGCAGACGCTCCTCCGGCGTCTCCCGTTCAACAATGGCGGTCACGCACCTCGGGTAAGTGGCCCGCTTCATTAGAATACGGCGAATGCAGCGCAACGCTCCCTCCACCCGCCTGCAGCGCGCGTCTTCTGCGAACGAGGCACCTGCCGCCGCCGCCGCCGCCGGGCGTACGTCGCGTGCGGAGCACGCAAAGTGGCAGCGACTTCGCTTTCAGTCCGCGTCTCCATCTCCGAGTTCTCAATGGAGGAGGAGGAGGAGGAGGAGGACGATACCGTAGTTTACGCGGCTCCGTCAAAAGACTCAGTAGAGAAAGTTCAAAATGTATAATAATTTTAATAATAATTGAAAACAGAATTTTGACGTACTAAAGAAGTCCTAAAATATACATGCAAATATCCGCTATGAAACACGCAAACGTTCACGATTGAGGGTAAAGATGAATTAAATATGCACAGTCAAGTTATATTTTATTTATTTTCAGTTTTATTGCTTTTTGTAGCAGTGAACAATTAACATTTGTTATCGATTTTCTACAGTTATTTTCTTCCGTTTGTCTGAAAAAAATTATCTTGAACGCGGAAATAATTTTTTTTTTTTTTGTGACAAAATGTAATGGAAAAATTCTTAAAGGATGAAATTTGCCGTTTTATCACTTCACGCTTCAGAAGGTTGAAGAATATTGAATTATAATCCTGGAACCTGTCTGTGGTCGGCCGGGCGACCGGCATGCAGCCACTGACTATGGAAGACTCTTTCTCTTCTCGCTGTAATGCGATCTCATATTATTTAGTTCGCAGTGGCTACGAAGGAAATATTTTGTATGAGTATTTCACTTTTCACAGTTGCTTTAGTTCCAAACTTACGAGAGTTTTAAAATGTGCAGCTCAAAAATAAAAGAATTGACAACGATATCTGTCCGTAGTCCTATTCAAAAAATATGATATTTTTGAATAATTACGTTACTTTTACAGCTGACATAATTTTGGCGGAAATTCTAATAACATGTATTTAATTTTGTATTCTTAAAAATATTTTTAACATGCTTCGTAAGACATATCACATGGAAATCTAGATAAGCGTAACGCATGGTTTTCTCCAAAAATGACCTAAACATCTTTTTTAAATGAACATACGGAAAAATAGTATTTAAGTGAACAAGAATGAGAAGGGAGAGGAGGGAGGAGAAGACGAAAATTTAAGGCTAAGTTTTATATATATAAAAACTTAAATTATATGAAAATGAGAGCAAAGCGACCGTTGACATAAGATTCAACCAGTAATATTAAAACTAGTGATACTACATAATTGCACAAACACTCCAGTTAGTTTTTGAAGCTCTGTAGCGTAGGTTAGCTTCTCTGTAATGTTCCATCCAGATGTATCCTATCGACAGCTAAAAAATTTTTATTTTTTACATGTTCTCAAATTTTAGATATCATAATCGCAGGATATTATTGAAATACGACTTAAAGAATATTATAGAAGGGTACGTCATGGTTCTATATGCAAACTGTCTTAGAAATATTTGAGTAAATTTACGCGAAAACACTAAAATCTCGAAAATTATACAGGACCTTATTTCAAAATCTACCTTTAAGGAACATATTGCATCAAAGAAAAATTCTCTCTTCAATATTATAGTTGTAGGACGATTTTGAAATAATTTTGAACGTTTGCAATTTTCAAAAAATCAGGGTTTCAATGAACATGAGCCGTACATCATTCTCTTAAACATCCTTCACACTATCCAGCAACAAAAAACGAATCAAATCAATCGAATGGAATCAAATCAAAAACCGGGAGCTTTATACAAGTATATATATATATATATATATATATATATATATATATATATATATATATATATGGAAAATGTCCCAAGGGGCTTCATGTAAGTACACCGCAAAATTAAAATATCAATTTCAAGTTCAAGGGGCCGCGACATCAGCCATATCGATTGTAGAATATTAATTTTGAAGAAAAATGGCTGAACGATTTAGCCGCTCACGTTCACAGACAGAAGGACGGACGGAGAGAGTATTGCCGTCATTCGATTTTTCGGCATCAAGGTCCCACAAAACATGGGTTCTGCCTACACCGCGTGTTTGAGACATTTTTTTTCTAAATTTAACAACTGGATTAATCAACGTTTTCGTTATCAAGTCCCTGTAATATGAGTTTTCTGTCGAATATTCGCCGCTTTTTCGGGCAGCATTACAAAACTTTCTCTCAACTCCGTAGCTAGAAAGTAAAAAAAAGTGTTTAAGCATTACTGACGAAAAGGAATTTTAAGTGCAATTTCCCAAAAAAAGATGTAATTTTGTAGAATCTTCATTGAAGAGTTTTTGAGCCCACAATTGCAATAGTGTATAAAAAAAGACAATAATGTAAATTTCAATGACGTGTGAGATATACATCAAATAAGTTACTTTTGAGTAGTTTTTCTGCTGCCAGTATTCAAATATTCAGTTGGAGATTGCCAATTGTCCAGGTCTTTCAAAAACTGAGTAATACAAGTTATCGTGTCAGAAGAAAGAGCCATTTTTTGCAATTCTCCCAATTACAATTGGCACTTCACTGTTAAAACAACAGATATTGAAGTAATTCTCACACTTTAAATTTCTTCCTTATTTTTTTATCTAGAACGTGCGTTGTACATCATTTATCTCACAAAAACATCGCTTGGAACCTTCATAATGAAACCAACATATCGGGGCATTAATCGACTTTATCCATCTTTCCTATCATTCCTTAAGATTCAGATTGTGTAATATCTCGAACTTTTTAATCGCCTTCAAACGGGGGAGGAGGAGCAAATCTGATTCTCATATTTAACTTCATTCCAAATAGACGAACACTTTCCCCACCCCCAAATACAAATTCTACCTTTTCGTGAGGTGGTTCAAGAAAATACCAGCTATAATAGATCAGCACGAGCACTCGCTAGTCGATCATAGCGAGTGATCGCCGCCAGAGCCGTGGCGGTAACAGCAGCCGCAGCCTCGGCCGTGGCGAGCGGTGCCTGGGCCAAGGCCCCATCTCCTCCAAGGCCTCCTCCGAAGCGCTCCTCTTCGGGAAAGCAGAAAGCGGCGGCGCGGTCGCCGGTTCAGGTTCAGGTTGGCCGTGACTGCGCCCGCGGCGGGGGCGGTGGAGTCGCCCACGCAGGAGCCTTGTAGGGAAAACACGCAACGGTCGTGACAATGTTGTCCAAGATCATATTTAAGAGACATAACTTTCAAAAACTATCGGAAAGGATTAATAACGGTAATGGGATTCAAATAGACGATGTAGTAACAAATCTAATTTTGACCTAAAAAGCGCTATTCCAATGTAGTTGAAACGAAATTATTAATACACTGAAGTGACGAAAGTCACGAGATACCTCCTCTTATCTTCTCTGTCCTCCTTTTGTCCCGCGACGTGTGGCAACTCGACGTGGCATGAACTCAACAAGTCGTTGGCAGCCCCTTGCAGAAATATAACCAAGTTGCCTCTATAGCCAGCCATAACTGCTACAGGATTTTGTACCCGAACTGAGTTCTCGATTATGTTCCATAAATGTTCGATGGGATTCATGTCCGGCCATCTGGGGGGCCAAATCATTATCTCGAACCGTCCAGAATGTTCTTCAAACCAATCATGAGCAAGTGAGACACTGTGCAAGGCGCATTGTTATCCATTAAAATTCCATCGTCGTTTGAGAACATGAAGTCCATGAATGGTTGCAAATACTCTCCAAGTAGCTGAACATAACCATTCTCAGTTAATGGTTCAGTTGGACCAGAGGACACAGTTCCATTCTATGTAAAAACAGTCCACACCATTATGGATTGATTGATTTTGTCATGTTTCCGGGCACGTCAACTGCTTTGGTCACTACTCCCGTTAGTGTAGTGCATGTTTTTTCTCCGGAGATGGCGTTGATCTTCCCTCACTGGATGGAGAGATCCGGCGCCGATCTACCGTCGGCTAGTGGGTTTCCCTAACCAGGACTCTCCACCAGCGGGGCACCCCAGCCGGGACAAGCTCTAAGCTCCCGAGCGGTCTCTCGAGATATGTGGTAATGTAGTGCATGTTAGTGTAAGTGTGTGTAAGGGAGAGGATAGGACAAGGAAGAGGAAGGACAGATCGCGCGCGGTCCGTCGCCCGTTTTGGTAGGGTACTGCTCCGGCATTCGTCTGGTGTTGATCGGAGAAACCACGGAAACTACCGATCAGAGCAGCCGGCGCTAGAATTCTCCTCCAGACAGCGACTGAATTCGACCTAGCTGAAAAGCTAGTGTCGAAAATCGTGCCGCCGTCAGGACTCGAACCTAGGACCTCCCGGTCAGAGGCGCTGCAGTGACATCAGTTGATGCACTGAGCTACCGCTCCCGGTACCATTATGGAGCCATCAGCAACTTGGAAAGTGCCTTTTGACAACATGGGCATCAATTGGTTAAACAATATGTATCGTACACTATTTCCTACACATCTCCTACTGAGAATTCAGAAGTTTCGCTCTTTTCCTATGAGTTTTAGAAAATAAATTTCATAACCAGTAATTAACTGTTGTGTTTAATTTGGGAAATATTGGTAGAGAATGAACTGTTGTGTTTAATTTGTGAAGCATAAGTACTACTTTAAGTTAATCTTTGAACAGTCATGTCAAAATTCGCAGCCATTTCAAATGTCGATGTAATAGTTCATGTCGGCTTCAGATGGATGTGAGTCCGTCACCTGCCTCGGCCTCAAGTACTTATGACGTCATGAGTCGGAGGTCGCAATGTTTGCACAACGGCACGTGCATCATATAATCCATCTCTTTCGTAAGCACTGAATGACAAATGAGAATTAATAAATCGAGAATACTGATACGTTCATTGGGTTAAATCAATGTAAGAGATTTCATAAAAATATGTATATACGATTTTTAGAGCAAAATAGCTTTCTCATTACTTTTAGCAGTAAACATATTTTTATTTTTAGTTTATAAATTTGGTAGCCTATATAATGAAAGCAATGAGATTTTAGTTGAATTGAAAGAAATCTACAATTTGAAAATAACTATTTTTATCCTCTTTGCAAAGTAAGACTCTGCCTCCCATCTAAATATTCATCTTCTAGATCAACTTCGACAATATTCAGAAGTACATTTACCGGTAATTACGCTACTACGTATTTTATTAAAATAACCAGCGCTTATTCTTCAGTTCTAACAACAGGATAAAAAATATTTCAAGTCTCAAAAACTTGCTCCACTGCAATCTATTTTCTCCTAATGAAGCAAGTTCCGGATACATACGTGTACAAATGTTCTTGTATCTTTTTTTGCGGACAAAAGTAATCGAAAGGTGTAAGAGGAAGCCATTTACCGCTTGGTAATTACGGCGCGTAACGTAACAGCGCGTGCAATCGACACGAAATCAAGTTTTTGCCACTTGACAAGGACCTACTCTCATCAATGTGTTACTGCTCAAACCTAATAATTGCTTATAAAACTGAGTAATATATTAGTTTGGTCTACACTGGGGAGATGTTCACTGGAGCCACTGTTACACTCTTTCCAAAACACTCATACGGAGAAACATCATATGAGAATATCAACACGGATTCTTTTATTGTATTATTGGGAATTAACAGGTTTGTTTCTCCTTCAGAAATTGGCATATATTAATATTTTTCAAAATAGAACAAAGTTTTAAATGGACAGTATTAAATAAACATTTTTGAATGTATTTCAGTTTTCACGAATTTTGAAATAAATATTACAAATATCAACAATAAAATTTTAAAAGTTACTACTGTCTCGTGTGTTGTAAAAAATGTTTTCACGCTATCTGTTTATTTATTTTAATGTCAAAATCAGCTAAAAGCTATGTTAAAAACGAATTATAAAAAAAGTGTATTCTGTGCATGTTTTCTGAAAGTCTGGGGTCCCTACCCTAACCAATACACAAGTTGAATTCTGAATACAAGTGAAATGATTATTTTTGGCAAAAATTTATGAGAAATATTTGCTTGAGTGTAATAAAAACTATTTGCAAAGGCAAATCAGCTGCAGAGTTTATCTATTATCCCTCTTCATGCCCCTCGTAAAGGAATCGTGGAGGACTTGCTGCCGTGAGAACATTAACGATCATTTGAATAACTATATTACCCACAGAAGTCCAAAAGACGTGCGCAGATAGTGAAGTTACATTTATGTCCAGAAGCAAAACAAGAGGCCATCTCAACATTTGCTTTAAGGGACAGGGAAACTGGGCAAAAAACCTGACCGAGATGGGGATCATTAGCCCAGACGTGGAGACAAAATACTTGTCACAGGTTTTCAGAATTTTTCAGTCCAAATGGTCATTAATACATTCAAAATCATTTTAAAAATTAATATTACTTTCCTTTTAAATACTCGGTGTAGACTAATTGTATAGAAACAGTTACGCAGCAGAAAAGATTTTTCTTGGCACGTAAATTTGCTCATCGAATTTAATCGTTTAATGCCATCTAACAATGCGTTGTAAAATAAGGTACAAGTATTGTATGTGATTTTTTGTAGTGGGTTGTCGATACTGACACCTAATGAATATGATTAGTACGTCGAGTGTTATAGTTATACACATCGGCATTAGCTGAAAATATGTTCCCACGCTTAAGTGGATCATTTTGACAATAATCATCGATTCGTAAATCAAGAGGTAAGATAATGGTAGAATTCCTAGCTTAATAAAGATAGGCATTTAAGAATCATGTAAGTGAGATAATGTTATGTTACTTTTTGCATTGCATATAATTATTAACGCCATTCATTGACAAAGTCAATTTTCTTGAAGATTCAAAAAGAAGTATTCGTGTGATTTACTAGTTGGACATTTAAAAATTATATGAATTCAACTTGAGAGTCTATATCCCACCTCACCACTTTCACAACACTTTTTAAACATGCAACGCACGAATGTAAACAGTTCAACCGTGTCGGCACACGTGGAAGGAGGAAAATAATCCAAAACAAGCAACCGAGAGCGCCACCTCAGCCGTTCAATCATCTCTTCTCGAACCAAGCAATTTTCACTTTTAGTAATTACTATAATAATTAAAATACCCGAGTTATTTTTGAATAAGCACCAGGTGGAAGATCTCAAAATATGCGACCCTTTCACTTTTTCAAGGGAAGCCTTCATTAAGTCAATTATATTATTAGGATGTTGAATAATTTTTTCGGCAATAATTTAGATATTTTTAACATTATTTTACTTATTACATTCACAATGGTAGAACTATGTGAATTATTGCGCTACGATATATAGGTTTCATTCAACATCGATGCTTAGGGCAATCTATTAATCGGTTGCTTCTAGTATCAGGACTGCCACATTTCATGCCTTCGGTAGTCACAATCACACAAAACGTCAGGGTTCAAAATGAAGTATTTAACGAAAATCTAGACTATTTATCATTTTGTTTACCAATGCCATCCATCGAACAGTTCAACATTTCCATAACGACTTGGTAATCTCCCCAGAACATCACTTTCTAAACGCATTTTCTCGACGCACCGTGGCGGGCCGGGGGGGGTGAGGAGGAGGGGAGCATACGAAACATTCCATTCGCCGCGGCGAGAGACGGTCCCGAGGGCGCGGAGAAAGAGAAGAACTGAAGCGGCGCGAGCAAAAACACAGGGAGCCCCCCGACATTCATCAAGGAAGAGCGTTCGCCCGCTCACACTCGCTTTCTAACGACTGCGCCTAGTGACAAATCCGTGCCCGCCCAGATGAGAGAGAGACTGCGGAAGAAGCACGCACCCGCAGCAGCAGCTCGGCTTTCAGAAGGCGTGGCGCATCGGAATCACCGGCAAAGCGGTGGCGTTTTTCTCCGGTCCACTCTCGGAGTAGTCATTTGCGAGTTAAAAATACAGGTTTCACCTCCTCGGGGTCAATAGACGGATTAGTCATTTGATACGGTGTGTGATACGGACGTGGCTGGCTGGTATATGAAACAAATCTGCCCGAAAGATTACAAACTACAAGATTACAAAACGGCTTTAAAATGAAACATATTGGTCGCATTTCAGATTGAATGTAAGACGAAGCAGAGAATACAATGCCAGCATTACGTATTAGCCAAAATGAAGAATCATTTGAGAGATAATATTAAAGGTATAAATCTTTATTATTGGCGGTGTACTCCTCGCACTGGCTGGTGAGATTCGGCGCCAACCAACATGTCGGGTTCCGGGGTTTTTCTCCAACCAAGTTCTTTCCACCAGCTGGGCACTGCCCCAATCGCGACAAGCTGTATGTTCCCGTCTCCAACATACGTGGTCGCGTAGTGCCGTGCAAGTATAAGTATGCGTAAGTAAGGGGTGAGGATAGGTCACGGAAGAGGAACTAAAGATCACGCACGGTCCTTGGATCATTTGTTAAGGAACTAGTTAGGCATTCAAATTGTATTGATCGGACACGAAAAACTACTGATAAGAGCAGTCGGTCGCTAAAATTCTCCTCCAGGAAAATCATGCCACCATTGGGACTCGAACCCTAGGACGTCCCAGCCAGAGGCCCTATGGTGACATCACTTCATGTCTTGAGCCACCTAATCCAGTTCCAGATGTACTATAATCTGTAATGTGCATTTTCTGTTTGACTTCTTTTGACTCAATTACATGATTTTGACTCTTTTCCTGAGTATTGATTAATAACTGGAGTTTTAAATGCACGCGTGCAATAGAGCGATAAATCAACGATTTTTAGTGAAATTAACGAGAACATTTAACTAAGCAAAAAATTAAAAGGAATTCTTATTTTCACCACATTTAAATGGCAAGCTTTAATACAATGCATTAACATTGTATGAATACAAACAACCGCCCTATTTTAGAGCGGGCCAGGTGGCCCTCACCACGTAAAATAGAAGACATTAACTAACTAACCACCTAATTTCCCGTGAAATGAATCTTTAAACGCTCCCGTTCTTTGTTGCCGTTTTCTATATTTTCTTGCGATTCCGCTAACGCCAGATCTCGCGCAAAGCCAGCCTGCCTGCCTTCCTTCCTTCCTTCCAAGAGGAAGAAAGGCTAAGCCAGGCAGCTCAGATTTCTGAGGGCGTGGCGCATCGGAATCGCTGGCAAACCGGTGGTGATTTTCTTCGGTCGTTTCTTTTCGCCCATTCCGAGTAGTCATTAGCGAGTTAAAAACACAGGTTTCACCTCTTTGAGGTCAACAGACGGAATGGTCATTAGGTATGAGGTGTGAAACAAGAGTTTTCGCTGTTTACAAATTTCCCGTTAGTGCACGGATGTGTTTTTACGTTGTTCAATGTCAACTACATTTTGAAAAAAAGTTCATAATAAACGTATTGACGGTTTTATCGCAATAAATAACCTAAGTTGAATTAAAAATCGAAGAGAGATTGAGAAGCAAGGAATTAAATGTGTTAAAATAAAACCAAAGCATACAAAAAATATCCTAGAAGCATCCAAATATCCGGGGTTACCTCGCACAGATCAGTTCAGTCGTAATTTCACAGTCAAAACCGTTACACCACAATTGCCGCAATCTCGAATTTCTCGTTTTATTCTTCAACAACAAACTTTATTAATTCCTCGTCTTTCCTACGTACACAATCTTTAGCAATTCAAATTTCAAAACGCTTTTTCTGAATCGAATTTATTTCCAATTTCGTTCATGGTTGGTTCTTATCCTGTCTGCTTTCCGTGATGAAAGAGGTCGGAACGCACGGGGATTTCATGGCGGTGCTCACTTAAATCCCAGCAAGGCTCCTCTGGAACCGCTTATTTAGGGTCGTTCGGAGTAATTGTTTTCGTTTGGGAATTAAAAGCAGTTTTCACCTTCTCGCACCCCATACAGGTAGATGGAACATTAGTAATGAGACTGAAAACAGTGATAACCTGCTCATTCCTAAAGAAATTGACCTTCTAAAAATTGTATACTGAAATGTTCAGATTCTCAAATGCTTAAAAGATTCAAAGTAAATAAACAGAGGTTGTCTGGTATCAAATCTATCAAGTCTATCTATCTGTTTATTTACTTTGAATTAATAAGGTATCTACATCACCAACAGTCTAATTAATACTTAAAAGATTTTTTAACCTTTTAGAATATGTAATTTATTGCCAATAATTTGCACGTAAAATTAATTGGTTAATAATGGTATCTAACATTCAACTAGAAACTCACACAAAAAAGACTAATTATTACTTTTATCTACGCGTATAAATAGTAAAGGAAAATAATGTTCTACTAATAAAACAAATACTAACAAAAAATTCTAAAATATCCTGCAAAAATGAATGATCTGTCGAAATAACTGTCAACGCAACTTCCTTGCCTAACTGTCAACGTAATTTTTTGGCAATTTCTTTTGATATATTTCAAATAAGTACACCGCCGGATCTACATCTTACTCAAGTGGGCCCTCGCCCAGAAAAACAAACTTCGAGAAATAGGACGTGATAATTTCATAATATCTTTGTACCAATTAAAAACTCTTCATTCATAATCAACTCACTTGTTGTTGAAAATTAACAGTAGTGATACGAATATACAATTTTTGTGCTGTGTATCTCTCTCTCATGCATTAGTAAGAGGAAGCGTCACCAAGAACAAAGTATCCTAGATTTTAGCCTGAAGAACACAATGATAAATATATGTTTCACCGTCGGAAGAGTCAAGCGACAGCCGTTCGGTATAAAACGACGGGACTGGATACAACGCAATTTTTTACTCGTTAATGTGCAATGGCTATTCGCAATATTACTAGATTTAAAAAAATATAAATCATTCCACTACTCAATGCATTTTCATATTTGTATAAGGAGGTTCGAAAGAGTCCAAATTATTTATCCACATTGCATGTTACCTTATCCTTTTAAAACTACTAATTGCCTCGAATTACGAAAACGATGCGAACACTACGGAGCGAAATTTTATTTCCGAGAATACTCTCCGGCAATGTTCAACCAGCTAACTCACCTTGTTCATAAAAGTAATTCTATTCCTTGTTTATGAATGTATTTTTGCTACTGGTGACACCACTGCTGCATTACCGCAATCACATCACCGTCCGACGCAAGCCGGAGCATTGCCAGGTCACTTCTGATATTGTCAATAACGGGAAGTCGCAAGGTGACAAGTCCAGGCTGTACGGATGACGATGTTTGTACAGCTCCCAGAGTAGGTATTGATTGTTTCTATGGTAAGCAGAACTGGGTGGTCGCTCAAACAAAACTACAATTCTCCAACTTTCAGGTCACCTTTTTTATGCAAAGCTGTTAGAGCGGTTTCGGATTATCGAGCAGAATTGACAGTTTCTCCCTTCCTCATGAAGCGGCAGAATAAAGGAGTCTGTGTGTGAAAATCAGCAGATATCTCTTTGTATTCTATACAGAAGTTTATGAACTCTTGAGATCGGCGTAATATGCTGTACATTCACTGCATGCTTTGTCGCTTGCTCTATGGTTCGTTTTGTTTACACTATGATTCAGCCATTGTCCCCATGGGCTCCTAAAAAGCATCCCCCTTTGATTATGGACATCAATTGTTGCTAACTTACATCAATTCGGTGTCGTTTCTGCTCTCTTGAAAAACAATTTGACAGTCGATTTAATGTGTTGCAACCAAAAAGAATTATTAGGTATCCAGATAAGCGTCTGCTATTGAAGTTTCGAACCACTTTGTTCTCTGTACACCTTCTATCTGACCAAATAAGACTATCTGATGCAATATTTTCTACGTTGATGACAATGCGGGTCTGGCCAGGGTAGGTCGTCCTTAGTGTAAACCTCTTTGACCACTCATGCACACGTGCGAGTGACAAGCAATTCTCCACGTACATCTTCATACGGCAATGAATCTCAAATGCTGCCACGTCTTCGGCGGCTAGAAACTACCATGCTGCGAAATCTTGGATTCTTCAGCTGTGAATGCCTTTATTCTTGCCACTATGCATCATTACTTGAATACGCAGTTTGGCCAAACTAGTAAACGACAGCTCCCAATCAGTAATGCAAATTCAAAAAAAAGTCTCCCGCAGTCGCATGTTACCTGATTTTTAGTATCAAAGCTAGATGCATCATTTCCATTTAGCGGACCTATATATTTAAAAATAAATTAGGAAATTATAGTTTGTCAGTATCACATATTTGATTACTTGTTTTAAAAAACCAAAAAATTATTGAGATCTACGTGTTTTATGCCAAGTTCATTCAATGCCCGAGCAGTAACCTAAGAAACGGGCCGTGCGCCTGATGAGAGATACCTGGTTGGGGAAAACCGCTACTTGACAGGTAGGTCGACGCTGGATCCCACCATCCAGCGATGGAATATCACACCTATCTCCCGAGGAAAACACGCGCTACACTTACGGGACTAATGACCTTAGCAGTTAACGCGCCCGAAATCACTAATCAATCGAGTTCATTCGATAATATGAAGTTTTTCGATTATTTTATTGCTTAGTCCCTCGCATTTCTTCCTTGTAGTTCTTTTTCTTCTGAAGGATGAAGCTGACACCTAAGATTTGGTAGGCGTGGCGCATGGAAATCATTCCGAAAGCTGGTTTTTGTTCAGCTACTTCTTTAGGTACTCTCGAATCGAGTGCTTTCGGATAAAATATAGGGATCGCGAAGTTTCACCTTCTCAATCAACGGACTGATTACTGTTTACACGCTGATGCGTGAAATGGCCACTTACGATGCTTGGGATTTGTATTCCGGGTTGCGTTCAAGATGAATCAAATTGCACTATAACAGCGCACGCTTCCTCTTATTATTTGTGGCTTATGTAATATTATAATAGTATAGTGAAACTCGCAAATGTGTTTCCAAATACGAGTATATTTACTCGGGTTGGCATTTGAAGGAGAGCGCAAAGAGTCCGTCAATGGTTTTAACTGTTTCACCTCTAGGGCTTGTTGGGTATAATTTCACTCCCGAAGCTTCAAAAGAGTTTAACTTTGCAATTTTGAAAATTACAGAAGTTTTAAGGAAAATAAATTCAATTTCATATTATTGGGCAATTTTTATAAGTGTTATTAGCTCAACTCGAACAAAAAATTAATTAATATTTAGGGAGTGTTTTTAAGAACAATTTCAAATACAGGTGCTTCAAGTAATATACGACAAACGAGAAGTCGGCCATTTCCAGAAAAATAACTTTTTCGTTATCAAGGACATCAAAAAGTTTTTGCTGATTACATTGGAAAGTAATCTTCTGCGTACAGAAGAAACAAAAATCACACTGTCGATAAATAGAGACAAAATATGTCTAAACATTACAAATGTGTGGCCTATTTTTTCCTGCTTTCTTAACTTTCTCTATTCAGAGTATACGAGAAAACAAAAATGAAAGTGACTAATTCAACACATTTATCTTTAATAAAAATGAAAAAATGGTCTGCGGCTTAAATCAATGCTTGAAAAACCAGAAATGTGCAAAAATGAATTCAATTGATGTGTCTGTCATGAAAAAATATCTAATAGGTAAACAATTCGGAAAACATTCAATCATCAGATAGTCATACGTATAAAGTGGCAACATTATCTAGAACAGCAAATTAGTTACATAACGAATTATAAATCTAGTTTTAAAATTACTTGATTTATTTTAGTTTAATTTTGATGTTAGAGTCACTTTGCAATGATCATATTTCCTTTCGCTGAGGAAGAGACTAGACTATCAATAGGTGCGGAGCCCAAGGTCACAGGTGATGTGATAGGGTTTATTCACTTTCATTTGGGTTCACTGTATATCTAGAACTTAAAATTGGGCTTCATCTGTTTCACTTTCTCAATCACGATCATCAATCGCTGTAAACATCGATAACTATTTTAAAAACTTTAGAAAACAGTGAAACATCGATAAAAAAAAAGTGATAGAAAAATTTGTGTAGCAACAGAATTCAATTTCATACAATACTCTCTTGCTCTAAATCATTACACAAGCATCTCTTTACTATCACTTCTGACAAATGTTTGTAGGTCCGCAATGTTATATTAACTGAAGGTGAGTGCTTATTTCGCGCAATTTAACAAATGGTAGGTAATCCCTCTTGCCAGAACTGATTTAATTCATCTAGTTATCCTGTCAAGAGTACGTACTTCGTTGGACTGGCAGATAGAGACTACAACCATTTGTAATATCAACAACACATTATAGTATTAGAAACCTGTAAAAAAACTCATGAAATAACCTTCACTAACATTTGTCATTGCACTGTCAAAAAGTATTTTTATATTTTCGCACATTCTTTATTCATCCCAAGAAAGGATTATTGATAAAAAACCAATCAAACAAATTACTTTAAAAAATTAATTTTTTTTAAGGACATTTTAAATACAATTTAATATGTTCGGGATATTGTGCAACAAGCCATTATTATCAAGTCAATCTCAAATATTACACTGCTCATTTCCAAATATTGCCTCGTATCTCTATTTAGTTCTCTCGCTAAATCCTTAATTAATGAGTGAAGAGTGTGCAAGTTCATTAACTTTTGCTTCTCCTTAACTGTACTATGCTTTTCGACTTTGTTGAGTTACGTTCTGCGAAATGCTGCTCTTAAAAGACTGTTTGGGCATTTTGCAAATGTATTCATTCCTCTTTAGTTTGCAAATGAACTTCTATTTGCTGAAGCGTCTTACATTTGTTTGGGAAAATAAAAATCAATAGCAACGTCTTTAAGATTAAGCGAAATATAGAGTAAAATTTCAAACTGAAGTTACGTCCCCCAAGTGCCAGAAAATCCCCCTCCCCACTCATCCTTTTGAACTACGCCGAAGTCTCTCTGGAAAGGAGACCGCCCTGTGCACATAAAGGCATCTTGGGGAGGGCAAGGCACGCTAGAGGATATTGTGCCTCGAGGGGACTTTCACAAGAGACGCCTACCCGAAGCCACAGGGGTGGAAAAGCCACGAGGGTGGAATCTCCAGGGCCGGAGACTCCCACGCTGCGACATCGAGATGCCTTTCCACCCGGGTAATGCGGCTATGTGGAATGCGATGTGTGAACAGGGTTTATTTTTATAAATTAATCTTCTAAACAATTAACATCATGATTCCGTTACCATATTTAGGCAATACGACATACATCAAACGTATAATAGAGGATATTTTTTATACAACATTCACAAACTCATAAAGTGATTTAGAAAATTATAAAATGGCTATATACATTGATATAGATATAACATAGATCTTTTCATTTTACATTTCCCATCCCTGTTACGAATCTACTGAATTCAATGTTCCCGTAACAGCGTATGCACATTTTAAGGCCCGCTATCGTTTGAACGCCAATAAAGTTAACTGCAGTTGTAATGCCACTCACCAAATGTCGCTGTCCATTGGCCTCTCTCTTGATAATTGGTAATTCAAATAAGAACACTAAGTTCGAACACAAGCAAATGTATCACTCATGAAATTATAAATTCAGAATCAATCGGCAAATGTTACCTTCTCCGCTTCTGTGGTTATCTTACTCCTTACTAAAGAACCACCTATTAATTTGCTGAAGCACCATCCCCAAAGTTTCACCCAAAATTTCAACATCCTGAAGTCGCTATTCAGTGGGTTTTAAAACTAGTCAGATTAATATTTCCGGTCTATATTCAGGCGCCCATTCTCTAGCGAACTCGATCCAGTCTTCCCAGCTAAACTCCGCGTCTATAGTACTCGACGCTCCATTCCTCCTCTGTTTTTCTACGAGTTCATACACCTCGTACAAATTTATATATTCATTCTGTAACAATCCCAAATATAATCGATATCTTATATTTCGATACACTGTAAATTTACTAATACGATAGGTTCTAGTTGCTCGACCGTCCATATTTATATATTAATACCACTATTCAAGACAATAATATGTGCATTACCTCTCCATTAAAGAATGTTTCAAAAAATGCGAGTGAAATCCTTTAACATATAAACGCCACTGTTATTGAAGTTTCCAGTGAACGTGAAAGATATACGTGTACACACGTTTACATCATGTGTTACATGAATAACGAGTAAGAAAAGAGAATGGAAATCATCTTTGCACTTACATCATAAATAATATTCAAGCATTCAAAGGCTAGACATTATAATGATATATCCAGTTGATTAATGCAATAAATGAAAATACATTTAAGCACATTTCATTGATTTACTCGATACTTTTACGGAATTTGTGCATATTACAGCGTGAGCAAGGGATACATTCAATCAGGTAGGAATTAAAAATTCAATTTTCATTTGTAGAAATGTTAACTGTAAAAATAAATGCATAACAATATTATTTGGAACAAACAAGAGTTCATTTTACTCACGATATCTAGCGTGATACATCCACAGCGTGTTTGAATGTCTCGGCCAGGCACAAGTTATATACCAATGGGATATGATTACAATCTCAAAGAGGTCTCAAGAATATCCCCCATTATGTATGGATCAAGATTACAGACTTATCATGTTGTTCGAGAGACAGCGATCTTCACAACAAGATCCAATGACAAATCCGACGTGCAATTTGGGCCACGCGCCACTGCAGGTGGCGAGCGAGACTTGTATCCCCCTCCCTTCACCCACTTTCTGACATCACCAGTGGCGAGGCCGGTAGGTTCCTAGCGGAGTAGTCGGAAGCAGGGATAGACCTCTTTTGAGTCGTCCGGAAGGTAGGAGCAAAAAATAAAGAATTCCAAACTACGATGGAGGGAACGTTGATGGCATGACTGAGCTCCGTGGAGCAGGCATAAGCTGATTATATTCGACTTCCTACTTTCGGATTTTCAAGAAAACGCGATTCAAAACAGTAATACCTTGTTATATACATTGTACTTAGTAGAAACAGATTACCTACTAGTATTAACTAGTATATTATTTTATACCGTATTTTCCGGCGGTTGCAAACATAATTATTTTAGAGTGATCTACAGATAAAAATACTAACCAAAAAGTATTGCACAGTTTATTATAAATAGTATTATTAGTAGTTTCACTGTTGAAATTTGTTGAATTTTTAAAGACATTATTGATTTTTGCAATATTCGATGCAATAATGTAATGGATCATTACAAATAACTACACTTGTCTTTTCCCGGCAATTATGCTATATCTGGTGGTTTTCCTTTACATTCTAGGTCGCTATCGTAAAGTGAAAACAATCATATTGTCCGGAATTCTAAGGACTTCAAATCGAGCGAACAGCTGTTGCCGTGACGGACATCTGCCCCATTTAATTCGGTAGTATTTTATCATACATGATTATTTCTATTAGGTAAGAGATAACTCAGTACCTTAAAACATGCTTTTTAACCAACGGATTACGTGTTTGTTTCGTTTAGCTGCACGTCTCTTGCGGTCCATTTCCACGCGGTGTGCCGGCGTAGTAGGATCCTCCTTCCCCCACCCCCTCACCCTGCGCCGCGGCGGCTCTGACCGCTCGCGTACAAGGGCGCGGGGCGGCGGCGGCGGCCATCCGCGCAGGTGCCGGCGGCGGCGGCGGGGATGGAGGCGGTGGCGGCGGAGGCTGCAGATGTCCCGCGGCAGCCGCCCACGCCGCAGCCCTGACCGTCAATCCACCCGCAACGCGATACTTATCGCAAGGCCTAGAGATGCTGGTAACCCTACATTGAGCCGTAGGTCGAAAGCCACGCGTTCAATTCCGGATGAGAACGAGGGGACGTAGAGGTGATGCAAAACTCTCAATCCGATCGTACATTTAATATTTATTACGAAATGAGTGATTATGATGATAGGGACGCGATGAATTTCATTTGAACTATTATTTAAGACATTTAACCGTGAACATTTAAAAAAAATTAATTGTTAATTTTGTTAATTACTGATATATTTGTTATACACAACAAATGTATCATTACATAGTTTCGATCAAGTGGCGAGATGAAAATGATTAATCGAATAACTTTCATTGCTTGTTTCAAGCAGTGTTTTTCAATCAAGCTGTCATTTCCTACCCGTAAAAGCCTTATTTCTACGAAGAATCGAAAATTGAGCTTAATATAATAAATGAGAAGCTTAAAGAGAATCTGCGAATGCGAGCTATTAAAAAATCTTTAGATAGGAATTTGAAGCCACGCCATTACTGTTATAGAGAGGTAAAATAATTTACATAAAAGGGCAAATGGTTTAAATAATATTTCCGTAAGAGGTGATATTCATCTGCAATAAAAATTAATTCTAAACATCACATACAGAAAACTGATTTGAAGATTAACTCTGTTTAATGTCATTCAACACTACTTTTCACTTCTCAGAGATCAACGTCAAGCCACCTGGTTAAGCCAACAATTCAAGCATTTCATGAAGGAAAGAAAATGAAACACCCATTGCTTAGAACTAAGTATCCATTTCTAACACTCCGTGAATATATTTTAATAATGATGTACAGTGTAAACTTCTCGTATTCATTCTCTCAAGCACGCATTGATTAATTCGAAGCTGTACTATTTCTGGTAAAAAATTGCTTCTCCCATTTTGCAGATTACATCTAATGCCCCGAATAAAGAAGTTGGCTCAGGTGCTGGAGTCCTCACCACATTGAGTTCACCCTCTCGCTCACTTTGCATCTTATCACCTCCGCATCGCTGCTCGTCAGAACGTAACACACCCGTTCACTTTAGCTTTTTCCGCATGCGACACACATCGGCTTCATTCGACAACGGTCGTCGACACACATCGCCTTCATTCTTTCATCGGCAACATTCAGTTTCAAAGCCCGTGTAATCCATCACAAGCCAGCGCAGAGGTTGAAGTGCACGTAAGGCTGACTGAGACTTCTTTAATCTAATACCGCATTAAACATATTAAACGGTTGTACCTGGACGAGATCGTTTACAAAGATATGGAGAACGTGATAGAATATTACATGAAAGATTATTCGCGGCCTCCCACGTTGATTTATAGCGTGGTCTAAAAACACCGAAGTGTGTTGAATTTTTCACAATTAATTGTCCTGATGAAATTAATACTTTGTTAGTACATCATTATTCAGAAGACCCGTGTCTAAATACAATACAGTACATTCATTTACATGTAGTAGGGGTCGGATACACTCCCAAGATTTGAAAGTATCTATTAGCACATTCACACATTATCCAAAAAAAACAAAACATACTGACCTTCTTTAATTGTACCATTGACATTTAAGTGTGAAATCGATTTGGTAATTTCACGCACATATAATTTTTAAAAAGCGTCAAAAATATTGAAATTTCCAATTAGATATTTAATATGTGGAAAATATTGCGAATGACGGCAGTTCCCTAGTCCCTCTTTGCTTAGAATTCGCCTGATTCGTCACTTCTCACACGTCAATGGCAGTCACGCGTTATGTTTATAGGTCTTTCAATGTTTCACACTTCCTTGTAGTAGGAAAAGTTGGTTTATATGAAGTGGAAGAGTGTGAGAAGATTGAATGAACGTTGAGATTCTACGAGGCGCGTGCGACCATCACATATTATATTTCGCAACTACAAAAGATTTCAACGCGAAATTCAAGATATCAATAGTGTACATTAATTGTATTTTTGCTGTTAGTAGAGTCCATTATTATTTCGTTGATTTTTAGTAATAACATGCACAAAAAAGAATTATGCCATGCAGTAATGATAGTTAATTTTAATTATCAATATTCCTTTTTAATTTAACTTTGAAATAATACGGCATGGTACAAACAACCACACACGAGGTGTTCCAACTAAGAATTACAGATATAGATTAACTTACTTCTAGAAACCTCTTCCTGGACTTTAAGCCGTAAAGGGAAATTATTCGGTCAAAAATAGTTTGTTATGAAAGAAGAATGGACAAACAAAGGCTGCATATGTGCAGAAATGACCAAAGTAAGCCCACCATGTTTCCAATTACGTGAGTAGACTACGAGCCAAACAATCTTGGTTTAGCTCCCAGGTCGGCAAACGGTATTTCAAACTTGATATCTTGAATAATTTAATAAAGGCCATTTTGAACACTGCTGACCAATTCATGATTCTTCTAAATTATGTAAGAGTGGTTTCATAATTACCAACCATTTTAAAAAAACTATTCAGGACCTTTTATTTTATTTTTCTTGCTAAAAGCAAATAGTCGGTAATTAACCTGGCCCATAACAACGTCATTTTCACCACCGCCCTCTACCTACACTTCCATCACCACCACCTCCGTCACCGCCATTGTTCGGTCCGGCTCGACGCGGCACAGTCCGGCGCCCGGGGCCCTGTCCCCAGTCCCGGCCCCGCCCACGCCGCCCCGCCCCCCCCCGCCCCGCCCGATTCCCCCGCCAATTACCGTAATTTCGCGTAAAGATCTGGCCGGGCTCTGCACCGCGCCGATTCGAACCACTCTCGCGATCGTAACGCAGCCGGAGAACTGTTAGGTGCTCGCGGAGAAAACAGGATCAACCACCTCTGGCGGCGCTTTGAAGGGCGATGGACTCTGCGATCCAGGTTGCAGCGCGACGAGCGACGGGGACGTGCGCCTTACAGCCCCCCCCCCTCCTCTAGCAGCTGAATAGTACCTCTGCTAGCGACCCAGATGGTGCACATGAACCCACACAACCACATTATTTGATATCAAGACGAAGGATCTCGAAATATGGGAGTTTTCATTGTCTCTGGGATAGACATCTTACCAATCTAGCAGCTGCATATCTCGAATAGTTTCTAACAAAGTATCCCTGCCCGTTGGCACAAACGGACGGGGCGGTAACTGCGTTGTTTGGTACCAAGACTTGTTGGCTCCAATTCCAGGGTTGGTGAGGAAGTGCTCATGTTGTTGCCAATGTCCACTTTGCTCCCTGTAATAGTTGTATTTCGTCACAGATGGTAAAGTCCAAGTCGACAGCAACCACACTGTTTGGAAATTAGAGTCATTGGTTTCAATTCCGCGTAAAAGTGTGTGTATTCTGTACTTCGGGGTAACTTGCGCTCTTTCAAGTTTGCAATGACCCTGCCTGTCGATCCAGGGGACTTAGTGACATGATGGCTTCCATACGACTTGTAAGCAGGGTCTGTGGGTTGAAATTTCGCTAGAAATAGCTGTGCTCATCATGTGATTGTGGAGTGGAAGGCGAAGGCAAACACATATTTATTGTAATTTATTAAAGCGCAGCAAGTGGAGAAGAGCGAAGTCCAAAGTTTCTATTACAGATCGCTTAACATCACGAAATGATCGCTCCAACACGAAGTATAAGAAGGTAATAAAGAAATAAGCCGTCTGATTGTCAAACACTATGCTTATAATTAAGTGACCATGTGTTGGTCAAGAAGGGTATCTGCGACAATACTCACTTTTTACACTTCAGTCTTCGACGTCATCACCACCATTTCCGACTCAGTTTACAGATCTGATATGATAGTATACATACGTAGGACGAGAAAATTCTTAACCAAATATTAGTACTGTATCTAAGCAAGATAATCCCAGCAGGTTTATTAAGACGTAAGTATTAACCTCCTTCAGATTATGTATTCAACATTTTCATTTCTTCAACAATAACAAAAATTTCTTTATTTAATTTTAGCAAATTCATTGAGCAAATACTCGATGAATAGTACTTGCACCAGTCGAACGTCGCCGGTGGAAGTGAACTAGTGTTGACAGAAAGCAAGATTTGTGTATCTTCAGTTTTCTCCTGACGTAATTTTTGCGTAGTGATTTGCCTTGAGACGCCCATTGTTTTATCTTATGTTCCATCGCACTCTCCACACACATGGGAGTTTCACTTCGCATATCTGTGGACCGTTACTCGTGCAAGTCGACTTGCGGCGAGTCATTGCTCTCTAAAAGTCGATTTCAGTTTTAAGTCTGTCTCTACATTATTACATATTTTACTTCGAATAAAATTCTTGCCAAACTATCAGCTGTATTTTTTGTTACAATTTTATTTGAAAGTGTACCACGTCTGACTCCACAATCGATAAATATTGATCTTACTGAATTTTTCTTCTATTCGTCTGTTGCTTTCGGTAATGTTTCCAACATGTACACTTATTTTCTCAACATTACGTTGAGTATATTGTATAAATTCTGTTATAACAATCACAGTTATTATTATTTTATTATTATTATTATTATTATTATTATTGTGCTACGCAAGTGAAATTAGACATTTCAAAAAAGTCACGCTATTTAATGATTTTCCTGCACTTACGAAGAACATTTGTCATGCCATTATCATAAGTAAACCTAATTCAAGTTCACGAGGAACCATATGTGGCACCAATAACATTCCAGATGAGATGGTCCTAATCTACATCTCCAAAAGCTCCTAGAAGACCGACGCAGCAGATGGTTGAATGACGAACGGGTTAGGCAGTAGCAAGGCGTCATTTGGTGGTTCTGGCATTTCATTTAAAAACCTGTTCGAATTGTGGTTCTGCACACGACTGAGAAATAGATGTAAGAATGACATGAGATTTCACACTCCGATAAAGAGGAAAGAAACAGGATTCCTGGCGTTTTCAAAACGCCATAAATGTCACATTACATTTCATCCTCCATCTAAAAGCCCCTTCCTTAATGTGTGATAGTTATATTCACAATGAATAACAATCTAAATTCTTGTCTCAGGCACACACATTATGTTTCGTTATCGCAGAAATCTGGTCGGTAATGTATATTATGCTGTGATTTCACTAATGAACAACGGTACTCTACTCCCCAGCTTTGAAGTGCGTTCTTCAGTACGTACACGCATTGTGACAACGTATTTTGTTAATTCCAAACGAGTGCGGTTTCTAATTTAAAGATGACCTGAAACGTACTCGCATTAATTAAATCGAAGAGCACCGGCATCGACGAGCATCTATTTTTGAAAAATTTAAAATACGAACACACACCCTGATTACACCTCTCCCTTTATACGTACCAAAATGATACTGAAAGTTTGAGTTACTTCAATAATTATAGTTTCAGTGCCTTTAGCAGAATAGCAGTTTGGATCCGCATGAAAAAATACAAGAAAAATCACACATGGCTTTCGTAATTGCATTAGTTTTAATTGTTTGAATCTGTACTTCAATTCTCCCAATATCGCTTCCATTTATAAACGAGTAAATACTTTTTTTTAATAATGAAAGTACACTACACTATCTCAGACTTACCACGTAGACATCAGTGTCCGACGTCTACTCCCGTTATTGAAACAGCTCCAGCAAATTAATTTTACTCTCATTTAAATTTCACGTTACCATACGTGCGGCGTCCCAGTAACCGGCAGGCCTATCAGATAATATTAAGTCATCTCCCCTAACGGCCCGCTGGATTCACACGAGTCGTTCCGCGCCTGGGGAAGGTAACTGGGGCGGCGCCACCGGCGAGGGCCTTGCATTTCTCACTCGCGCCCCACACGAAGCCCGAAGGAACGGGACAGGCGTAACGAGTCCATACAACGAATGAACCCAGAGATGCCTCCGCCGGCGTTGCCACTTGCTTGCGGAGCCATTTTCCACAACGGTTAGGAGGGTTTATCGGAAATGAATTTGCAGAAGGTATATTTACACATATGAACTATATGACTTCGTCGCTTTCGCCCTTTTCCAGAAAGAATGGAATGAAAATTTGAAAACTCTATTAATAACAAAAAACACAAAAGTTTGATAATCATATAATACTAATGTAAATGAAAAATTCTTTAAAAATATGAATTCGAAAAATGCATATACAATATAATGTAAAAATATTATATTATATCATATTATATATTACATATAGTTCGTAATATATAGCATTGATCCGTGAATAAGCTATAAGTCATAAACCCTTAATTCTACAGGAGAGCAACAAACCAACGTTTAAATAAATTAAATGATGGATTCAATAAATTAAATGATGGATGGATGGATGGATATCAACGAAAGAGATATTCAAACAAAACTATTTTTGTGTAGGTTTTGTTTGAATATCATTAATCCCTTATTTATAGCAATTGTTTAAAATTGTTTTTGTTCCCTGTAAAATAATAGTGAAGTATTTTTAAACTTATAGAGTCACTAAAAAGAAAATTATTTTACAATTACCGTGAAATAATAGTGAAGTATTTTTCAAACTTCAAAATTATGATTCATTATTACGTTGGAAACTTATGAGTCACTGAAAATGTGTGGCTTTCTAAATGATTCTAATTATGAAAATGATTAACTTAATGTGACTAGTAGCAGGATATCGTCTTATTTTCGTTTGTAAATTTTATCTTCTACTTCTTCTCTCTTGGTAGCCCCTTATTTCGCAGTGTATAATACACCATGGACATCCACTTATTTCTTAACCTCTTTCAAATAAGAGGTTTCACCAGTATCGTTTTCTATTAACCAGAATTCCAAATTGAAGCCGGAGGAGCACCTTAATTGGCCAGAGATACTCGTAATTCTTGTTTCTCTAACCGTATCACTCCCTTTCATAAAGCCATTGCTACTGACACCACTTTCATGATCTAGGTTAGGTTCGGGCAGTTCTGGTGATATGCTACTTTAGGCCAAAACACAGCCATGGTGCTTCATCTTCGGTGAAAAATGAAAAATAATTGATAGATGTGTGTTTCCGGGCACGTAAACTGCCATGTTCATTAGTCCCGTTAATGAAGTGAATTTTTTCTCGCGGGAGATGTCGGTATTTCTCCCCAGAGATGGTGAAATTCGGCGCAGACCTACACTCGCAGATTCCCCCTCCAAGTATCTTCACCAGCAATGCACTGCTCCCGCCGGGACAAGCTCTAAGATCCCGTCTGGTTTCCCGACATATGAGGCACTGTTGTGTGAAAAAGGGGGAGAAAGAGGAAGGAAATATCTCACGCCGTGCGTGGCCCGTTCGTTAGATACCGTTTGTTGACCTGATATTGTTCAAAGAAATCGCGGAACATCACCAATAATACTAGCCGACCGCTAGAACTCTCCTCCAGACAGTAGCTGAATTCATCTTAGCAGTCTAACTAGTGACGAAAATCCTGCCACCCGTCGTGATTCAAAACCTAGGACCTCCCAGTCATGGGCACTGGAAAGACAGCAGAAATGATATCTGTGAGCTGAACTCACCCGATCGAAAGATCAAGAACGTACTAAAGAAAAACAATTCAGGAAAAAAGTTATCCGTAAAATCGTTAAAAAAGTAATCGGTAAAAGTAATCTAACAACATTATAGGGAAGATTCGCGAAGAGCGGAGAGCGAGGAACGGACGTAGCGGCACGGCCGCCAACCGTCACGCCACGCACAAGAGCAACGTTTATTGTTCGCGTAGGAGTGCGTAGCCGCGGCGTGTACCTTGGAAGTTCGCTGAGTAAGTAGGCAACATCTGCGTGGGATGTAAACAACCTATTGTGTTTGGCCCAATCATTTCGGGATAAATGAGCGAGCGAACAGTAGTCACTTGCTCAGAAAGACCGGTTTGAGTACTGTTTAAAGGTTAAAGTTATTGAAGGTTTATGATTTAACAATTGGAGCGGATTGATAAAAGGAGCTTGCACCAATAAAATGTCAGCAAATACTTCACTTCGTTAATGAACGGTAAATTGCGTTAGTTATAAATCCCATTTTCCTTATGGTTTTATTTCATCATGAAATATGTTTATATTTGTCAAAGTTTATAAAATGTTAATATCCACATTTCACTCTGTTATCGATTTCAGTACACGAAGAGCTAGTTCGTCTGTTCGCCCTAGCACAGAAATCAGTGCTTAAGGTTTCAGATTGAACCCATCCCTACAATATTCTTAAGTAAGAAAAAACAATGTGACTCACCGTCGCTCTCACGGTAGATGTATTTCCACAGACTGAATTAAAAATACAATCAAGTAAATATGACTTAATATTTTGCTTTTCGATCTTTCTCATACGCATAACTGACCTAGTCAAATCGCAGACAATAGGAATCATTTGTCCTTTGCATTTTGAATTTCAACCCACAAAAAACATTGCAATAATTGTTTTGAGATAGTTTTAAGACAGTGCCATATTGACAATATCGCGCGTCCCAGATCACTAGAAGCTTCAAGAACTTTCGTCGAAAAGTATCTCATAAATTTATTTCCAATCAAATAAGTTTTATTAAGTAGAAATAAATTTATAGGTCAGGAGAGTATGAAGTATGAGAGGATTCGCCCAGGTGGTCCCACGGTTGGAGTTCTGACGGTGACATTTTCGACACTGACTATGTAGCTCAATTCATCCCTTGTCTGGAGGGGAATTCCAGCAGCGGCTCTTCTGATCGGAAGTTTTCCGTCGTTTCTCCGATCTATACCAGGTGATTGCAGAAGCAGTACTTTACCAAACGGTCATGGGCCGCTCACAACCTATCCTGTATCACCGTATCCTCCTCTGCTCTTACACATACACACATTTACATACACTACATTACATTCACTACACCACAAACATCGGGAGACCAGTCGGTAACCTAGAACTTGTCCCGCCTAAGACGGTGCTCCGTAAAGGAAGACACCTGGAAGGTAAAACGCCGCCAGCTCCCGGGATAAATATTCACTACACTAACGGCACTAATGTCCTAAATTGACACGCCCGCAAACACTAATATACACCCACTTTATATATTATATATATAGTGCTTCTTATGAAGGCAAATATCACACATACTATGAAAAAGTAGAATGATCGGTAAATAATTTTATCCATTGTTATAATTCCCATTTTGTGAAGTATGAACAATAATTTGTAAGCATAGAGATCAATGTATAAACAAACTCTATAAAAAATAGATTCACATATTTGAAATATTAAGTCACAAGTAATATATTTCATATAACAAATATGTCGAGTGGCGACGTGTCTCTACACGCGTCACGACACGTAGCACTGTCACAAACAATCCTCGACAGAACACCTGTTGAGTGGGCGAGGCACGCCACTCTTCCTTCGAGACACGCCGTTTGGACAGGCGAGTGAATTGATCTAAGCTGTTCGTGATCATTTCCTCAAAACAGAATCCCGGCCAAACCGCAACCGAACATTTTCGCAAATAGAATGAACCTGAGAGATTCATCGATCACGTAGTCGTTATCAATTTAATAATACGATAGAAACAGTTCTTACTACTGCATCTTTCCTGTAGTCTCCTGTAGTTACAACTAAGAGATTCAGTTTCTCTCAAATCCAAAGAAAGAATTAACAGGACTTTCGAATTAAAACGTGGTCCTATCTCTCTGGATGCACTCTGGACTTTCCTCTCAAGAAGTCGTTTTACCAAGAACCGGAGGAAAGTGGAAGAAGAGCCCAGGCCCGGAAAGCATTTACGACTAACTTCGTTCCAAAGCGGCGAAGTATGTTTACGATCGCGGTCGGCGTAAGCGTGACCGCTTCCTCTACACGATCTTTACGCCTCGAGAGGCCAAGTACACTCGCACACTGACGAGTGCAAGGAGGTTGGTAAGGAGAGAAAAATATCTGTAAGGCTCTGTGTTTGCCAGAGCGGTTGTGTATCCGAGTCTCACTTGGGTATTTATTTTATGCAAACAAAATGGCTTTTGAGAACGGCTTGTAATGAAATGGCCGCATAAGCTGCGAGGCTTCCGTAGGTAGTCAAGGTGATTTTGATGGCATTCCGCTTGAGTGTGTAACTTAAGTATTCAGAACTGCTGGAGGACGTCCGCGAAGACGATGCGTTGAGCACAGCCGGTTAGACGTTAGACGTTAGGTTCAACAGGATTTGGTGACGACGGGCTTCCTCTGAAGATTAAGAGACTTGTCAAGTAATTGTAAGCAATCGAAACTTAAAATATTTACGGTGCAAAGGGGGAAAACGTGAATAGAACCTAAAGGTATTAACGCATTTGCGTGGATATCAGCATAAAAAATAACTTTTTCAGAACCTATATGATAGTTATTCCTCCAGCCTTGTTAGAGATGGCAATGGTTCTGTCACCATGTACATTTCAAGGTTTGTACAAAAGGTTTGTACTTTAGTTCAGTCCAAAACCGTTCTTCCAGATCAGAATGATATAATGTTTTTTACTAAAATTCTTCGATAACAGTAAATGTATATTCAACTTCCAGCTCGTTTACACAAAAGATGGTTAAAACTGGTTTCGATAAGGTAAATTAGTAGGGTAAAGAAAACTAAAATTTCCAGCAGTTCATAAATTACAAATTTCAATTTACACAGTAGGAGCTTTTTTTTTTAACTGTAATGTCCCCAAAAAGCTTCCCAAAGTTTCTTAGGGTTTGTGAAATATTCCCAAACATGAGAGTATCTTGCCATTACCATGTTGGAAGGTCCTTGTGATTCACTTTTCTTTACTGATAAGTTTCATCTACAAGAAAACAAGAGGAAGCCAAAGCCACGCGCCCGTTAGTCGACGCCTATTCAACTGCACATCGCCATTTTGTACGTCACGCCGTATTGTGGTTGAGAAGAGTACTAATAATTGGGAAACTTTTTGTTTTCGTCGAAAATGAACCGCAAAAGCGAAGTTAAAAAGTTCACCTGACATTGGGAAGATTGCTTGTTTGAGTTAGAAACAATCCACGCTGGAAGAAGTAGAATCTGAAGTGACTTCAGAAAAGGTAACTGAAAAATAAAATTTCGAAAATGTTGAAACTCTCGTTGAATGTTGGCATACTTCATTCATTTCTCTGTTCGCAATTTTCTTTGCATTTTCGATGTACCTTCTATTTGCGTTCTGAAATTCTCTCTTGCTAAATGGGAACTGAAAGAGTCTAATCAATCATTTCGTTCGAAATTTCATTGTTCATCTGATAAATGTTTTAAGAAACGGTCACCACAATGTGAAAATGAATATATTCAAAATTAATATTTTTCAGTAATTGGGTATAGCATTACAAAAAACATTGATAAAATATTTTCAGAACGAAATCAAGTTTTTTTTCCGAACGCAAATATAAATCTGTCATAATCTGTAGTTTTTTCAAGTCATAGAAAATGAAACCTTTGCCCTAGTTAACCATTGAAAAAGTAATTTAACAGCTGGAAAAGATGGAATTGGGTCTATTATTGTGGATAATATCAATAACAATATTAAAGTCCCACTCACGTACAATTTGAACTTATGGCCGATGCAAGGAACATTTCCTTGTGAATTAAAATCCGCGCTAATTATCCCGAAGCACAAATCAGGGTTTCAAAAAAGATATAAATAGCTTTAGATCAAAACCGCTCCTGTCTTCTTTAAAAATGTGCGAAACATGCACAAAAAGTAATAGCAATATTCGTAGAAAAATAAAATTGTGACAATTACAATTTGGATTGCAACGTTATTTGACCACATAGGACCCCGTCATGTCAACCACAGTATGTTTCATAAATTTATAATCTTACTTTCGTAGTTTACCTATAGATTTAAAATAACGCGAGATAGATGTAATACCAAAAAGGCCTTTGACATTCGGCAAATTTCTGTCTAAAACATTGTTTACATTAATTCACCAATAATATACCTAAATGAACATTTCACCTTTAAAACTATGTGTATAAATTTCTTGTGATAACCCGCAAGTTAATATTTGTATTGCATTTCTTACAGTTTGAATATTTTCATTATTGATTCATTATTATTATTATGATTCATTATTATTATTAAAAAATGTAATAGATAAGTCTTTCACCCTCAACGGAAAATACAAGTGGTTGGTTTGAGATACTCCCTGTTAATAATGGCAAATTGGTGAACTTCAGCTTTGGTCATTTTGTCAAGTTTATCTAACACCCAACAGTATTATTAGAAAACGTCTTAACATAGGAAATGACTGTAGACATTTGTAATGAGTTTGAATACTACTAATAATAATAATAATAATATTGTTTAAGTATGCTTATGTATTATTTTTGCTTGTTTACTTTTTCTGTGTAATTCTGAAATTTGTCTGTTCTCGCCGACAATGAGTATTCAATCTATCAAAACAGAACTAATAACGTGGGTAAAACTACGAGCTATGTAAATTATTTATCTCACGTGCGTTGTAGAAATGCCGCTTTGCTTCCCTATGCGCGCCCTATTTCGAGGCACAAATTTTAATGAAACGTTCGTGTCGCTAATTACACAGAGCGCTGGCACCGCAATTGTGTGCCGCGCACGGGCGCTGACAATAGAGCGAGGCCAGCAAAACAACTGACGGGAGGGAACCGACACTGAGTGGAGTGCGAGCAATTCCAGTTGGAGAAAGACCCAGACGTTTCGGTGGGACTTCAGTGCACTGTCACCTGCATTCCCCACAGCTTTTACATTGGACTGTGTAATAACCTGTTGCAATCCGGGTTGACGATATTTCTTCATAGCGGACTGCATTACTCCTACATTGGTTTCTCTCTTGCGCGTGTGTGTGTGTGTGTGTGTGTGTGTGTGTTTGTGTGTGTGTTTGTGTGTGTACATGTAAGTGTACCAATGAAGATCCACGTCAGGGCATGAAGGTAACACCCCCGACCTAACGTTCATTTCGTAAAATGAAATAAATTACAAAAACCAAGTATAACAGCAGCATCACATTCAAAGAAGTGTTCCATCAAGAAAAAAATTTTGAAGTTCAAACTAGCCGTATTCAGACCATCAAAAATACTTTTGGGACGGGAGGAAGAGTACGAACTCCCAATTGCCTAATACTTTCTCAATCCGGCCCTAATGACTATAAGATTTGATTTGATTTTTTCGTGTTTCCGGACACGTCAACTGCTTTGGTCATTTGTTCCGATAGTGTAGGGCATGTTTTTTCTCGGGATATGCGCTGTGATCTTTCCCCGCTGGATGGCGAGATCCGGCGCCGACCTACCGCCGACTAGTGGGGTTTCCCCCTAACCAGGACTCTCCCACCAGCGGGCACCGCCCCAGCCGGAACAAGCTCTAAGCTCCCGACCGGCCTCCCGGAATATGTGGTAGTGTAGTGCATGTTAGTGTAAGTGTGTGTGTGTGTGTGTGTGTGTGTGTGTGTGTGTGTAAGGAAGGATGGACAGAAGGAAGGACAGATCTGCGCGCGGTTCGTGGCCCGTTTGGTAGGGTACTGCTCCGGCATTCGCCTGGTGTTGATCGGAGAAACCACGGAAAACTACCGATCAGAGCAGACGGCCGCTAGAATTCTCCTCCAGACAGCGACTGAATTCGACCTAGCTGAAAAGCTAGTGTCGAAAATCCTGCCGCCATCAGGACTCGAACCGGCCCCTCAGAGGCGCTGATGAGTATAAGACATGCGCATTTGACAAAAAAGCAAATGCAAACATTTGTTTCTTCAAAAAAAAAACAATTTCCGATTTAAAAGGCATATAATACAGTATGTGTACAGTATTGAATTTGGCAAATGCATAAATAGAGGAAAACATTCTGAAAACAAACGAGTTACGAAAAGAGTTACAAAGCAGTACTGAGACATATAGGTACTACATTACAGACAACTAGATTATGAAATGTAATATTGGCCGTCAAATAAGACTGATAATTTTTGAAGTGATATGAGCGAGATTAGGAGGTGAAATACGTATTACGTAAATCATATAAACAAAAAAATAATCAATTGTGATATTCACGGAACATACGGATAGAAATGGAAGCCGAAAACCACATGTTTTGACGATAATTCCAAATAGCATACGCCTTCAAAATTGATATTTTTCTCTGGAAAGGTGGAGGGCAATATGTCGCACAGATATGCAAGTTCGAAGCATGATTACCATGTACACCCACGACAGTATCGGAACCCAGTCAGTTCATTGCTGTTATTCAACCCCAATAAAACTTGAACGCAAGAACTTGAACTAACATGCCCTTGAAATGTGGAGGCACTCTCATTCATTTCCTCTTCGCCGTTAGCTTTTGTCTTGCGTTTACACCGAACGCCCCATTTTCGTGAAGACCCCCACGCAAGGAACAAGTGTGCGTGAGATCCCCCGCGTAACCCGGCGGGCGAAGCATCACCGCGAAGGCCAGCCGGGCGCCGCCCGTGGCCCGGGCGGGAATGCCGGTCGGGGGGGGGGGGCCTCCGCGGCAGGAAGGAGCAGCACGTACTCGCGCGGCGGCACCGGGACGCTGTACGGACCCGTGGAGGAGAGGGAGAGCGCTCAAGGGGCGGGAACTACAGAGAGAGAGAGAGAGAGGGGGGAGGGGACTAGTGAACGTCAGAGGCGGCGGCGGCGGCGGCGGAGGAGGAGGAGGTCGCGTGGAGGAATAGGAAAAATTAAAAAAAAAGGGGGAAAAGAAAAGAGGAGAAGAAAAGGAAGAAAAGAGGAGAAGAAAAGGAAGAAGAGGAGAAGAAAAGGAAGAAGAGGAAAGAAAAGGAAGAAAGAGGAAGAAAAGGAAGAAGAGGAAGAAAAAAAGGAAGAGAAAAAGAAAAGAGGAAGAGAAAAAAAAAGAAGAGGAAGAAAGAAGGAGGAGGAAGGGTTGTTGGGGGGAAGAGGAGGACGAGGAGGTGGTGGAAAAGGAGGAGAAGAAGGAGGTGATGGAGAAGAAGGAAATAGAGCAAGAGTTGGAGGGGAAGGAGGAAGAGGAAGATTAATACGAGGAGAAAGAGGAAAACAAGAGATATCACATGCTGGAATTGTCGACCCGTGCTCTACCAGAAGATTCATGGAATATTCTCCATAAAACATGGAACACTTGTATTAAATTTTTGGAAGAATTAATCTATATATTTAAAAAAAATAAGGTATTCTGCCATGGCTTCGTTTAGAGCTTCTACTGAACCGATTGTAGTATTTTTTCCTTTAAATGAAAGAATGTGATCGCTAGATGTGTTATCAGATATTGTTTGTGTTGATTCACCAACATTTACGGTGTAAATTAATTAATTAAATCATTCTTTAATAGTACGCTTATCAATAGTCAATTGTTTTCTTTCAAAGGGTGGCAGTTTCAAAATCGATATATATATCAGTCCATAGATCGATATACAAGAGTCAACGCTGCTTGATGTTTTGTTTTGATTGTTGAGATTTGTTTACAATTCGTCAAGGTTTTGTTTCAGTGTAATAATTACATTGCGGCGTTGACAGTTTGCATGTATTTGCTTTTGTGAAGTATTTTGTAGAGAACATTCGGACAGTGGGTTTTGCTCGGTTGTACTGAAGTAGTGAAGTTGTTCACAGGTGTTCACAGGTTATGTCGAATTCCGAATCGTTGCCCACGCGACCCAAAAGACGCAAATGTACATTAAGTGGACACAGGGAAAGAGAAAGTCTACGTATGTGTGGTGTTAGTGAGATCATTTCGTTTCCTGTTGGGTCGTCTATGAAATGCCAGTTTTGTTCTGCTTTGTACTTCCTACGTGAGAGAAATTCTGCAAACGAGTTTACTCTGTATTGTTTAAATGGGAAAATAAGTTTACCTTCGAGCAATATGCCAGAAGAAATCAAAGTTGTTTATAGGAGATGATGACACATAAAATAAACTTTAGAAATAATATCCGTCAGTATAATAGTGCTCTTTCTTTTGTGTCTTTTGGTGCCAATATTTCATTGCCACCTGGTCATAGGCCATACGTGTTCAAAATTTGGGGAACTTCACAACACAATATCTTCCTTATACCCTGAAGATCCAAACATATTGTGAACATTAGTCTGGGCACAGTATTTTACATTTATGTCGAATCTCACCGTCACATTTTGACGGGTTCTCACTAGTACTAATATTAAAGTTGTAAAAGTTAGAGAAACATTCATGTCACCTACTACCGCCAACTATTTGGACTATCCGCACACAACCAACAATTCAAATCTTATTTTTTATTCATGATTTTATCCATTATTTACGTATACTAATTTTACATAGTGGACGAATAGAAATTATATATGGGTTCGAAAGGGTGGCCACCAAATGAGAAGTCCTCGTATATGTACTATGACAGGCAGCACAGTTGATCTTCAGATCTTCCTGTGCTACATTTCTGCCACAAACTCCTTATACAGTCTCGGTGTCTCAAAAGTACATAATTGAATTTATAGCAATAAAGTGGCAATAAAGTGATATTTTGATGAGTATGATTCTATTTATTGCTCTTAAATTTGGTTGAATGTACCTCAACTGGCATTGACGCTGTCTCTGCAGCGACACTGACCGAGAGGGCATAGGTTCGAGTCCTGACGGAGGATTTTCGACTAGCTACATAGGTAGATCGAATTCAGCCGCTGTCTGGAGGAGAATTCTGGCCACTGTCACTGGTAGTTTTCTGTGGTTTCTGCAATGAATATCAGGCGAATGTCAGAGCAGTACCCAAACGAGCCACGGACAGCCCTGCATGTGATCTTTCCTTCATCTTCCTTGTCCTATATTCTCCCCTATCCACTCACACACTTACACTTACGCCCCAACACTACAGCATATGACGAGAGATCAGTCCGAAGCCTGCAGCTTGTCTCGGCTGGGGAGATGCGCCGTTGAGGGGAGTGGAGATACCTGCATGTAGGAAACCACCGCGTGCCAACGTGTAGATCGGAGCCGGACCTCACCATCCAGCGGAGAGGAACACTTCCATTCCCCGTGATAAAACATTAACTACACTAATGGAGTTAATCGCCGACTTGCCCGAAATTCAATGAATGAATCAATTAATCAATCATCTTAAAAATTCTTGTCTTTTCTTTTTACACGCCTTCATATATATTAAACATAGTAAAATAATATTATGTCGATAATATATAATTGAATTATAATGTAGAACTGGTTATATTTACAGTGCGAATATATCAAACTGAGACAGCTGTAAATTCAGTGGGAACCCTGTCTTTGTCTACTCAAAACAACACTTTCTCCATCCAAAGCATCAACGCAATCGTCCCGTGAAGGAATGCCTCATTTTGGACACCTCACGTAACATCAATGCTTCACTGTCAGCAGTTATTACGAGGGACAGCCTAGCGCGTTTACAAGACGTTCGAAAGGCAATCATGTAACAACGAATAAAACTTCCACATATTTAAGAGACATGATCACCGCAGAGAAAATGTTCCTCGAATTAATGAGGAACGAGGAGGCGTTTTTCTCGCTTATGAGGAGCGTGCGCTCAAGGTTATGGCGTGCGGGTCCCGGGTGAAAGTACCCCTCTCGCACACGATACTTTCTTCCCTCTGTAATGCCTGTAAGCCTCTTCACATCTGTGAGCACAATGTAATACATTGTGAGCTATGTGGAAGACCGAGCCTTTTTAAGTTCCTGATATATTTGGAAGTTGGAATTTATAGATCAAAAAAGAGACATATGTTTTACATATTAAATATTTCGATGCTTCAACGTTTCAATGCTTTATTTCATATTTTTCAAGGCTACAGAATACAGTAAATAGTAAATTAATGTTCTAACAACAAGCATTGGACTGTCAGTTAACGTATGTAAAAGCAACCAATAACTCAATTACCATCAGTAATATACGAGTATAATTTGGTCAACGTTTTTATTTTTTTTACATTTTATCACTACTAAACATAAAAAAAAGCTTAGAACATTCAAAAGCGGTCAAGAGATCAGAATTGTTCGCTATGTACATTCATATTTGATAGATCTTTGTCCGTGTGCTTTATTTTACTGTCGAAATAAGAAGTTCCATTTTTACTACACTCCTTTCACTACAGTATAAGCAGGAAAAGTATTAGAATCACTACCAACAGCACGATCCACATAGTTAAAATTGGTGCAGGTGGTGAGGAGAAACACGCAATTTTGTTTCTGAAAAACGGAATTTCTCGGTAGATGAATGAACACTTATCGCGCCTGTCAAAACAGGCTGATTTTTTTTAATTGTTCGCTCGAATAGAAGAAAGAGCGTTTATAATTTAAGGTATAGACTCAATTTTCAGTAACAATGAAAAATGCCCGGAAATTTTGAAAAATTGCAAAAGTTGAAATATTTTTCGCACCTGACCTACACCTTGAATATTAAAACTAGATATTTATTCATATGTTTACTTAGATATTTAAATGATGCACTTAAAAAAAGTATGAGTAGCGTCCGGAGTAATAACACCAGGAGGAGGAAGAGTTTTGGTATGCCACGCATTCACGCAAGTTTCTTTTCGTTATAATTATTCTGGGCAGTATTGACCTGAGACTCGATATCGAATATCCAAGGTCATTTGTTTATTAAACTAGTCTTAACGTTGTGACATACCGATATGTCACGTTAAAATAAATTAACATTTATTTGGAGACAATATGGTGGAACATGCATTACGAAATATCACGAGAGCTAGAGCATAGCAACGACCGTGAATAAACAATGTAGTTTTTGTTTTTTCTAAATGCATTAAGAGATGGGTTGATGCCGAAAGTAGAAACTTTGGGATTGGGCGGAGAAGTTTAGACGGTCAAATGTTATGAAAAAAATGAAGGTAGTTTAATACGAAGTCTTCGAGGGATGAATCATGCAGAAAGATTTCATTCTGCTCTGAAACGCGCTTCTGAACTGTTCGTAGATATTTTCATGTGGAAGCAATATTGAAGTATAAATTGGAACTTTGTCGGGAGTGGTAATCAAGTTCGGGACTATGTCATAGGACGTAATCGGGACTGGTAATTTTGATAGTTTGAGACCAGCTTGGATAGGGCAGAAGAGGATTTCGTTGGAATTTTGGACTACGGCAAGATCGCAAGATATTTCGACTGAGAAGTCTAAGAGGACATCAACGAAGAAAGATAAGTTAACCGCGGTGTGAAATTGTAAATTGAAAGAGATCATGATCAAAGGCCTAACTTAAATTCATTAAATTGTTTGACAAAAAAGTAAAAATAAACTTTGTTAAATTTTGTTCTATAGAAAGAAAGTGATTTTTCATTTAGTCAATCCGAACAGAAATGAACTGGGAATAGAATCATTCTATTTCAGATTCCCAGCTGCGCTGTATAGTCGGCGGATCCTATAATCCATTATAGAGGTAATAAGGATTATAATTATATCGTGACCCATTGACCCAGCAAGCCGGACGCTAAGATCTTTAGCAGATATAGATGTAGAGAGAGAGGAAAATTTTGGTATATCTCAAAATGGCGCCTCAACGTGATGCATAATTTGTTATAATTTATAACAATTGGTGACACGGATAAAATTAGTCTTATAAATTATAATATAGTGATCCAAAGGGAATCTGAAATTTATGGATTGACATTTGAAATTAATTGTTAGTTATAAGAAAGGGCCAAGACCATTTCATTGGTGTGATTTTAAAATAATTTAACAGAGAGATTTTAATTTGTATTAGAATTCAAAATGGATACTAGGAGCAAAAATTGCGTATGGAGAATGTTAATGTAGATGATATGGCGTCTGCTAATACTAACCCCGAGGAGAAATTTCGCGTGAAATTATTGAGATTGAACCACAAGAAAAGGAAATAATGGCTGCACCGTTAGAAAATATGGACCCTAATAATTTAATTCTTAAGATGTTAGCAGAAATGAACGCAAAACTTGAGCATAATAATACTAAATTAGATGGAATCACTTCAGATATGAATAATAAATTAGAGGTTTCGGAAATGTCATTAGAATTGAAGAATTTTCGTCAGGAAATACACAAGGAAATAGTGCAATTACGGGCGGATACATCGGCTGAATTCAACATTATTCATTGTAAAATTGAGTCTCTTAATAATCAAGTCGACCAAATGCAGAGGGAATTAAAAGAATCTGGCGACAAAATTAATTCCAAGTTAATTATTTACAGGAAAACATTGTGACATCAGGACATTTACATGACCAACAATGCGAAAAGTTGACAATCGTCGAATCGCGTGTAGATAATTTAAATGCAATGACGCTTCAACATGGCGAAAAAGTAAAACATAGATCTAAATTAGTTAATTCGGTTGTAAATTAGAAAACGAAGACAGGAGGGACTTAGAAACGTTAAAATGGTGCAAGAATCTGAATCTGGAAATATATGTCGGACATTAAGGACAAGATCGAACAGTTAGAAAACGAATTCATGATGCGTTCACAGGGAAATATACCAATGCATGCATCGGCGCTTGTAATACCAAGCCACCTAAAATTTCATGATGATGTGAGAGATACGCGAATAATTTATGACAATTTGAGGGAGGCAGCAGCCAAAAGAAAGCTAAAACAGAAACAATGCTTTCGAGGCGAGTATAAGGAGGGTGATGAAGTGTTAATTAGAGTACCTCAAGTGTCGTCAGTGGATAAGAAGCTATTTTATAAATTTTGTCCGTTGTATAAAGGACCGTATCGAATTTGTAAAGTATTAGCAAGAATGCCGCGATTTTGAATGATGAAAATGGACGGCAAATGGGAACATATAACTACAGGAACATGAAGCCGTATATGAGGGACGACACGCATGATTAAATATACTGGTCATAACAGAGATTTGTAAATAGTTGTAAATATTAGGTGTAATAGTTTTTCTTTTGTTATTGTTTTGTTATTATGTATTTTGTCAGTTTGTGTAGGGAGTTTAATTTAATGTGTATGTGTATTCAATTAAGTTAATGGGGAGCAAATATTAGGCAGATACGGCTATTAGAATACCTGATGAAATGGTTATTGTTGGCACATTCCGAAAGGAAAATGTAAATAGTTTTAAGGCAGCAAGTAACAAGACCTAGTGCAGTGCAAAGTGTAAAGTGTTAATGTCGTTTAGTGTGAAGAAGCAAGAAGAAAGTGTTCAATTTTAGTCTTGTCATTTAGTTAGGTTGTAGCAAACCAAATGACGCTTGGAGAGGGAAGCTGTGACATACCGATATGTCACGTTAAAATAAATTAACATTTATTTGGAGACAATATGGTGGAACATGCATTACGAAATATCACGAGAGCTAGAGCATAGCAACGACCGTGAATAAACAATGTAGTTTTTGTTTTTTCTAAATGCATTAAGAGATGGGTTGATGCCGAAAGTAGAAACTTTGGGATTGGGCGGAGAAGTTTAGACGGTCAAATGTTATGAAAAAATGAAGGTAGTTTAATACGAAGTCTTCGAGGATGAATCATGCAGAAAGATTTCATTCTGCTCTGAAACGCGCTTCTGAACTGTTCGTAGATATTTTCATGTGGAAGCAATATTGAAGTATAAATTGGAACTTTGTCGGGAGTGGTAATCAAGTTCGGGACTATGTCATAGGACGTAATCGGACTGGTAATTTTGATAGTTTGAGACCAGCTTGGATAGGGCAGAAGAGGATTTCGTTGGAATTTTGGACTACGGCAAGATCGCAAGATATTTCGACTGAGAAGTCTACGAGGGACATCAACGAAGAAAAGATAAGTTAACCGCGGTGTGAAATTGTAAATTGAAAGAGATCATGATCAAAGGCCTAACTTAAATTCATTAAATTGTTTGACAAAATAGTAAAATAAACTTTGTTAAATTTTGTTCTATAGAAAAGAAAGTGATTTTTCATTTAGTCAATCCGAACAGAAATGAACTAGGAATAGAATCATTCTATTTCAGATTCCCAGCTGCGCTGTATAGTCGGCGGATCCTATAATCCATTATAGAGGTAATAAGGATTATAATTATATCGTGACCCATTGACCCAGCAAGCCGGACGCTAAGATCTTTAGCAGATATAGATGTAGAGGAGAGAGGAAAATTTTGGTATATCTCAACGTTAGTGTGTCATTGTTCAAGAAAGTACCTTCATTACGTCCCCAAATTCAATGGAATGAAATTAGTAATTTATAATTCGGAGTTCAATAAATCCAGAAACTTTGAACACACCGTTAAGCGTTTTTAAGATGAATTACGCTTAATTCTTGGGGTTGATTAAAGTAAATCCTACAAAAAACACCATTCGTATAGGATTATAGTTATTTGCGTATGGAGTATCTTAAGATTTTGAAATACAACAATAGAAAATTGAGGCCTTTAGGGCCAAGTTAACCGGTTCAGTATGGTAATAAGATACCAATGGTACATTTTACCCATTTAGTAAATTTTCTAAAGCACTATAATTTTCGTTTAAATTTAACTATTCATTCCGAGAAAGGTGTCACACTATTGTTGTTAGAAGTTAATAGGTCACGGTTATTAGAAGACTTCTTTTCCGATAATTTTTACGAAACTGGTTTGAGTTTCATAAAGTTTGACTCAGTTCAATTGTCACTACCACTACTAATTGCCATCTTATTGTAAATGGTTGCAAACCAGGAGACCCAGATTCGATACCCGGTGGGGATGACTACTTCTCTGAAAACTTTAAATTATTTGAGTTTCACTTCAGATAATTACAGGGAATTTAGGGGTAAATAATTAAGTATAAGATAAAATAAGTAATAATAATGTTAACTCATAGTAAGAAAGACGTGATGCAACAAACCTATTATTCGTACTAGAGAAAATACACGCATACATTTACTTTCTTAAATGGAATGTACAATCAATGTAACCCATTTCCTGCCCTGGATGTACCTTTCAATTTCTTTAACGGAAATATTTCAAGAGAGAGAGAGAGAGAGAGAGAGAGAGAGTTCTAAGGCACATAAGGAAACTTTTCGAAAGTTTGGAACTTTGTAGATAATATTTTTAAAAACCTCAGTTGTTATCGGTTAATAAGGAAAACTGTCAGAACGTGGTACTGTTCAAAACACATATACACTCCCTATTCTTCATACAGTAATTTGCACTTTGAAAGGTATAACTGCAATTGCGATCACAAAATTGTCTTCAAAGTTTAATAATCTACCAGTTGAATCTTTGTTGTTACATCACACAATAGGTAGAACTGTGCAAACGTTCCAAGGCAGAAAGTTCAAGAATGAAAAATTGAAACCCCCCAAAAATTTTTCATGCCGTTCTTAAAGATTTACAAATTCTCAAACAATGCAATCACTGGAAACACATTGAAACATGTTTCTGAAAATGTAATTTAAATGTTTTGTACGAATATTTACCAAGAATTGAACCTGTAAGTTATAGTAGGTGATAGCAGGAAATCCTGTTATCCATCTTAATTTAAAACTATAACACGTTACATAAACAGTAATCATGGTGATTTTTTTGTAAAGCGACACCTCTTTCAACTAATTTCTGTGCATTGCGTTAACGTACACTCATCAATCTTTAAATTTAAATCTTTCAATATTCGAACCGAAAAACTGGATATTTTGTTTCGTGAAGTTTCGATTCGTTTCATGAAGTTTCGTTTTGTTTCGTGATATTTCGTTCTCACACTTGCTCTCGCTAGACATGACCGAACCACTTGCTCGAGCTAGACAAGACCTTCTTGAAGAGTGTCTTGACAAAACCAAATGCCGTAATGAACAAATTACAGCGATAAGCGTTCATTTTCTTCATTTCACGATTTTATTAATTTTTTGTATTTGTCGCAAACAACCGTTTAGTAATAACAAGCACTAACACATCTGAGGCTCACTACTTTTCACTTAAAGAAAAAAATCACGAAATTTGGTGGAATAGAAAGCTCAAATTTCTTGCTAAACACAAAGATTTAATTTTTTAAATACAAATGTTCTGTATATTTATGCTCTTTATTTTATATTATCAAGAAACTAACTCCTAATATTGGAAACTGCAATTGCTCTTTTCACGTTACGCCACATTCCACATCCTGCAAACTATTCTCAAAAGGGCACGCAAAGGCTCCTTTCTAGAACGCGAGTCTTGACGTGGGTAAAATTTCTGCTTGTCACCAACGAGAAAAGAGACATCGGCAAGCAAAGGACGCTGAAGGGACACGCGTGGGCGACAGCATAAAGCGCAAAAGCTCCAGTGAATAGATCTCGGAAAAGTCGCTTAAAATAGATGTGCTGGGCGTGCAGAAAGAGAGGTGGAAGGTAGGCAGCAATGTGGAAGCAATGGAGGGGGGTAGAGAAATATTCAAAACCTATTTGGCGTAGTCTTATCATATACGTTTTTTGAAGCTAAAAGCTTCTTCGGCTGCTTTACGCCGTGAATGCTATAAATGGGAATGAAATATAAAATTACAAAAACTTATATTTCTATATTATTCACGATTTGAAATAATATAATAGAATAAACTGTAAATAAGTTCTTGACTTAAGAATATTTTAAGAGTTTTTTTTTCAGTATTGACTATCGAATTTACGTTACTTGCTTAATAAATGGAATAGAAAAGTGGTGGCCATACGTATGTGTTTCTTTTGAGGTACGTAACAGAATTAAGTCGTTCTTTGTTTGATTTGCCGTCCAAAAAAGCGAGTTATACATTTGCGTCAGTATTGGCTACATAACCGATCGTTGTTTTGTTCAGCGGCATTTTTTTGTTATCCAGAACATCAGTTAATCACTGAACTTACCAGTCACTAAAATTTATTCATTAAATGATCTGAGGTCATCATTTCCATGATGGACGAAATTTGTTTTTAAGAATGATCCAACACGTGAGAAAGAGCCTTTATTCGATTTCTGTGAGGATGGGACTACAGGAGACCTAGGAAAAGATCAGAAGTCCGAGAAAAAATAGGCTCTGATAAAAATAATTTGGTCTGACACTGAAGATATGTGTTGGACCCTAGAGACAACAGCAATGCCATAGATGTCGATACAGCTGAAAGCAACGAAAACGAGCAGCATTTTTACAAGCTGGCACCATGGTACTAACAACAGAGCAGCGTGAGATAATATAAATCACGTAATACGCAGAGCTGCTGGGCATTACATGGTTACTCACCTTAGCTTCACATGTGGCCGGCAGGCGGGACGCGTGCGTGCCTGCAACAGACAGTATCGAATTAGAGGAGGTCGCTCCACAGGCGCGTGTGATTGGCTGGAGCTGGGAGCGTGGAATATGCGAAATGGGGTCTGTTAAAGTGATTGTCTCACGGTTAGTTTCTCAATCCGCATTGCCCGTTAGGGCTGCATATTGACTCTAGTTTCATCAGCTAGTAATGCTGAATTTCTTGGGACGTGTTCACTGAAATAGCCATGAAACTACATTTCTCTCGAAAATTATCACTTAGAATTAAAATATTTACAGAAGATATGTCACCACTGATTACACAGGAAAACAAGAAGTTACCTTAATTATAATGAAAATTTTGATATGCGTAGCAATTTATGGACAGAAGAAATTATACTACAACTGTATTACTTCAATTGTTTTCAGGTTTTTTAAAATTAAAACATTATTTAAAATAAACTCGCATTTACTTTATTGCCATTTGAAAACTCTAAAAGTTAGATAAAGAAGTTGAACAATTTTTCTTGCGACCGTACGGTAGGTTTAATACGAATACACCATTATGAATTTCAAGCTACGGCAGAAAACAGATTTTCAAAAAAATCACTTTTCTATCTTTCCCAATACTCAGCAAGTAAATTAAATGAAGCGCATTGCAAAGTATATTTATGTTCAAATTTTTGCTTGTTGACTAATCACGTTTCTGAATCTTTCCATAGACAAAATTGCTTACGAAACCCTAGGAATGCTTGTGGAACGAATGCATTTATTACACTCCTTGGCTCTTCATGGACAGTTTTCTGCTCGTCTCCACGAAATATTTCGCGAATAGCAGTATCTTAAATTGCCATGCTGTAGACAAAAACATTTCAAAAAAGTTAATTCTTTGAATAATAAATGTTTACATTATATGTCTTGATAAGAGCACATATTTAACCTTAAAATTGAAACAATGTAATGAAACTATTTTTTTCATTCTTTTCATATAAACGACAGCAGACATTTCAACCAATAACTTTCATCCAAGCAAATTTTAAATCATGTGCAACAGAAATTGACACACAATGTAGTATTATCTATCAGAATTTGAAAAGCTTATTTCCAAAGTGACGTATCCCCATTTCAGTTTGTTTTCTAATTTCAAGTACACATACTAAATTTAACTACAATTACTACATTTAGTGTATTCATGACACGCTAAGCCAAAAATAGTGTTCAAAAATTACGTTTCTCCAAGGCCAAAAATAAGTCGAAAATAGTTGAATTTTAACTTTAACCGTACGACTGCACCTAAATACTTCCCTGTTCTGAAAAATTGTGTTTCATGGAGAAATGTCACTCTCAAAATAATCATATCATTTATTTTTACTTTCTCACATAGTAAGTACTTGTGTAATAAAGAAAAAGTATTGCAATACTGTTGCAAAAAATGGCGATTACTCGACAGAGAAACTCGAATTGAGTCCTGATATAAAAAAATGGATACATCTTGATGTTGTATTTAGTAAATTACGTCCCCTAACTCGTTGTGTAATCAGGATCCATGATTCGGGGGTTCTTGATACGGAAAAATTGGTTTAAGGAAAAACGATCGTGATGAACGTTGACATCAAAATCGTTCAGACGATTTTGATTGATCTGGACGAAGCTGAGGCCTTGCGAACTTGAAACAGATATTCGACGTTTGGTGATATTTTACATTAAGCCTTAACATAATTTTTTTCACATATATGACTCCAAATGTTTTTAGTTAAACTTTGCTCTGGGATAGAGGAAAGAACGCTTAAAAATGGCGTACGTATGATTTTCTTTGAATTCTGAATTTTCAAAAAATTGCAAACGTTCAACGAAATCCTACTACTACTATACTGAAGATGAGATTTGTTCCCATAGTAAAATCGGTTCTTCAAAGGAAGATTTTAAATAAGGTCGTTCGAAAACATGAGTAGTTTTCGCTATTTTTTACGTAAAATATAGACAACCTTTAAACAACAAATATTTCAAAAATGCTCCATTTTTTTTCCTTTTTTTCCTGAAAAGAGCACATTATGGCTATAAAATATCGCAGGTACCTTTTCGGTGAAAAATTAACCTGCTAGTAATTATTATGTTCCTTTTTTAAAAATTAAAAATTAGATCTTTAAAAATTATGTACACTTTTTTTAAAATATGGGTAGTTTTATGTATGTTTAATTTAAGACAATTTATAATTTTTTCTTAAAATCTGCTCCTAAGTTTTTTCTTCAGAGCAAAGGACGCTTAAAAATAGTAAAGTTTCATTTTAGTTGAACTCTTGCAATTTTCGAAAATTGCAAAAGTTACAAATAACGCGAGTAACATGCTCTATTGTAGCATCACTAGTTCCTATATTCATAGTGAACAGAGGTTTAATTTTCTAATATTCTTAGAACATGCGCTGGCATTGCCCTTCATTTTTTTGACAGTCTCGAAACTTCCTCCGAACAGTATAGGATTTTCTATTTTTTTATATCCATCTTTAAACAAGAGTTCAGATATATTTTTTCGTTATATTTTGTAGTTTTGGAGCTCATTTAATCTAAAGTAATAAAGCTACCTTAAATTGACTTTTGTCACCAAAGCTATGTCGAGACGACATGACGAGATGGTTTTGATGGAGGTTTCCGGATGCCTCCTATGAAAGACCAGCGACACAAAACCAAGATGAAATTCGCGATGTGTGACTAACGTTTGCAGGCTTCGTTGAGTTTCAGAATCTGAAAGCCTCTGCAGGTGTTCACCGGGGCAACTCTAACTACTTTTCAGAATTACAAATGACTCCTACAAAGGGTCAACGTCATCATTAAAACCAGCTCGTTTGTGCGTGCTATTCTTAGTCACCATTTCAGATTTAGATATGCGATAATGTCACGAATATTAAGAATAAAAGAGGCGAAAATGTTCTACGCACAACAATGTTATTTTGTGTCTGCCCTGCAAGCATTTCTTTTCCGTAATTAACTATGAGCTGTTGACAGTCCTCCACGTATCAACGTTACTTCGATAATATTTATGTTGAATCTACAACTGGCCATAGCAACGATGTAGCGAACAGTATACATGGGAGAGTAGAGCGGGCAGTGACGAGACAAGGCAGGGCGAGCGAGGCAGGGCAGGCAATGCGAGCGAGGTAGAGCACGGCAGGGCAAAATGAACAAGGTAGGGTGAGCGAGGCAGAGTGAGGCGGGTCCAGGAGGGGTGAGGCGGGGCAGGGTGGGGTGAGGTGAGAAGAGTTAAGATGGACTGGAAGTGGGATGGAGCAGGATAGGTTTGGGCTGTGCGTCTCTGGGAAGAGCGGGTCAGGACGGGGATGTAGTACATAATTTATCCCTTTTCTTTCCAATAGGCAACTGTCATCAATAAATGCGCGGCCAACGCGGGTACTTTTAGCTAGTTTATGAATAAAATACAGTTGAAAGCGACGTCATATGAAAATCGGGAAACAATGGCGCATCGGTTTTATGTAATGCTAACTATTAACAAATTCGTAGACCTAGCGTAAGTTGGAGGTAGAACGTTGAAGAATGAAATCACAGAATCAATTATTGGTATTAGCAAACACTGATATATAAAATTTGTTGATCACTATTTTAGCGAAAATACGAAGCGGAACATGTTATTTTTTTGTATTGTTACTGTCACTTGTAAACAAACTTAAGTGTATTGATAACATTTTGTGCACAAAACCTCATTTAGGGGCAAGACGAACTCTTGAATGAACTGTCGAATAGTAGATCTCACTGCAAAAATTATCATGCAATGCACTGAGAAACTTCAGACCGGAATGTGCGAATCTTCATTACAGTCCCACGTAACCATGTGGCCAGAACAGTAAAGAGAACAGAGTTCTTTGCATATGTAGCGGTGCACGAAAGGTTAATAGATGAGATAGCAGTTCCGGTTAGTTACTTCAAGTTCGTTAGGTGTAGTGTATTCAAGTATGAATATATGTGCGAGGAGTTGCGAACTATGCGAAAGGCTTATGCAAATAGAGAAGACCCGTCGACAACAATTCCATTAAAGGAATGCACCTTTTCTGCGTACACCAGGAAGCAGTTTCACTCATTTCACAGGGGAAATCAAATGACGCGCAAGAGTACCCTTCGAGAACCAGGAAATCGGGAAGGTCGGTAGCTCACTGTCCTGGATACAAAGTGGAATACGGTAAGAAATTTCTTCGTTGTTGCTTCAATTTTTGTTTGTAAAATTTAAGACTATGAAAAAAATAACCCGTTGTGTACTCCAAAGTTTAATCAAAATTAGGGTGTGTCAAACTAGATGGACTGAGCATTTTAAGCAATTTGAATTTTATTTAGTTCATTAATGTTTGTTTCCATTCAGTACCATTCTCTTTTTTGTTAAATTCAAATTTATTTATTATGCTTTTTTTATTTTCTTGCGGGAAAGGTTCTCCTTGCTTAAACTTGCTGTGTACGTAGCTCACACTAACTCACGTTGAGCAGGATAGACTAAGAAATAATCATCAATTATTCCATCATTTTGTTTGAAGTGAGTATAGATCCGAAAACTATAAACTAGAGTCTCTTCTACCTTCACGAGACGTCACTTCTAGTTTGTGTGTTTTTCAAGTAACACTTCCTTTCATGAATGGGAAACGGCGGCTTTACAGTATATATCATGTACGTAAATACCTCTTGAAACATGAAGTTACTAGTATTTACTGCATCCCACTAATGACTTCATTCTATTTCGTATTTTCAACACTTATGGTATTCACACTTGCCGAAAAATGTGCAGTTCAATTAATTTTAGAACAAGACCGTCTTTCTAATTCTCAGAATTATTATTCTAGAATATTCAAAGACCACGTTCTTCCGTAACTTTCGAACTAAGTGTATTTTTACTTTCTCGCTACGGAATAGAGAGAAATGCTGCGCGAAAAAACGGCCAATTTTCGGTAGAAAATCTCTTATTACAGGGTCCTGGTAACGAAAAAGCGGATAAATCCAGTTGCTAAATTTAGAGAGGAAAAATCGTCTATAGTGTTCCATGTTTTGATACCAAAAAATCGACTGACTGCAAAACGTCCGTCCTTCTGCCCGTTCATCCGTCCGTCAGCAACGCTAGCAGCTAAACCGTTCAGCCGATTTTCTCCAAAAATGTTTTTTCCCAATCGATCTGGCTGATGCCGCAGTCACTGGAATTTAAAACGGATATTTTAATTTTGGGAGATATTTCACGTGAGCTCCTGGGACATTTTCAGCATTTTTAAAAAATGGCTCCATAATTTTTTAACACATTTTGTAGTTGGATAGTGTGAAGGACGTTGAATAGAATGGTACAGGTCTCATTTCGTTGAAAAATATGAGTTTTCGAAAATTGCGAAAGTTCAACATTTTTTCGGAGTCTTCCTACAACTAAAATATTGAAGACAGAGATATTTTTTCTTAAAGGAATCTGTTTCTTAAAGATAGGTTTTGAAATAAGGTCATGTACAATATTTCGATAATTTGAGTATTTTTCGCGTAATTTTGCGTGAAAACACAGGCGAGAAAGTACGTGCAGTTTGAGCACCACTAGTGTTCAATTCATGAATATGTTCAAGAAAATAGACTGGCAACCACAGATAGTCGTAATTATTAGCTATGTATTCATATCATATTTTTATCACTATTATTTTACTACTATTTTTATAATTACTTATGCATGATCAAATTACTTATGCATGATCTGCTTGAATACCGAAGCTTCCTTCTATGAAAGAAATAAAATATATTAATGCGCTGTAAAATCATTATCTGTATCCATGCATTTGTCTCCGCGTGTTCAAAAGGATTGAAGAACAGCGGTCTGAGTTCTTAAGATAGAGAAACATTTCCCTTTTACTCGGAAGATTTAGTGGGTGCATTTATCTGATTAACCATTTTCCATCGCAACTCGAGTTCATAGAATATGCAAGGAACTACAGATTAGACCTCTGCAATCACTGCAGTGCAGGGAACTCGAGTAGATTAAGAAACTCCTTTTGTCTGTATATAGCTGTCTGTACATCATAGCCCATGGAACACGCACAGTAGCACTACAATTGTTAGTATTTTTAACTGTTTTAACTCTTGTAACTAGGTGAAGTATTACGATTTCATCTCACAAAAGGAAGGACGGTTAACTTACACAATGCACGGAAAAACTGGAAAAATAATAAAACTGAGAAAGAGATGGAACATTTTTATGCAAATCTTACAGTATTTTCAATTTTTGTTTATTTTGTTTGTTAAACTTAATTCATGAATTTCAAGTAAAAATTGTTCGGGGCACAGCTTCTTTTTATCGAATTACTGAGTATAACTGAGGTTAGTAATGTAGGTGGCTGACTAAATACTCGAGGTCAAATTCCAGCTCAGAGAGAAAAAAATGCTGGTTAGAATTTGCTGGTTTTGCAATTTGACGCATTATTGCGCAGGCGTTAAAATAACGTGAGGAAGTATGTGTTGTTGTAGCAGCATAATTTTTCAGTTCAGACACGACGTTTCGAGCTTGTCCCCGTGGGGCCCTTCTCGGAGCGGCGGCGCGCGCGGCTTAATGAGCGACGCAGCTGCCTGCGCCGGAGTCACCGCGCCCGCCGCGTGCTGGCGAGCAAGCCAGTTCGCGCGGGGGCGGCGGCGGCGGCGGCGGCGGCGGCGGCGGCAGGAGCACAGCGAGTGTAGAAAGCGGCGCTGTTCGCACGGACACAACGGGCGCCCGCCCGCCCGCCCGCTCACTCGCTCACCCGGGCGCCTCCTCCTCCGCCCCCGCCGCGCGGGCAGACCGGGGCAGCTTCGGCGGCCCCGTTCCCACACGCCCCCGCCCCGCCACCCCCGCACCTGCCGCCGCGCCCTCGCCGCGCCGCGTCGCGTCGCAGCCTCCCCGTCGCACAGTGGCAGGTGCCGGCGGCGAGTGGGCGCAGGGGTGGGACCGTTGGTGAAGTAGCTACGGTGGAGCAACGTTTAATAGATACGATGATTAGAGTCTCACTACCGACACTCGGTGATGGCGAGAGGGGTATTGATTAATTGACGATTCTGGGCAGGTCAACTGCTTTAGTCGTTAATCCCGTTAGTATAGTGAATGTTTTTATAGTTGAGGTGGCGTGTTCCTCTCTGCTGAACTATGAGATCCCTCGCCGACGATGGTGAAGAATTCCTCCTACATTTTTCTCAGTTTCTCGATTAAAACAGAGAGCGAATTGACTTTTGATTAGCAAGTGGCGGTGTTATTTTCTTCTGAATTATGGGATCCGCCGACCTACCCGTTAAAGAATTCCTTTTTCAGGTAGCTCCCCTCGGGCATCACCCCAGCCGGCACAAGCTTTCAGCTCCCAACGACGCCTGTAGTAGGTAATGCATGTAAATATAAGGTGTGTGTGTGTGTGTGTGTGTGTGTGTGTGTGTGAATGAAGAAAAGATGGCGTAAGGTGGAGGTCTGTCTGTTAGGATACTGTTCCATCATTCTCCTGGTACTGATCGGAAATCCACGGAAAACTACCGATCAGAACATCCGGCTGCTAGTATTCTCCTCACAAGCCGATGAATTCGAATTAACTATACAACGAGGGTCGAAAATCCGCCACGTCGGAACTCGCACCCTCGGACATCACGACCAGAGTCGCTACGGAGACAGCGGTAATGCCGGCTCTTAGCTAAACTCAGCCAGTCGAGAGGAGGTATTCTCCTTTCATGAACAGGCCTCATGTTTCTGGTTTGCCTCTGACGGTATGACAAATGGTATGGCGATCAAGAGGGAGGGGAGGGGATGTTCCTCTTGCAGTCAGCAAAAAGTCCTCTTTGAAAAATGCTTATAAGTAAAGTTTTAGACTTATCTACAATTATATTCACTTTCCATTTACACAGATTAAAAATAGATTTCATGAAATTGGTAATTAGTGGAACGGACATTTAAAGATCGTGTTCTTCTCAATGAAAAGTAATACTATCAATTCCACCATAAAAATACAAGTTATTCCCGTAAAACGAGATATCTACGACGCATTTTCCTCCTCCTTTATCTTCCGTATCTTCACTGTTCACAGCCCACCAATCCAGAAGAACAGGTATCGGAAAAACATTTACATACTGAGTAGTCCTGTTGTTGGTCGTCACACATTCTCATCGAAATACCTCGGAAGCTGTAGCGGCAGGAAACGAGTAATCCATTTTTCCCTGTTCTCCGATTGAAACAGAGGGCGAATTGACTTTTGATCAGCTAGGACGCGGTTATCAAATCGGGAGCCTTAACTTCATAAATTAAGTCGTAATGAACCAACCGATTGATTGGATAACACCGTGCCACCTGATCGCTGTCAATTCGCCCTCTGCTTTAATCGGAGTATACCTAAATTTACGACTAGAAGCAAGCTAAAACAAAGAAGATGACGCATTTTTCAGGAGACGACACAAAACGAACCAATTCATTTAACGGGATGGTTTACGTACAAAGTTCCATGAAATAAAATGTGCAAAATAAAATAGTGGCATTTCTCATGAAAAATATTGTTTCCTTATGACAACATGGGAGAAAAAAGTTTTTTTTTAATTATTAATTTAGGTCGCTTTAAAAAATCTAAGTCCTTAGATGTTTTAGATCCACACTGATTTACATCAGAGATACATTTTATGAATTAAAATAAACAGTATAATTTTATTTAAAGTGTAATAAATTTTACAATAATTCAGATCATATTATGAAGACCAGCAATATTAAGATAATTTAAAAATGAATTGCAACCTTTAACAGAGATAAATATTTCATAAATTTCGTTTTTGATGCCAAGAGTTTCTTCGATTTTGCAGGCTTAAACTTTGAAGTATAAAGTGAGACCTTATTCCACCACATTTTTAGTTGTTTTTTTAGCTCTTTTGAAAGAATTTTAGAAACAATTGGCTTTACTGTCAATCCGCCGTTAATAAGTTTCGTTGATACCTCCCTTGCCATTTCCTAGTTTTATCTACAGCCGTTTAACTTCTGCATTTCCACCACGATCCGAAGCACTGTGCGCCATTGACAGCGCCCCTGCCCCCACCTCGCGCCTTCCTTCTTTTCCTCTCTCTCCCACCGCGGCCGTCGACACATCCGCGGTCCGCGGGCCGGTGCCCCTCGCTCCCACCTTTGCCCCCATTGACACACTGCGCTCCGGCCGCTCGCTCGGGTTCGCATTATCTCACGCATTGAACGAGCGCGCTCCGCTCTGTGCAGGCCGCGGCGGAAGGGGAAGCGGGCGAGGGCGGGCGAGGGCGGGCGAGGGCGGGCGAGGGCGGGCGAGGGCGGGCGAGGGCGGGCGAGGGCGGGCGAGGGCGGGCGAGGGCGGGCGAGGGCGGGCGAGGGCGGGGGGCGGGCGAGGGCGGGGGAGGGCGGGCGAGGGCGGGCGAGGGCGGGCGAGGGGGCAGGGCGAGGGCGGGCGAGGGCGGGCGAGGGCGGGCGAGGGCGGGCGAGGGCGGGCGAGGGCGGGCGAGGGCGGGCTAGAGTGGGCGAGGGCGTGCTAGAGCGGGCGAGGGCGGGCGAGGGCGGGCGAGGGCGGGCGAGGGCGGGCGAGGGCGGGCGAGGGCGGGCGAGGGCGGGCGAGGGCGGGCGAGGGCGGGGGAGGGCGGGCGAGGGCGGGCGAGGGCGGGCGAGGGCGGGCGAGGCGGGCGAGGGCGGGCGAGGCGGGCGAGGGCGGGCGAGGGCGGCGAGGGCGGGCGAGGGCGGGCGAGGGCGGGCGAGGGCGGGCGAGGGCGGGCGAGGGCGGGCGAGGCGGGCGAGGGCGGGCGAGGGCGGGCGAGGGCGGGCGAGGGCGGGGAGGGCGGGCGAGGGCGTCAAAGAGTGGACAGAGACCGCGAAGAAGAACGTGAAGCGAAAGAAGCGGGCATGGCATCAGGAGGGAAGACAGGGCAGCGGGACTGAAATGCCTTTTTTTCTTTCTTTAAATTTCCCCTCCACAGTACCCCAGTGAGGGTACGAATTTATTTTATAAAATGGATACTTCGAACCACTGGCTAGCGGCTTAAGTAACTAGAGGGGGACATCATTTTAGCTTAATTTAATTGAATAATTAATACATGCACTTTGCATTCCTAATTCGAATAAAAATTTATTTTTTTCTTTAATGCTAGGAAATGATATTTTCTTTTCGTGTTGTCTTGGTTAAGGATGGGAGCTTCGAAGAGGAATGCGGAACACGAAAACGACCTGCTAGAAGCGATCGGGCTACCTACGAGGCGGGGCGAGGCGGGGTGGTTGGGGTTGGGCCCTAGCGGACTCACCAGCCGCAGTGAGGCGGAGGATACAGAGATGGGCAGAGCTAATTTGGGTATAGCTGGACATGGCGGAGTGTGCAGGGTAGGGTGACGGGCAGGGAAAGGGGGGGGGGGGGGGGAGTGAGACGGAACGGGATGGGCAGGGCAAGGCGGAGCGGAGTGCGGCAGGGCGGACAGGCCAGTCCACGGCTTGGCTTGGCATGCTATGGTATGGCACGCAGGGCAGGGCACGCAGGGCACGCAGGGCAGGGCAGGGCACGCAGGGCAGGGCACGCAGGGCAGGGCACGCAGGGCAGGGCACGCAGGGCAGGGCACGCAGGGCAGGGCACGCAGGGCAGGGCAGGGCAGGGCACGCAGGGCAAGGCACGCAGGGCAGGGCAGGCAGGGCAGGGCAGGGCAGGGCAGGCAGGGCAGGGCAGGGCAGGGCAGCGCAGGGCAGGGCACGCAGGGCAGGGCACGCAGGGCAGGGCGGGCAGTGTAGTGCAATGTAGTGCAGGGCAGGGCAATGCACGCAGGGCAATGCATGCAGGGCAGGGCATGCAGGGCAGGGCATGCAGGTCACGACAGGACAGGGCATGCAAGGCAAGGCATGCAGGGCAGGGCAGGGCGGGCGGGGCGGGCGGGGCGGGGCGGGCAGGGCGGGCAGGGCAGGGTAGGGTAGGGCAGGGTATGGTAGGGCAGGGTAGGGCAGGGTAGGGTAGGGCGGGGTAGAGCAGGGTAGGCCAGGGCAGGGCGGTGTCTGACAGGGCGGGGCAGCTGAAGGCGGGCAGACAAGCATGACGGCGGATGGGGCAGGGAAGGGGGGGGGGGAGTAGGGCAGGGCAAGAAAAGAGGATGTCGGTGGTGGGTGGATGGGGTCGGCGGGGAGATAAAGAGATAGTGGTGGCAATTGCTACCATTAATGGAATAAGTACTGCAGAGCCGTAGCGGCAGGAGCTTTGATTTGCAGGGCTGGAACAGAGGCACCCGCGATAACGATCTCGACACATTTGCACCGCTCGTTGCGGTGATGGGTAAGTACGTGCACGATATCGCACGATAGCAGTACTTGTACACGCACGGGCACTTGTAAGCGTAATGGGTAAGCGAATATTAGGGAAAGGATGCGTAGGGCTGAAATGTTATGCAAATAAAACATCATATTTCCATATCAAACTGTTATCGTGATATCACTGACCAAGCCCAATATTTCTCTAGTAAAGCAATTCTTTGGTCGGAAAAGTTACGTTTATAACAGCAAAAAATGTATTATCTCATAATGACAATCAGGCTTGATCGGAGTAGTAAGAGTAATTAGTAAGTATTAGTATAATCCTCAGTAAGTAATTAGTATAGTCCTTATAATTAAAGGGTGGAAGAAGTCAGTTCTTCATAAAGTGTTTCCAAAAGAAATCCATCAGTGGAAACAAAAATATACAGTAGAAAAATTCATCGAGTGATAGGACGGTAGAAAATTCTCTGTTTGAATGAGTCTCGTTACACTATCTCAACCACGAAAAAGCGTGGCTAATTTTACGAAAAATCATGAAGTTAAACGAGAGAATATTGTCTTGTCCCAATGGTCAGGTAACAGACCTTCAGCTTGTCCAATCCTAAGCCATTGAAGTGCTAAGAGGCAGGCGGCAGGCTCTGAATGACAGGCAACGACTAATAATTGGCGTACGACGCACTCCAATGTCGGCGTCCACTTTGTAGTTGTATTACCTCTTGAGAGGTGTTAACTCGACTCCTTAGCGTCCTATTAGAGGACTTGTTAAGATGTTAACTGCCCGTGTTTTTCTTACGTCTCCCCCTTTCTTTAGACGAAACGTCGGTTCCCCCTCCACGTTTGATCTTTAACGGTTCTCATTAAACCCCGGAAATTCCGTTCAATGATACAAGTTTCTTGACGTGAACTATTTCAGAGCTTTTATTTCTTCTATCGACCTCTCTCGCGTTAAAGGTGTTTTTTGTCTGACCGAAAGAAGCGCTAAACCACAGCAATAAAGAGTTGACACTCATTCTCGACTTCGTCACACCAACTTCTTACGTTCGCGCAACGCTTCTCCAATGCCTTCTTTTCAAATAGTGTATTCAACATTTGAGATTGTCGTCATCTTTTGCCCGTCTTCCATTTTAGTATTTTTTACAGTTCGGAGAAATTCTTAAAATAATTGAGATATTGAGGAAACATACCCGTATCTAATTGTCAAGAAGATTATTTTTGTTTTATGACGGAAATTCTTTACTCATATTTTCGATAACAAACTACTTTAGTTTACACTTGATAGTATTTAAATGAATGTAAATAAATATTCATGCTTCACCAAAGATATCAATAGCCCAAACTTTATTTTTTGATGTTGCGCAGAAACATAAAAATGGCAATTGAACATCAATTATCCTGTGGTAGTATGTAGGGGTCAGGATCAAAGGGATACTCTTTACAGTAACATAGATCAAAAGAAATACTCGAAAACGCATTTTCCTTGTCAACATTAAGTTATAATATGTTCTTTAAATTGTTATCCAAGATTTTACAACGACATAAAAATACAACCCATCATTACTAGCGAAATATTATATTAAATACAGAAGGAGTGTTTTTTGAAAGACGACCTGTATCTAAAATGGAGTAGATATAGGCACATTTACGAGTAAAATGAAATTGCCACTCCCACGTACACGTGAAATTGCGCTTTGACCCATTGCGTGAAGTATACCCACCCGGCATGGTCTTCACATGAACCTTGCTGAACCTACTCCCTTTCTCCATTCCCACTACCAATTCGTCTACCCTTCCCCCCTTTCTCCCATTCCCACTACCAATTCGTCTACATCCGATGCCCCATCTTCCTCACAACCTGTCACTGCCGGGACACACTACAACCTTCGACCACGCACTCGAGGTAAAAATGGAGTAAATACATAGCAACTACAGTCAGATGCAGCAGAAAAACATTCGTGTAGGTACTTGCAAAAAATAAACATTCTCCACCATAATGTTCAATCCCTTTCAAATAAAACTGAGTTTATCGAAGCAGCTCTACAGAGCGATCTAAATCAAATGGACGTTCTTTGCTTTACAGAACATTGGTTATCTTGCTTTACAGAACATTGGTTATCTCTAATGAACTTAGCATTTTCCAAATTCCAAACTTTTACCTCGCAGGCTTTTATTGCAGAGAGAGAGAATCCCATAAAGGTCCTACGTATGGGGTTTCCTGTATTTACGTTAGAAATAATATTGATTCTATCCCCTTGGCGGAATTAAATGTGTTCTCCATTGAAAATATTTTCGAAATTTCTGTTGTGCATCTTACTTCACTAAAAGTGATAATACTTTGCATTTACAGACCTCCAACAAAGAGAACTGCAGATTATATTTCGTTCTTAGAAAACCTGGAGATAACACTTAACAAAGTTAGAAATCACTCTTTGAATCCATTGTTGTATGCGGAGATTTTAACATTGATTTTCTGGTCGAATCTTGCGAAAGAAATGTTTCTCAATTTAATTAATTCCTTTAATTTAGACATTACAATTAAGTACCTACACGGATCACACAACATTCGATGAAGGCAATTGATCAAATTATAATTAACAAATCTATTACTCGATATGAAGTTGAAACAAAAGATTTAGGATACAGTGACCACGATGCACAAATTCTTACCATTATAAGAAATGCGATCACTGACACAATAAATAATACACGTATGACTAGATTGTTTACTAAAAGTAAAATTAAATTTTCATTGATTATTTGATGCAGGAGTCATGGGAAACGGTTTATAATACTGCTGATACAAACGACAAATGTAATTCTTTTTTTTTCAACCCTTTCATCTCATTTTAACACTTGCTTTCCTCTTCAAAAACGAAAATTAAATATTTCACGGAAAAGCAATTCTTGGATAACACAAGGGATTAGGACATATTGTAAAAACAAGCGAATTCTTTCTTTCATTTCTAAACGTCATGACGTATCTCAAGATTTTCTTATCTACTTTAAAAATACAAAACATTGTTACGAAAAGTCATAAGGCAGGCCAAAATCATGAAAAACGATCAGGATATTTTGAACTCAAATAATAAAACAAAAGCAATGTGGAATATAATAAAAAATACTATCAAATCAACTAGAAAACCCGTAGAGAATGTTGTTTTAAAATATAACGATATAAATGTGAACGATCCGGCAACAGTGGCTAGTCTCTTTAACCAATACTTTTCGAGAATTGCTGCCGATCTCACTAAGGGTCTTCAGGCACAAAATTCAAAACAGATAGTTCACCCAAAATTTTAGACACAATGTTCGTTTCCGAAACTTCTTCCTATGAAATTCTCAAAATAATCGGTAAACTAAAAAATAAATATTCGTCCGGTTTAGATGAATTCCCGGATTCTTTGTTAAAAACTTGTGCGTATGCCATTATACACCCGTTAACCCACATATTTAATGCATCTTTATGCACTGGAACGTTTCCAGATATTTTCAAAACAGCTAAAATTAAGCCGCTTTTCAAAAAAGGCAACAAAAATGAAATTCAAAATTATCGGCCCATTTCTCTTCTATCAGTCTTTTCAAAAATATTAGAGAGACTTTTCTACGTACGAATGGAAACCTTTCTCACTAAACACGACGCGCTTTCAGATTGCCAACATGGATTTAGAAAATCAAAATCAACGGAAACAGCTATATTTTCTTTTCTTAAAGATGTCGCCTCATCATTAGATCAAAACGAGGCACCTATTGGATTATTTTAGATCTCTCAAAAGCTTTTGACGTCATTGATCATGACATTTTACTTTCCAAATTACCTTCATATGGAATTCGTGGTATTGCTCTAGATTGGTTATGTTCGTACCTTAAACAACGATCTCAGAGAGTTGAAATACCTTACTGGAATGATGGAACATTACGTACGCACCTTTCCGACTCTTTGCCCGTTGCATGTGGAGTTCCTCAAGGATCGATTTTAGGCCCTATTCTGTTCCTACTTTACGTAAACGATATGCCCTCGACGATTCGAAACGGAAGAACGGTTCTCTTTGCGGATGATACGAACATCCTTTGCAATAAAGAAACAGTAAATAGTACAATATCAGATGTTTCAAATTGGTTCCGAAATAACAAATTAATAGTAAACGAAAAGAAAACTGTTTTAATGCAGTTTTCCATTTCAAATAAACAATTCTGTGCCCCATTGAAAATGAACAGTGTACCATTGACTGATGTTAAGGCAACAAAATTTTTAGGTCTCTCAATTCAGTCAAACCTTAAATGGAACGTCCATTTAAATGAATTGAACACAAAATTAAGTTCATTATGCTACGCGTTCAGAATTCTTGCAAATTCAGTCAGCCTTCATACTGCTCGTTGTGTATACTTCGCGAATGTTCATTCCCGCCTGAGATATGGCATAATATTCTGGGAAATACATCTTATAGCTCCCAGACTTTTAGATTACAAAACGAATTGTACGAATAATAACCAAATCCCACCCACGTGATTCATTAAGCCTCTCTTCATTAATCTAGGAATTCTACCATTACCGTGTCTTTTATTTACGAATCAGTGGTTTTGTAAAAATGACTTGCTCAAGGGCGGAATATATTTTCAGAAAATGCCGAAATCTATTACTATAACACTCGACATAGAAATCATATTCATCAGGTGAAATTAAAAAAATTCACATACAATACATGTACATTATTTTACAACACTTTGCCAGATGACATTAAACGATTAAATTCAATAGAAAAGTTTAAATCCCAAGTGAAATCGTTTCTGCTGCATAACTGTTTCTATACAATTAGAGACTATACTGAGCATCACAAGAAAAGTAACATTAATTTTAACAATGATACATAATGCATTATTTACCATTTGGACTGTATAAATGAGTATAAACAACCTGTAACAACTATTGTACTACAACTTCCGGGTCAATGACCCCATCTCGATCAGGTTTTTCGTCCAGTTTCCTGATCCATTGAGCAAATGCTGAGATGGCCCCTTGTTTTGCTTCTGGACATAAATGTAACTTCATTTTCTGTGCACGTCTTCTAGAATTCAGTGGGAAATACAATTATTCAAATTATCGTTTCCATGTTGTCGCGGCAGGAAGTAATAAGAGTCAAAATTTATTGCTTATTTATCCTTGAAAATAGATTTTATTACATGGGAGTTTTTGTTTTTTCTCCCTTTCAAAACTTATTGCTTATTTATTTTTGAAAATAGATTTTACTACAGGATTTTTGTTTTTTTCTCCCTTTCAAAATTCAAAATTTATTGCTTATTTATTTTTGAAAATAGATTTTACTACATGGGAGTTTTTTTTTTTTCTCCCTTTCAAAATTCAAAATTTAAGTAGTATATGACTTAGTGTAGGGATCACAGAATTTTGAAAATGTGCACACAATTCACTTTTCCCCATAGCACGTCATACGCAGTTTTTAACTGTTTTTTTTTACGTAAAATAAATAAATATAATAGGAAATTAAAAGAATATCTCACATGAGCCCTGAAAACGAGGATACCTGTCTGCACGAACAGAACGCTATCCAAGAAACTCGTACTTCTGACGTAACTCGGTGGCATCATCGAATTGAGTACAAGTCACACTTCCTACTATTACCGTAAGACGTCCTTACTCCCATAGCCTCTGCTCGCAGGACAACTAATGACATCGGCACGTCAACTTTGGTGGAGGCTATCAAAGAAAGTGTGTACTCCGAAATTATTATCTTGGTGTAAGTTATAGCCATATTTTTTTTTACTTTTTCAAGCTAAAAGGGTTCACGCGGCAGATTAAAAATTTCGCTTATATCGCAGCTCTAAATGAAGTGAAGGACTTGGAGGCAGTAATCAGACAAGTCGCTATCCGTAAAAGCCATTATCTCAATTTTGGCCAAAGTGTATATAAATATGAAGGGCTTGGCTCGATGTTCGTATGTAAGTAGGGCCTGGGGCACTCTCAAGATAAGTAAAACACTAATCAAAAACAAGATAATAATGCTATCGGATAGCTGAAGATATCCAGTGACTAATACGACTGATCTTCTTGCTGTCACATGCCCTTCAATTCAGTATTGAACTTAAAAATTACACTTCAAGACAATAATATAAACATTTGGATAAAATATGAATTTGGTTAGGGTGAATGATTCTATTTTACTTATTTATTAAGCAGTTTTTTGTTTTGTTTCTTATATTTTTCTACTTATCCTAATACAGTCGACTGGGCTATAGAGCACTCGTCAGGTACAGAGGTACAGTCTCCGTAACTGCCTCGCCTCCATAACTTCCATGCCTTGCCTCCATTACTAACTGTACACAATATTAATTTACATAAAAAGAAATAGAAATTATGACTTTTTAATTTTCACTCGCTGACCTTTGCCCCTTACTTGCAGGGAGTAGGTACTGAGCGGAATCCCCTGGTGGCGGTAGGTGGTGGGAAAACGCTCAGGTGAAAGCCAAAGGTTTTGTTATTTATACATACGTATATATCTAAATAATAGACATTTCTTCACTTGTACACAATATTAATTTACATAAAAAGAAATAGAAATTATGACTTTTTAATTTTCTTTTTCTCTAATGTGTGCACATTTCTCACTTGTTCAAAACCACTTACCTCATCCCTAAAGTTTTCCACTAAACTTATCTCTTGAAATTTGCAAAGAGCACAAATATCTAATATGGGAAAAGGCGTAATATCACTTGTTCACAGTTGTTGAGCTTACAGTAATTGTTCATCGAAGTATTTAGTCCTGTAAATTCTTCGATGAAAATTAATTATAATATTAAAAAATCTACTAAATAGTTCCTGAGCTATTCAGTAGAAATACGTTATCACTTGTCTAACTCAGCTCCCAACTGCTTCGTCACGTTGCCGCAAAGTTGGTAATTCGATATCTTCTCGGAATGTACACAAGCACCCGCTCTCAAACTGTCTGCCTGAGCAAACAACGCCGTGAACCGCACTTTCAACTACAGCCAAGGCCCACGACAGTTGACTGACAGTTGGGAGGTACCCTGAGTTTGGCTACAGCGGATAATATTTTCTGAAGTGTCAGCGATTGTTCACAATATTTAATGACCATTAACTTAGTCTCAAACGGACATGAAAATGTAAAGTGTCGACAATTTTTAACGCTTGGCTCCTTGCTGTTTTAAGTATCAATATTTAAAGTTTTTTTATTTCGTCAAAAACAGTCAAAAACTGTATGTGATGTATGGGGGAGAAAATCATCTGCGCACGCTTCCTTGAGTTTCAGAATCCCTTCCCAACAATTTAACTATTAATAGTTGAAAGATGAAATAATAATAATAATAATAATAATAATAATAATAATAATAATAATAATAATAATAATTTAAAAAAGCGAGAAATTAACATTTCAAAAACTATTATCGTTGCCGAATTGTAGAAAATTTATTTTTAACGGTAAACGAAACGAACAGTTTTGATTTTTCTGTATTGTTAACACAATAGAAACTTACCCTTAGCTCTACTACCACTTCAAGCAAAAAGGAAAGCTCAACAAAACGTGCGCATAGTGAAGCTACATTTACGTCCAGAAGCAAATCAAGGTGCCATCTCAGCATTTGCTCAATGGATCAGAGAAACTGGACAAAAACCCGATCGAGATGGGGGTCACTGACCCGGAAGCTGAAGTACATTACTTGTTACAGGCATTTAAGTCTTTTTTTATTATACAATGCAAATGTAAACTAATTCATTTTACTATATCTTGGTTTTGTTAGAGTAAACATTATTTTTCTTTTTGGCGATCAGTATAGTCTCTAATTGTATAGAAACAGTTTTGCAGCAGAAAAGATTTTACTTTTAACTTAAATTTGTGTACCAATTTTAATTGTTTAATTTCATCTCGCAGAGCGTTGTAAAGTAACGTACATGTATGTTGTATGTGAATTTCTTGTAGTGAGTTGATATTGACACTTGATGAATACGATTTCTACGTGGAGTGTTGTAACTATAAATATCAGTATTACATGAAAATATGTTCCCACCGTTAAGTAAGTCAGTTTTGACAAATACTACAGATTCGTAAATAAATAGGCAAGACAATAGTAACATTCCAAACTCAATGAAAAGAGGATTGCAGGGATCATATGGATGGGATTTTTTCACTATTCGGATAATTTTCTTTTGCAAAATCTAAATGTCTGGGCGCTTAAGGATGAGCTTTCTCAGAATATTATGCCATATCTCAGGCGGGAATGTACATTTGCAAAATACACGCAACGAGTGCATGAAGGCTGACAGAATTAGAAATAATTTGAATACACGACATAATGAGCTTAATTTAGTGTTTAATTATGTTATATCCACATTCCATTTGAGGTTTGATTGAATTGAGAGATCTAGAAATTTTGTTACCTTAACATCAGCTAATTGCATATTGTTCATTTTCAATGGAGCATACGATTGCCGATTTGAAACGCAAAATTGCATTGAGACAGTTTTTCCTTCGTTAACTATTAATTTGTTATTACAAAACTAATTTGAAACTTCTGAAATTGTACTATTTATTGTTTCTTTTTTTGCAAAGAACTTTCGTGTCATCGGCAAACAGAAGTGTTCTTCAATTTTCAATAGATGAGGGCATATCGTTTACGTACATCAGAAAGAGGATAGGACCTAAGATCGAACCTTGTGGGACCCCATGTTCAATTGGCAAAGAATTGGAAAGATAAGTAAATAAAGTGCTTTCGTGGCAGTACGGTATTTCTACTCTTTGAGATCGATGTTTAAGGTACGAAGTTATCCACTTTAGGGCAATACAACAAATTCCATAAAAAGGTAATTTTGAGAGTAAAATGTTATGATTAATAACGTCAAAAGCTTTCGAAAGATCAAAAAATTTCCCAATGGGTTCTTCATTTTGGTCCAATGATGAAGCAACATCTTTAAGGAAAGAAAAAATGGCGGTTTCCGTAGATTTTGATTTTCTGAAACCGTGTTGTGTCTGAAAACGCTTCGTTTTTCCTGAGAAAAGTTTCCATTCGCGTATAGAAAAGCCTCTTTAATATTTTTGAGAAAACTGACAAAAGAGAAATTGGCCGGTAATTTTCAATATCATTTTTGTTCCCTTTTTAAAAAAAGGCTTAATTTTTGCTGTTTTGAAAATATCTGGAAATATTCTTGTGCACAAGGAAGCATTAAAAATGTGGGTTAATGGGTGTATAATGGCAGGTGCACACATTTTTAATAAACTATCCGGAAATTCATATAAACCAGATGAATATTTATTTTTTAGTTTATTGACTATTCTGAGGATTTCGTTGGAAGAAGTTTCGTAAATAAACATCGTGCCGAAATGTTTTTGAGAAGCATATGATGTTGAATTTTGTGGTTTTAGTCCCTTCGTGAAATCAACCGCAATTCTAGAAAAGTGTTGGTTGAAGAATTCCAATTTTTCTGGATTACTTGTTTCTCTTTATTATCCTTTAAAACTTAAACGTATTTTTTACGATATTCCCATTGCTTTAGTTTTGTTTCTAGCGTTCAAAATATCCTCATTTTTTATTATTTTTGCCTGAACTAGTATTTTCCTTAAAATTCTTTTATAATCTCGATAGTAGACATGGAAACCGGGTGATACGTTACGATGTTTAGAAATAAAGTAGATGTACGTGTTTTTACACGATGTTCTAATTCCTTTTTTTTTTTTTTTTTAATGGAAATTAAAAATTTAAAAATAAATTATATTTTTCATTTGTGTCAATAGCGTAAACTGCCTCCCATGATTCCTTCAGCAGGTAGTCCGTAAATAATTTTATGTTAACTTTAGTAAATGCTCTGCATATGCGTTTTTTTATTTATTGTGTCAGTATTCATGTTATTAGTAATTGTAAGAATTTGTGCATCGTAGTCACTGTAACCTAGATTATTCTTTATTATTTCATATCAAGTTGTGGTTTTGTCAACTATTATTTGATCTATTGCTGTTTGTGATTTAAAAGTATTCCGTATAGGTACAGTGCTGGAAACAAAAATTGATCGGGGCCGTCTGCGGCCAAGTTCAGCTTTTGCACGGCTTGGACAGCCCTTGTCATGACGAAACGTCGAGGCGGAGCCTCACAAAATTACAATCAATAAATTTAACAATATTTACACATTTTAATTCCAATATTATTGTCCATACACAATTTATAAACTTTATCAAATTACCAGTTTACTACAGAATTTTGCGATAAGAAAAACGATTATAATTGAATATTTCAATTGTGCAAAAATGCAAATACTGTCTTTCACGAATCGTTAGAGAACTTCTAGGTAACCATTTCAATAAAAGACAGAAAAATTCAAAGACCCAGTGTATAATTTTTACTTTAATCAAAAAATACACTAGATATTAAGCAATTAATTACTAATTTTTATTAAGCAATATTAAGCAGGTATGGTAGACTGAAACATTTTCTTGAGAAACTTGAATAAGATATTTCAATAGTCTTTAATTTTTTTTAATTAATTAATAAAGTATAATTAATTTGAATTTGGGAATTACATGAATTCAAATGGATTGCGGTGTATTAGTATTTTTTGATATTTTGGGATTAAATGAAAAAAAATAGTTCACGCATTGGTAGTGAACAAATTCTCCATTTTAATGAAATCTTTTAAATTAGTAAATAGTAATTCTTGCGCAAGACACCATTCTTTTCAATTCATTTAATTCGATAAAATAATATTTACAATTTTTTCTGATAATTTTAATCACTTAGAATTGCATTCAAAACATGTAAAAAACCGATAATAACATGAACGTATAAACCCGTTTTTATATATTTATATTATGAGATTTTGAAATTAAAGTTGCAAGTTTTCCTCTAGCAGCCTTCGACACTCACTTTTGCGGAAAGTGGCCTTCGCGACTTTTCCCCTGTTCTCGCAAAAGTGCCGGCGCCGCGAAGGCAACTTTCCCCAAATGCGACAATTGCAACGATTGCTAACAGGAAATCTCGTACATTTAGTTTAAAATCACATGTCTGAAAGTATAATTTTGTACTCAAAGTACAATCAAAACATTAACGTGTGTCACATCAATGCACTCGTCTATTTATTTAAGCAGGGCCCTTATTTGATTCCCTGGCTCTATAATAAGATCCTGCAAGTTAATTGAGTGATAACCATAAAAATAGATACGTCTGTTTTAAAAATTAATTTTCATTTGTTAATGAAGCTTTTTTTAAATTTAAACCTTGGCAAATAATTTGCTTGTGCCATTTATGAACCATGTATTATTCAAAAATTTAAATAAACATTTCATGGCACCTCCGGCGGGTATTTTAAAGTTCATCGTTATTTGTGCTACGCAAGATAATAAAAATAGAATTGATGTTCCTGAGGGTAGAAATTGTTTATAAAATCTTTTCTACGTATTAAAATTAGCTTTAATTGTTGACAGTGTGATGAATCATGACTGTAACGATTCGTGTTATTCTGGAAACGAAATATGCACGTTGTTTCCCTGGCACTGTTCATGTGTCTTGAATCCTCCCCAAAACAGTTTTCTACGTTCCATCCCGAATTTTCTAGAAGAAGCAAGTTTAAAATAGGCCCGATCATTGAGAGGAATTCAGTGAATCACTGATCAACACGTTGCTCCCCCCCCCCCAAGTAACGCGTTTTACATCCCAACATACTCCAAAACAAGTTTTTGTTTGTTGTTTGTTTGTTTGTTTGTTGTTTGCTTTTTAGAGAAATAGCCTAGAATATTCTGCAAAGGTCCAAACAATGGGAGACTCCATCACCAGTAGATCGAGACGCATCAAATGACATTTTATGTGCCCCAAATGGTGAGTCAAAACGTAAAGGAAGAATACATGCATGATACCACGGATCACTGCGAGTAGTTTATCGCTCAAGAAATTCTTAAAATATTCAATATGTATAACCTAAGAGTTCAATTAGAATATGAACACCTGAGACGATTAAAATAACTCTATAGTTCTTTATATTTTGAGACTACTTCAGAACTTTCGTAGACATAACTACCTACAGTTAATTATACAATCTAATTGCGCAAAATAATTTCATTACCGGGGCGAATTCCAAAGTTCACTTCATTGCACCGAACATTTAATTACGGCATTCAATTAAACCACTATTTCTTTAGAAAATATCAGAGAATATGTTTAGAATTTCTTAAGTTAAAGAATCGTAAAACGAGGAAAATTATCAGCACATTAAAAAACGTTTCAACAGATGAAGTTTAAACGTGGAAATAAGCGATAATTAGTATTGTGCACTCGAGGTTAACGAGATTAATTCAGTTCAAGCAATTATTTTGTTACATTAATTCTGTCCAACAATTTCAGTGCTTCAATTTCGTAACATGAACAATACAATACCGAAAGCTCTATTAATTTTTAATGGATCTTTACTTGATTTTTTGTGTGAACGAACGTCCATCAAAACCACTTACCAACTGAAAAAATGTGTTGGTGAGGTGTAAATCACTTTGTCCTGACACCACAATTGCTCAGCGGAACAAACAGCTGGGTACATATTCGCAAAAGCATTGCGTTTATACTTTACGATCTGCGCGGAGCATTCGAACGTTCGCCAAACAACTTTCACACACTGATGAACAACCTCGTTCAAGAATACAACGGTGAAAATGATTAAATAATGAATGGGCTCCCGTTCTGTATGTTGCATGAGGAAGACCAGTAGTTAACTATTTTTTAGGTTTAAAATTATTTCCCAATATTCTGACATATCGTACCATACACATTAATTTCTCTAATTGCTAATACACCATACGTTGATTGTAAATAAGCATTTTGCATGTCAACAAGAGGTAGATTTCAGTTTGTTGAAATATGAAATAAATGAAATTGTGAATTAAATGAAAACTGTAATGTATTCCTTTCGAATGATTGTCTAATTTAACTCGTGAAAATGGTTCCAAAAAAGTACCGTGGTCAATGAATCTGAGTAGTACTTCATTCTTTACAATCGAAATTTATTGCAGTGTTTTAACACCAATCACAGAAAAAGTTGTTTTTTTTTTATTTCTCGTCTCATTCGTGTTGGAAGTCAGAACCAATTTGATACTTTTGTAAGTTGTAACTTGATCACATTGTAAAATGTATATTTAAAATCGTATATGCCAAGTTATGGAGCATGTGTAATCAGTAGGGGCGGATTTTAATAAAATGTATTTTTTTTATTTTTATGACATTTTGGCATGTTTCTTCAGCTTCGACTAATAGATCTTTTCTGTTTTACTTTTTCCGTCGTTTTTAAAGCATGTTTCTCTGATTTCATAGATTTTAATGTAATTTTAATGGCTTCTTCAAATAATATTTACGACAAATGTTCCTGAGTGCAACAATGATTCTGTTCCTGAGGCAAAAGGATTCCTGAGTTGCCTATTGTTCGTTCATATATTGTAATGTCGGCTGTTGTGAATACTATGTAATCTAAGGTTCCTTTGACGCCTATCACCGCCATTGTCGGTTCGGCCGATTTCGCGATAACTAAAGACAGAGAATCCTGGTAAGGAACTGTTCACACCAAAAGTTTACTAGCCAAGTTTACTTTAACACAATGATGCCTCGATTATACTCCGATATATTTAGTGTCCTTTGACAGATCATCAGCTGTTACGGTGTGATTGATTGAATGACCGCCGAAACAACTGATGAATTGTCAAAGGACAGTCTAAATAAATCGAGGTATGCATCAGTAACAAATCCAATTGAATTGAACTGAATTGTGCATCTGAACTAGTTTTGATATAATTTTTAACGTCTTTTTTTGCTTTCAGGCCTTTTTTATTTTAAGAGGATTTTATTCATTATTTTTGGAAGTGTTTTAGGTATGAAAATCCGTCCCCTAGTAATCATATTCATTCTATAAAACTTACTACAGGCGCCACATAGGAGTGTCTTTTCAGTACGAGTTTCTTGCAGTACACTCAACTAAGAGATTGTAGCTCAAAGAAAAATGCACTCAGGATTCTCGCTTGTTTAATATTTTATGCGAACGATTATGCTACGACATGACAAATTTTCACTTTATAAAAAATTGTAATTTAACAATCCTAAATGGAACTTGTTTGATACATTTTTCAAGAAGAAATTTTCAAGTCAATTTATGCGCTATAGTCCGACATCAGAAAGTTAGGCAAAGTACATGTTCGCACTCTCATTGGAAACCGCAGTAACTCCTGAATCCCTGGCATATCCATCGTTAATCAACGCCTCCGGCTTCTGAACTGGGCCAGTCAGCAGAACACGACATCCAAAAGAGACCACTCTCCAACACAGTAACCAACAATACTTCGCATTTCTTCACCCGTAAAACTTGTCATTAATTTAAATGCGTAGTGCTACAAACTTTCTCGTACTAGGTAGTTTCCTGATATCTTTCGACTCTCTTCTACATTGACTCACTCTCTTCCCAGATGCTACCTAACAGCGCACAGTGGGGCAAGAGGGCCTCATTTCTGGCATTAATTCGAGGAACACCTATAACCCATAGTATTGCATATCACTGTAAAGAGAAATTCATGTTGAAAGAAATGGTGTAACTTCCAATTCGATACCTCTTCATCTGACAAAAAAATAGTCGATTTTCTAGGAATACGCATTGTAAATAAAAACAACAAATAACGTTACATTACGTTTTATTGAAGGGGAGCAAAAATGAAAGGTTTTACTAATTACATAAATTAAAGTCAAATATAAATATAGTGAAATTATATTAAATCATTAAAAATCATCATCATCATCGCTATCAATAGTATGAGCTGTGTCATCGCAATCATCATCCGCGCGGGCCTCATAATTTTCAGAATGAACAATGTGTTCGGGTGGATGAACCAATAGTTCCTGAGCTTCTTTTGGGAGGCTTTGCACATTTTTCGTAGGTAATTTTCTCTTGTTGGTGATAAGTGGATCTGATCTTAAGAGCAGTAAATTTAAAACATCACTATTAGTTTTTTCACGGGAACATTTTCGGGAAAAGTGCTCTCTGTTTTTCTTAAAATCTTTGTTGAGTGCTTCTTGAGCTTCCTCTGTTAATTGTCCAATTGGAGGCAAAGCTGACGAGACAGTATCAGGTTCATGAATAAAATACTTGTGCAGTGTAGGTGACATGTACCATGGATATTTTTAACAAAATACCGAGCCGTGTTCTGAGCAAAAGCCCGAAACTTTTCAACATGAATTTCACTGCCACTTGATACGACAATCATAATTATTGCATCATTTTAATTAAATTTACATCAATGCGTGTAATTTCAGCAGATAGTTCAAGGTTCTGAAAGAACCGTCGAGCTGTATTTCTGGTATTTGTATTACCGGATCCTGGTTTTGGCTGATCCACAATCAAACCACTGCGTTCTCGAATCTCTCTGAATACGAGCTTTATTTTCAGCCACAGTGTTTTTAGCATTCCTCGCGCTTGCCACGTCTTAATAGGTAACTTATAAGCCAAATGCAATAGGCACTCAAACATGCGTATCAACCTATGTAGTATTGACAAACCGTGAACCACACTTTGTTCTTGTCTTAAGTTTTTCAGTCAAGAAATCAAATTTTTTGTCTGTTTCTCTCTCATTAGAGCTCCACATAATATCCAAAAGTTATTTTCTCTTGATATGAACAGTATTCGAACTCTTGCCTGCCAAAAAAAATACTCACATAGTACACAATTCATTTCCGGTATTTTACGTGCAGACACGTCCGTAAAAATCATTCCGGTGAGGAAAGTAGCAAAAGTAGCAAGAAAAACAGCTGTATAATATATTTGGAACATTACTGAATAGCGAGAAACAAAGATCAAGGCTTGATCACCTTTGATACATAATTAAAAGTTGTGTGTTTCACAAAATAAGACGTAAGTTTTAAATGTTAAAAGCTATTTCTTTGTAGTTTTATTTCTATTAATATTAAGTCCTAGATTTTGTGTTTATCACATGCTAAATAACATTAAATACCTGAACTTGAAGCTTCTATTGCAAAAAGTTGGTTTTTTTCACACACACTGACTGAAAAACACCACGAACCTAGAGATAAATTCTCACTAATGAAAAGCACGTCCGACCGTCACTACAACACTGCATGAACTGAAAGCTCTACGGTGGAGACGGACAGCCCAAGCGGTGTGACATGCTAGGACATATTCGTCCAGGTTCTCCTCTGCACGAAACCATAAGAAATTTTCACCCTAAATAATTTTGGTTTTAATTTCTGCCAGGTTTTGCTGTCATTTGCCCCATAGTACAGCGTCTAAAAGACACTTTTCAATTTTCTCAAGTTGTTGGTCCCCGATCAAAAGAATTATTTTAAAAATACTATAGCTAAGTAAAACCTGGTCTTTCATTGAAAATTTGGAGTCACTTTTTAGAAAAATTTGATTGGAAATTTCTGAAAACGTGCAATTTTGAGCGTATTTTCACCGAAAAAGTATGAATTTTCGATAAGTTAATAAGAAATCATTTGAAGCACTTTTACTGACAAATTCAATAATGTTTGTAATAATTGTCTTGAAAACTTGTCGTAATTGACGGTAGATTGTGATATTTTGCATTTTGAACTTATCATCTTATCGTATAATGGTTTACGAATGTAGCGAGCCTTCCGAAATTGAGCAGGTGTAAAATAAAAAAATGAAGAGAATAAGGAACAATGCATGTAAAACATTCCTCCTCCAACGTACATGGAACACATTAATAGGTTTACATGTAAAACTCTTGTTTTAAAATTGAAAATAAATTTTAAAATTAAATGTTTTCATGATAAATATCACATTTTAATAATAATAATAATAATAATAATAATAATAATAATAATAATAATAATAATAATAATAATAATAGTTCATTTTGCAGTAAAAGAAAAATATGAATTTGTGCTGTTTCCTATCCAGTTGGTAAACTTTCTCTCGCCTTCATGTTTCATTAAATATCAAAACATTAATTGTTGAGTGGATGATGTGATCACAGGTTTAATATCTAAATTTTACGTCGTACTAGTTGTGTCCTAAATTACCAAGACGAACATACAACACACGCACATGTACCCTGTTCGATTTTCAATTTGTTCACTAACGTTTATTGATTCGACAATTAATTAATTTTTGTATTAAACACTTCAAGTAGGCGAGATCAGGGAGTGACTCTTCACAATATCCACTTGCGCAGCTGGTAAAGAATTGTGAAAAATATTTTGAGACAGCAAATACCCGTTTATTGCATCAGCATTATGGTCAGTTCGGAAATATAATCTTTATATTATATTCGAATGAAAATATCACGTGTTTTCGGCTCTGAATCAAATTGACTTAAAATGTATTATTGGCTCTCCTTTTCACTAGTGTGGCAGAAATAAATCTCCAGGTCCCTGTATCTATATATTTATTGTAACGAAAGGCATCGTAATTTTCTAAATTTCACTTTGTTGCTCTAGATCTTCGCAACATCGAAACCTGAAACCTCTGGACAGTCGACGTATTGACAGCAGAAAGCGCGGTGTGAACGTGCTCTCACACTCTCGGGAACACCAATAACCCGTGTAGCCCCGTTGGCCGTTAATCGTCAATCATAGCCGCTGCCGCTGGCCGGTGAACTGGGCCAGGGAACAGGTAGCACCGCCTCGCCCCCAGAAGAAAAGGCCCTCCTGTCTGCCGCCCAATGATCGCCCGGCCACGCCACGGTCGCCCCAGGCAGCTCGTGGCTCCCCGGCCAATGCGGCGTGGCGCACCCGCTCTCTTCCCGGTTCATTGCTATGCTCCGGCGATATCCCCCCCTCGCTCGGCTTTTCATTATGCCGTCGTTGTCACATTTAGATTTATTTTGATCGGAACGTGTGGAGCTGGTTTATACAATGTTGCTGCTTGTCTCGGCATTCAAACGATCTCGCATTCGTGACTGCTCTGATGCTGATCCATTTAAGTTGTGTTTTTTCTTTGGTGCGGATCATTTGTAGTTTTAATGACTGAATGGGAGTGCATTGAAGTCTTCCCTTTTTAACCTGGTCTTATTTGCTTTCCAATTTTCAGATTATAGATTCGATTTAAATTACAGCCGCATGATGTACGTTGCCTTTAGGCAAGTGCATCTAAGTGTTTGTGTGAGCGACAGAGAGGCAGAGAGTAAGAGAGAGAGACAGAGACAAAGAAAGAAGGCAGAGAGGAAGAGAATGAAGGAGAACTAGAGAATGAGGGAGAATGAGAGAAGGAGAAAAAATGAGAGGGAAAAACAGGAGACAGCGAACAAAAAAGAGGGAAAGACGGAGAAGGGTACGTAAGTTTAATAAACATTCCGTTAACTGAATACCACACAGATTTCGCTTTTGAAGAATAATACAAGTCAAATTTCTGAGAAGCTATTAGCAATCTTTATGATCAAGATAATGCTAATATTTGAAAACATTTAAACTTTAAGATTTTTAGACATTTAAAAAATAAAATTAAGATAACTTACCGAAGGGATGAAGGACCAATTGACACCCCACGTGAAGGGAGAAGTTAGAACACAATAAAATCATATTTATCCCTTTCCCCATCTCGTTACAGTACAAGAGGGAGATTGCTTTCGGTCTTCCACAAAGAGTTGTTCACAAGAATAGCCTAACCAGAGACCCACGCTGAAGATTATCACGAGTATCTCGAGCATCTGGCGCGAAGCCAAAATCCGAACGTGCGCGGGATGATGAATCGCGGGCGCAAATGGTTTATTTATTACCGGCGCCGCGAGGCGTAACCAAAGCGGCGCCGCCCCCCCCGCTGGCCCCCTCGGCCGTCCCCGACTCGGCCGTCCCCGACTCGGCCGTCCCCGACTCGGCCGTCCCCGACTCGGCCGTCCCCGACTCGGCCGTCCCCCCCGCCACCAACATTGCCGGTACTAACATCGCCAGACTTTGCCGTCGGCGACACCCAACCCCCAGGCTCTGGAACTCCGTTTCAATCATCCCCGTCATTTTGGCCGCCCGTCCCATCGGCATTCCCATCACTGTTAATAATAACATTACCACTATCACCACCGTCACTACCACCATCATCGACACTGCCACTGCCGTACCCATCATCCTGGCCGCTTCCTCTGGTACAACCGCCCTCGCTGCCAGTACCAGTGCGCCAGATGCCCGCAGCCGTTCTCTCTCCTCTACTTGCCGCTGCCAACCCTACCCACCGCTGCCGCCTCCGTCTTCACTGCCCCCACCGCCACTGCGCGGCCGCCAGCCGCATGGGGCTTTTCCTCGTAAATTGCGCCGGGGATCTCTACCACGCGCGCCAGGCCACGGAATGCGTGGGTGCGCTAAGCGGGCGGTGAAGTGGTGGTGGCGCTAGGGTGGCCGAGGCGGCAGTGAAATTGTGGCCATGCCCGCCGTACCAGCGGACGGGGCTCATTAAGGCGGTGTTTACGCGAAGTTTCACCCTCAAGATCTTCATCGAATGCTTGTTACATATTAATCATCTCTTAATTACCGTAATAAGACAATATTTAATTAATAAATATTTAATAATATATTTAAAGTTAGTGTTATAATATATTAAAATTTGATCATTAAAATTGTAATTTACATATTAAGTAAAAACTGAATAGTGTAACCATGTCAGTTGGGAAATCACTATCAGAGTTAAAAATATGGTTTCAATTTCCATCATACACAACTATGAGCCATAACATGATGATTGCCTCCCTAATACGACTCTCAAGCTTCGAGATCGCAGTCCCTCTCACAGCAGATATAAATGAACTGTGGGCATGAAACATAATTCTGGTTATCACTATTGTACCTCTATGGTGTTATTTCTCGATCTGTGGCACTGACGTCTCTCCAGATAAAGCGCGACAGCCTATACTATTTGATATCAATGAACCGTAGTCTATTTATGGATGTAGAACTTATCGTTTTCCCGTTTCTCCACTTTAGACATCTGTTCACAACAGCAGCACAGGAGCATGCAACAAGAAACAGCAGTCTCAGATGTTCTAGTACGAAGGAGCCGTACTATTACATTTTGAACCTGTAAAACTTTAATATATATGAAACTTTCCTTATTTCTATACCATAAAATGTGGCGCTATCCTTTTAAATAACGTGCCGTGCGCAACACAATTTCAGGCGCGAAAACTGTTCTTGAATCGGTGTGGTCGTAATGCAAAGGCTCATTGGTGTATAAATGATATTTCTATCATGATGGGAGTCAGAGAACAAGTCGAACATAACTACTTTTCAGGAGAGAGGTTTATAGATTCCAGTTCAAGTCCAGTTCGCTCCTTGGTTTTCTTTTACCATTGGGTTCAAATTGACGTGGCAACTATGTAAGCTTGTATTTTTATACGATATGTTAGTCCTGTAAAATGCAAAAATCAGAAAAGAGAGTTGAGGTAAAACGAGTAATATGAAAGAGAGTAGGAGGGCGAGAAAATGGATGTGGGATGGTGAGAAGGTGAAAAAAGGGGAATTGGAAAAGGATAATGTAGGAAGAACGAAGGGAGCGGGGGTAAAGGATGTGAAGATGGAACAAGATAGAACAGGACGAATATTGTAGGAAGGTACCACGCTCGGACACACTCGACTTGTCCATCCCGTTTGCCCAGACAGAACCTTATATCGAACCCACGACCACTTCCCTCGCGCCGAGAGATATTCGGAGCTGCAGCGGAGGTGAATGCGTGGGCGGGGACCGGAGACGCAGCGCTCACTCGGGCTTTCTACCGCCCCCGCCGGAGAAAAGCGAAAACCAGGCGCCAGCGGGCGGAGAACGCGCGCGAGAGAGGGAGTGGGGGCGAGGCGAACTCGCACAGACCAAAGACACTGCAATGGCGCCTTTAGGCAATGATAGGCCAACCTTCGTTACTCGAACTAAGTATCCATATTCGAAGTTTTATGCCTAAGTTAAAACTCAAGGGAGTTTAAATACATACGCAATCTTATTAAGTGGTTTAGTAGTTAAGACACATTTCAATAATATATAAAAATTAATAGAACGGACTCCAGAATCTGCCGTTTCATTATGTCATTTTCGATATTAACTACAATACAATACACTTGCAATTCAATACAAGGGTAATGTATCAAGAGGTTGACGAAGCGAAAAAAACTAGTGTTTTATGTTCGAATATTGTTTTTAAATGCAAAAGTTTGGGGGTGTTTATAAGTAAATGTATTATTAAGCAATTATCTGACATGTCCCTTTACAAAAAGGTTTCAGTGATTATAATTATTAGTGGATGATTATGTTTTTAAGTTAAGGTGTACAGTAGTAGAATATCCTTCAATAACCCACTACAATTGTACAGATCTCGTTATTTGTACAAGTACTTGGTTCCACGGGCTGGCCCGCGTCTCTGTCGTGGTAGCCGACATTTCGGCCAACATACTGCGGACTTCCTGAGAGCAGTACATTCAATCAGCAGTACTTCTCTGGGGATGGCCGCAATATATTGGCCAAAATGTCAGCCACCAGAACACGGACGCTGCTCGTCCCGAACAACCATGACCATACGAAATGAAGTCTCCGTTTTTAAAACGACATTCGGTGTAGCCATCTCCTTCCTCTGTGACGCCGCCAACGCGCACGGTTTCCTCGCGCGAGGTGCACAGTTGTCGAGACCCGCCGCGCGGCGGAGGCGTGGGGTGCGAACCCGGGCGCGCGCCGGAGAGAGCTGCCCCGAGAGCGGCGTCGGGCGCCGGCGCAGATTATCCGCGCGGGCGATCGCTGGCGGTGCACCTGGCGCGCTCACCAGGATGCACCGACCGCGCTCTTTCCCGCCCTCTCCGCCTTCGTAACGGCACCTAGCGTGTGGGGGGAGCCCGATTTGGGATACGGATTCAACGCTTCGATTACAAGCCCCACCGATTCCGTGTTCTGGCCACACATGGAGGAATGTTTCTTGTCTTACAGTCTACACACACCTACATGAATTTTGAGTCTCTCTAAAAACCACTGTGGACACTACAGAATCATGTGTGGGGTAGGTAAGCACACTGGAGAAGACTGCAAAAAGTATTAATAAAAACTTGTACTCGCACACATTAATAAAAACTGTTATTGTGGGGGTAATGAAAATAATGAAAAACTTATTTAGTTGTGTTTGGATATTTACTAAATCTCTGAAATAACAAAATCAACCACTGCAGAGAAACAAATTTTTTCTCGTATTGTCGATTATAGTGAACCTTGGAAATAGTCGACTATCTAATACAATATGCACATATAGTGATGAAATATAAGAACGTACAATACTATATATATACGTACAATTATATTTCACAATTGTATTTTTATTTCCTTGCGGTTAACTGTAATTTTATAAAATTCTTGAAATCTCTCAGCTAGTATAATAAAAGTAATTTTTTTTTTTAAATGTGTACAAAAAGGACACAATCGTATTATAGGGTACAGTATATACCAAGGGTGTCACGATTAATGTCATGTCATAACAGTAAAATCTCACTGAATCATGCATTTTAAAATATTCGAGTTCAATATGAGGAATAATAACATTTTAAAATTTTCGAGAGTTCGTTGGAATTTGAATAACTGTAAGACAAAACTAACGAAAATTCGAGGTTTCGAACCTCGAGTTCTTTTCATAAATCGAGAGTTAGAGTACACCATCCTTATAAATACCGATCCTTATAAATATCGCTATCACGGTAAACGTAGAAAGCTTGATCTAGCACAGCTACTGGAGCATTGCTGACGTTGTATGGACCGTTCTACAGGAAGAGAGAAATGGGTTCCCAACACCAAATGAAACGCCGGCGCATCCAACTGCATGCGCAGCGGAACTGCAAGCTACAATAGCCAGCACCGGACTTCCCGAGGCCGCCGCATTGAATCAAACGATTGTTCCAGCGCACCTCTGGCTTACCCGGTGGCTCATGGGACTCCGTCGCACTTCCCAAATGAAATATGGGAACAGAATTGCATTTCTGCATTAGAACTGCATTTCCCTTACAGAAAAATACCATATCACTAATAATTTAACATACAGATTCTTTTTCTTTTTTGAAACTAATTTAGAAATCGTTTGATTTTTCCTTTTAATTTTTGTTCTATAAATGTTAAGGTTTTTAAGTTATAATTCTCTCTATTTATATATTTTGAACTTCTAATTTTTCCCGTAATTTCATCACTGATTACTATGTAGTTTTATTTAAAATTCTTTTATTTTAAACAATATCCTCAAAATTTGTTATTTTTTTAGTTTCAGATATAAATATATTAATTATTGTTTGTTTACCCCTGACGATGCGTATAAATATTACGCGAAACATCGAGTTCCAGCATTATAAGGACAATAAAACCTTTTTGAAAACTTGTTTATTGATTTTCAGAAAACAAAAAAGGATACCCGTGTGTCAATTTATTAGTATTAGTGACAATTCTATTATTCTAATATATTTTACTGTTTAACAAACTATACTGTTTATGCGACTTATTCCATAATCTGAATATCATTACCAGCCTCAGTAATCTAGAAGTAAAAATGTCGTTAAATGTTTGATGAGATGAGGAGTATTCAAGGGGTATCATTCTGAAAGTAACCGATTTCAGAGTCAAAAATAGGCATTTAGGTATATCAAATCAAGCGCAATTGCCTTTCAAGCATGCTTTTTGTTGTTTTGCTGGTTATCTTTTTATATGCCGAAGGCCATCCTAAATATGAGGAAGAATACAGTAAGCTTATTATGTCCAGCGTCCGGCATACTTTTGAAGCGGTGTTTTCAATGAACGCCGTCTAGGAGTGTATTAAAGATGTATCAAACATTAGTTTAGGTTCGCCACACTGATTAATGTATAGTTTTTAAATCTGACTAATGGCATCGGCATCATAACTCATATTTAGTTTCACACACAACATCAGTCCCTAGCAATCAGCGAAATAAGTAGTACTTGCCAAAAATATAGGTTAACTGCATTCTCCGTTTTATGATAATGCTGTTGAGTGTGTTATCACTTTGCTCACAAAATATCTTGAATTATTATTCTAGTCGCACGTTTCGTTTCTGGGCAAGACATTTACTTTCTGCAAGTGGGAAAGATAAACAATATAAGCCTACCACTGTCTGAAGCATGTGGTATAATAGCATCAAATACTCTACACAATGCTTGGGAAACGTGATCGTATTTCGCACAATGATCACATGCGATAATGTCTAGGAGCTTCATATATCACCAACTGAAGTTAAATGAAAGGTGTTGCGAACAAGTCAATACGAGTTAACGTTTCTCTAGCAGCCAGAATTACTACAAACACTTTAACGTACGAGAAGAAAGTTTTAAGTACTCCACACTTAGCGCTTACCTCAAGAACTGTTATTATGGACCGTCAATACCCCTACGCTCAAATTCAATTTGAAAGTCTGACGCAATTATAAGTAAATATTTCCGCTGGAGAGAGTTATATGCACTAGAAAGGTGAACGACTTTTCAGGCTAAAGGAAAAGACACTGTTCGAAAGAGAAAGACTGGTGATGTATGGTATTTTTAACCTTTGGTAACAATGAGAATTATATTATGAATACAACAAAGATAATAAGTGATAATCATATGATCTTTTTACATCCTTCCTAGCTTCATTTCTAAATACTTTATGCAATTCCAAGAACGTGAACAATACAACCAGTGAGAACAATCCATCAAATGGTAAGTAGAAATTACATTAGTTCATTACGAAGCTGATGAAATATTATACCCAATTATATGAATCATTGTAATTTTAAAATTTTCTCACCAAATCTGAAAGAAGAGACCGGAATTGAGGCCCTCGAGTTCGGGAGCAATTGGCATTATCCGCAAGGACACTTGGTTTCACATGAGCATCACAATCTAAAAAGAATCTGCAAACATTTCTCAATTCTTTGAGAGGACATGAATATCCATATTATAAGCCTCTTGGAACATTCTGGAGCGATTCAATCACGACGCAACCCAACTTGTTTCCAGTATCTCCCAAATAACTGACGGGCAACCGCGCGTATTTTTCCTCGCATAGTAAGTTACACAATTAGGCCGCAAACGGGTTCGGCGATTCGTATGATAATCGAGTCGTTATTGTTTACCATTATAGCCCTGCGCTTCAAGAAGCAGCACATGCTATCCGATCATCGCGAGTGTTCACCGCCAGAGCCGTGGCGGTGACTGTAGCCGCAGCCTCGGCCGTGGCGAGCGGTGCCTGGGCCAAGGCCCCATCTCCTCCAAGGCCTCCTCCGAAGCGCTCCTCTTCGGGAAAGCAGAAAGCGGCGGCGCGGTCGCCGGTTCAGGTTGGCCGTGACTGCGCCCGCGGCGGGGGCGGTGGAGTCGCCCACGCAGGAGCCGTGTCTGGAGGGCATGATGCGATCGGGGTCGAAGCTGGATCTCTAAGAATCCAGAATCAGAGGGTGAGGAGGGGAGGGCATTCTACGAGTTTACGAGTCAAAACGGAATTTTAAGCTCGGGTTCGCTTCGGGCGGCGCTTCTTGGGTTAAAGATTCCAGAACCGAGACATCCTTCGGTTCGAATACAGACATTGGCCGATTTTCCTCACCGGTTAAGAAATTGGATAAAGGCTTTAAAGTGATCAGAAGCGTCAAGGGCTGCTGCTCCGATTGATAGTTCCCGTGGCTTCCTCCGATCTATTTCAGGTAGATACCAGAGTAATAACTTTAACAGCGACCAACGGCTCACGCACGATCTTTCGTTCCCAATTTCCATCCTTGCAGTCGGGTGATTAACTGATCCCCAAATTCTCAGATGCTCCGTTTAAACGCAAAAGGGCATAACAGAGCCCTTCATTCTGAGCATAACATCTGCTAAATTTCTGAATGAGGTAACGGTACATAAGTATTACAATGCAAGCATATAAAAAGAGTCATCCAACGGAATGTACATAAGAGCATATAAAAGAAGTGCTAACGAGTATTGCATTGAAGGGAGCATGCAAGGTAACGAGTTTCTCGGGTTAACCCCTAATTAGGTTTCTATCTATTTGTAAACAAACAATTTCAGAATGAATAAAGAAAGAAAGTTCAGTCTTTCATAATTTACACTTTTGATGTCAAACTTGCAACGTTTCATTTTCGCCAAACACTTTTTTTCTCCAATTTTAAGGTAGTTTTCTACATAGTTATTTTCTTCAGCTTTATTTTCCTCTTTAATAATATTATTAAAGAGGAACAGTTGTTTATTTTTCAAACCATCATCAATAATAAACACAATTTTATTCTTTTAGAAATTCATTTCGCGCTTTTAACTGAATTTAATTCAGAACATTTCTTGTATCTTCTTCACATTATATTTGTAAAAAGGACTTACAATTATTACTATCTCTCTCTCTCTCTCGATCTATTATATATATATATATATATATATATATATATATAATGAACGCTACTTAATTCTTACATCACTTTTTAAATGTATAGTAACTTTTTAACAGTACTTGATTTTAAATTAATGATTTGATTAAGATTAAATAAAATTTATACGTGGAAATTCTGAAAGAAGAGCAATACTTCAAATGGAAATTGTAACTAACAGGTCAGCGAAACGGAACAGGTAACTTAAGAGGATAATCTACCTGGCGACTGAAGAAAGCGTGTAAAAGAACATTGAAGTACATTTGAGGACTCTGGTTATAAGTTGGCGTTCTACCTTGCCCACTCATTGCTATATCGGCGCATGACTTGCTTCAAAAAAACAAGGTAAGCAAACAAGTAGTCCAAGATCATGTTTATCCATGTCAGAAACTCTGGCAAGACTCTAATGAATTTGAAATGTAGGAGTCGAATTCCATGATCTCTTTCAAAGGACTCTTGTATTTGCAACAGAAAGCCCCTATAAATGCAGAGTCACCCTGCCGTGCAGGCTACTATTGCAATCCGTAACAGGAGGATCAAGTGTTTCCGGGTAATGCAGGAATTCCGGTTACTAAAGAAAGAAGCGTTTCTGAATTCCAGATACTTCAGGAGAACTCTCATTTAATGAACATTCTTTCGCCATATTGCAAGGACTAATGACAAGTAAGGAATTTCACACTTCCTTCAAGAAACATGCAAAAGTTCACTCATTAATAGAAGGTTCACTTCAGGAAATATGATATGCTGTTCTTTCTACATTACCATGAAATGCATTATTATTTTGAGAACATTCGTAATGCCCAACAGCTAATAAGGAATGCTAATTTTGTTCATTCCTTTTTTTGGGGGGAAAGGGGGTGGTTATTTCTCTCAAATGTGGGTGGTGGTTTGGCACTGACGCAAGGAAAGGTGAAGAGCATTTATTTGACGGATTTTAACATGTTAAAGAATAGCTCGACTTAATACACCATTGGCAAATCCTGAAAATAAAAAACCGAAAAAAATCTAAAATTAGCCGTCGATGTAGTAAGGTGGTGTTTAAATTGAAATAAATGCGTACAAAATTGTTGCTCCTCAGTTTATCAAAGAAGCAATAATTTATCTTATGTGACAAATAAGAATAATTAGTTCAAACAATTTTTGGGCATAAAACGATTCACAATTAAAAAAATTATTTTATCGTTAAAAACATCAATTTCGAATAATTTATTCAATTTGAAGAAAAAAGTGTTGTTTTTTTATTAGACAATTTTAAGAAATGACGTGAGCAACCGTACTCTTCCCACGTGGTACAGAGAGTCCATTTGTGGAGCGCCGGTGGTTGCGGGTTGGCGGGGGCGTCGCAGCCACTGCACAGTGCTGAGCGTGGGCCGTCGCCGCCGGCCTGGCCATTCCCCCGCCGCAGCTCCCACGCGGCCCGCGACACGAGTTTTTGCCCACCGCACACGCGTCTCACCTCGGCACAGCGGTGGACATGCAGCAGCGTTGAGGCGCCGCCGGCAGAGGCATGGCCGGGAGTGGGTGGGAATACCCTCGGCCTTCGGCTCCGCGTATTTGGATGTTGTTCATACCCCTGTACCACCCAGGCGGTTAAATAAAATAGATTTATAATAGGCTAAGCCTCGTTTTTTATTGGAGGAATTATAATAAATGACCTTTATTATTCACAGACTATCAACTTCATTGATCTTGAACGATGTAACTGCAACTGTATCAACTAGTTCTTAACATATTCAAACGTACGACTTGTATATAATTATTGAAGCACTATCTTGTTTTAAAGTGTTTTTACTTCACTCGGTTTCACCTTTGTTTGTATGTGTGCGACAAGAAAATACCCCCCCAAGGAATTAAACGTCATCTATTTACAATGTGCAAATATATTTCAAAAAAACGTTTCGGAAAATCTGTTTGTAAATAAAAATGATCATTGATTAAAATATCTATGTAATAGCTATTAACAAACCTAGAAATGTTGTGTGTGTTATTATTGTCGAGGGCAAAAGTTAAAAATCGAGGCGGAGCTTAGCCGAGCCGAAATGTTTAATTTGGAGGTGGAAGTAATAACACTAACATTTCGTGGTATGTTCAGCAGTTTATCGGTCACCATAAAATCCTACGAATTATGCGAAAATTTACATTACTGCGATAGTGAACACATGAATTCTGTTGCTACGACACGTTAATACGATATTGTGGGGTGTTGCTTGTGATATATCTATATAAACAATATTCGAATACCGGGGTTCCCGAAAATTGTATGCAAACAATTCTCCTGAACCTAAAGATACAATAAGGAAATGTCGCTCGGTTAGGAAATTGGCGCGTTGATTTCTAGTGGCGACACCTTCATATCATCAGTAAATACAATTATCGGAGTAGTTTCAAGTGTGAGGAAAATGAGATTAATTTACCTAATATACATTTTTCTAATTGCACTATTAATAATATTAAAATTAAGAATAATTATTTCCCAAACCAATGTGAATTACTTTGGAATTGTTTGACTCCGATGTTTTGTACATCGCCATGTTTGTTTCCTTAACAAATATTTGACTTGCGATGAATCTATGTTTGTTTACGTTGCTAAGGATGTTAAAACCCGTTGCTAAGGATGTTCAATTTCTTAACATACGAGTAGGTACAAGTGCACTTAACAAACCTGCACGGTTGCTAGTTAACTGGGGTTAAAGACGCATGTGACGGATAAAATACATTAAAAAATATAAAAATCAGGATCCGATGCAAAGTGATTACGGTGGCAGCCGCGAGCGGCGGTGTCTGCGAGATAGAACCCCGCTTTGAACAGGGATGCTTGCTTGAGTGGCATGGCATGGTGGAGCCTATCCCAACCACCTTCAATATCCCATTCTTTTCCATGGTGTATGAATTCGAGGGATGAATGACACTGTCCGCGAGCCAGGGGGAGAATGCTCTGTTATAGATTTTCGGGTCACGACATGAGCGCCACCTGGCCACTACCAAACCTTCCTACCTGTTATTAATAAGATTTCTGGTGAAGTTGATACTTCCCAATAATTTGTGAAAAAGATGTTCACAAATGTCGATGTTGATCTGAACATTTTTTTCTCAAATCAAAACTCCGCACCTGTATTACGATTCAAAGCCCCGCTACTGGCTCATGATCTTCTAGCGACAGGACTCGGATCTAGTCCGCAATGGGTTTACATGTTACAGCAGAGTTATGGAGTTGAGTCTAGGATCAAGGTTCACCACGATATGAAAAGCCAGTTGTGTTAACGAGGACAGACTGCGTCAGTTAATAACCGAAATGTTAAGTTCACGTTAAACACCCAATGATGAAAGATTAAAATAAAGGAAAACAACAGTGGGTGACAAGTCTGATTATGCTGTATTGATGGGCAGCTCGTAGCGTAAAGACAGGTCGGCTAGCCTTCCATCTCTTCCCTGATTTATTTCGCCTGCCACTTTCATAATCGTTTAATCATTCATCCCACTATATTCGTATTTGTCAGGTCATTCACCGACTCTGGATACATTAAAACTCGAGAGCAACGTTTAGATCCTGTAATGAGGAAAGATGTGTAGCGTTACAAGCGAGACTGATAGCCTTCCATCTCCGGGTAGTGAGATTCAAATCCCAGTCACTATTCATGGAGGTTGAAACGAGAATGAACGACTGCAGTTCGTTTTCCTATTTTTTCATTGCCACTGAGTACTTCCATCATTCAACCCACCATATGTTGTATCATCTACTTATCAATTCATTCGCCATCCCTGTTATAGTTTTGTAAAAGAAATATTGATGACCATTTCACTCATAAGCTCTTGACCAATAACCTTCAGGTGTACGTCTTATATACCAACAGTATTTCACCTGGAAAATTATCCCTTTACTCTGATTGTGTTTATTTTCATTTGTTTGTGTAATTGTACATAATTAACTTTTTTAAACAGTATTTTTTATTCTTTCTTTCTTCGTGAAACAGTCACCGTAAATATAACTTGAAGCTCTTAGTCCCCAGATAAATTCAAAACCTTATCTGATATATATGAATAAAATAAAAAGCGACACTGACATGAAGGAAATCATGTATTGCGTAATTAAGTAAAGCACGTTAGGTCACTACGACATCCTGCTGAAGTGCTGCCTTTGACCAACGAATGCCTGGGGTCATAGTCTATCCGCCACTCAGCCAACTCGTCCGCCGCCGCAAGCTTCACCGCCTGTTCGAGTTCCTTCCCGTCAGACACAGTATCCTGCCTCCGACCGGCAATCCTCAAATGGCTCATCGTTCTCATTCGTGTACAGGGCACCCACCCCAAACTGTCTCCGGAAAAGACAACCTCTAACTACCTCACAGACTGCCGGCGAGCTAACTTCGCATCGGGAAGCATCGGGTTCGGTAATTGAGAAGTGTGGATTGAGGAACAGGAACTTGCCTTATTTGAAAGCGCTTTGCTTTCCGTATGTGAATTAATTTCACAATTTATCTGATGAGTTTGGTTTTAACTGTGTGTTTGTAGGCATGAGTACAAATATCTGAACGAATTATATGAATTAACGGGTTAGTTCGATTGTGTGTTTGAACTACTCTTCATTTCACAGTTCTTGATTATTTTATTGAGTTCACAATGAGTATGACGATGTTCGATTCATACGAAATCGTGTTGGAGAGATATCTTAAAACCAATAATCAATAATTCCTTGATATAGCAATTTTGTTTACAATCCTTAACGTATCCTATCCCCATCTTCATTTACTTCTAATTATAAGTCGAATATTAAGAAAGATGTATTGCGTATGATTCATGTCTCTTATTATGTAACCTCATTGGTAAAGCACATGATGTTCACGATAACAAGTCAAGTGCAGAATAGATCAAGACCAACTGGACAAAAAAGTAGATCGAGATATTCAGAAGAACTTCTCCGTAATTGTCACATTCAGCCTTAAAGAAGTAAACTATCATTATCTGTAACTCTTCGCCTAACGAACTTCAATTTAGAAATATTTAGTTGCTAATACATTTTCCCCTCTTATCTTTTGAAATATTATGGATGTTCTACTGTAATTTTCCATTCTATCAGACCGAGGGAACTTATATCGCAACTTGTGGCGTCCGTTTACGGAGCTGTGTTGGCGTTGGCGCCGTCGGCAGACGTTTTTGCTATTCGAACACAGGTTTCACCTCCGGAGATGCTTCGAAACGAGACACCGGGGTTCGACATTAACATTGTGGTTTAGGAAACCGGTAAATCAACACGAACTTATTTGTAAGTGAGGAGCTTTCCGGATTGAAATTGAGTTCGCGGTGTGTGTGTGTGTGTAGGTTGGTTTCAACTGCGCGTTTATAGAAACGAGAACAAATAGCCAGGCCACTAATCACAATTTGACGTGCTGATTCGATAAATCCTTTGAACGAGTTCTTAAATTTACAGTTCTCAATTTCTTTATTTCTCAAGTGGGTGTATAGGTTCGAGTCCTGACGGCGGCAGGATTTTCGACACTAGCTTTTCAGCTAGGTCGAATTCAGTCGCTGCCTGGAGGAGAATTCTAGCGGCCGGCTGCTCTGATCGGTAGTTTTCCGTGGTTTCTCCGATCAACACCAGGCGAATGCCGGAGCAGTACCCTACCAAACGGGCCACGGTCCGCGCGCGATCTTTCCTTCCTCTTCCTTGTCCTATCCTCTCCCCCTTACGCACACACACTAACATGCACTACACTACCACATATTCTGGGAGACCGGTCGGGAGCTTAGAGCTTGTCCCGGCTGGGGCGGTGCCCCGCTGGTGGGAGAGTCCTGATTAGGGGGAAACCCCAGTAGCCGACGGTAGGTCGGCGCCGGATCTCGCCATCCAGCGGGGGAAGACCACCACCATCTCCCGAGAAAAAACATGTACTACACTAACGGGACTAATGACCAAAGCAGTTGACGCGCCCGGAAACACAAAAAAAACGAACCAAACCAATCAAGTGGGTGTAATACATGGTTATGAGTTCAGTTCACGAAATCATCAGATTTATGACCGAAATAACATTAAAATTGCGGCAATGATGTATATTGATAGTTTGACACCCTATTGTTCGTGCAATATTTGGCAGCGAAAATTGAAATATTTTATAAAAACTGGCCATGACACCATCTTGTTCTACGACCAGTTTAAAACTCTAAAAAGCGAGTTCACTAGACGGAGTGCGAAGGACCAGTTCATCATATAACAAAATTTCAATCTGAGCCTAATATTGACTCATAGGCTAAAATGTACCATAGACCACGCTACATTTGCCTCTGCTCTATCATAGTCCACTGTACATTTGCACTTATATGGAAGTTACACAATTCTAGTCTCAACTGGACAGGTTTTCGTCACTACCATCACCAGTACTGGTGGATCAGATCCAGGTGGATCCAGTCGAGGTAAATTCTAGCAGCGGTGTCCGGGAATTTTCCATGGTTCTTCCATTCAATTTTTTTCAAAATTATTCATTTGTTATTTTATACACCTACAAAATAGTTTCATAATAAATAATATAAACAATTAATATTACATAAACAAGTTAAAAATGTAATAATTATAAGTATAAAGTAAAAATCCTCCAAAGGCGAATGTGAAGAAATTAAAATCAATTTAGCATTCAACAATTTCTCAAGGTTGTCCGCGGACTTCATAATTGGTACCAAAGGTAAGGGGAGGCTCCCTACCCTCAGACAGGTCGCAGGGGTGGGAGACCTAATTTTAAGATTAACCCTCTCTCCAGCCATCGAATGAGCTCACGTGTACCTCCTTAGGTGGTCAGGTGACTTTATTAATTTACGTAAGGCGATTAACCCTTCATATTATTATAATAATTTATTAATTCCTTACAACATACGTGCACACCTACATATTACTGATCATGAATCATACGTTGCTTTGAAGACTATTACAAACAGACACCTATATTTTCTGTATTTAAGGAGAGTTATCCATTATCTTTAAGAGGAAAGGCCAATACTGTTGTTTATATTTTTGTGTTCGATATTTATAACGCTGGTCTTTCTCTAGGTTTTCTATCGTTAAAAGTCAAGAATGCGACGGTAGGGGAGAATCGGCTATTCCATTGCCGAGAAATTTAGAGCAGCAACTAGATCTGAAATTGCGCAGAGGCGTCGATGAGTTGTAAATTCTTTTGGTGACTTGAAGCCGCATGACAGAAGACTCCGTCAATGTTGACCTAAGTATATGTACAAAAGACAAAAAGAAGAGAAACTCCGCTACAGAGCGTTTTTTTTTCTCCACAGAAAGGTTCCAAAGATCACAGAGAAAGTGCAAGGAGAAATATGAAGCATCTTCAAAGAGTAAACTCGGATTGCAATTTCCACATTAGCACGCCTTCACCATGATAACTAATTTTGTTAAAATCAGGCAAATGGGGCAAGAAATGAGTAATTGGTTTCGTATTTAGTGTTTAAAGCAAGACTAAATAATTTTGCAATTTCTTGCATCTCAAATTTTATTTGCAACACGGAATCAGAGTGTGGTGTTAATTATTTATTTTTAATACGTGTACTGACAATATGAAATTTTGCAACCAAAATGTTTTAAAATTGAATTTTAAATTATATAAATAAATAATTAGATTTATATTTTATCCAAAAAAGAGAGAAATAGTTCCCATTTTTTAAACTATTTTGGAGAAGTAATGGTGAACTTGTAAATAATATTCATTCACAATTCACTAGACATTTTAAACAGATCTTCCCCGAATTAACGCTGGTGACTAATGACTTAGAAAACTAGTGGTAATGAGTGACATATTGAAACTTTTCCTTACCTTAGTGTTTTACCGAGCAATTAATCTTTTTAAGTACGTACATTTAATCATGTAAAATTGAGGTATAAATTACATTGCAGAAAGACATCCCTGACTTTAATATGGGATATGTAAACAAAACTCAAAAATAAATTTGATCTTTTGCAATTTCTAAATTTTAGAAGTTATAATAAAAATTCAATACATTTATAAATGAACTTTCCTCTCTTCGTGAAAAGAAATTGAAGAAACAATTTCCAGACTTTTCTAGAAAATTCTGAAAATGTCATAGGGGCTTCATGTAAACTTTATCCGAAAATTAAAATATATTTGTGTTTATCTCCTCGACACCACCTCCAATCTTAGAAACAGTATTAATAGACCTTGATCCTGACGTGTGTGTGCGTTGCGTGCGTGTGTACGTGTGTGTGTGTGGGGTGTGTGCGCGCGCGCCGTGTGTGTGTGTGGGTGTGCGGCGCGGTGTGTGGTGTGTCTCGCGTGTGCGCGCGCGTGAGTGTGTGGCGCGCGTGTCGAGTGCGCGTGCGTGTGTACGTGCGTGCGTGCTGTGTGTTTGTATGTGAAATTACAGCTCAAAAAGAACCTCAAATAGGGTTTTACAACTCAAAATTCGAAATTACATTGTTGAGGTGGTTCCAATATTTCAAAAATGTATTCATTTTTCCTACCTATGTATCCTGCAACCAACGGCGGACAAAAGCAAAATCAATAGGTAAGGCGGATGCCCGCGAATAAATAATTATTTAAATTTTAATTACATGAAATCATGTTAATAAAATAGGGAAGTATTAGTATCCTTTTAAAATTATATTTTTACTTTTTATAAACACAAGTTGAATTTCGCAACAGAATTTGTAAAATAAGTGGTACCCGGAATCAGAAAAACTCTCAAGAAGAAAGTTACACCTCCTCCTGCAAATCAACTCATCCTCACCCCCAAAATACTTTAAAACATATTTCTTATCACTCACGCATGGAAATTGACACTTCCGTTCGTTCTTTATGAATAGGACAATGTTTGGGGTAAGCGCAACGCAAACTACACTAGGTGCAGATAAGGAAACAAAACACTGGAACGATATGAATCAACTTAACTTCCGATACGAATATTGTAAATGATCCGAAGAACATAAACTTTAAAGTCTTCTAAATTCGAACAAAAAAATAATAAACATACCTCGCACTAAAGTGTCATTGTCATCGTAATTCTCAATACAGAAAGTGCTGCTTTGGATAGTGCATAACTATAATTCTTATGATATATTGTTAGGCCTATCAGCCTCTAGTCATATTCTAAGCACTAACGTACACTACACTAACGCATCAACTGATCTGACTATTTGTAGACATTGTCTTTGTAAACTTGTTTATCCTCCTTAATTGAAAGCTTCCTGCTGCAGCATCCAACGATATACAATATTACAATATTGAGAAAAGGAGAAAGGTGTCCCAAACCGCGAACACCAGGTATTAAAAGAGTCAGCAAACCGGATGAACGAAGAGAAACGGGGCGTGGGCTCCACATTGAGAAGAACGCAGAAGCCCCACGCACGCCGCTGCCGCCGCCACCATCGCCGCCTAACCGTATAAACGCAGCTCTAACGTTACCGTGGCCCGCGGACCGGAGAACGCATTGGAGTGAGGCGGCGGTGACACCGGTGGAGTCCTTGGTATTGGGTAAAGAAGGGACAGACGGCCACTGAGAGATCTGAACGCCGGAGACAGGCGGCACAGAAAGGTAGCGAAGAACAATACTTGTCAGCGGGCATGGATCTAGGAATTGCACAAGGGGAACGCTTAGAAGAGGGAGGGGGAGAAGGGATTTTTGTATGGAAAACCTACTTGTGATTAACGTATTTTCTATTATCTATCGCAGATGCAAACATACAAATTATAAAATATTTGATATTACAGGATGGTTTAATATTTGTTAGATGGGAAACATTTTTGTACATTTAATGGAGGGGGGGATTCAAATATCCTTCATGTCCCTCTTGTATCCCTCCCTGAAAGTGTATTTTAAAGGAAAGACTTAACTCAAACACGGATTTTACAACTATGTAAAGAACTAAAAAAAAAAGCATTTCTTAAACCTAGAAAAAAATCGATTGTGCGAGTTCATGAATCTCTTGAAAGGTGGCGATGGCGGTGGTGCGTCCTGGGAAGCGCAGACAATGCACCTACAAGTTCCCAGGGGTAGCCGCCTGCAATCATCAACGCCCGAGAGCCCCACATTCTTCACATGTTGCTCCCCACGGTTCTCCCGACACGTGACCGCTGCACGCGAAAAGAGGTTTGGAACAGTTCATTTGCGATGCGGGTGGTCTAGGACGTAGTTACCTAAACTGTGTAGCACTCTATTGATGCGAGAGATAACCGTCATCTCTTAGATATATCTACGAGATGTAAATGGTTCGGTTGTTCACACACCTCATCCATGTCTAGCAAAGATATAATTAAATTCCGTGGTGGCGGTCGAGATGTTGTGGTAATCCATAACTGACTATCTTGTCAAAAAAATTCGAAGGAATGATTATTTGAGAGATTCTGAATTGTGAGATATCTGATTGTGATTGCATATTGAATGAGGCAGAGGAATCTTTACTACGTCGTATCCACTAAATAAAGTATTCAAGTACCATCTGTAGTCTCGACGCAAGAAATGTTATTGGTGGTATAGTGTAAGAAAATGCAGCATCAAGTTTATTTCTGAGAGCAGCATTGCCGATGAGAAGGCTAATTGTGTAAAATACAGTGATATTTTCATTTCTCAACTGAAAAATATCGTGAAGTGCCAAAAATCTAGAAACAAAAATTTTAATTTTAACGAAAGCAAAAAGTTTGCAAAAAACCCTTTTAGTTGAAATAATCTGCTCGAATCTTATTTTACAATACATGATGAATTTAAAATAAAATCCAATGTAAATCCTACAATATTAATAATTATTTTCCGCTATTCGGTTTATCACGTTTCGGATTTCCTATGTTTTTGGATTTTTTATTCTCATACGATTGTACACTAATGAAAAATTTGGTTACCATTGAAAAGGTTAACAAGGAAAAATAGTTACCACTGAACGCATGTGTAACCTCGTACGCCTGTTTTGCCTTTGAACCTCCACGGTTTCAATTAAAATCATTGGTTGGGTGAGAAGTCGTAGGCTCCCGCGGCCAACGTCTTGCAAAAAAGAGTCCAGCATTCACTAGTTCGGTGGTCGTTTAAAATACTTTTCCTATGCTTCATTCCAAATTACACATACGAACGTGAGAATTATTTCAGCACCCCAAGAAAAGCGGTATGAATTTAAGCATTAATTTTTGCATAAAAAAATAAAACACCAAACTCGAAATAAAAATTCTGACTGAAAAAATTAATGAAATTAACGGAGTATTCTGTAAAGCTTCAGACAGCGTATCCACGAGCAGGTTCTGTAATGAGGTCCCGCCTCCACGACCCTCAGGGGAACCCTAAGGGTGTGCGTTGGGACAGCTCACTGGAGGAAATTGACACAGAACTGGTTTAAGTAATTCAATCTCCGAGGTTGAGAAATTTACGCTACAGACGCCTCAAGCATTCTCATTGTTTTTTAATCTACCTCAATTTCTGGAGAGCGTATTATAGAAAGAGTCCAGAAATTGGTTTGCATCCTGTCTTAACATGTGAAAAGATATGAAACAAATGACTTACGGGAAATTGCGACTTACATACAATGAATTTAACTGTTTCTGTATCTATATCCCTCTATAAAATAATACGATAGTTCGCGGCTTGATAACTAAGTTTTGGAATGGATGACTGAGAAAAATTGTATCATTTACGATCATTAATACAGCTATCCATTGAGCTATTTACACTCAAATACATTATGTATTTAAAATTGTACTTAAAATATCCAAATCAATACGTTGTAATATCACAGGAAGAAGGAATTGTATAGCATTTTGACCAATTTCTATCCTTCCGTACTCTAAAAACTGAAACGTGGAAGGAAATATTTTATTTTCCGCAGTTCCATCAATAAAACGAGAACATCAACGTGTGCCAGGTTTTAAATTACACAAATCTTTCGAATCAAAATTTTCAATTTAATTTGTTTCCAATGGCAGTTTGGTGTGTTTTTGAACACGAAATATATAGAACATACCACCATTTCCAGGCACACAAACTGGTAATAGTTATTTACATCCCCATTTCATTGACGAAAACGGCCTGGAGGATAATCTGTTTGTACTCGGTTTGAATCAAGGAGACAGAATGTCGGCGGCGGAGCAGAAAGTATAAAACTCTACGCGACCAGAGTTGTTTCGCGGTGCACGCCCCATTGCTTCGCAAACGGCCGCCGCAACAGCTGCTTAAGCAGCTTAGCGCTGACGAGAAGCGAACGGCTACGCGGACCAATAGCCTACGCGGTCGAGCGCTTCTGGATGATTAATTTATGTTTCCGGATTCGTTCATTTTTATGATTCTAATTCCCGTTAGTGTAGTAAACGTTTTATTCCGGGAGGTGGCGGTGACCCTCCCCCGCTGGATGAGGAGACCTGGCACCGACCTACACGACGGCTGGCGGGGAATTCTTCCTTCCAGTTATCTCCCCAGCGAGGCAACGCCCCTGTCGGATCAAGCTCTTGGCTCCCGACTGGCATGGCAGAGTGTTGCTTGTAAGTATGTGCAAGTAAGTGGAGAAGATAGGACAAGGAAGATCAAGGAAAGATCGCGCGAGGTCTGTGGCCTGTTTGTAAGGGTACTCCTCCGTCATTTGGCTGGTATTGATAAAAAAAACATCATAACAGCCGGCCACTAGAATTCTCCTCTAGATGGCAAAAGAATTAGCCTAGTTATCTAGCTAGTGTAGAAAATCTGCCACCATCGGGACTAGAACCCTAGACCTTCCGGCCAAATCGCTGGAGAGACAGCGGCAATGCTGGTTCGGAGCTAATTTCAGTCGGTGACGCTGCTGGTGTTGCACGGTTCACAAACGGTGAGACGAGGCGTTGACTCGAGGCACAAAACACTCGGGCACATCAACTCCTGCTGGCCTTCAATAAGATGATTTGCAGGTTTGGTTTTTGTCAGCACAAAATCTAAGTAAGCTACGAGTAACTCTGACCCTCCGCAAAAGAAGCAATATATCGCTTGCTTAAGCATTAGCCACCTAATACTATTAATTATAGTAATATAGTAACAATAATAACAACAATAATATACTTATCAACAAAGTATAATTACTTATAACGCTTAAAATGGAATCCAGAATTGGAAGCAATTGTAATACCTGCTCAAGATCAAGCATTGAGCATACACGACATCATCATATAGCGGTTCTCGAAATTTCCCAGGTTGATAAATGTAGTATTTGTTAGGAACAAGACAAAGTATATAGTCAGGTTCTATCAAAACTCTAATAGATTGTATTGCGTCCGTAGTTACGAGAGTCATTCAAATATAAACCGGAATTTGGGTTTATATGTCTCGCGTATTTACGTGATATGCGCGACGTCCCCGGGAATCTGTGAAGGGAAAATTGAAAAGAGGCCATGCACGGCTCTCATACTCACTTTATGTCAATGCAGTATCACTAGAATGAAATCACTAAAATAACACTATCTGTAGCGCAATTCGTTTTCTCACCAACGAAGGCGTGAAATTGAATGAAATTTTGAAGAGACTCAGAGCACAGTTCGGTCATGTTTTCTTGAATAAAAAACAAATATTCCATTGGGACCAGAAGTGTCGAATGGTCGTGAAAAAGTGGAAAATGAATGCCTCAAATTGTATCACCAATGTATCATCAATAACGCTGATCGTAACCAAAATTCCGCTTCACTTTTGAATGACCTAAGTACCTACACAAGTAGATCCTCAAATTTCCAAACTTTGTTCCAAGTGGTACAAAAGTCAAAGAAGCTGAGACGTCGATTGGCCCGTGTACAATACTGTTCGACCTACAAATCTATACTGATCATAAAATAGCAAATAAATTAAATATTGTTTGTTATTCGTAATTTGGAGACCAAATCGGGTCTACTGGTAATGTTGGGGTTTGTGATCAGTACGTCGTATCCAAAGAGGCAAAGAAAACGAATTTTAAATACGAATGTTTGGTAATCGAGATCAATTATATATGGTAGGCGAAAGCAAAGGTCGTACCTCTAGTTAACGGGAGTCTTAGATTTGTCCAGCAAAATCTATGTAAGTACTTGTCCAAATTCTCAGGTTATTCAAAAGAGAGAATAGAACGAGTGATTTAGGGAACAGTCCATATTTTGCGCAAGGCAATATAGAGGGATTTACACTCACTGGATAAAATCCATGGAATACTTGTGGCAATTTGAAGTTGACTTTAGATTTTAATTCACCACACCTCTCTAGTCGTAAATTAAAGGGGTAATAATAATTACTATTTTACTATAATTATATGAAGATTAAGTGGGGGTAGTACATAATTTATTCCCCTGCATTCGACTTTTACAATTTTTATTATTAATTCTGTTCAGATCAATCGTGATTAGACAGTCCAACGCAATGCAGTATCTCCAGAGAAGCTTCTCACCGTACATGCACATTAGGTACTGAAATTTTCTCGTAATGACAAATTAGAGAAGCAGTTATGGTCAGAAGGAGATACGAAAGTCATTTAACACATGTAAGTTGAGACAATGAGTCAATTCTCTCTTCAATCGTTTCTGTCTCCTAGACGTACTTGCGAAGTAATACATAGGTACCAAGTTACACACTTGCTAATGAAATTAGAAAACCGTATTTATTTATTTAGATATTTATTTACTCAAAAACAGTAAAAAACTGTATGTGACGTATAGGGGAGAAAATTATCTGCACACGCTTCCTTGAGTTTCAGAATCCCTTAACAGTATGTTATTACGAGAACATAATGAAGATATGCACATCACAGAATATATGTATAATGTTACAAAACTCTCATCTCACCTTTGTATAATAAATTATCATATAAATGATGAGTGATGAATAAATGATAGATAAATCTTAGACAAATACACGATGCATTATATGTAACTGTATTAAATTGACAAACGAGATATTATTTAAAAAGAAACAAAGTTAATGTTTATTTACAATACTAGAAATTTAAATATGCATCTGCAATATTTAGAACCCAAAGATTATGAGCTTGCTAAAAATCAAACAAGAAAATGAATATGCGCTGAGGTTCTGCATTCAGAACGTCAGAAGACTTATCACACGCTTTATTATTAGTTGGATGTTAAATAAAATATAGCAAGAGCACCTTTCTTCAAAAGAGACATCGCTTGATAGCGACCTAAATGGCTTTGAAGGAAAAAACAAGCTAGCAGCACGCAATAATCGCTCCATGGTTTGTAAATTTCTCTCCTTAAACACTTTCGCTCCACCATTGTGAATGGTACCACCAAAGTTTAAGGAAAACCTAATCCTATCTCGGGAATCTAATTTCTCTTGTAAAAACAGGGTGTCAGTAACAAAATTCGAAACAAATGCCCTCCTTTAAACGTAAAATGTCACGGAGGTGTGATAATTAAAACGTAACGCCTTGAACACTAAACAATAAGATATAAAACGATCTTTGAAGCTTTGTAAAAAAACTACTGAGTACTTCATGCACAAAACTGCAAAATACAGATTTTAATCTACACGTCATGAACGTAAAAAATATGTGTGGCCTTCTCGAGTCTCATATTTTCAGACTTTGACAGGCAAACTGCGTAGGTCTTTTTCAACCATTAAATTTCACGCCCTTTTTCCATCTTTATAACAATGGTTCACTCATTGAGCAATTTACTTGGTGTATTCCCTAATCTTTTGGTCATTGTTTGGCTCTAGGAATTGCGAGTTTCGTCATCTACATTATCGCGAGTTTCTGTAATGGACAAAAGAGAATGTGAACTTCTTTTGCAATGTTCAACTGTGGATCTAGAAAAAAGGTAATTGCAGTTGCTATAAATTAAGAGCAAAATATATCGACGGAATTTCAAAAATTAATGTCAAAATTTGCATAAAAAAGTAACAAAAGTACTCAGATTTCATCTACAAGAAATATCGTGGGTAGAAAGACTGGGATGAGTGACTTATCGGAAATTTTTCCTCTTTAGAGTCTTGTGAAATGCAAAATTTGGATCTGGTAATGATTTGGAGGGAATGTAATGATTTAAATATTTATTTCAAATGTTTTACAAATGTCAGTAATACGAAAAGAGTACACAAGATGAGTGGCGTAACAATGTAGTATCCCAGGAGAATACTCGTGTACTACCCATTCATGCCGATCTCCCTGACCCGACTTCTGTAGATTGGACAGATGGAAATAATTTTACGATTTCCGCACTTTTCGATGAAAAAAAAACTTATTTCCCCACCAATTGTCACCCCGAATAATTTTTTTCATGAAGAATCCTTAAAACAGATTTTGTCATCAAAATCTCGTCATTGAATTTTGGGAATCAATTCAGTAATTATCTGTACTATGTTTGGCAGAGGAAAAGTGAAATGATAAATAGCTGTACACCGTCTAGAGTTGAATTAAAAAACATTTTAAAAATAAAAATGTTACCTATAACGAATCCGTGCTTAATATGATTCAAGTATGTTGTTTCTTCTAATAGCAAAATATATTTCCTGTACTTTTGTAGGAAAAGTAACCAATTTCACCCCATGGGGAAGTATCAGAGTTTCGGGGTTCATTCATTAAGAATGGTATCATCTGTGAATCACTCTCAATGCCTCACCTCATGCCCGACATTTGATTTAAGAATTCCTCAAATTTGGGAATGAGAATGAGTAGGAAGATATAATGCCTGCAAACTACTCTAATTTAGAATTGATGAAATCTAAAATAAATAATGCATCTCAAATAAAAAATACTAGTGCGCAATAAACTTCAATATTACGCAATGCTAAAGTTCTAGAGTAAGGGATAATAAATAAGTAATAAAGTAAGAGTTACCGTTTCACAAAAAACAAAACAAAAATAACGTACAACTAATTAATTTGCAAGTAAACGGTAATGATTGACCCATTCGGTGCACGAGTAGAGATGGGGTACTTTTCATATGTTTCACACACTGGTAGATCAGAGGGTGGTTGGTAGGTATTATACCTTCCCGCTCATTCTCACCCCAAGTCATAACAATTCATAAAACAATTGTCTTCATTATTGACCACAAAAACTTTAACAAAGTCGAGCGTTGAGGGTACAGCATTGGGGATTGATTGACAGACGTTAACCAATTTCTAATGAATGAAATGAACGACCGGAACTCCAACCAATAATATTTCTCCGTACATACTCTTCCTGGATAGATCAGGACGGATTTTCCCTTTGCCTTCCACTAAATGTATGGCAGTAAGGATATTCGTGAGAGGTGAATTTGAGATATATGATAAAGGATGGAATGCTGGTTCACATATGTTAAATGAAATAATTAAAGGTGTTTTCATTGCCAACAGCATTGTTTATTATAAGAGTAGCTTTCGATGGCTTAGCCATCATCAGTTTCCTGATGACAACGCCTTGAATTATTTCATTTTAAACGCCAAGACAACTCACCACTAAACCAATAGCAGATGCGTTATAAACGAGAAGCGAGAGTCGAACCCGCGCCTTCGAAACCCCGTTTTTAAACGCTCTTCCAAGCCCCTGCGCCATCGACGCTGACAGTGAGCTAATATTTGACGAAATTCAAAGAGAATTCATTAAACCTCAATGTACGTTCTAAACTGAAACTTATTTCCTCGTTCATTTACAGTAATTATCATTGTGATGCGAGGAAAGTTTCGCTAAACATTCCTTCAATCTCTGAGAAATGGGAACAGTCGCACGAGAGTCTTTTTGCACTCCTTTACGCTGTTTACTGAAGGAGCAGTTGCCAGCTGCACGTGGTCTTTAATATCATGACTCAGTGAAGACCTCACAGAGTTGTGGCGGTCTTGCTTCCTAAATAAAGATATTTTTTATTTATTTAACACCAAAAAATTATGTGTAACGTGCTATGGGGTGAAGTGCAATCCTTGCACTTTCTCAACGCACGAACATGTATTACAAATATGATTTATATAGCGAAAGTTTTAGTAAAATTGTCCACCAATTTAGTGCACCACAGATTACGTGCAGTTTACTGGAATATGAAAGATGTTAAATTACGATTATAAAATAATGCCTGTAAAACAAATTTTTCTTTATTTCTAAATCTCGATCAATAATGTTTTAATTTCGAATCTTTTCAATAATGTTTTATTATGTTTAAATATGGCTTCATTCATACAAATCAACTTTCTTCCAAAATTTCCTTTCTGATAATGTGTACAAAACAATAATAATATATATATATTATATATATATAAAAGTTAAAATTTACATTTACCAGTATGGTTATGCAGTTTTTCATACTGTATGTAGTTTATATAGGGGCTGTACTCAGATAAAAAAAACAATTAGAATTTTCTCGAACTTCATTATCTTTAGGGGGCGGATTTTGATGACCTTAAATATTGCCCAAAATGCTCTTAATTTTTTTTTTAAATGCTCTAAAACAGAAAATATTGACGTAAAAAAGGTAACCAAATCACTTGAGAAAAGCAACACAGGCTTAATACATTACTGATGAAATCGAGGTCTTTTATTTGTTCAAGTGCGCTCAGCTTGCAAACTTTTAGTGTGGACTGTTCTCTACCAGGAAATCTCTGTCTTTATCTTGAAATCGGCCCAACCAACAATGGGGCTGATAGGCGTCACAGGAACTTTACATTATTTACAACAGCTGACATTAGGTGCGTCAAGCTGGAACAGCCAAGTCAGCACACCGACACGAAACATGTCAAATCATTTATTGCTAATTAATTGCCAATTAATTGCCACATTTTTGAATTAATTGCCACGTATTTTCGTGGAGAAAGGAGTGTGTGCTGGCTTGACGTCAAGCCAGCACCACATCTGTTAAATTCGAGCCAGAGCTCAAGGAAACCATCTAATCATTTATTGCTAATTAATTGCCAATTAATTGCCACAATTTGGAATTAATTCGCACGTATTTTCAGCCTCAAATAATCAAAGTAACTGTCAAGGGGTATGACGCAACCCGCAACATAATCAATGATACCTTGACGTCAAGCCAGCAGTTAAATTCGAGCCAGAGCTCAACGAAACCATCTAATTATTTATTAATAATTAATTGCCAATTAATTGCCACAATTTGGAATTAATTCGCAGATTTTCAGTCTAAAATAATCAAAGTCAATGTCAGCAGGCATGACCAACCCCAACATAATAAAAAATTGTAATATAGAGAAAACAACAGAGCACAATCACATAAAATTAGTGAGACAGTTTCAAGGCATATCGAACAATTGTTTTACTCTATGTATGATTTAATTACCTCCCTTTTATGAGATAATAAAGATAAATTAATAAATGCTGAAAAGGAGTAAAAAAACATTCATTCAAATAGATAATGCAAGAGTACCAACGAGTACGATATATCTAAAATCTATTAAATAATTAAATACACATTCAATACTAGTTTACTATACTAAAGATAAATTAATAAATGTTGCCGTGTATTATATAAACATTGCTGAAAATGCGTCAGATTTATCGAACCTAGCAGCGTATTCAAATTCAAAAATACAGAGAACCAGCGAGCACAATCACATCAAATTAAGAACATAGTAAATAGATGTTTAGAAGTATTTTTCTACTAAATACACGATTTAATTGCTCTTGTCATTTATTAACTAATAATTTTTTAAAACTTCGTTGTTATTAAACCTAATCGACTATCGAACAGGAAATGCGACAGTACCAACGAGCACTAATATCTAACATCTATTTTATAATTAAATCCACGTTCAATAATAGTATATTACACAAAAGTTAAATTGATAAATGTTGCCGTGAATTATATAAACATTTTAAAACTGCATGGAAGGTATCTAACCAAGCCAAATATTCAAATTCGAAAATACAGAAAGCCAACGAGCACAATCACATAAAATTAGGAGCATGGTTAACCAATATATTGCACTAGTTTATTATTCTATACACGATTTAATTGCTCTTGTCGTTTATTAAATAATAATTTTTTAAAACATCGTTGTTATAAACTCTTGTTGAGTTTCCAACTAGAATTTCGATTGTACCAACAAGCACTAATACCTTAAATTTATTAATTAATTGAAAACACATTTAATTGTACTTAATTACACTTAAGATAAATTGGCAAATGTTGCCGTGAATTATATGAACATTATTGAATCTTCATGGCCGTTGTCGAACCAAGCCAGATATTCAAATTCGAAAATACAGAGAACCAACGAGCACAATCACATCATAACTTATCACATCATAACTTATAAATCAAATCACAAATCATAATTTAACAGATATATTTATACTAACTTAATACTCTTCACAGAAATTAATTGCTTCAGCCATTTACAAAATTACTAATTTTAGTGTTCTTACTTATGCAACCAAGTACGATTTTCGAGTAGGAAATTAGAGTGTACCAACTAGTACAAATTATCAATTTTTAACCGTAGCCGTATTTAAATAAATATTGATAAAACAAAATCATACTAGACTCAACATGCTAGACATTCAAATTCGATTAAGATGCAGAATAAGGAGATCAATCAAATAAAAACAAGACTATAATTTCACAAACATGTTATACTAAGTATGTTTTCTAAATAAAAAATCATTATTCTTGCCACTTACGATATAAAATATTTTTAAACTTTTTAAAATGTATCTTTGCTCCAATAATTTAGTATTAAATGTGCATTAAAAGACTTAATAGGTTTTGGTTCTTTTGTGCCAGATCGTACTCTCTAATTTTCTACCCGATTATCGGGCCAGAAAGCATTGCAATGAAGTTTTAATATTATTTATTCCATCAATGGCAGGAAACTTAAATTCTTTTAGAGTAGTAAATTAGTATCAAATGTCTGTTAAATTATTTCTTATTTCTTAAATTTGTGCTTATTAGTTCCCTCTATTTTCAAATTTTATAATCTCACATGGTTCGAATATTCTGTTTCACTTTCACCATTTTGAAAGGGTAATTTAAAATTTCCTAATTGAAAGTTGTACTTCGTTGCATATTTACGAATTTTAAAAATTCTTTCCTCCCTAACCCGAATAGCAATTAAATCGTGTAAATAAAAAATCAGTATTAAATTACTAAACACAATGTTGTTGGTTATACATTATTGTGCTCGCTGGTTATCTAAATTTTCGAATTTGAATATCTGGCTTGGGTCGATAACTCTGATGCGGGTTCAACAATGTTTATATAATAAACGGCAAAATTTATTAATTTACCTTTGATGTAATAAACTAAAATTAAATGTGTATTTAATAATTTAATAGTAATTAGATATTTGTTCTTGTTAGTACTCTCGCATTTTCTATTCGAAAGTCGTACATAATTGCACAACTACGAATTTTAAAAAAATTACTATTCCCTAACGGCAAGAACAATTAAATTGTGTATAAAGTAAAAAATTAGTACTAAAAAACTATAAACTATATTGATGGTTATAAGTGTTTGTGCTCGTTGGTACTCTATATTTTCTAATTTGACAATCCGGCTTTCTTCGATAACTCTGTTGGAGTTTCAATAATATTGATATACTACATCCCAACATTTAATAACGTACCTTTATAATAAAAAAATAGTATTGAATGTTCATTCAATGATTAAATAGATTTTACATATTAGTGCTCGTTGGTTCTCCCGCATTTCCTGTTTGAAAGTCGATGAGGTTTCATAACAACAAAGTTTAATAATTTATTATTTAATAAATGACACGAGCAATTAAATTGTGCATAATGTAAGAAATTAGTGCAATATATCTATTAACTATGCTCCTAATTTTATGAGATTGTGCTCGCTGGTTCTCTGTATTTTCGAATTTGAATGTCTGGCTTGGCTCGATAACTGCAATGCAGTTTCAAAATGTTTATATAATTCACGACAACATTTATCAATTTATCTTTAGTGTAATATACTAGTATTGAACGTGCATTCAATTATTAAATAGATTTTAGATTTTATTGCTCGTTGGTACTATCACAATTCCTGTTAGAAAGTCAACGAAATTGATAACAACGATGTTTTAAAAAATTATTAAGTAATAAAGACAAGACAATTAAATCGTGTATAGTATGAAAAATTAGTCCTAAACATCCATAACTATGTTTGTAATTTTATATGATTGTGCTCGTTGGTTCTCTGTATTTTCGAATTTGAATATCTGGCTTGGTTCGACAACGGCCATGAAGATTCAATAATGTTCATATAATTCACGGCAACATTTGCCAATTTATCTTAAGTGTAATTAAGTACAATTAAATGTGTTTTCAATTAATTAATAAATTTAAGGTATTAGTGCTTGTTGGTACAATCGAAATTCTAGTTGGAAACTCAACAAGAGTTTATAACAACGATGTTTTAAAAATTATTATTTAATAAACGACAAGAGCAATTAAATCGTGTATAGAATAATAAACTAGTGCAATATATTGGTTAACCATGCTCCTAATTTTATGTGATTGTGCTCGTTGGCTTTCTGTATTTTCGAATTTGAATATTTGGCTTGGTTAGATACCTTCCATGCAGTTTTAAAATGTTTATATAATTCACGGAACATTTATCAATTTAACTTTTGTTTAATATACTATTATTGAACGTGGATTTAATTATAAAATAGATGTTAGATATTAGTGCTCGTTGGTACTGTCGCATTTCCTGTTCGATAGTCGATTAGGTTTAATAACAACGAAGTTTTAAAATTATTAGTTAATAAATGACGAGACAATTAAATCGTGTATTTAGTAGAAAAATACTTCTAAACATCTATTTACTATGTTCTTAATTTGATGTGATTGTGCTCGCTGGTTCTCTGTATTTTTGAATTTGAATACGCTGCTAGGTTCGATAAATCTGACGCATTTTCAGCAATGTTTATATAATACACGATTTATCTTTAGTATAGTAAACTAGTATTGAATGTGTATTTAATTATTTAATAGATTTTAGATATATCGTACTCGTTGGTACTCTTGCATTATCTATTTGAATGCCGTAGGTGGTAGCATAACTACGCAGTTATTATCTCATAAAAGGGAGGGGTAATTAAATCATACATAGAGTAAAACAATTGTTCGATATGCCTTGAAACTGTCTCACTAATTTTATGTGATTGTGCTCGTTTGTTTTCTCTATATTACAATTTTTTATTATGTTGGGTTGGTCATGCCTGCTGACATTGACTTTGATTATTTTAGACTGAAATTCGTGCGAATTAATTCCAAATGTGGCAATTAATTGGCAATTAATTATTAATAAATAATTAGATGGTTTCCGTTGAGCTCTGGCTCGAATTTAACTGCTGGCTTGACGTCAAGGTATCATTGATTATGTTGCGGGTTGCGTCATACCCCTTGACAGTTACTTTGATTATTTGAGGCTGAAAATACGTGCGAATTAATTCCAAATTGTGGCAATTAATTGGCAATTAATGTAATAAATGATTAGATGGTTTCCGTTGAGCTCTGGCTCGAATTTAACAGATGTGTGTGCTGGCTTGACGTCAAGCAGCACACCCTTTCCACGAAAATACGTGGCAATTAATTCAAAATGTGGCAATTAATTGGCAATTAATTAGCAATAAATGATTTGACATGTTTCGTGTCGGTGTGCTGACTTGGCTGTTCCAGCTTGACGCACCTGCTGACATTACAATTTCTGAGCACAAAAATCGAATAGGCTGTTCAGGAATGGTGGAGAACATTTGTTGCATCTCGTAAATATTATTTGAAGAAAGTACCATTAAAATGGTATTAAAATCGATGAAATTCGCAAACAATTCATTAAAAATTACGGGAAAAGCAAAACACGACTTTGGACGGAGCGGGTTGCTTTCCACGGGTCACTAGTTCGATATCCGAAGCTCGAAGGACCATGGACGTGGCGGGTTACCTTTGCTTGTAGTGGAGTGTATATTGGTTGTTGAAAGTAGGTAGGCAATCCACTCAGTCCCTTTCGACGCTCGTTAGAATTTTGTAATAATGTGGATTATCATAGAAACACTTCTCACCTTGCAGAATGATGTTCAATTACCTTTGAGTTATCACAATTGTTCTTTACAATAAAATTACACCAAGTTATTGTTCTCAGTGTGAGAATACAGGAATCTTCCATCTTGAATCACAATACATTAATTAGTTCAATACATACACAATACTGAACTATAACAAATTGAAACAATGTGGCCTTCACTTGGCCACAGCATAAGCACAGAATATTACTTTCTGCATAAGAATTTACGTGATGTTTTTAACACGGAGCCGAGATATACTTCTCGCACTGGCTGCTTCTCAGCGAGTGATTTATACTGTGGCGGCATGATTTTCACGTATAATAAGAAAATTATTCGTGAACAAAGGGCTGTGTGTTGGGACACGCTGGCGCCTGCCACCCCCCACTACCCCACCACCGCCTCCACTGCCGCCGCCGCAGCTGGCAGGGCCCCTCCGTAACTGCCCGTCCCCAAAGGGATTTACGACCCGCAGCCGCGCGCGGGCAGGGCCCACCCTTATGAATGCTTCACTGTCCTCGAAGCCAATATCTTTCATTAGGTGATTCCCCGGTTGGGAAGTACATTAACTCTGTTTATTGAAAAGAGTGTTTATGAAAACGGCCATTGCAACGTGCACGCACTTAAAGAGAGAGGAGAGGAAAGGTCGAATTGACGGAAAATTTTAGAAATTCTTGTAATCTGATTGGTGAAGAATTAACCACGACGCCACAGGCTTAGGCCAATCAGATTACAAATGACAGGGAAGGGTGATTTCGAAGAAAGTAAGCAATTTGGGAGGGGAACCAAAGGGCTCGAACGCACGGAGCAAAATCCAAGAGACACTCTCGATTTGACTTTCGGCCGAGGAGTTTCACGAGAGCTCACGCGCAGAAAGAATGGTTTCTCGGTCTCAGATCAATTCGCCGAGATTGTTAGCACTGTGATTCGTGACCATTGCGCCACTGTGCATAAAACGGCCAGTCATTATGTCGCCCAGCTAGACACAGGTTAATGCTTGCCTGTACCTTCTGGTGACTTTCGTCATCTTCCTGAGCCACGCCGCCAACCGATACCTGATGTAGTGTCGCCGCTAGTCGCTCCGAGAGGTGGAGACGACCCCAGCACCCCGGCTTCCTCAGCTGACGCGGCCTGACGCCGCGCCCCACGCGACCGGTGCAGGAGACGCTGCCACGGCCGCCAAGGGCCCCGCTTCCGAGCACGCAGTCCCCAGCTGATGAGGTCAGCGACCCGAGGACACTTCTCTCGCCACCAGCCGCCATCAGGCAAAATAAACCTGCGCGCAGGATTTAGCACTCTCCTAAAAACTTCATTTATGTAAGCGTTGCCGCGCATTGGCTGTTGTAATTTAAGAATAAGAACCGAATCTGTAATTTAATTTAAATTTTTTTGTATGAGCTCATTAGGTAGGGTTATTTTTAATCGAAATTCTCAATGTAACTTCTCTGACACCTGTCAGGAATAAAGCCCACTTTTATTAACCTACAATAACTTCTATCTGGTTGAAACTATTTTCATCAACTTCCTTCCACCATCCAATTCAACCGATTGAGCTACGTCCGGGCCGGCGTCAACCAATCACAAGATAAGGGGGACAGTCGTGACAATTGGCTTTCCCGCCGTGGGGCTCGATTTAGTGAACTTTTATATCCCAGATAAGCGCCTTGAGATTTCTCATTTCAAAATTATAAATTTTCTAAATTTTTCGATTCATTTAATTCTCTAATTTAATGATGGATGGAAGGACGTTGCCGTGAAGTTAATAACTTGTGGGCTTTTGAGGACGTAATTTTGTGTGGTATTCTCTTTACAAGTGTTATTTTTCTGTGTGTTGTGTTGTGTGGTTACCGTGTGCGCGTACTAAGACGAGTGAAATCGCGTAACGTCAAAATGCTCGACGAGTCAGGTATCGACGTGGCGGATGGCGAAAGTCCCAATGAACAGTCGACGCAAGAACCCACCTTATGTGATATCTTGCGCATAATAACAGAACAATCAGAACAGATTTCCAAATTAGACCAGAGAAACAAGAAACAGTCAGAACAAATGTTTTCCAAATTAGATCAGAGAAACAAGGAACAGTCGGAACAGATTTTTTTCAAATTAGATCAGAGAAACAAGGAACAGTCAGAACAGATTTCTGAAAATATTGGAAGGGTATTTAACAGCATAAGGGAATTGGATGAGAGGTTAAATGAAAGGCTTACTACGCATGAAAATAAATGTCAGGAGAGATTCGACCGCCTGGAAAATTGTTTAGAAACCCAAGCAGATAAATTAGGGAAATTAGAACAAAATTTGATCATGAGGTGGGAGCTTTGAAAAATCAAGTTGACGGAAGGTGTAGTGAAATAGAAGGGAACGTAGAGAAACTAAGCCAGGAATTAGGACATTCGAAAGTTGAAACGACTGAAAATTTTAAAATCCTGAAAACAGAAATTAACGCAAAATTGCAAGCTTGTGATGGGAAATTGCAAGCATGTTACGAATCAGTCAATAAAAACATTACTGACGTCAAACAGGAGATGGGCGAAAAACTTAATAAAATAGGACAGAAACTCCACTCCGAAGTTTCCCAAATAAACGACAAATTCGTTCAGATAGGTAGTGTAAGTGAGGATAACATCAGGGAAAGGAAAGAAACTGAAAGAAGAAATAGATCGCAGTGTAGTTGAGCTAGTTAAGGGAAATTGAGAAAGAACGAGAAAACAACCCCAGCCCGACTTCGAGTGGAGCAGGCCTCCGCTTCTCGTGGCGCCACCTCAAAGCTTGCATTTTCTGGGAAAGACGAAGAAAATCCTAGGGTTTTCCTAGATAGGGCGGAAAATTACATGGACCTCACAAATGCAGTACCTCCCACCTGAAGACAAAATTTATGCAAGAGCTTTTGCGTGGAAATGCGCCCACTGGTTAACGGCTTTGACCCCTTTTCCACGAAATTACGAAGAATTCCGTTCGGAAATTTTGAATCGTTATTAGGGAGAACAGAGAAGGTACGAATCCGCTATTAAGCTGTGCCGGCGAATTTGAACGTGATATTCTTGAATCACGCTGGGAAAACCGAAATGGCCAGTCATATCTAGACTATGCCATGGAGAAAATCTCCGCTATTAAGTTGTGTGATCCGCTGGCGAATGATCGCAAAGTAATATGGCTGCTTACCGCTCATTTCCCCACGTATGTTCAGAATCTTGTTAATAGCGTGGGATGTCACGACTTGGACCGTTTTCAAGAATTGCTTGCGCAATTCGATAGGACGCGTAACAATTATCACGAAGAGAATCGCGGTAGAGATTACAATCAAGGCAGACCGCCGTGGCACCGTGATAATAGAAATCAAGGAAACGGCGCGAACGATCGACGGCCCCCAGCTAATTCACATGAGAATCAGGGAAGTTCAAATGAAAGGAACGGACAGCAGAATTCGCCTAGGCCGAGTTCGACAAACTGAATCCGTCTGAGCTGTCTGGGTATCTGGGCTACGGACGAATTTGTTCAGAGATACCTTTTTTCGAAGTTGTGTCGGTAAACTATGCCTTCTTCGACCTTAATGATGATGAAAATACAACTGTCAAAGAACGTGCGAGAAAATGCCCTGTTATTGAGTTCCTCATAGGAAATATTTGCGTCCATGCCTTAATTGATACTGGGAGCGAGATTAGCGCAGTGTCAAAGAAATTATATTCCCGACTTATAAGCGAGCGTATTCCTGTACCGACTCTGCCTACGGCCAGATGTTATGTTGTAGGGATAGGAAGAAGACGTAGCAAGCCAATTTCAATGCAGGCTTTGATTTCGATTAAAATAAGGAAATTTTGTTTGATGTGCCTTGCTTAGTGATTGATGATCTTAACTACGATATTATCCTAGGGGTTGATTTTTTGAGAGAAAACGGTGGAATTGTAGACTTTTCAAAAGATATTGTGAGCTTCGGTGACGGTAAAGAAATTGTTATTGGGGATGATGGGGAAGATAGGATAGATCTTAGCATTTCATGCGTATCCTGGGACTTGGGGGATGGGGGGAATGATGTGAACGGGGTTCTCTGCCAATATGTGCAGAAATGTGAAGTTTTGAATTATTATGAACGCTCCCGCTGCAGAAAGTGCTACTAAGTTACGTAGATGTTTTCAGGCGCCCCATTCATCCAGTTAAAGATTTTTATTTTCGAATCAGCGTTACCGACGACTCGCCATTCAAACTGAGAAATTATCCCATTCCACAATCTCTAAGGAAGGAGGTGGATCATACGATTAAGAATATGATTGCTGAAGGCATCATCGAGAGGTCAGTGACTGCCTATTTGAATCCCATTGTTGTTGTTAAAAAGAAGGACGGAGGGGTCAGGATATGTTTGAACGCTCGGAGGATAAATTAAGTTACCATTTCGGAAAACGAAGCGCCGCCTTAAAGACGAAAACAACCTCCCAGCAGGAAAGTTTAATATTTTCAATTTGAGACCATTTATGAGTGAATGAATCAGCGGCATATTTAATTATCTCTGACCATAATTCGCCAGTATCCTAGGCTCTTCCGGGATAGTTTGCGAACAGTGTATTATTTTAGTAGTAGATTAGTTTAATTAATATTTAGCTTATAGCCTCCGTAGTGTTATACAATGGGTTTTGCGTAAAGAAGGTACTAGACCAGATTAGCTAGAGAGTTTTAATTTAATTAGTGTTCACAATTTCTTTTAAACTGATTATCTTTGTGCCACCACTAATTTTTGCATGACGAGAGAAAAATCTTCTCTTAATTACAAGTAATTAAAAGACGCACTGTTTCTCTCTACTTGGAGGGGAAGGCTGATGTGGCGGCACATGATTTTCACGTATAATAAGAAAAAATATTCGTGAACAAAAGGGCTGTGTGTTGGGACACGCTGGCGCCTGCCACCCCCCACTAACCCCACCACCGCCTCCACTGCCGCCGCCGCAGCTGGCAGGGCCCTCCGTAACTGCCCGTCTCAAAGGATTTACGACCCGCAGCCGCGCGGCAGGGCCCACCTTATGAATGCTTCACTGTCCTCGAAGCCAATATCTTTCATTAGGTGATTCCCGGTTGGGAAGTACATTAACTCTGTTTATTGAAAGAGTGTTTATGAAAACGGTCATTGCACACGTGCACGCACTTAAAGAGAGAGTGAGAGGGAAAAGGTCGAATTGACGGAAAATTTTAGAAATTCTTGTAATCTGATTGGTGAAGAATTAACCACGACGCCACAGGCTTAGGCCAATCAGATTACAAATGACAGGGGAAGGGGTGATTTCGAAAGAAAGTAAGCAATTTGGGGAGGGGGGAACCAAAGGGCTCGAACGCACGGAGCAAAATCCAAGAGACACTCTCGATTTGACTTTCGGCCGAGGAGTTTCACGAGAGGCTCACGCGCAGAAAGAATGGTTTCTCGGTCTCAGATCAATTCGCCGAGATTGTTGCACTGTGATTCGTGACCATTGCGCCACTGTGCATAAAACGGCCAGTCATTATTTCGCCCAGCTAGACACAGGTTAATGCTTGCCTGTACCTTCTGGTGACTTTCGTCATCTTCCTGAGCCACGCCGCCAACCGATACCTGATGTAGTGTCGCCGCTAGTCGCTCCGAGAGGTGGAGACGACCCCAGCACCCGGGCTTCCTCAGCTGACGCGGCCTGACGCCGCGCCCCAGCGCGACCGGTGCAGGAGACGCTGCCACGGCCGCCAAGGGCCCCGCTTCCCGAGCACGCAGTCCCCAGCTGATGAGGTCAGCGACCCGGGACACTTCTCTGCCACCAGCCGCCATCAGGCAAAATAAACCTGCGCGCAGGATTTAGCACTCTCCTAAAACTTCATTTATGTAAGCGTTGCCGCGCATTGGCTGTTGTAATTTAAGAATAAGAACCGAATCTGTAATTTAATTTAAATTTTTTGTATGAGCTCATTAGGTAGGGTTATTTTTAATCGAAATTCTCAATGTAACTTCTCTGACACCTGTCAGAATAAAGCCCACTTTATTAACCTACAATAACTTCTATCTGGTTGAAACTATTTTCATCAACTTCCTTCCACCATCCAATTCGACCGATTGAGCTACGTCCGGGCCGGCGTCAACCAATCACAAGATAAGGGGACTGTCGTGACAATACACAATGCTGAACTACAACAAATTGAAACAATGTGGCTATTCACTTGGCCACAACATAAGCACAGAATATTACTTTCTGTATAAGAATTTACGTGATCTTTCAACACGGAGCCCGAGACATGTTTCTAGCAAGGGTGCTACTCAGCGACTGATTTTTCTTCGGTTTGCGAGTTCTATCAGGCACGCGAAGAGGGATTTGAACTGATTTGAACTGGCCAATTAGCGACTGCTTTTCCAGCGGTTGCAGTATGGCGAGGTGGGGTGAATTTGAACAGTCCAATAGGCAACTGCTAGAATTCGAATATGTTCTAGAACGTTTTAGAAGGTTTGGGTCACGCGGCGCGATGGTGCCGCTCGGCTTATGGAACCTTCCACTCCGCGCTTCCGGTGTTGCCGCTTAGGGCGTAGGAAGCGTTTTATATTTATACGTCCCTTTCTGCTTTTGCGTGTGGGCCCGAACAGTCTTATTAATCAAAATTGACGGAAAATGCAAAAAATGAAATAAAAATAGGTAATTTCCTTTTGACATATCAAATTATTTTTTATATAAATGGCATTGTTCTATAGTGAAAAGAAAAATAAATGGCATTTCATTTAATTCCTCCTTCTAGTAATCGTGTTGTTTGAACCCAGCATTACTTCAAAACCAAATTCGTAACCAGAAGGGGCTCATAGGTCCTCAACTCCCACTCATACAGAAGACACGTCCATATGTATATGTTTATAATTTTGAACAATAATAAAGTCGGTCAACTCTCATTATAAAAATAATTATTAAATTAAAATTTTGTAAATGAAAAAGTTTTATAAGAACCCTTGAGTCGGGTGGACACCACACCTACGTCACATCATAGAAAATTTCTGATTGTGCCACTGGCTCACGTCAGAGTTTTATTAAAAGGGATCTATAAAATTTCTTATATAAATACAGGAAATACAGGTTGGTCTATTTTACGGATAACTGTGAAAGGAGCGCGTATCTCTAATATTTATGAGGAAATAAAACATGCAATTTGCCGAATGCCGTGATTAATCTGAAGGATGTCAACAAAACTGGTATAGGTATAAATATAAGTTGATTTTTCACTGTTCATGAAAGCCGCCAGAATTACTTCGTCAAATTTCCAATGCACCTATTCAAAAATTCATTCTAAGGATATTGGAATGTCTTTTTCACTCTCACGACAAATATTCGCCAACAACAAGCAGCAGCGCTTCTCTCCAAGCAGTTCCGAAACGCCCGCGCCGCCGGCCCGCGCCCCCGCCGCGCCGCGCAGCCGAGCCGGTCTCTGGGTCAGCGGTCTATGGGGCGCGCGCGGCCGCCGGCGGTCGAGTACTCGAGGAGGTGGAGCGGAGGAGGAGGCGGCGGCGGCGGCGGAGTACGCCACGATGATCCGGGAAGAGCGAGGCCAATGGGCGGAGTAACGTAAGAAAAGAAGAGCACGACAACAGTCGGAACAGAAGAGGACGCGGAGAGAATCGCTACGAAGCGGACTTGCTGATGGATTTCAAGTCAAAGGAACGTCACAAGAACGACACGAGAGAATGATACAAAAAATAAAATAGAGATAAAAATAATTGAGATCATCAAAGGATGAATTATTTTAAAAGTGAAGAAGGAACTCGTAAAAAAAAGTGGGTAAGCACCACAAATTGTCACAAAACTGAATCCAAAACAAATGACAGATGAATAAAAGGAGATGGAATCAAATTATCAAATAAAACCTTGGGTTAGAAAGAACTGGAATGTTCATAAAATGCTTTCAGAGCTTTAAAACTGAACGCGGTCACCAAGCCTGGTTCATGTCACTCATTATAACGTAACTGCCACCGTCGGGATCTTTGCTCGCTGATGTAAGGGTCGCTTAAAAGAGGAACGAGACGTTGAACTTTAGGGGAAAGAAATAACGAAAAATAAGAGATTCAGCGAGAACAAAAAACTGTAAAGGAAAAGAGCCACGAAATTGTAAGGAAATGTGAGTTTACTGAAATTATGAAACTAACGAAGTAAAGGAAGTCATAAAAGAAAGTCCAAGTGGCAAAATATGACAATATACAGGTGTGTGTGTGTGTGTGTGTGTGTGTGTGTGTGTGTGTATATATATATATATATATATATATATATATATATATATATATATAACACACACATAAACGTACCAAAAATAAGCAGCTTCTGATCGTGTGAGAAGAGTTCATGGTTTCTTTAAATACCCAGGAACTCGAGAAAAAATACAATAACAATGAAATAGTTTCAATTTTGACTGAAAATTTCAGACTTCAGTCAAAATATTTAATGATGTTAATTCGGAAATTCTCATATCTAATGTTACAATTGTCATATTCAGCACGTCATTGTTTTCGACCCAGCTGAAGTCATGCGGTGAGGAAGAGAGAGAGATTTCAGTATTCACATCTGTCGTGTCAGAAAAACCTATTTCCACGACCCCATTTTTCTCTAGACAGCAGCATTTTTGCTACAGCAGACCACTGGTAGATGACTAATGACACTCGGAAAACTGCTCATAATAATTCTGCTAATAATGATAAAAGACAAGACGCACATTAATATTGGAGTAGCGGCGAACAATGTAGGAATCATGAAGAATAAGCAAAAACCGTGTACCTTTGTAGTGAAGAATCATATCAACGGTTCCGACCATTCCATTCCAACAGGATGAGATCTAATCCCGCCTTCAGTATAGATGATGGTCCTATGCATATGTTTGTTTCTGAGATCCTGCGTTGCACTTATTTCTGAAGAATCAAGGGACTTGCAAATATATTTGCGGGTTTAATACTGGATTTAGTGCGAGTTGTTCGTCAAAACCATCAATATAATAAAGTAAAGGTTAGAGAAAAAAAAAAAAAAAAAAGATATAAGCAAAAAAAACCAAAAAGGAGAAAAAGGAACAAACTTACAAAGCAAGAGAGAACCGAGGAGAGAAGCAAAAAATCCAACGAACGGTGAACGAGAGATTCAATGAAATAAGAAAACAAAAAACCCCCAACGAACGGAGCAAAAACATCTGAAAGGAACGAAAAAACGCGACGAAACTATGAACGAACGGAGAGGACTTGGGCAGTGTCAACGGCGCCGTCACCGCCGCCGTTGCCGCGAAGCATCGGCGCCGGAACCGGCCGCGCAAGGTTCCCCGCGGTGGACCGGGCTCGCCTCTTCTAACGGCGTACGCCGCCATCACCGTCGCCGATGCTCAAACCCGATTATGGGCCCTCTGAAAGCTTCCGCTAAGGCGCGCGACCCGCTCGCGCACCTGGCCTCCTTTCGCCGCATTGTTTATCGAAATGCCCGCCGCCCGCGCCACGACGGCCGCGCAGGTGGTGACGGGCACGTGAGCGGATGCGGAGGCGGGACGGAGACGCGGGCTGAGGAAAGGGGATGCGGAGGGGATGCAAAGGAGCAACGGGAATTGTAGGGTGAGAGATGGGTGGATTACATAAAATTGGACAGGAACGACAGAATGGCCTTGATAGAAATCTCGGAAAATATGACGGCCACGCGGAGTCGACCAGACTGGACGTCGACAGCAAAGATTTGCGACATACGACGGATTGGTGGAGATGAAGGATTGGCGGAGACGAAGATATGGCAGCAACGGTGGAGGCAAAGGCGTGGCGATAACGTTGGAGGCAAAGGAGTGGCGGCAACGGTAGAAGCAAAGGGGTGGCGGCAACGGAAGAAGCAAAGGGTGGCGGCAACGTAGGAGGTAAAGTAGTGACGGCAACGGTGAGGCAAAGGTGGCAGCAACGGTGGAAACGACGGTATGACAGCAATATGGCGGTACGGCAATGTAGAAGACGAAGATGTAGTTTTAGTAGTGAAGACGATAAGATAGTGGCAGTGATGATGAAGGGTAATGGTGGAGACGTCGGGTAGGCGGCAATACGTGGAGACAACAGGATGGTGAGGGCCAATACACAGTGGAGGTGGCAATGACGGCGGCGACCGTAGGAGAGCAGTATCACAAGTGTAGCAGTGGTAAGAGGAGGGGGAAGTGGCAACGTATGCTGGACGGTCGAGATACAGGTTTTCGGTGTTATTAGCACCTGCATCTTGGACCAGTCGTTTCTGCGCCATCATCAGGATTACGATGAGGTAACACGAAGCAGATTTAAGAGTCAGGTGGAAATGCATGTTTTGCGTCATTTCAAGATCACTGTCACTGGACGCGCAAGGAAATGAATAACCTCTCAAAGAGTGCGTAGGAATGAATGCGGATTTATTTCTCCCCAAATTTCACTTTTCTCGACGTTTAATATACTTTCACCCATTTCAGGAAATTCACCAACGTAATATTTACATACTTTGAAATCTTTGAAGATCACTCACTGTCGCTATAGTGTACATTACTTTATATTTTTTCATGAAGACCCAAAATGATAGTATATTTGAACTGAATAATAACATTTCACGCGAAATAAATTATGTTAGTATAAAAAGGAACGTCAGAAATAACGTCCTTCAATTGAAAATATGAATTAAATTTAACACGCGAGTTATTAAAAATGCCCATCGTTGTTATAATAATCGATGAATCTGGTCGTGACTAAATTTTCTCTGCTTTACACCTACCGTATTATTAAATTAAATCATTGCCTACGACATTTTCACCTAATTTTCATGAGAATCAAATATTGCATCTGCCACTCCGGCAGACACGCACAAATAAACTAATTTTAAATTGATGTCTGAACATGAAACATGATTGACAGCCCATTAACTTCATCGCATTTCTTCTTTTTCGTATCCCATGCATCGCCAATTTCCACGTAGATCTAAGTGTCTGCAAGCTCCCTCCGGGTACTCCCAAATCACATCGCCGCCTGTGGTTTGTATCGCGTCTAAAAATATCGCTCTGCGTCATTAACGCAGGAACTGGCGGCGGCATTGACAGAGAAAGCCCCCGACCAGTTCTAAAACGCGTACCTCGTGCCGACGCACGCAACGCGAGAGTTCTCGCGTGCACCAAAAAAGAAAGTAAAACGAGGGAGGATGATGCTGGCCAGTCGAGCTTAACTGGAGCCTCTTCCGGAAGCGAGGAAGTTTCCTCTTTCTTAGAAACAGTGTCGTTCATTTTGTCACGAATACGTCTGTAAAATTAGAACGCTAATTGGGAAGCATGCAGGACAAGGCGAGTGTACGAAAATTACAACGTTAATTTCGTTCTATTACGCAACAACACTCTGACTCCTTTCAAAGACAAGTTTCTACAACCGTATATTGTTTCGTTAGCTTTATCATGCTGGTGATTTTTAAGTTTCTCTATGTGTGTGTGTGTGTGTGTGTGTGTGATGTGTGGTGTGGTGTGGGGTGTGTGTATGTGGTGGTGTGTGTGTGTGTGTGTGTATGTGTGTGTGGTGTGTGTGTGTGTGTGTGTGTGTGTGTGTGTGTGTGTGGTGTGGTGTGTGTGGGGGGTGTGGTGGGTGTGTGGGGTGTGGTGTGTGTGTTGTGTGTGTGTGTGTGTGTGTGTGTGTGTGTGTGTGTGTGTGTGTGTGTGTGTGTGTGTGTGTGTGTTTGAACATTGTTTTTCTCACGTACAATAAAAGCAATGCATAAACAACGCAGCAACTAACTCAACTCAAGGTATTTGAGATGGTTTTCCCCCATTTCGCGTGGACGTTTCAAACAATCACGAGTGTCGACAGTCATAGGAAATCAGGACAGAAGTCAGTCTTGTCAAATTAAACGCAATAAAACTATGGTAAATAATTACTTTGAATATCTAAACTGATTCTGAAAATTGTTTCTTGCTATTTAAAGAGGCCACTAACAATGTAATTAGTCCATACTACTAGAGGTCTGTTAAAGTTGCTTTAATCTCTCTTCAAGATTTTCACTTTCCATTGCCAAATCAGCTTCTCCAACGATCAACAGCTCTGCGAATTGCAAATCATTAAACGAACAATATGAAATTGTATAAATGGGAAGACATTTTCACAAATACTGTGAAAAATTGCGAAACGAAAAACAGTCCATTCTCTATTTTTGGTAATTATCACTTGAGTACATCTCTTAAAAATAATTTTCCTAAAATACAAAAGGATACACCGACCTTCACTGCATTGTCGAAAATCTTCTTACCTTACAATGTTTACTCTTAATCGTACACTAAAACAGACAGTTCTTCGGTAGAGAAGACAATGTTTATTTTACTTTATTGGAGTAAAATTGAGAAAAGAAAAGATTTCCTCAAGTAATATGCGCTTCTGTATTACATTTTTTTAAAATAGAAAAAGTTACGAACAATAGAAAACTATGAAATTGAAATCTAGCAGAGGTTGCTTGAGCTATTTTCACTGCTATTACCATGTTCACTGTATTAACCTTTCTTTAAGGTCAACAAATTGCAAAACATGTGATCAAGTCGAAGATAAAACGCCAAAGTAACATATTTGTAACATGGTAAAAAGTTAAGCACATATTTGATCTGCAACAAAAACGCGAAGATGGCAAATTTGCATATTTCAATTATGGTATCAATTATTAACATATTTATACAGTTGATCCAAAAATAGAAATGTCCGTAAGTGGACATTGAAATGTATACGTCCGTCTGTGCGCGCGAATCCAGAAGGGCGCATAAAAGGGCAACAACTACTATTTCATGGAGAATTTCCTTTTCCATTTCTAAAATTACATCTCGTAACCTGAAAATATTAACATGCCATTGGATACTTTGCATTAGAAAATAGAAAATAATTAGAGAAATGGAAAACATTAAGGAATACGTATTGTAACATTTCAAGTTTTGACGGGGGGAGCACATTCTTCCCAGAAACGCCCTTCCTTTCTACCTTTGGGTCTTCTTTAGAAACATGTATTGCGAAACCTCTTTGTTAATTCAAAACATTTCACGGCCTTTTCTGTTTGGTATTCCTCGCAACGCAGAATCGAAACTGTGTTCCTTCGAGCGGCATTGGTCATGAATGAACCGCCACGAAGCCCCCCGTTTGGGACCTGCCTCGCAGACGATTGCAGAACTACGCAGCAAACCATGTGACTACGCACGCGATCAATATGCGCGGGGACGCCCAGAGAGGGGGACTCACCTCTTCGCTTGAGGTCCTCTTTCAAGAGGCTTTTAATGAAGAGAAAACCCGCTGAGATTTATTTAAGACTCGGGTTCAAATGCAATAATGTATATTGTCAGAGGAGTACCAAAGGGGACGGGGCTTCACCATCCCCCCACACGAAGTCATTCACAAATTCTCAGTACTCACAAATTCTATAGTTTTATTAATTGTGAAAAAAATAAAGATATTTAATATCTCATTACAATACGTTATAAATAAATATAACCCAAATAAATCCACCTAAATAAAAATCATTAAAAAAAAAAAACACTATATAGCCCACATAGAAAAATCATGGTTGTGCCACTGAATATTGTGGTTTTCAGTTAAAATTATATCTAACTAATGAACGTAAGTTGTCCTTTGACAAAACGGAGGAGGAATTCAAAATGTTGATAATGTTGTATCATCACCATTTTCAATCCAAATGATATCCTTTCTTTAATATTAACCAGCTCAATTAACTAGTCGGAATTTGCACAAAATTATGAATAAATGCCCGTGTTTTTTTCATTATCCAGGATTCAGGCCCTTTGTATCTTTTATGAAAATGCAATATTTACGCAGTAAGAAACTGGTGTTGAACTACACTGCATTTCACCTCCTAAAGCCATTTACAAGAGATGTTTCACAAGAAGAAAACCGAGACATTTATGGCCGAGACAAAAATAATTAACAGAATTACTCTCTAGTTCCAGCTCAGCCCTTGCAGGGCCCAGTACGTCTTGGGAGAGAAAGTCGATAAAACGATAATTTAACTTGTAATAATTTGACCAATATTTTATTTTAAAATGAAAGTGAACAAATACTTTTTGTAATCTTCCGTTTTCTATCTTGTTTTTTACATTAATAGACAATTTTCAATGAGGCACAATTTTCGTAAGAGTTTGACAATTTAACTAGATAAAAAACAAAATACAATTTTGCTAATATTGAGACATCGCCGAGAGCCGCAAACCAATTTCCAAAATAATTTCAGTATAGTTATAGTATATATTGTTTAATTTATGTGAAGTCAATGGATCAAAGCATTTTTATTGTATTCACTAGCACACGTTAGAAATTTCATATTAAAGATGATCCCTGAAATGCAGGATCGTTAGCACCTACAAAAGTGAAACGGAGATGCATGTAACGATATACATTGTAATACTTTAGTCACATCAGAGGCGACATGTTGGTTGCGGGAATGGGCGAAGATACAAACCCTAGTGCCAGAGAAAAATAGAAAGGTGATATAACACTAAAAATGCATTCGCACAAGAAAGGAAACCTAAAAATCTGCAAGGACAAGTTTGCCCAAGGTTCTTGGTGCTTGTTCCATGACCTTAGGCAAACTACTGTGCTTTATCCTGTACCATTTTATGCCCTGTAATATACGCCACCAGGGAGCGAGTAACCTACATGGCAAGGGCATAAAACCTCAAGCTTACTTTACGGCACACCTGATACCGAATTTTAAAGGATACGCCTATCTCCCATTCAAACACTCAGCAATGCACAGCGAACAAGCTTTAAAGATAAGGTGACGACAACAGCTTCTGTTCTCCCTTTATCAAAGGCGGACAATAATGAAAGAAAGAGAGATGCATTAACGATCTATTCAATACCAATAATGCTTTTCTCAACCAACTTTCATAGTAATTCTACAAAACCATTCAAATGGCATTTTTAGCCAAGGAATTCGAGAGATTTCGGAATATTTTATTTATCAATTTGATTACTGTTATTATTGTTGTTATTATTTATTATTATTGTTATTATTATTGTTATTATTATTATTATTATTATTATTATTATTATTACTATTATTAATAGTATCCCATAAATTTAGATGTCAGTTAAAAATAAAACCTATTCCAGGTTGTGTAATAGTTTGTTCAAATCCACTCCAGATTGCAACCAGATATCTAAGGAGCAGCATAAGTGACTGACGGTGTCTCTTAATACTTTGCGTTAAATATGTGCTGTTCCACATTATGTCATATCTTATACTTCACATTATTTTGAATGACCTGGGAGTTTGCACAAGTTATTACATAAATTTTGCAAAACAAATTCCAGAGCTCCAACAACGACTGGGACGATCTGCGATTTTACGCCCCACAATCAGCTGATCTGGACTTTCAAATTACCATTAATAATAATAATAATAATAATAATAATAATAATAATAATAATAATAATCTTCGTCATTGTAACTTCAAATCAGTGCACAGTTGTAAATCATAATACAACGGCACACCCAGGTCCATGAGGCTTCCCCCCCCCCCGCCCTCAGCTAATAAAAATCGTGGATATTAAAACCTAAAGCTTTTATAACAAACGAAACATTTTGCATAGAGCATAAATAAATTCTTTATAAGAAAATAAAATCGTTGACACTGTGCTTGTAGCCCCCTCCCCCACCCCCGAGAAAAATCCTGGGTGCGCTTCTGGAATAATCAAAATCGTTTATTTGGAAAAAATAACTAGGCATACGTCCACAGCCAACAGCCACCTCACGCACCGCTGCAGCCACCGACCTTCAAACGGCCGCGCGGCGCAGCACCGGCTCGGCTCGGCTCGGCCATCCCCCACGCGGTGATGCGTAGCACCTTGCACCGACCACCTGGCGGGCACGCACCTGCGTCACGCATTCTGGCGCCTGCCCTCCCCCCCCCCTCGCCCGCTGCCACTGCCAGTCATTCCGGACGCCCCGGGCTCCCCCCTCCTCACGACGCACTATGGTCCGGTTTAGGGGAAAAGTGGACGAAATGTTTCGCTGCGGTGGAATTATTCTTGTCTGTAGCTTTGTAGATTGGCAGGCTCTAGATTCGATGTCCGACGGTGGCGGAATTTCAATCAGCTAAATATCTAGTGGGATATCTAAATATCTCGCGTGCGAGGGCTTTCGGTAGAGTGATGTCGTTACAAGGTTAGAGAGGATCTTCAATTGTGTAAAGCAGACATCTCCAGCACCAGCTACATTAGACTATGCAGCCGTGACTGAACTTCGAAGTCAATGTTCGGTTCTAGGTAGGAGTCAGGATTGTGACGCGTTTTCGAGGCCTCCGGAGCAACTGAATCAAAGGTAACAGACTTTCCTTGGATGCGAATCCTAGTTCAGCTTCTCTGATATTTCGTATCCGACGTTTCCTTTAATCAAATTCCAAGAGATTGCAAGAGCAGTACATTCAATAACAGGTATTGCACGCCATCATTCCTTCTTCTTACCATAATCTACATCTTTGCATAAAAGTTCATTTGAAGTTATAGTGATTGCGGCGGTTTGAAATGAAACGTTCACGAATACATGTTTTGTAATGAATACCAGTAAAATATTACCAGTAAATATTATTTAAAGTACCTTTTTTACCTTCAAAGAAAGGGAATATTATTTCTATCTAGGGTAACTTCAAATAATTATTTACAACGAAGTGAAATTATTGAAAGAATGGTTTTGGAATAAATATAACTGCCAAACAATGAGTAACTACAGGAGTGTCCGGCTCGTTGAAAAACATGTTCTTGGCCTTCAACACGCGGACAAAAAAATGAAAATACAGAATGAAACAAGAGGCTTTAGACATATTTCTTTTAGCGTTTGAATCCCGCGAATTGATAAATTTCGAAAAAGAACTGGATTTTGTCCGCTTTTACGCTGTTTCAACCACCGTGCGCCGCCGCCGCCCTGCGACTTGCCTCCTCCTCCCCCTCCCCCCAGCGCCGTGGCCGCTCCGGCGAGGCGTTCATTGAAGGAGCGAGGGGCCCGCGCAGCAGCTGACCGCGGGGGCTTCCCTTGTAAAACCCCCGCGGGAGGGCACGAGGAGAGGACCACCCTCGCCGCGCCGAGACAATGCAAAAGCCCTAGCCGTGGGCGGACCCTCTTCCATGCCTTCGCCGTCTAGCTGGAGACGTTGGCAACAACTCCCCACGTCGCGGGAAAATGTTGCCACAAGTTCGCTTCGGAAAGAACGTTACTCAATTTGTTGCCTGATGGCTATTAATGAAACTCAATACTGCATTAGAAGAATGTTACGAGGGTTATATTTATACACCTAGGGCATAATACAGACTTTTACGTAACAGTGACCGAGGGCAAGAGGGGAACGCTCTCTATATAGCTGTTTGTCGCTGCATTGCATTAAAATTAATAATAATGGCTGTTTACATATAAGTATATTTTTATTTTTTGTCTAAATACAAACTGACTTTTTAAACAAAGAATTTGCATCACATCGCGATGTTCTTTTGATTTCTGAATAGTTTTCACATTGCCCTCTCCGTTCCGAGAGAAGGCGCTAGCAGGAAATGTACAGTAAGCTAAAAAATACCAGTAAATTGTCATAATAATATGACGCTAACATTTAAAACACTTAAATTGGTGCATTTATAGCGAAATGTGCTGTGAAAGCCTATCATTACTTCTCTATCTGATTCTCGCACCTTTCATCGTAACATTGACCTTCATCGTGCCGCCCTTCTCTCCACATTATGAAATCGCGATGTCGGACAAAGGCACTACCCTTGTGTAGGAAGGTTTGTACTTTCTTTTTCATAAAACAAAAATCCACTCCACAATTTTTCACGAGGGTGGCACCCACGACCGGGCATCGCGATTTCACAATACGTGAGGGAAGGTACGAGGAAGACCAGTGTTACGACGGGAGGTGCAAAAGGAAAGTCGGGCCTAGCCCAGAGAATATTATAGCCTAGCTCTGCAACGCCCTGTCAACGAAAAGCTCCCCCTCCACGCCTGCCTGTCCGTTTAGCCCTCGCTCTGGTACCAAAGCGCTGTTCAGCCCAGGAGAAAGGCCAGCCTCACAACCGCAAGGGGGAGGGACTTCACAGTGGGAGACGCTGGCGCATTCCACCCATTCTGTTTTCCACTCGCAAAGCCCGACCGCCGTTGGCTGGCTGCAAACAGTCGCACAGCTCTCTCGTTTCTTCGTTGGATTTTTTTTTATTTTGTGATTTTATGACACTATGTTATATCTTCAAAACGTGACATTTTAGTATAAAATTTTTATTTATATGCTTTTTTATTTTCAAGAGCTTCAACAAATTCTTACTTTTCACAAGCTTTACAAAGTTGTGTTTGTTGGAAATCGACTGTTTTTCGAAGAAACTGGTGATTAAAAAATACATATACCGGGGTGAAAATTTCAAGACCATTTGGAGAATACTTAATTATTCTGAAGGAAAAGGCATTCGACGAACAACGATTTCCCATTAACTGCAAGGTAGTAGCAGATTCTATTCCAATTTTGCTTTCTTACTCTTACTGGATAACAATACAGCCGTGCTTCGAAAATGTATCACCAGAAACAGATTATTTCATCCACTACGTGTCGTGTTCTTAATTGTACTTCATGGTAATTTGAAATGATTGTGTAGAATTATCATACAATAGAATTATCTCGACAATACGCTGGAGCATATTTCGAAAGTGTTTTCCCTAAAATTAGGAAATGTATTTTGAACCTAATGGCATAAATTTCAAAAGGCGACCCGTTCTTGAAAGTAACTAAATATTTTCAAAAACGTGGTGATTTTGTCAATGTACAGAATCAATAGTTATAAACGTTATCTTAACAAAACAAAATTATAAGAAAATGTTATTAAATATTTCGTATCTCTCTAGACTCGTCATTGTATTTTTGGAGCAACAGTTCAAAAAAAATATTCCATATTCAACTTCCAGAACGTACAAGAAAGATATGGTAACTGAAAGAATATTAAATTCATTTAAGTAATGGAGAAAATACAAATATCACATCAGAAAACCCTGTTCCGTGAGCACTTCAACACGCATTATAGTTTGTCTTGGAGTTGATATGTTTCGATCTGTTGCTCCCGTAAGATCCGCGTTTTGTTATTCCTCGGCCACCGGTTGCACGTGAAACCCTACTCGGGCACGTGAAGATCACAAGTGCATTCCACTGCATCGTTCTCGTTGCACACGCACTGCATCCTTCGCGTTGTGTGACCACGGAGGCATGGAAATGATGTAATGGTTAGATGTACAAATATTATACTTATTCAGAAAATTTGTTTTCTCTTTTCCTTTCGACCTTTAGAACTATCAGCGTCTACTTGCTCCCGATCATGAATCACGTCTTTACTAATACTAGAGAGATAAGAGATGCTAGAGTAGACATGTTTCACCACATTCTGACCTTCAAGTTTCGTTCGGTTCTACAGATCAGCTTACTTCTGAGTTAAAAGGATTTCTAAAACAATGAAAATGTGAAATGAAAATATTTTTAGGTCGTCTTGTACCAGCAAACTCTACTTTCAGAGCACGAAGTGTCAAACATCACACAAGATGGATGTCAAAAATTATATACTCCCTAAAAAGTATCTTTAAGGGGCTCTGAGAGACATGTCATCAGAAGTATTGTGTTATCTATAATTAATGTTCACGTTAAATTTGGTTTGATACTTTTGAAGATACATACTACAATGCGAGCATAACATAATATGAAGAGCAGAAGCAGAATGTTTTGTAAGTAGTTGCTTGAGTGGCGAAAATTATTCCCAGACACAATGAAGTTTACCCTTTCAAATCTCTGCCACCTAGTTGATTCTAGTAAAATTATGATAAATCTTAACAATTCGATCTCCTATAACATTATTGTGAATACGTAGACATTAAATCTGATGTTACTGCTTACCATTTATGAAAATAGTTTTTTTAGATAATTAAGTTAAATATTTTTAAATTAATTCAATTATGGTAAATAATTGAAATTTACCAGAATTTTCAATATTCAAATTTATCAATATTTTCTTCACCCCTCCATCTTATCTCAATTATTTCCACCCATCTCTTGATTGGAAATACATGATTAAAAGCATCTTACTTGAACTATTATCCTAAGTAACTTCAAAAAGAATAGAAAATTATTGTAGTTTTAATACGAAATAAATGCAAAATTCAGCATCCGGTCCTCGAAATACACCTTATTCCATACATCTGCAGATTTGCATGTTTATCAAACAAGTTATTACGATGGAAATGGAAAACAAAATAATTCCCTACAAATGTAGAGAACACTCTTGTAGGACACACTGTTCTAATTTTATTGCGAAAAAGCTAAAGGATGACGAGGCAGGTCTTGACGTTATCCGATTGAGCTGAAAGTTCTCGAATCTCATTTTTATATCTATTGGCAACGTTTTAGGGGTACCGTCAAAGAAATTTCGGAAGTCGATTAATGAGAATGTAAACAAAATTATTTGATTATATTCGTCGTTTAGGTGCATGCAAACATATCGTGTTCATATCGTAAGTTACAAGAAGTAAAGTGAAAAAATAGTATTAAAATATTGGACCACGTGTTTTACACATCCTTTTCTCATAGGTAGTTCCGAGAAATTCAATTTGCAAACAACTGAAAATACTTTGGACATAATATGAAACGAAAAATAATCTATTTTAAACATTTTCAGTTATCTACTTCCAAAATTCAGTTCCGGAGTCATTGTAAAAATAAAATAAATTACTCGTGTGGTTCATTGACACACAAGGTCAGGCTCAGAAATACAAGGTCTATCATTCATGCAATCACAATTACGGTATAAATTATAAGTAATATTTCACATAATCACAGGAATATATGTAAACAAAATAGAAAGAAAGCTGAGGATCCTTTGTGAAAACGATATTTTCACTAAATTTTCAATTAGAAAATCATTAGCTATGACCTTAAATAATATAAAATAAAAATTTTATTTCTGCAAAGGCGTCGCTCATTACTTCTCTTTCAAAATTAATGCTGAAATTAAAACAGAATTCCAACATGAGAATTCGGAGTTACATGAACTAATGGTTACGTGCGTAGCAGGAATAGTCCATAACAAGGAGAGGAGTGTTGTATATGAAGTGTAGTTCACTTTCACAGCTGGGGGGAAGATGCTTTATTCACGGCGCGCGGGAAGCCGCCGGGCCGCGCATAGGGCTCGCGGGAAATCCGGGCGAGGTGGCAGTGGCGCCCTCGCCCGCGCCCCGCCCCGCCCCGCCACCCTACTGCTCCAGATTCGCGCGTGGGCGGCGGGGCCCAACCGCGCGCGCATCCCTGCGCGAACCTGACCCTGAAGCGGCGGCCGCGGCGGCCCCCGGCTCCAATCGATCACGGAAGGATGGGAGGCGGGGGTGGCTACGGGCAGCTACGGGGGCGGCGTCGGAGAAAGTGATGGGGGAAGCGAAGAGGCAGGTGAAGCGGAGAAGTGGCGTGGGGGAGCGGAAATAGCGGTGAGGAGAAGTGGCGGGGAGGAAAGGGGGAAGGAAGCCGGGAAGGAAAGGGGGGGGGGGTTGGGGAACCGGCAGGAGGAAGCGTGGGGAGGGAAGCGGGGGTAGGGAAGCGGCGCGGCGCCAGGGGCAGCTGCGGAGGAGTTGGGGCGGGGGAGGAAGGACGGTGGCGCAAGGGCGGGGGGTTGGCGGGAAGGTCGGGGGCGGGCGCCGGGGGGTAGGGGGAGTGGGAACGAGGGCGGGGGCTGGGGGAGTTGGAACGGGTGCGAGGCAGGGAGTGGCGGATGCGGGGTCGGTTTCAGTGGCGGTTGGCCTGGCAGCATGTGGGACGGCAGTGGGGGCGGTGATGAAAAGAGAAGTCGGCGTAGCGAGGGTGCAGAGGCCGTGGTGGCGATGGCGACAGTGGAAGCGATAGTGGCGGCAGCAGGGCCGGAATCCCGGGGCAAGGTCCTGCGCGTTATCATAACTGAGGAGGCTCGATCTGCCGACGGAGGGCGAGCAGAAACCTCCTCTCGGACCTTCGGCTGTAGGATTTAGTGCAGCCACACATTCTTCGATGGTGAATAAGATTCCATCATATTCTTCGATCATGTTGCAAGCCAGAACTCGCCTTTCGTATCGATTGTGATGAATCGAAAGATATACACGGCATGCGTTGGAAGTTGGCGAAATGCGAGACTGCATAAAGTGTTTGAAAGAATGTAATAATATGAGTTTATATTGTCAGTAAGTTAAGCTACGGAATGAACACTATAAGCAATGAATACTGTATTCATTGTGTTGGTCAGATAGTGATGTTTTCATCGTCAGAAACGCGTTGTTTACGAAAATTACAGGACTATTGGTCAGTTGGAATTGCAATTTCAGTATTTCTTCAGTTGTTTATTATGTCTAATTCTTTGCAAATTCATACAACAGTAATGCATTATCTCCGTTATCTTATATTGCGAATTTTTAATTGAAGTAATTATCATTAAAGAAGTTTTATATTTCAGAAAGATAATCCCTATTTCTAGAACCTTTCTGTGTTCTTTCGTAGAATAAATGTCTATAAAAAGGTATTTCTTTTGAGTTTCAGGTTATGAATTTTGTATGACAGGGAATGTAGAATAATTCCAGTTGCCGAAGAATTGTGGGAGAATATGGCGTTCCCCAAACAAATTCTTGCATTTTGTGTAATCATGTTCGCTTCAATTTATGCTTTAATCTTCACTAGGAAATCACTATTGGATAAATCTAACAATTTTTGTTTTATAAAATGGAGAACTGTAAATCACAATGTAATGAGGCATGCTAATAAATATAGTCATTGGTTTGCAATATTCCAGTTATTGGCCGATTCGTGATTCCACGAATCAGATATATTATTATCTTTTATTTCTGCAAACCTGATAATTTGTATACACCATTCTCATTTAACGATCTGATAGGGTTCTTAAGGCCGTTTCCACATGTTAAAGAGCAATGTAAACAAACGCACACGTAACAAAAACAGGTGGATATGTTTCTGGGAATGGGCGGTACCAACCCTCCACATTTGGCGCTCAAGAAAGTTCGAAATATTTACAGCAATATAAATATTATTGTACATTTTTCCTTCACTTAATACACGAGATCTAGGCTATTTAGGTGTTCTTTCCCCTTTCTTCTCTTGATGACAGTCACTCGACTTACTGTCACTCCTTTTTCACTCGCCCTGACTGTCAACACAACCACAAGCACACGACAACCGATCCCAACAACACACACTGAATACGCACAGTGTCCGAGAAGGCAGGGTGAGATTGATATGCACTGCACCGGCCCGCCGGCGGGGCCGCTCGGATCCAGCAGCAGCCGGCGTCGCGGCCGCGCCGGCGGCGCCAACGGTACCGAGCACGCGGCGGTGCGCGCAGCACTAGCGGCCGGGGCCCACACTTACCGGCGGAGGCGTCGCCGCCCCCACGCTGCTGGGGTGCACGTGCCCGTCGCGGTGCAGCAGGAGGTGCTCGAGCTCGGACACGCAGAAGCAGCGCTGGTGCGTCTGGCGGCTGGTCTGCAGGCAGCCGCGGAAGCACTTGGCGCACTGGTAGCACAGCGCCCACGCGTGCTGCTCGTTGATGGGCGCGTTGAACGAGACGAGGATGTCGCGCAGCGACAGGCAGCCGTTGGCGTCCAGCACGCAGCGCGGCGTCACTTTGACGTCGGTCGCCGCCATCGTGGTTCGCCTGCGTCAGCCCACGGCAAAGCGCTCCCGCCAGCATCGCTCGGCGGCCGCGCGGAGACTGGCGCTCGCGGGCGCGCGCGGACTCGCCGCCGCCGCCGCCGCCGCCGCCGTCGACGTCGCCCCGCGCGCGGACGCGGAGCGCGGCGCGTGGCGACGCAGGTGGCGCGCCGGCGGCGGAGCGGCAACCACCGTTCGCCACCCCTGTGAACGAGACGGCACCATCCCCGACGAGTGCTTATAGCACCACGGCCCACTTCGTTGCGCGAATACGGGGTGGGCCCAGAGATCAGTGGCGGATCCAAGGGGAGGTCATAGAAGCCTGCCCCCTCCCAAAAAAAGGGCTAGAGTTTTCGTTTGTTTGTTTCCTTCCTATCTTTGATAACATTCATTTCAATATTTATGATAGAATTATGTGATTATTTAAAAAATAAAATTGTGTAGTATCTTATGTACACTACAAAAATAATACACAATATAACATATATGTTTATTACACACACACACACAAAATGTTCGGGTGGATCCGCCCCTGCCAGAGAGGGCGAAAACGAAAATACAAAAGCGAAACTATTAGCTTACTGTGCCTTGTGCATCTGTAAATGACAAAGAAATCGGAAATACATAGGCGAGTCAAAGATGAAGATCAGCGTGGCACCTGCATTGTGATCTCCCTTTAAACAAGGAACTGTTTTAATACGAATAATTATGTCAGATATTTAATTTTGTATTTTATTAATGTAGTATACACTATAGCCTTAAATATACTTAACTTACAAGAGAGATAATAACAGCAAATAAAGCTTTTTCATAAAAGTAAACCTACTGCCTTTGCAATTACTGGGCACTCCTTTTGCAGTTTCTGAATCCGCACCCTGTCACCCACCATTGGTTCAATTCCCGACATGCGGTCGCAGAGAGGTGTGTTTAAATTGCATTTTGTAATGCGAATATTAAAGATAGAGTACGTACATTAAAACAATTTATCTTTTAAACTCGTAGCGCTTGTTCTTTCAAGAATTAAAATTAACTTTACTTTCTCACCTATTACGTGCTTGCGTAGTAGAGGGAATGTATTGTAATGCTGCAGCCGAAGGTGGTGATTTTTCGTTAGAATAACTCGTATTGTGGGTCCTAATAAGTGGTTAAATCCTGTTCCACTACGTACAAAATTACTTCTAACTCTTATAACCCGATGACATTTGTTCAGAGCAAACATCACCTCTGTCCCTGCAGCGACTCTGACCGGAAGTTCGTTTGGTTCGTGTCCCGTTGGTGGTGGATTTTCGACCCAAGCTGTAAAGGTAAGTCGAATTCAGCGGCTCACTGGAGGAGAATTCTAGGGGCCAGCCACTTTAATCGGTAGTTTTCCGTGCTTTTTCCGATCAATAAAAGGCGAATGCCGGAGCAGAACCCCAACAAAGGACCACGGGCAGCGCACTATCTTTCCTTCCGTTTCCCTACCCTATCCTCTCCCTTTACTCACACACACTTTCACTAATATTCACTACACTACCACACATGTCAGGAGTACAGAGCTTGTGCCTGATAGGGAGATACCTGGAGAGGAAAATACCCGTTAAGTGACGTGTAGATCAGCGCCGGATGTCACTTTCAACGGGACAGAAACACCGTCACCTCTTCGCGACATTAAAACAAGCATCATACTTATGGGACTTATGACGATATATGTTGACGTAACGAGAAACATCAATCACATTGTATAATCAGAATTCACGTTTTGTGGTTCCTTGCCAAAAAATGGTTTAAGACGAAACGGCAGTGAATCTGGCTGTGACGCCTCTCCCGTTCAGGCGATGTTCTCCACAATCAACAACCAATCGATCTGCCAAAATCCTTGGCCCTGCGAATTTGAAATGGATATTTTGATTTTTTGGAGGTACTTTTTAGAAGTCTTAACATTTTCACAATTCCCTTAAAAATAGCTCCAAATTGTTTGATGAAATTTTTTTGTCGGATGAAGCAAAATGCGGTTAAAATGGCGAATTCTCTTTATCGTTAAACTCACTGAATTTTAAAAAATTACAAAAGTTCAAACTTTTTTCGACGTTACCTACAACTCTAATGTTGAAGATTATAGATTTTTTTTCCTTCATAAAATCTGTTCTTCAAAGACAGATTTTTAAATAAGATCATGTAAAATGTTTCGAAAATATTAGTAATTTCTCGTAATTTTGCGTAAAATAAAGGCAATTTTTAAACAAGTATTTTCTCAAAAACAGCTTCAAATATTTTCTTTAATTTTTTCTCGAATAGAGCAAAGTATGATTTTATGACGATATTAAATGCGCAATTCTCATTTTCGGCGATCTCTGTATCTTCAAAAATTGCAAAAAGAAACGTCATTGTAAATCTACAATTCGCGTAATTTTTTGTTGAAGTGAAAGCAGATTTAAAAAAGAATATTTTCTCAGAAACGGATCGAAATTTTCTCAAACAGCGCAAAGTACGCGTAAAAAAGGCGCATGTTACATTTTCGTTGAATTATCTTCTAAATATTGCAAATGTTACCTAGAATGCGAGAACGTATCTTTTGTTGTACCTTCACCAGTTTCAATTAATTTTTTATTCTAAAACAAATGTTAAGTTGAATTTGGAGTAAATCCTCATTTTCAGCCACGAGTCGCTCCTCCTCTAAACGGGCAAAACGATTTTCCAAGAAAAACTGTATCAGTTGATATTTTTAAAACTACTCAACTTCCTTTTACTCTTTCCTTGTTTATAAAATCAACTAGTTTTGCTTATACTTATAGGTTTATCAATTACTGTGATTAGTTTATTTTTGAAGTAAAAAATACTTCAAATATTAAATTTTAATGTTCATCCCAGGAATAAATATGAAGTTAAAATTATTGAAATCGGATCTGTTCCACGGAATGACATTAAACGATTAAACACACGGACAACCATTCAATTCATTGAAATAATTTGAATCGGTTAACTACGCGCAATTTTCATAATGACTAGAATTGAAACACTATGCTCACGACTTATTTCGCTTGTGTTGGGTTTTGAGTTCACTGAATGAAGGTTTTGAAAAATAAGTTTCTCACTATACTTCAGACGGAAGCTCTTTCAGTTGCATTGAAACGACCTGAAGAGCTCAGCTTGAGCTACAAAATTTTCAAATCATCTTGTATTTGTATATTTTCTATTTTGTATTTGTTCTTGTATTTACGTTAGAAATAATATTGATTCTATCTCCTTGGCGGAATTAAATTGTAATCCATTGAAAATATTTTCGAACTTTCTGTTATATATCTTCACTAAAAGTGATAATACTTTGTATCTACAGACCTCCAACAAAGAGAACTGCAGATTATATTTTGTTTTTAGAAAACCTGGAGATAACACTTAACAAAGTCAGCAATCGCTCTTTTGAATCCATTGTTATATGCGGAGATTTTAACATTGATTTTCTGGTCGAAGCTTGTGAGAAAGAAAAGTTTCTCAATTTAATTAATTCCTTCAATTTAGACATTACAATTAATGTACCTACACGGATCACACAAAATTCTTGATGCAGGAGTTATGGGAAGCGGTTTATAATACTGTTGAAAAACGACAAATATAATTCTTTTTTTCATTTCTAAACGTCATGCGTATCCAAGATTTCCTCATCTACTTTAAAAAATACAAATCATTGTTACGAAAAGTCATAAGGCAGGCTAAAATCATGAAACATGATCAGGATATTTTGAACTCAAATAACAAAACAAAATCAATGTGGAATATAATAAAAAATACGACAAATCAACTAGAAACCTTGAAGAGAATGTTTAAAAATATGATATAAATGTGGACAGTGGCTAGTCTCTTTAACCAATACTTTTCGAGAATTGCTGCCGATCTCACTAAGGGTCTTCAGCCACAAAATTCAATTATAAACAGTTCACCCAAAATTTTAGACACGATGTTCGTTTCCGAAACTTCTTCCTATGAAATTGTCAAAATAATCGGTAAACTAAAAAATAAATATTTGTCCGGTTTAGATGAATTCCCGGATTCTTTGTTAAAGGCTTGTGCGTATGCCATTATACACCCGTTAACTCACATATTTAATTCATCGTTATGCACCGGAACGTTTCCAAATATTTTCAAAACAGCTAAAATTAAGCCGCTCTTAAAAAAAGGCAACAAAAATGAAATTCAGAATTATCGGCCCATTTCTCTTCTATCAGTTTTTTCAAAAATATTAGAGAGACTTTTTTACGTACGAATGGAAACCTTTCTCAGCAAACACGACGCGCTTTCAGATTGCCAACATGGATTTAGAAAATCAAAATCAACGGAAACAGCTATATTTTCTTTTCTTAAAGATGTCCCTCATCATTGGATCAAAAAGAGGCACCTATTGGATTATTTTAGATCTCTCAAAAGCTTTTGACGGCATTGATCATGACATTTTACTTTCAAAATTACCTGCATATGGAATCCGTGGTATTGCTCTAGATTGGTTATGTTCGTACCTTAAACAACGATCTCAGAGAGTGGAAATGCCTCACTGGAATGATGGAACATACGTACGCACCTTTCCGACTCTTTGCCCATTGCTCGTGGAGTTCAAGGATCGATTTTAGGCCCTATTCTGTTCCTACTTTACGTAAACGATATGCCCTCGACGATTCGAAACGGAAGAACTTCTCTTTGCGGATGATACGAACATCCTTTGCAATAAAGAAACCGTAAATAGTACAGTATCAGATTTTCAAATTGGTTCCGAAATAACAAATTAATAGTAAACGAAAAGAAAACGGTTTTAATGCAGTTTTCCATTTCAAATAAACAATTCTGTGCTCCATTGAAAATGAATAGTGTACCATTGACTGATGTTAAGGCAACAAAATTTTAGGTCTCCAATTCAGTCAAACCTTAAATGGAACGTCCATTTAAAAAAACAAAATTAATTCATTATGCTACGCGTTCAGAATTCTTGCAAATTCAGTCAGCCTTCATACTGTTCGTTGTGTATATTTCGCGAATGTTCATTCCCGCCTGAGATATGGCATAATATTCTGGGAAAATACATCTTATAGCTCCCAGACTTTTAGATTACAAAAACGAATTGTACGAATAATAACCAAATCCCACCCACGTGATTCATGTAAGCCTCTCTTCATTAATCTAGGAATTTTACCATTACCTTGTCTGTTTATTTATGAATCAGTGGCTTTTGTCAAAAATGACTTGCTTAAGGGCGGGAATATATTTTCAGAAAATGCCCATGTCTATTACTATAACACTCGGCGTAGAAATCATATTCATCAGGTGACAGTATCAACAGCTCATTACAAAAAATTCACATACAATACATGTACATTATTTTACAACACTTTGCCAGATGACATTAAACGATTAAATTCATAGAAAATTTAAACCAATAGAGACTTACTGACATCACAAGAAAAGTAACATTAATTTTAACAATGATACATAATGCATTATTTACCACTTGAACTGTATAAATGTGTATAAACAACCTGTAACAAGTATTGTATTGCAGCCTCCGGGTCAATGACCCCCATCTTGATCAGGTTTTTCGTCCAGTTTCCCTGATCCATTGAGCAAATGCTGAGATGGCCCTTATTTTGCTTCTGGACATAAATGTAACTTCATTTTCTGTGCACGTCCTCTAGAATTCAGTGGGAAATACTATTATTCAAATTATCGTTTCCATGTTGTCGCGGCAGGAAGTATTATTCCGAAGGACAACATGGATAAGAGCCAAAATTTATTGGCTTTTTATGCTTGGAAATAGATTTTATTACATTGGAATATAAATAAATAAATAAATAAATAAATAAATAAATAAATAAATAAATAAATAAATAAATAAATAAATAAATAAATAAATAAATAAATAAATAAATAAATAAATAAATAAATAAATAAATAAATAAATAAATAAATAAATAAATAAATAAATAAATAAATAAATAAATAAATAAATAAATAAATAAATCAGTGGCGAAGCTAGAGTCTTGCAGTTGGTTATTCTGAAAATCTTATCTTACACTTTTTTGTAAATTAGCTTCATTTATCGGTTTTCTCATTCACAAAAACGTCGATAATTTGGTCTTTAACGCTGTCGTTTTTTCATAGTTAATTTATCTGACACACCTCGATAGCCAGTGTACTAAGATTACCGATTCCTATATTTCCCAAAGAATTTCTCAGGATTGTCTTCACTGTCTTCAATGTAATTATATTCCTTTCACATAATACTGTGGATAAAGGGAAAGCTAGACTGAGTTGTATCGACCGAACCGTCTCTTGATAATTTGTTCTAGACCAATTTGTCTAACAACTACTTCAGTAAAAATCTGCAGCTATGTATTTTGCATTATCAACGTACACATTTGTCAGTTCATTTTGAAGCTGCTCACTGTCAAAAAATAGATGTCAGAAAAGAAAACTGAACGAAAGGACGCTTTGCAAGTGGAAAACTGCTTTTCGTCAAGAAATTCAATAAAATGAAAGTTTTCAAAATCTTGAAACCTTTAGTCCATCTGAGTCACTACTGTATCAATCATTTAAAAAGAAAAAATTATCTTTGAAATAATTCTGAACCTGAACGTTCGTTCTTAGTCATCTGCTTTGATGCAGATTTCGATAGTCTCCTCATAATTAACACGGTATATTACTACTTGTCTATACTATTTTATCTGTACAGTAGGCCTGCACAACGCCTGCTCCACGGACATTGTGCACTTGAGAGCCAGTCATCTGCACGCGAGAGTGCAAGTGGTGGAGTGCAGTCCTCTTTGCGGGTGGGGAGGAGATGGAGCTGGGACGACGCGGCGCGTAAATTGAATGCCTCAGCGTGTAATGCAATTCTCCATGCTGTGAAATTATTTGCACACTTATTTAAATGGGCATTTTCCCTTATTTCTTGCTACAAGGGTCGTATTTCACTGTTTTTGTTGTTATGTGCACTGCTATGTATCGACGTATTTTTTATTTTTTTATTTTATGCTCATTGTAATTCATAAAGAATATTTTAAAGCAGTGGCTTCTTTAAAAAATATATTATGTAATCTTAACTCACAATAATTTACAATTTCATGATTGGTTTTTCACCAAGATTGTTAAAATCTCAAAATAATAGCATAACGGAGGAAATTGAGGGCAGTCTCTCATATCGAGATTAATATAAAAATTAAATAAAGGTAATACTTAGGATAATGTGTGGCAGTACATATTTGTGTGCACTATCCTTCGTTATGAAGCAGAATAAAAGGTACCAACGTTAAAAAAATGAATAAATTTTATGTTAATTTGAAAATTTTAAAGGGTTAATTTTTAAAATTTTGAATAAAGTGTTTGTGATTTGAAATTAGAAATTATATGTACTCTTGTCAGAAATTAGAGAATTAGAGCAGAAAGTAATCATGATTTTTTCAGAATAAGAATCTTTAGCTTTGATAAAACCGTCTTATTCAATTAAACGTATTAATAAAAAAAATATATTACTGTCATCATCAAGCAAAAAAAAATAATTAATTTTTTTATACATTGTCGTAAATCGACAACAAACAATTCCAAAGTACATGGTACTTGTACTGTGTGTAACATACCGCCAATTCTTGCAATTGCTCTTTCAATTTATGCGCTACGGTTCGAATTGCGCTTTCTCATTGGCGGTCCCCACTCCTAGAATGCGTCTTATTCCCACCCTTCCACGCGGTCTGGGATTTGCACGCAAGTTGCTCGCGCGCGGCTCTCGAGGTCAGTCAAAGTGCAGAATACTGTGCAGGCCTTCTCTACGGCATATTACTTGCCTCATAATTTCACATTGTTGAGCGAAATCTACATTTCGATATCGTGAACTGTTCAGAATTATGGGACTGGCCCATAATTTAGTGGGACATCTGTACCAATAAAAGTGAATTCAACGACATGTTATCGACATCGATTCCACAAAAAGGAGTGTATGAATAGATACGAAATATTTACAGGCTCCTCTTCAGGATATGACGCTGTGTCCTTGCCAAGTTTGGTAAAGATTAAGACAACACAAATACGGAAAATAAATAATTTAAATAATATTTGTGGTAGATGCACCTAGATCATTATTTTCACATATCGCTGAGACAGGTTCCTAATATATTCCGCCAGAGGCCAGCAGCGGTAGGTTCACCGAGTAAGCATAGGGAGGTGGCCGTGTGACTGATCTCCATGACAGTTGGCACTCTATGTTACTCTCTGTTTTCACTGAGATTTTTATGCTGTTCGTTTTTTGTAACTCTACTACAAGGCGCTGCAGCACAAGATGGCACTTCAGTTAATTGCAATTCCCAATCATGGGAACCCTGCTTCGTTACTGCTGAGCGTTGCCGTGTGTCGCGGAACGAGGTCGAGGAGACCAGGAGGAGCCAGCAGTGCAGGATGGAGAGAGGAGGGACGGAAAGAGAGAGAGGGGGAGGGAAAGAGAGGGGAAGGGAAATGAGAGAGAAGGGGGAAAGAGATACAAAGACGGAGAAGAGGGGGGAAGAAATAGAGATGGCGCGTAAAAAGAAAGGGAGAAAAAAGAGAAAAGAAAAAGAGAGGCGGGATAAAAGAGAGGAAGAGAAACAGCGAGAGGTGGAAAAAGAGAGAGAGAAAGAGGGAAAAAGAGAGTGAGAAACAGAGAGAGAGAGAGAGAGAGAGAGAGAGAGAGAGAGAGAGAGAGAGAGAGAGAGGACGTCTGCCGGGTTCTGCTAGTTCTCTATAACACTAAATATTTAGCTTCATTAATTATTTCATAAAGAAAACACGAACAAAAATCACACAAATAACTCTACTTCCCCATAATGTCAGGCGATGAGGTGAATTCGTCTGTCGGAGACGAGGACGTGCATCGCGGTATAAGTCCGAACCTCCCGGAAGCGTAGCCTCTCTGCGGCTCTCTGGCCAGTTAGTGCGAGTGAAAGGGAGATAGCGCGCGTCTTCTTGTGCGCATACCCAGGTGGCTGGCTCTAGCCAGTGTCTATCCACTGACAGGCTCCTAGTTCAGCTACCGGCCCCAAAGAGTATATCTCTGCAGCCCTGCTAATTCCCTCGCGCGTAAGCAGGGAAAAGGAGTTGAAAATATTTAATTTTCTTCAACGATTCAATAAAAAAATATTGAAAGATGGCACACAATGACAGATTTTATTGAAGAATAATTTTGGTTTTCTAAGGCTCCCAGTTTACCCTTCAACTTTGCCAATGCAAATCATAACATTTTCTACTGTTTCCGAATTCAGTAATTAAACTATAAGAGTAAACACAGTTGTAAAGATAAAATACATTAATTTTTTAAGAAATTTAAGATGAGCTTGCAACCAGCCAAGCTAGCCGACCATATTCGATCCTGAAAAATATATAACAAATGTCAATGAAACTGTTTTTGCAAACAATACTGGCCAAATATCATAACTTCGCTATGTGATAATTTTAAGTAACATATTCCCACTATCTGACTACCCGACGTTGCCCTGATATTTGTTATTTACCCTGGCTTTCTTTTCGGTATTGCCCAACCCTCTTTCCAGCTGCTACCTATGAGTGCCTAAAACATATTTTTCCACATTTTCTCAATTTTTCTTTTTCTCAAATAGCAGAATCAAATTATAACTTTAATAATATTATACAAGAGTAAAACCTGGTACTATAAGCAAACTAATTGAAATATTATGAGCCTTTTTTGAGAAAATGCCATTTTGCGCGTTAAAATGAGGAAATTTAAACTCACTGAAAATGTTTGGGTTTTCGAAAAACTCATAAGAAATAATTTTAATTATTTGTATTCACAAATTTAATAACTTCTAAAAACGCCCATAATGTATTAACGTCGTGAAAGATGTACCAAAAAGTTCGTTTGTGTAAATCAAAAGAATACAAGCAAATGGCATGTAAAGTATCCCAAAAAATTAAATAATTATTTTCAAAATTGCAACACTTCTAGCCAGTGCAAACTAACAGAGGAATATTCGTTTTGGAAACATTCGTATGAATACTTTAGGCCCTATTGCAGACAGGCGGACGCACGGACGGACGTTTTGAAACAAACATTTTTTCGGTGTCAGGAGGTCTCAAAACGTGTAATTCTGTTCAAATCTGGAAATCGATTTTCCGTAGCATTATATCACTTTCTCTATCTTTCTTACTACCTATTTTAACCTGCGTCCACACGATTGTTCGACTTTGCGCATGCGTCTGACGCGTGCAATAGCGCACATAGCGCATGAGCTTCGGACATGCGTTATCGGTGCAAGTATTTCACTTTAAACCATTTAATCTGCAATGCACGCCATTGACGGACTGTACAAATAATTTATTTTAATTTGTATATTTTCACCGTTTAAGCTAGTGGCATGGTCCGATCTGGCTACGCCGCTTCTTAGTACCCGCAACAATCGCGCCACACAATCGTGCCTACAAGATCATCTTACAATTTATTTATTTTTAAAAATAACTTTTACATCTTGTCAAAATTTCTAAATTAAATAATTACTCTCATACACCCTTATTTATCACAAAGAAGCATTATTTACAATAATTGTAAATTCCAATAGCTAAAACCATAACTCCGATTGGCTTAGAGCTCTGGCAATCGCCATTTTCTTCACTCTTACAATATTTCAAACGGAAGTGACCAGTCAACGTCTCTTCTTGATGAGGATACATCCATGTCTGTCTCCGGCTCGCTCTTGTTATTTGCACCACATTTTAACATGTGTGTGAATATTCTACTTTCCAATGTTTTATTTATTTACTATGTTCTAACGGAACCTATTCAGACGAGCTCCCGCTGTTGTACGGGACATATACGTGTCTGACTGCTGCTCGCACCATAATTTTGTTGTGTGCGCGTACGAACATTCTACTTTTCAATGTGCTGCTCGCATCAAGACATTTAATTTGTGCGTGTGTGAACTTTCTCTTCTAAACATGTCATTTATTTTCAATGTTCTAACGAAACTTATTCAGACTGGCTCCTGCTGTTGTACGGAACGTATCCGTGTCTGACTGCTCCACCATAACTTTAATATCGCTATTTTGTGTGCTGCTCCCTGTGTCGTGCAAATATCACGAGTGCCACGAGTTACAAAGCATAAGCTGATACTTCACTGTGATACTGGCATCCCTCCCGTTCAACGGATATGCAAGTTTCTTCAGAAATTCGCAGTAGCAAGCGTCCGTTTGCTATACTTTGCTTATCAAGACGAATCTTGACGAAGTCTAGTATCAAAGGCTCATATTATTTTTTTCTCTTACAGCGTGATGCAAATGTTGTCTGATTTAAATTCAATTATGCATTTAGCATGCTCTGCAAACAACAGTTTCTATCGTTTAGCCTGTGTAATTGCAGAGTCTTTTACATCACTTATGAACATTAATGACTGCCCTTAATAATCAGCTGAGTCAACAATTGAGTGATCTTAGTCATTATCAAGAACAATTGCCACCTTTACTTGCAAATTAATCCACTATTGTGACCATTGTAACAATTCACTTCATCATAATTATAATTTGTTTAAACAAGTTTCATAGTCTAAAATCCTCCCTCCACGATAGGATTTAAGGATGTCAGAACCATTTTCAGATTATTCAAAGGCGCATCTCGCCTTATCACAAAGCAGGGGTAATGGTCCTTAGAAAGTAAACTTCAATCCTGAGTTGTCAAGGTAAATAGGGCGGCAAGCAAATGTACTCCCTACAATCCACTGCTCCCCGCATCATCTTGCCCCATTATGCGTCTTTTCTAGGAAAGAAAGGACTAAAGAACTAGGAAGAAAGACTAGAAAGAAAAGTAAAGAAGTATGGATTCCCACAGGAGACGGGACTCTCGTGCATCTTGACCCAGCGTTTTCTCTAAAGAACAAATTCAACACGACACAGCACACGACTTCAACACAACGAGCGTGCATTTCTAACCGTATTTAGTTTTTTGAGCAACAGACCTGCGATTGAGCATATGTTGAAGTTTTGTGGAAAGTGTAGCTAGGGAGTATTTCCTCTTCTTTCATTAGAGTGTAGTAGACAGGTCTTACGGGGGAAGAAGCCAAAGGAATCCAATTATGAATGGCGATGATCCGACAGCGGAAGGTGGGGTTCACTAACCTTGGGAATAAAATCATCCCTAAAAAGTTGATCAGGGGTAGGCTCACTCCTTAAGCAATGGTGGAAGCAATCAGTTTAAGGAATGGAAACCCCTGAATGAAAAGGTCCAAGCCTCCAGGTTTGGGGGTTTTGCCGTAGGTTAGCACCATGCAGACGCAATACCTCAACCGCTAAAAATCTTTCGGGTGAATTCCTAAGATATTTCAAAAGAGAAACGACATCGGCAAAGAAAATGGACACAATATTGGTATATAGAATGTACAAACATTTCAAACAAACAACAATGAGTAACCCAGGAAATGACAAGAAGAAACATAGATATAGCCGTCTAGCTTAGAACAAAAATGAAACGAAAAACATAACTTTGTACACTTCTACAGAGAAGTAAAAAACAAAAAAAATAGCTGGAATTTTTTGGAACTTGGAAAAAAAAATTGGGTTTGTATAAACGAATTAAACCCAGGAGATTTTAGACGCAGAATTGGAAGGGACAAGAACTTCAAAATTGTGCGTGGATATGGAGAGGAAATTCCCAATGACAATGGTAAAAGACTTATATATAAGAAGTATATTTTCGCATACTAAAGTGCTATGTCACGTCCACGAAACTGCTGTTTAGTCAAACATACTAATGCACGTGTAGTAATTCCCTAAACAGGTGACGAATGGCATCAAATGGAGATAACGAAACGAACCATTGCGTTGATGAATACTTAGAGTAATATTTATTAAACCCGTTGCAGTGAAAATAACTAAACGAATATCATAGACTACTAAACACTGCTGAGTAAGCCCTATTAAGCAGAAACGCGAAAGGGAATATTTTCTTTCTCTCTTCAGGTAGGTAGCAAATGGTGATCCCGAACGGTCACCTACGCAACGGCCCATGGGATCGTACTTCCTTAACCACGGTTACCTGAGAGATCCTAGCCAAGCAAGAACAGTCACGGACGCTGGCTGCCGACGTTTGGCTACCGTCGGTATTTCTACCATTAGCTTAGAATATAACACACAATTATTTAAAATCAATAAAATACTAAAAACGTCATTTATATGGTGTATAATATTCTAAATACATTTTGATTTCTCACACTTCAAGCGGGCTCTATAACCATTCGACTTGGTCTGATTTCTGAGAACGCGCGCTTACTAAGCAGTTTTAGTAAGTGTGACGACATGAAACGTATAGATCGCACCGAATGATTTTATCTACGAAACAAGTATAGTATCACTACAATCCCATTTGTTCATTCACTTACGAGTTTCAATTGTCTGATTTACTATGCGAAAGTAAATAATGTTTAGTGAATCTTACCATGCGAATAATTTTATTTACTACCTGATGGGTTACTAAACATGTTGAGTACATTGTATTACATTCTCTCAGTGTATGAAATGAAAATCAATAACACTTTCTTCAACACATGGATATTCTAAGTATACACCTGGTATTAACAAACAAAAAAAGCTTAAATCTATAATAGATTTCTGTATAACCAAGCAAAGTAAACTACAAGATGTTAGAGTAAACGGGGAGCCCAATGTAGCGAACATTGTTCGGTAATTGCTAAAATATACGTTCCATTTACTTCCAAAAGCACGGATACAGTAGATAAAGATAGATTTGTCATGAAACCTACTAAATACTAATTAAGCAGACTTCTCGATGAAAGAATTGAATTGAATGTGCCTTATCTTACGTGGCAAGACTCAGGCCATGAGGCCTGCTCTTCCGTGTGACCACGCAAATTTCGCTACGCTTCTTTCATCGCACACCGCAAAGAACAGCATATCTCTACAGAAAAAGACTTGGAGCTAAACAATTGGTAAAGAAGAGGTCAATAGAAAAAAATAGTACATAAAATAATGTATCACCGAGCCTTAGAGGAGGCATTAGGTACTAATAAATTAAAATCAAACAACATTGGGAGACACAAGTCAAGAAGAAATATTAAGACGGAAAGAGAACTGTATTTTTAAAAATGGCTTAGTGACAACAAAAATGAAACTAGTATAAAACATTAAGTAGAGAAGTAAAACAAGAAGTGATATTAAGGAAGAATAAATTGTGGCTGGATAAATGCGATTATATAGAACAATTCGTAGGTGGAGCACGGTGCTCAGAAGCCTGGAAAGTAATTAAATCTTTTAAAAAGAATGAAAACAACAATGTTGCATAATCAAACATTAGCAACATAAATAGAAAGAGTATTTAGAAAGACTGCTTTTCCTGTCAAATATGGAAGTGACATTTGAGAAAAAGATAGATTTGACAATTGAAGATTCAGAGAAAGTGATAATACACAATGAAACTTAATAAATCATTTGGATCGGAAGACATAATGGCAGAACTACTGAAATGTGGTCCCTATAAACTGCACTAAATGCTCCAACACTTGATTTCAAGGTACATGAATGGTGGAGAAAATCCTCCTTAGGAGTGGCGAACGTCTTACCGGTCCCCGATCCTTAAGAAAGGATCTGGAAGAAGAAGATATAAAAGGAAAAATCTAGAAGAACAATGTGATTTTACTGCCGATAGATTGGTAATAGACAATCCATACTAAAACAACTTATATTAAAGAGAACAAGGAGAGGTAGGGATAGTTTATCTGGGTTTCATTGATCTTCAGAAGGCGTATGACAATGTACCGGTTGCTAGAGTATGGAAAGAAATGGATAGACTTAAAATCGGTGAGAACTTAATTGGAGTCACCGTATTATCACAAAATTACTACAAATATTATAAATAAAGTATTACTTAGTAAATTAAGTATAACTTAAATCCATCCGAGAGTTGGTTGGCAATGCTGGATCCTGGTGAACCAGCTACCATACCTTGTTTATTTTGGTTTCACTTTGTACTCTGGTGCAATCAGGAGTTTTTTCGTAATGGGGAAAGGAGAGAGGATTACGAAATTTTCATCGTCGAGAAATAAATGCTCATCGAATATATGAGAATGCGATTTTAAAGCAATGAGATAAAACATGAAATATACTAAACATTAAATGAAGTTGGGGAGAAGATTAGGTGAAAATGAAAATATAATAAAAATTACAGAATGTAAAACTGTTAGTGCATAACCTTACGCGTGCCGTTAAAACCCCAAAACGTGTATTTCCATTGAAATCTCGAAATCGATTTTTCGCAGCATTACGTAAGTTTTTCTATACTAGGTATATTACTCCCAAAATCTCCGCTGCCACTACAAAATTTATATTACTCCCGTATAGACGTATGTATAAGAGAAAGTAAAAATACAAAATTTAACAATTGGTTGTCCCATAGATTTATTTTCAGGCTCTCCTCATTTTTGACTACTCTCTCATGTCGGTAATACTAACTTTAGAGGTAATTTCTTCACAGTATTATATTTATGAGTATATGTTCTTTAAATAATGTCAAATAAAGTTTCCCAAAAAGAACAATTTTCTGTAAAAATGAACTCAAAACCCCTCATTTTTAGAAACGTTCAAAGTTCTTTTGGGTGGACTCTTTTGTTGTTGTTTTTTATTATACAAATATTTTTTTAAAATATCTCTCACGCCGTTAATACGCACATTTCAATAGATTTCTATACATTATTGCATTTGTGAGTGGAAGTATTTCAAATGACTTCAAATGAAGTTTTTCGAAAAGTCAATAGATTCCTGTAAAAAAGAGCTTCAAATTTCGCATTAACAGTAAACCTTAACGCCATTTTCGTAAACACGGTTCCAAATTTTTCAATGAAAATTGAATGAGGTTTTAGCATTCTTTAATATCTTTTAAATTAATATTTGGGTTCTACTACTTAGAAACCGAAATGTTGAGAAAATTTCAAAAAAATGTAATTTGGGCGACGATAGATGGCAGCAGGCAAGAAGGAGGGGAAAGACTGTACAGTACCAGTTCACAAAAAGGAAATTAGAAAACTTTACTACAAGAAAATGCGCCATTCTGTGACACCTCCAGTTGGTGTTGAGATATTGTTAACATTACTACTGGTTGACCTATTATACGAGGAAACATAGATGTTTAAATGAACCAACCCAACAATGGTTTAAGTTGATATATATTTCTAAAAAATATCTGGAAAGAATCTGGATCTTGTCATCTCAGGTTCTGGGTTAGGGTGAGGGACTGAGAATCCGAAACTTTCACTTATATTTTTGGTCACAAGGAAAGGAATAAGAGGAAAATATGTTCTTAAATGAAAAAATATATCAGAAATAAAGATCTTCAACTAGATAATAAATAATTAGCAAGTATAGACTTTTAGATTTGGCGGGCTCTGGACAAAAAACGACACCTAAATAGAGAATCTGCCGTAATACGAGTTACACTGATGCATTTACTCCTGAAATGTAGGCAACTTTTCGTACACTCATGTCCGGCAAAGATACTTTTTCCGCCTGCCTGTCTTTCCTAAATCACTCCCTTTCCATTCAACCCGCTAGGGGGAGGGGGGCTTACTCTAGCTGCGTTTTTTTTCACATTGTAATTCCCCAATAATGTATATCAAGCTTTGTTGAAATGGCATTATTTCCACGTTGAAGAGGTAAACTGGAACGTAAAAACACACATATACACAACTTTTTTGGTGTATTAATATTTTCGACTATGTGAACATTTGTGAGGCAATGCTTACACCAACGGTGAGATAAATAATGGTATTTCATGTAAAATTAATTATATATATATATATATATATATATATATATATATATTATATTTTGATTATAATGTAACAAAGGTGTATTTTTGCACACAATTTGGAGAAATGAAAAAAATATCGTTCTATGAAAAGCTGTTGCCCTCTTGGTAATTGATTTCGAAAAATGTGTTTCATACAAAGTTGTAGGAAATTTTATCCTCTTAAAAATTGAAATGAATCGTTTTTCTACAGGACTTAAGAGAAAAAAGAGTTATAGAGAAAAAAATCCCACAATAACCCTCTCGGAGTTAGGACAGGTTCTAAGTCGAAAATTTAGGGGGTTTTAACTAGTGCCTGTGTACATACAACATATTCAAATCTCCCCCACATGAGAAAATTGCAATACATTTCTAAATCTTGATCACATTTTCAAAGTATGTCCAAGATATAACAAAGAGAATTAACTGGATATAATCATGAATCAATACTTTATTCTAAAGAAGACCAACAATGAATAATTAAATTTTGTGAAGCCATTAATATATTTCTGAACATTTAAGTCCAATGGACACATGTGAATTGTAACTATTGTTTTGAATTGTTATTACTACTGCAAGATGATTACAAATTTTACTGTTGTATTTTTCTACTGATGTATTTGTAACACAATCACTAATAACCACGTTGTTAATGCGTCTAAAAATAAACTTAAAAAATATTCATAGAAAACGTTTTTATGGCCTTTTTTTAGGTAATTCCCTTTTTCATTGTCTGCCGACTGGACTACTAGCACCATTGTAATATTTCTTTCCTATCAATCAGGGGCTAATGTCACGAGTGAAACTCCGTTGTATGATAATGGAGGAACGGAATATTCATGGAAGCTTACCCGTAAGAATTATATGAGTTTGAAATCTTAAACGGGTTGGGGTGTAATCTTTGGATGCACCAAATTCATACTTACTTAATGTACTTCAATTTGACTTTTCGAATGATGAAAATCACTATTTTATGTGAACTAAATTTAAGAAGCAACATTCCCTTTAAACCCCTCCCCAACAAAAATAAACCCCCCAAAACATTTTTTTAAACATGGGTTTTTCCGACCATGAGAAAAACATAGATTTGATGATTCAATGCACCTACAAGTATACTGGTGAAACGCTATGAATCACTATGTGTACTATATTTCTGTAACTTACAAGAATTGCAACTTTATTCATCAGTTTGAAGATAATTAAACCTCTTTTTGTAATGAAAACAAAAATTAAATAAGTATTTTAATTGTACTTTACCATGTAACTTTCTTTGCTCACAAATGGACGAATCGAGCAACTGTAATATGTTTAACACTAACTTTTATGATTTTGCAAAGCACAAATTAAAGTTTTCAACATGAAAATATCCGTCGGCGGCGCCACGCCAAATTACTGTCAAAAATGTCATTAAATTTAATGTAGATTATTGAATTGTACATGAAACTTAATGTAACATTGCACATTAAAAAATGTTTATATTTGTCCATTAAATGTAATGCGTAAGTTAAAATCAGTGTATATTTAATGTAGAGGTTCTCCCGTTTCCCCTGTCTCTCATCTTTCATCTTTTATACTAATAATCGTAAAAGTGAATTCAACGACATGTAATCGACATCGATTCCACAAAAATGAGTGCATGAATAGATACGAAATATTTACAGCTCTTCTTCAGGATTTGACGCAGTGCCCTTACAAAGTTTGGTAAAGATTAATAAAACACAAATGCGGAAAATAAATAATTTAAATAATATACTGGTATATTTACAATTATCATTATTTTTCGTCTGTCACTAAGAGACAGGTTCCTGATATATTCCGCCAGAGGCCAGCAGCGGTGCAGTAGAATCATAGAGTAAGCTTAGGGGGATGGCCGTGTGACCGATCTTCATGAAAGTTGGCACATCTATGTGCTTTTATGGAGATTTTTATGCTGTTAATTTTTTATAATTCCACTAGAAGGCGATGCAGCACAAGATTGCGCTTCAGTTAAATGCAATTCCCAATCATGGGAACCCAGCTTCGTTATTGCTGGGCGTTACCGTATGACGCTAGGCGAGGCCGAGGAGGCCAGGAGGAACAAGCAATGCAAGATTGGAAAGAGAAGGGAGGGAAAGAGAAAAGGGAAAGAGAAAGAAAAGGAAAAGAAGGGAAAAGAGAGGGAAAAGAAAAAGAAGGGGAAATGAGACAGAGAGAAATAGAGAAATGGAAAAAGAGGTCGGGATAAAAGAGGGGGGGAAAAGCGAGGAGGAAAGAGAGATGGAAAAAGAGGGAGAGGGAATGAGGGAAAAAGAGAGTGAAGGAAGAGACAGCAGGACAACGTCTGTCGGGTTCTGCTAGTATCGTATATTCATAATCAGCAGTCCATCAAGATTATTCATTCATTCATTCCAGACATGACCATAAAGCTTTTAGACTTGCATCCTAATGTACATGTGTGCATTAAATTTAATGTACGTCCAATATAATTACTTTAATGTGAATTTCATTAAAGTAATGCGGAAATTTCTGACAGTGAAGTTATCAGTTATAGGTTAACCGGCCCGCGAATTGATTTTAGGGAGTACGTGAAGGGGCAACCAGGTGAAAGTTTGGGCTATTTCCTATTGTTGCCACTGGTTACTACGTCCCAAGACGGAAACACATTCAGTTCCTCTGATATTTGTTATAGTCGTTTAGGCACACTGCGTTCTTCGAATGGCGTTACGTAAGTTTAGGTCCCTATAGTACGTGCGCGCATTCGGCCAGTAAGGGCATCTTTCATGCAGTAACAGAACGTCACTATGAAGTTAGGCGAAGAGCTACTAGTAGTAGGGAAATATAAATTTACACCTACTTACCTTAGTAATTGAAATCACCACTTATTTCTTATACACCACGTCGATCTTCTGTCCTTATTTACTTACTAATTGTAGAAACTTATCTTCTGAATTTGAATATTCTTCAAAGCAACACCGAAACATCTGTTACCTAACATGTAACACCATTTACCTAAACATAAATTAATCAGATGTTGCGAACTCTGTTCAAATTCCCTGATGTAGTCTCAAAAGCTCTCTATTAATTCATTTTGTATGCTCTGCCATGTTCATGCACCACTCGAGTTATATTCAGCAGAGCGGCAAATCCTATTCTGTTCCAAACGACCACAGTGCCCCGTACCCCATGATTCCTGATGAAGCTTCACAAAAACTCAAAAAATTCCTCTGAAAATGAGCTCAAAATTGTCTAAAACTACATTTGTTTTCAAAAACTATTTCAAGTTTTTTTTTTCTTGTGAGTGTGTGTGTGTGTTTTTGTAAAGAACTACACTCGCAAGTTTTCTTGATACTCCACAGTCAGTGGGGAAGGAGGGCACTTGCTGCTGAACTACATGATATACACGCGAATTTGTGCGTCCTTTTTAATTTTCAAAAAGTACTAGAATGTTTTTTTCCTAAATTTCCCTCTCTTCATTAATATTTACATTGCGGACATTTCAAATAAATTATTGCAATCTTGCCTACAAGTATTGCAAATCATTTTGAATGAAGTTTCTCGAAAACTCGAACGTTTTGTAAACAGAGCTCAAAATAGTCAATTTTCAGAAACGCTCCGACACTTTCTCAATAATGGGGCCAAAATTATAAAAGCAAATTTTCATTCATATATATATATATATATATATATATATATATATATATATATATATATATATTGTAACGCCTCCACAAACGGAAACGCCCTGATAGACTGCTCTTTCGAGCTTAAATATCTCGGGGGCAGGATCTTTTGGGTATGAGAAAGTGATGTGACAAAGTAACATGGAAATCTACTATAATACGTACAATTTAAATGACAAAAAAAATATACACATTCATCAAATAGTGGAACAACTCAATTTTCCCCAAGAACACAGAATGAAGCCAGTTAGTTACATAAATTGCCGTAAAATTATACAAGGTTTTGGCCTTTGGCAAAATCAAACAAGGCATACTTTTAGCAGAATTTAAACCTCCACGAATTTGTTTAAAAGGTGACAGTCTTTCTATACTGAATTTAGGGAGTTTCTCACATGAACGCAAATTTGCCGTTATCCACTTTCTGGTCCGCACCAATCTTCGCACGAAAAGTCGCAAGTTCGGTTACCTTTACGGCGCTCTCCAGTTCGCTCGAAGGCTACCTTGGCACTCCCGCTGCCCGGTGTCGCAGCGACGTCACTCCAGCTTCTCTCGTACGCTTCACCTGTCCGTCACGCGTTCGGTGAAACCGAGCCCTTCTCTCGTTCGCTTCGCCCGTCCGTCACGCGATCGGTCAAATTAGGCCCTTCTCTCGTACGCTTCATCCTTCGAACGTGCATGCCCACGCTCCAAGTCTCTGGCGCGTCGCGAAATCGGATCTTTGCGTTACACTGGGCGTCGCAGCTGCACTTCGGATGGCTGCAGCGCTTATACACGCAGTCTCCACTGGATTTTACAAAACTGTCCTCTGCACGAAATGAGCACTCTTGAAAAAAAAGTTTACTGTTCTTACTTCGCTCTGACCGCTTTCTTTCTAACGAGCTTGCAGCGGATTACTAATATGTTCGTATTGCAATCACATTCCTATACCAACTAATCCTCCACGCTCACACCACTCAATTATTCACTTTCACTACCAAATTCGTAGAGAACTTACGCGTTCGCCTACACTACCAGACTCATAGAGCTAGTGCTTTCGCCCGTGTCGCCGGATTAACTGAGAAGACCGAAGAGGCAACCGCACCGCCGTATAAATGCGGCCCTGACGTCATAGAAACCCCTATGCGCGCCGCCCCTCCGTCGAAATTACCCCGCCGCTGCTTCTGGCCGCCACCGACAGGTCGCGCCTTTTCTCTTGCGTGCTGCACTTCCGATGTTATTAATCACTCCGTCACCGTCGAAGATGTGAGAGTGCCGTGTAAGCTTGTGGCCAGGCCACGAACGTCACAACATATATATATATATATATATATATATATATATATATATATATATACACAGGTTTTATTGTTTTATAATATTGTTATATTGGGGTAACCCCCCAATCAGAAACAGAGTTGGAGTTACGTTCCGCTAGCGAGGGGCCCTTCCCCTTCATTGGGGGCGAGGCCGGCAGCGAAGCCCTCTCTGCCCGATGCGAGGCGACAACCTTCAGCTCACAACCACCACAGGCCGTAGCGTACCAAGCTCCCGAGTGGGCGCCGCCAAGATTTCCTGCTGTTCCACTTCGCTGCCGCCGGTAGCAACTTATTGCTGCAATGGGCGATAGTAGCCACGTTATCTGACCCTGCGTCCGTCGACCTACTCGGTCGGCGCCACCGCTATCAAGCGAAGAACCCGTAGAGCTAGAATGGTGTCCACCCTAATTTGTATTTGTAATTGTTCTGTTAAATTTTATTTGTATTTGTTGGTGCAAAGTAAAGCCACCGAAGAAACATCGGTGTTCACCTTTCACCCTGGATCCTGCAAATACAACATAATATTCTTAGTCATATTTCAATTCCACTTTTAAGGGAATAAAAAATTGAGACAATGTAAAAAAACAATCCTTTAAGTGCCAATAGATGGAGGTGGGACAAAAGGTTGCCTTTATTGTTAAAAATCAAGAATGACCCACAAAATAATTTCTGTCGAGTTGGAGAGGAACACAACCACGGGAATTCCTTAAACCATAACCGTTTAGAACTAATTGTAATTTGTAAAGGAACGGTAATTTTTTCCTACATGTCTAACTTTTGTACCAGATATTTAGAGAGCAGAAGGGCGGCTACAACTTAAAACTTCCTTACCTTAGACTTCCCAATGTGAAAATGGAGTTTCTAATAAAATATACACTATATCATTCACAGGATTCATAATTGAAACATCACAGCACTTAAAGAAGCGCGATACGAACGAATTTCATACTGGAAGAAGATATACGAGTATATTTGGTCTCTGCTTCATCATCACGATAGTTGCGGCTGAAACTGTGTTACTAAACTACTAGTCGCGCTTGAGCCATAATGGATTTTCAAAATAATTTTACTTGCCACAGCTTGTTTAATAAATGCGCTTCAGAGACGGCATTAGCAGGAAATGTCATCAGCATATGTAAACCGACGCATGTATTCGGAAAGAGTTTTTCCAGTTTGTACTTTCTGAAGCAATTCAGGATTTCTAATGTGTTCAGCTGATTCTCTCCAGCATTTGATCGATTAACATTTGACAATTGAGTCATCACTATAATAAGATTTGACTCCACTATTGCAATTGATTTGCCAGCCATTTTAATTTTCTTCCAGTTTTTCACATGAATAGTTGTTTTCATAGGAGGTAGAACTCAGAAATGTTAACTGCAGCATTGAAACAACATGGGAGCCTACCAATAACGTTATACAATATTACATAGAAAACAAAGCAAAATTAATATCTGCTCTTGCTTTAGCATTAAATATTCATCGTCAAGAGATCTTCCAACAGTAATCTGATGCAGATGGACTACAAGGGGCTTAACACTCTCCACACTGATTACTAGGGGGCGGATTTTGACCTCAAACATCGCCAAAAATGATCAATACAATGCTCTTAAAAGGTTTGATAAATGCCCTAAAAACAAAGAAAAATTACTTTAAAAAAATGTTATCAAACCAGTTCGGATGAACATCTCGAGCAGATGGATATTCAACATCCCGCAAATAATATACTTGCACTTATGTTACTGATGTAATCGATTCCTTTCGTTCAAGTGAACTCAGCTTGCAAAATTTTAGTTTAGTATGTTCTTTACCAGGAAATCTCTGACTTTAATTATCCCAAAATCGGACAAACCGATAATGGCGATGATAAGTATTACAGGAGCTTTAGATTACACACAACTGTTATTATTACAATTTACGATATAAAAAAATCGATAAGGCTTCTCAGGAATAATGTAGAGAACATTTGTTGCAGCTTGTAAATATAATTCGAAGCAAGTACCATCAAAATGATATTAAAATCGGCGAAAATACATTAAAAATGACAGAAAAGGGGAAAAATGACTTATTAGTCGAAATCAATAGTAATGAAAAATATGACCTATAAAAATGGATCATTTCCTTTTTTCATAACATGAATTTAATGTCTATACTAAACTACATTGTTTTTAATTAAAAAGAAACTGGTGTTGCTATAGAATAGCACAGACTTTCTCGTAGTAAATTTTTCTAATTTTCTTGGTGTGGATTGGCACTGTATAGTCTTGCCACTGCCTGCTGCCATGTATCGCCACCCGAAGTACATGTTTTTGAGATTTTCTCAACTTTTCGGTTTCCAAATAGTAGAACCGATATATTATTTTAAGAATATTAGAGAAGGATAAAACCTCATCCTAAATAGAAATTTTCATTGAAAAATTTGGTGCCAGTTTAAAGAAAATGACGTTAAACGTTACTGTAAGCGAATTTTAAGCTTTTTCACAGAAATCTATTGAGTTTTAGAAGATTTTCATTTGAAGTCATTTGAAGCACTTCTACTCACAAATCCAATAATATATACAAATTGGTTAAAATGTACATATTAACGGCTTGAGAGATATTGAAATAAAATTACATTTGTGTAATTATTGGGGGAAAAAAAAGAACACCAAAATTAACTTCACGTCATACTAAACAGTGCCATTACCACTATCCGTTTGAAAAAGTTGAAGAAAAAAATTGGGAGCCATTTTTGAGAAAACGGCGTGTGAGCGTTTCTGAAAATGCGGGATATTGAGCTCATTTCACCAGAAAACTGTTGTGTTTTCGAGAATCTTTACTTGACATTATTTAAAGCACAAGTACAATAACCTGAAGAAATCGCCTCTAATATAAATATTACCGACGTGAGAGACAAATCAAAAAAATTACATTTTTGTAATTTTTGAAAAAATAAAAGAATAGAGCAATGTGACGTTTATGTCATCACATTGGGTTCCTTTGGCAATAACCCCACTAAAAAATTAAAGAAAGAATTTGCCGTTTTTGAGAAAAAAAATGTTATTGTTATTTTTTAAAATTGCAAATATTGCACTGGCTTCACGGTCTTGCCTCATCCTCTTGCCAGCTGCCATCTATCGCCGCTCAAAATACATTTTGTCCGCAAATAGTTCGTTCATAACGGTCATTTCATTTTTTTAAACATTTTAGTATTTTTGTGCAATAGTGCGTGCAATATTTGCAATTTTAAAAAATTACAAAAACATGATTTTCTCAAAAACAGCTCCAATTTTTTTTGTACGGTTAGTGCCAAACAAACCCTATACGATAACATAAACGCTCTATTCTTTTGCTTTTTGCCATATTGCTCTATTCTTTTGCTTTTTGAAAAATTACAAAAATTTAATATTTTTTACTTGTTTCTCACGTCGCTAATACTTAAAGAGGCGATTTCTTCACAGTATTATATTTATGAGTACATGTGCTTTAAATAATGTCAAATAAAGTTTTCCAAAAACACTACAGTTTTCTGTAAAACTGAACTCAAAATCCCTCATTTTCAGAAAAGCTTAAACGTCATTTTCTCAAAAATGGCTCCAAACTTTTTCAAGATATAGTGGTAATAGCACTGTTTAATAAGACGTAAAGTTCATTTTGGTGTACTCTTTTGCTTTTTAAAAAAATTAGACAAATGTGATCATTTTAAAATATCTCTCACGCCGTTAATACGCACATTTCAATGGATTTATGAAATACATTGAATAATTTCGAAAAATTTATGAATGGAATACATTATTGCATTTGTAAGTGGAAGTACTTCAAAAGAAATTTTTCGAAAAGTCAATAGATTCTTGTGAAAAAGCTTCAAATTTCGCATTTACAGTAACGCTTAACGCCATCTTCTTAAACACGGCTCCAATTTTCAATGAAAATTGGATGAGGTTTTAGCCTTCTTCAATATTCTTAAATTAATATTTGGGTTCTACTACTTGGAAACCAAAATGTTGAGACTATTTCAAAAAAATGTAATTTGAGTGGCGATAGATGGCAGCAGGAAAGGAGGGGCAAGACTGTACCAGTTCACAAAAAGGCACTTAGAAAACTTTACTACGAGAAAGTCCGTGCCATTCTGTGGCACCTCTAGCCCACTTTTTCATTGTCAGGGCCCGACAATTAATTTTTTGTGCCGAAAATGCGCCGTTTTTTCGCGCAGCATTACATAATTTTCTCTATTCTATGTATATACGTACGTATACGAGAAAGTAAAAATGACATTTCGAAAAAATCCTTCCCCTACTGATCACCGCGCTAGTTATTACATTAGAACAGCTTATCCCAATCTGCAAAACCTGCCTTCCCTTCTCCGGAGTCTGCCTTGAGGAGCTGAACCTCCAAGAATGTAATAGGTTCTGAATGGTCTTATTTTGTACATTACTGCGACCTACAAACTAGGTTTGAAGTTTTCGAGTTATATGACAGGAAACGCCGAGCGGGTCGGGTGCTGCGGATTTGCACCTCCCTGATTTACAAGCGTTTTGTCAACAAATCTTTAATAAAGTGGAAGTGCAGTTGATTATCTTTCAAATGCTTTCTTTTGACATCACATTTGTTGAGGTTATTTGGCTGCGAGACTTGAATGTCCCACACTGCAGAACTAGTGGGGCTAAAACAGCACGTACTTTCTTTCCACGTATTTTCACGCAAAATTACGCGAAAAATTGTACAAGACCTCATATCACAATCTATTTTTAAGGAACAGATTTCATTAAGGTAAAAAATCTCTTTAATAAAATATTTGTAGGAAGATTTCGAGAATATTTCAAATTTGCAATGCTCGAAATCAGGGCTTTCAATGAACTCGAAACCTGCACCACTCTTAAACGTCCTTCATACTATCGAACAAGAAAATTTAATCACTAACTCCGTGAAATTTGGAAAATGTCCCTGGGGCTTGATGTAAAGTAACCCCAAATTAAAATATCGGATTAAAATTGAAGGGGCCGCGATATCATCGAGATCAATTACGAATTATCAATTCTGGAGAAAAAAGGGTGAAAACGGTTGTCCCTAAGCTCACAGACGGACGGACACCCAGACGTTTTGCCGTCATTCAACTGTTTGGTATCGAGGACCCATATAAAAAAATTTTTAAAAAATCCGTCTACACCATGTATTGGAGGATTTTTTTTCTCTTTCTTCCTCTCCTTCTTCATCCCTCCCCTTGTGAATTTAGCAACTGGATTTATCCACTTTTTCGTTACCAGGGCCCGGCAATAAGTTTTCCTTTTGAAAAATCCACCGCTTTTCCAGCAGCATTATATACCTTAAGGGCACGAAAGTAAAATCAATCTTAAAATCTCGGGGACAGTTTACAGAAGAGCCCCTGGGTCATTTTCTGTATTTTCTCGTAAATGGTTGCATATCTTTTCTTTAAATTTCTTTTAAGAGTAGAGTGAAATATAAAGATGACATATCTCCAATTCTCAGTTAAATTTTTTGGAATTCACCAAAGCTTGGATTTTTTCAATATCTTCCTACAACAATATTGAATAGAGGAATTTTTAATTCAAATGAAATTTGTTCTCTATAAAAAGTTCTTTCTTAAAATCACGTACTTCTTTTTGAAAATTTTAATAGTGTACTGAGCAATTTCAAATGAAATTGAGAAATATTAAAAACAAGATTTCCTCAAAAATGGTCCCAAATGTTTTCTTTACATTTTTCATACTGAGAGAGCTAAATGTCCTGTATATGATGAAATAATCATTTTGCATTGTTTTTTTTTTCCTTTAAAAAATTACACAAATATATTGACACCTCTCTCACACTGTTAATATTTACAATACCGCAATTTGTTTACATTATTGCATTTTGGGCATAAGTGCCCATACTGACATAAAGTTTTTGAAACCTCAAAAATTTCTGTCAAATTGAGCTCAAAATTACTTAATTTTAGAACTGGTCAAACGCCATCTCTTGTAAAGGGCCTCAAATATTTTTTTCAAATATTTTTACTAATAGTGCTAAATGCACTGAATAACATGACGTCAATCCTATTTCTTTTTCAAAAATTATACAAATTTTTTTAAATATCTCTCATTAATATTTACATTATGGACATTTTACATATATTACTGAATTTGTGCGTACAAGTTATTGATAAGATTTCTTATGAAGTTTCTTGAGAACTTGGAAAATTTTGGGTGAAAATGAGCTTTGCACATTTTTAGAAATGCTTTAACAATATTTTCTTAACAGCTACTCTAAATCTTCAATGAAATTGTACAGATAAGATCAGATTGTACTCTTCTATAATATTCTTAATCATATTTTTAATTTTCAACTATTAGGTATCTGAAAACTGATCTGAAAAACAAAAAAAGAAAAAAAGGTTTTAGGTCTATATTTTTTACTGCCTAAAAGGCGGCCTAAAGTCTGCCTCAAAGGTGCCAGCTAAGAAGAAAGGGGCCAAAACCAAATAGGCTAGGCTAAAGGGAAAAGGGGATATAGTACCAGCAGTGTATAAGCGAATCTGACAGTTCTCTCACCATGAACACTACGCAGGTGACCTGCTCCAAAGCAATCAGCTTGTGGGGATTTGTTTACCTTTTTACAGCCAGGGTTCAGTATTGCTGCTCATCTGACACACACAAGTTGCAGAGGTGATACAGTTTGGCTTTGGCAAAAGTTATGAACATAATATCAAAGTTGTGTCAAAACCTATCAGTAAGTGTCAATGTTTTGAGATATAATTTATCTGTGATTCATTTTTTCGTGTTTCCGGGCGCGTCAACTGCTACGGTCATTAGTCCCGTTAGTGTAGTGCATGTTTTTCTCTCTCGGGAGATGGCGGTGATCTTCCCCCGCTGGATGGCGAGATCCGGCACCGACCTACCGTCGGCTAATGGGGTTTCCCCCAAGCAGGACTCTCCCACCAGCAGGGCACCGCCCCAACCGGGACAAACTCTAAGCTCCCGACCGGTCTCCCGGAATATGTGATAGTGTGGTGCATGTTAGTGTAAGTGTGTGTGTAAGAGGAGAGGATAGGACAAGGAAGCGGAAGGACAGATCGCGCGCGGTCCGTGGCCCGTTTCGTAGGGCACTGCTCCGGCATTCGCCTGGTGTTGATCGGAGAAACCACGGAAAACACCGATCAGAGCAGCCGGCGCTAGAATTCTCCTCCAGACAGCGACTGAATTCGACCTAGCTGAAAAGCTAGTGTTGAAAATCCTGTCGCCGTCAGGACTCGAACCTAGGACCTCCCGGTCAGAGGCGCTGCAGTGACATCAGTTGATGCACTGAGCTACCGCTACCGGTAAATTTATCTGTGATATAGGTGGTATTATATGCATAGTAATGCTTGGCAACTGCGCATGGAACTGTCAGAATCGCTTACATGCTGCTGGTACTGTAACTAGTACAAGAAAGTCTGTGCCATTCTGTAGCACCACAAGATTCAATTTCACATTGTAACAAACCCATCCAGTTCCTTATACTGGGGATACATTTTATGGCAATATCAATTTCGGCAACAAATTCTCATAGGAAATTAAGGAATGCCTCTAAATTTTAATAGCTATGAGATACCGTTGAAACAAAAATTAAATACTTTCTTACTTTTAATATGAACACATTACACATTTTAAATATGTTTTATCATCAAGATTAATCACATTAGAGTTTGCATAACATCCATCACTTTCCTTTTTTTTATAGAAAAATTTATTATTAAATGATTGAGCATAAACAATTCATTTACAACTAATTGCACATAAACATTCAATTAATCGTACATATACAAATATAAATATTTTAAATTATTTCTAAAGATGCAAATCTAAATCATTTACATTTGCACACAAAGAATTCAAAATTGTAGCTGTCCGTGGAGTATCAAAGCAATGCTCGTTCTTGGATTTTAACAAATTCATTTTATCTTTCATGACTGCAGCTTCATCCGAACATTTTTTTCTTATTTCTTGCCATTCAGCAACTTTAGTGTCAATGTCTTTAAACTCTTCCAAGATATCACATTCAGCTTCAAGGACACTGATGAGCTGTTCATTCTGAAATATACATACATGTTAAAATAAATCTGTCTGTAACGGGTTCTGAAGGATTTCTTGGGGTACAGAAAGCAAGGAATCCCAGTAATCAGGTCATCCTCAAACGTTAAATTTAAATTCAATCTTTAACTTTGTAACCATACCTTTGAAACCAAAGACGTTTTCAGCTAAGTCATTGTTCAATATTTTCATCAATAGTTTGTTCCTAGTTAATTTTACCAACCTAATTTACTGCAGAAGAAAGAGATCTCAAAATTTACTTTCAATATATTTCCTTATATTTCACATATTCCTCCCATGTGTTTCTCTCCCTCTCCTCCCTGAAGGTTACAACTAATGCATTTTTTAATATTTATTTATTCTATAAGAATCTCTTACAATGCTGAAATCTTCACTAACCTACCCTTTATTCTTGGACAGAAAAATTAATAAATAACTGAAAAACTGGAATGCTTTTCATGTTCAAGACTCATCATGTCTTTAGTTTTCTTACTTACAGTATTCTCAATTGTTCAACCCATCAGGCAGAAAATTTGTAGCCTTTTCCATTCGTTGCACTGAAACCCACCCTAGTGCAGGGCAGAAACGTCATCACTCAGCAACAGTGCTGCCCCCACACGCGTAAAGGGCAGCTACGAATGAATCGGATTCCGGAACAGTCAGTGCTTGTGCGCTACGTAGTGAAATTATACACAGCTGTTCTTGGTCAGTCACATCGATGGAACTCGAAAAATAATAATTTTGAATTACGATCGTCGTTAAAATTTTTATGCAGTCTTTTGGTAATCTTACTTCTTAAATCATAAATTATTACTGTGTGATTTCTTTATTTAGAAACTACGAAAACTTCAAATGCTTATGAGTAATAATTTTATTTTTCGAGATTTGCCAGTGATCGATATAGTAGTACACAAGATTTTGAACCGAAAGGCTTCTGTAGAATTGTTTGATTACTGAAAACAATAAAAATATTAACATGAACATTTCCGCTGGTATATGCATGGGCGTGCGAGAAACATTTCTTGGCATATATATTTGAATGATTTTGTAAGGGTCACTATTTTTATTTTCACTTTATTAGCGTTTCGAAATTGAGTCGTACCTAAAACACTTTAGTTTCTAAATAGCACTGGAGTTGTTAATATGAAGTTATTCAAGGTTAAATTTTCGGAAAACAATCTGATTTTCAGAACTACGTGTAAATTACAAACATTATTTTAAGACATTTCTTGCAAAACATAATATACTCCATCATTCGAAGTATCCCTGCGTGACAGAAGATCCTCAATTGCCTTCATAATTTCACCACGAATCTAAATCAGCATGGATAAATTCCGCACCTAACCTCACAATGGCCCGGTGCACTGGACTGCACTGACGCGATCGTCAGTGCAGTTTAGGGCGCTCCGAGTCCGTGTCGATGTGCGAATGGAACACGCAGTTCTTTGCACTGGCGCGCCCTAGCGGTGGAATGGAACACGAAAGCTGCCCTGAGTGAGCACTGAGTGCGCACTAGTGCGACGAATGGAAAACGCTATTAGAGTTAAATAGAAACTTAGAGTTAGAGTTTATTATCAGAGAATGGAATTCATTGCAATAAAAATTGCAAAATCATCTCCTATGTTATTTCAGTAGTGTAGATACCTTTACTGGCTCTCACACACAACCAATCTTTCCAAATGAGATCTCTAAAGCAAGAGAATATCACAGAGACGTCATGAATTGCACTTTGACTCTAAAATTATGAAGAATTTGTTTAAATGACGCATCTAAATATTTATGCCAAAGGCATCAAAGAAACGTTTCTCACATTGCAATCTATAGGATAACATATTAATGGACATTCTATTGAATTTTTGCCGGTTCCGCGCTTTTCGATACTACTAATATATATTTCGGCCCTTAGTGCTGGTGACTACCTTTGTGACGTAACGCTTAGAAGGCTTCGATTCCTCCATCTTATATTTACACTTTGTACAACTCGATTTGCGCAGATTGAGGAGGTTTATTTGCATAATTATTAATTCAAGATTCGTTCTCGTGGAACTAGAAGTACTGTTAATTGTTCCTTGATACCGATTATTGTTTCTTAGGTGTGTAGTGCAACCATTCATTTAACATTTTGCCATGGTCTGCAAGTACTGTGTACCCATAGACATAATTGTGGAGGGAACTACGATGGAAACGGACATGTTGCCATGTCCCAGTTTCATGAAACTACGAAAAATTGATTCTCTGCCTTCATCGGCAGGATTTCGGTCCCACGCAACAATGGCATGTAAGTACTGACATCTTTGTTTCTGAGAAAATGTGTGACATAGCCTACATTACTCATGCACTATGGTACCACGACATATATATCTACCAAACCATGGTGGAAAAACATGGGCGAGTTCCTCCGGCGTACCGATTTTGTCTCGTTCTGCGCACCACCTGTTTGCGTCACGAACCACGAAACCACAGCACGGGCACTTCGTTTGAAAAGCCAGTTCAGACGCTGGCCGCCCTAGGTCATTAGTAGACATCGGATATTTAGGCACTAAAAAATCGTCTTTTATGCGCCTAACAGGGCTCTGAAATTTTCAAGAATAGGATAAAAAGGCACTGTCATAAGTTACGTATGCAATACAATGGAAAAATTGTAATTTTTGTCTATATTATTTTGTACTCTTAAATGCACAAAACCCGTTCGTACATTTAATATAAAACTAGATTCACATATTTACAACTCTTCTACATTTTATTCTTAATAGTTTCCATTAACCAATAATATTTGCATATTACCAGCAACTTTTTAAGGATCGCAATTTCAAATTTGCGACTACTGGGAGACAAAATCAGTTTGAATGTGGAGAAGGATATCTAAACGATGTGACTGGCATATATTTTAGCAGCCCAACACTAACAACACTGAAACATTCTGGGAATTTATATTTATTTCCACTTAAAATTTCGGTGCCCTCGGTGTATTGTCAATCGACCATGATCTCAGATCATGGCTGGATTTATGAAATAGGGAAATGGAGAAAAATCAGTTGGTATACTTTCAGGAATTCTCTCGTAATTTGAAATATTAAGACGTGAATTGAAGGTTTCGTAATGAATGGTCACGTTGGACCATCGCCGATTTTCCGATACCTAGCATTGTATGTAAATATAATAAATTAAAGGCAAAAAAGTTCAAAAAAAGGTATTTATGCAAAAAAATAGGCATTTATGCTAAAATAAGCGAAAATAAGCATTATAAAACTTCGTCATATATCATCATTTGTCAGGATTCGTGCACGTATATTATCAGCCTTTAAATAAGTTCTCTAGAAAAAAAATAGGCATATCCCTAAACTTCCGATGTCTAGTCATTAGTGACCACTATTGGAGTTAACGGTATGGAAACTACGAAGATGAAACGATATGGTGATGATAAGGCGTGAAAAGACGAACACAAATACCATGCCCGTGGCGGGACTCGAACCCGTGACCCTTCGGCCCGATATCGCTACACTACTGCCTTAGCTATCTCGGCCACCACAAGATGCAATATTTAAAAGAAATGTTTCATAAATCTGTTTCAATGTCTTGTAACTATGTGATAATTTTTTGATCTGGCTGCATTTCATTCCCTTTAATGTGATGCAAACTGGTGTCTGAAGCTCATTGGCTGAAGTCGGATACCACGCGCAAGAGCGCCCCCCCCCCACACCGCTAAAAACTAAACGTACATATTATTCTTAATCAAAGTCTGTTTGCTTTTATTGCTCACCTCTCAATTTTCAAACTGCTATTTTAAGCCAACACACATTTACGAACAAGACAGTTAAAGAGGGGAAATTACTCTCGTTTATAATATCGTTTTGATATGTTTTTTTCTTTTTCGTGTTGCAGAATTGGCCATAGATACCCGTAAGGGTAGGAATGGTCGCACCGCAGTGGCGTGAACGTACATTGCACTTCGTGCGTTCACAACACTGCACAAGTTAGCTCTCGGGGGTGGGTTTTGAACCGAGTGAAAGCCTCGTGCGAGTGCACAAAACTTGCGCCCAGGGCTCTGCGGAGACGAGCGATGCTCGTAGTGCAACCCATGTGTTGGGACACCCTACGTGGAACATTTTTTCCACGGGTGACTGCGGGTATGGAACTCTACGCTGCGCGCGTAAGCTCGCTGGGGAGGGCCATGAGCCAGGCAGATATTGCATTATGTAAGGATCGCTCCTGCGATCTGGGGATAGAGTCTATCAGAGCTGTTTACTGATCAAACTATTTATTTGTAAATAATTATTAATAAACCTGTAAATATCTTAAGCTCGTGCCTGTGATTGCTGTTGTGTTCCCACGACGTCAGACATTTCTACATTTTTTTTAACAAAGAAACAAACTAGTTTCATTAACAACTTTCCTTCTTAATATGGAAATGGAAGGATAGAGAGCGGGTGGGGTTTAACATGCGAGAGTTCTCGTCCCACGCGTCTGCTTCAGTTATCTCAGAAGCGGGAAGTGCGCGACAGACAGAGATCATTTCCACCTTAGGTGTGAAAAGTATCACTGACGCCGTAGATCGTGACTTTAAACTTAATTTTTGAGACACATTGACGATTGCCAAGTAAAACATTCAATGACAGTGCTTCACGTTGGAGTGATGTTTGCTGGTCGAAGATATCGCTAGTTTGAACGATGTTTTCTATTGCGTCTAGCCTGGCTGCAAAACTACAGTCCTGAATAGCAATTTGCTAAGCATGAAGCTTTTACTACTGATGGAAAAGTTGTATAGTGCAAAGTGTGCATCAATGTACGCTCTCCAAATGATTTTTAAGTCGACTGTATTATTTTAAAAATTTGTTTAGGAATTTTTTTATAAATGTAATTTTGTATTACGTAAATGTGCTTTATAATTGGTGAATTTTTGACATTACATACTTCTTCCGAGTTTACATATTTATTACATATTCTTACAGTTTTCATTACATATTTATGTACAAATTTTGACGTTTCATACGACATATTTTCCGGTCTCTATAAGAATGGTGCAGGTCTCCTGTTCGTTGAAAACCTGATTTTTCGAAAATTGTAAAAATTCAAAAAATTTTTGGGCGTCTTCCTACAACTAAAATATTAAAATCAGAGATTTTCACTTTTCCGCGCTTACAATAGTAAGAAGACTATTGTAATCGTGCGCAGGAAAATGGCGAATTTTCGACACAAAAACTCTTATTACCGTGTCCTGCTAAAGAAAATGTGGATAAATCCAGTTGCTAAATACAGAAAAAAAATTCTCCAACACGTGGTGTAGCCCGAATCCTTGCTTTGTGCGTCCGTCGTTCAGAAAAATCGATTAACGGCAAAACGTCTGTCTGTCCGTCTGTGCACAACGCTAGCGCATAAACCGTTCAGCCAACGTTCTGCAAAATTGATATTCCCCAATCATTGTGGCTGATGTCGGGGTCCCTGGAATTTGAAACATATTTTAATTTTGGAGGTACTTTACATGAAGCCCCTCGGACATTCCCAAAATTTTCAAAAATAATGGCTCTAAATTTTTGATTGAATTTGGTTCTTGAATAGTGTGAAGCAAGTTTAAAAGAGTGGTGCAGATCTCATTTTCGTCTGATACGCAGGAAATTGCAAAAATTCAATTTTTTTCGGCATCTTCCTACAACTATGATATTGAAGATATATTTTTTCTAGGGATGGGTCCTCGATACTTTCGATAACTCGATACTCTGGTGGTATCGATAGCGATCGATACTTTCAGAAAATGACTCGATACTTTTCATTATTTATGCCATTTTCCATCTCTCACGATAAGCAGTGCTCGTTTCTTCCCAGGATACTCCCCTCCTCACCCATCGCGGAGGCATCTGATGGAGCTCTTAAGTTCAGTTTTGCATTTTAAAGTGACCGAAAAACGACTAGATTAGTGCATTCCATAAACAAAAAGAGTGAAGTGTGGAATTATTTTGAAGAGGACTCGAAAGATGACAATCGTGCTAATTGTAGAATCTGTATTTAAAAAAAAAAAAAAAAGTTACATCTATACACTGGGTAGTATTCAACTTCAGCTTCTAGTATTCAATGAATACAAGAGAGCGAAGCCAACTAATGTTGCACCGGACGTTGGAATCGTTGCAGATCGTACAAGTAAAGTGGTAGAAGTTAATGACCCATGGCCAGTCCTGTCAAGATCATCAAGTCTCAACACAAATCAACCAACACCCAACAATCATTGATTTTTTGGCCACAAAAAACAAATTTAAATCAGGAGACAATGTTCCAAAGCAATAACAAGAACATTTTCTTACATGCTACGCAAAGATAATCAATCGATATCAGTATTATTGAGGGCAATAGATTCAAGAAATTAATGAAACATCTTGAACCTAAATACACCTGAAAGCCCCCAAGAAAATTAAAAATCCTTTAATCATAATTTCAATTCTCCGATATTTCAGTAGTTAAAAAAAATAAATCACTGTATATGATTCCAAATAACTCATTTTTATTATCTACATTAGAAATTTCAAATTAGGCAAGCATTTATTGTTCAGAATTTTAATTCATTTAATTTTTGTATGCATCCTCAAATACAGAACCCCCGAAAATACATCTTTATAGGAATATTCTTAAGAGGGACCATGAAATATGGTGTGTATACAAAACTACAGCACAAACGGATGAATGAAATGTGCGAACTTGTTTCCTCCTGCACCTTCAGTATTTTCAGAGAGACTTTCCAGTAGAGCTGGATTGATATGTGACGAGAAAGGAGAGAAGGGGAGAGAGGGAGAGAGGGAGGGAGAGAGAGAGAGAGAGAGAGGGAGAGAGAGGGAGAGAGAGGGAGAGAGAGGGAGGGAGAGAGAGGAGAGAGAGGGAGAGAGAGAGGGGGTAGAATGGACCCAGAAAGAGTTAGAATGTTAGTTTTGCTTAATAAGAATTTTTAAAAAATGTATGTTCATCTCAATAGTTTTTAAATATTTAAATAGTACATGTATGCATGTGTGAAGAACAAAATATATCCTTCCAATTCTGATTGAACCACTTTTGCTGCAGAGCCTTAGTATGGTATTGAGTATTGAAGTTCTCTGACAGGTAACGGTATCGAGAAATTCAGGTATCAACCCATCACTAATTTTTTCCCTAAATGAAATCCGTTCCTTAAAAATTCGGGTCCGAATTTCGACAAAAATCAGGGTTTTCATCTAACATGAGACCTGCATGATTGTATTAAGCGTCTACTATGCTGTCAGACAACAAAATATAATCAAAAAATTAGCCTGTTTTTTGTGACCCAGGGACTTCATGTAAAGTACCCTACAAAAATTATTGAAAATTAAAATATTGTTTTCAAATTCCAGGGGCTGCAACATCAGCCAGATCGACTGAGGAATATCAATTTTTAAGAAAATCGACTGAACGGTTTAACCGCTAGCTAAACTTGTTTACAGGCAGAAAAATGGATACGTTTTGCCGTTAATCGATTTTTCGACATCCAAGGACCCACAAAACATGGATTCTGCCATGAGGCCTACTCTTCCGTCTGACCACGCAAATTTTGCTACACTCCTTTCACCAATCATGGGAGAAAGAACATATTACTTGGGCGACGAAACAGGCGATTTCAATATAGCTCAGAGGCATCATTTAGGCTTGAGAATCTTTTACATGCAGTAAATCTACTAACATGGGACAGCCAGCTTTACTTCCCCTCCGAAGGATTTTTCGCCCTTAAAAATCCTCTGCTTCGAATCCGCAAACTTGGGTATAACTGTCCGATACACTAACCATTACACCATCGCCGCCGCCATTACACATCCATTTTGGATTATCCACTTTTTCATTACTAGGGTCCTTTTTGTTTGTAGAAAGGCGGGAGTGGAGGGAGCTAAGAAACAACTAAAAAATCTAGTTTTTATGTTGGAATTAGAGTTTAAATACTCTGTCAGTTGATTGATTAGTGATTACAACCGAGCTAAGGTCATTAATCCCGTAAGTGTTGGACATGCTTTTATCGCAGGAGGTTGCTGTTATCTCTCCCCATTGGATGGCGACATCCAGTGGCTGTAAGTTTCCGACTGGTCTCCCAGCATGTGTGATGTTTTAGAGCATGTAAGTATGTGTAAGGATAGAACAAGGAAGAGGAAGGAAAGATCGCACGCAGTCCATCGCCCATTTGTTAGCGTACTGCTCTGGTGTTCGCCAGATGTTGATCGGAGAAATGACAGAAAACTATTTATCAGAGCAGCTGGCCATAACAAATCTTCTCCAGAGAGCGGTTGAATTTGACCTAGCTAAATGGCTAGTGTCGAAAATCCTCCCACTGTCTGGACAGGGAATACTTGGACCTCCCAGACAGAGGCTCCGTAGCGACATCAACTAATGCCCTGAGCCAATTCAACCGGTGTACGTCATCATTTTCGGGAACTTTTCACCATCATATACGGGGGTACCCTTTGTGATCGAAACACTTCCTGCAAAGTATCTTATAAATACTTCCATACCACTGCACTTTTTCATTAACACCATTCACGCTCACCATTCAGTCACACATTACAGTAAATATTGCCAACTCCTATTATAATAATGGTAAGGTTTTCAGGTGGATATTACATACACGGAAGAATTTTAGATATATTACTTACAGATAATTTCCTTTCACATCATTTCTAGTAATGAAAAATGATCTCATTAATATCATTTCACAAGAGACGAAGCTTGAACTTACATATTGATATCTCCTTATTAATTCTGCTGTATTCTTGTGCAAGTCTTCAAGATCCTTATCAGTATACTGCTGCCTCTGAACTTCATCTTCTGGCAGCAAAAAATCCCGAGGAATACTCAGAGACTCCTTTATTGCATTCTAACAAAACAAGAATGTAATACACTTTGTAGGCAATAATCTCATATTTATACAATCACAATTTGTAACAATGAATGATCAAAGTAAGAGATTTTTTTCCCAATGATTCATCGGAATTGAACTTTTGTTCTACTGAGTGAAATCCCAAAGCAATGGCAATGGTTACAAGGGCTATTATAACTGATTTATTTAGTATATAAGTGTTGTTAGTATTTAGTATATAAGCGTTTGCTGGGTTACAAACTGCTTGTATCGAATTTTCCTAGAACAATTTGTCTGAATATTTGTTTTATGATGCTCTTGAGCCCACTGCCACCCTGAGCTCTAATTCAAGATATATACAGGTACACAAATAACTGAACCACTCATTTATTTTTATTTATATTTTTATTATTATTATTTTTATAATAATAATAATAATAATAATTATAATTATTATTATTATTATTATTATTATTATTAACTTTCCTCCTGTAATCAATACTATCCCCAATATATGGTCAGATACAAAACAAAAACCAAATCTTTTCACTTTTTGAAACTAGTGTTGCTTCAAAAGCACATACTTTCTTGCAGTTTCAAAATTTGCAATTTTTGAAAATTTGTTCAACAAAAATTGGACCTGTGCCACGCTTATATGTGTTCCTTGTTCTATCCACAGAAAAAATTTAAAGTGATTTTTGTGAATTTTTTTTTTATCTTCAATTTAGTAGTTTCAAAATGTTGAATTTTGCAATTTTTGAAAATAGAGTGCTTGCTGAAAATAGCACCATCTCCTATCATTTGGTACATACTGCAATATTTAAAGAAAAAATTTGGAGATGTTTTTGAGAAAAGAAATGGCTTAAAAAATAAAAATTGCCTTATTTCACTCACAAATATGCAAAAACACTCATATTTTCGAAACATTGTACATGATCTTATTTCAAGATATATCTTTACAGAACAGATTTCATAAAGGAGAAAAACGTCTATCTTCAATATTCTAGTTGTAAGAAAACGCCCAAAAAATGCACTTTTGCAATTTTTGAAAAATCGGAGAATTGCATGAAAATTAAGCCTACACCAATCAATGAAGTGTCTTTTATGCTTTACAAGGACAAAGTTTAATCAAAGAGTTTGGAGCCATTTTTATGAAAATTTTGAAAATGGGGCTTTGAGGCTTCATATGAAGTACTCCCAAAATCAAATATCATATCCATTTTACACGTAAAGGGCCTCAAGTTCCTTGAGATCAGATCCATCTTATTTTGTCTATTACCCACTTTGACAATCAATTATTTTCTTGTGGCCCTCAAAATTTTAATTTTACATCTTAAAAATCACAATCAAAATCATTACTTCAATTTTATTATAGCGTGCTGTATGAGTCTTATCATTGTTATCATGAGTCTGGGTTCAAACTTACAGTTTACACGAGACTTTCTAACCAATGGGAGAAATTATAACTCAGCTTTATTATATTCAGAAAACTTTTATTTAAATTAAAATAAATATTTAAATTTAAATTTTAAAACTTATTTAATGTTTGGGAAGCCCAAAGAAGCTCTTCACAGAGAATTGTTCCCAAAGAGGCAGTACATACTGCTGGAGGCCCTGGTAGGACTCTCAGGCACAAATAGATACCAGCTGAGAATGGGAGAGGTTGAAACGAAATAGTAGCCATGGCTCAAACTAAATAGTATAAATTTTTTTTCGCCATTTTCTAGCAGCACAAGTTAAAAATCTTACTAACAAATTTTACAACTGCATGTTAAGTACCTTTTCTCTTTCAATCTTAATGTTACTTCAGAAAAATTTGGAATATACTTGTTATTTTACTATGGTAGGTTTCATCTGTAGAGCCAATAAATATAAAACACAATTTTGACAATAAGATAAATAAAGAATACCATCTTAAAGCAATTTTTTGCCATTGTTGTTTCCTTGTGCATTAGAAATATAGATATTTTCATTGCAATTTCATTAAAAGTTAATAAATGTTAGAAGGAATAATGTCCAACTATAGATAGAACAAGCACTCACAATCAGGGACCGAATACCGAAATAATAGCGGTAAAGGTATTTATACCGGTATACAAATACCTTTACCTCTATTATACCTTTATTCAAAATACCTTTAAAAATACCGGTATAAGACGTCAAATACCGGTATTTTTAGAGGTATTTTACCTTTATCCGACGTCTATACCGGTAAAATAATTCTATTTAAAGGTATTATACCGGTATCTCTCATCAAAATACCGGTATTTTCATAAGAAAATACCGGTATTTCAGTAGAATCATACAGGTATTTGGGGGAAATTCATTGTGATATTTTCCGCTGAGATGACTCAGAGGAAACAACTACACACGGCTGAGTGTCTGACCGGGAGGTCCTAGGGTTCGAGTCCCGAGGGTGGCGGATTTTCGACACTTATTATAGCTAGTAGGACCGAGTTCTGGATACTGGGAAGAATGCGTCAGAGAGACCACCACGGTTTTCCAGACTCAAAACTTTATTCCTGTATACCTCACGTCAGGACGCAAGCTCGGCAGCACGTCCATAGAGTGTATGAAAATTTATCGGATTTTCATGTAAAATTTGTCCATTCATACATGAAAAATGGAAAAATGCTTTTATCCATAAATGATCTTCACCAAAATTTTATTAATCTGTATCACTAAAACTGATATTTATTTTTAAATTATTAAATTTTTTGTTGTGCATTTTATATATTATATATAATTATTATAATTAAATACAATATTATAATTGAATTGAACGCTAATAGAATTCTATTCTTATGATGTAAAGATGTTTGTTTAATTCTATGATTGAGGATGTTAATTTACACCTGTATTATTTGAAACTTTCTATATAATTTAATAATTTTAATAAATATTTTAAAATATAATATAATAATTTTTGTTTCATTTAAGAGAATTATTTATCATTTTCTTTGTTAATTTCATAAATTTATCAGATAAATGTTAATTTTAATTGAAAAGTAATGTAATATAACTTTTTATTCATTAATCGTAGGTAGATTTTCTTCTTGGAAAAACTCTTCTCATGGGACTCCAGATGCATTTTGACAATTAAGACACGAATAGGCCCTGTGCCCATGCTATTGTTAAGCTAATAATATATTTTAAAATAAATAATATAATAATAATAATAATAATAAAATTTATTTCTATTTATATTAAGGTTTCAATATTTGCATTAATGTCAAAATATTGAGAACTCTTAATATAAACTAAAATATATTTATTATTACTATTATTATTATATTATTAATTATGTAATATTTTTTATTGAAACTTATTACTGATTATTATTAGCTTTCATCCAAGGAGGGGTCGGAAGCGGTCTCGCCTACGCACGGGCTAGTTACAGCCTCATTGAAAAAAAGATGTCATCTCGGAGGAGTACTCGACTCAGAAGAAGGTTTCTTAAAGAAAAAATATTATATTTCAACTTTTCAATTTTAAATAAGAGTTTTAATACAACATTTTATACAATTGAACAAAACATTTAATTGAATTAAATTTATAATTATACAAAATAAATATATATATACACAAATATTTAATATAATATTATAATATTTAATTATATTAATATTTAAAATATTTATATTAAAATATATTGATTAATCATTTTAAAATTATTAATAAACTTTTGTACATTAATGAAAATTTTCTAAATATATAACGATAACTTATGGAACCATGCTCAACTCCATTAATATTGAATTAAATATAACCATTACCGTATTTTCGTAGCAATACTTAATGTCCTGCTCCAAGTGTAATTATAAAATTTCAGAACTTATCAGGATGTCAGTGCAAGAAGAGAAGCTCGGCTAATGGAAGTTAAAATGCATTTCAATAGATTCAAATGAAAACAATCAAATTCTAGAGTAATCGTATTTAGGTGAAAACACATCTTTAAATAAGAACCAGTGGGTATTGGTATGGGGAATACTTATTAATTTAGTTCATAAAAATACTGTTTCTCATTTAGCAACTAGAAACGAAAAGATTATATTCTGAAGATTCGTCATAATCTTTCAACATATATGTTATGCTATATATTTGCGCGTACGTGAGTCATAGAAAGATGCGAACTGCTTACGTAAGTTGACGTTCTGCTTGAGACTGTTGGATTGGTCTCCTCAGACACAAAACTCGCTACCGTCAACAAGAATCTCACCTAGCTTAATAATGACAACCGCCACCTAATCGGTGAACCCTAGATCTCCTGGTCAAAACCTGCGTGTATAGTATTTCCTGAGCATATTCTGACGTTTGAAAATATCACAAATTTTCCGCAAATAATCTTATAAATTCTATTTGAAATACACATTTTCATAGAAAACATTTCCAGTTTTCGATCAGAGAATGCCGCTATATTAATGGTTTTTCCGGCATGACGTCGGATAAAGTAATACCCTCTTCGATTTGTTTTGTAACGTCTTATAACTTGGTATTTTAAATGATTTTAATAAAGTATAATAGAGGTAAGGTATTTGTATCCGGATAAAACTTTTACGGCTATTATTTCGGTATTCGGTCCCTGATAGCTAGGTCGAGTTCTGCCCTTGACTGGAAGTCGAGTTCGTCGTCAGACGGAGGGACCAGCCAACGGTCTTTCGCAGACGTCAACACGAGCTCGTTCGCTGACCTTGGACCTCACGTCCGGCGCAGAGCTCGACACGTGATAGAGTGTTGAAAATTTATCTAATTTCTCCGTATAAATCTTGTCCTTTCTAGTAGCGATAAAAAATGGAGAAACATGTCTTCTTATCCATAAATGAGTCTTCCCACGCATACCAAACTTCCTTCTTGCATGTCTGTGTTTATCACTAAATACGATTATTTGCATAAATTTGATCGTATCACTAACATTCCCGAAAATAATTTTTTCAGTTGGCCCAGTTTCCTTATTCTGCACCATAATTAATTAATTTTAATAAATATTTTAAAATATTAATACTAATTAAATTTTAAATGTTTGCATTAAATTTGTGTAAATTAATTTATCATTTTGTTTGTTAATTTATAAATTTAATTCAATTAAATGTTAATTTTAATTGAAAAGTAAAAATGTTAATATTAATAAACTCTTTTTTATTAATTAATAATGTTAGTATATATTTTTATTATTATGAAGAAACACTCTTCTCAAGTGGGCCTCCAGATGCATTTTACAATGTAAGCTACCCAGTAGAAGGGAACCTTGCCCACATGCAATGTTAATAGCTAATAATAGTAATAAAAGTAATAATAATAATAATAATAATAATAGTAATAATAACATAATAATTTACTTTTATTACAAATTTCTCAATATTTGCAGTTAATGTCAAAATATATTAAACCCTTAATATAAACTAGGAAAATAACATTTTATTTTAGCCCTATTTATTAATGTATAATTAAGATTTAATTGTGAAATGAAGTAAAAGGAAATCATTTTTTAACAAAAACAAAACTGGGCCTGAAAGCTTGAGCGTTCGTGATTATCTCAAGGTGTCAACGCTTCCTCAGTTCGCCGAAGGAGGGTCGGGGAGGGAAGAAACGGTCCCACGCCTACGGCACGGCGCATAGTTGACAGCCCTCCATGTGCGAAATACAAAGATAGACTTAGGTCATCTCAGGTCAGATGGGAGATAGCTCGATGAAGGACACTAAGAAAAGGTCTCTCTTAAATGGAACCAATAATTATTATTTCATATTTCAACTTTTCCGAATTTTAAATTAAGGAGGTTTTCAATACATACAACGTATGCAAAACGTAAACGCCCGAACACAAAACATTTACAACAATAAGAATAGAATTTAATACAGTTGTTTAAAATATAAATATAAATATATATATATATATATATATATATATATATATATATATATATATATATACACACACACAACACATGAAATGATATTTGATTAATAAACATTTTGTGAGATATTATTAACTAAAGCAATCCATTTTGTCAACATGTATGGATGGAAAGCTATATTTCTTCATTGAAAATACCGGTATATACCGGTATAACCTTTATGGCATCCATACCGTATAGACGCCATAGAGGATTTTACCGTTAAATGAATAAAAAGGTATGGAAAAATACCGGTATTATACCGGTATTTTTTACCGGTATTCAATACCTTTTCGGTCCCTGCTCACAAGTGTATAATTATAAAATTTCATGAACTTATCAGGGGATGTCAGTGGCAAGAAGCCCAGAAGCTCTCAGGCTAATGGGAAGTTCAAGAATGCAGCTCTCATAATTGAGGATTACAAATGAGAATATCAAATCAAAATGTCTGAGTAGTATCTTGAAAATTCTTATCTCTTCAAATTAGGGTTGGAAAAAATCCACCATCTTTTTTAAAAAAAAATAACCCAACCCAGTGGGTATTGGGATTTATTGGGGAATATTACTTATTAAATTTAGTTCATAAAAAATACTGAATTTCATCATTTGAGAAGTCAAACTGAAGTAAATTCATTAAATAGGGTGCATTCAAATTCACCCCTTCCTTGAAGATTTCACGCTCATAATCGTTAACAGGAACATATATTTTTGTTAATGTTATTATATTTGGAGAACGCAGTAACAAATGTGTAAAATATAGAAAAGATGCAAAAGAACTTTGCTTCTTACTGTAAGTGAATTTTGTACTTCTGTTGTCTTTGAATTTGCTTGTGTGATTAGGTTAGCCACTCATTACTACAAACAAATTTCCCTCGCTTTTCCTGGTTTTCTAATAAAATTTGTAATTTCACACTAAGTAACAAAAATATTAATACTAACCTGGTACTAAACGGTGAGCTCCCAATTATACTGTGACAAAATACAAATTAATAGTATTTCCCCATAGAGCAAAAAATAATTCTGTACTAAGGTTTTTAAGGAATAATATCTTGTTTTATAACCCTCTCCAAATTTTCCCTGACATAATAATTCTTCTATAAATTCCCTCATTTTATCCACACATTTCCAAAGCAATAACATTTCCCAGTTTCTCCCGGATTCCAGAAAGTGGCCAGCCTGATGATTGATTGGTTGTTTCCGGGCATGTCATCAGTAAACTAAGTACCCTCTGTTTTGGACTTTTTTTGTTTTTTGTATACAGCATGTATAAGCATTTGTTTCAATTTAATTTGAATTTTTAATGAATATTACTAATCATGAAATTATAAGTTTTATTAATATATTTGAAATAATTTTAAAAAATCATTTAATCATGTCAAGTTATTTAACCGAGGTTTACAGAAAATTTAAAAGAGGGGGTTTGAGCTGGAAAAATGTAGCCAACCCTGCTTATCCAGCTACAGTTTTGATTGAGAATACTGCATATCCGTGTGATTTTCAGTACTTTTCCTCTAATCTTTTATCTGCAAAATCTATTACTCATCTCGTGTCTACAGGCTGTCCATTAATTCTCAGAAATTATTTTTATCTCATGGGTATTAGAGGTCGCAAAACTCCTGAGTGTCCTCCCACACTAGATCTGTGTAGACAGAGCCGACATGCACAATATTTGCAGAGTCCTTGTGATAAATTCCATTTCCTGTGACAATCACCATTCAGAAGGATAAAACATTACTGATACATCCAGGAATCGCCAGAAACAAGACAGTACAATTCGATTTTGGACCATTCTGAGATAAATACACATTATATTCATAACAAAAACAAGCATAAGGAGTTAAAAAAAAGGTCAACAAAAGATGTAGGCCCAAATTTCAAAAAATTAAAAAAAAAATTTTTTTTTGTTTGCAAATATCATGTGTAAAGACTTGTCACTGATATTTACAGGCCCCTTCTCAAATTAACATTTAGCATGCATTAATGTTTATGCACTTCTTTTATATTATATGATAGAAAACAATGATTTTATGCAACAGCAAGTGTTTGATGAATTGTATTAAGTTTTATTGATAATTTTAAATATAGAAGTAATGGATAAATGAAGTTAGGGATGTAATACTCTCTTAAAAACAGAATATTATTAATTTATAATGGTAGATGATGTGTTTGCAACAAGTTTTCTTCCAGATGAGCTGTTGCGGGAAGATATGACCTCTCCTAAGTTAAAATAACACTTACCATTAATTCTGGTCCACTTCTGTCAACAGAAGCATACAGTTTAGATTTTAACGTGGAACAAACATCTGCATTATTACACTCTGGAACATACTTCTTGAGACTTTCTTTCCAACCCTCCATTCCTTCCTCTACCACAGATTTCATGATTTCCACAACTGCAAAATTTAAACAAATTACAACAAAAACCAGGAACAAGATTAAAAACAGTGAAGCACCTACATTATTTGCCTTTGACCTACCATTGTTGTAAATATTGTAAGGGCTCAATTTATGTAACTGTGCTCCATATTCTTCCTGTGCATGCTGTCTCTCGGCAACATCAACTGATGACATACTTCAATAATTCTTTAAATAATAAAATTAAAAACTCATAGCTACCTTAATAGATAGATACAACTACAGCTAGGTGAACTTTATACAACGAACTAAAAGATTCTATTCAAGAAATTAGAGAAATCGAACTAAAGGATTCCATTCAAGAAATTGGAGCAACTTCTTGTATGATGTAATTTGATACAAACAAAACAACTTAACACGATACAATACCTGTTGTCACAACAAATTTTAAATAGAGCCGTGTGTTTCTGCAGCACCAATCGAATATAATTACGTTACTGAATGAAGATTGCGTTCTTTAATTCCTTGAAAAAGTTTATATTACACAATACAACTTTCCCACTTCTTCCAGTCAGCGTTCAAAACCGAATAGGTCATGGGATAAGTTAATAAGCCAAACAAATCCTTTCCGACCGATTTACATACTCTCTGGCTTGAACCAAGGAGGTTAAAATATATTATAACCTCCTTGGTTCAAACACTCGTGCACTGCCGCTACCACGAAGTCTGTCCAATTTCGCTAGCCACTACCGTTTGGAGCGCTAGTGAGTAATGGTCCAATTATTAGACTATGGCAGTGTCGCCAGAGGTACCGCATTTCCGAATTTTCAACGTTCAATCCGCAATCCGCTTTGAGCCATGCGGATGACTAAAAAATTCTCAAATCCGCATCAGCTGGCGAGATAACCATTTTTCTAAAAAATAATTAATTGGTTCCGAAATAACAAATTAATAGTAAACGAAAAGAAAACGGTTTTAATGCAGTTTTCCATTTCAAATAAACAATTCTGTGCTCCATTGAAAATGAACAGTGTACCATTGACTGATGTTAAGGCAACAAAATTTTTAGGTCTCTCAATTTAGTCAAACCTTAAATGGAACGTCCATTTAAATGAATTGAACACAAAATTAAGTTCATTATGCTACGCGTTCAGAATTCTTGCAAATTCAGTCAGCCTTCATACTGCTCGTTGTGTATACTTCCGAATGTTCATTCCCGCCTGAGATATGGCATAATATTCTGGGAAATACATCTTATAGCTCCCAGACTTTTAGATTACAAAAACGAATTGTACGAATAATAACCAAATCCCACCCACGTGATTCATGTAAGCCTCTCTTCATTAATCTAGGAATTCTACCATTACCGTGTCTTTTTATTTACGAATCAGTGGTTTTTGTAAAAATGACTTGCTCAAGGGCGGAATATATTTTCAGAAAATGCCGAAGTCTATTACTATAACACTCGACGTAGAAATCATATTCATCAGGTGACAGTATCAACAGCTCATTACAAAAATTCACATACAATACATGTACATTATTTTACAACACTTTGCCAGATGACATTAAACGATTAAATTCAATAGAAAAGTTTAAATCCCAAGTGAAATCGTTTCTGCTGCATAACTGTTTCTATACAATTAGAGACTATACTGAGCATCACAAGAAAAGGAACATTAATTTCAACAATGATACATAATGCATTATTTACCATTTGGACTGTATAAATGAGTATAAACAACCTGTAACAACTATTGTACTACAGCTTCCGGTTAATGACCCCATCTCGATCAGGTTTTCGTCCAGTTTCCTGATCCATTGAGCAAATGCTGAGATGGCCCTTGTTTTGCTTCTGGACATAAATGTAACTTCATTTTCTGTCACGTCTTCTAGAATTCAGTGGAAATACAATTATTCAAATTATCGTTTCATGTTGTCGCGGCAGGAAGTAATAAGAGCGAATTTATTGCTTATTTATCTTTGAAAATAGATTTTATTACATGGGAGTTTTTGTTTTGTTTTTCTCCTTTCAAAATTCAAAATTTATTGCTTATTTATCCTTGAAAATAGATTTTATTACATGGGAGTTTTTGTTTTTCTCCTTTCAAAATTCAAAATTTATTGCTTGTTTATCTGAAAATAGATTTTATTACATGGGAGTTTTTTGTTTTTTCTCCTTTCAAAATTCAAAATTTAAGTAGTATATGACTTAGTGTAGGATCACAGAATTTTGAAAATGTGCACACAATTCACTTTTCCCCATAGCACGTCATACGCAGTTTTTAACTGTTTTTTGACGTAAAATAAATAAAAAAATAAATAAATCTATCAGATGTAACGCATTATGATGAACACAGAATACACAGATAATATTATGATCACACAGAACGAATAGAGTCATGATAAATACCTGCTTGCCGCGACAATATTTTTTTGAATGTTTATTTATTTATTTTTATTTATTTATTTATTTTACGTCAAAAAAACAAAAAAACTCACATGTAATAAACTCTATTTTCAAGGATAAATAAGCAATAAATTTTGGCTCTTATTACTTCCTGCCGCGACAATGTTGGAATTGCCTTTCGGAAGGCATTGTAAAATTGAGTTGGTTAGCAAAGACTACGTTGATCGAACTTCTAAATTTGTTGAGTAAGTACGTTACGACCTTACAACAATACTTACAATTTGCCAAAACATTTATAGGCACTTCTAACAGAATTCAAAATAATTTCATTTTTGCAATTAGTAATTTCTTGAGTAAATCTATTAAAGAAAACATTTCCATGGTCCAGCATGTTGCAATTGTCTTAAATGAAATATAAATATATATAGAATAAAGGCTCTGATCATACACTATGTCGTTGGAGAGAGGACTGTTGGAAGGAAGCTTCTTAAGAGTCGTGAGTGTTGCTAAATAAGCACATCTCTCTCATACGGGATGTTCATTACGTTCCGAAAAATAACTTAACGAGTATTTACGACCATGTTGGAGCTTGACATGAGGGTGTATAGGGCATAGCAAGATTTGGTGAGCTTCTTATTAAAATTTGAAATGTGAGCATTCCATTTTAGGTTTTCTTGAATTGTAAGACCAATGAAGGTAGTTTGCTGTGATATTTTTACAGGATTATTATTTATGAGCAAATGCTGGGAGAGTTTTTTTTTGGATCAGGGATTCATGAAATTTAGAGAGACTGTCTTGCTGGTGTTTATGATGAGTTTGTTGTCTTGAAACCATTTTACTAGTGCATGCAACATTTCTTGAGTTTCTTTTTCTACTAATTGTTGCGTTTTTGCTTTTATGATTATGTTTGTGTCATCTGCAAACAAAATTGTTTTGTTCTTTTTTAAAGCCAAAGGCATGTCATTTATGCATACAAGGAATAATATCGGCCCTAGAATGGATCCTTGCGGGACTTCACAATTTATCATCTGAGGGTTGGAGTAGTACGAGGAGATTTTGTTATCTTTAGTGTGCTGGAGGGTAACTACTTGGCTACGGTTTGATAAATATGATTTAATTCACTGGCCTGCAATGCCTTGGATCCCTAGCATTTGTATTTTTGTTAAAAGTATGTAATGATCAATAATGTCAAAGGCTTTTGACAAATCTAAGAAAAGGCCAATGGGAATTTCCTTCTGATTTAGTGCAATAAGTATGTCATTTAAAAAGGAGAAAATGTCTGTCTCTGTGGATCTATTACACCTGAAACCATGTTGTGCATTTGTAAGGATATTATTTGCATTGAGAAAGTGTTTGAGTCTGTCATTGAAAAGCTTTTCCAGAATTTTTGAAAATCCTGATAGCAGGGAGATAGGTCTGTAGTTCATTGGATCATAACTACTGCCCTTTTTAAACAATGGTTTGTTTATTTATTTATTTATTTTTAATTTGTTACGTCTACTTCGACGCAACGCGTCTCCAAGCCCCTTGGGGGGCGTTGAGCGCTTTGCGCTTCTTGGAGTAATCCTCCCATTACTGCGCTTATGGAATTATCCTCCGTTAACATTGTCTGTCGCGTATCGTCGTAGTCGGTTGTCAAGAGGACCGCCAGGTAGCATCTCCGCGTACGCGCCTCCTACCGCGCGCTCCTGCGTCACTACCCAGCGGCCAGAATTAGGAAGGAATAAGGATAGGGGTAGGGTTTAGGACCCTTCACAGGGGTTGGACTAGCCCTTGTGAAGCAGCCGAACTCGTTTTGTTGGAACAAATTTCACATGAGATTCGACGGGAATCGAACCCGGATCTCAGTGGTGAAAGGCTTGCAACTTTGCAATGAGCCACGAGCTCAGCTTTTTTATGATATAGAATTGTTTAATTTTAGCCATTTTGAATACATTTGGGAATATGCCTGTTTTTAGAGAGTAATTGCAAATATGAGACAGTGGTTGCACTATATATGGAGCACTGTGTTTGATAAGAAAATCTGGAATGTTGTCCAGGCCTGCTGAGAATTTATTCTCCATTTGTCCAATGATTTTAAAAATTAGATTAAAAATTTAATATAATTTAAAATAATTTAAAAATTTGATATGTATATAGATTTTAGTATATATATTAATTCATTTTTATAACTTATTTTGATATGTATATAGTTTATTTTAGATCTCTTATTCATCTTATTATTTTGTTATATTGTTTATATGAAATAATTGATGGTTGTCATGCTTTGATAAAACAATGGCCGCCTGATGTACCAGGAAAACTGTAAATAAAGATATTATTATTATTATTATTATTATTATTATTATTATTATTATATTGCATCTACTGGAATAACGCTAGTACTCCCCATTCGCTGCCACAATTTTCAGTAAACCAAAAGTAAATTATCAACCTCTGGCTTTTGAATACTTCTTTTTTTTATTATTATTATTATTATTATTATTATTATTATTATTATTATCATCATCATCATCAACAACAAAATAAATTATAAACAATGAATACAGAACCCCTCATTATTTCCCAGAAATTTCCTCACTAAAGAGCAAGTACTCAGAATCACAGATTTCTGTAGATTGATAATGATGTTCTTCTTAATGGATAACCGCTCAAGTGAACACTTTAAGGTCTTCAGGATGATTCCTGTTGCTGAGAGAACTATGGGGATGGTCTCGATCTCCCGGACGTTCCATTGCTCCTTTACGATATGTGCCAGCTCCCTGTATTTCTGGATTTTAGTATTATATACTTTGGTGAGATTGCTTGTTTCTACGACTGCTATATCAATAAACCATACTTTCTTCATGTTTTTATCCAAAAAGTCATGTCAGGTCTATTGTGGTGGACTGGAATTCCACTCGTAATTCTTCCTTAATTTTGGTGTGCATGACTCGGTCATTTTGCTGAATACCAAGATACTTATAGAGATCGTCTGTTTCTAGTGATGTTATCGTTTCCTTTGACATGGTTTCATGCTGAGTATCATTGATAAGTTTGCCCTTCTTGATACGTTGGATTTCACATTTTTCAATGCTGAATTGCACCCCTATGTCAGTGGAGAATACTTCCGTAACATTTATAAGCTGTTTCAGTACCTGGAGAGATTCTGAGTACAATTTAATATCACCCATGTATGCCAGATGGTTCACTTTACATTTTTCATAGCTTCTCAGTTCATATCCTGCTTCCATATTTTCCAATAAACGTAAGAGGGGATTGATTTCTAGGCAGAACCAATAGGGACTGAGACTGCCACCTTGATAGATTCCTCGTTGTATTTTCAAACTTTTTGTAATGAGTTTATCAGTGTTTGCTGTTATATGAATTGTTGTACGTCAGTTATTCATAGTGTACTTGAGAAAGTCTATAACTGCAGTATTGATACAGTATGTTCTCAGAACGAACAGAAGCCAATCATGGGGGACCATGTCGAAAGCCTTTTTATAGTCGATGAAACAGGTATGAAGATCGCGTTTCTTGTCACATGCCTGAGACATAATGACACTGTCTATCACCAGCTGCTCCTTGTATCCTAATGAACCCTCAGAACAACCTTTCTGCGTATTCGAGATAATGTTGTTTTGTTCACAATGTTGTTCAATAATTATTTTTAGACAGCTGGTTATGATTTTATAGAATGCATTTAAGCATGTGATGGGTCGGTACTGTTCAGGATCTGTGGTGTCTCTCGTTTTTGGTTACATAAATGTGACTCCTTCACGCAGAGCACTTGGCATTTCTTCAGGGTGTTTCAGATAACAATTATCAGGGTTATAATTCTCCCATGTAAGTATGTTAATCTTTTATACCAGAAATTATGAAATCCGTCTAATCCTGGATACTTCCAATTATGCAGCCTCTGAATAACACTCTTCAGGGTATCCATTGATATTTCGGAGACTTCCATTTCCCTGATCTCCTCTGTAGTGCTAAACACTTCATTCAACCATACCGCATCAGAGTTGAAGTGGCCTTCTATTGTCCATATTTTAGCCCTGTGATTTTCAATAGCTGTTTTTTCTGGTAGTCTTTCTGTTTTTCTTTTCTCTTCAGGTTTCTATAAAACATTATTATTTTATTATTATTATTATTATTATTATTATTATTTTATTATTTTATTATTTTATTATTATTTTTTTTTTTCACAGCTTTCTGGTACATGATTGAGGAGTCATACAGATATTTCTATCAAAGCATGATTTCCGTAGTACATTACTTTTAACAAAAATATATTTATTTTAAGAACTAATTAGAAGGCAAACATTTCTACAAATATAAATTTAAACACTTAGTTTATAAATTAAAAAGTCAATAATTAACACAAATTTATTTAGGAACCCATAAATATTCTGACTTAAGAACACGTGCTCAGGATCACAGCTTTCTGTAGATTGATGATAATGTTCGTCTCGATCCCCAGTTTTTTCAGAGAGTGCTTCAGGACGGTAGGTATCACACCTGTTGCTGAGAAGACGATCGGCACAATCTCCACCTCCAATACATGCCACTGCTCCTTTATAACTTGTGCAAGTTCCCTGTACTTTTGAGTTTTTTATTATTAGTTATTATTATTTATTAGTTTATTATGTATTTTATTATTATTATTATTATTATTATTATTATTATTATTATTATTATTATTATTATTATTATTATTATTATTATTATTATTATTATTATTATTATTATTATTATTATAGAAATGACTTTTTTGACATAATGATTTAATTTAAAACGTAGAGAACGGAATATATTTTTGTTTTGTCTTCCAAAACAGGGTCCAAATCGTACTCTTGCTATTTACAGAGCTTACCCAGTCAAATTGGTCACCGCACGCCCCTGATTCCGAGGGTGTTATAAGTAACATCTCTGTTGTATTGTTTACTCAGTGTTGTATAGAACTCTTTGCTTGCCACCGGAAGGCGATAATGCTGCCCTCACTGGATCAAAGAGTACTCTTTGTTCTGGACATGCTTTTGTATAATCTCATTGCTAGAAGGTATTTTCTCCCTGACTTCCTGTGCGTGTAGCTCCTTTTCCGCTTTAAGAGTGAACTGGTGAACATACTTGTCACGTGTGTTCGTGAACTCAAATTTATTTTCAAAATGGATAAACCTGTTGTTTTAGCGAGAGTTATTAAGGTGTTAGGCCGTACTGGGTCTCAAGGACAGTGTACACAAGTGAAGGTGGAATTCATTGGAGAGCAGAACCGACAGATCATTCGTAACGTGAAAGGACCCGTGCGAGAAGGAGACATCCTAACCTTGTTGGAGTCTGAACGTGAGGCTAGGAGGTTAAGGTACGTATACAATCTTTCTTCTTTAAACGTGGTCTTGTTTGAATTTTTTAGTTCTTATTACTTCACTTTCTTGCTTCTGTTTTTCAGATGAAAGTGGCAAGCAGCTCACGATTCTGATGTTTCGCTTACTTCCGGCAAGCCTGAAATCGAAATTCTGTAATCTGAAAATTCTTTAAATGTAATGAAATAAAAATTGTAATACATATGTTTTTTTTTATTTTTCAACGCCTTATTCTTGTTAATGTCAGGAATTACAACATTTAATGTTAGGCATTTAGACATTTTTCGACTTAAATCTTGGATCAGAAGAGAATTTTTCAGGGAGCAGGATCGTGGTGTTTTGTGTTTAACTTCATTGCCGCCAAGGAAGTATTAAAAATAATTTTTGTTTCAAATTTTCTGTTTATGCGAATTATTAGTCTGTTCCTTGGTAGTCATTTTTTTATTATATTCAAGTTAAGTCTTGCAATTTTATTGTATGAATTCCTTCTGTGTGCTTGCCATTATCAAAAGATGGTAATTAGAGATCCTGTAGTGTACAAATTGCCAAATAGGGTTGTATGGGGTTTCAAGAGAAAGCTGAAGGGCAAAAAGTTGATATTAAGGTGTATGTGCAGAATAATTTTCAGTGGTGTTTAATTTGTAATTGAGATTATTTGAATTGTTTCACAAGTAGAGTTTGTACTGATTCAAGTTACCCACTGAAAGTTATTTCCATTACACAGAGAGCAGAATGTGAGGGAAAGGAAGGAACTTGTTTAAAATAAGGGGCCCATGTGGATCTAATTGTCCAAGCCTCTTGTTTTCTCTGGGAGACTAATACCTTGGTCTATTTTTCCTGAGTAATGCTTGTGTTGAATCAATTAGTAACAGTTCTCTAACTTCGTTTGGTAATTGTGGGAGGACTTTCTCAAATCAGTATTTAGTGATACTGAATGGCAATGCAATAACACCTGAAAAATTAACATTGTTTTCATTGAAAATGGGAGAAAAGTTAAAATTTTTGATAATCTGGATTTTCAGCTGTTGTGATCTGTGAATAGTATCAACTGATATGGATACGATTATTCCAACACTTTAAATTCAACCCAATGATTCCCATTGATCTGATATTTTTCAACTGAGTTGTTTTTCAGAAGATTGAAGAGAGACTATTTGTTGATGGCTGCAGAACTTGGGTGTGATGTAGTTAAAATGTAGGTGAATAAAATTAAAATACTGTGCACATCAGTTTCATGTATATAAATGTATTACCAGAGTGAATTTCGAGATTTTTTGACAATTTCATAACATTATAAAATACATTCAAATTCGTTGAAGACATATGGGGGTACACCAGTATCAATTGGGAACCATCAGTACTTATTTTTTAGTGTCATTGTAGTATTTTTAATGCTTAATATCTGGTATCCCTAACACTTGATACTAGTTCAAAACAAATTATGTCAGTTGTAAAACGTGTTATAAAAAAGGTTCATTTCAGCAACAAATTTTTTTGCGATTTTGACTTTCTGGTGCAGTTACAGTCTCTGCATTTATACAGATCATTTCAGGCAAATATAACACGGCAAGCAATTCCAGAGGTGGATTTTGAAGACCACATCTGAAGGAATTCATGCCAACGCTAAATGATGAGTTTTCTTTTTGCTCTGAAGCCGTTTTGGCTTGAAGTTTACAGCCACTGATTTCCACATTAATTGCAATTGCATTCGACGTTAACACATAAAACAAATTTTGTTACTAAATATGTAATTTCAATTAACCGCATTATTACTATATTAAAAATTTTCTACATCGAATAAAATATTACATTTATTATTTATGTGTAGAATGTAGCCAAAAGGGTACATATTTCTGAAAAACTTACCATCTTCAAAGAGCTAAGAAATCTTACATAGACTTGAGAAATGTCTGCTCAAGCTCAAGTTGATGTTTCAGTTTCTACTGTGCGTTAACTACACATTTGAACCTTGCTACAATACCAGTAAAAGTTTTTGTGCCAACTCTGTTTGGTGTGTGTTGTTGTTTGCATCCATAATCTGAAGGATGATATTGCTACATTCTTCATTTATCATAAAGGAATGAAGCTGTGTTTTTAGGTGGATGTGGAGTCCAGAATAGAAATCTTCCAGTACTAATGGACATGTCAGCCCTTGGTTCTATAGGGAAATGTAACAGCATTGAACAGAATGATCTAATTCCAAGACATTCATTCTTTCTGCATGATTGGGACTTTTTTGTTCAAAAGAGAAAATTCCAGCAATGTGACCACATTTATGCTTTAAGGAGTATGTGGAAGTAATTGTAACTTGTTCTAAAGTTAACTAAAGGAACAAATTCCAAGTTGTTAGCCCTAACTGTTCTGATATAATTAAATATAAAAAAATGTGAACCATATTTCAAAAAGAATGTGACATCTGTTGAAATTTCAGCACAGGATGTCCCCAGATTAAACACAAACATTCCAGATAAGCAAATTTGCATTCTACAGCCATTCCATCGAAAACGATGTAATTGCATATAGAAGGATTTGTCTTGCATCAAAAGTGCTAAGGAAATTTTTAACAACAACCAATACAATTGATGTCAAATCAATGAAGTATACTCTTCAAGAGGAAAGAGTTGTTTTCTATGAGTGTGTGTCTAATTATTACATGCAACAATGTGTATTTTCTTCTATGTGTAACATTGCAGTTATTGATTTGAAGGTTTTGAGTGTTGAAATGTATTCCAAATAAAGAAGCATTTAATGAACAGCAATACTTTTTTGTTGTGATAGGTTTTATTTCAGAAACAACTTAAGTCAGTGGTGTTTGTAATTACATAAATTTAATGTAGCTTCTTGCAAAATGAGACAACTCTGTATAATTATTTATTAGAACTATTAAGAATAATATTCTTAATCTATGTAACATATATCGGTATCACTTTTATTTTACTTAATATTCTATGAATGTAGGTAATTTGTTGGTTAAAAAATGTACTGGTTCCTGACTTACGCCTTTCTTACAGGCAATTATTGGTTGCCATGAAAATGCTAATCTAAATCTGCAGCAAATGCTTGTGCATACTGCCTGCCAGCAAATGCATAAGGGAACATTTTCTGTACTGCGAGATAGTTGTTTGTGACTAGTAGTTCCATTTTAACCCTTTCCATCGCAGCTTCTATTCTACATTTAATAGTTTTTCATAATTTCATAAGTTTTGTAGACGATGTAGTGACAACCTACTTCAGCATTAACTAGTAATCTACAAGGAAAGTAATTTGTGATGTGAGCTCATGAGAGTACAGAAAGCATTTGTGTAAAGAGTTTATTTTCTTTAACTTAAATAGTAGTTTAAATTCCTACAAAGTAATTCCACAACTTTCAAAATGTTTCTTTATAAGTGTTACAGCTTCATTCCGTTTGGCGAGATTTGACACTTTTGCTTGGAATTTTTCTCCTTTTCCAGCTCCTTTGCCATCTAGTATTTCACAGATTCTGAAAATAAACAAAAACAAAAGTTTCAAGGTAACATATGACGCATGTTATTAAGCCCTTTGTTTATCTTTGCTGTCACGGGATCCTTCCTTGCAATGCCAGCATTTCAAATTTTGTTCTCAAGATTTTCTTCACGACAGTCTATGTCTATCTGACAGTGAAGATAAACTAAGGGACTAACTTAAGGGCCTGCAACAACATACTTATGCCCTAGTTCAGTGATAAGTTCTGGGTCTCCATACATGGTCATTTGACCAGCTCCTTTCTCATCTCCGACAGTTATGAGAAATAGTGTCTCCTGCAATTGAAAAAAAGTTTAATTTTATCTTAAAGACAACAACAAATATGAATAACTACACTAAATAAGCCAATCCCTTGCCTTGTGATCTCCCACTTCATTAATGAATACACGCATATAATCGGAATCCCCTTCATTCCTGCAAAAAAAATTGTGAAATGAATTTTATGCAGGCTACGTTTTAGATAGAAATAAACTTTAATTAACTATACATAATTATACTTGTGCAATACATATAACTTGGGTCGTGGTGTTAAAGATAATAGTTTCTGTGCTTCGTGAACTGCCAATTCCTTAAGCACAGTTACCAGTTTCTGAAAGAGAGTTATAAAAGGATTTTACAATATTTATTATAAGATACAAAATTCAAATCTGAAAGAAATACTTACTTTGTTGGTTACTTTCAATGATTTCTGTAGCTTGTCCACAAGCTCAACATGCACATTAGGACTGTTTCTATGGACAGAAACAAATGATTCATGTTTAAGATATTCATAATACAGTAGTGGCTGAGGATAGGTCAGACTACACTCAGCACTGATCTAGAATGTGTTGCAACATCTACCTAATGCAATTTTCATGAACACTAAAAGCAATTTCATGCGGTTATCATGCACAACTATAAAATAAAATTTTCCGTTACAGTCTTATTCTAAATTGTCAATAATAAAATAAACCAAAAGTATGAAAATAATACGTCAGAAGATGGAGAACAAAGTTTACTTCAGTAATGTTGTCAAGGAACTTTCACGTTTCATTGAAGTTGCCATTTGATTTAACACACGGTTTCCAACAAGGAAATGGAGGTTTATCTTGTTCTTCTTTCCTTTTTCAAAATGTAACATTTTGATAACTTGAAGCTGACTTAAATTATTAACATGCGTTCCACAGCACATGTTAGTATCTACTCCTTCTATAGTTATAACTCTGACAGGACCAACATGATCATCTGGTAATCCACGTGTGTGTGCCTAAGAATAAAACGAAGATCTAATTGTATACTACTTAGTGCACAAAGGTATAAACAATTTGATAGATACATACTTCAGACAGAGAGGGATCATCACGTTCATAGACAGTTACTGCAACTGGTAATGCAGCACGAATTTTCTCATTAGCTAATTTCTCCCACTCATCTACTTCAGATTGTGCCAATGAAGAGGTATCTGTAAAATTTGTCTGACATTAATAAGCACTAAAAAACAGATATTAAAAGATGCAAGCAATGATTACAAACTCCTCCAGCAGAGTCAGTAATTTCAACGAGAATGATGCTTCACTTTCTAGTACTCTTTGGTTTGTATAATCCTTCCTACCACCTGTTACTGAATTACTGTGCAAAATTTTATCAGATCAAAGAATTACTTCCCTAAAGCTGAGACACATGTCTTCAAAATAAAACTTACAGTTTACTTTCTTTAGGAACAAATTTGCAATGATGAATTATTTCAAAGGATCTGACAAAAAACTAAAGGTCATGAATAGAATATACACACAGAATAAGTCAGGAGCGGATCCAGTTGATCATGAAGGGGGAGGCATATCCTAGATTTTTGTTAAATAATGATTACATAATTCTATCTTACATAAATATTTAAATCAATTTTGCCAAAGAAAGGATGGAAACAAACAAAAACTCTAACGGGGGGGGCATGCCCCGGTCTGGATTCACCACCGGATTAAGTCCAAATACAACCGACAAGAATAATATAGCAGAAACCACGCATATCATTCACCTTATCAAAGAATTTTAAAGTATGCACACAGAAAAATACTGTTGACATCTTAACAAATTATTTTTAAGAAGTCAATGGAATACCCTGGGATATGTTTCAGTCACATTTCTTTAATAAAAAATAACTCTAATAAAAAATTAGAGAAAATTCTGCCATTAATTCTATGAAGGAAAAAAATGAACACAGTTGAAGACTGAATATACAAATTTGCAAGAAGGACTCAGTCATGGAATGGAACAAATTAAAGAATTATCCTATCGAGTCCATACCCAAAACCAAACACAGCTAGAGAAGAGGTTTAGTATATTAATGAAGTGTTCAAATTTTATTTCAAAATATGGAATATTAATTTTTTCTGTTACTTATAGTTTAATAGAGAATGTTATATAATTCATCACAATTGAGGCAACCTAACGTACAGGTTTGTTGCAATAATCTCAAAATATAGAAATAATTTTCTTTTCAAGTTCAATTTTGATGCTTTTATAAACTTTTACAGTAAAAGAAACCTACCTAGTTCAATGTAACTGGTGTCTGTTCCTAACCACCAAGATGTGGTAGGATATTTGAAGACAGTTTCTCCCAGTGCCGATATTAAATGTTGACCTATGGCAGGTTACAAACAAATTATGTAATATTAGGTGTAAACACAATTGGGAAAAAAAGCATAAAAATGCAATGCTTACCTGAATGTTGCTGCATATGATCAAGACGCCTGTTCCAATCAAGGTGCTGGTCAACAACACTGCCCTCTGGAACTGGTTGCACGGCAAAATGTACTGCTTGTGGACCACGCCGAGTCACTTGAATGACTTCAACATCACCCAGTAACCCGTGATCACAAGGCTAGATATGCAATAAACTTTTAGAAACTTGTATAATTAAATGGAATAATAATGCTGTACTATATGACAGAAAAACTTAATTACTTGTCCTCCTCCTTCGGGGAAAAGAATTGTATCATCAAGGATAACTTCATAACCTTTGACAATTTCTTTCTTTCCATTTACTGTAGTTTCCAATTCTGATGGAGTGCATGACAGGACTGTAGATTTAAACTGAACACAAATTTTAAACCTTAAATATGATAAAAACTCATATTTTCACCTCCAGAGATAAACATATTTACCTCTCTCAAAAAGCTATCCCGTTGACAAGCAAAAACCATTTTTCTATCTGTTTTTGTTTTGTCTGAGGTTTTGTAGACAATCTCTAGTGTGTTAACGCGCAAAAAGTGTACGTTCAAAATCAGTTTTCTCTAACTGACATGTCCTAATACAGTAACATTACGAGTTATGAATTTTGGATCGCGACAGATCGTGAACTTTCATTTTATTTTGCAAACCATACAAGGCTTATCGGCTTGCACCGAAGTAGGTATTGTTTACCACCACAATAAATTCACGCAATCAATTGCTTGAATACGCGTGCGGATCGCGTTCATCGTGATACAACATATTCATGTTATTCATCAACACACACTCCACACGTGCAAGTGCGTGCAAGACTCTTTCTCACCCACACGACACTTTGATCTCAACACGTCACAAAATGTCACAGCCACACACGCGCTGCACACGCGTGATCACACTCTCATGAAACTAAGCTCTCTATTATTCTTTGCTCTCCAAACTATACTTCGATTTAAATGTAGTATCTGTAAAGGTCACAAGATGAAAGGAGAACACTTTTGTCGAATGGAGAGTTTCGTTGCGACTTAAATATTTAGTATTGAAGTTTTCGATTGGAGAGAAGTGATCCCCTCTTCTTCCAGTCTGTAACCTTACAGAGATACTACATTTAAATAGATGTATACATTTCTGTATCCCTACTTCTTTTGCATTCTCTCCCCTCTCTTGGCATTTGGTTATTCCAAGAAGTTTGTGAAAATCCTCATTGGCTCGTATATTTTGTGTACATACTTTGCAATCGGTCCTGATTGGCCGATCGGTGGCATCAGCTGCAAGCAAGTGAAACGTACGCGTTGCATGTTGTAGCTACAAGCAGCATCGCTTGTAATTATCATAATGAGTTGACTGAGAAATGTGCGAAATTTTGTGAATAAATAATGTTATATCCTTAGAAGGCGAATGTGCTTCGTGACCCAATTTACAGTCAATTTTCGGTCGACGATTGCCGCCTTCCCGCGACTGTTTTATTTCTTTAGTCTTAAATTTTATTTTTATAATGCGACTCGATTTTCGTGCAATCTTCAGTGCTAATGACGTTTAAGTGAGTTAAAAATCCCTTAATTAAAGGATCTGAGACGTGAAGAATGTTCATGATTAGAGTGGGGTACTTTATTAGTGTGTTCTTCATGACAATTCTGACATTAAGCTTGGAAAACATGCTTATAAATCATTGGTGAACCAATTGTTGGTGGCTATGATGTTCACAACCCCAAGTTTGGGAAAGCAATAACTTTTGTTTATTTAGAGAGCAGTGGTATTTGCTAAAATTGGTGAACTTGTATTGGGGGTGTTACATGAGGAATACCAAAGAAGCCCAAAATATATTTTCTTAGAAGTGCTTAGAATGATGAATACCTAGTACAAACAATGGATTTGCTTCTGTAGTACATAAAAGTTTTTAATAGAATGTGATGAATCTGTAAAATTAATTTTTAGTCTTGTGAGAATGCAATATGCCCTTTGCCAGACATTCGGAGGTGTAAATCTTAAAGCATTTCATAAAGAACAATGAGTACAGTAAATGCTTCATCAGGAGAGAACAGAGATTCAGGGCAGGAGAGACATCCAATGGATTTAGCTTCTAAGAATGCTTTGAAACCAGGAGATTCTGTGAAAGCAGTTGTAAGTGTAAGTAATTTTTGTTACATTGTTTTCAAATTGAAAAGAATCGAAATTAGATGCATTTTATTGAAAAAAAAAAAAAAAAGATGAAAACTATTAACAATGTATTCAGATTGATTCACAAATTGAGGTATGTGATTTAGTGCTTTCACTCCTTCAGACTCAGCAACCAATACTTGGAAGCCATGCTCGAGGCCCTTCAGCCACTCTAGGGCATGTTCAGGGTAGGATATTAAGCTCAAGCATCTCTGCTGTGGGTTCTGTTCCTGTATGTGTGACTACTTCCAACACTCAAGCCTCCACAAAGCCAGGTATGTTGAATTGTAAGAACTCTACATTGCCATCACCATTTTCATTGCAGGTAGTAGTAGATAAAAATTGTTAATTTACTGACTTCATTGTTATTGGGAGTTTTGAAGTTGTAAAATATTTGAATCACCACACTCAAAAGGATCAGCACACACAAAACTGGGAGAGGAAGAAATGTTTTGTCTGCAAGTTGCTTGAATCAAGGAAAAATTGTGAATCAAGTTAGACATACAATTCAGCTCTAATTTACATCAGTACTGATACAAATGACGACATGAAACAGTGAACTGTCAGTTCCTATAACCTTCATGACAATTGGTATATAACAAGTTTTGTTACTCCTATGCGAGAGAAAATGGATTTCGTCTGAAATGTAAAGGTTTGAATTTTCAAGAGGAGTTTTGAGAAATTACTTAAAAGAAATAAAAAAAAACTTTTGCATTTGGGAGAAAGAAAGGAAATTACAGAAATGGAAGACAACCACACTGAGTAAATGAAAATTGCTTGTTAAGAAATTATTCTGAAATGCAATTGTTAGAGGGGAGTAATAAATATCTGAAGAGTGTAATCTTTGTTGTTTTTCATTGATGAAAGAAAGAAAAATTGGAGAACAAAGATTAAAAATAGAATATGAGAAAATTTGAAAATGCTTACCAGAAAGAGTGTGAGTAAAAGAAAGACCATCCAAAATTGGAAGTTGTTGGAATATCAACACTTCACTATCAAAAGTTCAAGCAGAGGTAGAATTATGAAATGGATCTGTGGTCTCATAATTTCTATCAATTCTTTAGGTGAGGTTTCACAGTATAAATTTGTCAAAATTATCTTAATTTTTTGTTAAATTTCATCTTCTGTATACATTTATTAGGTATTCAGCAAGATCCTATAATATTTGTACGATGTCAAAGGAAATGTCAAGTGGAAGTATGTCACTAATATTAATGATTTTGCGTTAAGTGGTGGAAAATGTGTATTTGTATAAAATGTGAAGAAGATATTTTTCACAATCTTTTTACTGTTTTTGTGTGTGTGTGTGTTATAGATAAAATTGAGCTCAATAATCTTTTAAATTTGCTAATGATGGAATATATATTTTAAACTTTTAGAGGCTAGGAAAAAAATGAAAATCTAATTTTGTTATGAGCGCTATACTAGATTTTGTCACTATTTGTATATCTTATTGAAGGACAGATTCTGAATCTACTTGCTTTTTCTTGATTCTCATTACTTCTACTTAGACAAGGAAAGTTTTTTTTCTTTGCTAAAACGAAAATTTTAGTATTTTCCCAGACCCTTGTGATTTGCTATCGAATGATGTTAAGCTAAATTTCATGAGAATGGAAGGGATTTATTTTATTACAGTAAATTTTTTGTCATTTTCTGTTTTTCTTTTTATTCTTATCCATTCACAAGAATTCTTCTGATTTAAATTTTCTTAACTGTTTGTTAAATGTAACTGTTCGTTATTGTATTTTCAGGTGGTGGTTCCGGTATGACTGATCAAGGAGGTGGCCTAGCCAGTGTAGTTCTCAGTATGTTTCATTTTAATAAATTATTTTGATACTAATTTTCAAAATTGAGTGAAATACTTTACAAACGACCTTAAGATTATCTAATTTAAATATCCCAATTAGAGTATTAAACTTCGACTCCTGGCTTCTCTAGAAAGAAAAAAAAAACTGGCAAAGTTTCTTGAATCCAAGGTGTATTTCTTCAGATTTTAAATAGATTGTTGGAACAAAGTTCATATTGGAGTGTTTGTTCTTAAAATTAGATTTCTGTTAAATGACATATTTTCCATTTTGAGAAAGTAGCTTTTTCTCCCCTTTTTTCCCCCTTTAAATTATATTGAAACAGTCAGCCCGAAACATGCTCATAATTGTCAGTGAGAAATACTGTGATGAAATTATAAAGGAAAGGTTATTCCTTTGTCAAAATGCTGCATGTTGGTTATTCTCATCAGAACTGAAAAGAACATCCCGTTCAAAAGTGAATCAAAAATCCGTGTACTTTCTAGAAAGAATGAATTTCACCAGAAAACTGGCTATGTCTTAGAGAAATTTTGATCATAAAAGATGAGGGATTAATTAGGGTGCATTTGAAAACAATGAAGCTTTTGCATTGGAAGAAGTATGGAAATAAAAATATAATAAACCTAAATGAGTATAAAAATTATATGTGAATTTTAACTTCTATCTTCATGTGCATGTGTGTGTATATACACACTCACACTTGAGTAAAGTCAGTATTTGGATTTAATTTAAATTCCACAGAAAAAAGATATTTCATTTCTGTACAAACTACACTTACAGCTTAATTCTTGTAATTCTTCAAGTGTTGTATCCTCTTGTAGTGAGCGTCCCTCGGTCGGGGTTACCTACAGCCGCCTCTGCTGCAAGTGGAGTAGCCTCCGTTGTTCAAAGCACAACAACAGGATCTCGTTCCTCTTCAACTCCTACAGTTTCTGCAACTACTACTTACCATGTTCCAAGAGGTGCAGTATATAATATTACTCTGGGAATAAGTATTTGTTTTAGAAGTGACTGAAGAACTGTCAATGGAATGAGAATGCTGGTGTGTCAATACACACTGATGATGTTTCCCTGGTGGATTCAGATCAATAGTAAACTTTTGAAAAATAAAAATGCTTCCATTTTATCTATTTCATTTTCTATATTCAGGTCGAGTTCTATTACTCATACTTTCTGCTTACTAATATGTTTTAATCTGAAGTTTCTATGGATTATCCTTGTGTATCTTGTTTATAGTAATAATATTTATTCAGTTGTACAATGCCAATTGAGTCTCTTTTGACCAGCATGGTATGTAAAAACATTTTAAATTGGGCGGTCTTCCATTGTATGTGCATACTTGTAATATTATTATGGTGCCTCAGTGGCTATTCAAATGGTTAGTATGAAATTATTTCAAAGAAAATTGGGAGAGGTAAATGAAAGTTAGATGACAATGGAAGGTAACTGCCACACTTCAGGAGCCGAAAAAAATTGATGTGACATAGTTGGGATTGAAAACAATGTAGTCAAGAAAACTTACTAAGACTACTAAAAACTTCACACTTTGACATTAAAAATGGCTTCTGTTTTGCTTACATGTAGAATACTTGAAATCTGTGTGTTTGAATGTTGCTTGTTGTTACCTTTATAGTGAAATGTGAATAATTGAAACCTGTTTATATACAAATAAATAAATAGTGACATGTTCCTCACAGGTGCTGCTGCTGTTGCAAATATTGCTGCACCACGACCTGGTACAACTTCACTGGGACGTCCTACCCCTGGTGCCACTGCAATCACTCATGCGTCCAAGTGGGTGCACAGAACGGAGGCGGGCAGGTCGGACACCAGAAAGTTCGTAGGGCTGAGCATGAATTTATTTAATTGATTTCTTTGCTGAAATCAAAAATATTTTGTTAACATTGTTCTAGTTTTGTGGAAATGGTTCAAGGATTATAGTTGTATTAAAATATAGAATTAGATCAAAATTGATGTATTAGATTGGTGATGTGCATGTTTGTAAAAGTCATATGCCCTATGGAATGTTTATACTTGTTGCTGACCTGCCTGCTACAGAGAGCATGAAAGAGTAAGCATATTAGCATATTCTGGAGAGTATAAAAGTGATATTAAGTGACATGTATCTTGTACAACATTCTAGATGTTGCAAATATTTGGGGGTCATTTTTTGTGTATAAAGCATGTGTATTTGAACTTGTAAAGTTATAAAGATTTTATTTCTGTTCTTATCAAGTTTTATTTAAATAGCGCATGGTAGGACTATGCAAAAATTATCTATCATTATTCAAAAAATTGATAAATACGGACAAATGAGGAGGCACTCAGTTTTTGAGAATTATTTTCATGAAATTTGAATAAAGAGTTTTTAAGGTTTTTTTCTATTTGTAGTAATTCAAAATGCTTGTGATTAATGCTAAAATCGTTTTATGCAAATATGATTTTTTGGTTTCAATTTCTTTAAAATTTTCACTGTTACAGTATTATTTTGAGGCATGTGGGTGATTTATGTGGGGGCATTGATTGCATGAATGGTAAGTGACTTGCAGTATTTAATGAAGAATACTTATGTTAGTGAAGTTATTATTACTGTTAATTAAAATTGTGTGTGCGTTCACGATATATTCAAAACAATTACCAAAGTGGGATACCTAAGTGACAGTTCTTCAGGCCCATAAATTTATATGGCCTTTTCAAAAAACGATCTATGAAAGTATTTCTTCCTCTGCAATTGTTATGAAACAATCTCTTAGAAACTTTCATTTTACTTATAAATACTGGGAAAATATTATGTTTTAGCATTCCTACCACTGTAATTAAACATTTAATAGGAGTTGGCATCAATGGGTACCAAACAAAAGACTTCAAAACTTCTTTGCACATATTTAAAAAATGTTATTAGAGCTGGATGTTTGGTAAAAAAATGTTCTCAGTCTTGGTTTAGATCATTAGCATTGTTGTAACACGCCAGTGCAAGGATTTATTTTTTAACATCCAAACTATTATTTATTTTCCAATAACCTTTAAATTCCGTTTTGCAATTTTGGAATTGGTTAATTGGGGTAGCTTCATCACATTTTAAAAAACATGAAGTTCTGATTGCCAAAAGTAAATTTTCTCAATAAAGATATCATTTAGGGAAAGTTTCATCACAAATAAAGTTCATGTTATCATCATAAATCCTTATTAGTTTTATATTATTTGCTTTCTTGTCATTATTATTGCTAGTATTATTATTTTTTGTAATACTTTTAATATTGTTTTTGTAGTTTGGTCACAGGGCTTAGGGGCATTGTACCCCGTGCCTCGAGTCCTGCTACCACTTGGTTGGGAACTGTATCTCAGTCATCTGCCACTGGTGGTACTTCAAGACCACGGACTCCTACAGTGACATCTATGACTTCGTATACACAGCCCCGAACTCCAACTCTGGCAGGTAAGTATTAATTTAAAGGTAAATTTTCTTTTAAGAGCAGGCAATTCTCTTGGCAGAGTTAGAACATTTATGTTCCATTCAAATGTTCTGCTTGGAAAAGGAAGTGAAATCATATTTATATTTAGTCCTTGCTGAATATATTTCATATTTGCTTTTATTAATCTATAATTAACCCTTTGACTGCTATGACTAGAATGAGTCACACAGTGTACGCAATACATACGGCCATCGGTGTGTGATGAGCTACCTAAATAATATAGTTTGATACCAAACATTTCGCCATCACGAAGGAAAAATTAAAGATATTTCATCACAATGCGGCTGAACGTAACGAGCAGGAAAGTTCCGGATAAACATCCGCTTGGATCTTTGCCTCTCCAAACAATGTTCTTGGGAAGATTCCACACTGAGCGGGAGGGTATTTAAAGGGACCTCCCAAAACACCAGGGAGATCTCGTCTGCAGCGTGTGTCGGCGCCCACGTTGCTCTTTCGAACGAGGACCACCATGACAGCTACCGACAATCAGGTGCCTGCCGGAGAGTTGAAGGTGATGGTAAGGAGCAGAACGCTGTCATGAGTATGCTCGACATCCTCATCCTCGTCGTTGCTCCGCTGATTATCTCTCACTCTCTCCCTTCCTCAGCCCTATGTCTTCAGCAGGAAGCAGTGATCTTGGGGTAGTTGAGGTGGATAATTAAAGTATATTTCGATCCCCTACTATTACGGTTGTATTTCTTCCTCCCAAACTTAACCCCCTTCCCCTTCCGGTCACTATGATCATTTCCCTGTGATAACCTCTCCTATGTGAATTATGCTCGATAACAGCATTCGCATTGGATGGGACGTCACAGGTGCCACTGCGTGCTGAACCCACTGGTCAGGCAGAGTTCAGCGCTGTCAGCCTGCAGTAACTTAGTCGTTATGTAGCAAATGCAATCATAACCTATCACAAGCACAGAGAAAACTTCAAACAACTTAACCACTAAAAGGCAAGTAATAAAAGATGAAAGAAAACCAGAATTGAAAAGGACCTAACAGGACTAACAAGAGCTCCAGCATTTTGCGGGATTAAAAAGTAAACGGCAATAGGAAAGTGTCAGTGCAACTGTTTTTTGTGAAGCAGTCCCTGGTGAGAGAGAGACTTCACAACACTCCTTGAAGCTCACCCGTAGTGATGCATACAGGATTTAAGAAACCAACTTCAGTTGTTCCTACATAGAGGGCACTCAACCAGACAAGCATTCTATTGTAGCAAAACTCCAAATTAACTCGTAGAAATGTGAGAGCAGTGAACCAGAATGTCATCAATATGTTGAGTTAGAGTTCTGAACCACACATAGGTACTGCTACAATCATTTCAGGAATCATTTGGCCATTGCAAAAGGCATTATAAGAACGAGAATGGCCTCTTATCTGTATTCATCCAGAGGCTCCCTCCTCAGGATGTGTGTGCTGACACATCCAGAGGCCCTCAGGCAAAGATTTTTTCTGCATATCAACATATCCAAAGCAGTCAAAGGGTTAATGCAGGAACCACTTGTTCTCCTTCAATTTTTCTTGATTTCCATCTTATGTTTTATAGCTGCTGTTTCAGAACTGAAAAAATGTTGGAACAAGATTCTGCAGATTAAAATGTCACTTTCTCTTGTAACAATATATTTGTTGAGTTAAAATTATATGTACTGAGGCATTCATTAAATATTGTGTACATTTTCCTTTTTTAAGCTAATGAATCATATGGTTTCCAATGACAGTTGGAAGTTGAAGAGAGAATTAAAATCTGAAAACTTTATTTCAGTGTGTTTAAACTTTCATTTTTTACACAAAGTGGAATTCTTGATTGTAGTTGTTAGATTTAGATTAAAATAATGAGTTATTATATTATTTCCGCTTTTTAAAATTTGTATCAAAGATTGTTCAAAAAGATATAACATTAGTAACGTGCTGAACTTGAACATCCATGTCCTCTGTAATTTGTCACTGTTGTAGTGACATCAAGACCAGCAACCCCACAAGGGACTCGCGTACAAGTTCAGGCAGAGCCGTTACGGAGCCAGAATCTACATTCAAACTTACAAAAGGTGCCAACAGTTCCCACTTCTCAGGTGAATAATAGTAATTCACAATTAATGGACCATATTAAAATTAGGAAGTTGTGCAAATGAAAAATGAAAATGGTTTCCTCAGAACATATCTGTTGGAAGTGCTGCTGCTCAAGTGTTGGTATCTCAGCCTCGGACACAACAGCCTGCTGCTCCAACTGCGTCTATTTCATCCTCTGCTACTGTTGGGGCGCAAGTGGTTCCAGGATCCACCACAATCACATCTTCCCCTTTGGTAGCTGTATCATCTGCAACCTCACCTGCAAGTGGCACAGCCTCTCCAAGGCCTATGCAGGCTGCTCTTCTGAGTGCCACTCCTCGCTCAACACCTGTGACATCTAATGTACGACCAGCTAATTCTGTGAATGCAACAGCCAATCGAACTGGCACTGTGACTGCCACTGTAACAGCTGCAACAGCAACTTTGGCCCTTGCAGTTGGGACACAGGTAAGCGTTATATAGTGATCTTGTACAAATCTGAGTTGTTAAATAAGGAACACATGAATAAGGAATAATATTTGTTGTTTCAAATTACTTTGTTGTGTGTATTTTGAATTAAGTAGTAGGAATGTATTAGCATAATGATACTGGTGTCCTTTTTGTATGTGATACGCTATGGAAAGAAGAGGGTTTTGTACAATTTATAAGACTTTATCAACCCAAAATTTGGGAAAGGTGCTTCTGCTGGCTATCCAAGGGTGCAACAGACTGAAGAAAAAAAATATAGAATTTTGCCATCCAAGCTACAAAGAAGTCGTCCAGAGTTATATTCAACAGTTTTCTTCAAAATGAGACTTATCTAGATCCATTACCCTTGTGGACAGGGTGACTTTTCTTATAAGATACTATTGACAAAACCTCATGAAATGCAGAATATCCACATGGGTCCAGCTAGTAACTATTGAATAAATTTGTGCACTAGATATGTCTGTCAGTAATTATGGTGTAATGCTTATATTTTGTAGAGATAGTGACATATCATTTATATTAATATAAATTGTTACCCGAATATAAGACAAGATTGTATTGTTGTTTTTTTCTTTGAAATATCTCGTTCAAAAAATGGGGGGGTCGTCTTATATTTGCAGATTAAGCCTAGTCAGTTAGAGTTTAGGGGTTTAAATTGCTGTTCTATGTCACAATACTCGTAAATGTTGATGTGACAATAAACTTCAAAAACAATAAAAATATTGTGCACGTATGTGGTGCCTATCTGTACATAATTATATTTACGTTCGTATTCTTGGCATCCACTGCAAATTTGAGGGCAATTCAACCCTGTTTTCTTGAATGGGCATATAAAGAGAGAATTTCCAAACAAATTGTATTGTATAGCATCGTAGGCTTTCACGGCCGGAGTCAATATGAGTGAAAGTTTCCGGGCTGGTAGGCCGTGGTCCAGTTGGCATTGAAGAGCCAAACGTTTTGTCCATGTCTGCGGTGGTCGGGGGTAGTCTCCGGGTTGGCGGCTGGCTAGCGACTGACACTTGTGATACACGTGTGTTCTGGTCATTCGCTTTCACTCAAATGGTATTGTATCAAATGAAACATAATGTAAAAATGAATGCTGAGATGTTGTTATACAATACCGGTTTGACGAGGCTATGCAGATTATCAGTTCAATGGCCGCCGAATGCAAATCAGTGTGTTGAGCAGTTAAAGAAACAGAGGCCATCAACAAATGTGGGATGGATAGAAAATCTGGCGACACACAAGGGTGGCATCTGATGAAAGACTATGTACAACATTTTTAGACTGCAAAATTTTCATAGGGGCCTAAAGAGTCAGAAAATGATGCAGCATGGAAGAACCAAAAAGAAAGAAACATTGACACGTGAAGATGATGAGGGTAGTAACAAAAACCATGGTTATGATTTTAAGGAACAAGAAAATCATAGTTTAGCGGTAATTCTTAACATTCTCATCAAGGCAATTTTCTTGTAAATATGATAACTCGCAATTTTATTTTGGCTAAATAGTAAGAGTTAGTTACAAATATTAAAAATTCTCAGGGGTCTTCTTCAAAATTAGGGGGTCATCTTATAATCGGAGTCAACTGATATACGGGTAAATATGGTATGTGTAATTGATATATTATACATTATTTATATTAATGCTTTTAATAAATAATGCCCATTTAAACGAATGAATTAGGTCCTTGTTGGTGTAGTGTATAGTTGTAATTGTTTGTAGTAATCAACAAAAGGAAAGTATATATTTTAGAGGGCAAAAATAAATGTATCAATGCTTTAAATTTTTTTATTACACTAGAAAATTTGATTGTAATTAGTGGTAAGGGATTTGTTTATAAGTGAGTTACAGAAGAAAAGTTTTAATTTATTTTATTTCAACTGGTATTTCTAGTTATATTGCATAATTAGTATTTGTAATTATGTGTAATAATTTGTACTTTAATTTCTACTATTCTGAAGCCTGGACAGTAGTGTGCGATTATGTGATGTTTATAGGTGCGTCCCCGATTGACATCTTCTGGACCCAGCCGTTTAACAACTTCAGTTCCTGCCCCTCGTTTATTGACAACACCTGCTCGCCCAACTACTGCTACAGCCGCCACTGTTCTTCCCACTCAGGCTCGCTTGGGTGTTCCAGGAGCAGCTAGCGTTGTTTCACTTCATCCTGTTGTTGTCTCAGCTGGTGGTGGCCTGCCATTAAAATCAGCATCCACACGCCCCACCTTAGGGCCCAAGGTATTTTTAATATAATGTAGTTTCTGTGTCATTTTAAGAAGCACTTTTGTATTTATTAATGAATATCTTTTACTCTTTAGGTGATTTCACAACCAATGCATGCCCCAGCATCAATTCAGATTACTCAAATGCCTGTTAATGCTGTTCAAGCTCCCACAAAATTACCAGCAGCTTCAACTGCGTTGTCTCAAGCACCTGCAACACGTACTGGTGAGCAGAAAATAGAAATTGTTTATAGTAATTTAATTTAGCTAGACCATATATTGAGAGTTAATGACATGAAATGTACTGCATTTTGAAAGGAGAATTTTCACCAAATAAATACCTTCCAACAGGTATTTTGGTAATGAATAACTTTTAAGAAATCGTGTAATTCACAGTTAGTTGCAGAAAATAAAGAAGAGATGTATGACTTGTACATATTACACAAACATTTATGTATCTTATTGCTGAAAATGGGAGAAATACAAACATTTCATATATTGTCCAAATATCAGAATTTCTGAAAAAAATATAAAAATAACCAATAACCTGGTTTTTCCATACATTTGATTTTTATTCACAAGCTAACACATTTAAATGAGAACATAATCTGCAATTCTTGAGGTAAAATGCAATCTGTCCATTTTTTGCTTTAATTATATATTTTAACACGCTTTTATTTCTTTGCTCTTCCTGGAAGTAATGAGAACCAGGTTTAAAAGACTAGAAATTAAGTTCAAAGAAAAAATTGTCAAAGCATCAAAACCATTTATATTCAGAAGACAAAACCCTCTTTAAACTGCTATCCTGTAAAATTAGGTAAATGTAATGTAGTTGAATTCTTGAATTCCTATATTTGAAACTGCCATTATAGGTTTAGGAAAATTGGTGCATTAATTGTTTGAGTCATTGGTGTTTCTCTACATATTAAATGTTATGATTAATTGTTTACCAAAATAAGAAGCAACATTCTCTTTGGTTTTTTCATTTAAATGTGTATTTCTGTTCAAGGTTCATGCACTTCTGCGCAATACCATTCATTTCTGATTGCAATCATTTAGAAACTATATTCCTTTGATATTATTCTGAATATATTTCATTGAAGGACAGTCCCTTTGCGAATCTGTGAAAAGCCATTTGAAGCAATAAAAAGGAGTGTTAATACAAAATATGTTGAGTTTTCCCAAGATGTTTCTAAATTCTTGAAAGCAGATAAAAGTTTTTGGGAATAGATATCCATTCCTCAGTTTGAGAGCATTGATGGATCACAGAAGACATACTATATTTGTTTTGTCGTAGAAATAGAGAAGTGCATTGAAGAGACACAATATTTGCAGTTCTTATTTCACTTTATCTCAATGATAGATGATAAGATAAAACTTTTGCTTTGATAATAACCCAGTTTAACTTCTCTGTCTTGTAGCAAATGCTAGAGGGTGAACTAAATGAAATGAATGAGTATATTGAAATGTTCACAGTGACATATTCTACTAATGCTGCCATGGTGAGTGGTGGTGGGGGAAATGCTCGCCCTGTGAATGTCACATCATCTACTCTTGCAAACCCTGTTACGAAGGTAACCCTTCATGCAGCTGTAACACAACCCTCGGCCACTCAGCCAGTTTCTCAGCAGCCCCAGACTCAGCAGTCCTCACAGCCGCAGACACAAGCCAGTGTATGCATTCAACACAGAGTATCTCCAGGTAAAGTTGAATAATTTTTGGTCTTTTGACTTAGAGTAAACACACATTTATGTTCTCTTCATTCTAGAACTTAGTGAGTTCTTCTTTCTTGAATAACTAAATAAGCCATGTCTCAGAGTTACAATAGATGCTAAAGAGGCTTGAACTTAAATGGTACAGAGTGTGGATATTGGTGAGGAATGATTGTGGATGATTGGAATACATCAACATTTTCATGGCTTTTTGTTGAAGCTGCAAATGATTAAACATTCATATCACACCTTAATGAAAAAGTTTTAAAAAAGAGAAAATTTTTGTTTTAGCACCTTCTACTGGGACTACACCACTGGCAGTGGAACACACAGGTTCATCGGTTCTTTCAACATATAATATTCCGGCATATTTATATGAACCTAGTGCTGGAGGAGGAGGTAGCACCTACCAGGTGACAGGAGTGGTTGCTCGCCCATATCCAGCAACTGGTGGAAGCAATGGAGCACCGGGAGGAGCAACAACTTATACAGTGCAGACATCTGCAGCAGCTGTACTGAGACCTAGTGGTGAGAAACTGTATCTTTTATTGGTTTTATGTTTAATGTAATGTTTTTGGTGGTGTTGTCCATTCATAATTGTGGTGTGGGGACAGTAAGTTTTAATTATTTCTCCTGCTTAGTCAGTTGGGATCTATGTTTTTACTTTGCCTTTCCATTTCAAGAAACTCAAATAGTATCACAACAATATACTGTAAAGGCGATATAAACTACGCTTATCTATAATATATAATATTCACAGATGTATTCATGGCATACCATGCAGATATGCTGGGCGATTCAGACCAATATTTCTTGATAGACCCATAATGAAAGAATGCAATGAAAGAACTGCATTTTAGTGTACTCTTTTAATAGTTGCAACTTTCGCTTTTAAATCTGGCAACCATGCTTAATATCATTAATCCGTTGTGCACTGCTTACGTTACGTCATATCTTGACCCACTCAATACTAGCCTCTCAGCAACTCACTTTTTTAGATCAATTTTGTACTACCGTCACATACCTACATTTTTTTGCCAAAATTCACTGTTCAAATTTTTTCCAAAAATTGAATTACAGGCCTCTTAATGACTCACTTTTTTAGACTATTTTCTTATCCAACTTTCTTCACTTTTACTGCCAAAAATCTTTTTTATAATAATTGAATTAGTATGTTATTTATTATATGTATTCTTGAAAATGTAAAAATTCTTAGATAACAAAGGTAAGTAAACTGAGAAAAAGATCAACAAAGACAGCTGGGAAGTCTAGTGAGGAAACTATAACATTCAGAAAGAAGGATGGGACAAATGAAGAAGCTCAGAGAGGGGAAGGGGATTAATGATAGCACATGGGGAGTGCCTTCATGAGAAGTTTCGAGAAAGGCACTGGCTGAGAAAGTTAAATAAGATGTAGTCTGCGCTTGCCTGATGACCCTTTTTTTTTTAATATGATTAATTTCTTCATATTAAAAGTATAGAAACTTACATTTTTACTAATCACTATTTTTGGAGAACAAACCTCACTATTTGATTGTTTTTTCCTTCATTTCAAGCTGAGAGGCCTGGAATATCGGTGTGTAATTTTGTAATTCTCAGATTTTCCTGACATATAGTCCTGCTCCTTTTCTTCTACTATAGAAACTTCAACTAATGTGGGAAAATTGATTTCCAGGTAAATCTGATTCAAATGTGTGTGGATTTTGTTTGTTTAGTATTTGTTGAAATTCATTGTATTGAATTTTTAAAAATTCTTGTCAAGTAAAACAAATGTTGTTATTGAATTGTGTGACATTTGTTTTTCAAAACTTTTTTTTTTAAATATCTTGTTGTTAGGTTATTTTATATAACAGAAATATTGAGCCAATGGACTTCAATTTGAATATAGACTTCTTGGCAAAAGAGAGACCTAACCTATTCTAAGTATTTGATTGCTAAAAGTTTTCTTGCAAAGGGTACATCAGTCCTTTTCATTTCTGTATATATTTCTCACTCTTCCTGTGTGGTTTGTGCAGGCGTGGTGGCCACCAGCGCGCCTGTCAAGTTCAACCCTGTTGTGGTGGTGGATCCCTCACGTTCAAGTTTGCCTGTCCATTCCTCTTATTTACAAGAAGGTAGTAGCAATTAGGGTTCAATTAAAATTTTTCTGTTTTGTATCTTCTGAGACTATCACAACTTCTGTTTTTCAGATTCTGTGTTTTTGTTGCTTGATAGATTTTGAAAGTGCTGAAAATAACCTTGTACAAGCATGGAATTCAGCATGCAGTTGAATTGTGAGTGACAGATACATTAACTGCTAAGTAGAGGGCAGTATGCTTACCAGCTTTTTTACATGAAATCTCAGGCTGGATTTTATATGTACAAATGTATTGGTTCTCCTGGGTGTGGTGGCAATAAGGTGTAATTTTTCTTGGCATCTCTTTTGGGATTTTGAAGTGTATGTGCATGTATGTGCACTTGTGTATAAAATTCACCTTTTCCAAAATTATTATGCATGTAATCAGCATGATCTCATTAGCACCTTTTTCCAGGGACCAACAATTTTTAACATCAAAAGTGGGAAAACTTGTGGAAAAATACTGAGTTGCAATTTTCACTTTTTCTTCAGTACACTGTAATAGGGAATAGAAACTAATTTACTTGAAACATACAAACCAATTTCATACAAATATACATGAGATAAACCAATTCAATTGCAAATTCTAACCAAATAAAAATTAAATTGCTATCAAATAACAATAAAACATTGAAAATAATGTGAATTCCCAGAAGAAACAACAACAACAAACTGGCGTCTTCGATCCATTAAACTTCAAAGAGTCATGTAGCACATGACATAATACAAAAAGAAAAACAAAGAAAGAAGATGACAGTCATGGTAAAACACATTTCTCTAATTTGGGTTTTAAAATCAAATGAACAGAAAGTACTCTCTGCTAGACCTTTTTTATACATACTAGTACCAAATTTCTCTGGACACCACACACGTTGAAGCCTGTTGTTGCTCCGGAAAACATGAATTGAGAACACATTACCAACAAACTGTAAATATGCTAAGTGGGATTGTTAAAAGGGTAAAAGCGCAATAAGTAAAATTTCATTTATACATTTTCAGGGGTCTGAAAGGAAAAAATGTGCAAGTGAGAAAAACCCATATCCTGATAATCAAAATCTAGATGCAAAATAAAAACTCGATATTTTGACAATACTGTTGTGTTAGAAAACCATATGCATATAATATTCTCATTATATAACCTTTTCCAGAATGTAAGTTCTCACTTTTGAAAAAGGGTCTGATCATAGCTTTTCTCTTCACCAAAAGTATCAATTTCCCCTTCTAAATGTGACAACTGCCCCATAATCGCCCATGTTTCTTGATTCCTATATATTTCGTACAAATAGGCCAGATGTTTACTTTGCAATGTTGACAAGCTTTACACACAGTGATTCTGGGTAACACGTGTGCACATTTCGCAAATCTGTACCAAGCAAATATTTTGCAAAGCCATACCAGGTGACACACAAACATAACACAAAATACTCTGGTGGGCACTTGTGTCATTATCCTTGCACTCTGTGGTTTTGTTTAACTTTTGCTGTTCCTATCAGGTTCCAATGGAAGGTTGACACACCTTGCATACCAAAAAATCTAAACTACCTCAACACTGAACCAAACACAGATTCTTTGAGCTCCTGTAGGAAGATGTAATCGTTCTCATTTTACGGTCATCTATGTCAGACTGTATAGTCAGGACTTTTATTATGTATTTTTATTTTTTGTTTATTTATTATAAATGAATGATTCGTCCACAATTTACTACAATATAAAATAATGCTGCAGTAACAGTAAGATACAAGTACAAAACATCTCTCACTATATAAAAAAAAAAAAAATTTAAAATAATTAAAATAAAAGAAAACTTGGAACATTAACAAACATCATTCATACTTCCATAGTTTTTACTTCAAAGACATTTTTAAACTTTGCCATATCAACATTTAAATAGACATTGAAATTAGGCCCAATTCCATTTGCACATTCACAACCCTGCACAATTTATTAAAAGCAAAATTTGCAGTACACTGATTTATAGAATTTGATTATAAAATTTCATGTGTGAATTGATTGCTTGGATCCTTAAAGTTTAGTTGGTTAAATATCCGGAAATGTGGACAATCCACAATTCCTCTAACTAATGTATACAGACTGTTCTATTCATGAAATTAAAACTAACAGTGTTTAACTGTTTAACTATATGTACAAAATGCCCCACTCAGGGCGCTTATCTCAAAAAACTTTTGTTAAATACTGTCAATCCTCCAATTTTTCTTACCGCTTCTTTTTACTGGCCAATCATAAACTGTGATTCATCTGTCTTAGGAGGTGGTATGCATCAATCAGTGTCCAATGTCCAATAAACTGCATATATATTATAACATAACCTCTTTGATTTTAAATCAATATTTCTTCTTGATTGTCAATATATGTTCACATGCTCTTTGATTTTAACATAGCTTTCAATTATTTTCAATATTTGGTGCATTTTGAAACACTATTGGTCGTAATTTCATTTGTGGAATAGTCGTAATAAATACCACTTGTGCTTTGGAAATTCTCTGGAAATTCTCTTTGGAAAGTCCCCTCCTTTCACAAGTCAGGGATTATTGACAATTTCCAAAGCCCTTGTGGCATTACGTATGATAAAGCAGTTCTATGTGATTTTTAAGAGAAATAAGTGACATCATCATCTGTGAGATCACTGTACTCATGGGATATAAAAGGGTCATTCAAACCCACAGCATGAGCTATAATTCTATAAAATTTATGTTGCACTGTCTCCACCCTTGTAATACTGTTGTGAAAGCAAAGGGGGGCTGTACAACACAGGCATACATGAGTGTGTTAACATAAGATAACACATTAACATAAGATATAAGGATCTCGGAGCTTGAACTGAGTGTCATTCGGAACAGACTCATCTAATGAATCCCAACAACTAATCTGCATTATTCACAATAAAACCCACATGATCCTTGAAAAATGTTTTGGAGTCAAATATTTCTCCAAGATCGTTAATGGTTGATACTCTATCACAATAGTATAATGAATAATTGTTATCATCAATCTTGATTTAATGAATGTCATGGTTTTACATTTATTTGGGTTTAAGATTAAATCATTGTTATTGTACCATTGTGCGAAGGTGTTCAAGGTATTTTGTAACTCCAACCTATCCTGCAATGATTTTTAAAAAAATTGAGATCTTTAAAAAGGAAATACTTGACATCTTTCAAATCCAAACTCATATCAATAAAAAAATTAAAATCGTAGGGGACCCAAGTGCGAACCTTGAGGAGGCCCTAATGGATAATAAAATAGGGTAAGCTTCACAATTACTATACAACATTGAACTCGATTAAATAAGTAATTTTGGAACCACTAAAAGTGGACCTCATGTACCAAAGCACTTTGGTGTATAAATGAGTATAGAAAGATTAAATGAATTGAAAGCTTTGCTGAAATCAGTGTACATACTTGTTATTTATCTTACAATGCATCCAAAATGTATATAATAAGCCAATTTCGCCTCAATATTTGTACAGAGCATAAAGCCAAAATGTCTGACTGAGAAGTAAAGAAATATCTTAGACTTCAATTTATCTACTACAAAAGATTAAAATCTTTGGTATAACACTAAGAATTGAAATGGGTCTGTAGTTTGTGATACTATTCCTGTCAACGGTCTTAAAAACACTCAAAATAATGGAAATGTTTCATTCCTCAGAAGCTCTCCAGCTACAGCCCTATCAAACAAAACATTCAGCAACTCAGAAAACATAAAATTACAATTCTTTATGAGCATTGAGGTTGTTCCATCAGGTCCAACATTGCACTTGGCATTCAGACCTTTATTTTTCTCCAAAATATCTGATACACTTATATCAGTAGAGGTTATGACAAGATGAGAACTATCTTCAAGATTAAAATGAGTGACAACTGTAAAAAGTTAAAAAAAAAATGCAGCAAAACAATCCACTCTAAAACTAATATGTGAAAAAGTTGAGATCAAATCCATAACCAAAGGTAAGCATCTCAAACTTTTCTTCAAGAGTAAATATTTCCAGAAATTCCTCTGATCTGTGTTAATGTACTCAATTAGGTATTTGTTAAAGTTTTCAAAACACTTTTCTCGCTATTTTCACTTATGTCTCAAGTGAAAGAAGAATTTATAATAAGCGAATCATACAATTTATAATTTAAATGTGCCTTTCTTTTCAAAAATCTTAGTACACTGCTCTCTACTACACCATGATGGAGACATATTTCAACAATTTTTTCTTTGTTACATATAAATTTAATCAATTATAAACATAAAAATAAACTATAGCAATACACTATGGATATAGGGGGCAAGTGTGAAAATTGAAATTGAAAGGTAAAGCATATATCTGAAATAATTTACCTTGGAAAGTACAGGAATTTAGTTTAGGTTTATTAACAACAATGCATAAACGTGAAAAAGCGTGTAATGCAAAAAGTTTAAATGAAGTTTTACTGTATAAAATAAATGGGAACAGGCAATTAAAATATAGATGTGCTTTACAGGAAAACATGATTATGGGGACCTTACTAACAAGTTCCCACTGTATTCGATTAATAATACACATATGAAAAGGAATTTTTAATATTCCTAGAAATCCATTCCAACTAATTTTGAATTTTGAGAGTCATCGTGGGTAAGACTTTGTTCACTGTAATTAATACCATTCAATCTGATGTGTGAATTTTTATTACGAAGTATATGTTGTGGTTGGGCATTTTCCTTTTTTTTCCGAATTAGTTTTATTATAGAAAAATTGGCATGGTATTACATTTTTTCCTCTAAAGTATAAACAGGATCATGTTTGTATGTTTAATCCCTCCTAAAGTAATTGGGTAACCTGCATGTGCCCCTCTGTCTGAAGGGAAATTGGCCAGTTTTACTTCCTCATATATGTATGTATGTACAGAGTATTATGTAGTATAGAGAAAGTTAAGTAATGCTGTAGAAAAATGATTTTGAGATTTCAGTGGAAGTACAAGTTTTGGGATTCCCCAAAACCAAAAGCGTGGTGGTGGTGGATGTGTTTTTTCAAAAATTACACAAATGTAATATTTTGAAATATCTCTCATGCCATTAATATTTATATTACCAGCAATTTGTATACATTATTGCATTTGTGAGTCAAAATGCTTTAAATGATTTCCAAGAAATTTCTTCGAATACGTTTTCTGTGAAAAAGATTCAAATTTCGCATTACAGAAATGCTTAAATGACATTTTCTTAAAAAAAGGCTCCAAATTTTTCAAAGAAAGTTGCTATAAAGGACGATGATTTTACTCTTCTATAGTATTCTTAGTCATATATCGTTCTTACCATTAAGGGGCTGAAAAATTGAGAAAATGTGCTTTGAGCGGCGATAGATGGCAGCTAAGAAGAGGGTGAGGCAAAACCGAAAAGCTTGCTCAGACCAAAGAAATTAGGAAACTAAGAGCAAGTCTGTGCCATTCTGTTGCACCTCTAGTTTCTTGTGTATCTTTCTAATTTGATTAAAAAACCTCAAATAAACAACAACAACCACCACCACCACCACCTTTTGCTAACTGTTTAAAGTATCAGTGATGAGACACTAAGCCATAAGCATCATTCTGGTATCATTGTATGTCAGTGAATTATTGCGTTTTCTGATGTACAAAATATTTTTATAGCTTTTGTTTTTGGTATTAGGAATATCTTTTTGTTAACATTAAAGAAATCTATTCTTTTTTTTTTCTGATGATATTTTAAATGTTGGAGTTACTACAAAATTACTTACTTACTTACTTAGAAATGGGTTCAGATATTAATTGGAAATTTTATTGTTTTAATTTGGAATAGTTTGAGATGGTGTACTTTCTAATCTTGATGAAAGTAAGGGATATTCATAGCTTGGAACAATTAGAAGCTTTTGAATTCAAACTTGGGAAACATGTCTGAAGTAAGATCTTTAAATTTTTTGCTCCAGTAGGGGAATGTGACTTATGAATCTGGTGTAGTTCCAATATTCATTAAAACCTCTGAAATTTTGGAGATAGTTGAAGTTCAAATATTTTTAAAACATCCCCTACAACTACACCTTCTTACATTTTCTCAATGCAGTTTGCCTCTTAATTTTAGACCTTTAAATGCTTTGTTGACACCCCTATCTGTATGGAAGAACACAGGAAGGCAATGTATTCAGTCTTCTTTCTGGCAGAGTGAAGAGTTTTCGTGTTTAGCATTTATTACAATATCAAAATTACTCTTAAGTTAATATTTCATAAGTTGCTCACCCCGTCACACTAGTTTTGTTTGTTTTTTCTTTAGAATTTGTTTTCCTATTTCTCTCTATATTTCCTGTGTCCAATTCCAAATTCATTTCCAAAGTAATAAGTGAAATTCATGAAACCGACCCTAGGTGGTAGGTTAGTCTTGTCACTGACATCCTTTTTGTTTTAATTCATTTATTTTTTTCATTTTCATTACGTTTGCAGTATACCAAACTCTGTGTAATAGAGGTTTCACTGTATTTTAAATGAAACTTGTGGTGCTATAAAATGGCAGAGACTTTCTCGTAACTTAGTTTCCTGTTCTGAGTTGGGGCTATGCTTTTGGATTTGCCCCTTTCCAATGAAGATCACCATCAAGTCCCCCATCATGTAGGTTTAGTGCGGCACTGCCTTTTCATTTATTTAAACATTTTTTTAAAATTTATAGTAATGTGCAGGTAACGTATATATCTGATATAGGCCGATTCGGCGCTAACATAATGAACTATTTAACATATCATATCATGGAAACATCTGATAACAAATTATCTGTGGAAAAAGAGTTTGAAGGACATGACTAGGTGCATTACTACATTCTCAGGTAGAATATTCCAAGTATCAACTACTTGGTTGCTCAGAAAATTTTTGCCCGTTATTATCCCTTTGTCCCATCATAGTGTATGTACCATGGTTCACAGTGTAGGATGCCAGTTCCTCAATTACACGCATAGTTTCAAGTCAGGCCAAGAAATTATTCTTTTAAGTATATGTACAAGAAAGTAAATTCTTGAGAATACCTTGTTTATCTTTTTTTCAATTCTCCCAATTTCAGTGAAACTTGCGCAAAAGTGACTCATATCTGAAAACCTCTGTGTTACATCATTTAAAGATTTAATTTTCAAGAATAAATTTCATTAAGAACAAAATGCCTTTCTTTAATCACGTTACACGGGAGCATTCAAAATATTTTAAGCTCTTTTAATTT